>CM055964.1:16786250-18273125 GCA_029531755.1 Holothuria leucospilota
TTCTATAAATGCTACATATTTGTATCTTCTTTCCCCTTGCAGTGCCGATGGTAGCTATGCAGTCGAAGTTGTAAACAGCGCCACCGTATTTTATGACGGCACTGTTCAGTGGAATCCGCCAGCCAGTTTCCGTTCTTCATGTAACATCGATATTGAGTACTTTCCTTTCGATATGCAACACTGTTTCTTGAAATTTGGCTCTTGGACCTATGATGGTAGCGTTATGGATCTACTGCCGGTATCCGACCAAGTCGGAAGAGAGAACTACCGAGTCAACGGAGAATGGGAGATCAAAAACACCCCAGTCAAGAGATATGCCTTGAAATACCCATGTTGCGAGGAGATTTATGTTGACGTCAGATTTAATTTCATCCTTAAGCGGAATCCTTTATTTTATATCATCACACTAGTCATTCCATGTATCCTGATCTCTTTCCTGACGTTGTTGGTCTTCTATCTCCCTTCTGATGCCCAGGAAAAGATCACCCTCTCCATTTCAGTCTTGCTTGCTCTCATTGTGTTTCTCCTTCTCATCCCTTCTATTGTACCGCCTACGTCCAAGACCATCCCCCTCATGGGACGCTATATGCTCTTCACCATGGGTATTGTATCACTATCGATCGTAGCGACAGTCGTCACAATTAACCTACACTTCAGGACCATTATGAGTCATAAGATGCCGAAATGGATCCGTCGTGTCTTTCTCGAGATTTTACCAAAAGTTTTGCTGATGGAGAGACCGGACGTGTTAGCAGAGAAAAAGGAAAAGAAGTTGAAGAAAAAACTGCAGAAAGAGGCTTTGAGGAAGTATAACGTTCCTTACAGCTTTACTTGTATGGATGATAACACACCAGTTGGTATCAGACCAAACGGCAGACCGTACTCTAAGATAGAGGTTGTTGCAATGACGCCCTCATTACGCGAAGAGATTGAAGGACGGGACTCGGAGAGCAGTCATGCCATCACGTTTCGAGGAGACTCGAGTGACGAAGATGACCATTTTGCATCACCGTCGGAACGAAACTGCAAGGAAATTCTCAGATTAGTTAAGGCCATAGTTCAGATCATGAAAGACGGTGACGAAGGAGATGAGGTTAGTTTTAACTCAACCAGACATGTAGTGATTGTTTAGCTAGATATAAACTCGTTCTCTTAGGGATTCGTGAAGAATATCTTTGAGGCTAATGCAAATGTTTAACTAGCACTCGTAAAGAAAATGCGCTCTAACCCTTATTCATAACCAGAGTTAATATGCTTGTTCTCCTGCTAATGTCATTGTACTCACACTACAAGCCTGCAACTACTGCACATTCTCGAACAACAAATGGGATCTACCAAAACTTGCTATTTCCACTAGATGTTGATGATTTCTCTTGTCGTGTTGTCCCCTATCGTTTTATATGAAGGTTTCATTACAACGGACACAGTTATTCCTTAAGAAGAGGGTCACTATACGTTCGGGATTTCTCAGACGGTCTTTTTCAATTAGGTGCTACTCTCCAACTTTGCATGACCACACTCTTTCATGAAGAACCCTCCCGTGACGAAACATTCGCTTTCTGTAGAGTGGGGTGTTGTAATAATCTCACAAATTACTGTCATGTTCTATTAGCGATGTTAGCAAAGGAAAAGTGAACATTTATATTGGCAACATTGCCAGAATGTGGTAGCTAGCATGTACCATTGATGATTTTCGCTTTTCACTGAATTGTGCTCTGCCAATGTTTGTGCCTCGCAATTTTCTTATGTATTGTTAAGCAAACTGTACTCATGACCTGGGTTACCTATGCATGCCATGGTACCATTACCACTACCTGTGCTCATGACTAATTTTGTTAATCATACCTGAACCCGGACACATGACCTGGTACCCTCAGTACCCGTGTCTATATCATGGTGCAGTACCCGAACCCATCCACATGACCTGGTACCCATACTAGTCTGCCAGTACCCCCGTCTGTATCACGGTACAGTACCCGAACACATCCCCATGACCTGGTACCCATACCCGTAATTCTACTCACGTCATGGAGTGTTTCATGGTGCATTACCATACCTGATAGACACTGCCATTGGTGTGTGGGCAGTTACGTTTTGCTGGGCGACATTAGCAGTGGAAACCAATCTTGGAAAAGCCCGAAAACTACAAACAAGTACTATTTTCAACTTACATCTTTATCTGGGCATCTCTTTTTTGTGTAACATTCACTTATTTTCAAAATATTTTTATATTCTCTTCAAACAAACACTGCATAAATTATGACAATTTGCGAAGTTGCAATAGCCTAAATGTAAGCAAATGGAGTTATGGAAAAAGCGTCTCAGCTTCTATCCCAACTGCCCAAAGGAAACGTATGCTTCATAAAAAATGAAGATATAACTTAGAATTTATAAGTTCATTTGAAATCAGCTTGCTGAATGGTTAGCTTGCTGAATGGCTGAGTCAACCAAACCCCTCAGTCTGAAGAGCGTCTTTCTTGATAACCTAGTGGGGTTCACTATAAGGTAGTAACATACCCTGCTGTTTCCAGAAGCTCGAGGAAATAAAAAAAAAAATTTTGAAAACTTTTTGAATCGTTGTCGGATTCCCCTTCAGCATAGAGTCTTCTCAATTCTGTAGCTCTCTTGTGTGCGTCTGCTTTTACAGTATTGTGCACTCAATTAAGTGTTTATGGGTCAATGCCAAAGTCAAGGATTGATTTCCTCGAACGTCTGGAAACGGCAAGGTATGTTGTTTCCCTATAATTAAACCCTGCTATGTTATTAGGTATAAATCAGAACTTATTTTATATTCTGTCATCTCATCTGGAGAGAAGCAAATTTCCCTGTCTAATATGGTTCCAACCCTGGCTGCATGACAGACATGGCCATGGTTTATTCGGGTAATGAGACCTTGAAGGAAAATTTTGCCTTTAAAATGCACCAACATGGCATACAAAGAAAATACCTTCAATTAAATATTAAACCATTTAGTCTCACTAATAAGCTCAAGCAACACTATCTCATCTCCTCAAAACATAAGGCATTACAGGACTTGCGGAAGTTGCATTATTTGAAGTTTGGAAAGTATGGACCAACAAATTATTTTTTTGGCAACAAATAACTGAATTTCTTTCTGTGATAGCCTTAGTTCTTGAGAAGAAAACTACCTTCCTGCCTTATTTTGATTTATTTATTTTGAATCTGTAAATATTGCTTTTAAACTATGAAAATTTTCTTTACAACAAACGCAATTAAAGATGTTTTTTCTTTCTTTTTATTAGGTCGAGGAAGAATGGCGGTATGTTGGTTTGGTCATTGATCGACTACTTCTATACGTTTTCACCGTTGTCGTCGTAGTTGGAACGGTATACATGTTTATTCAGCCTCCATCTCTTTGGGAGAAACCAGGCCAGTATCCGGAGCTAGTCTGGGACGAACCAATTATCTTAGAAGAGACAAGATTTTCATCTATGTGATGCACCACACTACATATTTTTTGCAAAAGCGCATGTGTGACCCTAAAAAGGGAGAACACTACACACTTATTAACAATTTGCAAAAGATTTTGGTATAGACATCTTTTCTGATTGTTTATTTATTGAAAGGTATCTTAAGTAGTCCATGCAAATTTCAGTTTTATATCTTCAGGTAAATGATATCTCTGATGGAATCACCCGAAGTTAGCATGGTCCTTCGATCCTTAGCAGTTACACTGGATTCACATTGGCTAATTTCGTATCATTAGAAGTAAAAAAAAATGTCTTCCATAACAGGTTGCCTGCAGATTTCAAATTTTATTTTTTTCAAGGGGAGTGGCTTTTTTTTTTTTGAAGTATTTTGGAAACATTATTCCTAAAAATTTTTTACATGGGCTGCCTTTGTGGATCACAGGGCAACTACGTAAGAGGGTAGGAGGGTGATTTCGCATTCATCGAGATCCTCAAAATCTCTCTGGCCACTACGATGGCGAATCAATCGCCATCACCCCATTGCACATAGAACACAAGTTGCTCAGTTGTAGCATCGTTTGCAACATTCTTATCAACCGTGCGATGTTGTTACCGACGTCACGAAAGCTTTAAGTTATGTTTTACACTGCTGATAGTGTGCTTCGTCTTCTACATTTTGGATGTCAAGTCTCCAAGGCAGTCTAGAGATACACAAGTTTAACATTTTACTTTTTGCATGAAAATAGAAAATGCAGATGGACTTACGGGAAGGAGGTGGATAGAGGGCGTGAGGAAATGATTTTAAATTCTGCAAACTAATATTCGTGCGAGCACAAAAACTTCACAGAATAGGCATATTGCATTACCATGATGTAATGGTGTAACCAGCATATTTTTCATAGGGGGCTCCTGGGGGGGGGGGGGCTCTGCTCTACTATTTCATCGTCGGATATCTTCAACTACCAGACAAGTGTCAATGGGTATTTTTTCTCTTTAAAATTTTCCAGTGACTGGGCTTAGAGACGAGACTTGTGTTCGGTGTTTGCTCCCCGACCCTCTCCCCCTTAGCTCACCAACTACTGGAATGATGTACATACCGTGTTCATAAGAGTTTACAATACTATCGTACGGCGTTGTTGTTTCTAACCATCTTTCATTCTGTGTATGATATCCTTCATATTCGGTAAAATTTCAAATGTGTGTCTTTCCAGTTTCGACATTGAGAATGCTGTCGTTTTCTCGAGCTTAACTAATACTTCTATGCAATACGTCGGGCTTGAAAATAAAAATCGATGATTGAATTCTTTACAAAGAATGGACACTTGTCTATTCTGTGACTAAATGTTAAAGGTGGAATGTACAAAAATAGTACCTAACAGTCCGATAATACTCTGAGATATCGGTTAATAAAATATAAAATTTTTGGAAACCGAAGTACAGTGGGTGTTGTTTGTAATTTTGAAGGATAACGATTGAGCAACACAAACGCTTTAAGCTATAGCACCAAAACTTTTGAAACTAGCCACCGTCATGTGTTATGAGAAGAATATCTGTTCCATTAAAATGGGATGCGTCCCAAGAAATAATAGACCTTTTGTATATGCCGTTACAGAACAGGATGGAGGTGAGGTGGCATCATTGCAACTTACACCAACAAATGCAGACAGCTGATTTTTGTACCGATCGGATACCCGCGTTAAGTTTATCACGCGCACGCGCACGTGTGCAATGTGATTCATAGTTTACCCTCTACAGTGACGCCTTGTGACATCAATGCATAAGGTCCATTCTTTATTTTCCTCATTCCTCTGAGGGTTTGACTTAAAAAATCTGGCTGACACAAATATCAATCTGGCAAAAAGCTATTGTAGACCGCACGATGTAACTTGCCATAGGCTGGTAGAAACAGGTCATGACGGTGAATAAGCTTACCACATCTAATGGAAACGAATTTTTAATTTTTACTTTCATTTTTAATTAATATATTTTTGAAACATCTTCCTTACCCTTTTCTCTAAATTTTACTTTTGCGAAGATCAGGAAATGACTTCAAGGAAACATCAAAGCAAATTTGCAGAAATATCCATATTTATTAGAAATTGAGTAGATTCTCGTCGCCATATCTTATAAAGAAACTCTTGCCTACAAATTTCCACTTACCATGTGCCCGGTTGACATTATCATCACTTTAAGACGTTGATATTAAATATTTCGATGAATCCATTCCGTTTAAAAGTGCTATTAATACCCTAGCTCTAATATTCAGCGACCCAATTGGACCAATATTTTTCACCAGATGTAACATAAATGTCATCCCGCAATCCTCACATCTGCCAAGGGACTTCTGCTAAAAATCTTATGGGAACTATTTCATCCCAAGAATCCCATTCTAGTGATGGATAGTCAGGAAAATGGGGAGGATGTTTGGTTAGCTTTAAAGAGGTGGCGCTATAACAAATTGCACTTGAGAATAGTAATTGCGCCCTCAGTTCAGTATCCACAGACCAGGGACGACACATCTGATTTTTTTACTGTCTTTGTCTCCAGCTGTCCAGCAGCAGTCCCAAACCGAGTCTGTGTCTATAATAGCTCCTTGACTTTTGAAACTAAAAAAGTTACATTGTCATTTCCCTTCAACTTGGATGTCATGTAGAGCTCACAGATTTTCGGAGGATCCATTCGAAAGTGTGTGGATCAACCACTCAACTAAAATCGTTACCATCGTGACCGTAGCTACAAGGGAAGGGAAAGGAAGAAATTTCCCCCAAAAGCCTTCAAACTTTCCGTCAGAATATTTTGTTACCCTAATAAAATTTTCATACTACCGATGGGCTTGCCCCCCCCCTTCCACTTCTGTAACCTAAAGCCCTAAAAGTAGGGTCACTAAAACCTAGACATAGGCGTTCGTAATTTTCTGTTTTGGGCCCTCAGTCTTTCGTGTACCCAGTACAAAAGACATATTACCTTTTTCCTTGAGACAGCTTCAGAGGAATTGCCTCATCATTACTCTCTGAACTACAGCTTGACTGGAATACTTGACAGGATTTGCCAGCCATACCTCATGAGGATGCAGCCAGTCTGATAATTGTTTACCCCCTGACATTTTCTACATCGACGTACATGACCATGTCTTCATACCCATGACAGCATTTCATTCATTTTGGCCAGTATACCTGACCCTTATAAACCGTGATTAACACTAGAGAGTCATTATGCAACCTACGTGTTCGAAACTACGTTATTTTTGCACAGGATGGTTTGAAAGGTACATACAGGGAAGTACGTATACGAGGGTGTATGGGTGTATGACACCTCTTGCAAAATCAAAATGCCCTTCTTTTGGCGATGTCTAGTCACTCTCCAAAGCTTAATGGAAAGGGAGAAGACGAGATATCTTGAGGGAAAATTGAAGAAAATGGATACGTTTTGCAATGACAAATGAAGTAAAACATAGTATGTCTTGAAAAATGCAATAAAATTGTTCGTCTTGCTTGTGATTATAACTGCCTTCAGTATGATTTAAATGGAAATATTGCTCTAAAGCGGAGCCCCTGCAACCCTAACATCGTTCTCTTTCCAAACCCACAATTGTCTTTCGTCATTAAATCAACTGTAATTTAAATTAAACCCTAGTCTGACCGCTATTAAGAAGAAAATTGATTTCTGTAGTCTCTTTAGGGCGGTCAAATCGCTGTTAAAAGATACGTCTTCATTTTTTTAACACATCATGGCGTTTAAGAATTAGAAAACGAACAACAAAATGAATAAGCACAGTAAACGACTGAACGAATAGTAACACATGATAAAGATAATGACGTCAATTAAAGTACTCTCCGCAAACACGTTTATATGTTTGATATGTATGTTAATTTTTCTTTATTAAAAACAGCTTGATCTTCACAGTAATCATGAAATAAACGCATAAACGTGTTTGCGAGATGGCGTTAAAGTGGCGTCAATGTGTTAAAGTTGGCGATTTAGACGTTTAATTTGCTTATGTATTTTATTGTTTTTTCGGTTACATTAACGCCAAGAGGCGTCTATTATCTGTTACAAAAAAGTGTTAATCATTTTTTACAGTGATGTCATATAAAAATAGTGATATGATTTATTGCAGACCTTCACCTGGACGTGTGCCATGTCACTTATTTCTTCTCTTATTTCTCCTGTAATACCAGGATATGTACAGTAAAGATAAATTATAAATCATGTAATACAAGCTTACCTTTTAAGACCGTCCGAACCTGAGTGAGACACTACAGAGATCAAAACGAAGCTAGTTGGTCTCAAAATCGATCCACACCAAACCTGAAAATGTTTTGTGACCCCTACCAGGACAACACTTAACTTTCAAGCCAAATCACCCCCCTCCCCCTCCTCCCATCCGTCTCAAAGCAAAATCGACTTTCGTGTTACAACAGAATCAGTCTTAAATGTTATTTGAAGATAATAATCTGTCGGAAATATTTTGTCTTCCCCTTTCTTCTTTTCTACGAAAATGTTTAACTATCCCCCCCCCCCACTACCCCTAACTTCTATAATCAGTAATTCACTGCTTAATTGGGAGAAACAACTGAAAGGACGGCAACATAATAAAAAGTATTTGGTCGTATTGGACCAAGGCGTTGGTGGAGGAAAGTGTGTCTGGCGTTGGTGATGCAAGTGTGTCTGGCTGATCCAAAAGGCGTGCACGCCCTCTCTCTCGGGGGTAACCTGGACTTTGGAGTTTGGACTTGTCAGGCTATACTATTTTATGACTTCGTAACCTTAAGCGGAATTATCCTGACGGGCGACTGAAACCGCGCTCAGAAATGGGGGCTTTAACGTCGTTAATTTGCGGGAATGTTAAATGAAAACTAGTTCAATAGTTGCACGATATTTTGGGAATATTCAACTGGTTAATGGATGCAGTGGTCAAGGAACCCCCCCCCCCCCAAGGAAATGAAAGAGAAACTGTGAACAAGATACTAACCATTGCTGAAGCATTTTGCCTGTTGGGAATGCTTGTCACCAAGTTTAGACTCACTCTTTTCCCGACTGGTTTCCACGAGTTTATTTGCTAACTGTCAGGAAAGAACCCTTGAATGAACGCTTAGGGGCATAATGACAAAACTATACAAACTAAAACTTGAACGACGTGACGTGAGCTCTAAATACCACGCGTGTCCAGCGACCCGTATACATATTGACAGTTGCTGTCATAGCCAAATTCCGAGGAAGGTAAGGACGGGAGGAAACCATCACATACAAACCATCCGCATGTTCATTGTTGATATATCATTAGTTTTCTACAATGACAACATTTCTATACTAGGATCTCTAGGCTAAAAGCAACCCTCTTGGTTGGCATGAGTTTCTCGCTATATTCACCCTGTCGAAGCTGTGGAAATCTTGTCTCGTAGGCCAATATATTTGGGTCCTTTTTAAATGCTTTAGTTCACAATCTTTATGATTTTTGGTCACTGAGACTGCTGTATGCAGTTTGCAAGCCATATTTAAGTATGTATGTGTTTGGACTGGTGAAGTAAGCTTAGCCTACTAAACTCCATTATGAGTACCGCGGTATTAACTCTTTCCCCTCGTCGTCGAGACCATTCTCCATTCCTACGAATATATTTGCCGTTTAAGGTCAAGTGTGATCGTGCTATGTAAATGTATAGTTTTGCACAAAATATGTCATAAATCAAATGAACTAATTTTGGGATATAGAGTAAGAAAATTATATGGCTTCCGGGGTAGTATCTACTGATGAGTCACCAGATAATCTATTACCGGAAATATTTTTCCTCAGGGAAGGATAATCATACTTTTGTGAACAATTTATAACAATTACTAAGAATTAAATGTCCATAAATTCAGTTTTCAGACAATTATGAGTCTTCAAAGATCCATTTCCAGGAAGAACTTTTTTAATTAAGTTTGTTCATTGTGTTAGTCGAAAATCTTTCATAGGCTGCTGCTGCATAAACTGGAGAAGAAAAATGAATTTGATATGTAAAACGTATCCTACATTATTTGGTCTGAAACATGTAGGTCTAATCAAAACCCTTTGTCTGTCAGGAAACGTCACAAATGAATTTTATAGGTATGAATCCAGAAACGATTGATGAATTTGGGGGGGGGGGGGGCATAATTCCAAAATTCTCAAAGTAATCTTTGAACATTGCCTATAACGGTGGAATATTGTTTTGATTCCCTTTAAGGAATGCATCATAATTTAGTGACTATGGTCTCAAATTAGACAATTAGTCCTGTTAGGGACAGCAGATGTAATGAGATGCCTACCGGTAATGAAACAAAATAGACTTAGCCTGGACGAAGCTTGAAATAAATGAAATAGATTTTGATAAAAAAAGAGGCAGAATGCTGTGTAAATTACCATATCCAAAATTCTTCTTCTTAGTGTCTGAATATTTTTGAGGCTTCCGAACATAGGCGTACGGGAAGACATTTCACGGGGGTGGGGCCGGAGGGTGTTTGCCCTGAAAATTTTGCACATTGCCCTGATTTTCCCCTTTTACCCCGATAGCACTCAGGACGGGTATGGATGAGTCCCCCCCCCCAAACTATAAAGAAAGATATTATTTCGGGAGTTTTGGTTTTTAATTGTATTCAACAATTTGCATTGTGCAACTAATAAGCATTTTGCCCTGTTGGCAAACGCCGCTGCCCTCCGCACTGCCCACTGTACTGTCCCCTCGCCCTGAAAATAAAAGTGTCAGTGCCCTGAAATAAGCATTTTCCCTGCTCTGGGAGGGCTGCAGCTCCCCAGACCCCCCGCCTCATACGCCTATGCCTCCGAACCTCCTCCCCCTCCCCCCGTCGCTATACGCCTGGCTGTAGCAGTCATGAATACACTAGCTCTTGCAGTGTTCACAACCAAGAGTGAAAAGAAAATTATCGTCTAACTTTGAATTTTTCGGGCAGTAATAATAATACAATGGCTCGGTAATCGAATTGTAATCTCTTTAATATTTTCTGAAAGTTGTTTGGGTAAATGGTTTTATTTCGGGTCGAAAATTTCACACTCTAGGAAAGGGGCAATTTCCATTATAGTTTGTATCCCACCTTTCACAGTTTGATCATCCCCAAAATAGATCATCGTGCCCAGAAAAATCTTCTCAGGAGCCGTTTTACATGGTTATCTGCCCCTTATGTCGATTGTTCCCATCTACTTAGAAGTAAACCAGACCCTAGATCTATTTGCTCCTGAGTAAGTTATTCCTCCGATGATCTAGAAGCAGGCAAAGGTTTAAACTAGACTCCCATACCAGGTATGTAGGCGGGTGGGCGGAACTATTGCACTGATACATTTCCGCCCCTTTATTTCACGTAGGAATATCAATTGAATATTTTCTTTGAATTTTCAGTAGCTAGTAGCCTCTTACTCGGGAAAAACCTGTTTGAAGAAGCACTTACATGGACAGACAGATAGGATTCTGCCACTGAGGTCATAGCTGTTACAACACGTGAGGCCTTAATAAATATTAGGGAAGGGGAGAGGGTAGGGCGAACGGGACGTTTTGTCCCGAAATGTCTTCCATGACTGCAAGCTGGAAACATCTTTCATCATAATCGACTTTTCGTACCTCTCAGATATAACTCTCCCATTGCATTTGCCTATGCAGTCAAGATTTAAAAACTAGGACAGCGTGCACTTTTGATCAACTTACTTTGAACCTATAAATTTAAACTCTTGGGACGTATTCTGATACTCAGCGTTTTACTTGTTGTGATTTAAATAGCATAAATCACTTGGAAGTAGTATATCGGGGATGGTTTTCCCATAATCCTGAAGGTTGTTTACTTCCGGAGGGGATCGTCTGGGGGAAAGGAATTACCCGAGAGGGGGGGGGGAGCTAAACCGTTACAGCGGCAGAGAGGGAGACTTAAACTCGAAACGAACAAAGCAATAGATTTAGCCAAACAAGCCGCACCCCCTCTGTTTCCCTCTTTTTCCATTTTGCTCTTTTAGATCAGGACTGCAAGTTGGTTGCCAGTTTAAAAATGTTATCAGTTCTAAAATTTGTTCAATAAATGACACTTCTTCTTTATCCTTTCGGTGGATCCCTTTTGGCTGCTTAAACTATCAGCTTATTTTACTTCTTTGCAAACTGTAGTACCGGTATTCTTCCTGTTGTATGCAGTGTATTCAGTTTTGTGCAAAAATTGATTACCAAAACCCGAGATGAGAGTCATAATCGAATAGTAAAATATGAGACACGAATATACTTAATACAATATTGAGTCCCCTGTACCCGTGACACTGTGGGTTATCGTTAGGCTTTCAAGCATAGATTAATTTAAGGAAAAGTTTTAGGTATAAAAATTTTGAAAGAAGAAAAAAACAAACAAAAACACCCATAACGAAAATATTTTTGTGTTACATCCTCAAAGCAATTTTTAAACTTCTTTACATGACTACAGTAATGAAAATAGCAATAAAAGGTGATACACTCTCATCTTTCTCATGAAGCAGTACACCGATAATTATATCACGGTTGGCATACCTTCACAATGTTTGGTCAAATTCCTTGGTGCTTTTCCCATTTTTGACACGGACTAACGGTCCCGTATAGCCTTGATACAAAAATTATTTCAGGTTTTGTATAATGAACCTCGATCTTTTGAGATTCAAGCGTTACACTGCACAGTAAAATTCATAGTTAAATAATCCATTAGTCATATTATACATCATTTTTACTAATGTTAGAAAAAATGTCTAATATGACTAATAAATGTTGTTTGGACTACTTTATTTTAAAATTATAGAATAGCGTACTTGGTTATGTCCCCTCCCCTTCAGCTCAACCAAAACTAACTTTTCATTGAGCCGAAAAAAACGCGTTGTCAAGAATATGGCTGATCATCTCAAACTGTTCAGAACATTGCCTTGGTTAATTAATTTGTCATTAAGTGCACGAAAGCTAGTCCAGTAGGTAAGTATATACACTCAACAACATCAAAATCTTGCCCTGAACGAGAAAAAAAAGAAATATCTAGAGACAGTTTCAGAGGAGAGCAGTCTCATTTAGGTGCAGCGCCATCAGTTACTCGCATGCATATAGCGTCGTGAGCTTACGCTATAGCAACCCCCTACCCCCAAAAAGGAAATTTTGAGACACCGGATCAACAAGTTGCGAGTTTATATTCACTTTGAAATATAATATATTTGCAGGGGAAATAAAAAGGATCCGTTGAAACATATCCGGGCTGTGAACAATTAAAATTATGATAACGATTATAAGGGGACTTCATAATTGTACAGCCCTTAGTTGAAATCAAAAGGAATGTTGTTTACGGCATGCCATGCTGTAGTCCCTACTTAAACATCTGTAGTCCGCTCAATGAAGATTATTCTAGCTTTTCTCCACCTTTTTCTGATTCAATGGCCCTAGTTGAGGTCACATAGTTGAATTACCAAGGATATCAGTATACATTGTAAATGAAATCAAAGCCTTCTTGCAAATAATATTCTTTGACATGGTCTAATCCCCTTCGACCACCACCCTCTTCCCCGATATTCTGAATAGCTAAGTACTAAACTCAGAATGTCGGAAGAATTCCAGACTGTCTTCAGTTAAAAGGAAAAGTATACCGCTCTGCAAGATTTGTTTCGGATCTTTCATTTGTCATTGGAAGCTATTACTGTGCGATGGTGTTTTGCAGCTAGGGGACATTCTTGCTAGAACAATAACAAAATTTTCTAGGAACTTATTTATCAACCTTTGCAAATTCCCAGAAAACTGGGTTAATGTAGGAATTATTCCCTAAGTCAGGCCTTCTAAAATAAAGGTCAATTTCTACAAAAGTGTAATGTGTTAACTGTATGGGTGATTGGGATCTTACCTAGGGTACCCCTCTGATGCCACGGTAACCGCTTATAATGGCCTGCGAATAAGATGTTATCCCGTCAACCGTGACTTCCACGATATGGGAGACTTGTATTATCACTTTTCGCAATGTATGCTCCACTATTTCGATATTTATGAACGATGTGGCTAGAACGTCCGAGAGAAAGGATGACCGAGCTCTTATCATATATTTAGCTATAGCACAACGGTTTGGATATTCCGTCTATGTTGGGTACACTTGCAAGTTTTTAACGGGTGCAAGCTTCAGCAAGTGAATTAAAATGATCTTGTTACACATTCAGAAAATATTGCTATGGATTGAACTTTGGCTACAAAATTTAAAAACAAACTATACCAGGGGTGGGGCCCCTCCTGCCAGCGGGATTTATACATCCCGTGAGATCATTTGATCCGGCCAGCGAGGAAATTCATTGATGTATTTCAGAAACACTTGATATTCAACTAATTGTAAATTTTTAATCCACCGTTTAACCTGATCACCATTTTTCGGATATTTGGGGTAATATGATGTAAAATAACACTCCCTGTGTAATACTGCATCCCACAGTACTTACAATGTAGCATATAATGTACAGTTGTAAAGTGTGTCTCAGCGCATAAACAAGCAAGTACAGAATCTTAGCACTGCTAACAAAGATGGGGTTTGATGTGAGGGGGACTTGGGTAAAACACCAAACGGGCGTCCGAAGGAGCCGCGGGAGCGCTTTGAAAGAAAATTTTAATTAACAGGTGACAAAAACCACATTTTTACCATTTTAAGAATAACATAACTCAAAATAACAGGTCAGTTTTATGATGAAGAAGTTTTGGCTTTGATGGGGTGGTTACAATGATGATGGAAGAGTTTGTACGAAGCTATGGAATACGCAAGATGTTCTACTGGAGGTAACCACGAATCTTACTTAAAACGAAAGCGGGCGAAGCGCGCAGAAGGAGACAGCGTTATTTAATGCATTTTAGAGTACATTATTATTTTTCTTTATTTTTTAAATACCATGTAAGCCATTACATAAACGATTCTCCTACTTTCCCCCACCCACCTTTGAGCTCCGTCACTGTATTAGTTAGTTTTTATGTGGGTGAGCGAGACTGGGGGCCGAGGGTCCGAGCCGAGAATATGCCTTTAGTTTCATGGCTTTTGCGGCCTTTCTGCATGGACCATTTCTAGAGGAAATCCTGCTTCCCCAAGGTATAATTTCAATGCCAATGAAATATTTCTAGTAAGATGATTGCAAATTTAAGATAGTAAAAATTTGTCAATTTGATGAGCATGGTGATAGTTAGTGGACACAGGGAGGGGTTACAAGGGATTTGGAAATAGTAATTTATTCAAGCTACCCTACAGGATGTAATAACTAGGCAATTCCACTTAAGCTTTCATACCGACATCAGTTCTAACGAGACACCTTCTTGTATTGAGTTCACCTAAAGCACGCAGAAAAAATATTGAGAATTGCGAATCCGTATACACGTGTAGGTTTCTGAATTGTGTATGCAAGGACCATGTTGTGTGTAATGATGTACATGTAGTACTGTCAGTGACCCTTATTTCAGGGCTTCAAGTCACAAAAGTGTGTGTGTGTGTGTGTGGGGGGGGGGCTACGCCCATGCTTTGAAAGAAATTTTAATTAAGGTACCAAACAAAATTTTTCAACAACAATTGCCCCTTCCCCCACCCCAACCTTTGAGCTCCGTCACTGTATTAGTTAGTTTTTATTGTGGGTGAGCGCGAAGCGCGCAGAGACTTTTTCTAGCATTTGTATGGTATTTGACATTAATGTCTTCGTTTATTTTGCATTGCCAATTTTACTATATTATTAAAAATTTCATCATAAGTCTTCTCGCCCCCATAACTCTTCTCGCCTCCTTCGTTCATTATTTTTATTATCTTTATTATTTTTAAAGTCAGGGCAAAAGTGGTTGGCACATTTCCCCTCCCTCCCTCCTCGTAATCGAGACCAAGACTGTTGGAGATACAACTTTGCGGCGATGTCTGTAGTATAGGAATCTCGGTGAGAAATATTTCGTAGACATGATGTAAGTTATGGTCACGATGGATTCCAAAGGTCAGAACCCCACGAGTTTCCCATGAGAGGATGGAGTATAAAAAAGCGGAAAAATTTCACATTGTATAACAAACAAAAAAATGATTACTAATATCTCTTCAAAAACGCCATTATTTCGGTAGGCGTTGCGCCCACTTTTCATGAACAAGTCTTCATTATTACTTTTTACATCATCAAATCGACCTGTCCGTTAGTCCGAGCTAAGTTATATTCAAATAAATGGTCCAGTAGTAATACTTGTGGTCTGATTAGCTTCACGCATCCGGTGTCATCTAAAGATAGTGTAATGCTTCGTTTTAATCCCCACAAAGTTGTAGATATACCTTCCGGGGTGTTTACCTAGACTGAAAACCCCCCTCCCCATAGGGCGACTGGCCCAATACCCTAAAGGGATTGGCTTCGTTTTCCCTTGGCAACTACGGCGCCGTTGGCCTGTGAGTAGTTTTATTCTTTTCAAAATGGCCCTTTATAGGAAAATATTTCCCACCCTGACCTAAAGTCTAAAGGCTATAATAAACGGCTTATGTTTTTTTTTCTTGTTACATACATTTTTAAAACTTACTTTGTCTTTCCCTGTTCTTCTTCATTTTGCTACAGACCCACGGTCATGCCCCTACTAATGACTATATTTATTCTGGAAATCTCTACCCTCGTTACAATCTCATTGCCTGTTTTTGCTTTCTTTAGAAATGAATTGTTTAGATGGAAAATTACCCTTTACTTGCATAATATATTGTCAGGGGAGTGCAAGTATGGACAACTCACTTCGTAAAAGTAAAAGAGTGATCAAATTTTCATACAAGGCCCAAACATTTCAGAAAAAATACAAAGATTATAATTGCTATAGTACAAGAGACACAACAAGTTATTGGTTAATCTACAATTTTCAATTGAAAGAATTAACTCCAATGTTTTCTGTACTAACAGAGGAGTGTCTTGTAAGGCTGGTGATTTGTCCGATGACATTCATGTTTTAACCTTTGTAACATACATTTTTGTAATTTCAGAAAATAAGTACACTTTCAAATTAACTATATAGCATTCAAAGTGCGCTTATAAATTCTTGTTCACTTTGCATTTACTATGTCTCAGTTGGATGGTCTCCAGACAGGAGGAAAAGTGAAAACTGTTACTGTTTAATTACACTGTCAGAGAAATGTAAAATTTCCATGCTGAAAGACCCACATTTTCATGCGTCCTTATATCCGAATGAATAGATTCACAGTAAGCTTACTACGCTTGTTTGCCACACGGTACAAGGCAAAGATAAGTTTCATGTTGATTGGAGGTTCTTACTTGTTAAACGGAAGTCCCCTATTGTATAGATACGTATGAAATTTTGTTACTGAAGCAAATGTATCTATGTATATATATATATATATATATATATATATATATATATATATATATATATATATATATATATATATATATATATATATATATATATATATATATATATATATATATATATATATATATTTAATACCATGAATCAAACGATTGGCTTATATTTAAAAATATTTAAAATCCTTACTGTAACTGTGAAACCTTTCATTTTACACAATCAAAATTGAACTAACGTAAGGAACCCTCCTCTTTCCTGATTAGCTTGCTAACCTGGCTAACCTGAGAAAGAGTTCCCAAAACCTTTATTTCATCTGCAAGACATTTTTTTTTTCAATCTGAGCAGACGACCGGGATATGAGCTCCCCAGGTTGTTCAATGCATCATAGAAGTCTACACGCAGTTGTCGCTTACTATTCAGTGCCATCTAGTAATTTTGTCCAGACGCTCTCCGCAACCCAATTCTCAAGAATCTTTTGATCAGCATGCTGTGAAGATGCGTCACTTCAAAGGCAGCGCATGTCTTTTAATAATGCCGTAAGGGTGTTAACCTAGTACGAGAACTGGTCCTTTTTATGTGTCTACTAATTGTTCATAGAGTTGAAAATACAATATTCATATGGCATATACATCAAAAGCATCATTTAGTGTTAAACAGTGACCATCATTACCATAATAATTTACATCTTCGTTATCGTCATCAACGTAATGGTTATCGTCATTGTATCGTCATCCTATCGTCAGCGTATTCTTAAAATTGATATCAGACCCTTCTGTGGTCGTTTTCTCTGTCATAGTCACCATTTCCAAGAATTTCTTTATGAACAATATCGCTTCCATCGTCAGTAACAGAACCCCACCAACCTTTACCATCAATGCGAAAATCATTTGTCACCGTAGCGGTCACGATCGTTCTCATCAACTCTATTATTATTATTACAATGTAAATGTCACCGTCATTATCTTCATAATTATCTCTTTAGGTGTCATAGGCATCACCACCAACATTTGTGTCTGTCATCAATGTTCATCTTTAACCCGCGGTCACACTACAACAAATTCGGATCGGATCCCGATCCGATTTTTGTGAGTTTTCAATAAAATCTTCTCCATTTCGGGTCGGAAATAGCCCAAAATTTGCCAACAAGTGTAAATACATGATTTGCATCAGAGGTCTATGAAAATGAAATGTTAACTGATTTTTTTCGTGACGTCACACCGACAGACAGCTTTTATCGGACACGCGTAGTCCGACAAAAGCTATCTGTCGATGTGACGTCACGAAATAATTCGTATAAATTTAATTTTCGTAGTCCTGCGATAAAAATCATATAATTACACAGGCTGGCAAATTTTGGGTTCTTTCCGACCCGAAATGGAAAAGATTTTAATAAAAACTCACAAAAATCGGATCGGAATCCTATCCGAATTCGTTGTGGTGTGACCGCGGCTTTATTTTGTCTTGTTCCTCTTAATTCGTCTTCCTTTAGGCACACCCACTGAAGTACTACTTTGGAGTAAGCACTTCCGTAGTTCCACGAAGTTTACCCTTTCCGGTTGAAGCTTTCGTGATAATGAGTCCAGTTACTTCGTGAGTGGTGCCTGTAAATCATGTAAGCATCTGCAAAGGTGCCGCCAAAAGTAGCAAGACCCTGGGATTTGCTTTCCATAGCCTAAGTCTGCTGTTGCAACGGTGTGTTCGTATAATATTTGGAAGATAAATGTTTTCTGTGTATCCACTTTGTCTGAGTAAAAAAAAACACAATTTATTACACAGTTGTAAAATGAATGGAAAGAGTGGAGATACGGAATTGCTCCTTTCTTCCTCTGTTTGTCAGATAACACATGTCATCAAGGGACCCCTTAACTATGGTACGTACAACAAGAGTGCAATTAGGAATTAATACGCCGACTAGAAACTCCTGGCATCCGGACATGTCTGGATCCGCTGCCTCACAAGGATGTCTCAATACCCTTGAGACGTTCATTGGGTAAGAGAAAACTTTGCAGGTGAGCAAAAGTATCAGTAACTCTTTTACCTCTTCAATTTGCATCACTTTGCAAGCTCTCAACCAAATATTTCCGCATCTAAATATAAAGCGGTACATTCTGATAACTCATCGACGTCACCTTTCATCATTTGCCCAGTCATAAAAGTCTTGAGGATCTCTCATATCATCAAGCCATTGGAACAGATTTGTGATTTTTAGACATTCAGATTATTCTCTGAAGTAAAATGTGACAGGAGAGAAAAGCTATATTCATAATAGCTGCCTCTCCACCCAATCTAATTAGTGAGTTGACTCTAAGTCACCTCCATTTGATTCACCACGATTCCTTCTTCAAACAGGACAGTGATTAAGGTACACCCACGAGATCTAACCAGAACTACACCCTTTGAAAGCTTTGAAACCCCTTGATGAGCGGGATTTATCCACTACCGTTTTCAAAGAAAAATGTAAGTCCCTGGTTTTAAACTTTTGATTAGAGCAAAACCTTAATCATTGGTCTAACAGTTAAAAAAGGGAAATGAAATCAAGTTCATAACAGCAAATTTTTCATATACGATGAGTCACATTGCTTAATCTTACATGCTGCGATTTAGCAACCTAGATCTTTGTAGTGTGTTGTTTAGGGACATCCTAGGCAACCTCGGAAACGTCAAGCCTAATTTACGTAACTGATTACTAACGGAAAGATAAAAAACTGGAGAGGAGGGTAAACTTTATTCTGTTTAATAAATTGAATGTGATAAAAGAGAGCTAGCCTTACTCTGTATTTACTACTTGACTTTACAATTATTTGTTATCCAGTGGCTGATAATACTGCCTTTTTGTTTGAAGTACCCTTGTCAAATTTTCCCCTTATCTTGCCCCCTCCAATTACACTCTGCTTTACTCAGCACAATACCCCATCGTCGTATCTCCCGGGTGTTTCACGCCGACGCCAGTTCCATTAAAGAAGGCATTTTCAGTTATCACATGTTTCAAGGTGTTTACAAATCATTCGGAGATTAGATCTAGGCTATACATCAGCCCAACATCTGCCGGCCTTCCTAGTCCAGTCGTTGTTTTACAAAGAAAATTTGACGTTAAGAAATATTATTTATGACAACATCCATTCCTTCACTTTCCAAAGCATATCTGATTCTTTCTCGGCAGATGTGTAGATGAAGGACAGGACGGACAGATAAAGAAACCAAAGTAAGAAAACAAAAAGGAATAAGTCGGAAGACGCAAATTACAGTTGCTTGAGGAGAGTATGGAACACTTTTAATTGGCTACATCAATCCATCTGTATCTTTTTCTTGACTCTAAATACCGCTTATTAAATGAAATATTTATACCGAGAGTAGGTCGTATTGATGCAAAATGATCTAACGGGTAGAAGATATAGTTCGTCAATTGATTTAATTATTTTAAATTGAAGGAGGATCAGATCGCCTCCTTAAAACGATGGTACATATTAGCTATGTTATCGATACTTTTGATGCTAAACAAAAGAAATTATTTTCCTTCGGTGTGAGGTATCTTCTTTCGGTTCGTTTATCCATCCTTTCCAGATTCAGCGCGGTTAACCCTAAGAAAAAATCGGCAGTAAATTTTAGACAAGGCAGTTTACACAGGTTCCTTAAAATGTTCTTCATTAAATTTAAAACCTTTTTCTCTCTCCAAGGGCAGAGTTTCATTTAGGTCAGAGGAGATCAGTCAGAATTGTTGAAATGTTTTACATAAGTGAAAATACCTGAAGCATATTGCAAATGCTAAGAAATGCTGTTGCAGAATGCTGCAACAATTCTAAGGAAACTGTTACACGTTGGACCCTTAAATTTTAGATATAACTCACTCGATACTTTACATTTACGATAGTTTTGCCGTAACTTCCATATCAGCTTCTGTATAAAATGAACAACTATAATATGAAATAATTTGCCGGGGTGGCGCCAGAATTTGCTCGAAGGTGCGGAGGGTTGGCGAGTTTCCCGACCGGGGAGGGGGCAGCAGCCCGAAATCACGACAAAGGACACGAGTTGCTGAAAGGATGTAGAACCCAAAATTTTTCACGCCGAAACGTGCCAAACTATTTGGGTTTCTATTGAAAAAAACTGAAAAATTTCAGTTTTCATAAACGAAAATTGGCAAATTTTCGGTTTTTATTGAGCAGCAACGAAAAATTTGGGGTTTTTATTGAAAAAATCTGCCCTACTTGAGAGCGAACTTAAGTAAATCAACATGGCGACTGGACATGGTCGGAGATAACATATTTTTATCGTACACTTTAAGGCACATTAAATTTCCTGAGGGGGGTAGCCTTCCAGGACGGGGGGAGGTCCCCCTGGCGCCATCACTCTAGAATTTTTAATACTTAGTTGGGGAAGAACGCCACCCTTTTGTAGGAATTTTTAGTATTTTTCATAAACTACGGTACAGTAACTGCAGTAAAAGCCCATAGGCTATTCTATGTTCGGTGGCCTCCCACAGACCATTTCATATTCTTTCCAAAGTGTCTTATAAGCGATAAATTGCTTTGAAGTTATTTCTTTAGTTATATATTAATATGAAAACGTATGTCTCTGAGCGTCAAGGAAACGATAGGACAGCATCCTATTACCTTTCTGTCGTTATTCCCCACCATACCCTCTGTGCCCCTAAAAAATCATAGGCTAACTGCGTGATATGTAAAGGGCTCAAAACTGTACATGAACAAACCTTGCTTCTGTTTCATACCAAATATTTCAGAATTGTTTCTCATCTATTCAGCTGTCCTTCTGTCTTTAAATCGGGCAAGACTACCCAGCAAAGCGGACTCTGTTTGCTCAGCTCCTTAGCTTCCCAAACCAGGGATATGACTGAACATGGAATATGCCGTACAGCCTGCTACGTAGGCAGGGCATGGGCTTAAATCTGACCAATATTTCATTATACTATTAACAGCTCCAGCCGTTCGATGTGTCACGTGGGGCAGTGGTTTTAGAGAGCGGAAGCTTCGTCATCTCTCATCATAGGCTTGGTAACTTTATTAGGTTCATCCAAGGTGCAAGAGGATGGTTTAGAGTGAAGATATTTCAAAGGTAAATAACTGTGACTCATAGAACTACTTGACAAAACCACAAACAAACGTCAATTAATTTGAAAGAAGTGCAAAGGCGAGGTGTGAGATTAAAAAATCAGAATACAATAAAGTGGAAATTTCAGGAATCTCAGTCAATACAGAAGTAGAAGGGATACATATTAAATTAAAACTCCACCTAAACGTTACAATTTTCATGTAAAAAAGTGTATCACATATTTGATATTTCCGAGTAGGCCTATGAGACTTTCATTGCACTTAAGTGAATGGGATTTTGCGGTTTTGATTTTGTTAGTGAATGAAACTCTTCTACTTAGAAATTTCTTCGACATGTTTTTCGACCGCAGTTTAATTTATTTGTTTACTGGCTACCATAATTAATTAGTTAATAACAAAGATTTGATTTAATGGTCACAATTTATCACCGCGGTTACTTCTTGTATGATTTGGCAACTTAAAGGGAATATACAGTTGTTCTAGGCTGATTCTGAATACACATATGGTCTATTGAATTCATTCTGCTTGGCCTGCAAGGAACCATCTTCATAACAAAGAAGATTCATTTCATATATCAGGTTTCCAATCTTTTTGGACAGTTTAACAATAAACTCTCTCCTCCTTGGACCATTATGTCACCTGTACTGAATAATTAATTTGAGATTGTCGTCACTGAGAATTTATTAGTTAAGGATGTACTGCTTTGCAACATTTGTTTTAAAATTCCAGTTAAGTCAGAAAATGTCCACTTTTAGGCTAATTCAAATTTACACAAGAAAATAACATAATGCTAGTATTTTTTAAAGGAGTGTTATTACACTCCCCCCATTGGCTATATATACCGACAGGGGATAATTTGCCCCCAGGTTAGGAACGCTCTATTAGAGTCAGGGAACCGTAACAATATATGAACACACGAAGGAAGGAGATGTTACTGAAATCCTCCCTATTTCATTGCCTCATTTTTTCATCTTAGCAAATTGATGGCTGCATTTTACCCTTACACTTATTTCGAAAGTACCCGATAAATAGTCTGACAAGATCTTGGAATGAGTGAGATAAGTTGGTCATAAATGTTGCGGGATTTTTTTGACCTTTTCCCGCATCAGACCGGGAAAAATGAGAAAAACATAACAACATTTTAACAGCTACATTTTCTTTTGTTCGATAATGAATAAAATGGAGTTAATTAGTTCGTGGAGAGAATACTTGCGACGGAATGTGCCTTTTGACTTCTTCTGCACAATACGACATAGGCTAATAGCCTAACGGTTTTACAGACAAACCGCTCAGATCGGCTTTGTATGCCGAGTCTCAGTTTGACCAAAGATTTGATGAGTTTTCTTATGCATAAACGAAATTAACGAGCCTGTTAAATACTTCCGTAAGATCAATCACGGTTATCGATTAGGTGTCGGGAAAATTAATAAATAGCAAACAATGCATTCAAAGATACCTGTTCAACACTGTCACCGAGGACACCATGCTTTATGAATAAAACACAAAACCAAGGGGATCACACGACTAGCAGCCATCGGCCTCTTTCGTTAAGGATTCTTCCGACTTTTGATTGTTATGTGTAAAGATTGAATACGCTGTTTTGTTATACAGCTTGACATTAAAGGATATCTGCATTGTTCGAATTTGAAGTCAGAGTATATTACAATAGGGACACATTTGAATGTCAATTATCACTATAGTTAGAAAGTGTTTGATAAGTTAATAGAAGCAGGCTGAGCATTAAGGAATTTTTAAAAGTTATTGCATTTCGTTTAGCTTGTTTTTGTACTCGGAATTCTCCTGGGGAGTCTAGAGTTGACGAACTCTCGAATGGCGACGGGATAGGGACTGGGGATGGTTATGAATACTTTAGTATGACTGATGACGTATTTGTTCTCAAGGAGATGTTGAATGTAAATACATTTCGACACATGCATAAAGAATTGGTGACGTAAGCAACGCCATCATTAGACATAGATCTATACGTTATTATAAACAGAAGAAAGTTACTGCTCTTGAAAGCTGACCTGTCAGGTCGGAAGGCATGCATAATACTTTGCCTGAGCTATAGCTACTTCGTGATGTAAGATTCGACGAGATACCTAAGTACTGTATGATTAATCAATCACACACTGACTACATCTTTACTAGCACTGCCTCTTTGGCATGACTTTTTATCAAAATCTTATTTCAAATCACTAAAGGTGGGCTCTGTGAGATAAATGTGCCTCTGTCTCCAGAACAGTCATTGCACATAAATCGTTAATGCTCGGTCTCGGACAATCAAATATCTAATTGTATTCCTTTAAGCATCAATATTCCAATGGGCTTAATTATCGAAAGTGTCAAGTCCGTTTAAGTGTCACTAGAAGCAGACCCCACTCTAACCAACTGACTGACGACTCATGGTCATTATATCGATCTTCTAATCACATAATGTTCACTTACACAAAACATACTATTAGGACATCGGTACCATAATAGTCTGCTGTATACCAGAATCAGACATCCCCGTCTCTGACATACCAGCCGTTTCTTTTATCAACTTCAGCTGTGTCTTACTGCATTCAGTATTGTTTGTTACCTCACCAATCAGCCAAGTTTGTATTGTTCCTATGCGGATTGACACAATTGTGAAAAATCCTATTCATCAGAGTTAAGTTACATAGTGCGACCAAAGAACAGATTCAGTACAAGTTTCATTATGAAGTTTGTTAGTTTTACCCCCATTTGATGTTTGAGGACATTGTATAATTTGCTCTCTCTTCGGGGTGTTTGCTAGGTATAATTGTTTTGTAGACAGAAATTACACATTGTCTGAGATCATTGAGTTTGAATTAACGGAGTAGAACGTCTCAAAGACAGAAAAGGTAACAGTCGACAAAAACAGGTAAAGATTTCGCATTAGTAGGCTACTTTGATTAAGCCTCTACTGGTGCTGAATCAACTATTGCAAGACGTAGACAAAGAGAAAATGGTCAAGATCTTGATAAATGTTGAAAAAACCAACTGTGGGAGGTAAGTGTTTTCAGCATTCACACATAGTACTTGGCAGGTGAGAAGGTACAGTAATGATGCCGGCCACGTTGGCAACCTACACGGCTCAATATGATATTGCTATACCAAATAAGGCGTTAACTGGTTAACAGAAATGATCACAGATTCCTTTTAATTTGATACCCCTCCCTTCATGGTTACTTGGTCCAGTGCTCCATCTCGGAAACTTATTTAAGGATTCTTCTTGTAAAGGATTAGTGTGTATGAATCTGCCTACCAAGCACCAATATATACTGATATGGTAAAATTCAGAGATCAGATTTACTCCGAAAAGGTAAACATGTACTCTCAACTTTAGCTTGTGAGGAGTTTTTTGCATCAGTTTCGATAGTGATAATATATTGAAAAGAGTTATTGAAGCAGTTTATAAAATCAGAGAATTAAGAAAAGTTGTCTTCATCATAAATGCGTATTTCGATGTGCTATGTCAGAATTGTGATAAATTAATCTTATTCACAGACCTGTAGCCTGACAAGATGTTATCGTAGCTACGTGCTTCTCAGGGGAAATATATATGTTAAGGCAATAATGATAACAATATACTGTTTCAAAAACTTTGATGGGGCACCCTGTCCCAAGGGATGTCAATCTTTAACCCCGTTCCCTTCCGATGGCTGTGAGACAGTATTTTTTCTTATTTTTACGTAAATATTTTACATGACAAATCAATATTTTACAGATTTAGAGAGTAATTATAACTTTTTGGTGAGGTCTAATTTTATTTCTCGCAACAGCGATGAGAGGTAGTGTAAAACATTGTTATTTTATGTCCTCGAATTGGAAATAGTAATTATGGAATGAATATGAATGACACGACCGGATATATAGCTTGGCGTGGGACTGGGTAGCATAGAGGTATGTTGTAACTGTGAAACTGATTTCACCAGGGCATTCCAAGGGCCGCAACTATAGAGGGAGAAGTTTTAAAATGAAGCTTAAATAAACTAAAAAGAACAAGAGCACTTTACAATTCTGTATTTTTACCACGAGCTCATTAAACTCTGCATGGAGGAAAGGACGCATTTTGTTAAAGAACCTACCAGTACTTTGATCACATAGCATGTAATCTGTGAGGTTCAATTAACACTTACTATCTCACCTCCCTACATGTAAAGAGATGAATGTACTTTATTTGCCAACCATCAGTAATGTGAAGCTGTTTATGAGTGAGTGTGTGAGTGGGAGTGTGTCTGTACGTGTGTGTTTTTGTGAGCAAAACGGTAAATCCGATCACGTTCAAACTTGGTGGGTTGGTACCTTAGCATGAAAACTTGTGCTTGCAAATTGATGACGTCATAGATCATAGGTCAAATTTGTTAAAAATTGTTTTTTGGCCATTATTGGCCTATCAGTGTGTTATAAAAAGTACGAAACCATGTCATTTGTTAGGAATGATAAGATAAATTCAAAATAGTGCTTTGTGGTTGCAGGTCAAAATATAGGTCAAAGGTCAAATATACTTAAATTTTGAGAAATAGTGTTTCACAAACTCTTCCTTAAAGGTTGTGTGACATGCCACCAAAAAGAGCTGTTTCACTTGTCAGTTAAACAATTAAGTCCTCCAATCAAAGATCCGTTGGAATTATTTCAATATCTTTTACCGTTCTCAAAATATACGTCTTCAAAGTTTGATGGTTTCTGAAGAAACTAATTGCCTATGCAAAAATAATGATGTGGAGTGTTGCACAGTGTGAAGATTTCTTTTGTTAACCCTATATAAATTATCTTTTAATTACTGATCATAAAGACTACAGTTTGGTGAGTGATACAAATATTTTTCAAGCAAAAAATTTTAACTTTTATAATAAACCCCTCGGGGAATAACAATGCTACCAGTGTCCTTGAAATTAAGGTTGAAAAAACAAAGGCTAACATGTGCCATATATGGTATGTCCCTCTTTGGATGTCACATATTTGCATATCTAGCTCATGTTAATTTATGATATAAGTGTGAAATGGAAATTTACCTGTAAAATGGTCAATATTTGATGGATTTTAATGGGAATTGTGGCTATTTTCTGGATTTTAATGCTTTTTACATCAAATATCCAATTATGTTATTTTCATGTCACACGACCTTTAAAACCGTAAGTTCAATAAAGGTCAGACTTGATGGGTTAGCTATCCGACGATGTAAACCAGTACATGTCTAATTGACAACGACATAGGTCAAAGATCAAATTAGCTTAACTTGGTTTTTCGTCTGCATTTGCCTATCAGTGTGTTAGAAAGTCATCAAACCATAGGCTTAGGAAGCGGGGGGGGGGGGAGCTGGGGGATAAATCCCCCAGTCAAAAATGTGGGGGGCTGAAGTATGCTTCCGCCTCCAATATCCAAGGCCAAAAACCCCTTATTTGTCTCTTCTATAAGAAATGTCAAAAATGTGCAGTAATTTTCCTTAAAATTAGTCCAAAATGTTGCACCAAATTGCATTTGAGGACCCTTAAGTACCCAAAAATTGTCAAAAGGGGAGGGGAACACCCCCTCCCCTTAGACCCTTCCCCCAGGCCGGCGATTCGAAACAAGGTTCAGCCCCCAGTCTCCAAAAGCTTCCTACCCCTATGCATCAAACTACATGATATGTTAAGAGTGATCAAACCAAAGTTTAAACTTTTTTTGTGATGGCTAAGGTGCCAGGGTCAAAAGTCGAAAAGTAGGTCGAGGTCGACTTAACATTTGCGCAAGTATTTATCGTCAACTCCAACTTTACCATATCCGATCAATTTTAAAGGTGGTGGATAGATGCCTGACCATTATTTTAAACGATTGCATGTTTAATCGTTGACGGCATAGTCTCAAAATCAAATGAGCTAAAATTGGTTTATCCATTATTTGCATATCGAAATATTAGAAAAGCTCAACGAACTCACTTGATATTAAGAGAGTGATAAGAAAAATTTTTAAATAGTAAATTCTAATTGCCGCAGTTTGAGATCGAAGCTTAAATAACTTAAAAGTGGTGGTCTTTTGTCATTACTTGCTTATCAGTATTTTGGGAAGTTACTTTAATCCCAAGGTATGTAAAGAATAATTATGGGGCAGATGAGATTTGCAGCTCCATGGATTGCCTTCTTGTATTGGCTTGTGCTCGGTTTCCCCACCCTTGGACTTTTAATTGTACATTTTTCAACAAAAGAAACTGAATTTTTTAAAGACCGAAAAACCTTCTTCAAGGGAAACATTTGACGTATTTTATATTGGTTACCTACAAATTTAATCTTATGCAGTTGAACTTACAGTAACAGACCTCATTTACCTATGCATCTTGGTTTGACACTGTTTAATGCTTTTTGTACGTAAAAACGCACCTATTTCAAGTATCAAACGTATTTTTTTCACTTTTTTTAGGAAACGATATCAAGAGGAGGAATAAATAACATTCAAGGAATACAGTACTAGACTATTAAAGACCACTATAGTGATACAACTGTAAAAATAGCAACTGACATCATCTGAGAAATATTACTCTGTCCGTGAACTATAGCCTTGCTTAAGAAAACCCCCGCTGAAAACCGCAGAGTTGTCTTTCGATACAATTTATGACGGAACAGTCCTAAGGGAAGTAATCGCGCATCAGGCTTACCCAATGACTTAGATTAGAACACATCATCCTGCGAACTTTTATATGTAAAGACTGCCCTCACGATGTGCTTGTGGCTGCCCAATGCATCTTCCATAGACAGTCAAACGAACTGAGTGCACGTCTCAGACCGCATGCAAATAGCACGTGTCATAAGTCATATGAACGTACGACAGCTGACGGAGCCAGCGGTTGTGGTAACCAGCAAACGTTGATTTCTCTTTTCAAATCAAGCGGCGAAAATTCCAATGGTGTTTAACGGTCTGGGGCGACGAAGGGGGCGATTAATGATCCCCATTTGGAAACGTCTATAACAACAAACTTATGTAAGTAACTGAAGTTCATGTAACCGGTCGGAAAAGTAACATCGTTTACCACAGATGTGTTTGGAGGAAGTAAAACTTTTGTGTTCTATACATAAAAACAACAACCATGGATGTGTCAAATACAACCTAAACAATTCGGGTAACACTTACCTTGTGTAACATTAGCATCGTGTAACCTGGAATTGATATTCAATGGAATACACTGTAAGGGGAATCAATCGTGCTCCGAGTTGGCCCGATCGTAACAAACGGTGTTCGAGTGCAGAGCGTTGGAAGACTAAGCACTTGCTGTACAATTTGGAAACTTTTGCCTAAAAAGTCCTAATAAAATTAGGTTTTTTATGTTATTTCGTTCACTGGTTTAATATTGCCGTTCACCATTGATAATTTCTGATGACTCCGGGGTATATTCCAAGGAATTCAAAATGGTGGACAACTGTTGTCTTTCTTCTCCAGTCGTTACTAAGTGGAAGAAGTCGATCACAAATTATCTGAGATTTACGTATCAAATGTTACTATTCATGACATTTGTAAGAGGTAAGCCATCATATTTTATACCGTTTCCGTCTGAAAATGTAACCTAGTTCGTTAAGATCATTGGACTTAGGTGTGCAGTCACCATTACTTGTTATGGGGGAAATAGCCTGTAACGTAGCAGTAGAATATACCACTTATAATATCTGCTAGCACCAAATCCGTACAACAGCCATGCCCTGACGGCCACATAACATCCAACCTTTCAAAAGACATTCTAACGAAAACTGCATTATCTTCCGGTTTATCAGGTACTATGACATAAAGGGATGTTTTCAAGCTTTTCACCATGTACCACTGAATGACTTTTTTGGGATAAAGGTTCCTGATTTAGTTATTCGTTAGTTTAATAGAATGTGAACGATCCCTGGTTTGGAAGTTTCCATGCCTCACCTCAGTTGACTAGATATATGTAGCTGTGTATCTACCGTTATCATCTGTTATGCAACTTTGTACTAGCTCTTTGTGATGCAGTGAGAATGTTCTTCTCTAAAAAGTCCACTTATTTCAACAATGACTCCATTAATGTTATTAAACTCATCATTGCAACATCATCTGCAACACAAAGGGACAGGATAATTATCTGAACCATACCTTCTAGAGACAAAATTTGCTTTTGTGTTGTTTCATGTGTCCTAGATAGAGCACTGTCATAATTTGAAACTAATACAAAGTACATTCCCCCTTATTTGAATACACTTTATCAGTTGACAGTTAAATAATTTTGATTTGTGCATGACGTAGAAAACTTATACAAGACTATAAGGTACTTTCATGCTCAAAGATGTAAACACATCAAACATGGGACTTGAATCCCGTCATTCATTGATACTTCAAGGTTGTTAGCAGTACTTCAGTTATGATTACGTCATGCGCATCGTATGCAAGGCGTTAAAATAGAAACAGCGATTCCATCATTACAGTCATTTATTTCAACTTTCCTTTGTCGTGTTATCAGTGTGATGAAATGAATAGAATTTATTTACATAAATAAACATCTAGTGTAATTTTCGGTGATACACTGTGTTTCTGCACGATCAGGAGTCCATCTTGTTTTGGACTGATCAGTCTCAGCGGTTTTGATTGTATGGTAGAGCCCGCCCTCAGCAGGCTCTTTCCGCTTCAGCGATGACGATATATCTGTTGAGGGTTTTGTGGAGTCGTTTCACAACTAGTGCCAGAATGCATCCTTGTCTCGTTTTACTAGCCGGTCGAGTCAGTTTCAAGATGACTCGGATGGTGTGGTTAATGACAACTGAACCGATATCGAAAGACACAATTCCATTTTATCTCGCCGAACACATAAATTAACTTTTGTTTTGTGGGCTCGGAGTAATAAATCTTTACCGAACAGTTTTAGCCCTTCATGTTGAATGTAAGTATACAGACACGAACTAATAAGAAGCTCGACCATCCCTGTTTCACAATATCCTTACATGACGCCGCCTTTCGTAATCACTCAAATAATTAAATGATTGATTTTCTTCCATTCCCATATAATTTATTGAATGTACAAAAACAGCTTTTAACGGAGAAACTTCGCATTTTTTTCTCCTAAAGGATTTTAAATAAATTCAAGAAAGATTGCTTGATGCATGATTCAAATGCAGTAACTTGTGAATTTACACAACTTTGCTTTCAACAAACGGCCAGTGTAACTTGCCCCAACCTATGACGCCATTATACGTCATCGTTGAGATCTAAACCTCCTTCAAGAAAGCAGCTACGCCCAATATCATCCACTTAAATTTCGAGAAAAGTCACACTATTCTGGAAATATTCTTATAAAATATCTCCGCTAGCGTGGCGTTATACCAATCCCAAATTCTTTTGGCTTCGCAAACTATCTGATTCAATCCAGTTTTATTGTACAGTGCACCACCGTTTTGATCCAGTATACCTCGGCATGTATCCTTCGGGGTGGGCCGGTGAAAACGTTGGTTATCTAATTTATGTTCTGCTCCTCTCAATCATGTGACGACATTTTTGTAACTGAATTTCCAAATTCATGCAGATTAAATAAGTGGCTAATCTTTTATACCCAAAATTGATGTTCTAAAATATGCATGGAAAAAATAAGAGGACATTCGTAAGATGAGCCTGGTGTTACAAAATAACAGTTGGCTCCAGGATTTCCCGATATAGGGACCAAGCTTCCCCACCAGAGAGGGGGCAACAATCCGGTTCGCAGTTTCTGTTAGAGAATATTTGAAGATTTGGGCCTTATGTTAAAGAAAATTTGAAAATATTTGGACTTCCAGTGAGGAAAATTTAGAAATTTGGGTGTTTTATTAAAGGAATCTCCCTAGTTAGAACAAAATCAAGTAAATCGTCGGGGTCACAGGCCGTATTTGGGATTAAATATTTTGTAGTACTCATTACGGTAGCCCGACGACATTGCAAACTGTCACTGACGGGGGCCCATCCCCCTCCCTTATCACGACCTGGTGCTACCACTGCAAGATAAGGCTGTGGGAGACTACGTATGTGTTTTAATTTCAAGCCCGACCGATGATTAACATTATAAGGTGACTTTGTTATTTCCAGCTGTGGGTATTTCTATCCCCATATGACGTCATAGTGAACTTAGCATTCAGAACATTTGCAAGGATCGATAAAGACTTCGGAAAGTAGATAACTAAACCATGTTTTTTTTACTACGTGCAGTTTTAATAGTTTGCGTGAGTACCAATTTCCATGGTAACGATTATTTCTCCTTCTAATTTCGTATTCGCGCGAGGAAGAGTTGTTTACCACCTGACTGAGAAGAAGGAAAACATTCCATGGTTTTTTTCAGGTAAAAAGTAGTCGCACATTGTATTTTTTTTTTTTTTTTTTTTTTGCTTCTGTGGCTTTATTTACAGTTTTTAGTGTCTAGCTTTGTAAGAATGGTATGAAAAAAGTGTATACATACCTTTGTGGATATGTGGACATTACCAACACAAATTAAGGGTAAAAATTAGAAATCCACCGTTGAAAAATATTTTATGATTGACACCCCATTGACAAAAGAATAAGTAACTCGGTATTTTAACATAAAAGTAGATTTGATGGCTTTCCTGGAAAATTAACATGTAAAAAACAAGAGCTCCTTGTTTTCTAATGATAAACTACTCAAACAGAGACTTACAGAATTTAACCTTTATGCCGTGAGTTTAATTCACTTTAGTGTCCAAAAGGTAGGGTGGAAATTTTTCAGATTTAGGCAATTAGTTGTATGAGTGGAAAGCCATCATGGAATCAGATTTAACTTAGTATTTTAAACATTTCCCTTTATTGCAAATCACTTAAAATCTCACCTGTCTCTACCTTGCACTACTTCTAATATGTTCCACTTTTTTCAAAACTTTGTAAGCTGAGGGGCACATAAAATAAACAAACTGTACATTTTCACTTGTCATGTTTGTGACATCGGTGACATGATCCCTGGCATCATAGCGATGCACTATTATTTCTAAGACTGGTTATATTAAACTAAAACCAACATCTTGTACACACTGGGCCCATGTTTTAGCATGGTGGGCCCCAAACTGACGCACTTAACGATTTGATTGCCAATGTTTTTTAGAAAAGCCATTAAATACCCCCTGGATGCTTTTTGGATTGTGCTGTATTACTGGGAGCAACATTTTGCTGTGAAGTGTTCATTCTATGTGAAAAACAACACAAAAGTAGCCAAAATTTACACACCCTGTGTTTTGGCCTCTGCAGGTGTCAATCGACTTTTTATGATGTGTTTTCAGATAAGTTTGTTCATATGAACTTGTTGTTTATCGCAAAAAAAAAGATGTAGAAAGGCTATTTCGTTGGCTACAAACAACAGTTCGAGCGAAGTAAATAATTGAACTTTGCATATAAGAGCGAATTTAGGTAAATCAAATTTTGCGTGATTGAAGAGACAACAAAATTGATATGAACTTACAAAATATCATGCAGCATGAACAGATTACGGCTCTCTTCGTGTTCCAAAAATGGCCAAAAATAAATAAATAAATAAATAAGACACCACCAGTTCTGTCAACAAGTGGTTAAACCATGTCCGGAGGAAAATTCTTACTTGTAGTGTTACTTCAAGCAAGTGACCCTCGAACGATGCAAAGCTGAAACAGCTTAAAATTTATGTAAATGATATCGCAGCCTATGGCACGCATCATACATTGCAGCAAAGACTAGCGATAAACACAGGGGTAATAAATGGTCCCAAACATCAAACAGAGGTAATTTGAGCTGTTTTGTGAGTGTTTCATCTTTAATTACGAATTTCACTTCCATTGCCACTCAAGGTTTATAAAAAATACTTTCCAAAATGACGTTAAGTTGATTTTAAAGTACTTGAAATTAATTTTAAAATCCAGGATATGTAAATCTGGTTACACATTACCTATCTAGGTTAACTTGCATCACATTACTGGTTTTGGGGGCAAGCGATTTGTGAAGGTTGTCATTTTTTGGGCCGCGAAGATTTAGATGCCTCCAACAGTCCTAGAGATAGCCGCTTTTGGGTCGAAATGAAAATTCTTCCAATCTAGGGGAAACTTTGCCTGACCAACAATATGAATATTTATGAGCACTCAGTGTTTACCTTTTCACAATCGTCGATCTGTTTCAGGCGCAGATCCAGACATTTCGAAAAGGGGGGGGGCCTGAAAACCCCCTTGAATATTCTCCTAGATTAACATTATGCTAATTTTCGCGTATTTGTTATTGTTGGTGTGGCGAAAAGGGGGGGGGCTGAGCCCGAGGAAACCCTCCCCCCATGGATCCGCGCCTGTGTTTAATACATGTGGGTTTTCAGACAAGGGATTACAGTTTACCCCTAGCGAAACGTATGGCACCTTACACAGGGAGTTAATGAACACCGATGCTGGCATGATCCGCTTGCACACCTATGTGTGGAAAACGGTGCACAAAACGCGCGACTGTGTCGGGTCTGCATAGGTTAGGAAAAAAGGTCTTTACAAAATTGCTCATTATCTCAAACATTACCCGGTAAACTATCAAACATGACACGGCTTTTCTGCAGTCTTAGCAACAAAGTTTTTAAGCATGCTATTATTTCTTTTTCCCGGAATCGACAAAAGTTTCCAGGTTGCTTTGAACGTTTATCTCCTTTGAACGTACACGGTAGGCTCGCAATGCATCATGGGAGAAAGGTGAAAATGGCGTCACTCATTTAAAAAATTTCCCCCGATCGGGTGAAAATTCGAAAGCAGTTATCTCCCGGACTGTTTACCATACAATGCTACACGGTTTTCACATAAATTCAAGTTATCGTTATTCAGCATGCGACCTTTCCATAAAGAGAAACAACACCTGTACATATCTGTGATTTGTTCATTTTCCCCCCGAGAGGAAAATATCTGTTCTACCATATGCTTGTTTGTGTTCAATTAAAGGTCTATTTCTCTCTATTCGTACCGCCCTTTATCAGTTTTTCCCGTTAGATCAGTCACCTGTGACGTAGGACCGCGCGCGAGTTACCTTGAACACCTCGACACCTGTGACCAATTGCTGTCGTGCCTGCCGACGGGTTGGCGAATATTTCCACGCTGATCGCAAGCATGATGTTTTTAAGCATTGAAAACACTTCAGACTCGTACATAACCACCCGCGAGGTCTACATGCTTTCCCAAAGAAATTTAATATTTCTCATTCGTAATAGGTCATTAAAAAGAGGGATGTTTTCCTTCCAATCTCTGACACATTAGGGGTCTTTGAAATCTTAACTCTACTAGATGTTGTCCTTTCCTGATTGTAATGTATTCCCAGAAGAATTCCTGTAGACTACAAATGAAAGTAATCTAGAATCAGGCGCGGATCCAGACATTTTGAAAAGGGGGGGGGGGGCTGAAAGCCCCCTTGAATATTCCCGTAGATAAACATTGTGCTAATTTTCGCGTATTTGTTATTGTTGATGTGGCGAAAAAGGAGGGGGGGCTGAGCCCAAGAAAGCCCCCCTTGGATCCGCCCCTGAGAATGGTAGTAATACTACAACAATAGTCATTAAAATAGCTTTGTGTGATACGTTGATATAGTTGCAATTTTTTTACTTATACAACCAAACAAAATAATCGTGCTAATCTCTTTTTTTATGCATTAAGATGTCAAATACAACATAATAATAGGTTAGACCTACAAATAATGTCATTAATATCCTAGATTCCACTGTATGACGTTGTGTAATAAAAACCCTCCATATTTTGAATTTTTAAGACCAAAATAAGGCATATAAAAGAAATATCAGTATTGCCAAAACAAATTCAGATACCACGTTTTATCACATTATTACTAAACACACAGTAAAGAAAAAAAATCAAAATTTATATGTACTTTAAGTCATGCTTACATCATTAAATATCATCAAATTCTTTGGTTAAAAACTCGATTCAATTTACAATGTATTTAAACGTAAAATTGTACGTTTGTACTGTAATTACGGTAACTAAATAGTTCTAACGTTGTCTTGCTGTTTGCTTAATTCAAGCTATACCATATTTTTCATGATGAAAGTATTTCTTTACGATTGTTTTTTCATTCAGACAACTTAACTTATTGTTGTAAATTAACTGTTAGGAAGCTTCTAAACCCGAAGTTTTTGTCACTTATTTATTGAAACACCCCCAAAGGTCTATGTCTGTCTGTGTTGCTATTGGCATGTGGAATTTCGTAAGTCTTAAACATGCTACGCAGTAGATGATATAAACGTTCCCAACAATCAATTCAAAGTTGAAACAATTGCTATGAACACAAGATAAATACATAATGACGCAATGACGCTTAGCTGTGTCTTTTGTCTTAAAAATACCTTCTTAAACTGCAATTTTACTTAATTTTGGCACAAACAAGAGTTGACCATAACAGTAAAATTAATACTGTATTTGTTACACACAAAAAATCGAACACGAACGATGTTTATGTATAATACCATTGCAGTTTGCAATATGTTTCCAGATAAGATAGTAAACACCCTCTCTTGGGATGCACAACTTATGTTCATCTTTGAGTTACTGCGCACACCAGTCGCATAGGGGGGAGAGGGGATGCGTGCTGTCAAGTCCGGGTTAACAGTCTGCCTTGAAAGAGAAAAATGGTACATCAAGAAATTAGTGAAGAGTAAGAATTTCTTAACAAGTTTTAAACTTGGCGGGTAAATTCTTCCCTGATCAATTTCGCTGGGTACGTACACAGGCAACTTTTCCTCTTATTTCATTTTTAACTGTAGGTTTTCATTTGATAGCATGTGAAAGATACAAAATGGCTCACCCAAGGTTTTGTAATTAAAATCCATCTATCGGTAAGTTCTCAAATTCCAGTGCGAAATACGCCACACTAGTAACCACGACCAAGGTCATGTGTGTTGTAATGATAGTGGAAACATGTCTGTCATATGGCGTGTGCAGACATGATCCCACTGAGTGTACAGTAACAGCCTCGTATTGTATGTACGACACTCTAATAGTTATCGCGGAACACTAACGCAGGCCTCAAAGTACAATCTGTGATGTATGCTATAGTGAGCTTCCTCCGTCCCGGTAACTAATTAAAACCACATACTTCATTACCATCAAGAGGGCGAATTTGATCCGGGAAGATGTAGGATCGATGTGGTCGAAGATCATACAAGACTGAAAAGTTTTCGATCATTTCACTTAGGTGAAAACCATGTTGTGCAGAAAACATGGTTTCCTTCCTCTAGAATATCTTCTATTAAGTAGGTTCTCCCTGTTCCACTGTGAGAGTCAAGGACCAAAATTAAATGAAGGTTCTGATTTATTGTATGTATAATTAGAGTGATATCAGAGACGCGTACGACAGCCTATAAATTCGTTCGGTTAGGTGATTATTGAGTACTTTGAAGTAATACCTACCACAAAGTTCTCGAATGATATGAAACAAGGTAGTTTCGCTTGTTAGGTAAACTTATGATAGACGATGCCAATATTAAGACTATTCCAAGACTGATGTTTGTCTTACATAAAGCAAACTTTTCAAATTATATACTCATCTGCCGATATATCAATGGATTCGGATATGCCTCAAACTATGTTTGGAATTTTACGTAGGCTACAACTCTTCCTTCGCAATTATATGGCATTATAAGCAATTATCCTCACTTTAATTTGTTAAAAGAACTTGGCTGCTGTTATGTATTTGGCCCATTTAATATACAAAAGACGAAAGGTGAAGATGGTGAGATGAAGCTAGTATACCGTGGTGACGGCCCTGTCCCCATCCCTCCACCTGCAATTTCACAATCAATCGTCAAAATTAGAGTAATCGTGGTGGCTGCCACTTTCATATGTACTATATCCTCCACCTCAGTCCAAAATAAAAGGCTTCAGAGATTATATTTTGTATTCTATCTTCACATTATTAACATTTGCTCTTCCTCGGTTAGAGGTTTACTTCTACATGTTTTGTACTTTGCCATAGAAATGTAGGCTAGTTTGGCTCACGACTCTCACAACTGCTTTAAAACCACCAAGTTTCTTATAGAAGAACCCAAATGCCTTAAAAGCTATATTGAACAGAATGTAGGACGTTATCACGTCAGACTTTTCTGGGAATTTGATTAATGCTGAAGATTTTAATTTTGGTGCAAGATATGTCCTCATTTTGGCGTCTCACTGTGAGATTGTCCTAATTTTGTCAATGTAGCATCTTCTGGACCTGCTGCCTAGGACGAAATGGGTCATTACTCCAAATACGGCATATCTCTCCCGTAGAGATCTACCGCTAAGGCAACAAAAAGAGCCAGTCACCAGCCTACACTGCTAACGAAAATCCACAGGATCTAGTGAGAGAGCCGAAGATCAGTATGAACATGTTTTGTTTAACTTCTATTTGAAACCTAACGATGCGTCGAACAAAATGTCACAGAGACACGAATTCCAGCCAGGGGCCATCTTGGTACCATCAAGATGTATTTGCTCGGGAAATATTCTCCTTGATGGAAGTAATATCGGTTACTCTTCCATCTGAGTGAATCATTTCAATTGTTACAATCGATGTTTCCAAGACCCATTACAAACAAAGCCTCCTCACAAGAAGAAAATGTGTTTGCAAGAGAGGTGACTTGCATGACATGCAATGCGAGGACGCAATGAATACTCGCTTCGTTACAGTTGCATTATTTCCAGTATTGAAAAAAATAAAATGTTATCATGGTATCTTTGACTTAAAGATGTAGAAAATTGTTTTACAGCAGCCACAAATTTCAGCATGTGATGTCATTGAAATGATAATACACATGTAAAATTCTAGTCCACTTTTGGCATTATTTGCCATTAGTGACCTTTTAGATTTATGTAGGACTATCCAGCATCTGCCAATGCTCTCTTTAACTTATTGGGCATTTTCCTGCACTATTTGATGACATTTGATATCATTTGTACATAGGCATTTAGCCTATCTATAATTTTATATTTACTATGAAACACAAAATTCTATGAGCTTTCTTTAGGGTCTTTTTAATGCATCAAGATACGTGTAACACACCTCCAAAATGTTATACTTTATGGTCATACTATACGTTCATTCCGGAGTTTGCATCTTGAAAAAGAAGTTGACACAAGCTTCAATGTCTAACTCGCTATCCTATTTATTACTGCAGAGAATGTTTGATGAAATGTCTTTGCCTAAAAAAGATTTAATCAACATCACCTTCCTGTACAAACTTTTTTTGCAAATGCACAATTTACCTTTCACTTCAGTCTGACCATGCGAATATGTGTAATGCAAAACGTCTAGATTCCCCAGAACGCTCGTTAAAAAATGCAGAATTCGATATTCCTCAGAACTTTTGCATTAGTTTGAATTGCTTTACACACACTTAACTGAACAAGTCAGGTGACAGCTCTTATTGATCATTCGGAAGGACGCGATTAATTACGTCAGTCTGTAGGCAAATTGCATTTAACTAACTTTACAACGCTTACTTTAATGAACCTCTAGCAGGGAGGTGTTATTAGCTAATACCACCTCCCTGCCTCTAGATTGAAGTTTAAAATTAAAGCCGAGAGAAACGAAAGGACGTTTTCTGAAAAGTCCTACCAGTCTTGAGTTTTACTTTCTTAAGATAATGTCTACAGACGAGTCTGACCATGTTGCCGTTCTATTAAAGCAATCAATTAGAGATACAAAGACTTTTTTATGCAGTTGTCTTTCTATAGGGATTGAATGAAGTAGGGTGGGGTCTCGATTCATTCACTTCTGCGACTTCATAAAAACAACGGTTCTCTCTTTCCACACTTTTTATTACATTATATGCAGGTCTTGTAGCGTAATCATGTGCGCATTTCGATAAATTTCCTTAGAAGAAATTCCTTCCAATGTCGATTTATAGTGACAATATCACAGTGCAGTAACTGAATTAATGCAAGTGTAAAAGCTATTCCAGTGGTATTCTAGCAGTGGAAACCAAAAAGTCTTTTATGAACTAGACAATTACGTTGACAATGCAGATCGTGTACTGTTTACTACTTATTTAATAATCATTTAGCATATTAGTATTTTTACATACATAATAACTAGTGTTAGTGTGTTTGGATACTGCACAGATCTACCTTTACAAAATGTATAAGTCAGGAAATTAAATTAGGTCGGTCTTATATTAAATATCACACCATTGTGAAGCCTTGGAGATTTCAACATGTGGTGATTATGCAAGTTTAACGTTCAATTTAACAAGTTAATCATCCAACTCAGGAGAGAACTGCCAGCTTACGGTTTCACGATTTCGGACGTCACTGTTATTTCTATGTTTAACAAGTCTGACCTATGAACTTTTTGCCTTTTCATGACTTATTTCAACCTCTCGAGAAATAAGCCGATTAATTGTATTAAGTGCTCGGTACCCCATATCTTGATTGATTCACCATTCTCATAAGAGCATCCTGTAGCTTTGTGTATTTTGTTAACAAAGTCCCATACTTCCTCATGTTTTGTTTTCTCACGACACTAATCATTCATTTGTCACCGTTACTCACAGCAAGGGGATAAGAGGCGCAATTATGATATTTTCACACCTTCATATGTTATCTACTTAAGCGATGCGGCGAAAGAAGTCCCGAAGGATTATCAGACTCGTCAAAACTGTGTTATTATAAGGTAGTCTGCTAAATGCAGCCATCTTTGCAGATGTGTATGTTGATATATGGTTCATGTATGATGCAAGCTCCAATAATTTGTAAAATATATTCCATGTGGAACACCACAATTCGATTACTGTCTGTATTTTGGTAGTAGTGTCGAGGCATCAGATTACCTTGAATGCTTCAATGATCTCAGCCCTGAAGGTCAAACCATCTAAAGTTAAAACAGATTTGAGGAGAATGCAGTGTGTCATCTAATTAAGACGGGGAGTAAAATGGCAGCCAATTCACAATTATTTCAGTCCTTGTATTAATCCTAATCAGCAACTTGTCCGTAGGCTTTAAAGGGGTAGCGTTAGTTTCTTCAATATACTAAGCAATGGAATTAAACCTTTCTTGAAAATAATATCACTTAGCTGTGTTCACAAATCTTAGATAAAAATGGCGTAGAATGATGGTCAAAAGATGCGAAAAAGCATCCAATCGATTACAAAACTTCTACCATCGATTTAAAAAAAATCTTCAATAAGTAAAACTGTGAGAAAAAGTATCTTCAGTGAGCAACACGAAGGTGGGTCGAAATATCTTCCCAGGTTTTGGATGCCTGAAGAAGCAATTAAAAACGAGATTTTTTACATTAAGCCTACGTCATTCGTGTAACGTTTCCAACTAAGCGTTGTAATAGGTGATGAACTCTGTAAAAGCATACTCTTATCACATATATAATGAATTCAATTCGTCAGGGTGTTGAAAACAAAATGAATTCTCTTGAAGGTCAGTTACATGATGACGTTAAAGTTACCAAAATCTCAGGATATTTTGTATGGTTTAATACACCCCTGACAGTTCCTTCTTATTTTCTTCTAGTTAGCTTAATTTGTGAAGATTGCAAATAAAGGGAAATTATAAACTCAAAAATCTCTGAACGATTGCAAATTAAGGAAAATTGTAACCTCAAAAACCACGGAGTTAACTTGTTAACAACAACGGTTTGTAATCCATTCAAAGTAAATTCAGTTGAATAACAATTTCACAATTGATTCCTTAGCTCTCAACAGTGTTTTCTTCCTTAAGCGACTTTATTTGTAGAACTTTTAGTATGCTCTCCACCTTGGTTTTCTTTTTTCATTGTGAAACTGCTGTGACTCTGGTGTAAAACTTAATAAAAATATTGATTTTAAATGATTACATCTAGCAGTACAACCAGGGATCTTTTTGTGACTTTGGAGGCTTTACGATCTCTCTCCTATTTCAACTTGCCACAAGAGAATGTCTCTTATCGTTCCCTCTAGGCTCTGTGCTGAACTTTTCTGTCTATACAGGTTTTAATTTACGGCATGCAACAGCTTCAAATCTTGTTAAGAGGACCGTGCACCCATCTCGTTAAAACTGCACGTACAGCAAACAAGCACAATGCATAAAACTATCACCGGAAAAAAGGCGTTTAATTGTCCTGGGAGATACATGCCTTAGCACATGCCGTCCATTGCCGTATCTGTAATGTCAAACACGGCTGCTTTTGTCCATTGGAAAAAATATTTCACTGCCTCTGCTACAATAACAAAATGTCAAAAGCTTTGATTTTACGATCTTTGAAACTTCTAAATTTATTTAATGACATAGGGTCCCAGCTTTGGCTCGAAGAAAGCAAAACGTTCTAAGTTCTTGGTCCTTACTTATAATTGTCAGCAGGATATACTAGAAATAGTTACTGTACTCTCTTGATTATATCTTTACGAATCAATAAAGTGTGCTATTGTAAATTTTATTCCTTGAGTCAATGGTATCGACGTTGGCAGCTTGTTAATCGAAAATGGCGCCTTCGGAGAACTTAAACTAGCAGTGGAAACGGCTCACAACCGTTTTGTTTACTGGTATCGTGGGAATTTATAGATGCAAGCGTGAAATTAGTTTTAATCTTTAACCCAGTTTCCGCAATATCTACTAGGAATGAAATTGATTAAGTGTCCAGTGTTAGGTTTTATGACGAATACACATTTCCAGTTAAAACTTTTCGAAATGAATGTAGATTGTATTTATTGATTGGGCTTTGCTGTGGTTAGTCATTCCGTGTAATTAGAGGAGTTGGATTTAGTAAAGAAACATCACAATAAACTGCACAAAATATTGTAAGTCAACTTTATTGTTTAAAGCATCCCAATAAATACCTGGCTAAATATTATGAGATGATATATATCTGTATCGAAAAAAGAAAGGTTACAAGACATCTAGAATTCATATTATCATCTTTGCACTTCCATAATTATACATTCTTATCACAAATAGTATCACAATACTTCAAAATACCAAATGCCATCACAAATTAATATCCAAAAATTTCCAGTTCTATTTAAATATTACTAGCTACTTTGCAAATGATAGCAGAATAGCCATACAGACTTTAACTTCCAGTTGGCTGACCTGGGGAATCTAAGCTTAAGTTTACCATGTTTTGTGAGATTTTTTCCGTGTAAAGCGCAGACGAACATATCTTAAGATGGCGGCGCTATGTTAAGTCATTTATTACGTTTTTACTTTATTACAATTAGTAAGTGAAAATAGTCGAACTTCATACAAGACAATTATCATGGCAATTATTTATGGTGAATTTCAAACGCAATTATCGACAGACGCGGCATAATAATGTATATGTGAGTGTAGGTCATCCCATCCCCCATATGATTACCTATCTTCCCAATGATTATAACTGTGCCCTTTGTTCCATATTTTTTTAAGTATTATCACGGTCGGTAAAACGTAAAAACAAGTATACCTAAACGAAGGTGTTACACTGAAATGAAGTAATGTCCTAAGTAACAGTAAGTGTTATACGGGAGTGATAAAAGAAAGGCAACGCTTTATACAAGACTAACTAAAAACAAGATCATCTTGTTGCAAGCATATTATCCTTTGAAAGCAACATCTGGAAGTTTGAAAGATCCTTCACATAATTCCTTCCCTGACCTCAAGTTAATCATTCTAGTGACATTCTAGTGAACTGGGAAACCATCCACTACTTGGACTACACTGGCATCGTAATGAGAAACAGTACCTTTATAACACAATGAACCAGTCCTTTTCATCTCAATTCAATTAGCAGGTCATCGCTAAACGGCCAAGTAAGCAAAGAACTGTTTATTAGGAAACTTAATTCTTAGAACGAAGCTGCTTGTTTATCTGTTCCAAAGAGTTACTATAACAGTCTCTTGGTACACCTGACATATTTGAGAGTTCAACGAGGTAATTAAAGTGATCTATGCCCACATTACTTGTATGTCAAAGTTGCGGGTCCTTTTTAATAAGCACTGTGTCCATCCAAGTGTGAACGTACGGAACACACAAGGAGGTCGTTTTTCATCTGAAGTTTAAGCTAGAGTTTGTCACACTGTAACCTCTCTCGGCACTAAAGGTAAGGAATAGTATAATATTGGAGCAGCCTAATGGAATCATCGGGATGTAACTAGTCTTGCACGACTCCTCTAATTAACTTCACACAAAGAATTAGGGTAACGGACTATAGACTTTAAGATCAAAAACAAACTTATGAAAACAATTTGATTTGAAAACAAATATAGCATTTGATAATCTTTTTTAGGGCAACTTTAGTGAATCTTTGCCTCTATCGACAACATGGCTCAATTACAATCTGCATCTTTACCAAAGTAAAAAAAAAGATTACTTGAATGTCAAATGGAAAATAAATGGGTAAAGGTATATAGCTAAAATACCTATATTACATATTCAAAACCATGCATGTATCATAAGCTGCTCATAGTTTGCAAACTGTTAAATGCAATAGACGAGTTGGGAAATTCAGTACTTCCGGTGGGGTCACAAGGTCAGTTCTATCATGACAACAGATCGTCATGTTAAATGGTTCACTTGACCTTTGACCCATCCCTGATGCATTGCGTGCAAAGCATTGTTATCAATTTGAACTACAAACTTTTTAATACAGGAAGCTGAATTATATCCCGTATCATCAATGCCTTGAGAAGGATTCCTGAAAAGGTCATGCCAAAAGACAGTTACCAGTGAAATTTGTCGAATTTCAGATTTCATTGAGGCCCATGGAATGCAGACACTTTGAGGATGCACATAACGATGTGAAAATTGAAGAAACGGTTACCTAGCAACACATAGTGAAGTTCTTTTCTGTTTTTGGTGTTAAATTACACCGTTGAGCCTTATGTTAAATTTGTCAGGATATTCGATTCCCAGCAACTGTCTTTTTCCAGTTTTATCCGTTAACTTATGTTAGTGGTACTTTGCTCCTATGTGATGTAGCTTCTGAAAAAACTTGGATCTAATAGCTTATGTGAATAACATCAACGTATGAGATTTTGAATGCGGAAATCATTTGTTGTATTTAGCCCTGTTATGCCTACTATTTTATGACTTTTTGATCATATGAGATGGGAATTTCAGTTATGTATGGTAGGATAAGTTCAACGTATTATTATCATAGTACGCTCGTTAGCATATAATATGGATATGACCCTTGTGCAGCAGCTGCGATATCTGTATAATAGACGAGTTGGGAAACTTCGGGCTACAATGCATGCTGGGAAGGAAAGTGTACCACAACAGAGACTGCCTGTGCAAGACAGATATTTTGTGTAATCACACACAATTTTCCAGTGTTAAACTATGGTTCTCTAGACATCAGTCACGGATCAAAGAGAATTTTCTTTACAGAAAAAGTTTTTTTTTCAAAGTAAATATCCTTAATTAGGACCAAAAGAGTTTCTCAAAGCCTTCGTGTCCGTGCGCAATTATCCTTGGCCTTGATCTGTGGTAGTACAATGGTACAGCAAAATCTAATTTCCCAACTCGTCTATTATGTGCATTTAAATGGTCGTTAACTATTCATTTACATGAAATATATTGTCGGTTTAGCGGTCAAAGTTAATAATAATGAAACTGTGCAGGTTGTTGGTTTTATTTATTGGACACATTAGAATTCTTTCAGATGGCAGGGCCACGTTCGTAAGGATATTAAACAAGAAAGAAACATGTCTGTTATCATGCTGTTCTTGAGATTAAGTAATATTTGCAATTACCAGGCTATTAAGGATCAACTACATGAATCAAGGCATATGCTGCAATAACAACAGTTTACCTAAACGTCTGTAACAAGCTAAAGATCCTAAACAAAAAGGATGATTGAAAAAATGGTCTTCAGTATTCAGGCAGAGATAGGGGCCATGACCCCAGTCGGGGAAGGCTGCCGCCGTTGGGATCATTTTCCTCTTTCGTAGGGGGCTGAATGGGTTAGATATAATATGCAATCCCGATGAAGACCTGTCATCCCTAAGATTTACTTTAATTTGCTCTTATGAAGGACAAACTCTTCAATAAAAACGAAACATTTTCTAATTGTCCTGAATAAAAGCCTAAACTTCTGAACTTTTCTTACCAGACTTGTAGTGGGAGTAAATTGTTATGACTACGAGCATAAATGGCGTGTCTCTGGATCTGAGTACGAGTACACATCTTTTTCATGAGTATAAACTTACAAAATTTTGCATTTTCTCCAAAAAATTACTTCCAAAATGTGTGAGGACTACACATACTCACTACAAGTCTGATAATAACCCACAATTTTGAAATTTTATTCGATATAAATCCCTCATTTCGGCGATCGTAGCATGCCGGAAATCTCGCATTCGACATCCTTTCGGGAACTCTTTCGAAGCTTTGGGTTGCTGGCTTTATCCATCTTGGAGCGTGTCCCCTGTATGGCAAATGCTGGCGCCACCCCTGTATTAAAAATAAAGCACAATAGATTGTGAAGAATCCCTTCCCCCTTGATAAGCTGGTAACGACTATTTCAGTGTGAATCAAAATTTACTAGTCTTCGGCCTCAGGGTTTTGTAGGTTATTATCATGTGATTCACTGACTCTTTCTCTCTGTGACGTATCTTCCTGCAATAAATTTTTTTCTGATTGCCTGAAGTGTTTCGCCAATAGTTCTCTAAAATTGTGTATACAAACTTAGAGAAAATACAAACTATCTACCAAGAATGCATTGATATGTATTTTTAACTTTCGTAGAAAAATCATTCTTTGTAGCATTATATATTCTCGTATGTTAGAGATTACATGGCGTTTTCTTAAATACAAAAGTTCATATAATTATAAATGAGTTGCAGATGATATATCAGACCTTACACGCACGTAATTGATAGAAATCCATCAGGCAAAATTGAGTTACACTTTCGTAAAAACTCAACCATCAGCAAACTTAGTCTTTGGCAATTTTACATTGTAACTCATTTAAATCTTATATGTTAATGATACAACTCTCGATTCCAAAAACTTGATTAAAAATCTTTTTTTTTTCGTAATTTTCTTGAAACAGAAGACATCCTAGCATTGCCTTGATTTTGTACACTACCTACAAAGGTACCCTTTTAAACTGAATACTGATAACTCTAATAATCCAGAGAACAGAAGTTAATTCAAGGTGATGAGGCTATGTTTCGGTCGTCAAAGCGTTACTTGAATATATTATTCCTTGATGATGAAATCAAGTATGTCTTCCGGGTATCTCGAAGTGCACTGGCCTTTGTTTAAGATGAAATTAAACACAAATTAACATCTCCATCTTATGTGAATCTCTTGGGGTTCCTCTTTACCAGAAACGTTCATCGTATTGCGTCAAATTGAGGCAGACCGCATTTATCGCTGGTGATTGTGTAAATTGTGTCGAGTCTACATATGTAAATTGCATGTTTGGTAACTACATCGAAAGATACAATTGTTTTAGTAGTGAAATTCTAATTTTATGTCTTGAATGTAAAGAATACCGAAAAATGCACTTTTAGCATAGTTTAAGTACTTCATAAATGTGGTTTGATGGATACGTGTGATCATTATGATGAGGTACTTTGAAACCCGTCTCAAACTGTCGAAGACGAGTCTCTCATTCTGACATCTTCTAAGTATTTTTTTCAAAAGCTCTCTAAAGCGACAGGTCCATAATGAGCACAGTGAACCATAGCCAACACACGTTGACATACGACACAAGATGCAAATACAATGCAATCTGTTATAAGACGTGAAATGTGATACGTAACTCACCCGACAAGGTCCCTCTCGAAATCACCAGAAAGATTTTTCCATAGTCCTTCAATAATTCTTGCTTTTTTCTCTCATACGGTTGTATGATACTTGAAAAGACGCACTGCATGCCAAAATGTACATGAGTTATCTGTCATACTGCTGAAAATGGACGCCAAACTGGCTGAAATGACGTCAAGATGTATCTTAGCAGGACTGAGTGAATCAGGAATGGGGACTATGTTTTCATATTTTTAGCTAAACAGGATCACTACAAGGGTCTCTCACCTATGAGAGTAGTGGGAGTTTTCACCTCGAGTCGTGCTTTTCACAGGCGAGGATGGACACTCACAATGACCTGTTCATCATTTCATTTTCCCTTAAATGTTTGCAGATGAATTATTTGAGTTAGTTTTTCTTCGTTTGTTTTCCAATATTAAACAGAGTGCAAAGCCAAACAGACTATTTGTGTGAGTCTCATGTGAGACGGTGATAGTTACGGTTTCTCAATAATGCAGTTGCTTCTTGCAAATGATTTCAGAGGAAAATGTTATGAATACAATATCATTCTTATCCGGGTTTGTTCGTTTTCCAATACTATGCAGAGTGCAAAGCCCAACAGAGTACCTGTGTGAGTTTTTAGTGGACTATAACGGTCAAGAACTTTCAACACTTCGGTCATTTCCTACAAATAATGAATGTAGCAAGACACTAACCCTGGTTTGTTTGTTTTCCAATACTACGCAGCCCATCTGTGTATCTGTGTGATTTTCTGTTAGACTGTAATGGTTAGGTTAGGCCACGAGTTTTTAACAATTTGGCCTTTTCCTGACACTGATGTCGTAAAAATGTGATGAATATAACTTTACACTGACTCGCTTTTATTATTTACACAATAAAACTTCAATCGTAAAACGAAACAAAGAATACAATAAGACCTTTAACGGTTACATCACTGTAGGTATTGGTCGACATAGAGCATGTGCAACAACATATGCGTGCATGGTAGGTTTTTAAGCGCGCCTTATCATTTTTTCGCCAACTTGACATGTTATCATGTTTTTCTTAACATTTAAGAGTCTATAAAATCTACGAACAACAAAACATTTCATTTAGGCTTGTTTTAAAGATACAGAAACCATATGGTGTAAAATATGGCACAGCCTTGGCTCCCAAATTACTTCATTATTATCATCATGAAATCGTAAGTTAATACTCCATTGTTTGTACATCGTCTTACAAAGTATTAGCCTAACAATGCATGCATGCTTCTTCGCTCTCACTCTTCGCTTTAGTTTCTATAATCAGCGTGGACACTCATATTTCACGCAACGAGTCCAAGATTTCGCTCTTGAGATCCTAAGTCTTGTATAATTAATCACATGAACCAAAGGAGCAGTTTGTTTATCTACACGTCAAAGCCAGTATGATATATTGCTTGTTCTATGAGCAAACAAAGAACACAAAATTATTAGCACATGTTAAACAAATGTGCATCCTATGAGACTAAGATAGAGTTGATCACATAAATCTGTCCATTACACCTCAACCAGTATCGCTGGGAGTGACACTGAGATCTTTTGCTTTATCATATGTGCTATCTTAAGCAGTCTGGGGTCTGTCGTGACACGGCAAAAAGGTGACCCTCCAGAAGAGAAACTTAATCCATCCACTTCAGATGGTTCTGACTGATCAGCACGGCTTACAGCCCAAGTGCTGCACTTGAGAGTTTAAGGACCGATTTTGAGTTACAAGGGGTTGCTCCTGTCGAGTAAAGATAACAAGTTTTTTTTAAACTGCCCGTGATGCTTTACTCAAAGTTTCTACCACAACTGTCGGTTTGGAGGGAATGATTTATGAGTTGCCTTGGAATTAATCGGTCGGATGATGCAGAGAGAGGATGTAGAGTCAATTCTGGTCTTTGTCCATGGATGAAGTGTTGGAGATAATTGATAAACAAGATGCGACTGAATGAGTTTGCTTTGATCAAATGATGAGGAGACAGACAAATAAGGGTGTTGGATTTCCTTTCTGAAATTGTTCAAGGTCGCTATTGTTGGCAAGGTGTATCTAGTTCACATTCCATTACACAACTAAATAAGAACTAGACGCCAATAAAATGAGCAGACCTTCAATGCTTGTTTAATGGCCTTATACAGGAAACACTCCCAAACACGTGAGGAACTCCTGGGTTACATCTATTTTAAAGCTGTAAAACACAAGGTCGCACAAATGGTATCCAGATGAATCGTAATTCTAACCTTATATTTGCCTAAAATTCAGTATGACTGACAGGAAGAGAACATTTTACATTTGAAGAATATGTAAATTTTACAGTCATTTTTGCCTAACTCGTTTACAGGAAATTTATATGGAGAATAGACATATATTAAGAGGTAATATTACTTACCTAATTTTTGATATGGTTAGCATGAACTCTTTTGTCGAGCTAACTATTAGCAGTAATAAGCTAAGGAAAACCCTTGCATGGTTGAATATGAGACTATGCAAAGGAAACCTGAAACTGTTGCTGGGTTTTACATTTTTGTCTCATTGACCAGTCATGAAATTTATGATCTTTTTCCAATGTATACTTTATCATTTTAGAATGTACATCACCTTTGGAGCAGACGTATATATATATATATATATATATATATATATATATATATATATATATATATATATATATATATATATAATATATATATATATAATATATATATATACATACAATGCTACAACTGATGTCATTTAAGAGCAACCTCAAATGATCTTCAGATCTTCAAATTAGCATAAAAAGGGACACTTTTTCAGGTTAAATTTTTGAATTGTTTCATTCCTTTGACAAATTGTACTTAGCCTATAAGAAGAATGCAAACTGTCGGAAAGAGGCTAATTACCCCCATGGGTAAAAAGATTCGATTTTAGAAGTAAATTAGGACCAAAACCGTTCTTCAATCGGAAGTCTGTTAACTTAAGCCTATATTTTCTGTTACAAAGATTGATCAGATGAAAACTAGAAACAAAGTGCTTTGACTTATTGTGACATTAAGACAGGGAGATCAGTTTACTGCACCAAATTAACAGGACATTGATTTAACCTACATTGTTGTTGCTTAAAGACAATAAAGAAAGCAGAGGTACCACTATGAGAAAAGGAGGCTTATCCAAGCAGTATTAAGTTATCTTTACAGTTACATTTATCAAACTGACTATTAATAATTGAACAGTTGAATGGTAACAGTGTTGAATACACCACCAGACGTTTCCATTATCAAAATGGTTTCTTCCTCGATTCTTGAGACCATTCATAAACTATTTGCTTACCGACATACTATTTCTGAGTTTGGTCTGGAAAATCAAAGTCACTTTTGCATATTAAACACTTGGAGATCCTACCTCCTCCTCCCTCTCCTCCTCCTCCTCTTCCTCCACCTCCTTCTCTTTTCCTTCAGATATTTTATTTCTGCCATGGTGATAATGTTAAAATTACCTATTTGTTTGAAGTCATATAAGAGGTCACATAACGTAAACAACATCGCGTCAGTTTAAATAGACCACTTACCAAGCTTGTGTATGCATAATATGTGATAACAGATCGGCCAAAGAATCTGTTTCCATTTACAAGATAATATTTTTCGGATGTCTTGAGCAGTTTTGGACAGTGTTCAATAGGAAAAAGGTACAATCGACATTAAATTTTTAATCATTAACATGTCATGTAGTATTAGGCAAAGGTACAATCGACATTAAATTTTTAATCATTAACATGTCATGTTGTATGAGTTGCCCTCAGTCTTATTTACAAGGAAACTTTTCGTTCTCGTAAAAAAACAAAACCTGCAACTATTTCATCGTCTCTTTCTCCTCAGTTTTGAAACCGTTCTCTTTAATGCATTGACCGAATCGCATTGGGATATTAAATTAATTTTATTAAATGTATCACAGATGTTGTAAACTATAATTAGATTTCGGATGGTTAGTGGTCAATTGTAAAATAACAAAGAAATTCGTCTCAGGATATGTGTGAGTGAACCAAAATCAGTCGACAAAATCGGTATCCACCTCTACAAAGTCTATCCGGCGTATCGCTTCAGTTGCGCGCCGTATTTGAAGTCGACTGAGCTGTTGCTAGCAATTACTCATAATATATCGGACAGTTTGGAACTGCGGTCACTCACCCACATGATTTGAGTTCAGCCAGGGAATTGTCACTCGCAATGACAAAATAATTAGAAAAATATAATATTTAAACATTCCTTCTATTGCTCATGTCACTATTCTGTAATGACATGAGCAAAATGTCGATAATCCGGTTACATTACTACGATCATCTTAGGCTTTAAGATATTTTTATTCACAATTTCCTTTTCCCTTTATAATATGTTGTTTTCAAATTCTTTCCTCTAACACGTTGAAACAAAAACGCTAGAGATTACTTGCGTCAGTCATGTATTGGTTCCTACCCTTCGTAACCTACTACGAGCTGGCGTCACCCGGACGTAACGTAATACCTTCTAATTCATATTTTCGGTTTTCCATGTTGTTCCTTATATGGCTCTGGCTGTGTTAAAACGAAATAGTATACTCTTCACAAATCTGAAATTTATTGTTTACCTAGCATTTTTCCGACAGCTACTAATGGGAAAAATATCCATTTTCCACTGAATAAAGTTGTTATGTTTATCCAGTTTTTCATTAGTTTGTTTGCTTCCATGAAAAGCGAAGTGTACATTTTGAATACGCAAGACTGTAAAGAACTTAGAACAAATTTGCAAGTAAAGGTAGCAGAAACAGCATTTGTCGATAGCGTCTAAAAATACAAAGCAATGCAAATTAATGATATACAGCCGACATAGTTTCTTTCTTGTAATTAAAAATATAATTTGCTGGCTTAAAACTCATATTTTAGTATTATATAATAACGGATGTTCTAAAATTAAACCTTCAGGTTATAATATCAAATAGTTTGAAATCTGCTGCTTCGTTGATAGAAAGTTCATGTGTAACCATACCATTTTACCGGCATCTCTTAACACTTCTACGTAACTGTGAATTGACCTTTGGCAGACATATGTCATCGGGCAAAGGAAGGCCTTGATGTATGACCTTAGGCTTATTTAGATTTGTTTGGAACTCTAAAGAAATCCTTCCTAAAATAACACTGCCATATAAAATTAGCAATAAAAACATATAAAATATTTGAGATGATCCAGCTACTGTTCTTTTAGGCAAAGATATTTGTCAATCGCCTTGCCCATTTGCAGTTGATGCATAGCATGGACTAAATGTGTTGAAGATGTATATCCCTCTCCATTAGTTCCCTAAGACAATAACCTAAGGCTTTTCGGAGACGGAAAATCGAGTTGTTTCGAGGACGTGTGCTTTTTTGAGTTGCACTTAAAACTTAATTCCCTCTGAGGCCTGGTCAAGCTTGCTAGTTTCATCCTCGTAAGCCCGTAATCATGTTAAATTGTCGCGTAGAAGCTATGAGGACTCTTGCTATTTATCGTGGTTGTATTCTATGGAGTATTGTGAGATCAAAATAGAGACAATGAAGTCGACTATTGAGGTCAAAGTGATCGGAAGGTCAGAGAGTAAGCAGAGAGCAAAACAAATTTTGTCCCCTGTTGTACTCCTTAAGTGCTTGTAGTGTAGATTTCCAAAGAGTTCGAAGACATTTCCACCAAGTCTTGATTCCATATGGGTCTCAGACATTTCGTTCAATAGTATTCTTTTAGATTTGTTAAAGTAATGATCAGTCGTCTCGGTTATAGCCAATACAGCAGCAATTTCTTCCTTAGGGCCAGGTGGTTTGAAACTTGTAAGTTAAGTTTTAGAGATAGTAATTCATTTTTTTCTTATTTACTTTGAGTTAATTGCTCAAAAGTAAACGTTGAAAGCAGTAGAAGCCGGTGAGATCTCTTTAACAGTGTACAGTGAACTAAACCTTGATGCAATAATTACTGAAATATTTATCGTGGTACTTATTCCTCAGGTTTCTTGGTTACTTGATATCATTTACACAAATAAATCTGACATACATTTGATATGGTGCCACCGACTATTATATTTCCCTTCCAAATTTCTTGTTCCCAAGGTATTCCAATTGTGAATTTGTATTTTCTTGTATCTTTTTTAAGCAATCTTTAATGACTCTCATGAGGATTTGACGGGAGAGTGAACAGAATCGTCAGGGAGGTGTTACTTAGACTGTAGGAATACTTAGTACTTGAAAGGTCTTCGTGTAATTTCAAACTGTTTTCATCAGATTCAATTACTGACTCAGTTAATAACTGTTTCAACATTTGAGTAAATCCATAAATTTTGATACGATTCTTTTCTTATATATTTGCATATTTCCTGATCTTATTCGTCGTGTTTTCCCTCCGCATTGTTTTTAATATACTTCATGGAGATGCAGAAAGTAAGATTCGGACCAGATAATACAGTTGCAAAGTTTTATTGGTTTTAGGATAAAGACATTAATTCATTTCAATTGAAAAGACAAGTGTTGTCATTCCAGTGGCATTTATAGGACTCGTGTTTTTTCAAAGTTTTTTGTTATTTCTCTAAAGAAATGAATGTTTCCAAATAAATTTGGATGCTGGATACTGCTTGCTTAACTTTTCTTTCCCTTTATGATTGATGTATACAACTTAGTCGTGGGGTACACTTTAAAAATGAGAGCAATGATTTTTTATAGACATTTTGGATACTTCAAATAAAATAGGAAAGATATCACATGCAATCAAAATAAGAATAAAAGTCCCATCTTGAAGGGCAGTTACTTTACAAGGATAATTGACCACATATGTGTGGAGAAAGGCTATGACTTTTTCATTACAACTTCGCAAAGGGTGGCTGACCAACTCCACAATTTAGGTCATACTCGGTCCTTTAAATTTAAAGGTCTGTTCTAATGAAAGAACCGTGATTTGTTCTCGTGAGGTTTCTCGTAAAAGTTTCCTATTCCTTCGTATTCTTGAGAAACTTTTACGTCAAGTTCATATACAACGGTAACCGTTGACTTGATAAACCGTTGAGAACGTTGCAATCTGTCTCTATCACTAGCAGGGAAATCTATCACTTCCTGAAACATAACCTTTCATTTGCTTACCGGTGAATGTAACATTCCTTCTGTGTGTTTGCTGTAAGATACGGAAACTTGCCTGTCGCTTTAAATACTTTCAAGGGAGATGGTTGCTAGTTACCCGAGTGCTTCGAAACTACTCATGCACTTGATTTTACATCCATCGCTGAGTAAGCAAATTTGCTAACACTTCACCCAGAAAACCTTCATGTTAACATTCCGAATCACTTCAGCTGTATCGGAACTTATCCATGAGAAAAAAACAAAATGAAACTGGGGTAATTTTGCAGATTCATAAACAGAGGAGCGTTAGAGCAGTACTACATTCACGTGATTCCCTTTCAAGTGATTACAAGTAGTTTTAACAGCTTTATACTGAATCACCTGTTTGGAACGGCCTACATACTAACTTAAGTATTCAAAACTCACTAGAAGCCACTGCATTTTGTATATATCTTACTTTCGGAAGCTGCTGAATTAGGTTAGGGATCCAAAACTTTAGAGGTTATGTCTGTATTTACATAATAGATTTAACCATCAGTTTTAATCTTAGTCAAAACAAGATAAGAAAAAGCGACGACGGAGTAAAAATTTGCAACGCGAACGGAAATTAAAGGATTTCATAAGTACAGAGAAGTGCTTACTTTGAAGAATATTTTGCTTACGAGAACTGATGAATACGGTACTTAAAATAAGTCCGCATTTTTCTTTCCGCGAAAGATCAATTCTGATCATTTTATTTTCCTAATTCGTTTTCACTGAGAAGGTACACCTACTGACATTATAACTCTTAAGGAACAGCAGTTTCCTTCTTTTTTATTTGAATAAGGATATAAATAAGGAGTCAAACTCTTAGTTGATATTGTTGCTTAGTATGTGTAGAAGTATAGAAATGTTATTATGTTTCTCATCTGGTCTGTTCGTCAATTCATGTTTAGGCACTTTCCCTAGGAACATGTTAAGAGTTGTGGTGTTACTTTTTCAAGTACCACATGTATTTAATATTTACATTTACATACGGGTACACGCATATATATATATATATATATATATATATATATATATATACACCCCGATAGCTCAGTTGACCGCGTTCTACCACATAGGCCTCAATGGCTCAGTGGTCAGGGCATCCGCCTTGTATGCGGGAGGTCGCTGGTTCGAATCCTGCTTGAGGCTAAGTTTTCCATTCACAAAAAAATATCCTCTTTCAGTATAAGACAAGTGCTTTGTTAGAGGAAAAATGGCCTAAGATCTCTATGCGACTATTTAATACAGCGTTGATTTGACTCATTCATATAAAGTCGCTACGTCACTCTACCTACTATATATATGTAACCCGTATAGATCCTTCTTGTCCGGGTGAGTGTTGTGCTAATTGGGATTCAAAATATATGTTAATAAAGTAACCTACCTGCTAGCCCTCTCCCTTGGGCTATTTTATATTGCCGATATTACAACCGTAAAAGTAATTTGTGTTGGTTTCTTTAGAATCAAAACAAATCCATGACCAGTGATTGTATGTTGACAAAAGGTATTATCCCGACTATATTTTGAAGAAGGAGGTTTATCATGCCAGTGTATATTTACAACGTTATTTTTCCTGCAGGCTATGATACGTTATTCAGTTTTTCAGTTAATCTGCTGTTGGTAATTTACCCTTCTTTCTTCTCTTAACAGTGCATAACATCACACCCCGATAGTTTTATCGAAAATATTTATCTAAATTTTTATAACAGTCAAGCGGGGTTTTTAGTTTTCACGAGGTTTCCTGTGACTACAAGTTGCCACATAGGCAAAAGGTTTTCAAATCATTACATACCTCAGTGTTAAAAGTAGACCAAGCAATGGATGGGTCCTTACACCTGCTCTGCAAGCCTCAAGAACCGAATGGCGATATATGATAGGTTACATTAAATCCTCGAGACAGGTATGCTATGCACGCTATAAATTAAGTATGCGGGACAAGCAAATCGCTATGCGTTCGAGAAACTGTCCTGTGGTGCTTTATTCATAAGCGAGAGATTCCTTTCGTGCCAATTGTAATTAGCTGTATATTTTCCGAAAGCATTTAAACATAAATATGCTAGATTGTTTTAGATCTAATCAACTTCTTAGTTATTCGATCGCTATTTCCGTGAAATCAACGTGGCTGATTGTTTCTCGTGCACTACGGATGGTAAGATGTTGATAAATGATGTGTTACACTGTATTTGCAATAACTCCCTTTTGGCGATCCATACTGTCTTATGTGTCTAATTGGCAAATAACCGTTACAGCCTCATGTTTTTTCAGGGATTTAGTGTTAGGTACGTGGAACTACTAAACGATATGAACGTCATTTATACCGACACAGCACAATAAGATAGGGAAAAATATCAAACTAAAATCGTCGTTCTGAATTTAACCTGACAAAAATGCCAATTTACATCCAAACGGCTTTCTTGAATCGTCTATAGTCTACGACAAGGAAGTAGGCCTACACAGTGTAACAGTGTATAGGGTACAACACTCAACCGCTTTCCTTTCCCTTTAGGCAACGGTCGATACTGCGGGGAAAATTAAGCCTCCGATCTTATATAGAAGCTTCGGCTCGACCCAGCAAATTGTAGAATCTCACACTCTTCATGTTTTGGTTGGCTTGTACTCGCAGACGCGAATGCAAATTGAATTAGTCATTTTGTGAGGAAGCGAGGTACAAGAGTCAAGTCCTGGATTTTAAAATGGCGTTTCAGACTAAGCGTGGACTGTAAAATCCTTGGCACTTGATAGTTACTTAAGACTTCCTTGCCTGAGGCAACTAACAGGACTCGATCAAGCAGCTCGGAATATCGGGGCCACTTAAACGATTTACAACTAAAGGGCCCTTGGTAACCGTAGCTACATAGCTGACATACCAAACAAACGAGATCTGGTAACTTGAATTCTACCAGGCTTGAATTCGTCCACGTAAAGTTTGTTAGATTTGTGGTGTTCGAAACACGATTAGTAATTCTAAATTAAAATCCCTAGTTTTGTTTGGAACCAGTGGCATAGCTATGGGGAGGATGAGGTGGCACGTGCCCCCCACGAAAAAGCCGTGCCACCCCAGGTGCCCACGTGGAAAATTTTAGAATGCACAGTTCTGTATATAAGCTCTACAAAGAGGAAGAGAATTCAAAAATTGGACCCCCTAGAAAAGGTTCGCGACCGGCCCTCCAGTCCCCCCCCCTGCTCAAAAAATCCTGGCTACGCCACTGTTTGGAACACGATGTCGATAACTAAGACGGCAGAAAAAAAAGCATCAGACACTTTACTTACAATCTACACTTACATTATTTCTCCCTTTTTTTAAGCGAGTTGAAGGCATAGGCATAAAGTTATACTATGTTTGTAAAGCATCGCCGAGTACACACTGCCGGTTGAGAAGATGGAGCTTAAATGATTATTTTAAAGTTTGTAAGATGCAGTTTTTCATACTTTATATTGTTTACAACACCTTTGTGGAAGCACAGAAAAAAATCAGTTGTGTAGCTTTATTACGGACATCTAGTCTACCAGTCTCTCAGAGAGAGAATTAAAAGTTCAGCCAGATTTACTGCCGTGATTAAATCATAATATCATTGATCTTTTAATTTGATTGATGTTGAAAAAGCCTCCAATCTATCAAGTTTCCGTCTGAGATTTTCTGGCTTTTAAATAAGGGAGTCAATTAACAGCAGTTTTGCTGTGAATTATTCGAGTTTTTGCGTCTAGGCAGCCTATAAAGTTAACGTACTGTTGCCAGTTTCATTGTTGGATCACTCATGGGGAAGCTTGGCAGTCACTCGCCTCGCACTCCATGGTATTTGCATTAATATAAGTCGCCTCAGCTCCCCTACCTCTCCCGGGGATCGTAGGAAAGAGGATATTTTCCGGTTGTGATGCTACAGAATGCGAAAAACGAATTGAATTTTAATTAACACGACTCCACGTGGATAAATTGCAATATTGCTGGTACTGATCGTCGTATTCAAGATCAGTGTGCAGTCACGGTTAATAACTTACATATTAGAAAAAGGTCTATACAATTACGTAATGTCCTACAATTGACGTGGTATCGGAAATATGAGGGAACCCACGACTATTTTACAATACCTGCTTGAACTATTAAAGGTCTTTTAAACGTTGGTAGTGTAGAATGTTTATTCTTTTGACACCATGATTTATAAGTATAAACTAATAGGTAAGTCAGAATTTCGTAAACAGCTAACTTTATTTTCGGGAGATTTGGTTCTCACAGACATAAATATGTTTCTTATCCAAATCTTTAATTTTAAAATGATGTAAAGTTGATATCACTTGTATTGTGCAATAATCAGGGTCGTCGGGGCCAGGGAGGCTCTTGGGGCTACAGCCCCAGTAATTTTCAGTTTGAAATTTTCTTGAACAACTATCATTAGCGGTCCCTGTAAACAGCTAATTAAGGATTACCTTTACAAATGTCAATATCCAGGGGTGGATCGTCTCCGCACCCCCATCCTCCCCACAAATAATAAGCCTTCCGACAGCCCCTAATATGTTTCGGAAGTAATCACAGTATGTTGGGGAATTTATATGGTTGTAATGATGCAAAAACATTTTTCTGTCTCTTTCATTTTGATGTAATGTATGCACATTAATATGCTCTTTTAAATTTGCCATCTGTGGGACTTTTCCTGTAATGCTGCCAATATTTTAAATTAATATTGACCACAAACTTGTGTTTCACTCCACTTGTAAATTTTCAGATCACGGACAAAAGCACTCTTGTGCATACACTTCGACAAATTTGTACATTTAACGGCCAAGACGAGCTTACACATCTTGGACTGATGTCCCTATATTTTTAGAGTGCACCCGGAAAGATACCATCTGTAAACATTTATATACACCTATGAAACTTAATAGACGAGTTGGGAAATGTCTCCACGCAATGCAATATGGGAATGGGTCAAAGGTGAAGTGTACCACGCTTACAGTGTCTCAGCGCGAGTGTTGCATGGTGAGCGCGCAGAGCTGAACGCATTACCCGTTGTCATGGTACACTTGACCTTGTGACCCGTCCGGAAGTACCGAATTTCCCAACACGTCTATTGACTGATGGTTACAAACGGAAGCTATCATATTCTGATTCAGTTTTATATCCGACATTTTAGAATAAGACTCGGGCGTTCAAAGTGTCAATCAACACATACGACTCATTATAACTCTACTCAAGGTAGTATGATAGAGGCGAAATTAGTAATTAACATAAAATAAGTAAGAGCTTTACATTCCCAAGCATTGCTGTGTAAACGTTTTACGAGGTTAATTTTAAAAGCTTGTTATTTTAGTTCACATTTATACCCTGATCAATTTTCATGAACAGCACTATATGACTCTTAAACGTCACGTTAAAATTTTGAGTACCTACAGAAGAGTTTTGACAAGTCGCTTTTAAGGTAATCTGCACCTTACGGACTTCAGTATTTTATGGAGTTTTGAATGTTCCAGGGGTACTTCAAAACGTCCAGACTTTAGTACTGAAGGTAATACTGGCCAAAACTATGTACGCATGGCTTAAAGTCAAGGTATTTCGCTTCCGATGTGAAGAATTGCAGTCTTTTGAAACTGAGTAAAACGCATCTAAGATCTTTAGCGTCAGTCAGTACGGCCTGCAGGAAGAAGGATAGCTTTGCTGTCACCAAGTAATATACATTGTGGGTCTAATGTAGCCATTTCGTAGCTTCTTGAATCTGTTTGAAATTTCAAAGATAGAAAAGTTTCAATGCGAAATTTCTCCTGTATACTGAGAACGAACGAACAATAACCATCTCACTGTCTCCTGAGGTGTCGTTTATAATACTGTAAAAGTATCGTGATTAGAGCCTGCTAGAACGTAAAACTGAAATTAATTGATCAACTGGGGATCAGGAGGGTTGAAAGGCAGCCTTTTAATGTATTGTTGTACGTAACCAATCACGTATAGACGGAATATATATTTTGATTCGAAATTTATGTCCTCCTAAAGTCCGCCGTCAAATCCTAACGGCCGTCACTTTTTTGTTTTGTGCTTTATTGCCATGATCAGCGCCCGTATTTTCCACTTGTTCATTAAGCATGAACAGTGGGAAGTTAGTGGTTCACTTCTCGTAAATGTCATGTACTAATTCTGCAATGGGTTAAGTTTAATCAATTACAGTTGAAGCTTTTCATTTCTCGGTTCTAATAGTTCTGTGTAATGCCATGGAAGGTATATTACCACGGAGTTCCAAGAGTCCCATGATATAACTAAGCCTCTTTTAAGTAATATTTTACCTACACTGATTTCGTTCCACCTTCGTCAAGCTGAGGGAAAATAGTAACGAAAATGTCTTCGCCATTATGAAGTTTTTTTTCTTTAAATCATAATTACAGGACAAGAAGTAATGGAAAAACTATGAAAGCATGATAAATCAGGGTAAAATTATATAGTGCTCTTGAATTGGTTTTAAGCTAAATGATACGAAAAGACAAGATAAGCCAAGAGGAAGAATAACCCTTGAAACAGAAAACAGACATTTTCTACTCTTCCATTGGGCCTTAAAGATGGACAGTTCTGACAGCCCACTGATAATTTGTAAGGATATATGAACACCGGGAGGTTATCCCCAGGGATTGCAAATAAGGCAAATTTGACCAGCCCCCCCGAAGGCTTAGTCCAAAAGATCGATACTTGACCAGGAAGTTCAGCCATTCTGTGAAATAATGTATCCTCCAATTCCCACTCCGTTGCGAATTCGAGTTTGGAGTATTAATGTAATCTATCAACGATTATCAACGATTTAGTTTCTGATTAAAAGTCTGCAGAAAAATTGTTGTCGGAAGGTTACAAAGGTTGAAGTAAATTAAAGTGGAATTGATGATTTAGTTTTCCCCTGCTTTCCTGGGTAAGCAGTTTTGATTTGGTCTTTACGTTACGTCTCGACCTTAGCTTATATTTTTGGAATAGTAAATGTTCAGTATCCCATCCTCATCAACTCCGAAATTTTTGGCCCACCGATTGTTCTGCATCTACCTGTCATTACTAAAGGGCCCCTGTAAAATGGTCTGCTGCTACCGTTTTAGTTTTACCTATAAAGGTATTTCATGTGACGTCACACGTTTGTGATTGCCTTTTTTTTGTCGGGCACAGCACTTGCGTAGTTAGAATACTTACAGTACATGGCTCTGGATACTACTGTGATACCACAGTGAACGTTTGGAGGGCAAATGTCCAGCAACCAAAGAGACGCGGGACTACGTCACGTCGATGAAACACCTTTATTGGTGCACAGTTCTTGAGAAGAAGTGAGCTCGAAGACGCATTGATTGAAACAAACTTCTTTCACAGAAAGGCAGTTTAGAGTTTCTTGCATTTGCAACAGCTTAAGTGTTGCGTTTGTTGACATGATATACTCTACTTAGAGAATGGAATTGTTTTTGAAAACAAACTTTTCAGTTCGGTCAATACAGTAGAAATAGGCAAGTTCCAACGTTTCATAAAAAGGTTTTTGTTAACACCTTTTCGCTCGCTAATCATTAGCGATGAGCTATTTTCCAAAACTATTATTAGCCTATTTGTACTAGGCTATGCAAAAACCATGAAGGTTGTTCAATGATAGTGCTCCTTGTGCAGTGGAAATGCAAATCACCAAATACTGCTTAGAACCTTCTGGAGGTTTCTATGGCATTTAAAGTACAATCAATATTTATGAAATAAATGTAACCGTATTATTTTCTTTAAACACGACTGGCGTCAAAAACAACACTTTTCATTAATTTTTCTCTAAAGACAAAAAGAAGGCTGTGTACCACGTACGAAATTTTGTTTACTTTGTAATGTACTTGTAAATACGATTTTTTTTTTTTTTTTGCTTCATTTTCAAATAATTCCGGGGTGACAAAACCATATCCATGCCTGTGCATTGGTACTTGGTCGAAAGCGGATTTAGATGGGCTGATTAGGCCATGGCCTAGGGCTTCTGCTTGTAAGGGCCCACCCTGTGAAAAGTATAAAATTGGTACTGTATTACTTACAAAAATCATCAGTGCAATTCGTGACTAACACACCGCGTTTTTTTTTCAAATATACAGCTAATCTGATAGCAGGCCTTACATCATATTGGAACACTGTGACATTACAGGTTTTGTATGCTGTGAGTTAGTAACAATATAACAACTGAAAAGTGGATACATTTCAATTGAGCTAGTACATACAAATTATTCGGGGTCCCGCACCCCTACCAGCCTAGGGTCCCGCACACTCCAGATCCTCCCCTGTACGTTGTACGTGGTGGCACTTGAATGTAGTGCAGAAAAATATACCTGCAAGATACACATAAGTTTCATTGTTCAGACCTAACCATTGCATTGAGTTCGTGTGTATTAGTACAAAGTCAGCATTCAGTATGATCTGCCCTTTAAGTTTTTGAAATTGTTCTGAATGCAGGTTTTATAAGAATACATATTGTTTCAATGCTACCGAATGCTACCGAATGCTAATGCTACCGAATTATTATAATTTTTTAACAATTCACCGTCTGTAGAACGTGTAATCAAAATAGAAATAGATCGAGTAATATTATCTCATGGGAGGAACATTTGTAGCAGTATTTGTAATTATGCATACTGTCTTTTTTTTAATCTTTTTTCAGCTAATTTAAGATGAAGGTCATCGGGAAAAATGTTTACCCCATATTAAACGTAGAGAAGCCAACTTGACTCAGTTAGTCGTACCCTAATCGAAAGGAACAGAGTTGAGAGAAAGAATGTCACGAACTAGTCTAAATCAATTTATGTATTTTCCTCCAGGCTTCCCAGTCTTCATCGAAAGTATGTGATTTATATTCTTCTGTAGTTTTCCCCTTTCGGAACGTTCTCGAGAGTAAATTTTCTAATTTAAAGGTTTATTACTAAGGGATCTCTTAAAATTGATATATACCGTAGTTTTGTTTTGCAAATTTTCTCCTAAGCAACGTTACTCTCAGTAAATGGTATTTAGCTTTTAACTAATGAAAGAGAGCCAGAGCTTCTCAAAAATGTCAAATTTCTTGACACGTTTCGAAGCAAGAAAATTTACGTTACCCTTCAACAGGCGCCATAATTACTCATTGAAAGAGAGTTTGGTCCTATTAGGTCGCTTGTTTCAAATTTTTAAGTAGATACCGTCATTAAAGTGGTAATGTTTGATTTGTTTTCTCGAAAATCAATACCAATATGCCGTGGTATTGTTTACGTAGTTTATGTAAATGCATTAAGTGTAAGTGCTACAGTATTGGACTGGTAACAGATGTGTGAGTTCTACCCTTAAGAAAGGATGTCAAAGACAAATATGAAGGAGGCGAAAGATGGAATGCAAATATACATTGTGAATCTTATTCTGAATTGACACCCACTTCTTTAAGGAAACCTGTAATGTGGTCAGTCAAGGGTATGTTAACTTAACGCGCAGTGTGCTTCATCTGCATTTAAAACTTCCGTATGAGCAGTCTATCCCTGGATATTTGATCTGATAAAATAGAGATTCTTTGAAGATTTCATTCAAATAAGGACGAGGAATTCTTTAAAGAAGTTTTACGTTTAAGTTACTTGATCTCTCCTTACTTAAGTTTGAAAATTAAACAGTCAGTGTCGTCTGTAGAATGAATAATTTTGTACCAGTTTTTCCTAATTTTTTTCTCTTTGCAGGAAATAACGTCATTTAGGATACGTCATTACCATCAGACTCGTTTAATTCGGTCTTAGTAGATATAATGTGCAAATTTGCTTCTTTCGTGACGACCGACTGCCTGTAGCTGTAATGATGAAGACAACTATTCAAACAGTAAAAAGTCTAAATACATAATGTAACACATAAAGTCTGAAACAACATTTATTAAACCAGTAGTCCTGAATTTAATTAAATTCTGCAACAGCTGTTCTTCTTGTTCACATCACTTCAAAGAAAATAATTTCTGTCGGAAACATCTCCCTAGAACATCTGTTAGAATTTTCACATTTTTTCTTGTTTTTATTGTAAAAGTGTTTGTGAAAGCAAGCTAGGCAAAATTATTTAAAACATAAAATAATAATAAGGAGCACGGCGCCACGATTATTCCCGCAGCAATTCTCTGAAGCTAAAGCACCAATTAAATCATTTGATACATTATCCATGCCTTAGTGTAAAACCTCATTAGTGATGTAACAGAATTGTTTTGCAGCAAAAGACTATAGCCTGCACAGTTGGTCTTGGGGTCTTTCTTTCAATCACATATATACATGTAAAGTCAAGAATGTATTGCCAAAACTGCACATCTGCTCAGTGCAGTGTGACCAGCATCATAGGTTTTCCAACATAACTTTGCCTTGTCATTAGCACTATTAACGTGTAAGAAGTAGAAACAGACCAAGTCTTTAATTCAACATTTTCTTAAGTAGTGTCCTCGTTAATACCTGAATGTTGAATTTAGTTTCTTGGGGCTTTGTGGATGGCAGTAGTGAGTGCTCTTATCACCCTTATCACGCGACTTAGGCCCCAGTGCACACTCATCAAGGTGAAGCCGAGTATGGTGATAAATAGTATGCTTAAACCTATTAAAATTCCAGACACTACAAACAAGTACATAGCACACTTCTACTCTAATGTTAGCTCACTTTTTACATTCCTTAATAAAAATGAAAGCTTATATAAAAATAAGCCTTTTGCCCAGTAGAAGGAAGGTTCAATCCCACTCCTGTCAGACTTCCTGGGCGGCTCCAAACTTAAGTTACCAGATGAAAAGATACAGGATATGGGGATTTTAAAGGGTTTGGCCAATAAAATATATCATAACAGAATTTCACTAACATTGCCTTGTTTTATGACATTGGGAATGAAGTGTATGTAGGGCTACTTCACATCTTTTACAAATGGTAAACGCACCTTTTACAAGAAATAAATTCCTTCATGGACGAAGCTTTCGTTTGTAAAAATCATCCTAATTTTGTGCATATCTACTTCTTTGCCCCCAAAATTGCACATTAACACCAGAGCAGGTTCATAGATAAACAAGAATTGCACTTAACAATTTAGGCAGTCGATAAACAGAATTTGACCTTGAAAAATAGCTATGTTGTTCATACTTCCCGTATAATTATAGAATCTGTTCACAAGAGCGTCTATGACGTTAATGCATTGCTATTGAACAATGGTAGACTTTATTGAATAAAGCTCATCCAGCTGCTGATTGGATCGATCTTTCTGGTGCTTTTTCTTATCGCTACGGTTTGTTTATGAAATATATGTAACTAGGAACGTTATGGTTAAAAGGCACGTCGCATTTGGTAGGAGGGATATCATACAGACCTCTGTGATAAATAAAGTACTGGTGTCCATTGGTAGTAGAGACATTGTTATGTGCATCTTATCGCAGCCTAGCCAGCTGAAAGGGTTACTCTGTAGCCTTTTAACTTTTTCTGCAGCAGACCAAATAGTACGTGATTTTTATGGCTAACATGTATCTTGATTTTGAAAGTTACATGTCTAGTCGACACATTCTTGTAATTGAACAAGCTAGCTGATATATTTGTGCAATTTTAGCCAGAGCTTAAATGAGACAAAAGTTTAGAGTTTATATCAAAAGCCATCTCAGGCATTGAACTGATTTCTCTTTTATGAAGCAGGATAACAGTGAATTGATAAGCAAACTTAGATCTCTTACCGTTCACAACATTTATTTCATGTATTTTCATTTACGGCAGCCGCTACCATGATGCCCTACTTCGATTTCCACACGAAAATGAATGAAAAGTGTATTTAAATATTAATATGAAGATCAAAACAACCTGCAATAATTTTCGTGTAATATTTAGAAAGGTAACCGTCATAAAGAATAATAATGATCCTTAGCTTCCTGTGTCTGTGTTTGAATGACAGTGAGGCATCAGTACCTTAGTTCAACAATATTGCCACAGGGTTATTCTCTTCGTTACGGTCATATAGTTTGCCATCCCATAAGGTTTTGTCACTGACCCGTCCACAAAGAGTTCACCGCGGTAAGAATTACCTCAGGCAATCAAGAAATTAACCCAACAAAAATGGCAACTTGACTCCTATGCTACTTTATTACCAACCGGGGAAAAAATAAAAATGCTTGGTATATTTACGATATGCTGGTCTGGATCGATGAATTGAAGAGCCGGATTGGGTTTGAGGAGTTTATAATAAATGCTGTTGATTGAATAGTATTCTCCATAAAACGTGAGAAAGAAGGGAAACAAATCAAGGAATGCCGAATCGGCCAGTGGTAATCAATTTTGATTGGCAAGCCAAACTTGATATTAGACTTATTCAAAGGCGTTTATTTCACCGGAATACATTAAGAAAATCAGCATTATCGTTTATCGTTTGACCAGAGATTTGTTTGACGGTAGATAAAAGAAACATTATGATGTAACTTTTCCTTCAACACACGACTTGAAATTATTTTCGTTTTCTCGTTTCCATTCTTTGCCACTACTGCAGTCCAAATCTAGTACCGAACTTCATGATAGTTTACGTACCAAACAAAACCAGGTTCCACGCAAGGATACTAACACTTGCAGGCGTATTCCAATGCCATTCACAAGGGTCTTATGTGAAAAAGAATAAAATTCCAATTCATGTTCTTCAAATCCTGTAGCAATACTGTTTCTAACTCACGATATCTCATTTTAAAGATTAGCTAGTTTTGTTGAAAATACCCCCAGTTCTCATCAAGGTCACATAATGAAATGTAAAGTGAGAACATAGTCTCAGATTCTTTTTACATTGGTTTATTATTGAGTGCAATGTTTGTCCATGAAATTTGATACTTTTCCAAGGTTTGAATATCTTTCCATGTATATCTAGCTTAAAACTATATCAAATATAGGTATACAGCAAACAAAGTGGTTAAATATTCCCTGCAATGGTGTCAATATCATCATTGAAAGAAATACAATACTATGTCAAACCAATGTACCGCGATGACATCAGAGATTTCCCAAAATGCACTGTATAACTCTAGAAGAAAATATCTTCTTTTGTAAATTAGTTTCTTCCACACGCTACATGATATTGAATGCGCTTTTCACCTTGTAAAGCAGAAATATTTTCTGCATTTTTTGAAGTCATTGTAGTTAGTCCTTGGCAAACCGCTTTCAATTTTCAACCAGGGCAAAACTATTCCTCAGATTTTGAACATCGACTCATTGCTTGGTTGGAGATTGGGCTAGCAAAGCTTTTAGCTAGAAATTTTACTCCGATTATCATCTTCTACTCGACCATCGCTATGCAACCGAGAATACAAATTGATAATCTGTAATACCTTTCCTTCCTCCGAACTGATTAATTCTAAATTCTAGTTAATTTAATTATCGGTAACTAATTCTTGGAGCTGTACGTTGGCCTAAAAACTCTATAATAATATTGACTATTCGTAGATTGTTTAAGTATAACCAGGGGCCACAGGTGACAACACTGACTTTTCTAGCGTGGACGTAATAATATACCTAACCATCAAGTGATGGTGATGATACTCTGTAAGACACCAGACCAAAATAATTGCTGGCTTATTCGAAAGAAGAATATGTTACCATTTGTATAACCACCTACCGTAAAAGTATCGAATTTTGCTACCGTCAATAACCTATGCCATATCCAGGGGTAATTCTGTGTATATCGCTTAAAACAAACGCACAAAACAAAGCTAGGTGAAGAGGGTAATGATGTATTCAAGGGTTGAACATTTAAACTCTTTAACTGTTTGAAATGACAGAAATATTCATGATAGAAATTTAGAAGTCACGTGGTCCTCATAGTACTCATCAGTTACTATCTTTTCTTAATAGTTACAACTTAACATTTAAAGCAAGATGTGCTCATTTACGAAAAACCTGTATTTGCATCTAATGTGCTACATATTTTACCCTCTAAAGCAATTGATTCATTGACCATTTATGGCATTAGCCATGCAAACAGTTGATTCATTGACCATTTATGGCATAAGTCATCCAAGTGAGCTTACAGAAATTAGGGGGATCAGTTAAGGAGAAACATATCGTTGTTCTGAGTCAAAACTGAATGCTTTTCCTTGCCAAATAAAGAGGGATGAAAGAGTCAACAAAATCTTTCTTTCGAATGTCACTTAAATTTTACAGATCACGTTAGTTGTTCCCTACCATGATCTTTAATAATGCATCAAAACATAAACAATACATATTAAAACTAAGATAAGGAGTTATACAGCGTGAATAAAATACTCAGGTACCAAACATGTCACGTGACTAACATAAGCCATAAGCCTAACTGAATTAGGATACCAGGGTAAACAAGTTCGATTTGGGGTGACTACTTATATACATATATATATCTATATATATATATATATATATTTGCATCTAGTGGAATTCGTTTGGAATATTCATCTTCTGGAGTATTCGTTATTTATATATATATATATATATCTATATATATATCTATATATATATATATATATATATTACAAACATGTCTGGACCACAGCAGCTTTACAATAGAACCATTAAAACATTACACTGATGTAATATTTTCTCGTCCAAATAAATAGCGAGAAACTTTGTTCCTATATGAGAACATTTAGCAAATCTGATCAAATTAGGTCATAGCTTACAGCGAAGCTCCAAGTTAATAATCAAATATGGGCAAAATTATTTCCCTTAAAACTATTATTAAGTTGAGAAGGGAACGCTGAAATGCCTCATTTCTTGTCATCGTCATAATTTAATATAAATTTCTTTTTCATGAATTTTATGAAACTTCCTTAGATTGATTATTTCGAAATTTGATGGAATGCAACGATTTCTTTCATTATATTGGAGGAATGGAATGGGACTTGCGCTTATGAGTATGTGAAATTTATGTTTATGTCGGGCCAGGATAGACGATCTTCTTCAATGCTGTCTGGTTGCTAGGACAGGAAATCAAAATGCATAAGGGGTGAAGGATGATTTGGCGAGTAAAATAATGTCTGTAATGAATATGAACTCCATTATCAAGTTTCGTGGAATTATTGTATGAATTTTAAGGTCAGCTACAAATTTGTCTTGTTTAAATTTTATGGCCATTTTAATCTACCGGAAGTCGATACAAACTGAGTATATTACAAAGAGCAAATTAATGCAATCAAAAGCTTATTTGATTATCTGCTGTTAAAAGAACAAAACAGTCAAATTTCAATAACAATTGTCACGTTCTTACATTTTGTTTATTATTTGATCTGTATTTCTACAATTTGGGGTTCTTTGTAATTCATGTTGAAGGGGACTTTTTGTATTTGGCTTGATTTTAAAGTACGATGGGTGTCTTTCTCGTGTGTGTAAATTCTTTAAATACATAAGCGTAGAAACCTTTTCTCAGGTGGGGGTGAACGTTCTTTCCGACCACCGTCCAGGGGTCTCCCTCCCCTTTGGGAATTTTTTGTCCTTAGATGCAATTTTCTGCGACGTACTGTGAAAATTTAAAGAATATTGCTGCAATTTTTGGACATTCCTGCGAAGAAAACAAATAAGGGGTTTTCAACCTAGAGTTGTGGGAGTTTCGTTAACCTATGCATTTATGCTGTGGTCGTTTTGTTTATCTTAAGTGTACATTTTCATTCCTTAATTTTTTTAAAGGGATCTGAATTTGCCAATCTTTGGTGCTTAAAAAAGCTGTCTCTATTGAATTGATCATCAGTCCACGAAACTTATATGTATAGGTATTTATACATATGGGAAGGAGGCATGCATTGAAAATATTTAAGTATTTTTACATGGAGGGGCCTGCAAAATTTAAATAATTAAGACTGCTTAAAAGCGATATGATTTCAAGATATTGCCACTAGAAATGTTCAAAACATTTTAAAAAACACACAACCTAAAAAATGTCATTTGCACATAATCGTCGTTCGAATTTATTTTTAATGTCAAAGAAAATGCAAAAACCATTTCTTTCATAAATTATTGCATGGGCAAGTTATCTCTTTCAAAAGTTTGGAAACAAATTAATGTAATTGGCACCCTAATTGAAGGGCTGCAGCATTCTAAATTCATTAATGATTCTTATCCACTACCGTAGAACTTCCGTCGTGAACGAGTTTTGTAGACCGTTGAAGTTTTTTGTTAGTTTGTACAATGGAACGTCAAATGAAAACACGGATTGCAAAAAAACCCATATTTCTTCTTTTGAATAAACGAAAGAAAGATCACATCGACATCATTCATAAGCCAAGTTTAACTGTCCTCAGTATTCTACTAGTTTTCTATTAGAAATACATTTTTACTTTAATTCTTCACAAGCTATGGTTTGTTTACATTAGTTCCACCGGGATTTATAGGTAACGTGTACTTACAGTATTGAAAAGGGGACTTTAACTTTGGCGTAAAATGTAGGTTTGAGTTTCCATGCCGTGATTACAATACTAGCTTTTTATAAATTACGCTCGTATCCATCGGAGTAAACCTCAATGACATTGCAGGGATACAGAGTAGCATACTGTAAAATCAAAACTTAAAATTTTTCAAGTGAATCAAATTTCGTTCGATGTTTAATATCTTATGGAAGGCTCCGTGTGCTTTGAGAGAGCAAGATAATTGTACTGAAAATATTTTACTCTGCACCTTAGTGGACTTTGCCAGTATGAAGTATGTAAAAAACCATAAAGGCACATGGGACAACGGGACAAAGTACTTTTGCCCAAAACTAGTGATTGTGTAATTTTGCTTATTTATTAAACAATTTTACAGGTTTATCAGTAACAGGCTGACGACGATCCCCTCGCTCTGTTCACCTCTGGTAAAATCTATGGCAACCATTTGAAATGATCTCGCACCTAACACGACAATATATTGCAATAATTTTTTTTACATATCCTGTTCCTCTGAATGGAAGGCAGTCAGAGATGAAGAAAACTGGAACGAAATTATTTTTATCTCTTGAAAGGTAGTTGGAAGGATGAGAAATACTTAGGCACTGGCAGGTTGCCACAGAGTCTTACCAAATGAAGTCTGTGGCAATGTGCATGCACAAACGAGTTCTTAACCTTGACGACAAATCATAACCGATGTTTCTTTATGACTTGTTCTTGTGGTAATCATTTCTCTTTACAAATACACACTATTAAACAGAACTGAAAATAATTTATTAACCGGGAACCGAACAGGAATCTGGTCAAAATTTGACTAGACTCTGTTCAAAAATGAATCACTTGTAGTTGTTTTAACCAACTCTTCAAAAAATTAATCAGATTTCGAGTAGGTGCCCCGTTGATAAGATTTAATTAAAACTTGGACGGCAGTTTCGAATGAGCTCATTTGTGTGAAAAAGAGAGTCTAGTAAAGGGGTTCAGATCTAGATATGTGCCATCTTGGTTGTGAGGAGAAGGCCTCTTATGTAATACAATTTATAGCTTAGTAAATTCAAGTTCCATGAAATGTTTACAGCAAATAATTATTATCATGCGCCTTACAAAAAAAAGTGTAGTAGTCACTGTTTGACTATCCCTGGAGTACACGATCTTAACCCCTCATTGAAATACAACTGCATACTTTTGGCTAAACTACTTCATTCTTACGTATTTAAGAAAATCTTTGGAGCTATCTTCCACTGCAGCCAAAAACCTGAAACTACTCCCAAATGGAGTTACGACCCCGAAGGGATATCAACTTCATGTGGCAAAGAAAGCCAGCAATCACACTACCCTTCATTTATCCAAGGAGGAGCTGTATTGAATGGCTTCGAAAAAAGTTTTGTTTAGTTACACAGGGATTGAAAATTTATTCAACTGGCAACTTTAGCAATAAGACCTGATATAAACTTTACTCCCATTCTTCAACTCAATGGTTATGATATTCGTAGCACCGTATCTATTCTTTTCTAAGACACTTGGAACTTTTCCAACCCCAGCCCTAGCCCCAGCACCATCCTACCCTTATAGAAAATGAGATTACTCTGACACTGGTTGATGTACCAGTGGTTAAAAGTGCGGTCATTTAAGTTTTCGCTATATACAGAAAATCTCGAAACAGTTACACACGAAGTCTAAGGATACACTCTAAAAACGTCCGGTTCAAATTTGAACAGAACCGTTCAGATGGGCACCGAACCGAAATATGGTCAAATATTTGACTAAGTTTGCTTCATTTTGAACAGAAAATGGTTAGGTTCTAAACAAAGCTAACCAATTATTTGATCCTTTTCGGTTAAGTGCCCAATGCATTTGATCCGGTTGCGGTTCAATTTAAACCATTTTAGAGAGTAGGCCTACATTACAATTTCTCTCACGTGTTGTTTTAAATCTGTGCTGTGGGATGCCTGGTATTGTTGCCTGTATTAAGTTAAGACCCTGCTACAATTCCGTCTAATATTACAGATATTTCTTGAAATTGCAGGAGGAGAAAAGTGCAAGTAAATCCCTTTGAACTTACAAACAGTTAAACACTATCAAGTGATGTCATACAATACCTCAAATAGTTTCAAAATTCTTAGTAGTTGACTTTTTTGGCGGAACAGAAGCAGTGAATTTAATATAGCCTTACAGTACGTGCATCATAGTTCAGTGCACCTCTGTAGTGTGTGACATGACAGAAAGTCAATGTGAATAATTCCACATAAGCGCTCGTACACAACTAGTGAACGTTATTCGTCCTTGCGCATACATACTTCATGGCTAACATATTTCTTTATCACACGAGGCACAAACATTTGGGTTAACGAGCCCTGGACTCCTCCGGCAGTACGTTTAGTAACCTTGAGGAGAGACGCGAGCAGTCATTTTCTATTCCTGCCGCGCATATTCTAAATTTTGTCCATACTCAATATTCAGCCATTTAATCAAACGAATCAATTCATAACTTATCTTATTTCTCCCACCCGTCTCCTCTTTCCCCTCAGAGGTTTCATTTTTTTCTTTCCTGAATACCTTAGAGTTACGGCACACAACAGATCGATAGGCATAGAAGTAAAGGATAAGAAAACCCGGCAAGCGAAGTAATTGAATTTGGTTTTCTTTCTACGAGAAGACTTTGTTACGCTGAAATCGCAGTCTGTTAGCAAAATTTCTGCAATTGAAATGTACTGTCAGTCATGTATTGACACGCGATTCGGGACGAAAAAGCAATGTAATGATGTACTTCGTCCTAAATATGTCACATAAAAACCCAACTCTTCGGCAAATATTTGTTTCATCGTTAAAATGATTTCTACCCTCTGGAATTTCCGAGGTGCTAACACAAAAGACTAAATGGATAATCATTAATTACTAGAGAAAAACTCTTTTGTATAAATGAAGGTCTCGATTGTCAATAATTTTAGAATTTGTTCTCATCTGTGAGAAAGTTTGGATAATTTCTTATATCAATAAGTTTCAACAAATAAAAGTGCGTTGCTTTTTAATGACTAGAGATATGAACTATCTTATGGCTGAAAGAAATGTTGTCGACTGTATAAATCAACATTTTGCTTCGATTTATTTATTCTGGAGGAGAAAAGTTCCACCCCTTCCCCATCCGCATGGATCACTGCTTGCATGAACCCTTTATCCTCCCCGTGAGTCGCAGCTTAATATGAAAAGAATGATGGTAGACATAGTATATAGCTTTGCTTAGTGCATATATAAAACAAATGAATTTATAGTCGTTTACACTTCAACAAAAAACTTTCAATAACGGTAACGCATTGAATATTACCGATTTTGGGGTCTTCTGAACAAGAGATACCTAATGGAAAGCATTTTGGGATCACGTGGTACTACCCCTGGTTGTGGTCAAGTCAAACAGGCTTGCGCCTGGGTAAAAATTTAAAGAAACAAGAGGTGTACATCTGGAACTTGGCACAATTTCATGATCCAATGCATTCAATAATTCCACTCACTAACGGGCCGTTTTGTAATTTTGTATTTTTTATCAATTCGTGGTGCTCTTTTTTTTCTTCTTTTCTCCAGGGACATTTACTTCTGAAGCTGCAGAAGAGTTATTTTTCGAGTTGACCAAGGGATATCATGCCCAAGTTCGTCCAGTGAGCAGTGACAATGAATCAGTGATGGTTGACTTTAGCCTGTCAATATCTCAACTCATTGACGTGGTACGTCTTGTGATATCATAATTTAGGCTAGATCACCACCTACCTACTCCAACTTACAATAAATTATAAAAATAAATGTAACTGATCTTTCGTTTCGGTACTCTTTTAGATGTTTTCAACAAGGATGTGCTACTTGCTCCCCACACAATAGAAGGATTCGAGTCATACTCTTACTTTGAATGGCGCAAGATATTTTTTTAGGAGTTTCAACAAAATGCTTTTCATCTTTATGTTTAAACATACCGTGCCATTAAAACCATCAGCTATTTTATTCAAGACTTTAATAATTCATTTAAACTTCGTACAAATAGAATGAAGAAAAGTAGTGCCCAATTATCACGACGCACCTTGTCTACTTTTCTTATCACTTCATACGCCCGTGTTCTAAGTTAATCAAATTGTGAGAAAATGTGGCTAGGTGAGACCTCTTAGATTTTTGTGATAATGGTTAACCTTAAAGGAAGTTCCAATTCAGTTGTGAGCTTCTGTTGGCATTACCATTAGAGTTCTTTATGTTGTTGAGTCGTCGCTACTGACTGTGTTTGAGCTTGGACGGTAAGTTTATCTCTTGGATTGGCATTTGGTACACAGGGCTTTCTTTCGAATATTATGCATTTTAAGTCACATCTTCCTTAAGATGTAAACGTGACATGGTTTTCAGATTCAATGACAGACGAAAAATCTATATGTTATATGTTGTGATTTGAGTACACTTTCCGTACATTGACGTTCGGGGTATTATTTAGTACGAAGACGGAACTTTCTTTGCCCCAGAAAAACCTGGGGAAGGAGATAAATTGCCCGATGATTTCCAAAAATGCCCTACAAATTATTTTCCCCACTACCTTGGTTCTTCCACCTATGCTTCAATAAGTAATGTTAGCCACCCCTCTTTTTACGTTGTGGATGCTTAAAATCTCTGTTGGCATTGAGTACTATGAAAAAGGCTAAAAAAAAAAACGCTTGCCTATTTATTGCGTTATGCTAATGACTACTGTGTAAATTACTAGAATAGTGCATTCCAGAATTGTCTTATCTTATCTGTTTCAGGATGAAAGAAGTCAAATTATGACAACCAGTGTATGGGTGAGACATGTAAGTGATGTTGTTAAATAATAATGGGGAATACCATTTCCTTCACTTGAATGTTTTTAAACGTTGTAAAAATTTGTGTTTAGAACGAAACGTCACTTAATTTATCTACCTCACTGTATACTTTATAGATTAGAACCATAGATCGTGTTGCTTTTGGAAAACGTAACTGCGCATGATCAGACTTTAAGGTTACTTTGGATTTTTTTCGCCTTTGCTTCATTGCAGTCCAGAAGCCTAGGAATTTTATGATATAAACCCCTTGGTAATCAAAATGATTTGGTGATTTTAATTAGTTCCAGTGCTCCATCATTCGTTTGTCAACTGTCAATAAAGTGTACCTCATCTAAGAGTTTGAGCAAAAGAAACCTTTTTATCCTTAAGAACTTGTCCATTTTTACATACCGGTTTAGAGGAAAATATGGAATATGTCAGTAGCAGTATGCTCACAACCCCTAACGCTGAGGTAAATATTAGATATGGAACAAGCTGGTTTTCATGATTGGTGGGTATCATCCTTTATTAGAATCCATGATCGAATGTAAAGTGGAACAAAAAGAGATTTCCAACTACTGCATTCATCCAAGGACGAGATCGTATTGACAAGTCCATCCATTCTTTCGTTCTTAAAACACAGAAATGGAAAGATGTGTACCTACAATGGAATCCCGAAGACTATAACGGGATAAAGGTAATACACATCCCTGCAGCCAGGATATGGAGACCAGATATTTTACTCTACAACAAGTAAGAATATTTTTTAAATTTATTCTTTTTCTGGCAAAGCCAGCGCAACATTGTTATTTACAATCAATAAATATGGACTGAATGATGTCATAATCAAGTAATGTTTGATAGTGCGGTTGCGCAAAGAAACCAAAAGCAATTCTCGTTATATTTGTGGGTATTGATGATATGGTTTTCCATTGATATGTTTATCAGTATGCATCACTGTTATACATTTTCTTCCATCGGTGAGCCGAAGAAAGAAACTGCTTTACTGGGTTTACCTGGAGGACAGTGCACACTTATAAATATTTACGGAATTACTACGTCCTTACCAGCCCAAAGATGTTTTTGAGCGTATGAAACCATATACGTATTAACTGAATAGCCCACACCCCATGTCCTCTATGTGAAAACCTATCACAGAAGGTTAACAAGTTAACCATTTCACAAACGCAGTTAACATTTTCCTCACGTGGAAATAACCTTGCGTGTAACGTTGTATACTCATTCTTCTTCTACAGTGCTGATGGTAATTTTGATGTCCAGTATCTTACAAACGCCATTGTTGATCACAATGGAAGCGTCACGTGGTTCCCACCGGCCATCTACAAAAGTGCCTGTAAAATCAACATTGCTCATTTTCCCTTCGACGAGCAAAATTGTACAATGAAATTTGGTCCCTGGAGTCACGATTCAGCTAAGGTAAGGTCACTCATAAAGCATCAAAGGTGCGGTCAATTATAAAGTATAGTTTGGAGTACCAAAGACATTGTCGCATAGGAGGTGAACTTTGACTACCATTGAAAACAACTGAGCCCCTTGTACGGTTGTGAGATCGGTAGTCAGTGTCACAGCTGCGCCGGTCAATGCTATCTTTTTACATTAATTCATGAAACTATATCTTGAAAGTTGATACGGTTACTTTGTCCTGTTTGTCCCCAGACTTCCAATTTTTGAGGCCCTGAAATAAAAAACCAAATCCACTTGTTTGACGGTTTTGGCCACATGGAAACTTTGCCAAACGACACGTAGACATTAGCTTGAGCAAAACAAACATTGTATCTAGGCGGACAGCAGTGATAACATAGCTGAATGTTCGGTCGGCTCAAAGGAGAAGCTGTACGTCGACTTGCTTACAATGAGCCACTTACTTTACATGATGATCTGTGCTATGTCACCCGAATTAAAGGTGCACCTAGTTCTCAAGTAGTAGACCTTAAAGTCTTATTTTTACAGATAAAACACGTTTTCGAATATTAAACATTTTGCCATAACAAAAAAATATACAAACTTGAATCATTGATCTTCCTGGCTTTTTTTTCATTGTTTAGATTGATATGGAATCCGGTAATGACTTTGTTGACCAAGAAGATTATTGGCCTAATGGCGAATGGGAAATAATGGAATCTCCCGCCAAGGCACATCATGTAGCGTACCCGTGTTGTCCTAACGAATTTTACGCAGACGTGACCTACACATTTATCCTACACCGGAAGCCACTCTTCTACGTGGTGACTTTAGTTGTGCCCTGTCTCTTAATTTCCTTTTTAACCATCCTGGTTTTTTACCTTCCGTCGGATGCCCAGGAAAAGATCACACTCTCCGTTTCCATTTTGCTCGCCCTTATCGTGTTTCTCTTGTTAATTCCAAACTTGATTCCTCCAACATCAACAACTCTGCCGTTGATTGGGAAATACATGCTTTTCACAATGGTGCTCGTGACGATATCGATAACAATCACAGTTATCGTGATCAATATTCACTTCCGGAGCGCATCGACACATGCGATGCCGGCGTGGAGTCGTGTTGTCTTCCTTAACTATCTTCCGAAACTCTTATTTATAAAGCGTCGCGGACAAGCAAAGGGCAAAAAGAAATACAGAGCCTTAAAACAAATCAATCAGCCATTTTCTAGTCTGTTCACGTCTATAAGTTCAGTTTTTAAGAGACAAAAACAAGACCAGAAACCGAGCACGTATGTCCTCGAATCTATAACTCCTTCACTTTTGGAAGAGATTGAAAGTAGAGATCGGGAATTTGACGAATCGGCGAGCGGAAAGCCACTTCAAAAAGACTGTTTGGAAATTATTGATAATATTGAGGTGATCGCAAAGCACATGCAAGCAGATGATGAGGATGAAGAGGTGAGTTCTATAAAAAGTTTAAAACAGGTAAAAGAGGACATCTTCCTTATCAAAATTTTGATTTATTGTTAAAGGAAACCAACATCCGTCTTCATCAGTGAGATACATCAATCCATCAATTGGAGTCAATTACGTACCTTACTGTTTGCGTTCCTCGTTTAAAGGCAAGATCTACACTCTAAAAAGTCTTGTACTTTATTAACGAGGTTGTGATGAAAGATGAATGCGAAGATAATTATACTGATCGTCGGAAGAGTACTTTTGCACGAACACTTATCTAATCATCTCAGCACTTTCAACACTTTAAAGGCCTATCTTGTGTTTACTTGTAAACCTGTTATTTTGCCTTAAATGATCTTGTGCATGAGATGTTTTGTCGGCTGGGTCACGGTTTGGCGCAATGTTCTAGATTTTGACACACCTGGTATAGGCCTGGCGTTTGACACTATCTTAAAGTAAAAGCGCTAGTAGTATGCATCGTTCTAATTCAGGAAAAGGAAAATAGATGCGATACTTTTTTTTTCGAGAGCTTACGACAGGAAAATTGTTTTGGGTGTATAATCCCTTATAGGGTTAAAAGGCAAAGGAACCCGAAAATGCCCGAAACTAAGTTCGCAGCAGTTTCAGATTAAGTCCGAAATGAAGTAGTTTTACCTTGTATAAGAATGACCAAGTATTCTGATTCCTAGATGGCTGATGTTTATTATGTGTCGACAATATTACTGAATTTTTAAAATTGATACAAAACCATGGTTCACCCTTTGGTATGCAAAATTATACATGTTCTAAATCAAAATCATAAACCCTTGTGATATTTTATCGGCCAAAATTTCAAAATACTGTTGTAGCAGCTCCTTTTGCCGAGACAGTTTGCAAGATCGTTACGTTAATAGGTCTAGGTTTTCATTATGTAACTACATTTGTCAGATAACTGGTTGCGTGTGAGATTGCGTAAAGGATGCCAACTGTTTTCGGTCAAACCCGCATGCTTCCAATTTCATACTCCACCAGGCTGAATTATTCAGGATTGCACGTTACTAAGGAATCTTTAAGTAGTCCTTGTCAGATTTATTGAGGACTAAAACCAAACATGATATCGTTTCCATTACCAATCATAAATTAATTGTGATTTTATCATAAATTTATTGTGATTTTATCTTTATTTCAGGTAAGTGATGACTGGAAGTTCATGGCTATAGTTATCGACCGACTTTTCCTATGGATTTTTACAATAACATGTCTGTCTGGAACATTCGGAATTATTCTTAAAGCACCTATGTTGTGGGAACCTCCAGGCACGCATCCGGAGCAAAACTATACGAGACCCGAGATGATTGAAAACGATACATATGAACAACTTAAGCAGCGTGGATTGCTTGATAACATATTTAGTTAAGTGGAGTTGATGGCGTGCTTTAATTCTGACTGACTATCGGTACCACTTTTAAGTTCCAATGAGTTCCTCTGAGTACTCATGACCACCAGCGAGTGAAAGCGTATCCAATACCAATGAAGATCAGTGCAGGTTATGGAGAATGCAAAACACTACTGAGGAGAAAAATGAAAATGCATCGATGTTACAGCAGAAATCGTAGCTTATGCAATTCAAGTTAATTACTGTCACGTCTATTGTGTTTAGTTCAAAAAGCAGAATAGTTACTTTGAGCAAATTCATTAAACTGGTGGTAAGTAGTTTTGTTTCACAACCAAACAAGTAAACAGGATGAAGTGATGTGTTTACTTTCATGTTGACAACGTAAAGATGTGAAAACCTATAATCCGTTGTCAATTACAACTCGAATTATAACTCGAAAAATTATTCAAATTATTGAACTTTTATGTTTCTATGACCTATTTTCTTGAACATACTTTTCCAAAAAGAGACTGGCCTTTTGCCCACATGTTGCATTTATATCGATCCGAGATTACCAGTTCAAGATTTCTGTTACTCAAATATATGAAACTATTGGGTTGAAAAGACTCAGTTCGGTTGTTTACACGTTAGCAAACAGTGTTTTTGTTGCATTTATCCATTCTGAATGAAACAAAATTGTAAACACGATCAAGTCATGTCAGAATTTAAATGTTTTGAAACCTTTATGACGAGGTTTAGTTAAGCTTGCAGTTGAATCGATTTGAAAATAAAAGTAAACATGGCGCTGGCTGGTTATTTATTTTTTATCAAATTGATAAAATTAGGTAACCCGTAATTCACATCTGGGCCTATTTATTTACTCTCGAGTAATAAAAACGCTGCTTTGACCGACGAAACTTTAACGACGTGGCCAACATATCAGGTAAGCAACTATATGAATAAAATGCCTGCCGCAGTTACAAAATACATAAAGCCAGTGTCTGAAACCATAACTGGGACGGTGATAAATATACGTACTGCTTACATTCTTCAATGAGACTATTATGGAAGTTACTAACATGAGATTGTCAAAAGGCCTTCTCTATCCTCCCTACACAACCACCACTCTTCCAATCTACATGTGCATACGTGTTCAAAAACAAAAAGAACAACCACAAGCTGACAAGCATACGGCTATTTTGCCACACAGAATCAGAATCCAACCTTTGCAACTTCAGATATTTTTCAAGCAGGAAAAATGTGACAAATTTTCTTAAGTAGGAACCACTCATTATCACTACCCGTTCAAACCAGTTGAAGATTAAAAGCTCTTTAAGAAGCAAGAAATGTATAACGTATCGTAATAATTCAACTTGAACTGATGACGAAACGAAAGGCATATAAAGAGAAACCCATGTTTCACGTGCTGCTTGCTAAGTTTATTATTATTTGTCATGTCAAAGCGTTTTCCCTTCTCAAAAGCTGATGAAATTTTCATTTTTTAACTGTTAACTTGGGGAAAGTTCATTTCATTTTATTTCTAAAGCTACATGCATAACCTGATATAGCATGCCAGAATGTTGTGTTGTGATTGTATATGCAATTTTTTGTATTTCATTGATTGTACGAAAAGATTGAATGAATGAATTTCGGTGGCTGCGCCATCTAGAGATGAGAATCTTCTTCCTATATGACCGGTTCATATATAATCAGTTTGAAGAACCACGTGACGTTGTTTCAAAATCTTGTTGATAATCTAAGCCTTCAAATGATTGTTTAATACTCTTTCAGTGTACATAGTGTTGATGAAACTATATGCGTATATTTATTATGAACACGAAAATATTCTTTTATTAACGTAACCAACATGTACAGGACGACAAGGTCCTGCAGTAAGTTTTAATCACGTAAAAGATAAATAGGGAACATCCTTCTAGGTAGTTACTTTTAGAAGTAATATTTCATATGGGCCTAACTTACTTCACTTAAAAGGTTTTTTTTTAAATAATTTTGAAACACCATACACCGATACCAATTGATTGAAAATTAATCCTTCGAAATGTAGAAATTATTTTGATATAATTCCTCCCAGTTTTGCAAACAGTAGGGTCAATTACTAATGTTAACAAGAAATGTCCAGGAGTGTGTAAGTTTTGAAATAACCACGTTCCGTCAACTTTAGGAAGGGCAAATCCAAGTTACATAATAATCAGGTTTAAGACGAGGGAAAATCTTCAGGGGTAACTTATAAGTATTCAATGTTTTACAGACATCTGACATTTATTACAGCGACCTGGGATGCAGAGTTCCTGACAACACTCCACCTTATACAAGTATGGGTACTAAAAGCAATGAATGATGCCCGTAGACGAGCTTTGTAAGTTTCGTTACAATCTCTACTGTGCATAGCTCTCCCTATTCCTTTCAGCTATTGTGAATTAGGAGTCACATGAGTTAGATTCAGGAAATTTGTAACAAGACTTTAAAATATGGGTTGAACTTCAGAAAATTGGTGCAGTGGAAATATGACTTCAGTTAGTAGTTATAATAAAGTTACAACTTGTTACTTAAACTACCACCAAATACACTTTTCGTAGGATGGCTTACTGTCAAAGAGGAATCTAAAAGTATTGCCTGCCGGTATTGCGTAAAGTCACAACTTTCCCTTTTCTGAAGTTTAATTTAGAGCGAATTCTTAAGTCAACAAGAATACTGATACTGTGTGTCCCCATATACTTGCTGCATTTTTTTACACATGTATAGACGAATAAGCCCGCGATGAAACTTTAGAAAACGAAAAATATGAGGTCATAAGGACCGTCGGAGTCGGGGGATGGGGTTTAAAGCCCCCCGAATTTTCAGTTTGTGTTTATCTTTAAACAATTATCATTAACTGTGCCTAACTGAAAACGCCCAAAAATTAACACAGAAATTAAAAACTCTAATAACAAAAGAGTCTCAACTCTCCTCCAACTACCAATCTAGATGTCCTTCCGACGGCCCTGGACGTTACGCAAAGCCCGTCTTTCGATATTACTTTACTTGTGAATTGGCTGAGGCTGAGACGGCCTAATATCTTTAAACAGTCTACAGAATCTTGCAAACTTTTTACATGTGTTAACTTTTGAAATATTGAAACATCCAAACTTTAATACTTCTCATTATAACAATTTTAAACGGTTTAACCTAGAAGTAGGCCGAGCGATTATGAAGGAGACTATTACATCTCTTTATGTGTTTTTAGGAGAACGTTTGAAAACAGTCGGCGAATGAAATTAGTCAGTGAAATTTTATAATGTATTAAATGGATAAAGACGTCTTCGGCCATATATATATATATATATATATATATATATATATATATATATATATATATATATATATTCTATTTTTCTCTCTGGTATTTTCTCTGAACCTTTCCTGCTTTGATAAGGGCTATGCTCTATCTAGGATTGGTATAAAAATTCAAGATCGAATGTACTACTATTTACCTTTCGACCTATATATGTATATATATATATATATTATATATATATGTATATATATATATTCGCCATAACGAAACCGCGATATATCGATATCCCCGTACAGTAGAATTAGCGTTATATATATATATATATATATATATATATATATATATATATATATATATATATATATATATATATATATATATATATATATAAGGTCGAAATGCTGTGGAGTACTATAGAGATGTGTAGGTCGATGAAGGTAATAAGAAGTGCTTGAAAGTTTGCTGCAAATTCCACGACGTTTCGGGTATAAACCATTCATTAGGTGGGAAAAATGCAATTGAACTGAACAAAAGTAGAGAAAATACACGTTAAAAGAAGGCACGTACAAACCGGTTGTAAAAAAAGGAACACGGTGGAAAGACTTCGATAAGGAGGCTGAGTAAAGCCGGTAAAAGGTGATTTCAAAACGGGGGGGGGGGAGTTAATAAAGGTCCATCCTTACTTTAAGACCGTGTGGAGAGAGAGTTCCGAGCTTCATGATAAGCCGGTTTTCGGCAGTTAGAGGATCACGGTCAGAGAGAGACCAAATGTTGCCTCGCAGACCTAGTCACTGAAAACCTTAGGTCAATCAAACAAAACCTTCAAGGTTACCTGGTTGTCAAACATTTTAACCCCCCATCACTGTGCTCGATAAAGGACTTGGTCGTTACCGCAGCTATAATGTGCAGAGGTTCTGACCGTGATCGTCTAACTGCCGAAAACCGGCTTATTATGAAGCTAGGAACCCTCTCTCCACACGGTCTTAACGTAAGGATGGACCTTTATCAACTCCCCCCTCCCTTTTGAAATCACCTTTTACGGGTTTTACTCTGCCTCCTTATCGCAGTTTTTCCACCGTGTTCTTTTTTTACAACCGGTTTGTACGTGCCTTCTTTTAGCGTGTATTTTCTCTACTTTTGTTCAGTTGCATTTTTGCCACCTGATGAAGGGTCTATACCCGAAACGTCGTGGAATTTTCCGCAAACTTTTACGCACTCCTTACTACCTTTATCGACCTATATATATATATATATATATATATATATATATATATATATATATATATATATATATATATATATATATATATATATATATATATATATATATATATATATACCCATTCACGTTAGGATGGTTTTTAGTTGAATAACAGCCGAACACGAACATAGAGGTACACATTTCCAAAAAACAATATGAATTATCCTTCATTTACTTGAAATGCTAATATTCAGTTTGTTTTATCAAAAGATGCTTAATTATTTAATCAGAACTGCAATCTTTTTCTTCGCTCTTTTTCCTGAATGATCAACTTTGAGGATATCTAAATTTTATCTCTAGGGCGTTTTGTAAAGTATATTTTTAATCCTACAAAGTACCAATGTTAACTCATTTTGTCGTACAAACCAATTGGCAATAAAAATTCGGCATTGCTCTCCAAAGAAATAACTTTCCTGTTTGCGTTATTTGCCATATTTTCTTACAGTTGTAAGTTGTTTCTCGGTGTCTACAGCTTTTTATGAACGAAGAATATGTGTTGCAGAATTTCTTTATTTGTATAACAAATACTGTCTGCAGCTCTCTCGTTTTGAGGTCTTAGCCTAAGTCCATGTTCACACTAGTATTGCAATTTAAAATGTAGCCTGTTTAAAAGAATTCACTTGAGGCCTTACCTTGTCTGTTCCAAGTAACAAGAAAATACTTTTGATTAGAGAGCGTTCAAAAGCTTCTCTTCATAATAAAGTTTTTTGACAAAGGGCCCGCAATAACCAATCATTGCACTCAAATAAATAAGCGTCTACCTGAACGTGGAAGGGAACCCAAACCTGAGGTTATCTCCAATGAAGATTAAGAGATGAATAACATACCACGAGCAGATTACAAAAATGATCTTTGCTTTTCTAGATCTTGGAATTTACAGACGAAATTAGAAGAATTTGAAGCAAGTCCATAATGTATGAAAAAAAATTATAGGGCAACATATTAAGGTATTTATCAGTGCCGTGGGAATGACTCTAAGATCGGGGTTGAACCATTCAACCCCGATTTTTGACAGTTTGTTAGGTAGAGTTTTGGTAGTTCGAGTTTTGGCAGTTTGTTAGGTAATTTTAAACTTTTTAAGGTAGCAACGTTCAAATAGAACATTACTAGAGGCTGAAGTCCATATCCAGCTTCTAGTTCCGAAAGGCCCTGTTTCTTCGTTTTAATGATGGGATTTCCTTTGAGAAATATTAATTGTTAAGGATTATTTTGTCATTTCAAAACAGTGATACCTGTGAATATAATAATTGATGAAGTAAATTCTTTTGTATTGCTCTGCCAAAGAATGTCATTTCAAAAATACTGAAAAAACACATAGCAGCTGTCAAAGGTGTTGTGGCTTTGTAACAACTTAACTACGAGTCATTAATTTGCCAAATGGCGAGCCTTGCCTCAAGCAAGACCAATTACCGGTGTCTCAAAGATAGAAAATGATGAAAACGACGCTGTTTGCTTGAAGTTGTGTGTAGCTTGTTGCTTGATCCTATAAATTAAACTAGTAGTAAACATTCTCCCTATAAATCTACTACAATCAAAGGCAACAAAAGGCTTGAAGAAATAAATGTGCACTGACGCTTAGTCCGAACAAAAAAGCTTACTTAGGTGTGACATAAAAAATGAAAGTGGATCAATTTTTAGAAAGAAGGAAAAGCAGTTTAACCCATGAGATGAAATCAAACCTTCTAGAAGTAATTCTGATGCTAAATAATTTAGACACTTCATTTTCTAATAAAACAAAATCGTTGAAACAATATACACCAAGTGTTTATATTGGAAGAAATTATATTGAACAAAAAGGAAATATTTTCAATCTAGCTAATTTGTCAGAACAGTTGATATCTAAATCCAACATAGAGAAGTATTGTCTGAAGATAATTGTAGAGTTTAAGAGACATTGAACTTGTGCAAGATTAATTGGACGACTTACGTCACGGTTTACTTCTGTTTCGAGAGATTATGTCAGGATACATTTTTTTCTCTGTCTTCAAACAAATTACAGTCTTCGTCTCGTAAGTTTACCACAGTGTATCGAATGGAAGATGAGTGCTCTACTTGCATTCTTTAATTAGCAATTTTTGGAGAGACAGCAACAATAATACTTTGCGTTGATGAATTTCCTTCAACGCAAGCAAAACACACTATCAGAGAAGGGAAGATTCACTCCTTTAGTCTGCTGGACAGAATAAGTCTTCCAAAATTTTGTAGCATTTCCAGTATCCTTGCATAGCAGGTATTTGTGAAAGGTAGGGTGGAAGAATTTGCCACTGAGGTAGAAGGGTAAACAATGACACTACTATGAGTGGATTAAAATGCGTATTGATGACAGGTTTTAATCCTGACAGTCTCACCACGGACTAGCGTTTTGGTGAAACTGACGCACAATTTATGAACACTGAACCCTCAGACCCATAACATCACGTGACAAACTGAAGCTCATTTCGTGCACTTATTACTTATCCTGGGTACTTTTTCATCTGTATCTCGCACATATAATATTGGCAGATTTTTGCAACGAAATTGATTAAAGTCTTTCTCTATGACAGATCTAATTACATTAAGTTTCCGGAATTCATTTCCACATTGCAGTATTATTTGATTGTTCTTACTAATTTCTCTAAGTGGATCCAGCCTAACGTTTGTTTGAATGCACTTCCATGCGACCTTTGCATGAGCGCAGCTAATAACACTCGAACCTCTTCGAAACATACTGGTGTTGAAAGAAATTTCACCTCGTCATTTTCGGTAACTTCTCTTAAGTTCATTTATACCCTTGAGTATTCGTACGTCTTGAAAAGACAAAAGTGTTTTAAACTAATTCCAAATATACCTCGCAAAAGCGGTACACTTTTTGAAGATTAAAGCGGGAAAGTAAATTGTCATTTCTATGTGATGTCATATAATAAGATCTGGTAGGAAATATTGGATTTTTAATCATGATTTATCATGGAAGGGAACATTTGATAGCCGGGAGGGTCGGGTGTATAGAAGTGACGTAGGGCATATTGAAGTCCATACATTGAAATGTAGGTACCTTTGGATGGTAGATTTGACTGAAAGGTCTCGTGGTGCTTCAGTTTTTATAATTCATCGATATCTTAAGTTTTCTTTCCTTTTTACCAATTTGTGAGCAAATGAGCAGTGGCGCACGAGGCGGGGGGGGGGGGGGCAGCCCTCAAAAGGACAAAATATTTGCTATTTTTAAAATTTATATTTTTATGGTAACCAAGTAGCATTTTCGCTAACCAGAATGCTCCAGTATAGTCTAATCCGTCTACACAGACGATGATGCAAATATTTACCGGGTGTAAGAGTGGACTCCCTCTAGTACTTATGTAACTACCAAGTAATAAACCAGCTTGGCAACTGGAAAGAAATCGTAAATTATTAGTAAACAGCAAACAAAAAGTAGTGAAAGTCATCGGTTTTGATTTAAAATACTTAAATCGCTACAGGTGATCGGCTATAATCAGTCTAAGACTTGACAATGCAGATTATATTTCTTTTGTATCTTGGAAGACAGGTCTGATTAACGAACCCCAAAGTTATAATTATACGCCACTTCCTTACAATGAAATTCAGGTAAAATGGCATTTGAAAGGATTTTTGTTCTTATACCTTGCTGAGCCACGAGTTCCCTTAAGTAAATTGGTAACAATTTTATCAAATTTAGGGATTACTTTGCCTAGTGCAACAATTAAAAATTTTCGATTAAGTCATCTTCCTTCGTTTAATGATCGCTTTGTTTGAAAAAACTCGGATGGCTCTTCAGATTCCCGGATGCTATCTATTAGATTAAGTTACTTATAGCAGTAAGTTCCCTGAGAACATGAAGAACGCGTAAAGTAAATTCTGGTCGGCTTGAGCTGATGCTTAAAATCAGCTCATTTTCATTATGCCTTGTTCACGGGTGTGTTACTTAATGATAAAGTCATAACAACAACTCGAGGTCCGCCTCAAATTAAAGTCGTGGGCTCCTATTTATTACAATCTCCTAAGAGGTGATAAGGTCTTGTTATAGGTTATAAAAGTGACATCTAATTCAAGACTTAATAGACCAAACGAATAGAAGTATCACAAGTACCGGTTATGAACGTGATTTGTTAGTCCCAAATGGGTCACTGACTTGGGTCCTGTCGTACTCCGTGATGGACATATATTTGGTAATTCCAGACGATATGGACATTTTTATTAACCTGTAATGGGCTTGCCCTGGATAGGCCCGAATGATAGTGAACGCAATGGTCTAGTATCCCAGAAATTTTCAGCAAAATTCTAAACTCTAAACGTGTTCATAAGTATGTTACAAACTCAATTAAGAATGCCACACCTTAGTCAAGCTCATTGACATAGGACCTAGTTTATCTAAGAACTTAGCTTATTCTCTCAATCTCTGCTTGTGCAGTATTTTGTTTTATAAAAGTCTGTTTAAGGTGGCTGCCCAGGGTATACGTGATGTAGAAAGGGCTTTCATTAAATATCCTTTAAACCAAATAAAACTATTCCATTCGTAATCGCAGACTGCTAATTTTGAAGATTGGTTATACCTTTGTCTAGAAATATATCTACCTAAATCGCCTGGAGGTTTCATCTTGTGATGTAAATAGAGCAGATTGGTTCAAACCTTTTGCTATTATGTTCGACGGACTGACTTCTTCGCCACTGAAGGTAATACCTTCAGAATGTTTGAATGACATGTCAGGTATACCTGTGTTCATTCTTACAATAGAAAAAGGAGAGCATGCAAACTTATTAAGTAATTAATTTAAAAGTCTCGATTTTATTAAAAAACAGTCACAATGACATCATCGGTTTTCCATCATATACTGTAATTTTGAAGTAAACATTCTTTTGAAATTGTTGTCTTCCCGTTGCATGTTGTTGCAGTATTCCCGCTATTGTAATTGATTAAAGAAAAGTTCTTGCTGTCTTTTAACACTGCAAAATATCTTCACTAGAACAATGAAACCTAATAGACAGGCTTGGGGTAGGATTGCCCAAGCACTGAGGTGACTAGGGGAAGAGGGCCACTGTGGGTCTGGGCGAACCTCAAGGTGGATGAGTATTTCATTTATTCATTTCTTAATTTTTAGGGGCAAACCACGTTAGTGCTGTCTAGTGAAGTATCCAAAGTGCTAAAATGATGATGACCATAAAAGACCATATGATGTATAAGGATCAATTCGCTGATTATTTGTAGAGGGGGGTTGTGTAATGACCTCACCGCCTGAGAATATGCATGCTGGCTCGAATTTCGTCGACACATTGATGAAACAAAATGAAAATATTGCTGAAGAATAGAATGCCATTATGACATAAATGAATACAAGTAAAACATGTTAGGAATGTTTAAAAATTCTTGTTACCTGACAAGCCCACTGTTTAGAAGCTCTCGTTTTAATATCGTCACCTTAATAAGCCTGTGTAACTCTTCACCGACAGTTAGCAAATCGAAATACCTCACCTATTCCTCTAAGTATACATTCTAGGTAAAACAAAATGTGTGCGACGTACTGCTGATTGGGTAAATTTCCGAAGAGTTGCATAATTTCACTCTCAGGAATGGATAGCGTCCACGTTTGGCAGACATTCCTTGACACCAAAGGTTAAGGATTCGATTGAATCGATTTTCACCTTGTGGAGACGTGTAGCTGTTTGGAGGACATTTTCAACATACAAAATCTTCGCACACTCCTTACGACCAAAATCGTTATAAATCGTGAAGTATGGGACGCACGCAGCAACAAAAAGAGAGATATCAAAAGAAGTTGACGGAAACAGGGAAGCTTAAGTGGAACATTGCAATGTAATGAGTTCTACTTTTCACAGCCACTTTACCTTAGAGCAATGAATGCAAGACCACGAAATATCATCCTTTATCGCGCCAAGTTTGTTCCTGAGTAAACATGTCTCAAGCTAGCAAGATACGAGAAGTAAACCTATTATTGGTTTCAGACCCATGAAGTACCATGAGGGACATACTTTTCTACCTATGTAGCCTACATGTTAATACAAATTCCACTTTTGGGGAGCTTATGGGGAAACGGAAACGACAAAGTGAACAGATTTGTATGTTTTAAAAGTTTTGTCATTGAAGACGTCACGTCTATTTATATGCCAACAAGATTAGATCAAGCGACTGCTGTGCTTACATCCGAGAGTTGATGAGTAAGAAATATCCTTTCACCAATGAGGATGTTGTGTAACGTGCAAGGTACCGTATATATTACGATCTAACGAAGAATAGAGTCATAGAATGTATTGACAAGAAAGAATTCTCCGTACTTCGCTAAATTACTTAGATGTATTCAAGTCTAAACTATGTTCATTGCAACAGGTAATCGTTTAATCCATGTAAACACGATGTGTATTTTGTCGTTTACACACACTTTAACCCCTCTTGCTCTCCTACTCTATTTTACACTGTAACTTCACGGCACAGTTTTATTTGAAAAACATTTCATTGATTGTATTTAACCCTAAATGGTGCAATCTAAAATACATATTAGTTATCATCACCTTCATAATTTTAACTGTTCCTTTTTTGAAGCGAACAAGTGCCAGCATTTTTTCTGCAAAATTTTTATCTTTTAAATACGTTGAAAAAAGAAAAAAGCAGTTCAAACATGAAATGAGCATAAGCAGCCCCACAAAAAAACTGTATTTGTCCACCATGCATAGGACACACATTACAATTTTAATAAAACCAATGCAGTTGGTTGACTATGCTTGTGGTTTCTGATCAAGCTTTTCATTTTACTTTTGAAAAGGATGAGAGTTAAGTTTGGTTTTTTTTTAAGTTTAAAGTTCATAAAACTACAGTAGAGAAGGGAAAAGTGAAAGAAAGTCATAAAATAATTAAATAATTTATAAAAAGTGTTACCTTTTAAAAAATCGAATCGAGGAACGATAGGAAAACTGTTAATTATTTCCCCAGCAAGATGCAAGACTGCAATAAAAAACAAAATCTTATTTCATAGTCCCAGACAACTTGCAAATTGTTTTTTTTTTTTTTATAAATTGAACTGGAGATATTTTATGGACGGTGTTATAATCAAATGATACAACATTCAAACCTTAATGTTAATAAAAATAAGAAGCTATACCTTGGTCAAACGGTTTGCATACGCTTACGTCATTTAATACCCCGTTAGATTCAATCAGGAAATACACACTTTTTCAATTACGCTGCAATACGGTACCCACAGTAGTCATAATCGACTGGAATTTTTCTGTGATAAGGGTAAAGGCATACGCAAGAACGTTTTAAATCGAAGACTTCTCCTTGCAAAACTTTGCATTTGATTTAAATGAGAAACGGTTTTCATTCTTGACGACTGGAGGACGTTTTCAGTAATTGGATGCTGTTGCTCTACAGTTCTTACTCCGGAAACAAAGTTCCGAAAACACCAATCACAGCATCATTTTACTTATCCACGTTTTACGTTTCTGAGACGGTGACCACCAAATTGGCGAGAAAATGAAGAGATCTCCATCTTTTCGAAACCTAACCCGAATGGAAAGAAGATCCCTTTGAATATGAAAACCATTTTGCAATTTATTTGGTTTACTGTTTATTATTGGGAAGAAACTTTACCCGTCGTTACTTCCCTGAGGATGTCATAATTTTGCGTTTGGCTATTTGTCTTTGCAAGTACGTGATTTTCTTTCTGTCTTCGCTCTGCGAGACTCGCCATCACTCTATGAAGAACTTCAGTTATTTCGTTTTATGGTTAACGATATTATCGCTGAAGTGAGCTTTGATCATATTTATGCAGCGGTTACAACTTGAAGTAGCAGATATGCTCCATACATATTTTTTAAAGTAATTTTGAACAGAAAGCACAAAATCTTTGAGAAAAATAAATTCTGTACAACCGTTTTACGTGGTTTTGTAATTTACAGACTTTCCAGTAACTCCAGTGCCAAAAAGTGTAGTAAAATAACAATGCTGGGTGAATACTGTATGAAACATGTCCCTGATTAGGTACCTATTAAAGAGAACTAAATAACTTGGTTAAAACTTGTTCCATTTAGGTTAAAAAGGAGCCTCAATGAAGATAATACCATCCAACTGCACTGTAACCAGTGCTGGAAATATTTTGTTATCTCTGAGCACATACGTTAGAACGTTTCACTTTATTCGATACTGTTTTTTCAGACATTGAATAAAATAAAAGCATCTGTTTCATATCGTGGTGAATTATGGATACGTTTGGTTTCCATCTGAGATTGTCAACCGATTCTAGATCCTTGCTGGTAAATGTAGAAAATAATTAAACAAAGTCAAGGCAAATAAACAAGTCATTCAAAGGTGCCAGGAGATTCAGTTTCTATCTCGATTTATTTCAATCACATCTAAATGATTGCAAAGAAACAAAAGTCATTAAAAACAAAGTATGTGAACACTAAAGCTAAAGATGTATTACTGTTTAAATTATTTTTGCAACACATTTGTTTTTGTTCGACTTTGAAGGATGAACAAAGCCGCTAAAGTTTAAAATCTACTGATACTCTCAACGTATACATGTTAAAAATGTGCCTTTGCCCTACAATGAAATATCACGTATGTCATTGGCCAGCTTTGAGTCAACTTATAAAGGCAAACTTATAAATCGTTTCCATTCGTTTACGATCAATCTTTTATGACGTCATTTTCTACAGCTCTGTATCCTCTTCCTCCGATTTTTGTTGTTGTATGTATGCGATTTGTTGTTGTATGTATGCGATTTGTTGTTGTATGTATGCGATATTTTAAAGAGTCATATAGCTTCACCACGAAAAAATGTTTCCTTTTAATGGAAAATGTAAAATACTTCTACTGATATGTCTCGTTTCGGTATTACAGTATAGAATAGTACATGAAAAGAAGAAAAAGAGAAACTATACAATCGTATATTGCTATATCGTTAGAGGAGTTTTAGATAGAATATGGCAGTACTTGACAGGCGGTTCTTTTATGTAAAAAGTGTTAAACTCTGGAGACATTGCTCAAAAAAATTATACCATGACGGTACTATGATAACGTACTCAACAACTAGAACTTATTACGTAACTTGAAGGCTACAATGGTCCATGTTAAAGTAGTTTCCTCAGTTGCTACTTATTCAGCTCGCAAAATTTATTCTATACTTGATACGAGTACAATTTCTTCTTTAACTTCTTTTTTGTTGTCCATTAGCTCCAAAGCGACCGGCATCATAGGCCAAGTAGTTAATAATATTGGAATTTTGGAAAGAATTAACAATCGCAAGGTCGAGTACCCGACTCACAGGAAGACAGATTTTCATCCAAGAGCAAACCGCTGAGTCATACGTTAGGTGAAATTTTCCCCTCAAAAGATCCAAATATGAGTAAAAATTATAAGCTGGAAACCACCAGATATAATCAGTTCGGGAGATTCCCCGTTTTGGGAGAATCTAGTTTTGCCCCCGATCGGGGACGGGTGCCCCAGTTTTCAGACTGTTCACGTGTGCTCCAATATTCCCTGTTTTACCCACAATTCTATTCTTTTTTGTGTACAATGTCAGTTGCGAATGGGTTTTGGAAGCCCCCTGCAAAACTTGTCGGTCTAATGTAATGGAATTAATTCCTTATGTGTCCTGTAATAGCAACCGAAAAGCCTGTCCTAGTCGGTGGTTCACCTTTTTTGAGAAAAGCGGAAGTTTTTGAGTGTTCTTCGCTTTTACTTATCATTGTCGTTGTTAGGCTAGCAAGCCTACACGATGGGTTGCATAAGCTCTGCCCCATTCAAAAGGATTCTGCTTTTCCCATTTTTCCCCATTTTTCCCATTGCTCTACAAGTAATGTATAAACTCTAAATGTGTTAAGAGAAATGCACGAGTTTACAAAGCTAGGGGAAATATGGATTGAATTGCTCAACACCGCGACGTTTTTAGAGTGTTTCTTATGCCTCGGATCAAGGAGCTACTAAGAACTCTGACAAACTTTCTATATTAAACATTCTATTAGTACAACGACGCTAAATACAGGGATTAAAATGTAGCGACATATGAATGAGGAGCTTTGGGGTACGGGGGTCAATATTTCTGGGGGGCAGAGATAATGTTCTCCCGAATTTATAATTTTGGACCAAGTTGCCCGAATTTTGATACCGCTGTGTCCGGTTGCAAAAGGGCATAATTTATTAAAACTTGGCTGTCTCATTTGCCCGAATGAATCCACTATTTTTGCCCAAATTTGGAGGGCATATGCCCCCCCCCCCCCGCCTCGTACGCTTATGATGAGGAGTAAAAGCTTCAGATAAAAGAAATGGAAATTCAACGGTTTTTTGACAAGAAGTGTGGCTGCTACCACATGTATAATTTTTGTTGCACCAGAGCCATAAATCGAGAAAAGAAAAGGTCATTCTTTCCTAAGTTTCTCGTCTACTTTGAGTCAACATACTCCGTCACATTTTAGTGAACACAAGGCCCCGTGATCACTAAATTTAAAACTTGCCACTGATAAATTCGAATCAAAGCTTTTCATTTTCTGGAGCAGGCTTAAAAGGCAATCCCCGTTATTTTCACATAAGGGAAAAATTATCTGTGATCAATATCTACATATTCATTGGACTGAATGTTTTGCTATTCTGGTTCCACACACTCGAATATACGATCTGTCACTTTGACTTTCCCAAAAATCGTTTGGAAGAGACCTGATTGTATCAAGTCCAAACCGTCTCCCTGAGTTCGAATTGATTGGAGTTGAAACGGCGTACCATTAGTCCCCAAGCTATTGCTTCTGTAAATGCGGATTTAAGCTTTAATTTGGAAACGTATCCTTCGGGGATGTTTCCCCTTTTCCCTAAATCAAAGCAACCGAGAATAAAACTTATAGATACCCTTTGAAATAGTTGACAAGAAAACCTATCGCATAGGGCTAATAAATCTACTTAATTGCAGAGAGATTTAAGATAGGATGGGGGCTTTTTGCGCTCCTGCTCAGAAAGGTAATATTCTCTTACCTTATAGAGAGAATCCACGACGAATGAAAGGTTCAAGGCGAGATTGTGTGGTATTTCACTAAGAGACGGTAGAGTATTGCGATGGCAATTGTATTAGTTTCCGTGTCTTGGAGACTTATTTGTTCACAGGGAAATAAATGTTAGCATTATTGGTAAAGTGGTTGCATAACATTTGGTAAATACAATTAGGAAACAGTGAATAAAATACCTGTCGATCTTGTAATTTTCCTCGGGACTGAAAATTACCTAACTTTCTTCCAAAATCTGGGAGACTCTAAATGGTTTGAATGGAACTAAAAGAACACAGTATTGAAATTCCCAGAAGCAATATATAAAACTAAAATAAAGAACAATGTTGCTGAATCAAAAGAGAAAGGCAGTATTCATCCTAGCATTGTGTTGTGGTAGATGCACAAAGTGCGAGGCAAACGCAAGCATTTTTTGACAAAAGTGTGACTTGTGTCCCAGTACCGTCACTTGGGTAACGGCATCGTAGCTTGGGGGTCACAGCATTGTCGCTTGGGTGCCAGCAGTCAATAAAACCAAACGTTCCTGTTGGTAACCAGTCCAGGAGCACCTGTTGTGACCTACTCCCAGCAAGAAATAAGCTGTTCTACAGAAAGACAAAGCTTAAATGTGTCAAAATAAGCTTTCACAAGGTTGATAAGTTGCATAGGCGTAGGAAGCATTTCGCGACTGGAGGGGGGGGGGGCTGAACCTTGTTTCGGATCGCCGTCTTGGGGAGGGGTCTAAGGGGAGGGGCGGTATCCCCCTTTGGATATTTTTGGGTATTTGAGGGTCCTCAGATGCAATTTGGTGCAACATTTTGGACAAACCTTCAGGAAACTTACTGCAAATTTTTGACATTTCTTACAGAAGAGACAATTAAGGGGGTTTTGTCCTTGGATCTTGGGGACGGAAGCATACTTCAGCCCCCACATTTTTGACTGGGGGCTAAAGACGCCCCGCTCCCGTTGTCATGTGTAGGTCCGTATCATCAAAACGACTGGGTAGACAAGTTATTACCGGTTGAAAGTTAGGGTTTAAGTGATTCTCATGTTTATTCATGACTTATCGAGTTCCGCACGTACACGCATTCCCTAAGCAGATGTAGGTGAAAGTAATAATAGCAAGGGAACGTAGGAATGAAAGACCCGTTGATCAGGAGGGATGCTCAGGAGGTAAAATTTGCATAATAAATGGATGCCGAGGGTGGTTTGCTCCCGGTAGCTCGTAGGAGTCAGATTTGGGAGGTTTGGATGGGCACTGCTGTCCTGGGCGTCACCGTAAGCACGTCGGGCCGTATCCTGTCGTGGAAACACCGAGAAGGGCTCCCGTTGTTGGTTATGTCGGGAGGAATCGGTTATTATGAAAGACAGGTGCCTCGTATGTTGGCTGGCTTAGGCCACGTAAAAAGGGTTGATTTCTCTTATCGGTGGTGGCTGAGAGTGGGGCCGTCGACACTGGGACGTCGCTGGACGATGAGCGGACAGTAGTCCTCTATTCACGTAAGTTCTCGTAATTGTTATTGCAACCAGGTGGGCACTTTTAAGAATGGGTGTAAATTCTAGTTGTGCTGTGAAAACTAGGGTAGAAGGACACCTTGAGCTTACTCTGGTGGGGAAAGTGTCATTTTAAGGTAATTTACATTTAATTGGATTTACCGATATAATCGGGTAACTTCTAATATAGAACTGCAAGTAATGGTATCTTGTCGATAGAACATGTGTATGCGTTTTGTATGTTTACGGGGAGAGTGGGCAGTTCAGGGTAATTAATGATACTATTCCGTGTTTTTCGAATGAAACAAAATGTTGAGTAGCAACTTGGAGAGTTCATGCTCAGATAGACACTGTGAGGGGACCGTAGCTTACCTTGGTGTTTTAAGGCAATGTCCGGGGTTACTGGTGAGGGTAGCAGGGTTTCACCCCATCCCGCCCATGCCTTTACTCAGTGTAGTCGTAAGGACACTTTTCTAGATAATCTCCGGTATTTTGTCTTACAGTCTTTCATTTTCGGGGAACAAAACTTTTCGTTGAACGGGGGACAAAACCTTTTCGTTGAACGGGGGAACAGGAGTCACCGCTGGCAGCAACTCGTTACCAGAACTTAGGGGGGATTCAACGCTCCTCCTGGACACTGAGCCGCGGTAGTTTTGGTATCGTTCCACCCTTGGCGTATGTTCAACAGGGATTTGTTTTGATTGTGAACTTATATGCATTGATTTCAGAACAACCTCCGAGAGTATATATATATATATATATACATTTTCGTTGTAAATGTGTGGCGAAGCCTACCTTGAAGTGGCTAGTTAGTTGAACTTTTGCTTATTTAGTGACAAAGAGGAGAGAGATTCTGACCAGAGGAGAGAGATTTCATTCAAGAGAAGAGGGGTTTATTTTCTGTTAAGAAGTTGTAAAAGAATAAGAATAATGAGAATAATTTTGAGTTAATAATATAGCGGAATGCGTTTTGAATAATTTTCGTTTAAGAAGTAAATAAAAGCCTTCATTTTTTTTGAGTAATTTAGAACCTGGTAATGTTCTCATTCGAACTCTACGCTTAATGCAAACGTTCATTTTAGAAATAAGAACCAGGGAATGATAACTCATCGAATGTCCGATCCAGGTTATCACACCCGTATCCTACGCCTATGATAAGTTGCTTTAACCAACATATAATGTACTGCCTTTTCGTAATATGCACTAAGCAAATTTAAATTTGAATATTGGAAGGACAAAACGCAAGAGAGAAATCACAGCAATTTTTGTCTCAATTTCTTTCTAGGTTTTTTTTTCTATTCTTCTGTCCTTTCATTTTCTGTCAGTCTACAAATATCTGTGTTTTCATTGTCTGTAGACAGACGTCTTCATCAAAATTTACAGAAATCTCGGAAGGCCCATTCACTTTGTAAAGCTGATGATGCGAGAAGAGGCACTTGCTTCCCTTCATCGTTGTCATATTAACTGTTGATGTAACGCCCACACTTCACAAAACTAGTAAAAATGTGATGCTGTGTATAAAAATCGAACATTTTGAAAGTCGCCTCAAGCAACGAATACATGATCACCGTCCTTGAACTGAAGATTTTAGAGGTAAAGGAATTTTTGAAAAATATTTTCGAGAGGTCCTGTAAATAAACGTCACTCAGTCTGAAAAATTGCTTGTCAAATAAAGCTTAATATGTATAACGCTTATACCTGACACGCCTCTTCAATGATTACGATACAAGCTGTTTCTACATTTAACCATCAGTTTGGTATCTAAATGACTTTAGGGGGTAGAATATGTAATACCCACCTGTCTGAGCACGTTCATCTTATTTCGATTTTGTGAATAGCGGTACCTTTATGTCAAATTAATGTCCATTGTAAAATAAAACAGCATTTTAAAAGAATTGTTTCAAAGATTCCGTGAAGTTTGAAGTAGATTTGAAATAATTTAGAGGATGGGGAGGGCAGACCAAGAGGTTGAGATAAAATTCTTGATTTTTGATAATATAGAATAATAGCGTCGTGTGGAAAGTAGTGTTTTCCTTAAGTTCGTATTGTTTACGGCATAACAAATTACACTGTACAGCAGTTATTTGTTCCATAAGCATGAAGATACCCATAGCACCATACGTATGTACTCAAACCAAGCCTGGCCCTAAGGAGATATCTGCCTTGTATGTGGCAAAATGTGGATTAGGGAATAACCTTAGCAATGACAAAATATCTGCAGGGTATCTCCAGGGGCGTATATACATGAATTCGCAGGGAGTGTGCATTATTTTGGCACCAACTACAACTTTCCCTTTTTTTCCAAGGGCGAAACAGACGAAAATCAGGGCAGGTAAAAGATCAATTAACTTTTTAACTAACTGGATTTGAGACCGACGTTTTGGCGCTCAGAGACCGATTTTTGATTTTCACGGGGGATGTCACACCCCACCTCCGTATTTACGCCTCTGGGTATCTCTTTTCGGTTCGAAAGATATAGATGTATCCTTCAGTCCTGCGACCGTGTGCAACAAATAACCAGACATTCACGTGGTCATATTCGCTAAAAATGTATGACATCATCTGGACAGAAACTACTCCCAAATAATGAGCATCTCCCCCTCTTTTCCCAGTATCTAACAACACAAGCACCGTACTTCGCTTAGAAGTAAGAAATAAAGACAAAAAACCTGAATCTGTAATCTGTAATTAATAAGTGTCGTATGGAATAATTCCGTATCATACCTCAAATCTTTTCCTGCTGTGTTCAGTGTTTTTGGAAAAAGAAAACAGAAGTAGCGACAAGCACCGGTAAGCGAGTAATTAAAGCTTACCTTCCAACATAACTTGTGCACATGTTGTAATCTAAAATGTTTAAGAGCGCAGTTATGATGGAAACTTCAGAAAAGATGATACACTTACATTTCATAATATTATAACAGTTTGTTGCCCTCGGAGATACACGTGACGTTCCCAAGACTAAAATTGATAACTGTGAGATTAGCTTGCTACGTGATTATAACTTTGACACAATGTCTGTGACACAACTTAATCCCTCCCAAAGCTTAAGTTGTTTACAGTTGCACTGGCCACAAGGAAACCACAAAAATGCGTTGACCCCTAGCGACAGATGTGTAAACTTGACTGCCTATCGAGTCTTAAATATACTCAAATTAACAACAGATAACATATTTTTATTTGCAATTAACATTGTTACTCATCGCCCTTGACCTCTCATACATATTCATGAGCGTGCACAACGTCACAATTAATTTTAAGTATCGGTCCGGTCATGAACGTAGGTGATTGAAAGTTTATGATATCATCGTACAGCATATAAAGGCCTCTTACCGATGGAGTTTTGCATGTGTGCTGATTGAAAAAGAAGGCTATGTACAGGTTTCTACTCGGAAGAACGAGGCTAGTGTACAGAAAGGTCTAAGCGATCATGAAGACGCGTACTTTCCTAGTTTTCCGTGATCAAACTTACCTAACACTTTCCCTCGTATAAGAAAGATATAACGAATCGATGAAAGCGTCTGTTCAACTAAGGGTAAATTTTAAAATGAGATAAAATTAAGACAAAACTCAGTGGTTAGGCGTTATACCCATCTTAATAACGTTGATGAGTTACATCGAATTGAACTCATTCACTCACTTTAATATAGTGGATTGTTCAGTAATTCTAATAATTGTCACATTTTCGTTTTTTTTTCACTTGTCATTATAAAACAAAATGACAATAAATGGCATAAGACAATGCATCATTGCCTGCTAAGTAATTTATGAGAAGCCTATTGTATAATCAGGTATCCTCTATAGAAAGGCAGATTAATCACAGTTTCAAAAAAAAAAAAAAATTAAGGGATACTAGGAACAAAAGCAATGAAGCGAGGTAAAACAAAGTCTTTTAGTGCTCTGAGAACAAAAGTGACATCACCAATGTAAACAATGGGCTTGTGTGAATTTCAAAATTTCATATCTCCCAACTGAAATTCACAATAGAGATGGAGTCAAAAGGTTTTTCAATCTGTGTAACATACATATTGTCAAACTTCAGATCCACTAGAGGCTTAACATGTGTCAATGTGAGGCAAAGATATTAGGAAAATAGTGGGAAATGTTGAAACTCTAAGTACCCTGATCAATCCAATAGAAACCCTGCAGTTTCTTGGCGATTACAGCTGCACGCACACCATAGTAGCCAGACAAGAATTTGCAAGGGGCGAGGTAGACTCCAGGGGTGAAATATTTCTTTCAGGGGAAAGTTTTTAAGATATGTTAAGGTAATAGTAATGTTTTGTTCCCTGAAGTTTTCTAGGTGGGCTCATACTATCTTTGGTAACATCGCCAGGTTTCAAAAGTCACACTTGACCCTATGATATTTACGTTACGACGATTTTAAGTCACCTAGTAACATTAAAATGACCTTTGGAGAACAATATTTGGCTTCAAATATCTGTCCAAGATCCAACCCATACGTATCAGAGTTCAAAGGCAATATTTTTTGAGTAAGTTTGCCTAATCAAGATGAATGAACATCTTCCCGTTTACATACAACAGCACCATCGCATTTTCATGTAATTGATTCAAGGCAGGAAAATATTGTTTTCAGGGCAAAAATAAAGTCATGGTTGTTTGCAAATTTAAGGAAACTTTCACGGCAAACGGCTTCCGCCTTCCACTTAAAACATCTTCTCATACGTTTGTGAATACAACCAGATTTAAAATAGCATGTAGAACTGAAATTTTAATACAAACGACTGCAGAAAATCTAGACAACAATCTGCTGTACTGTTGACATCATGGGCAAGGATTGTAAAATACTTGCTAATGTTATTCTCTCCTCGCTATCGCTTTTGAGGCCTTTACGATGTTATAAATTCTTCACTGGAAAAATGATACTACATTCGACGTCACTATGCCTTACAGAGCCTTCCACGTATATAATGACCTAATAACTTAAATGCTGTGTAAATTACCAAATTGCATACAAAGTTGTAAATCTTCATGCTAGCGACCGCTCATTGGAAGTGAAAAGAGTTCCCTGTATTACCAAAACCAGAGTTACCTGAGCCGTCTGCAACTTCTGTTTGGCCTAAGCCTTTCATTGTTTCGAGATACTGCGTACAATTGGATATGTTCCCGGTAAGTATTCAAATCAGTCAATGCTTCTTAAGAATATACCTGCATGTCATGACCCACTACAAGGTTCAGAAGTGACACCAAAGTAACACAGTCTCACTTTCTCCTCAACGTAATGACTATTTGGAGCCGGTGACAGATATTATATTATGCCTGTTGAGAGCTGGCTGGCAGTCCTTCAGTTCACGACTGGTTTCGCTTCCACTGGTGTCCTTCGATAATTAGTGCCCAGGATAGTAAAGGGTGACTGATCAGTTCTTATCAAACTTTGTGACTGTTTCCACCGCTACGTTTGACTTTAACAAATAAAGCACAAAGCAGGACCCACCTATGATTACTAAAAAGTCTGTTCAATACTTCAAAAAGGATTTGCTTCTTAGTTTGGCCAGACACGCCTATTTGAGTAAGTGACGCTACAGTGGCCAAATCTAAAATGAAATAAAACTGCTGAGATGTTTTCGTAATCAAATCTTTTGCCATTATTTTTAATATGTTCCCCATTTCTGTTTTTGTGTTACCTTTTACTGCAGATGAGAAAATCAACGACCCCTCGACGGATTTTCAAGGGATAAGTTACCGAAAATGTTTCGTCAATTGTGAGATTTTCTGTTAAAAAGTTACATTTAAGTTAAAAATACATGTGCGGGATAGGGTATATGATGCCATGCAAGACGTCATATCAAACAAACAAAAAAAAATCAGAGAATAGTCCTTGAAGAGTTAATGCCAGTCAGCATAATTTACTCTTTGAACTGTCAATGAAACTAACTTACAGCATGTGATCCATGAAAAGACGAATGAAACACGACAATACCCCTCAAACTTGAAAAATTATGCTCATTAATTTAAGAGACTGCGGTAAGACTAGATCTGACATGAGGCACATGTGTTTAGAACTGAAATTTCATAGAGCCAATGAGAATGAGCTATCAATATCTATCCTTCATATCAAAAATGCCATAAATTAATTTGGTAAGACATCGATGACGTTCTTTATTTATGAAAAGTTCTAAAAATGACCAAATAACTAGGCCAACATAACTTATGGGTTGTTTTAGCCACATTCTCTGAAGAAAATAGGCCATCAAAGAATGAACCAACAATCGCCCGACCTTTTCTGTCCTGTGTATCCTGATTCGTCTACCAACATTGTAAACTTGAACGTGTCTTGCCTGCGAGCACGGTAACCTAGAATTTATATAAGTCGCGTGATCGCCTCATCCTGTGAGATTATGAAAAGGGACTTTGTTCTTGTCGAACGGATACAGAGGTAATACGCGTTGACAGCCCAGCAGTGGGCGTCCTGCAGCGCCTAGGAGATACGTGATCTGTTTCTTGTGGGAGAAGATTTCGGAATAGAAAGTACACTGGACGTACAACTGGTATTATCGATGATGAAAAACCGAGAAGGCTGCGAGCAAGAGGAAGTAGGATAAGACGGCTTAGATGACACGACGAAAAATATGTTGAAATGATACTTTGAGAACGGTATGAAATATGAGGAAGAGGGAGAAACCTACTAAATGGAATAACATTCGACTCATCTTCAGTGGATAAACAAAAGGGATTAATGCTGGATTCCAATCGAAATTACTTTGCAAATCGTTGAAAGCAAGTTTAAAGGCGATGAGTTACCCTAAGGATTGCGCAGGAATTAGTACATGAATCTCAGGAATTTCTTTCTTTCAAACCTTGGGTACAGTTTTAAGCTATGAGTTGAGCTCAATTAAACTGCTTCGCAGAATTGCTCCGCCTATTGTAGATAATTATCTTCTGTAAACTGAAGTGAATTTACGAACAAAAACAATATGCTTTCTTGAATAAGATATCAGAATTGCTGACATTGCCATATCCAGGTTTTTAATATAAATGGGGGAACAACTTACTGACTTAGGTTGAGTGTGGGCGAGAAACCGTGGGATGGGCTTATAGAAGGGGTGGGAAGCGACATCCCAAATCGACAGAAAGAAGTTGACTGACTCCAACCGCATGCCACTGAAGCGTACTTATTATGCGGTGTATGTCTCTGACCAAATGTGTAATGAGAGTGTCTTTGAGTTAGTATGTTGGATATTTGCTGAAGTATATTAACACTTGCGTACCAGGTGCAAACATCTACTCTCTTAAACCTTTAGATCGAAAAGTCACTCTTTTAGAGTAAAAATTAGGGAACAATCTAATCGTGCATTGAAAGATTTCCACCCAAAATGAGTCATTCTCACTAATGTGGGGTGAATAGTCAATCATAATTTTAGATCCGTCCCTAATTTCACTCTTTTAGATTTATAGAGTATTGTATTACTGAAGGCACGATTTATTGTCTTACCTTTCAACCTTCAGCTAACAATGATGGGTTGTGACCATAACAGCGCCTATGTAAACATCAACACAGTTTCGTTAAAAAGTGAATGGCTGCAAAATATTTACAGGTATTGAAATTATTTAAAAAGAAAAAATTAAGAATTTCAAGGGAAATATACAAACAAATCATGACAATTTTATTTCTTGAAAATTCAAAAGTGTCCACTTTATGTCTAGCACACCTCAATACCAAAGAAACAAACTGGTCAGATTGAGCATTTAAACAGCATCATTTCATCTCTTGTCAAAAGTTCAAACTTTTATAAATAAACAACGAAAATTCTCAAAGATTATTTATTGAATAGTAGATAGTAAGTATTATTTCTGCTTAACTAACAAACTAGTGTTCAATTCTATTCTATCCAGTCTACCCTACCGTCAGTAGCGTGTTCAAAGAGGGGCCGGGGGGCACTGCCTCCCCACCTCTGGAGCCAGTCGGGGGAAAATCTCTTAGTCGGGGGATTTAAGGGTTAGGGGAAGAGAAAAAGATTGAAGAGACACTGAGCACTCAACAGGGATGGCGCCAGGTGGGGGCGGGGAGCCCCATCGGGGAGTCTTAATCGATACGATCGAGTATGCAGGCAGTCCCCAACGGCGCCTGAGAGAGGACAATTTCTCTAATAAGAACCCAAATTTTTCGGCGCGCTACGCGCGCTGTATAGTTACTCCAGGATCTTCAGCAGTTCCATTCCACATTGCTAGAAAGCACATGTCCTGCCAACCTTACCACGAAACATGAAGGCAGAGAACACTGTTCATGTGGAGGTCGAAAATTCCATCGCATGTCGCTAAGCCTAGTTACTGTTCTCTAATGTGTGTCATGCGGTACGGTCAGTTTGTGAGCGACTCACGGACCAAAGTTTGGCTGTGTCATAGGGTAGTCCAAGTGTTTCGATAATATGTATGTTTTTCCCGATATGGTCTAGAACCCCTACAATTTTTCTTTTTTGTTTTCTTTATGTTCTTGATCACATATCTTTTTTGTGTAAGCCTACCAAAATTTTCGCGCGCTTTGCAAATTCAAGTTTCAGATTCGAAAGAACACTATATAAAGTGCACAACTCGGCTCATGAAGTATTAAGTGATATCATGTAAAATATGCCCTGAAATGGCATGGGATAATAATTCATATCCCCTTGTCACCACCTCTTCGACAGAGGGGCTGTCGAAGCTTGGGGTGGCTGGCACGGCCCAGCCCTCTGAAAATTCTGTCGCCACCCATGATCTGTTTACTTATTTTGGCTTTCAAAGGGTCATTTCTACAGTGAAACCGAAGATTTCCGGTACGCTTTGCCCACTGTTCCACAGTTCTGTTACTTATAGCTATAAATATAATACAAACCATTTCCACCTTTTCAAGTAACTGAAGAAGTAGAATTCATGAATTTATGTAAAAGTTGGGAATTTCACCTCATTTCACGTTATTCAGTCAATGTTGTCCTGGGTCTGTTGTGCGATACGGCTATAGTGACAAGAGGAGAGAAGTACAATGTAAGTTATGCCCGATAGGGACCAACTGCCCGGACAATGGACCTTTATTAGCTTTTAATAATTATACCGATTCTTTTTAGTGAAGGATAACCCAAAAAATTTTCGCTCGCTTTGCAATTTCACACTTTAGATTCTGGGGAAAACATTAAATCAGCCCCGAAACTACGTTCCTCTAGTATATACACCCATTTTTATGAAATATATGTCCCGCAATGGCATGGTTTAGTACACAGATTCTCTTCAGATCCCTACTCACCATCCCCTTGACGGCATCGGGGCTGTCGGGGCCTCAGGTCGCTGCCTCCGCCCGTCTGGCCAACTGTCGGGCAAATCCTGGTGCCATCCCTGGCACTCAAAACTTAGAAGTAGCCTACAGAATGATATTAGAAGAGAATTTTTTTTTCATTTTTTGGTCGTTTACCAAAAGATAGAGCTCTTCCAATTGTCCTCCAGTGAATAATCAGACAGGATGCTATCAGTATCAATATCTGTCTCATATGGTGCAGGTAGGCCTACTATCATTAAGTTCCCTTTGCCCTTCGCGCTAGTCACTTTAACCATCTGTAATGGTAAACTATACAGGTTTAAGGATGAAACAGCGCTGTTAACTTTTGCGATCATCTCAAGTAGCCTTCTTGACTGGCCTCGTGATCTTTAACGTAGTCCTGTCAATGTATGTGACACATACTGTAGCACACTGCAACTTTCAACGCATAGAGGATAACCTAAACTCTCCGTCACTGACACCGAATTTTACAAAATCTGAAACAAACGAAACCTGATCAATAAGGCCTCTAGAACCAATTTAGGGCGGTCTTGTTAGCTTATGTTGCAGGAGCTTCCGGGGGCTTCGCCCCCTGTACCCTCACCGGGGCTCTGCCCCTGGACCCCGCCAGGGGACCTGGCGCGGGCCCCTGGACCCCACGCGTGTAAACTCGCGCTTCGCGCTCGTGGTGCACCTTCGGTGCACTTGTCACACCCCTCCATGTCAGTCGGGGGAATCACAGGTTGTGCCCCCCACCTTCAAAATCCTGCACACGCCACTGCCTACCGTATCCCTTCCTATCCTAAAATGTCCTATCCAATCCTATCCTATCGTAGCCTATCCTACTCAATATCCTATTAATTCCTATCCTGTCCTATTCTATCCTACCCTTTCCTATCTTATCCTATTGTATCCTATCCTAACCTATCCTATCGTATCCTATCCTTTTCTATCGTATCCTACCTACCCTATCGTATCCTACTTAATCCTGCCCTATCCTACCCTATCATCTCCTATCCTATCCTATACCCTATCCCATCCTATCATATTTTGTCCCATCTTATCTCAATATACCGCATTACCATAGCACAAGTGTGACTTAGTGGATTTATTTGTTATTTGCTCCATGCAATACCTCTGATTTACAGAATACAATGTTGCTGCAAATCTCAAATGCATAGGTTCTCAATTTAAATGGCGGCATAGCCCGCTTAGTTTATTTTGAATACTTTTTTTCAAGTAATAAAATGCCTCCATTCAAGTATCCTGAAAGACTGTTTTCTCAGGCATTATATTTGGCAAGTAAAATGTAATAAACACAGTGTTCTAACGACAAATTATAAATTTCCTGCCAGTTGGTATTCCTCCCATTTATGCATGCACTATCCTTGTATACAAAAACCATGGGTAAAAGCTACCTCTTTACGTAAGATATAAATACATTTCTTACGATGATATCATTTTTACTGTCATAAATCTGTCTTAACATTACGGAATGTTTTGAAAATTATGATAGATGATGGCACATTGTTTGTAAAATTATTGTTTAACCAACCGACCCTCTGTTTACCTAGAACATAAATACAAAGAACATAGAATATAAAAAGGAAAGGAATTTTACGTAAATTATATACGGCCTTCTCGATTTTATGGCTAAGGTTTAGTATATGAGTAATTAATTGCTACCCTGAGGGTTATCATCCTGTGTTTTTACGTCTCTTTAAAGTTTACCAGAGGCTTTGCAGTTTGAAATATTTTCTAATTTCTTTTGCCTTCTTTGCGTTCTTGCCAAATGTTATTTGCGCTCATGTCATTTATATCGTAAAAGCTGAACATACAATTAATTTAATGCCACCCTGGGAGTGTTAAATCCGTGGATTTTATGTCTCCAGAGCTTTCATTCGAAGCTTCGTGAGATAAAGCCGACATATTTATGTTGTGGTTCTGTATATCCTCCACCAAAGGCTCATTCTATGGATGGAAACAAAAACCACGCTGCATCTCTTAATAATTATGAAGCTCCAGTGACGAAAATTGCCTACCAGAATAAAAAAACGAGTTTGTAACATAGTAAACTTGTAGCTGACAGATTTTTCAATCATATTTGTAACGTTTAATGCTACCATTGTTTTTTGAACCATAGATGCCCCTATTTGTCACCATTATGGTAAACTCAGAGTCTTTTATAGGCCACCTTACAAAGAGCCGAAGGATAGATATCAGAAACAGAATACAGTCTCTGCAATTCGCTGTCCTAAGGCAAGATATTTCAATAAAGATTTAAACAGATGTAGTTTTTTTTTCTGTTGAGAAGGTTGTGAACTCAATAGTTGCCGTCTCTGCATAATCTTTTCAAAATGTGCTGATAGATTCCAATATTAAAGATGTTGTTTTAATAATTGACATAACTCTTTGGTGCCTACTACAAGATCATAGCATAAAGTAAAACCTCATCAGATTGGAATGTGTATTAACCTATATGCAAATTGCAAACATTCCGTGGTTTGCCCTTCAGCGCAAATGTCTTTGCACCTTCTATCTTAGTGAAAAGTCTCAATGTCTTTTTTCCAGTCCCTTGATAGTTAGGTATCATCTTTTTTATCCTTTTTGTAACACCGTTTGTGATATTCAACCGCAAAATATTTATGCTTAACATAATCATTTTTGACTGAGCCGTAAAACCTCATCTAACTCTAACTCTAACATAATCATTTCCACAACTTATCGTCTATGTTACTCCTTCCAAATCTGATTCGTGATATAAACGTGATTTCCTCATCTGAATCATGCGTTCTAAAGTTAATGTCAGACTACAATGTTCATGACCGTGAATGGCATTAATTACAATATTTGTTGTCATATATATATATATATATATATATATATATATATATATATATATATATATATGTATGTATGTATCTTCGGTACTGTAATACTCATGGTCATATGCACCATTAGTACTGTAACATACATGGTCATAATCATCGACAGTATTGTAATAGTCACAGACGTGGTCATTATCCTTGTAGTAATAGTCATTGTTACAAGTCACCGTCGTTATTGTATTGTGATAATCATGGCACTCAGTCACCGTCATTCATATAAAATCCATGGTCATATGCACCGTCATTATTGTAATATTCATGGTCATAGTCATGGGCAATAATGTAAAAATCCGTCGTACGAATTCGGTATCATAATAGTCATTGTCATTGTAGTTCAAAATGGTTGGAATAATTGACAGTATAGCAATACCCCTTTTGGAGTAACTCATCAGTAAAATTGTGTTCATGATCACCTTTACTGATGGTCAAAGTCACCACTACAACTTCAATATCCATGGTTACATATATTGTTGGTAATGGCAAATGGGACGATGCTTACGAACATGACTATGATGGTCGTCCTCATCGTCGTTGTCCTTCTCACCGCCATCATTTCGTCAGAAACAAACTAGCTCAGGCTGGAACACTTGAATCGACAGTTCAAAGCAAACAATAAAAAACTTAACATTTTGATGTATATAGTAATATTTTGCCAATTGGTTATGGATACCGTGTACTTCTCCGCTTTTTACTAAACACAAACCGGTTGAGTAAGAGTTACCCATTGCTTTCAAACCAAACCATAATGGTTTGTCAGATACCCAATCAGGAACCGCAGTTCATTACCCAGTAGTCAATGCAGTACAGTACCCGGATTACATGCACGATATTTGAAGTAGAAGGTAAACCGTGATGAATACATTCCACATTAACGACAATTTTACTTGTCTTAGAAGTATATTCGTGCCAGTAGGAACTGATGGAAGACAAGCAGATGACGATACCCTATAGTTACAGTAGTTACAATAAACAGAAAGACACATGGTAAACTTTTATAGCTTTGTCAGCATATCGGAATAACTTCTCTTTGGTCACGTTATAAACGTTTTAAACCATATAAATTCCGTCACGGCTTCTGCATGTTTATTGTTACACTTTGTCATGATGTCTGTACTTCATACCAGTAAAAGAATTACGACTTTAAAAAAGTTACTCGTTGGGAGGTGATAGACTTGCAACGCTTTAGTGTGTGCTGGAATTGACCTGCGATACACGGGCCTCCTTAAATAGTTTTAACTGAATTCATTTATGTTTGCTTTTGACAGGGAATTAACAGCCTGTTCCTCCTGTTGAGAACTTTCCCAAACTTTAGCCCCAAATAATTACGCGTTAAGTATACTTGTTGTGGACGAATTCGTGGTATGCATTTTATGTCCCATTTGCTAAGATAACTGTTCTTAAAACGTTCTGTTATGTTCATTAAAGTGTAAGAAAGGATAAAATATGGTTCCAAATTATTTCCATTTTTGCTTTCAAAAAACACAAAGCTTCAATACATACACCTGGGACCCTGTCAATTCTATGTGATCTACAAGAATTGATCCCAATCATTTACAAGGAGACGGATACAAAAAGACCTAAATTTTCCTTAAAGTGTAATTTGCCAGTTATGCAGTTTGGATACATATTTCTCTCCCACCACCAACCCAACTATCCACCTATCCATCAATCGATCAAAAGTTTATATGACAAGAATCTTAACAGTTGTTAAAAGACGCTAAGAAAAAGGTACACAAGGTTGTCGACAGAAAGACTATAAGTTACATGCAGGAAAGGTCTCTAAGAGGAGCGAATGTGAGACCGGGCCTCCATTCCACAATCTCTGGAAGTAGCCCTGGAAACGTGAGAGTTAAAGCTACCAAACTGACCTTCCTGTATTAACGTTCCCTCCCTTCTTCCTCTTATATTCCAATATGTACACTGAATTACCACGTTTCTTTCTTAGCAAAGTGATCCCTTTACGTTTTTACTGTCTACATTCCACTTACTTATCTGAAAAGAAGATTTGAACTTATGCGAATTGCATGTTGAATACAAATGAGTTTTCTGACCAAGGTATCATTTGGAGGAGGAGGGGGGGGGGGGGATAGTACGTTTACATTAAGTTCACATGAAGATATGAATAGAGTTCAGTACGCACCGAGCAGGGTTTCGTTGCCAAAAACATCTCCACAACAAAGTTTTAAAGAGATACTTTTATTGGTACGGATACATCTGATGTTCTCTCAACCAAAAGGCAACATTGGATGTTGTTATCTTTATGGCAATAAAGTTTTTTAGATGCCATTCCTTGTGCTAAACAAAGAAATATAATGAACTGATGATTGATATAACATGCTTGCAACATTCATTCCCACAAATCCGCTTGGAATTATTGCGAACTTTTGACTTGGTTGTTATAAACAGTTCATGGACAAACCTCAAAGTCGTTACTCTGAAGTCGATTTAGATTACCTCGTCTTTGCCAAATCACTTTACTACAGGATAACTAGACCGAGAATGTTATCCTCTCGAGGCAAAGAGAAAACAAAAATAGTTTATGGTTATTGATTATGCTCTAGGAATACGCCAGAGAGATTCAGGAATCGAGTTCCTCAAATGAGAAGAAAGTTGTTACATAGTAGGAACTATGAACGCATTAGTGCAGGGAGAACGTCACACGTTCAGATAGACAGCTAAGGCTAGAAAATGGTGACATGTTAACTGTCAGAACCAATGATTCAAGTGGTTGCCCAAAGACTTTGCACGTGCCTTTTTTCTGATTATAGTGAAACAAATAATTGAAAAGTTTCCAGAAATAATATCAAATAGTCAGGTCAGTAGACAAGGGGATAGCTCTGCTCCTCTAAAAGATCTTGCCCCTTTGAAGTTTTGAAGGATTATGTTAAAGTAATTTTACCATATACTATTACCCTGATGAAAAACATTTCGTCTACCTGGAAACAGTACCCCCACCCCCTTCCCTTCTAATTTCTGGCTTTAGGCTCGTCAATCATAAGACACCTCATAATCTTGCATTACAGATAGAAGTAGAAAACCTCATTCCGACATAACGTCTAATGTTGGACTTGCATTTTACGTGAACTAAATGTATGTCAGGATATTAAGCAAGATTTTTCAAGATTTTCTAAAAGTTGTATACGTAAGCATTTTTTTTAATCAAACATCATTCGAACGACATTAGTATTTTTGTTTGCTGGTACTGTGTAACAAAATATACGATACACATGACAAGTAATCAATGACTGTAATTTCATGACATTTAGAAATCTGGCAAAACTATTTTTGAAATCAATACGTAGGTACCTTACAGGAGTTGTAACTAACATGCCACCGCACAATTGTAAGCTGTGTTTCGCAATTCTGCTATTTTTTGTAAGTTTTATACTACTAGCTTTCTAGAAACTTGTGTCCTGAACAGTTTTCAGATAGTATAGTAACGTATCATACGGTGCCTTTTTAAAGAATGTTTTTCACCTCTATGGTCATTAGTGATATCCGTCATCTGACTATTACGATATTCAACAGATGCCATTTACCTCTATGGCCATTCACCATATCCGTCTTTTGAGATTAACTTTATTTGTCTGTACCTCAGTGTGCCACTGCTGAATAAACCATTCATTTTGTTTGTAATATTAAGTGCACTCACGTGTCATTTCACCTTATAAAATTACCAATGTTTCGTAATTACAGTAAAGAAAACAAATACCAGCAACCTTAAGTGGTACCTCAGTTTTCTTATTCCCTTGGTAGAAAATGTTGGTTGCATCATTGAATTGCCTTTTACCAAGGGTGTCATTTTCTAGAGATAACTTTCACTTAGCTTATGACCAAAAGGTGCATTGTCCAGTTTTAGCATTTAAACTCCATTCCTCTAAGTACTCTGCTCGGTTGGTCAGTTTAACTGAATTATGGATATTGCCATTGACTTGGCAGGCAACAAGGATTAAAAAGGATTAATTGCATACTTTTTTTTCATTTATCGGCCTTTTAAAGATGTTTTTTTTTTATTTTTTTTTTTATTTATTTTCATTTTATTTTATTGCATTTATTTGTTTTTCCACATCAATACTTAAAGATGATTAACAACATAGATTGAAAGCAAACAAGATAATGATTGCTGCGAAACAAAGTGTTCTTAAAACCCCTTGTGGACTTAAAGACAAGAACATTCCCTAAAAAGGAAACAGAAAAAGAAACAAATTACAGAAAAAAACGAAAACTCCTCTCAAACCCACCCACCAAAAACCAACTACCCACCCACCCACCCATTCACGACAATTAGTAAGAACTTAGAAAAAATGAAAGTAAGCTTCTTCTTAGAGATACTATAGAGGATTTTGAACGACAATTCTGGGGCAGCGTATTCCAAACAAAAGTTAACCGATATTTGAGGCTCTTTTTATGATCATTTTGATCGACTAGGACAGGATGAGGATTAACAGATTATCTGGAGCAATAGGAGTGTACATGACTATTTAGTTTGTAGAAGGAAGAAAAAGAACTTGGAGTAAGTTATTCAAACAATGATATGTAAATATTGCTAAGCTTAGAGTAATGATGTCAGGTAATTTAAGTAAATTCAATGAGGCACAAAACATAAATATTTTCCACTTCGGAAGCTTTGCTTTGACATCAGTGCCTGTAATTATGATTTAAACATTTTCAGAAATTTTTTAGCATTTTCTACTCTTTAAAACCATTTGGAAGATTTCTCCTTTTGAGAGAATCTATTTCTCCCCGATCGGGAGAAGGATGGTCCATGGACGCTGCCATTTTGTATATTAACCCACAGTTCTTAGGTTCTGGGTGGACGATTTTAGTGGTGAATTATTTTTGGAACCCTCTTACAAAATATTGGAATAACAGTCATATTCGGTAGGTGTATTTTGAACGGTGGTTCACCAGGCCGTTTTTGAGAAAAATGCAAGTTCTTGAGTGGTCTTCGTTCTTGCTAAACCTTGGCTATATATATATATATATATATATATATATATATATATATATATATATATATATATAACGCAGCAATTCCTGCATTTTTTTGACTTGTGGTAACCACTTAACACTGTCTGTTTTCCTAGCCGAGGTTTACCGTGCCCAATTTTATTGTGTATTTTTGAAATTGTACGTTTGGCCGTGTCAACGATCAGTTGCATTTTTGCCACCTGATGAAGGGTTTAAACCCGAAACGTGGAATTTTTCAAAAGCTTTTAGCACTATTTACCTCTTCTTTTTTACCTATATATATATATTTATATAATTAATAGAGGGTAAGACTACATATATATATGTATATATATATATATATATATATATAAATATATATATATATATATATATATATATATAAGGTCAAAGTACTGCGTAGCACTTATGAAGTAGGTAGGTAAAAATGAAGTAGTAAATAGTGCTAAAAGTTTGTGAAAAATTCCACAACGTTTCGGGTTTGAACCCTTCATCAGGTGGCAAAAATGCAACTGATCGTTGACACGGCCAAACGTACAATTTAAAAATACACAATAAAATTGGGCACGTTAAACCTCGGCTAGGAAAACAGACAGTGTTAAGTGGTTACCACAAGTCAAAAAAATGCAGGAATTGCTGCGTTATAACAGTTCAAGTCTAACGTTCAGACCATGTGGGGACAGGGTTCCAAGTTTCATGATTAGGCGGTTTTCGGCAGCTAGGCGGTCATGATCGGAACCTCGACACGAGATGGCCGCCGAAACCATCAAGTCACGGATCGAGCATGTTGACGGGGGATTGAAGTGGGTGGCTACCGGGAACCCTGGGAGGTTCTGTTTGATTGATCTCAGGTGCTCGGTGACTCGGTCAGCAAGACGACGTTTTGTTTCTCCCACGTACAGTATATTACAGCGTTTACATACGAGAACGTAAACAACATTGGCTGTCGTTGGGACCTACAATGGAAAGGTTTTTGTCATAACTGACCACCGGGCAAGTATTGCATCTCCCACGGTTGCAAGGAAAAGTTCCTGGGGTGTCAGGCACTACTGTTTGAGGTTGAGAGGCACGGACCAAGTGCCTAGATATGTTCTTTTCAATCCTGAATGCCGTGATGGGGGGATCAGGGAAATGGTCACGGGTGGATGGGTCATGACGGAGGGTCTCTACATTCCTGTAAATGGCACGTACAATGGGGGTTACAGATGGGTGAAAGGATAGGACCAACGGGATACGTCTGGTGGGTGTATGGTCAGTTTTGGGGGCAAGGGCAGAGGCTCTATCAATTCCTTGTATGCGTTTCAGGGCATTAGAGAGCACTCTTTGTGGATACTGGCGTTGTTCAAAGAAGGAAATAATCTGCTTGGAAACTTTAGCGAAATCCTGGTCGTCGGAACAAATCCGTCTGGCCCGTAAAAGTTGTGAGAAAGGAATCGAATTGGTACAATATCTGGGGTGGTTGGAAGGGTACATGAGGTAGTTGTGAGACTTGTGGTAACCACTTAACACTGTCTGTTTTCCTAGCCGAGGTTTACCGTGCCCAATTTTATTGTGTATTTTTTAAATTGTACGTTTGGCCGTGTCAACGATCAGTTGCATTTTTGCCACCTGATGAAGGGTTTAAACCCGAAACGTCGTGGAATTTTTCACAAACTTTTAGCACTATTTACTACTTCATTTTTACCTATATATATATATATATATATTGTGCTGCATAAGTTTTCCTATTCGGGAGTTCGGGAGCAAAAAGATTTTCTTTCAAATGGGAGAATTAATCAGGACTATTAAACAGTTGGGAAGTTCCATCTATATGCATAGGCATGTGTGCCCAGTATAGGCCGATGTAGGGTAGCTCTTCGTCCCTATCACACCGCCGATATAACGATAAGTTTATTAAGGACGATTTCCATGAAGCAACTTGGTACCATGTTTAATCTGGATCAATTACAGAGTACATGCATGTAAAATGCATGTTCATACTAGGAGAAAAGGAGGCTAGGAATAAGTTTACCCCCGTCATGGCTAGGTTGTAAGAGGGCAAAGAGAGGAAAATGAGAGAGGAAAAGCAAATGGCCTGTAGGTATTTCTATTGAACCGTCCACATAGAAACTTCTTTCACAGCGCGATTTCTGTGTGAACGGTTCCATACAAATACGTACAAGCCATTTGCTTTGCGCCCCTCCCCCCCCCCCCTGCGAAACACGGCAGATTTCGGTTTTTGTTTAACGCACCTTAAGGGTGTTCTTGGGTGAAGGCTCCTTGCAGAGACTAATTCCAAGCTTGGTCATGACTCTTGTGACTTTCTTTTCCTGATGGAAAAATCCCGTGTTGCTTACCGGCGTACTATGGAAGCTGCTTATTATCTGACCCAGACTTACTGCTCAACCATCATTCTTGCAAGATATCTGTCCGTCTATAATATGGCACGAGGAGACGGTCGTAATTAATCCCTTCGAGTGTAAATTAGTTGACTACACAGACTTCTACTTGCAGTAATATCTTGGCGACTGCTTGTATAATAACAAATAAGGATCAATGACGGCAATGTAATTGTATATATAGATTCCTAACCTGTTTATTTGACGTGAAATTATGGATCTTGAATGTAAATATACCAATAGGAAAGTTAAATTAAGTCAACAAACAGCTTTTAAAGAAGAAAGTTGTAGAAGTGAGTATGCGATATTTGTTTCATCAAATAATATAATTTTAGCTTTGAATTTAAAAGTAGAATGAGTAATGTGTTTGCATATATCACCTATCAAGCTTGTTCCCTTGAACGATAGTTTTCTCTGTATCAATTCAACGTTTTTCTACCCAGTCCATTCGCAAGCTAAAAAGCATCCAGGTAGGTTGCCATATGCGACCAAATGTTGATATATTGATGTATTAGGCTTTGCAACAGAAATGGTCGAAAAAGGAGAAGCGTGATTTGTGTATGTTATGGTCTCAAATCTCAAGATAAACATCCCTCGCATATGTGTTCATTGAAATGCTCGATAGGCAATCAACCGAAAATCCGCTTAGCTTCGTAGCTATGTTTCACTTACACGTGGTATCGAGCTATGTATAGGACTAAATGATAAAAAACGTTCATCTTAAAGTGTGCAGTCATCATTCATTAACCACGTGAAAAGAGTTGAGCATAAGAAAATTTTCTCATCGTATGTCTTCATTCGAAAATATTTTGCGCCAAAGTTGGCTCCTCTCAAAATAATCTGCCACCAGTGTGTTACGAAGCCTTGATACATTGGCGTCGTGGTGTAATTTGAACTTGAAAAACGTGACACTAGCAGTCTCTGTCACTGGTGACATTACAGGATGCAAAATAAAGGGCACAGCATATATCTTTTCTGTTGTGATGCAAATACGTCAACCTTTTCAATTTTTGCTGCTATGTGCATAACACAGAGGAAACAAAATAAACAAAGTTTTACCTCATTACATTACGCGGTGGAGGATATCATTCTTATCTTATACAGTACATCACATAGCTTGGACTGTTGGAAGTGTGCGGTGCTTGAAGTGTACACTCTTGCCCTGACTAAAATTAAAATACAATCACCACAGACAAGTTTCTTCCTTCAATTCTCCCATCCAAAGAAGATGAATAGTTATATTCATGCCAATACTTGATTCCAAGCCCGTCGGTATGTGTGGGGGCAGGGGCAAAGTCCCTGAGAAAAATTTTCCCCTAGAAAATTTCAAGCCATTTTCTAAAAATATTTACACATGTAGCCCCTGAAAAACTTATTTCGCCCCCCCCCCCACAGCTATTTGGCCCCCTTCCGTACCTTGTCTGGTTATACGGCCTGCATTATTCATTGTTTTTCTCAGTAAATTTTTCCAGTGGAATGCGAATCAACAATTCCTAATCGGTTTAGTTTAGCAACGTATGTTGTATTTTACTTAATCAGCAGCCTACAGACCATTTTTAAAAGTCAAATAAACTTTGGTAGTATCGCTTAAGGAGTATTTAAATCTCCGGAATTCTCTGCTATATCACAATCTCCTTCCTGGTATGAAGATTTAGTTCTTTAAAGAGTGTGTTTTAAAGAGTAACCTGAGATATCCCGCCTATTTTCTTTTCGCTGAACTCCGAGGAGTTGTGTGCGTTTTCTTAAATTGAAGGTAGATTGACGGTAGACGAAACAAAAATTTTTCCATTAACACCACAATAAAATGATTGCTTTGCTTCAATACAGTCCTTATCGGAGTTATACTTTGCATATACGAGTAGTAAAGAGTATAATACTACTGAATCAATTACACAAGAAACTGCCAAGCCTAAAGCTCACCAGAAATCATTTGAAATTTAACCTATTCCAAAAATGAGGGAGCCCTTGAACATTTCCGGGAGATATCTTGACTCGATGAGAAAGTTGGTAGTGTGACTAAGGTCTTCACGCGTGGAGAAGCTATAGGAAGATGTTACTGTACTGAGTAACGAATACTTAATACCAAGGGTTCTGTAAGTAGAGTAACGCGTTAGGTATTATACCCTTTACGGGTGACTTTTTGGAATGAGTAAAATAATTTCACGAAAACAACTGTTCAAATGATTTTTTGGAAACTTTCAAGATGTCTCTCTCCTATCTTCTTTGGAGACTTGCTGCTGTCGTTAGGATTCGAAGATCCCAGCTTGATTAACGTTATTCTAAATTAGTTCTAACGGAGGTCGTCTTCTTAGGTCTCAGTGGCATTGCGGAAAATGCTCACAACATATAACACGCGCCGTGAATTTTTCCTTTGCATTGGTAAGCGTGTCCAAGTGGTAAAACTTTGATAGGGGAATCAAATGGCAATTTAATTAATGGCGATGGACAACTATAAGCAATTTTCTCAATCAGAATTGATCCTTGAATAGATGAGTGTTTGAGGAGTAAATTGAAAAGAGAAGAAAGGTAGACAGTAAATTCTTTGTGACGATTCTGTAAATATGGAGATGTTCCGATTACTAAGTAGAAGTTTTATCGTCGAGGCGCTGGTCGCTTTGTGTTTTCTTACGTTTTCCATCTTACCTGGTAACGGTAAGTAAAGCTTAACTTTACATGTTTCATTCTGTAACTGATTTTAATGACTTTTAAGGTGGGCACTTAGAAATAGTATACACTCAGCTACGTCAGACAGCACATGGTATAGAGAGGAATAGGCTATACATTCTACCATAGAAAATAGTACACAAAAGTGATAAACCTAAGCTGTTACAGAAAAGTAATGAACTTATCGTGTTTATTAATTTGGAATAACTGTCACGTTTCATTTATTCCTTTCGTAAATTTGCTGAATGGTTTGATGATGAGAAAGTAAATTCGTAGGCACGAGAACAATGAGTTTATTAAATGTATAAAGACTTTTCGAATGTATTTTTTAATAGATATTTGTAAGCTTTTAAACAAAATGCAGTCTTTATTAGTTTTCCAGTATGAGGATAAATGCAAAGTTGAGAACTCAGAATTTCTTTTTCGTAATCGTTGGATTATAGCATATTGAAAACCAACTTCACTTTACTTTCAATATTTATAGTTTGCCCATAATTGGATTTTATTGGCATCTTCTCAACATTTTGCTTCCTGAATCATTGAAGTGATAGAAAGGTAACAATTTGTTACAGAAACGTTAAGCTGACCACATGACCATGTCTTGTATATAGCTCTCTTGTAGAGAGTGCAGATTATTGTAGCCTTCGCTTTCAGTTATGTACCTTACCCTTGGTGTGAAATTTGGCCTGTTAATTAAGTATAGACTCTGGTGTAGCAATTAACATCAAATTAGTAAAATTATAAAACACATAAATTAACCAAAGAAGAGGAATGAAGCGTGATAATGTTTCGTGAAACGTTATCTTGGAATATGTACGATCTGGTAAACTTTCGATGTGAACAATTCATATGGTATGATCACTGTGCAAGAATCTGCCCTCTTTTAGATTAACACTTCTACAAATGGAGTCCGATACGTAAGCAGGCTTTGCATTGTAAGTTAATTTAAAAGTATAATAAATACATGATATCTGCTGCAATTTTCCAATGCTTTCTCGTTTTACAAAATGTTATTACAATTTAATGCGCCTTTGCATTTCTCTTCCAATTCTACATAATATTGACGTAATCTGTCTACAACCACGTTTCCTCCCTACCATACTTTGGTATATTATTTTACAGCTGTTTCATCAGTGTTTCGTTTGATTTTACCTCTGGTCTTACTAAGGTCAATAGAACCCATCCACTCGACGTATGGAGTTATTACTTCGAAGGTTTTGCGTGCATACGATCTCATTGTAATATTCAGACTTGGCGTTGAAAGGAGAAGGTCTGATCTAATTAGTGGGCTTGTGCCCCGAAGAATGATTGGGGTTTACATGCAATCGGAGGTTGTTGAGCAGTCGTGCATGTTTTCCTGGAGAAAGAAAAGAAAACCCAATTTGAAGTAACTTGGGGAGGCTACACATACTACACAAAGTACATTTAGTATGTATTCATAGAAGTACTTAAAGGAACATAGGCTATTAAACATGTCATAACTTACCCTATCGTACATGTAAACTGCATAAATTGCATATCATTCAATAAAAATAATCAGTGTAAAATTACACAGATTTAAGGCAATAAATGTAGGCTATTCCTTTTGCAAAAAGTATCTCGGCTACTTTTGATAGCTGCATGTTTGCTTCTTACATTGTTTTGGAAAGAATTGATACACGTTTTATCACGTACATACATTTTCTGTCTAAACAGGGGACAAATCAGGTTGCCAAATAGTCCTGATGCCCTATAGGACGGTAAACGATACCTCGCTTTTCCTTAATACAGGTTTGGAAAGCACATTGCGTAGTCACTGAATTTCTGAGGGAAAAGTTTTTCACGTAGTATGATATCTGGACACTTCGTTGTAACCATCAAGCTTTTATTCATTGTTTACCTTGTCGTTGCATTACCTTTAATGGCCTCGTGGAATGCAGTCTGCTTACCTATGGGAATCCTTGTTCCCTTGTTAAATGAGTTAGTCAACATTCAAATTAATTTTATGAATCGTTTGGTGGCATTGTCATAAGTCTGGATTGTCTTCTGAATGTCTGAATGGTCCGTGTTGTCTTGAAAAACTACGGTACTTTACTGGTGAAAGTCTCATACATGCCTGCCGCCTTATGAGACGGCTGTGTGAACTCTCTCGTATGCAGTCCATCCAATACTCTATTTCCTTGTCCATTTTAACTAGAATAGGCAGAGCATTGGCCTCCAATGTTAAAAGCCATGGTAATGCTATCTTTAGCGTATTTGGGATTGCATAAAAATCGACATTATGAAGGGCTGATATTTGACAAGTAACTTAACATGTATGTACAATTTTTATTTTGAAAATTACGAAATCGTATCATTAACTACTTCTTTAGTCAACCCTTGTTACCAAAAATGTTACTCAAACTTTGTTCGACATGGTAGTATGTTGTAGTACATAACATCGACCAGTTTTGATGCTGTACATTAAATGCTACAGATATACAAACTGTCACCAACGCCATCACTATCTCTATCTGAATCACATGACGCAACTTGTTTTCCATCACACTACTCTATAAAGGAGTAAAAACACCCTAGTGATAAGATTCACAAAGAGACAATCTATCAGACAGTAAATAAATTAAGCAGCGTGAAATTTTCCTGCAAGAATCGGTTCGCACGACTATGCTAACTTGGTTTTTTTGGCAAACAAGAAAATTAATTGATATTCTCGTCTCTCAAAAACTAATGGTTTCCATGTGTATCTTTCAATATCTTTGTAAATTTAATTAAGTTGTTGATGGGCTATTCACTTCCCATCCATTGTTACTATTCTAACATAGCGCAGACGTACATCTACAGCAATTACCAGGAGCCCGCTCAGCTGTATCAATAAGCCGAATGGGAGTTCATTTAATAATGTGCGTAATTCTTTGTACATTCATCTCTGTGAAAGAGGCATTCATTTCCTACTTTGAAAATAATTACTTCCCTGCTTATTCGCTTGATTCAGTTTTTATTTGCTAGAGATTTAGAGTGCCGAAAGTCTACCGTGAGGTTAATATCCTCTTGTTAGCACAATAAAGTAAGTAAGCTCGCTTTTTGAACGGATTTACAAAGATACAACGTGCCGTAACTACAACTTTATCTTAGATATACAACAATTATTGATTTAGTCACACAGTATTAAAATTGCAATTTGCCTACACTATTTTGCCAGTGTCGAATTTTGATGGAAAAACTAGTATTATTAAATTTTATTGTAGTAAAATATTTAGTTTGCTCCTGATAGCAAGCGTTTCGCAACATGTGGCTGACTATTTCTTTCAAAAAAAGGCTTAAGCTTTATATCATGGTGGACAAAGTTTTTAAGCAACAAAGTATACAACTCTCTTCCAGAACGGAGTTGTTTTAATATAACTTGTCGTGATTGGTGAAAGTTTGGGCACACACTAATCATTGATTTAAGTCATACTAGTGGTGAAACCTGTAAACTATATATTCTTTTTAATTTAGTGCATTTATTCATGCAAGACATATAGCCAATACTTATTTTGCTCAATTATCTGTTAGCAATAATTTATAAGTAATCAGCTCATTATCGTTGATTAGCTGAATTAATCATCTTGCATGCTTATTAAGTGAAACACTTCTATCAATTCTGTTGGAGTTGTTCTCAAGAAGAATAACAACATGATAAAAGCTAATATCTTTGTATTCAAGTTTGTAGTAATCAAATTGTGTCACAAAATTTTGTAAAGATTCACCACTTATTCTGCAACTTTTTATTTAAGTTTAATGTACTTATGCCTTCTTTGATCAGACCTTGTCTTGTCAAAGCCTAATATTATTCTTTTAACCAACAAATTTATTCCACTCACTGGTCAAGGTAAGTTCAGCACTGGTATAGTCAACACTTACTCGATAAGCATACGGGATATTTTGTCTGGGGGTCAAGCTGTTCATGGCCGAGATATACTCGAGCAAACCGTGAAAATTGCCCAAAATATTTCAATATTCGGCCCGAGAAATGAATTTGCGGCAACTCCAAGGGGCTGCAGCATAATAGCTTACTGGTTCCTACGCGTTTGCTAAGGCGTGATATGCACACTGATCTTAACGAAGCAAACATTTTCTCTTCTGGATCACTTACAAACAAGTATAAATTTCGCAAATAATCTCTCCTCAATTACAACTTTAAAGGAACTCCACGGTACTTTATTATTTTGATACGATTATTTTCTGTTTAGTTGAAAAACATTGAATTCATTATTACTAAGTAGGCGTTAGCTACTAACTTTCCAAAAGGCGATTTTTTTATTCATCAATAGACATAGACTATACTTTACTATAAGGTAGGTTTGATAAATATATAACGTAGTCAGTTAATTTGGACTCTCAATTGAAGGAGATAAAGCTATAAGATTTTTTTCTGACGATTTATGTATCTTTGGAATCACACCCGTCACCATGACAACACAAAGGTAATCTAAGGAGCCCAGGTTACTGTATTCAATCGATTTACCTGCAACAGTCATCCACACAAGAGACTGCTGTCTGTGTGAACGCAATAAAAAGTGTCGTCTGTTGCACATCTTGGGAGTGTGAAATTTGCAGAGAATTTACTCACAAAGGAGCTACTTTCAGTTTTTATTCCCGTAAAGATTCCTTAGAATCTACTTCAAGAGGATAATACAGTGTTGTCGTAATTATAAAGCAAAACAGTTTTCATTTAAGACCGCTTTGAAAGCTGGAATATGTGTAATTACTTTGCACATTTTATAAGTTGTACAGTTTAACAAATATCTAACACAGCTCTGTTTTGATGGACACGGTTTCAAAATTGTCATAACCTGTCTCCCATGTGGTAATAAATTGCAAGTTTTTAACAAATTTTAACAATGGTCAAAACACATGATCATTCTGTTCTTTACTGCAAAATACATGCAACTAAAGTGTGCATAGGTTTAACTTGCGACCAAATTATGGCGGCAAGTTTTAAGTTTTCTTCTATTCGAAATTAACGAAATGCAACTTTCGATGTTATCAAAATAGATATTCCTTATATAGAGGTGGGCCGGTTCATTCATGTTTTACGTTATCTCCCTATCTGCAGGTTGAGCAGTCATATCAAATAGAAAAAGGGATGATACAGTCACTCTCCTCCTCCCTCGTCAGAGAAAAAAAATTGAATCACCAGTTTTCTGTTTAAAAGTGGTTTTAGAAGGTTAAAAAGGATATTTTTTGTCAATTTTTAATCCTTCTAGGCTGGACTTGTAAGTGGAGCATGTTTGCAAACTCACTCCCTTCTTTTATGAAACATTTGATAATGAATAACTTTGGACAGGACAGAGCATAAATCTTTCCAATGAATCCATCTTACCTTGCCGTCTGACGCTTTTATATACCTCTCCAATTTTCAATACAGAGGGAGACGTATCGTACATCTGAGGGGGGAAATTCCAAAGAAATGATTGCCGTCCTTAGCAGTGAATATTGATTTCCTTGAAACTTGAATGTCTCGTGGGAGACTTTGTTCAATTATTAGGAAAGAGGTGCTGCCATTCCTTCTACGTAGAAGGATTGGAGAAAGACACAACGAGTCGATGAATCAATGTTGGTTGATACGTACTCTAATTTTGTTATGAACAACAAGATACCTTGCGGTTTCTGTTTACTGGACACTGGGCAAACTCATTATTATGTCACATCCGGTTTTAAGAATCATGTTGGCTCACCTCATAGTAATGAAGTGAAATTAATGCATACTTTGAAGATTCATTACAACTTGATTGGTCCTGTGTGAAGATTCATTACAACTTGATTGGTCCTGTGTGAAGGAAAAGCGTTTTAAGAAGGCTTATTAGCCTATCTTTTAACCTGGAATTTAATAACTCATTTTAAAAATTTCCCAAGGGCTAAACATTACGATAAAACTCTAGAAGTATAGTAGAAGGTATCATCAAAGATTCATGTTTAAAGATGATACTTCGATGACATTTAATGACATGCGGGCGACATTTATCATCTTTAGTGACATCATCGAGACTCTCAAGACTTTCTCGGGACTACAGGTGTTTCTTAGCCTTAAACATTGAACTAAAATATTGAATGAAAAAATCGAAGTAACGTTGCCTTGCACTCGATTTCAAAACATCATAGAGCCATGCAGTCAGAACGTTAAACGTCTACAGCAATAGATATGCTCTTTCAAAATACTTTGGTGTACTTGTCCTATAGAGCTTATGCATTGACGTCATGCGACGTCATTTTGGCGCCAAAACAGTGAAGCACAGTGCACGCACGACGTAGACTTTGCACGCGACAGTAGAATACTACGCGCGTATCCGACCGATACACGAATCAGCTGTCTGCATTTGCAGGGGTAAGTTGCAATGATACACGCTTGCCTCCATTGGGGGCAAGCGTGACGTCATATGCATAAGCTCTATTGTGGTGCTTGTAATAAAGAAAGCAATATGTTATGAATTCAAAGTTCCTCTTGACTATTTTAAGCTGATGAATACATCGACAGTTTGCAGAAGGCACCCCTCCTATGTAGATGAAATGACTCTAGGTCTTAGCCCAATCACTAAGCCTATCGATAGCTTTTTTCTGTGTACATCTACCTCTTTTGTCTAAAGCAATGGAATAAGCACACTTTACATTAAGAACCTATCAACATCTCGTTTGGTATTTCTTCTCTACAATTAGGTGTTAACACATCTAACAGCCTACAGTTTAACGTATGGAGTTTCAGCCATTCGGTTCGATGGAAAACTGTTGTGTATTTTGTCACAGTCATATGCAAACACTTTCCAATGATTTAAAAATAAACTTAAATATAATAATAGGGGCGTATGTGGTCATGTTTTTTAATGCGCCCAAACATATATTAAAGTAATGACAAAATTATGTTCTTCGACACTTGTTTGTTTTATATTTCTTTAAAACACTTTACAAGAACTTAGCTATAGGCGTAGAAAGCGGGGGTAGGGGGCTGGGAGGGCTAAACTCCCAAGTCACTAAAAGTCACTAAAAGTATGCTTTCTCTCCCCTTCAATTCAACGACGAAACACCTTACTTAACATTAATTAGTAATTTTTCTTAAAATGTGCCCAATATGTTACACAAAATTGCATCTAAGGACTCTCAAATATTAAAACAGTTCCCAAAGGGGAGGGGGACAGGGACATCCCCTCTCCCTTAGACCCATCCCCCAGGACGGTGATTTTAACAAAAAACAGTCGAGGACAGCTTCCTACGCCTATGAACTTTATTACATGTAAGCTACCATTTAATGCATTCGTAGGTGCAGAAATGTGCTCAAGGTAAAATCAATTAATGTAATACCCATCCCCAGTATACTAAGTTTGACATACTACAGTGTCGTCTCTACATGGTAATGAAAATCTAGGTCAGCATAAGTTCCCTTCTTGCAGCTGTAGACAGCCTTGTTATGTAACCAAGGAACAGTTACTCTGTCTTCCAGCTCCCTGCTATGATCAGATGATAGAGTGGCAATTCACTGATATGATTTGTGACCTATTTGAACTTTATCAACAAATAGGGAAGTTTTCTCTATTCCGCCATCCCTTGCTAAAGTATTTACCCAAGGAAATAGCAGACATCTCCCTTTCACTGGTAGGAGTCACAGTATGAAGTGGAAAGCGCTATACAATACTTGCCATACACCGGGGAATTTCTAAAAAAAAATCCAAATGATGCTCTTCTGACATTTTCAACCCCAATCGAGGTTCTGCATAGCCTGCATACCTAGCTTTACGGTATTTAACTAAATTAGTTACTACTGGGAGGCTAAAATATCTAAACTCTGCTCTTGAAGACAGTCTGCATATCCTGATTTCATTGGCTAGTTTCATCATGTGACTGACGTTTGTTCTGTGCATGTGGGTAAAACAAGACCGACAACATAACTCTAAAGCTCTGTCAAGTTCAATTGGAAACAGCAATATTATCAATTTGAAAGTAATCGTGCTCTACACACATGAACTCTCCCAAACTGAAAATGCTCTAAAGCAATTTGTAATGGCAATGAGAACCTTAACAGAAAAAGTATAGACAAAAACAGCAGCCTGCTGTAGAAAACTGCGAAATAACTCTTAGTGGCAACTGAATATAACAAGACAATGCCAACATTATACTAACTAATAAAACAAATTTGTTCCCTAACTTCGAACGAGACCTACATCAAACTTTCCCTAAAACAAACAATCTTAAAATTAGTCCCAGCGGGACTGCTAGGGGGTGTTATACGTGTGACGTCGGAACTTGTGCAACATGTCATGTCCCGTAAGATTATCATCAGACGCAGTTACGTAGTACATAACTTCCAGGCAAAATAAATCATTTGCTCTCAGAATGAGGTTTGGTGAGGAATTCATACACGCTGAAACACTAGGGAATAAAATTTGTCCACTTTGTCTTATAATTAGGATGTCTTAAGGGATGAAAGAGACTCAAATTGAAAATATGCTCTTTCTGGATCTTTTTCTATTCAGTAAGTATGCAATGGTGACGACAGAAGGAAAGTGTCTCAGCCTTTAACAGTTCATGTACTTGTAGTAAAGAGAAGAGACAAAATGAATTGATGATGTGATGAGCTGGTTAAAGTTGCATCTCGTGGGTAATAAAACCAAAATGTGAACAAACTTGTCAAATATAGTACTTGTATCGAAGCTTTAAAGAAAGGTTTGTCACGGTAGGGAGTTGTCAATAGCTTAAATTGTGTCTGGCTTTTTAAATTTCATTGGCTAACTTCAGACGTATGGGAAGGAGGTCGGTTTTGAATAGAAGGCGAGAAAACAGAGAGTGAAAAATAACAAGCATGAATAGGAATGTTACATCTAGTACTGTATGTACGGTAATAAAATTAAAAAGTATGTATTTTATGAGTCTCTATGGTAAACATTATTCTGCCATCGTTTTTTCATGTTTGGATCAATGTTTAGGAGACAAACCAAATTGTATCTCAGTGAAAAGTACACCAATTAATACTTCAAAATGAAACTCCTTGCTGGTGAATATTTGTTAAAAAGGTATTTTTATACAAAACCTCACTTCTATTTTTCAATTTTCTTTTTAAATCTTTCGAAGTGGTCAGTAAATTGTATTAAGTAAGGCAATATACCTAGGCTATCATTCTTTCATGACGTAATGAACTGAAAGGCAGAAAAAGTCACCGTAAAACATGTCCCCCATTATAATAGAAACTATTTACTGCAAATTGCTGATCCTCGTAACACTTGGTGACGTTTTTCTTGTTTGTAGAGAACTGACGTTTTTCACTTCTGCTGGTGCGGTGATGCTGTTGTAGGCTAAGGAGAAAAATCGTCGTGGGGGGCAGGGGGGAGACTTGTTTGAAATTAAAATGAAAGCACTGTGGGAAGCTACCCTCGATTAGGACCACGTATTACTACTGGAGGTGAAGATGTCAATTTCAAATTTTTCATAAATACGAATTAATATTGCTTACCTGTGGGAATTAAGTGTTATCTCCTTTTCATGAGATCGACCATTTCTCTTTTGAACCCTTGAAGTGAAATAAGCACTGTAGTGTTACCATGACGTCAACGAAGTCAAAACAACACTTGGTGTGGCAATTGTTGTAAAAGAATTTAAGAAGAAATATTTAATTTGTTTTATTATTTGATAAGATCAAGAACAAACTGAATGTAGAATCAAGGAGTTTTCACTTGGACAGTGGAAGCTCCTCTTTTCAAGCAACAAATTATTCACTCCATCAATACTTTGAGGGTGGTTGAAGTGAACTATTACGGGTCAGTCGTAGAAGATTTACTGACGGAAAGCTTGCTAAGACTGGAATTTAACGTTTTCCCACACGTCCCAGGTGCTTCTAATAAAATCTCACTCGCTGTCGATTGATTATTCCCTGGGGTGCGAGTTATGGCTTCGTGACGTAAGAATTCGCAAAAGATTCGATCTCATTAACCGTTTCATCGGCTAGCAATCGGTAAATGATACTCCAATGAAGTAAAACACTACCTTTCATGATGAAAACAGGACGTTATTGACTTTCCAGGAATAGAAGTGAAACATTTAAAATGCTCGACACGAACATGAACTCGTCCTAGGATGTCCTGCATATTGTTCTTAGACATTTTGAAATCTCAACTCCCCTTAAATGTCTGTCACTTCCTCGTCCCACAAGAACTTAAGCAATGTTTATGACAGACAAAGTTTATCACAAATTTCACTGGAAAACTTTAAGCACGTGCTATAATTTTGATAATTGCGTGGCAATGTATCCACCCTCATTTTATCTTCTTCCACTCAATGTCACATGGTCTAAGGTAAGTTGTCAATGTCATCATGTGGAAACCAAACTTTCTACACAACTTTTTGGTTTTGTTGCAAATTGCGGTGCCAATGCTCTAGTGTGAAAAAAAAACACTTTTTACACAACCGTCAGGAACTGAATGTTGTAATAAGAGAACACCTATGAGAATGCTAGTTTCTGAAAAAAAATGACAAGATGTAATAATGCTGATCCTTAAACAAAAGGTTACAATAACACACGTAACACGTAAAAGGAGAAATTGTGTTATATCATGGATCAGTAGGTTAAAGTTTGTGTGGCTGAAGCTGCTCTCTCATGACATGGATCATTGGGTGTATTCATATTTCCTTGACTTAAACCATGAAAGTACCACTCTGACAGAGTGGTACTTCCATGCTTAAACAAGATCTCAAAACGAATGCTAATTTGGTATTAGCCTATTTGCACATTTTAATAAGTCATAGACGTCGCAGTTATAGGCTTTAATCTTGCGAGGGTAATTTTTTCATTGAAATATCAACTTAACCGGCCGAGATGTAGTCTTCCATAGACGGTTTTATATTTAAGACATGGTGTGCCTGGATGTCGGAGGGTTTCTTAGTGGTGGTGAACGGGAGGGGAGACTAAGACCCCTTTTCCTGGACTGTGGCATTTTACGGTAAACTTTGGTCGTTCTCAGACTCAGCTTATGAAAATTTTTAAAAGAAAAACGTCCAACTAAAAATTACTGCCGCCAGCTCCTATGGCTCCTATTTGTGGTGTGAAAAAACAATTTTAGTTACAAAAAAGACCACGAACTGTAGCCTACATTTTGCTTAAAGCTTCAGCTTTTCCTCTTTATGTAACTTACATTACTTTAAAATATTGAATTTAAGACAAACATGGCAAGAACACAGGAACCAATAGATACACCAACATACGAAACCTGTCCGCCGTCTCGTTTAATCTTCCTCTTACGACTTTACGTCTCCGTTCATGCGGTGATAGATATTTCGTGGATCATGTGAAGTGGTTTACGTTTCATGACAAATTTCTCATGCCTCACGTACGAATGAAACTTAAAGCGACCCTTCCAGTCTCTTGTCCTTCACACCGTCAAAAATGCTGACTCGGTCACTGCGTCTGTAAAGTGACGAAACATTAGCTTTGAAGTGTGTAATGATCTCATCTTATTTGCATGTGACATCAGATGATACACGTCGTAACTCTCACTTTGAGAGGAGCGTTCTTTATTTTGGTTGAAGGAAAAGAATGCACTGTAAACCAGGGAATTTCTAAAACTCTTTAAACTCACGTAACATATAATCTCGAGTGGCTAAGCCACCTTTTTGACATTTTGGCTCTGACAAAGTAGTAAAAACCTTTTGTATACATTATGACTTAATTTAAGCAAACAAATTTGTGACTCCATTACATGTCATCTTGTAAAATTGGTATTCTCATGCAGGGGGTGGAATGAGGGGGTGGAATGATGTCTACGATGATCCTTTTTTTTAATTTTTATTTAAACAAACCCTAGATGGATGAAGTACTACTCAATAATTTGTTACTTCTTTTAAACTGAACTGGGCCTATTCTCTCATCACGTTTTTTAAAGTTTACTTTTTACCAGAAACTACAAAATATCTTTACTCTGTTAAAACCACTGTTAAGGCACGTGCATAGAACTAAAAGTTCCATGATAGGAGGAAGAGGCAAAGTCGTCTGGACTCGATCATTTTATTTTCTTCCTTTTTCATGTAAATGTACTTAGCCTATGTTCAACGGGAGTATCGAGTGACGTTGAAAAATCATCTGGGATTCTAATCGGTAGTGTTATCAGACTTGAATTTTAGGGGAAGGCTAAGGGATCATATTCTTGAATTTATCGACAAAAAAGTGACAAAATATCTTAGCTCGAGGGTGAATGTTTCTAGCTGATTCTTGAGAATCTGTTTGGTCCCTTTTCACCTCTGATTTTAGATAAACTTGTGACAGGTTGTTCTTCTGAGTGCAATTACATTTTCTTAACTTTGTAGATACACTACCCCTCAAGGATAGACTTTATCGAGAAAATTAAAGGGCATTTGCTTTGAGCATTATTGACGCTACACGTTAGCAACTCATGTTATTCTCTGAAACATTCTAAAACAAAATGATTAAAAATGGAACTGTGGTTCCTGTTTTACAACACCTTCATTCTTACATGAATGTTTGATAATAAACGTACGAAAAAAAGTCTAAAAGTCGCTTCTAGACTCGAAACTAAGCAACCATGCGACTACCATCTTCAAAGTCAAAGCATAACATAGATATGTAACAGACTCAACATAATATTCAACGCTGACTGACTGACTCAGCCTAGCAGTATATTTCCTTCGTACATATAATTCCATTAACGAAAATGTGGACAAAAATTGTTCTCCGTACAATAGACGAGTTGGGAAATTAGATTTAGTACCACAGATCAAATCCCCGAACATTTTCGCACAGATACGAAGGCTTAGAGCGAATTCTTTTGTCTTCCGCAATTTACTGTCATATTGTCTAACCTTTTCGGTCCACGTTAACGCGGTTAACATCAAAAAGAACGTAATTTCCTCCAAGAAAATTCTCTTTGACCCTTGACTGATGTCTAGAGAACCATAGATTTAAACTCGAAAACTGCGGGTGATTATGCAAAATATATGTCTTGCACATGCAGTCTCTGTTGTGGTAACCATCCCAGCATGCTTTGTATATCGCAGCTTTCAAACTCGTCTATTGAAAAGTTCCACTTTATCCAAGTATCACAAGTTTCTAGAGAAACTTTATTTTTACATTGTTAGTAGGTAAACTTAACTGTAACTTGTAATTTGCCAGGTTTACAATATAGACTTGTGTCTCTGTTTGGAAGTGCTTCTCTATGGGAACATAGGCATAGGAAACTGTTCGAGACTGAGGGGATGGGTAAACATTGTTTCGGAACGCCACCCTGGGGGAGGGGTCTATGGGGAGGGGTGTCGAGTATTTGAGGGTCCTGAGAGGAGATTTATTACAACATATTGCGCAAATTTTAAGGACTGAAAATTTTGGACATTTTTCACAGAGGAAACCAATAAGGGGTTTTCGTTCTTGGATTGAGGGGCGGAAGCATACTTCTTCCCCACTACGTTTTTGACTGGGGGTAAAGTCCCCCAGCCCCCCGCTTTCTATGCCTTTGTAAGGGACCGTTTCTAGGAGATAACAATTTGACAACGTAGCGTGTCTGTGAGGCATACTTTTATGAGGTGACAGTTCTAAAAGGTGATTTTTTTGTAAGATGAAGTTCCTACGAGGAAGTGTTTCTGTTTGGTAACATTTGTATGAGGTAAAGGATTTATCACCTGAGGTTTTAACCTGGTAACGTTCTGTAAGGTAAAGTTCTTAGCAGAAAACTTACCTGTATCATGACGGTACCGTAACATTTTTCAGGCAAAGTTTCAAGGACGTAAAATTTCAATGAGATAAAGTAGTATTCGTACCCAGCAAAGAGTCTTATTGTCACTAATTCCCTGTTTTGTTGGACAGATTGTTCACCAACCCATCCCGAACATCGCCTTCTGAAAAAGCTCTTTACAAACTACATTCGTTCGGTTCGACCAGTGAGAAATGATAGCGAGTCCGTGAAGGTTTCTATGGGACTGTTGGTCTCGCAAATCATTGACGTGGTAAGTACATTTTCAGACTATGTCGTTTATTTTTCTTTTTTCTTTTGTTTTTTAGAGTAAATACGGTGGGACATGGACCTATATATTGATATATATAGGTACACCAAATCGCTTTTTCTCCATTGTCTGTTATTAATGAAATTGTGACAAACGGAAATGAAAACAGAAATCAAAGATGTCATTTGAATTGTGAAAATGATTTGGAAAGTCTAAAGGTGCGTTCACACCAAAAACGCGCGATTCCCACGGCGGGAAAAGCGGCGTTTCCCGCAAAACAGAGGGTTCACACTGCAGCGGGAAAACGCGACGGTTCCCGCAGCGGGTTTTTGATAGTCACTTGTAAAATAGCCTACGCCGAAGATGATGTGGGACATTTGATGCCTCTTTTTGTACACGCACGGGCCAAAAATATATCAATAATTAAAACAGGGAATTAAAACTATGTTTTGGTAAACAAAATTCACAAATCAACAACTGTTTAGTGACATGGGAAGGGAAGGAGACGACATGGATACTATTTGCAATGAAAAATGAGATAACACCTTAAGCATTTTTAAAGTGTGATTCTTTTCCGTCGCCCTTCAGCCTGACACAATCTTCGACAGTACTAAGATAATTGTTCTGTATACGCCTTTCTTCTCTTTGGATAACTTAAGTACAATATTTATGTCAAAGTTTAATGAAATAACCCCAATTTTATACGTCCAAGAAGCTCGATCTAACATCATCAACAATCCAAAGCTGGCATTCGTAAAAAAGGGGGGATGGTGGTGGTGGTTTGTTTATTGCATAGGCCTATTTAACTATTCAAAGCCATTTAAGATACTGAAATAGGCCCTACTTCATTCTAATGCTCGCAATTTTGTGAATACCAAATACCCCTCTATTTGCCCCTAGAATGTCATTGAATTACAGCCCATGGACCAAACATTTAGGGTGCGACTCATTCCGTCCTGCATAAAGGAAAATTATTTGATTTTCCCTCCAAAAAAGTTACCCTGCAAAAACATACAACAAATCATCAGTACAGTGTAGGAATAGAGATATTACTTTGCACTGGTCAAACCTAACAAATCAAGATTTGTTTGGCTATTTCACTTTATATGTAATGTCTAAAAACAATTCCGTTTCTAATTAGAACAAATTTTTCCACAAAAAAATTCGGAATTTTCTTTCAGCTTTGACTCTCAAACATTTAATTCTCCAAGATCCTTCTCAGGCATCATGCTCTGCAGTCTGCACAGCACAATGAAAAATCCAAACACCTGTGTGCCAAGAACCCTATTGTATGGCGAGCTACCATTGTTCTCGGAACAAAAATCGCACGATTCCCGCTTTGAATCCTGCAAAACGCTTTTCGATACGCGATTTTGGTGTGAACGGGTCCATAGATATACGTACAAAGTGATTCACTTTAAAGGTGCGTTCACACCAAAATCGAAATCTGCTGCGTTTTGCGGCGCGGATCTAGGGTACGGATCTAGGGGTAAATACAGGGGCCAAGGGTAGAAGCCTGAAGAAGCTATGTGGTATTCACAAAATTGCGAGCATTAGAATGAAGTATTTCAGTATCTTAAAATGGCTTTGAATAGTTAAATAGGCCTATGCAACAAACAACCCCCCCCCACACACACACACACCATCTCCCCCTTTTTTTACAAATGCCAACTTTGGATTGTTGATGATGTTGGATAGAGCTTCTTGGACGTATAAAATTGGGGTTATTTCATTAATCTTTGACATAAATATTGTACTTAAGTTGTCCAAAGGAGAACAAAGGCGTATGCAGTAACAATTATCTTAGTACTGTCGAAGATTGTGCCATGGTGATGCGCGATGAAAAAGAATCACACTTTAAAAACTGCTTAAGGTGTTATCTCATTTTTCATTACAAATAGTATCCATGTCGTCTCCTTCCCTTCTCATTTCACTAAACAGTTGTTGCTTTGTGAATTTTGTTTACCAAAACATAGATTACATTCCCTTTTTTTTAAGTACTGATATATTTTTGGCCCGTGCATGTACAAAAAGAGCCAGCAAATGTCCCACATCATCTTCGGCGTAGGCTATTTTACAAGTGACTATCAAACGCCCGCTGCGGGAACCGTCGCGTTTTCCCGCTGCAGTGTGAACCCTCTATTTTGCGGGAAACGCCGCCTTTCCCGCCGCGGGAATCGCTCGTTTTTTGGTGTGAACGCACCTTAATAGTAGCTTTAGAAACTACAGTCAATAGGAAACTTACCCTCAAAGTAGGTGTCGAATATGCACTCCTCTTTTGGCGTACATACTATAACGAGTGCAGCCAATGTAGGTGCAGGAGTCTATACAAGTCAGCCGGGCGGGGCAAATAGGAAACCTGCGTAAACTGCCCAAATACTGTCTGCTTCTGGGCACGTGAACGTTACGAAACTTTGAAGGTGTGGGAAAACCAACGTTCCTCTCTAAGGTAAAACATTGGAAACTGGTGGCTTTTCGGTCATCCTAATTTGACAAAGAGTATGCACAGGTCACATCACTTACAAATTCTGTTTAAACTGCACTGAGCTCAGAATTTTTCTTTTTCAGAATGTTCAGAAGGATTGCTTTAATGGACCATATTAAGACAATTGCACCAACAGCTTCCCAAAGGGAGGGAAGGGGGGGACTGACCGTGACAAAAACTAGTTCCAGCGCTAATCGCAAAACCCAACAAACAGGAAATTTGGGGACCGCTTAAGAGCCCCGAGAAAATTAATTGGATTTCAGATAATTTGTGGTGTAATATGAGGCATTTTTCCTCCATTTTAATCTACGAAATAGCTTTTTCCATAACTTTTGACATTAATTCCAGTGAATTAGCTATGTACTCTAAGGTTTCAAACATGAACCCAATATTCTTGCTTTGAAAAAAGTGGGGGCAAACGATATGATACCCCCACTTTCAAAAGGGAGGGGGACATGTCCCCTCGTCTTCCACCTAATGACGCCCATGCCATCTGATGGCGCGCAGTGTTGGCCTACCAAGAAACGCTTTGTCAAAAGTATTTCCCTCACGATCTAGATGTGAAATGTTTTAGACCATGTAAATATTTTAAATTTGGAATTTCAAGCTTTAGAAGTTTAGACTGCTAGATGAAGGGACAAACTTTGAAAATAGTAATTTCGTGAAATCAATTTGTAGAGGAAACAGGACGTAAGGCAAACAGCTATTTTTACTGAACATACGTGTACCCTGCAGCCCCCCCCCCCCCAGGTTCAGGCAAAAGCGTATTTCTCATGCATATTTTTGGAAAAAATCAGGCGGTTTTAAGGGCTGTATTAAATGTTTTTCTCTGACAAAAGCGGCTCAGCCCCCATGGAGAAATGTCCCGTGTGCCTTAAAATCGTAATCTGGACCATGAAAGTTTTAACAATATCAGTACATTTAAGTAGACCAACTTTCATTCAGGGTTGAAAATCTCAAGAGGAAGCCCCTCCCGCAGGTTACGGCCCTGCGTGGTTTATCTTTCCTGCAGTAACTTTAAAGGTTACATTCCAAAATGGAAAATTAATTTTAATGACCTTAATTTCTCATCCTATATCTTTGTTCAGTAACCAATGAAGGTGAGAGGTCGTACTCTCAATTCGAGTGGCTACCCATCCTCATCAAGTATGAGGTCGGGTAGATATCGTTCTCATTTATGAACCTTATACATTGTAATCAATTACTCACCCGTTTACCTAGGTTATTCTGAAGAAATAAATGGTCAGAAAAAGAGAAACAAAAGCAAAAATGCTGCAAGAAATATGGTTATTATAGAGTTTATGATCTTCCATTTATTGCCGGTATGATGAAACCATAGCGCTAGCAATTCGTAAAAAGGGGTTTCTACAGTTCAAAAACACCCGTCACAAGACAAAAGGTAAAAGCTGGAAACAGCAACCAATTTCATTTTGCACTTTTCTTTTACTTCATCCTGACAACATTCTTACCAACTATATACAAGTAATGAACAAACCCTAAACGAAACTCAAGCTAGTTTGAACTAATTCTGTCTACAGATCAGGCGGGTAGCTATACTGGGGGCCTGAGGGATCTAGGCCCCAGACGTTTGCTAGCCCTCCCAAATATTGTGAGCGTCCTAATAAATTGTGTAAGAATTAAGGATGGCGATCAATGCCGTGACCCCCCATTTGATACCTAGGCCCCTCAAAATTTCATCCTAGCTACGCCCCTGCTAAAGATGATAAAATTATGTCCAGTATAAATTGTTTCGTCATACTAATTGTGGGACAGTCACCTCACTGGCCTCTTTTGTCTCTTTCTCTGAGAGACCGACGATGAGCGATAACCTAAATGCGTTTATTGCAATCTTGACCGAATGAAAGAAAAATGGAGTAGTGAACAAGATTTTCCGTCGATACAATCTAGATTACTCTATGCAGGGAGGCCACTCCCTGCTTTATTTTTAATAATAACCAGTGAATAAAATATTCCCTATCTGTCGTATAATCTACTTTTTTGTTTTCGTTATAAGTTTCTTCTTTTTTATTTATAAGGTTTACCAGTTTCTTCAGAAAAAGGAGAGGAAACTTCAGGTAGTTAATATGCACTTAAAGATGGTTATCTGTTTTCAACTTTTGAATTTTCCGAGATTACGTCAAATGACTAGTTCAAGACCGCATGCCATTTGCCACAAAACAAAATTATCATTTTATCAGAAATCCCGAACTAAAAATAAAAAAGGGTTTAAAACGACTTAAAAGGTCTATCTTGGATACCTTATTCTTGAAATCGAAACTTATAATTTTAGAATGGTTCAACATTTTCGACCTTGTTACAAAAGGTGATGCATTCCCACTTTTATTGGACAATTCTTTTAACATTCAACGTAATACTCAACTTTATTTTCAAAAAGACCTAAGGAAATTGTAAATTTGGTGAGACATGATAATAATTAACAATAAATGCAAAGACTCTTATCTTTTCCAATATTACCTTTATCACCTTGGTGTTTCTACATAAAAATCACAAGATTTTAGACGCTCTGCTGTGTCTATTACTGTTTTGATAAGGTCAAGAGCTTGTCCAACACATTTAAAAGGAAATTTAATTACCACTCACAGTTAAACCGTCCTTGAGTCTATATGTAAGGTCACATAGTGATAACAATGTTTTCAGTTTAGCACACCAACGGTATTCAACGTCGGTTTATGTCGATATTCGTCAAGTCGGTCTGTAATGCTGTTACGGTAGAATTAATCTGAACTGTCTATACTCAGATAGCGATGTTGCAACTTTCAAGAAAGGTTATGTTCGTGCTCTTAAAGCATAAGAATTTGACTTAGGAAAAAGATTTGGAACCGCGATGAGCTTTATACACGAAGAATAGAACTGCAGAATGAAGCAAGTTATGTCAGGCACCGTTCACAACAGCCTCTGATTTTGCCAGCACCTGTCCTTTTTAAAATATAGATATCGGTTTGTTGTTCATGGACATCGAAATTAAAAAATCGTCTTTAAATGCCTATGTTGGCTACACCGTCCAACGCTGGAAGGATATATATATAACGATGGTAAGGAAATTGTTTAGAGGTCAAAAAACGTGTCCTAAAAGCAAGCTACCCTTTAAAAAGTTAAAACTATGATAGTTTGTTGTGTAAGACAAATTGTTCACTTAATTCAGTCAAAATAATATCTGATGAAAAATTAGGGCCGATGCGCACCGCTGTCTAAGAAGAATTTTTATGACTGGCTAACGCTAACCCTAATCCCTAACTAATCCCTAACCTTGACAATGGATACAATCGATACAATACAATACCATCAGCCAATCGAAAAATACCTTACGAGACAGTGCACATCAGCTGAAAAATTATGTTTTGACTCATTTTTTTTTAACGTACCACAAAACTTAACGGAGAAAGACTTCGAAAGTAAAATGGAACTTCTCTTTCAATGAAAAGGGGTTCCTCTCAAACATAACTTCGGAACTGAAATTTCACAAGAAGGTTTAGAGAGAGAGCTTTTGTCTTTAATGCTATAAAATTAACACAAAAAAGTTCTAGTTTACTTATAGGTATTCAAAACCGAGGAAGTGTGTTACTCTACGAAGATCCGTCTTTTACTGCAGTTCCTTTCAGAGCTATATGTTTCTGTGTATCTAGATAACCTTGTGTCGCGTTTCAGCCAGTTCTTTTCAGCCAGTTTAGAATGGAACCACGCCCAACAGACCCATGATGTAGAGGCCTGAAGGTCAAGAGATCATTTCAGTCTTATTGTCCCTTCTGTGGACGTTGTCCCTCCCTGGAGTAGAACTCCTTTGGGGTAACGTTTTGGTTTTCGCCCTTTGACATCCAGCCGAAGGGGCTTTTGAAAAAAAAGTCTGGTGTTGCCTTTATGTGGGTGCTGTTGCGAAGACACAAATAAATGAAATAAAGCTTGTCGTGACATTTATAAAGCTTGTAGGAACATTCATTGAAAACAAGAAGTTACTTTTGATAATAAATAATGACGTTTGTAAATAGATTCTCATTGATCTTTTTTAGCCTTGGAACATAAGCCTTACTCAAAATTTCAGTGAAATGGTGGTATAATATTACCCAAAGGCCTCTTGAAATCAATATTACCAAATAATTTAGTTTGTAAATTTGTCCTTGCCATATATAGAAGTATCAGAGCTAATAAAAAGTTGGAAGAAAACTCGTCTATATCGAACAAAAATTTCGAAATGATGTTATCGCCAGACATGTGTCAATGGCTTGGGCGTGGCTTGTAAGGGCAGGATGCGGAGACCTCAGATTGAATTAGACATTCAAAGTGAATTTACAAGCATCATTAATGGAACACAAAACCAGAAGTATACCAAATGAGTAGTAAGGAATAAACGTGTGTCACGTGTTGAAAGCCATTAGGTGAGGGGTCATATCGGTTTTCGAAGTAACTCACTGACCGAAACGGTGGCCGAAGTTTACATCTTTTCAGCATTATGATATCACGTCTAAGTACCAAATGTAATTTTGCCATCGTTTGTGCTGTACGTAAGCTTGTCTAATTGGCAAGACTTTTTCAGTAATCTCTATTTCGCAACTGATCTCATAACAACATTGCGGATTAGTAGCTGAACGTTTCTTTAAGTTCGTACGACTATGAGATACAATTCCATGTATGATGGATTTTCTTCAAACCTTTTAAAACAAACTTTCTCACACAGTCAAATTAAGAGGCTTCATTCAGGAATTAGTTATAACTATCCGCTTTCTCAAAGAAGAATTATATTTATGCTTGATTGGGGCGTTTGATTAATGGTGAAAAATTATCTATAGTTTATCCTTCTGACAATATTCATCTTCAGCCTTTTAATGAAACATCAAATTCAGGGAGGCCTGCATAGGAGAAACGTTTGAAAACCTCTAAGTTTTCCCTGTTTTTCTTTCTGAGAGGAGATTGCAACGCTGATGCTTGAGGATGTATTTGAGTTACACCTGGGAATAGGGAAACATGTTTTTCGTGTAAGGTTGTTCGAAGATCACGAACCAGTAAAATGACTTTCATCTCTACAAAAGAGAAGCACAACCACTTATTTGCATGAGAATGATCCTGTCTTGGTTACTGATTCTTCTAGTTGAACAGGCCGAACACAACATTTTAACTCAAGTTACCTACTTCCGGTGACATGTTTTCTCGCGCCCCTTCGAAGAAAGGTTATCCGAATCATTAAAGTAATTGATGGCGTGACCTAAGTAAACAACACTTTGATTCTTCGTAAGCCTATCTGTGTCACCTTCATTTAACCCCAACCTGATGAATACAACCTTGTTATCTTGGCAATTATGTACGTGACGTCAAACCAGGATATTCAGAAACTGACGTCATAGAAACGTTATCTTACGTGGTATGAGTATAAAATAGTCTAAAAGTGAATTTACATATAGAAACATGTTATAACTATGCGATGGCTACCTTTCTCGTTATTCACCACATCCTTCTCGGAAACACTAAGAAGCGGGGCTTCGTCTGAGCAACCCTATTCCTCGACTAGTTGTAAGTGTGTGCGGCCGCGCGGAAACCTTTCCAAGATTTACCAGTGATAAAAAGTGACAAGCAGTTGAATATTTGAATATTCCACATACTTCAACAGTGCTCCACGTTTTAAATTCAACAAGTATAATAGGCCTTCTCCTATCTATCTTACGCACCGCTCCCAAGTGCCCCAGGCTGTCCTCTGTTTCCGCTATGAAATATGATTATTGTAACCTGATACGTACGCCCCTCAATCACGTGACACATTACGAGTGATCTCCTCTCGCCTTTCATACTCCATCATTCTAGTCATTTATGACATGTCAAACAATTGTGTTTGAGATGGAACTAGGGGATGAAGATAAGGTGCTTTATGCCCTACTGACAATGCTTAACTCGAACTGAGAAAAATGTCAAAATATTTTTAAATCTTATGTTTCAAGACAAATTTCTTTAGTGTTGGCAATTTCCTTTGACGCCAACATTCAGGAAGACTTAACACGGAACTTGAGAGGAGTAAACAACAAAGTTTGGGAGAATGATTGTATTAATCAAATAATGGAAAAACCCTGAAGACACAAAATTGTCGGATTTATTCAAAAGGGTTACCCGCGGTAATGCTTTAGTGGCGGGCGAGTCCAGGGATTTTTTATGAGGGCTGCACTAAAGAAGGTTACCATAGGGGCCGAAGTTTCCCTCCATGTTTGGGGCTGGGGTCACAATACATGTCATTTTATAGCACTCTAAATTTAAGACTTGTCACTGCAGTCCCAGACTACTAACATCATAAATCAAGAAGCATCAAGTGAGTGGTTCAATGTCCAACTTACCAGACGGATTTAAACAAAAATTGTATAAATTAATATGTAAAAGAGAAATTAAAGCCAGACTTATTTCCTCCGAAATTTTAAAAACTTCACATTGCCCCTTCATTTTATCCATATCTTAGGAGGTAAAATTAATAGACTGAAAAAAAAAACAACGTAACAGAGGAAATTGCTCATCAAAGTGAAGGGATGACGTAATTCCTGATTGCTTCAAGTGTTAATATCTCGACAGCCACACTAAGTCTCATTTATTCTCACTCATTATGGGATAATTTTTTTTATGAACAATCACTTAAAGATCCTTTTCTTTAAGGCCACCTTATACTCGCAAATACTTGTGACGTCATCATTAAACCGTAGCATTACATTTACTCAACCACTATCTAAATAAGCAACGTCTTAGAAATTTGAACTTTACAGAATCACAACCACTTAAGGGAAATAATAGGTGGCCTTTTTAAAGAAAATATAAACTTTATTGTACTTTATTGTCCATCTAGTTTTACCTAGTTCTTTATATTAAATCTTACAACATCTACTATTTTGCTAAATGACAAGTCATATAAACTGAAACTGGACACCCTGACGTCTATAAATCTGTTGCTTGGGTAACTGTTTGATTTATGCGGCTTGGTTAAAGTTCTTGCCATCATCCATTTCCTTCAAAATTCGGAAGAAAAGACATAATATTAAAGCTTTTTCCTTTCTTCATCGGAGCCAATACATTGAGAGGCATAATGTGGAAAATTTTCTTCTACAGTTCATTTATGTTACTGTTATGTTTGTTTCCAATGAATATTGATATTTACATTGAAATAAATAGTCGAATATTCACTTTGAGGAAAGGATTTTTTGTACAAATCCTTTGAAATTTATTTCTTTCAAACGATGATCAAGTTAAAAGATTTAAAAACCCTTCGAGCTTACAAGACGACCATTTAGTCCTGTTTGTTTCCCATCGATACACAAATGCATTTTGATATCTTTGGGATGTGTATACTGATATGTGCTGGGTTCGGTCTCCTGAAACGTTGCTCACATTTAAAGACGAGAGAAGAATGATTACAACACAAGAATCTCCTAGAAAACAGCCGCTCGATGAGAGATGTTATTTTCTCTCTTAGAGCCACTCTTGAAGCCACCATCATAACTCGTTACTCTACCCACACCTTGCTTTTACTATTGACGTTTCGGTATTACTGGCATTCGACGAATTTTGATCTACAAATGCTGTGGGTTAAAGGGATACGATGTGCTTTGTTCCATCGAAATTTAACATTATCTGAGTGTATAGCATTGCTATCACACAATAGTTTGCTCATGCTTTGTGATTTTTGCATAGAATCAGGAACCTAGTTACCCTTATTTAAAAGTGATCATGACTCCATCTAAGTTCATTTCATGATAGGATTAGAATAATCAGATTCTTACGACTAAGTTCAAAAGCCTCCCAGCAAAAAATATTTCCGTACCATTCTCTCGATCAACCCTTAAAATCTGGGAGTGTATAACCCTTTGCTTCCCTTTAAGGTTGCTAGTCTTGCTTCAGACTCATGTAACCAATTATTCATCCGCGGAAACTTGTTTTGCCGATAAATTGACCGCTATCTCGACTTTGCAATGGGAGGGTTTGCCAGTCCTACATGCATAAAATGAAGTCAATGAAGAGCTACTTCTGAGAGAAAAAAGTGCCATTTTACTGCTAAAGGGCACTAATGGACTTGCAAAATATCGGGATCAATTTAATATGCAGATTGCAAGAAAAGATTAGCTCACAAGCAGGATAAAATGTGCTAACTATCGAATAACAAATTTATATGTAAGGAGATTTTAACTCAATAACTTTTACGGAATAGACCTATTTGTTTCTACAAGGCAATTGATAATTGAGAAAAAGTTCACTCTACGGATGAGAGCGAACTGTTAGGGGGCAGATATCAAACCTTAGGTCTAACAAACCGATCGAGAGCGTAAGGACCTTTTTCTTTCAGAACATATCATATGAAATAGTGAAGAGCGCCAAGCATGTTACTTTTTTGCAAAGGACAACCTGAGATTTTGAAACAAGGTAGTTGTTTAGGTAAGAACATATGTAAAATAGCGATCAAACAAACGAATGTGTTCTTGGCTGGGTCTTCTTGAATAACGATGGTCGTTAAAATATCCAGCAAAAACTTTTATCTTTTTCAGAAATTGTAAATGCCGAAGTATCTGTACATACAAGTAATTGAGAAAGCTAAAATATTTCCTTCAAAGGTTGGAACCAGACCCGTAGCCAGACAAGGTACTGGAGGGGGCCAAAATTTTTCCAGGGCGTGAAAATTTATTCAGGGGGCCAAATATGCACAAATATATTAAGTCAATGATAAGATTCAAACTCTCTAGGGGGCCAAAAAAATTTCAGGGGTGCATCGCCCCCCTGCCCCCACCCCACCCCCTTGGCTACGGGCCGGGTTGGAACCTCATACTCAAAAGCGTAAGGCCCCTTGAGCAAGAAATGGTCGACTTCGGGACAAAATGCTCTCTTTTTTAGGGTAAAAGACATCTCATGATTATATGCCGTTTAGAGAAAATTTCAAGGCAAACATCCCCTCTTGCACAACGTAGGCTACTTAGATACATTTAATACGATTACAACATCTAAAGAAAAAGCCCATAAAAATTGGAACTTGTAAAGTTTCTGGTGAAAGGTAGAGAAGGAAGGGGTAAGGTGGGTGTTTTATCAAGATGGGTTAAAAAATCACGGCTTTAAAGGGAATTTAGTTTGTAACAAGATGGCTGGTTTAAATGGTAACCTGTGGACACAAACCAGTCACTGAATGGAATCATGCCATATCTTCCTGAATCAGTGACATCTCCAATGAGAATGGAAGGGATATATCCCCCTCGAGCTATCTGCCCCACCCCCTTGACTAGCTGTTTATTTCCCCAAATACAAAATAGTGCAGCTGACAAGTTATTGACCCCTCCATATCCCCACCCTCTTTAAAACCCTGATTACGCCTATTTTCAAGATAAACTTAGTTAGACAAAATTCAAGTAGGTATACTTCAATGTAAATCTTCTGCTTGTTTCATTACTCCATGGCTAGACTTTCTCAGATCTGAGGACAAAATCTTCACACGCCTAAACGCGGAAGTTACCCTCTAAAACCCTGCTTACTATTAGCATATTCTCAAGTGCTCAAATTGTCAGACTACTTAAAGGTTCGATTTCTGTCGCGAAAATAAGGTCGAAAATCTCGAAATTCAAGTCAAGGATTTCTGTTATCCATTAAAGAAAACAATATCAGATTGCCCTAAATTTGATGTTTTTCGATGTTTTTAATTTTTTTACAGAATGAAAGAGAGCAAGTTATGACGACCAGTTTATGGGTTAACCAGGTAAGGTCTTATTTTTAATATATATTTATATAAATATATATATATATGGAGGGATTTCATATGACGTCACGCGCAATGGATTCATAGGCACTGAAGGGCAAAACACACACGCAGTAAGCGAATTTAAAGCTCACGCGCACGGCATAACCATAGATACTACTGTGACACAATGGACGCGTGCCCGTCAAAACCAAAGAGACGCGCGAGCTTGCCATTCAAAACAAAAAAGACGCGCGATCTTGCCCTTCAAAATTGCGTCTAGTTGGTTAAAGTCACGTGACTGAAATCCCTCTATAGGCATTTAAGCACTTTAAAACCCGCAGTTGACTCCTTTGTACCATTACTCTTTTATATGATTCTTAAAACGTTGAGTCTATCGAAACCACGAGGATCCTGCATGTTTCCCCGGAGGAGATTGTTGATATATATATATATATATATATATATATATATATATATATATATATATATATATATATATATATATATATATATATATATATATATATATATATATATATATATATATATATATTGTCATCTCCCTGAGATCACATCTGCCAAGATCGGCTTTATAGCCTAATTGGTTAAGGTACCTGCACGTAAAGCAGGTCTGGTTCAAGTCCCAGTGGAGATGGTCAATTTTCGCCGAGGTTGGTTTCATTTATTCATTTTACTTTGCATGATGCTCTGGGAATGCTAGTGATTCCTACTTCATTTCAGATTATTTACAAATATACTTTACTAAACCGTCAATCATCCGGTTTCCGGAATTATCGGGCAGATCATCAGAGTCGAAAAAGGACGAGGCACCCACTGCTCTGCGTAGTGCCTCCTCGTGAGAGATTGTCATCTCCCTGAGATCACATCTGCTAAGACCGGTTTCATAGCCTAATTGGTTAAGGCACCTACACGTTAAGCACGAGGTCTGGGTTCGAGTCCCAGTGGAGGTGGTCAATTTTCGCGGAGGTTGATTTTATTATCTCATTTCACTATATTACTCATTTCTGCTATCCCTGGTCACTATATAACACATGATAGAGAAAGGACTGAGCATAGCTGCTCCAAATAACGCATTAGTACAAACAAAAGCAAGCTCAAGCAAAACATGTTAGAAAAAGAAGGAACCACAGCAAAGATGAAAACTTGAGAAGGAGGATTATCTCACGGTACGCACATCCTTTACAATGATGCCCACCGCGGAGAAAAAAGGCTACCAAGTCTATAAATCCATCTCAGTCCTATCAGGGAGCAACAGCGCCCTGGTTCTATGGCCTCCTGTTTTTGTTTAGATGAGTTTGCAAGCGATTGAAGCCCGATTGGTTCAAAATTTTTACAGATTGGGACGTATTGGCCCAGCCGAGTATTTCCTTTCTTGTTTCTTGTGTATGACTGTGTATGACCGCGGCGCATAAAAAGACGTGGAATGCCATTCCTTTATAATAGACCCAGCGTTCGAGAGGGTTCAAAAGACCTTTTGGCTGGTAAAGGAAGGAGAACTCGGAACCCCTTTAGGGCCCCCTTCTAGTTACACGTAACCCGAGACTCCTGACCTTAGATCCATTATTAACAAACATTTTCACATTTTACAGCTTTCACATAATCTGATGTCCTTCCCAGTCCCCCTAAGGTTATATACCGTCAACCGGGAAATCTTCAGGCACACTCAGTAAGGGCTAGAGTTGTTGAAAATGACAGGAGTATACACAGAAGTTGTCATAAGACCCAATTTAAGAATTGTGTCACTTTGTAATGTTCTACAGAAAACTTACAAAGTTTACAGCAATGCTACCGGAGAAAGGTTTACCATTTTTAGTACTGTAACTTGTACGTCAGGAGGGGTGGTTTACTTGATCAATTGTAAGGACTGTGGTGAATTACGTGTTATACACCCGGTCATGGACAAGAAACACGAAAAGAAAATACTACTCCGTTTGGCCAACACTTCCATGTCTGTAACAATTTTGAACTAATCGGGCAAAACCATGAAAACTATACTCCAAAAATTGTCGGTTCAAATTTGAGGGGCAACTAACCAAAATCTGTTCAGCAATTTGACTAGATATGGTTCAAAGTTAAACCAACTCGGTTTAATTTTGATTTTTTTTTTAATGTTTTTTAGAGTGTATAATCGCAGATAAGCATTTAATTTTCTGCTGGCTTGCATCTTTTATTACAGAGGTCGACAACATTTACAGTCGTTTCTCTCACTTTTTCAGTATTTTTGAATGGGGAGGAAGAAGAATTTTTCCCGAATCATTGAACCTTGCTCAAGTTTTACTCTAACTATAGAGCGGTGCAGCATATTATAAAAGTGTAATTTCGGCAAAATACGCAAAACTTTCCATTAAATTCCCATATTTTTTAAAAGATCTTGGGCATTAATTTTAAAATTTTAGGATATGTGGGGATTTCGTATATTTTGTATCGATTCCTTTTGTAAGTTTTTGCGGAAATTTTGACCGGTTCTTTGCTTCCAAATCAGGCCCGTAGTCAAGGGGGAGGCAAGGGGGCGAAGCCCTCCTTGGCAATTTTTTCGCCCCCCTAGAAGATCAAAAAGTAGCATTGCCGTAATGCATTTTAGTATGTTTCGCCCCCTCTGGAAAATTTTTCGCCCCAGAAGCTTTTTCGCCCCCCCCCCTTCAGCACCTTGTCTGGCTAGGGGCCTGCTCCAAATATTTGAGAAGGGGTAGTGTTCTCCTTCTTCCCTGCTTCATTGACATATGATTCTTATACATTTTTGTAGAGATGTGAAGTGCTTAATCAAGTTAAGATACTTTGTCGTTCTTGAAAATTTTTCTAGAATAGTAAAACATCACTTTAATCCTTGTATGGGAAACTGGTGTACAGGTATATGTATCAAGACCAGTCGGTTACATGTAGCATTACGGACAACCTTTAGCTATTGTCACACTAAAGTAATTCTATGTTATGACTTTAAGAGTTGTAAGTTTTATTAATAAGCTATTTAAAACAATGAGTTATTCGTCTTCCCATTTCTATTCTGATTCATGTCATATCATGCTTTTAACGTTAATTGAATTTCCTACACGAAACTGGATAGTTTCCCATCCAATTATCAGTTTGGTATCATAAAATGTAATATTTTAATGTAATCAGCACTCTGAGGGAGCTAGGATTGAAATCGTAGACAACTTCAATCTCCGGGGAGGTCATATTTCCGAAGGAATGAACGTTAACAGAGGGCGACAGATTACAAGAGAATTCTATGAAGTACAGCATGGGATATCATAATAAATAAATTTTATCATATCATATGGTATCAAATGATTTAACTTCATCATAATAAATGTTGAGTATCCTATCGCCTTGTAGACGTAAACTTGAAACAGTGTATATGATGTGCTCGTCCAAACAAAATTTTACCTAAAGTGCCAGGCTAAACTGTCAAACCATCTGTGTGATTTATCAATAGCATTAAATCGTCTGTACAGACAATACCCATCAAACTCGCACATTTAAAAATTAGTAAAATCATGTCTGGATTTCGATTACTAAAATGAATGTGTTTATAAGAATCATTTATGCTGTCGTCTATGGCAAACATTCAAAACTCTCATCTTTCTGAAGGCATTAATATAAGATAGGAAACAGTAAATTTCCGCAGTCACACTAGCCTTAATTAGATGTAAGCATAACGCTATATAAGGTATGTTTACTGCAAGAAATAAGGGGAAGGAACTTGCGTTCTATTTAGTTTCTGTTTGACGAAACGACTGGAGACAGGGAGTAAGAAACTTATAAAGAATAATCTACGCCAAGAGTCTATAACACCTTTAATATTTAGGCTTTAATGTAGGGTCAGCTGGGTAAACAGAGGGAGGGGTAACAGGTGAAATAATGTTAAGTTTAGAGGAAAAGATCCCTTGTATTAGTAAAGTTAATTTTTCTGCTATTTTTTGACAAATTAAGTAATGAGTGATCTTCACTGAAGTGTATAACTATACTACCGTGCTGGCGATGCCTAGGGTCCAGCCCTGCCTTTTCTTCAAGGTGAGGAACAAGTTGAATTCAAACAATGTGTGAGGTCAAATATCCATAAAAGGAGTGAAAATGGTTGAAAGGATTTGACACTATGCGGGGTTAAATGAAATAAAGAGACAAAATGATTGCTGGTTGGCTATTTTCTACTGCCAAATTATTTTCTCTATAAGCAGCAAATCCTATTGTGCCTACATCACCTTTAGCATACACTCAAATAACGTCCGGTTCAAATTGAACCGAAAACGGATAAAATGGGCACTTAAGCGAAAGGGGTCAAATACTTGACTATTTTCGGTTTCGAACTAACCATTTTCTGTTCAAGATGAACCAATTTATATATGACCAGATTTCGGTTCAGTGTCAATTTGAACGGATTCGGTTCAAGTCTGAACCGGACGTTCTTAGAGTGTAGGTCTCATATAAATTTCTAACGACTTTTTCTTCTTTTACCTTTAGCGTTGGGTGGATTATCGCTTAGTATGGGATCCTGATGATTATGGCGGTCTTGTGAGAATCCACGTGCCGATCAGCTTTTTGTGGAAACCGGACATCTTACTTTACAACAAGTAAGGAAACAACAAAATTCACCCCGCGGGGTAAATTTGAACAGGATCATGGTCACGGCTGAACCATCTATTTCCAGGATAAAGTGTCAAAGAAGTCTGGTTAAGTTTTACTAAGGGAAAGTTAATATTTTGTCATGATTTTAAACCAATTAGTAATTTAACCAACGATCTGTTCATTTTGACCACGATTATCTGAAATATAACCAGATAATGGTTGGTTACCCTGTGTCTACCATCCTGGTTAAATTAAACTAGGGTGTTTTATAGTACATCGGTCCTTACATTATATAGCTTTATGCGGTAAAAACTCTATTAGATATATTTCAAACCTGTTCCTAGTAAAATTATCTTGAACGAAGAAAGCGGGATTATTTGATAAACCAATCCTTAAGGTGAAGTTTCATATTCTAATAGACCTTATGCATATGACGTCAAAGAAGACAAAATGCCCTCTCGACTGAGGTAAGCGTGTAGCATTACAACTTACACCAACACAAATGCAGACATTTAATTTTTGTACCGGTCGTATACGCGCCTAACTCAGCTTGCGCGTGCTAAGGTTACACCTTGCGTTCAAAGTGTGCGGTCATGAACCTCGTCTAGCTAGCTTCATTGTTTGTCCTCTAAAATGACGTCGCGTGACGTCATGCATAAAGTCTGTACCGATATAAAATAAAGTTTGCAAACGTTTTTGAAAATCAGTATTATAGTACTTTTACTGTAGACTTAGCATGCTGTATTCAAAGTAATCTGCACCTCATTTAATTGCTTTGATTATGCGTTCATCATCTGATCCTGATATTAATAATGCCCGTGTCGTCAACGTGAACATATTGACAGAAATTCAATTCTGTAAATTTGCGTGGGGAGGGAGGACGAATTGCATGACACAAATTGCGAAAAACTAGAGAGACAAAGGTAAGAAAGGAAAAAAGAAGAAAAAAGTAAAAAGCTTTAAGTACGAGGAACATTAAAGAGACCTTTCATGAAGGTGTTTTTCTCTTTTTTGGCGGTATATTGAGTCCTGCAGTCGAGGTTAGAGATCTATAATTTATTGAATTAGGCTCGGTGAACTTGCCGACCCAGATATAATGGCAATTACAGTGACCCTGGCTTACATTCCCTGACTGCTGCGTGATTTAATATTTGTCTCAAGCATACTGCGATCAGTGTGAAACGAATGAAAGTAGCCTAGTCACATAGGCGAGCGAGGGGGAGGGTTGGGGGGAGGCTGGGACTGCAGGCCCGCCATTCGGCATATTTTCGAGTAAGATATATACTTGTGTCGGTAAAACATACATTAAACTATCAGGTTAAAGTGCTGCAGCCCCCGATGGATGCAGTCCTATGAGATTATAAGGATGGTTATAGCTTTACTGTCACAAAACGTACACGCACGAAATTCTTAGTAATTTATATTGCGCACGTCGCACATTGGTCAGTATCCATTAGTTAAATAGTTACAAAATGACATGGAACCATAACTGCAGGAAAAAATTTCACTACATTAGCATGCAGGAGAGAAACGTATCCCACTGGAAAACAGATTAAATTACTATATCAAACCAGCAGCCAAGGGGAGGGGGTGGAACTCCCGAAAATAAACTATCATTGCCTTAGTGTATTTTAGTATTATACCTCTCCCCCTTAAAAGGACATTTCCTCCTGGAGCTTACTCCCCCCCCCCCCCCACGGTACCTTGTCTGGCTTCTGACATGAATTATATTGCCCAATGAATTTCTGTAGTTGTTAATCCGTATACTTACACGATCGTACTAATGCAAAGGCTCTTAACTGAAGAGTGGGTGTATTCTAAGTGATCTACGTACAAAATAATAAACAGCAAAACCACTGATTGTAATATTTCAAGTTAGCACTGTAAAATCAAAACAGAAATCTTCGTAGACTGATAGTAGGTTTTCTCAGACAAATTGAACAAGCAACATTTTGGAGAATACTTGGAAACACACTAAAGTGGTAATACGACTTCAAGATTCTCATTAATTAACCAAATGATGTATTTCTATTCTAAGAGAACTGGATTTAAAGTTTAAGAAGCTAGGACACTCCTTGTTTGTAAGAATCGGTGACCTTTAAAATTCTTGTCACTTAAAGGGTAATGCAATCTAAACGTTCAAAACTTAAGGGAAAGAAATTTATGTCGGTGTACATTTTCACATCATTAGGCATAGTTTTAAGGATCCTGGTTGAACTTTCTTAAGATGTTATTTATTATATAATACAATCAGGGGCATTTAAAACTGTTAAATACTAACATATTTGATCAATGCAGCCTTCACTGCACTCAGGTACATTTTCATAGCTTGATTCAAATCGAAGTATCGCCGAAGTAGATAAACAAAAGATATTGATAGCGCCTCCATGAGGTATGCGGTATCATCTTTTATTTAAAATATTTTGAAATACCTATTTTAAATTTCCTGAAGTGTTCGTATAGCCTAAATAAATTCCTCGGCCAGGGTGCATTGTTTATATTGCCGAAACTCTAATCACACCCAGTACGTATCTTTACCAGATAAAATTTGCTATCATTCTATACAGTGTCTTCCACCTAATCGGGATAGGCATCAACAAATATGCTACACATTCTCCCGGTTTCAATTTAAACTTCGAGATTTGCTACCAAGTTATAATTGTTTGACTCCAGAGTGAGATCAATCGATTTTCAAAAATGTAGTTTTTGGAAACAAAAGGTCCCGTTTTATGATTCTTTATGTTGCCATTACTTACTCAAATTTCTTCATTGGTAGTCTAAAGGTGGTAAATGTCGTATTGAGGATGTTTTGACATAAATTGCAAATACATCTGCCCCTGTTTAGAATGTGAAAGGCAATCAATAATTCTTGATATATTGTCAAAATGGAGCCCTATTGCGTAAGTAAACTAAAGTATTAACTATACAATGGTGCCAGTATGGGATACACGGCAATGGCTGAGTGATCAGAAATGGACATTTGTCTTAAATTTTACTACAATTTTGTTTCAAAAGTAACTATTTGCATTTGTTCGTGAGAATCAATTGGGCACATCCCACTCATATTGGACAGAGGAAACCTCACACACTCTAATGATTAACTATAAATTCTACTTAGAGGATTGTTTATTTAATGTTACTTTGTTCAGTGATAATACTTCACTCGTGGATCATATGATGGACGTTCTTCCTTTCGTCTTTTTCTTGTTAATTAAGAGCATTTGTAGGGAATCGAAATCCAGTCTGCTAACTCTTCAAATAAATTGTAGCCAAAGAAGAGAGCATCTTAAGTTAAAAGTATGAGAAGACGTCTGGGAATGTTTGAGAATATCTTCCCCTCTTGTGACAACTCCTTGCTCGTAGTGACAAGCACGGAGACTGAAGTTTTTATGAGTATGATATATCGTTGGAATGGCTAGAGTATAATCTAACGTTTATAACTGTTTACAAGAAGGAGAAAGTTGTCCAAGAGAACTACTACCCGAACAACGATTTCCGCATGTTAACCTTTATCACATCCTGCCCCATACCCTTGTCAGCCGCAACCAAATATACGTCGAGGTAATAAATTTCGCTCTTAAAACTGTAAAACGAGCTAAGCGTAAATGATCTTCCATTGTAGTTTAGCATTAGAGAAAACTTTGTATAATTTAATGTGTAAAGGCCTACCTGACATATACTCTTGTCTGAAGAATACTTCCTGTCGGTAACCTTTTCTTTCACGTATTGGGTTTTGTTTCTTCTTATTAGAACTCTTTCCAAGAAAAATAACATAGTTACGGCTCATTTTCAGCAACTCTTGGTTCTGTAATAATAAAAATCTTTTTGGTTGTTATGGCAACTACACTGAAAAGGGGAAGTAGACTCCGATATTGACGTTACAACGTATTTCTTGAAATATGACCATTGATGTGTTAAGACAGTGCTATCCATTTGAAAAAAGAAAATATATACTGCAGGTAGCAAATCTGTTGTGAGGAAATCGAACTGAAATAACTTGAACATTTTCCATGTAGTTGTTTTAAATCAGTATACAAGTGGCTTCTTTCATATAACCAAAACTGTAAGTGAAATTACTTCCAAAGGTTGGTTTCCTTTTTAGATACAAACACTGAACAGCTGAATAGGACCTGTCTTTTACAATTTGTTTTTCAGAGAATAACCATACAGTTTGCTTTTCATCTGATCGTAGAGAATCCACTAAGTTTGGCCTTCGTCACTGGAGCAGGGAGTTGCTATTTGTCAAATAGCAACTCCCTGATTAGAGAAAGTAGCTTAAATAAAAACAAAACGATGTATGCGACAATTTTACAATAGTGTGGATCCATTTTGATATTATCGACTTGCCTAAAGTCTGTTAAAAATGGTTTACTTGTTAAGTATTTTAAATCACTAGTCTGAGCAACTTTTAAGTTTGAGCTCATTAATCCTGTAGGGATAGCTATAGGCTATATTCGAAAAGTGGAGCACAGACAATAATTAGATATTGTCAACAGACAAAAAAGAGTGGTATATAAAGTATTACAAGAGTCTGATATGATGCCCCAACGTTCGTGAAAAAGTTGAGTTATACTAAATCCGGTGATATTAATCGCACAAGCTGACTGACCGTTATATCTAAGACTGTATCTTTGGTGAGATGTACATGGTTCCTTGCAGTCTAACGTTTCTTTCAAAATCTAATAAAGTCTACTTTTAATAAATGAAATTTACTGCGAGGTGCTTGGGAGAGATCGAGGAGGCCATCTTGGTCCCTGAGGAGCATTAGAGCTCAGAAGATTCATCTTTGGGTATTTGGGGATGAACTATCCGATCCCTTGACAGAGGCTGCTCTGACGGTTATCATGATTATTGACTGTCAACATTCCGAGTAAAAGTCTCATCTTGGCGAATTTATTCGGACGAGAAAATATTAAAAAGAGGGTCTAAACGACAAACGGAGTCTTCCCATGCTTATTTTGATATAACAATTGGACTAAATGATAAAGTGAAATGAATACATATCGCTGTCCATGTCCACCCCAGTGATCTAGAATTTAAATGATTCGTATCATATGTCAAAAATGAGCAAGTTATTTATTCAATGGTCAACTTTACAATTGCTGAATAAACAACTTTTTGGAGGCTTAAGAAAATCCTAGTTATTTAAGGAGTCTGTTTCATTAATTCAACTTAGAGCCCTAATATGAGGCTTAACTAAATTTACTCTTTTGGACAAAAGAATGAGAGTCTAAAAGAACAGCTTAGAAAACAAACTTATATGCAAAAGTTTACAGTGTTGTTGCATCACAAAACCTGTGTTCAGATTTGCTGTTGCTCCAAATCGTGATCTGGATAAGGGTCTTCATCCTGATTTCGGTTATCGTAATTATTGAACACTGTTGATTCACATTATACGATCTTAGGTCAGAACAGTCATCATCAGATTATGTTTAAATAAAGACCCACACTTTTGTCATAATACAATAATGACTTGATAATGGTATTCTATTCTACTGACTATGATTGTCAATGACATATTTCATCGGGGCACCTTTAACACACACCATTCGTCCTTGATTCAGAAAACTTATCAGACCAAGGGCAAAACTGTAGTCTGTAAGCGTATAACGCAGGGATTTGGGAACGGCAGCTCCTTGAGCAAAATCTGGCGATTTCAGGGCCAAAATGCGATTTTCAGGACAAAACTATGTCTTGATAGTTTGCCTATTAGGTGATATTTCAAGGCAAATACCTCACGCTGCTGCTGAAGTGTGTTCCAATAGCCTATGGTAAAAATCCATATGAACATACTTTTGACACAGCTCGTGAATAGATTATGATCTGATATCCGTATTGATCCTTATTACGGTATCGTTATTCCAATATTTTATCGGAAAACGCTGACTCACATTAATCAGCCTTCCTCACATCGTAGCAAATAATCATGAACAGAGACTTTGATAGAACGGCATTTGTCGTAACGACATGATCTTATACAGCTAGCTTTAATCAAACGTGAACACAGAAAAGACAGACCTTGAAAAGAAGCACAGCACTGTGGAAGATTTCTTTAATATCAAAGGGAAATAATTTTACTTTTCCTGTTTTCCAGTGTCGAGGGTACTTATGACGTCAGCATGCTCACGAAGGCCCTACTACATTTCAACGGAACCATTGAATGGTCCCCTCCGGCAGTATACAAAAGTTCATGTGATATCGACGTTGAAAACTTCCCTTTCGACGAACAAAACTGCTCACTTAAATTTGGATCGTGGACCCACGATTCGAGCCGGCTGGACCTGTATCCTGTTCGAGAATACCTGGACGAACGAACTTACTGGGAGAACGCCGAGTGGGAGATCGTTGAGATGCCTATCAGGAGACATAAGATTAAATACCCGTGTTGTGATCATAGATACGTAGATATTACATTTTACTTCGTTTTACACAGGAAGAGTCTGTTCTACATAGTAACGTTTGTGGTCCCTTGTGTCCTCATCACCATTCTGACTATTTTTGTCTTTTATCTGCCATCAAATTGTGGTGAAAAGGTAACTCTCTGTATCTCGATCCTTTTGGCTCTTATTGTGTTCCTCCTTCTTATTGCGGATATGATCGCACCGACCTCCAAAGCTGTCCCATTGATCGGTGTTTACTTACTTTTCAGTATGGGGATGGTCACGGTATCGATCCTGCTCACGGTTATCGTCATTCACATCTTTCATCGAACCCCGTTGACTCACACAATTCGTCCCTGGGTCAGAACAGTTTTCATCGAGATTTTGCCGCCGTATATTTTTATGAAGCGACCAGCTGACTGTGAGAAAGAATTTCCCGTGTACTGCGAACCGCAAATCCGAATAGACCCTCCGAAAAATGGCAGTTTCATCCCGAATGGAACCGATTCTCCTGCTGGTGACAGGTCGTGCTTTAATCGTCGTAGTCTCCTTCTCAGCCGCTCACCTAGTCACTACAAACGGCTGCAGAAGTCTGAGAGCCCCCATGACAACAATCAGTCTAATATGCTGTCTGTCGAAAGAGACCACGACTCCGAGGATGAAATGATGGATACCAACATAGATCATCACCACCATCACCACCATCATCACCATCATCATCAGCGCCATATGCAAACACATGAACGACAAAGTATAAACCCGAGGGTACGAGAGGGTTTAGAGTACATGAACTACATCGTAGAGAGAACAAAAACTGATGACAGTGAAAAGCAGGTATGATATAGTTGCTTTCGTAAGATCCTTGTACATTAAGTCAAGTTTGTTAATAGCATACCCTGGTGTATATAGCAATGTAGAGAGGCGGACTGACAATGAACTGGGCCCCTGGTGAAAATGGGTGAAGGGCCCTCCTCCTTCCCACCCTGAATCAACTTTCCCTCACCGACACTACTTATAATGGCCACAGCCTATCCCAAATAGGTTACCAACTCAATACCATTCTTCACATTAACAAAGCTCACTTTTCGAAAAAGTCTAATGTTTAATTAAAGTAAACAGATCATGTTATATTTAAAAACATTTATTATAATAATATGATTTAAATACAAAATGACATAATAAAACATAAACATAATTTCTCCGATTTGTTATTTCCCTGGATTTCCGAATTTTCCGATTTTCATTCAAATTTCTGAATGACAGTGTGGCCCCCCTATCTGTGTGGGCCCTTGGGCAGTGCCCGGTTGCCCGACTGCTCAGTCCGCCCCTGGTGGAGAATAAGCTGAGTAGTAAGTTAAAAAAAATGTCACAAAAGAAATGAATCTTGGATGACTAATTAATGGGAAGGGGGATTTCGATATTCTATCAGTGCCTATTTAACGTTTTGTCATCTATCCCATACAATTGGAAAAGTGTTGAACTTAAGGAAAAGAACCTTCTTCATTTTCATCTTTGAAAACATTATTGTCACATATGTGCCATAGCAAAGGATCTTTCTTTACAAAATATGAAATTGTTAATCTCCGGACCCGTAAATAAGCAACCTATGAAACCATTTTTTTAAAACTCGGGCCATTGTCTAGTGAAGGTTATATCAATTGATTGATCTCTTCAGGTTCAAGCAGAGTTCCAGTTTGTGGCCATGGTGCTTGACCGAATCTTCCTCATCATTTATGTCATCTGCGTAGCGGTAGGCTCTCTCAGCATCCTTCTCTCTTCTCCTGTCATCTGGGAGGATGAAAGCAAACATCCACCTCTTCCTACTGCACCGATATCATACGATGTATTGGCAAATCCGACTGCATCTTCTGCGTCGAAGTAAAGTGTACCGTTAATGCATGGTTTCGATGCAGCATGTATCGTACAATGTTATGGCATTGTACTGGACTTCTTGAGCAGGATGAGACTGAGATGTGGCTGAATTGATTCAAAGGAACATACGCTGGTAACTTTGTGTGTCACAATACTTCGATAGCAAGCTTGGTATGAAAAGTTTGCCAAGAACGAGTATAATTGTCGGTAATGCCAATCCAAGACACTCTCAGGCTGTGACAATTAGCCTAATTTCTGTACAAGCTGAAAGAAGGATGTGTCCTTTTAAGAGAGAAAAGGTGGCGGGGACTGCGTAGCTGGCAAAACATAATCGTCGCCGGTTCAATATTAGTAATAATTTCAATATTTTTTAAGAAAAAATTTATTATGACTCAAGACACCGTATCAGGCTGGGTCCTGATAGACTTCGAGGATGAAACATCTACGTAATAGTATCCTATGCTAAGTTAGTTTTGTCTGTGTGACCAAAAGACTGGAAAATTTGTAGCCACTGCAGTCACTGAAGCATACGTCCTCGTTCCTCGGTTGTCTGAACTAATATTAAATTAGCTGGCTTTTTAAGCTTTCTTTTCACACTTTGAAATGACCATTTCCGTAGGATTTAGACCATAAACAGAGGAGAAGCAGATCCTAAGTGTACCTAAAGTCTGGAATTTATACAAAACACTGCACTGTATATTATAAGCTGGAAAATAAATCTCACTCGTCCAGCTCCCATTTTCATAGTTTACTCAGTTGCGGTGGCATAAAAAGTAAAATTTATTTACTTAGGTTAATGTGTAATAGCCGATTGCACAGTAATTTGTAATGTCCATTTTGTACAACTCAGATTGATAGTTGCTGTATCCTCTTGAAATCAAAACACTTTTATGACTCTTACACAGGATGTAGCTAAGCCTACCCACTTTAGCCTAACCACTCTAGCAACAAGTGAATCACACTACATAGGTATAGGGGGATTTTAGTCACGTGACTTTAACCAACTAGACGCAATTTTGAAGGGCAAGATTGCGCGTCTTTTATGTTTTGAAGGGCAAGCGTCCATTGTGTCACAGTAGTATCTATGGTTATGCCGTTCGAATTTGCCGTAAATACGGTTAGTGCGTGTGTGTTTTGCCCTTCAGTGCCTGGGAATCCCACTTGTGCGACGTCTCATGAAATCCCTCTATACCCTGGTTAAGGAAAAATAAATAAAAACAAGGAGGGAAATTGGAGTAGATCTTTCGAACTCTCATACATTTTAACTTTATTTTAGACCTTGGGCACACTGTAACATAGAATTATTCGTACATATCTGGACATTACGGTAGAATAAAGCTTCTTCAGTTTACTTATGCGGCTGAACTAGGTCACTAGCTGTATTTATAATGGGACAGTACATTGTAATGAGTAGACTAGCCTCTTCTTTTGTATATATAATTTTAGAAGTTAAATAGCCTTTACAGTTTTTCAGGGTTATGTCACACATACACTCTAAAAACGGTCGGTTCAAATTTGAACTAATTCCTATTAAATAGGCACTGAACAGAAATCTGGTCAAATATTTGACTAGATTTGGTTCATTTTGAACCGAAAATGGTTAGCTTTGAACCGAAACTGGTCAAATATTTGATCCTTTTTTCCTGTTCAGTGCCCATTTGATCCTGTTTTGGTTCAATTTGAACCCGGCCGTTTTTAGAGTGATATATAGTAGCAGCAAGATGAACCATTCTTGTTGAGCAGTGCCAAACACACTGTATACTATTTTCACCTGACCTTCATTATTCCACTAAATGGACTTTCGCATTTTGTCGAGGGATATCAAAGCTGATGAAATGTAATGTTCAAAGTTTTACTTCATTAGATCCCCTCAGGCTATCTCGTTTGGTTAAACTACAACAAATTTTGTCATATAAAATTAATCCTTTGACGCGTATCTATAAGTTTTCATCGCCTTAGGATATTTCATGGGTTGTGTTATCACGTACGTGCATTACACTGCCTCATGTTTTTGTGTATAGTAAAATCTAGGTATGAATCTACTTCATGTCGATAAGTTGTTTCAAAGCTGTACATAAATTTAAATTTCATTTAAAACTGCCGATTTACCAAATATTCAGTGATTCTCTTCAGCAATATAACGGTGTGTGAATGATAAACACATATCATAGAACAGTATCGTTCATATTATAATAAACATATATTTATCTAGCCTATGAGTTGGAAGATTGTGTGGCTGTGTACCATTTTCGAATTGATACATACTAATCTATAGGCCTACTACGGTAAGCCTTGTAGTCTTATATGTAGACTAACATTGGATGGGTTCATTCGTTCACCGTTAGATGTTTTATAATTAAAGTAAATAGACCATCACTGCATACAGTGTTTTTAAATCAAAAGCCTAAATGTAGATGGGGGAGGTGGCGTGTGTGTGTGGGAGTGGGGGTTGTTTTCTGCTTTCATGTAAATGGTGAATAGAACTGAATAAAGTGCGGCATTTTAGTGTGGCATTTTGGAGTGTAACTTTCTCTGCGTTGTGTTGATCCCAACCCCCCCCCCCCACACACACATACACACACACACTTATTTTAGGCACTGCATACGAATACAGTGCCAGTTATGATATACTCCCTCACATGAACACAGAAAGGACACATTTTCAAACTGTCTTGTACGATATTCTGTATAGTCGCTTATGTTGAAGGGCTGGCTCTTGTCTCAAATTGAACTCTAAAAACGTCCGGTTCAAACTGAACCAAAAACGGATCAAGTAGGCACTTAACCGAAAAAGGATCAAATATTTGACTAGTTTCGGTTCAAAACTAACATTTTCTGTTCAAAATGAACCAAATCTAGCCAAATATTCGACTAGGATTCGGTTCAGTGCCCATTTGAACGGATTCGGTTCAAATCTGAACCGGACGTTTTTAGAGTGTATACACAACTGCATAGTTGAAAGTACGTTTTGTTAACTTAATTTTTATCAGCTTTGAAGTATACCTTTCTCTTGCATGCTACCAATTTGTGATACCTCCGCTGGTTCGGACAAGACAGGATACATTACTTAACCTAACGTAAAGACAATTTTGTTGTCAAAATTTTCGAAGAAATTTTTTAACAAGACTTCTCCTCCCCTTAAGAAGGAATGATCTTTATCAGAGTAAAGAATAACGGCATATGTTGGTATTTATAATAAAGTCTGTGTTACAGATTTTGTGAAATGATACGTTTTATTTTGTGTTCGAGTTAAAGTGGTGATTTATTGGTCAGTTGGTTTTAATGTTCCCACCAATTCGATTGTGATGTATTTATAATTTATCTTAAAACCAAATTAATTAATGAGAATTGGCCTAAGGAATCTTCTTTCATCCTGTCATTTATGAATTCTTCTTTTCATATTTCTGTTAATTTTGCTGTGCAACGAATCCATATTAAAAATTAAAGAATATTATTATATGTTTGTTTATAGTGCTCTCTTTTCATCGATTCTGTTTTGTCGTACAGATCCTATTGTAACGCCACCTCCGCAAGCCCATAGTGGATCACAGGGGGCGCCAGCCTCCCTTTCGTTCCGTGCAGAATACCATTTGGCAAATCGATTGCCAAAACGTATCAATGAGTACTATAAAATACGTGGAAGAAATTGATATCGATACCCTTTTGCGGAAAAGATGGCACCTTTGCTGGTTTAGGAAGCACTATTTTCAACTGTTTAAAGTTCCCTGGTTGACAGCTACGTACCCAAAAGCAATTCAGTCTTACCTTACACTTAGGGAGTCACGTGTCCTGTTCGCAGCAAATATTAGAAACGAGAGGGGGCCGGGCAAAGAATAATTGTGCCTGCTTCACGTACTTTGACAATGTCACGCTAACGGCTAAGGCGCTGGACAAATTGTATACCAAACAAAAATAGTAATGATAATAATAAATAAAAGAACTCGCAACAAAAGTTTGAAATCTCTTAATAGCTTTCCATATTTTGTTTCGGTTTTATAGCACTGATGGGCTATAAACAGGCCCTTTTGGAGTTTGGGTCGCATGCAGCTCCGATGTCTATTTTTAGGTGGTCACCCGGGATATTTCAACACGCCTTTTACTGCAGACCCTTGTGTCTCACAGTTGGAATTTTTTGAAAGCCCTTTCCGGAAGCTAAACGTCTTTGATAGAAACCACCAGCAACTTTACCTATGGACAAGAAATGTATCGCACATTTCCTCAATACTGTAGGTTATCTAGCAAATCATAACATTAGCAAAAATGTTATTCAAATGTGCGCCCCGTAGATCAATTGTACATACATTTTGGCCAATACAACTATGCACGAATTAGAAGTGTGCTCCGTGGGGCTATTTACGTAACCGGGATTTTTAACTCTAAGGGTGGGGTATGGGGGGCTGATTCAATGATCGAACGTTTTCATTCTTTAAAATTTGTTTATTTCATCGATATGGGGACGTTATCCAAACAGAGGGGCTCTTCTTTTACGGGAATATTTGATCAGCTGAATTGTACAATATGTGAAGTTGTGCTTTCCCTGTTACATTTTTCTGGGAAGATTCATTTTGAGATTTTTTTTAATCTACTAGTGAACTAAGAACTTGATATAAATTTGGGTAACAAAAATCAAACAGAACCAAGGTTTTATTTTGATGCAGCATGCATAATGGCGAATATGCACGAATTTCTACTCGATAATAAAACTGCTTTGTAGGGCAGATTCTGAGAACAACCAGGAGAAAGCAAACAATAAAATTATCAATAGGAAATGGACTGTGTTTGATTTTGATGTTCTTTTTACAAAAGTCAATCTAATAATACCTCTATCTTCTTATCTATACATAATTTACCAGGGTAGTCCAGTCAACACGAGGCTGTTTCTCCCCGGGGCCTTGGGTTAAAATATCAAGAAAAGTTAAATGAATAATGAAAAATAGAGAATAAAACAAGGAAATTAGAATAATAAAAAATAGCGAGACAAAGAAAGAGATAAACATACAGGGAAAATGAAAAAAGGTAAATGAATAATTAAAACAGACATAAAACAAAAAATTAGAATAAAACAAAGGAAAAGAATAATTAAAAACCAAGGCAAAGAATCAGAAAAAAATATACAATGCTAAAATAAACGAAGATAAGGAACATAAAAATACAGCAAAAAGATTAAAATGAAACACTAAAGACTATGTTCGAACATAAAACAATAAAATTACAAGATGAAAATTAGAGAGAATAGTTAAAATCTGAAATCAATTTAATCTAATAATTCCTCGATCTTCTTATCTATACATAATTTACCAGGGTATTCCAGTCAACACGAGGCTGTTTCTCCCCGGGGCCTTGGGTTAAAACATCAAGAAAAGTTAAATGAATAATTAAAAATAGAGAATAAAACAAAGAAATAAGAATAATAAAAAACAGCTAGACGAAAAAAGAGATAAACATGCAGGGAAAATAAAGAAAAGGTAAATGAGTAATTACAACAGACATAAAACAAAAAATCGGAATGACACAAGAAAAAGAATAATAAAAACAACCAAGGTAAAGAATAAGAAAAAATAATACAAAAATGAAGGAAGACAAAAAACATAAAAATACAGCCAAAAGATTAAAATGAAACACTAAAGACTATATTCGAACATAAAACAATAAAATTACGAGATGAAAATTAGAAAAAATAGTTTAAATCTGAAATCAATTTGAATCCATTTTGTTCACAAGAATTTCATGAAGTATTAACTTTCAAATATTTGAGTAGATGGGGTGCACCTTATTATTTTTGTCTAAACTATTCTTTTATGCAGTTACTTTCACGGTTAATGATTTAGTGTACCGTAGTTTTGCAGCGTGACATAAAGGTGATTGGAGATCGTGATTACAGACGGGCAAGTATGATGTGAATTCTATTCGTAAACTATGGAAAATAATCTCCTAAGTATGACGGCGACATATCATTTAAGATTTTGTGTACATCATAACACTCCTATTAATTGACAAAAAGCCTGTCTTTCAGTATCCGGTATAGTTCATCAGGAATACAGAAAATGGGGTGTTTAACAGCCCACATAGTGCTGCGAAATTTCATTTGTTGCATAATAAAAGCATTGTAGAACATAGATAAATAATGTGTATTAAACAAGTTCCTGGCTCTTTTTAAGCGGACCAACTTGCTTCATGCAATTACTTAGAGACAACCAGACATAAGAAACATGATCACGGAAAAGTAGATTCTTGTCTATCGTGACACCAAAGCATTTAACTGTATCTACAAACTCTATTTTCATGTTATTAATTCCAATATGTAGTTTATCTTTTCTTTTCAGAAATCGACCCCTCCGACTTCTTCAATAACTTACATTTGGTTTTGGAAACATTAGGTGCACGTTTGATTGTTCTTATCCAGTTTGTAATTTCCAACATGGCGGCCGCTGATTTGTTCTCAATATTGCTCCACTTACCGATGTTTGTTGCGTCAGCATACATATCAATCCAACGATGTGTAAGCACACTTGGAAGGTCATTTATAAAAAAAAAAAAAGTGAATAATAATGGCCCTAAAATCGAGCCTCTTTCTTTCTCTCGTTTCAACTTTCTTTATCAAGTTATTTTGGGTATTGATTGATGGAGGGAGGGGGTAGGCCCCTACGCCGATGACGCAAGCCCAGTATTAAGTAAAGAAAACAAGCTCTAGAAACAAAGCTTTATGGAAACACTAGAACACTTTAGAGACGGTGGTAAAAAACACGTTTCCACTAAATACGTCATTGTAGTGTTAGTGTGATCTTATATACCAGCATACAAATTGAGAATTTGAGAGCAACCTTTTTCACAGGAAAATGCACTATGAAAGTAAACCTGATGAAGTATCAGTTGTGCAACCATGGGATCAATTGAAGTTTTGGGGGTGGGGTGGTGGGGGAGGGATTGTGGGCTAATAAGCTCATGGAGGAAAAAAGGTGAACTTTGAATGAGTGATCAGGTCTGGGTGAAGGTAGAGATAGTTTGAGCTCTTCTAAATTGAAATCTCCACAGTTATGGTGTGGCAGATTGAAAGTGTTATGAATGGTCAACTTGGCAGCTTGTACCTGATAAAAACTTCTACAGGTTTCAGTAACCCCTTTTCTTTGGGGGTTTAGTGTTTAAGTCAATGGAGGTATTACACTGGATGTGCTGCCTTGCATGGAGACTCACTAGCGGAGGCAGCACGGTAACTTTATTATACCCCGTTGGTGCGTTAAAAATAAGCAAAGGGCGACTTTCCCTGAAAAGGTATTGCAGTATCACCTGTGAAATGAAGTGGTATTAATAGAGGCAGAGTTTCATAATTTTCGTGGAGAACACTCTTTGAGCGGACAGAAGAGCAGACGGTATTAAAATTCCCACTGCGCGAACCACCTGTCTCAAAAGAAAACTTGACCCAACAATTCTGAACTCGTTTAACAGCACAGACATGGAATTTCTTACCATACACTATCAAAAGAGCTTAAGATGAAAAACGTACTCGTGAGTACATTTGTGAAGCAAGTTTTGCTTCGTCATGTTTGGCCATTTGAGTTTTTCCGTCCATCCTAGATTTCATAGGAACGCGCCCTTGTCCAAAAGCCAACAAAGAAGTATAGTTCTGTCCTTGTGGCGAAAATCCATCCTCATTGAAATTCAGTTTCACGATTTAGGTTGAACGAGACGGTGTCAAAGATATCAAGGGCGTTTCGTTCACGCGTGATTTGGGAATAACCTCTTTAGTTCCAAGACGTTGCAATCACTAAAGGGAATTCAAACATGAGAGGTCGGCGGTATTCAGGTGACTGTATAGGTCAGAAAACTGGTCCAATAAAGGCCATGGGAAATGCAACAGGGTTACACTTATTCAATGAATATGCAACCAGAGGGCCTTTATGTGCATAGCAGAAGAGGATTAGACGAGGCAAACCAGCCTTGTAATTTTCAGCGCTCTTGGCAGAATCGTAATTCCAAGGTATCCCTGCAATTTCATTGGTCAAAATTTTTAGGAAGTAAACGTACCATTTCACTACAGACACTTTGAACCGAGTCTCTAAATTCTGTGATAGTTTTGATGTTATTAAAAGACGGCCTTAACGCGATTGTCACTGATATTGTCTCGTTAACTTGCGTTTATCAGTTTATAGAAACGCCATATCGTAATGTCCGTTTATATTGACCAATTACCTTGCAAGGAACTTGCATCCAATAAAACTGTGTAATGGTTACTGTATCGTATGATTCTGGGATAGTCCCATTAAAGTGGGTGGGAAAGAAGTACGGTCACATGGCAATATCCACGGATATTGTAATGCAAACTTCTTAAAAAAGAACAACTTAGTGGTATTCTTGATAACTTCGTGTTTAGTTAACATTATCGCGATATATACCGACAGTCATTCAAACTCCCGAAGTGAGAATGAGCACGGTGTCATCCAAGATTAATTTGATATTCCATTGGCAGCAACGCGATGTCTACAGGTCATGTCATAGCTTAATATTCACTTCGGTAGAAAGTCCCATCTTGTAGTGATATCCTCAGATAATTTGATATTGACCAGTATAGTGATAACCAACGATATTATCCCAATAATTTCGAAGACAGAACTGATAAATATAGTCTCATTCATACATTGCATGAAAAAAAAAATCCATACTAGCCATGAGGCTTCAACACTGTTGAAATGGTTGAAAATAACAATACAATACACCTTCATATATTTTTTTTAATTTTTTATTTACACTTCTCTCTCAGTGAGGTCATTCCGAACCATTTTAAATGATTACAAATTGTTAGAAAACAAATTTACAATCATAATTGCATTGAAACATGTCACAGTATCCCACAGACCTTTATAACTGTGAGTGAACTTTGTATCACTTCTGGAGCGATTCCCTTCATACACTTTACACATGGAACTTGTAAACAGAACCTTTCTTTTTAATTTTTACAACTGGGACTGGGGGGTTACCCCCAAAACTGAAATATTTGGCCATTGTAAATTTATCCTTCTCCCTGTTAAACATTTTGACATCCACGAACTAGCTTCATTATTCCCTCCATTGGAAGGCAACATCCGGTATGGCATATATAATATAAAACCAGTATGGCGTTTTGCATAAAATCTAGGCTGTTTGAATTGTCCGTCTCTCTAATGTTGGAAAAGTGGGACAATATGAGTGACTTTGTTAAATGTGCATTAAGTCAACTTATTCCCACTCACAAAAATTTCTCCCTGCATGTTCCATCAATACTGTTGCCACCAATTCTGTTCCAAATTCGACTTCTCCAAATTTTCCAGCAGAAGGCAAAACCATTTGCAAATTTCTTAGTTTTGCATTGATGGTCCATTACATAGTGTTATGCAGTAAGGTGTAAAGAAAAATCAATTCAATGTTTCTTTTACCTTTACAATCTATGTTAACTGTTGTTAACTGTTAACTTATCTTCAGGCAAGTGCAAAACCACCAGTATCGGTGTATATTATGGTACATTACACAGATAAATTCAAGAATCATGTTTGTACTACAATTTGTTCACTCTGAATTCAGAAATTTTGTAGTTCGACAGATTCCTTTGGACAAAGGCATTGGCACAAAACCCATGTTCCAGGGAAATTAAAATCTCAATTTTCTAATCACTCCTACCAAAATATTGGTCCTTCTGTACACTGTCAGCACAGTAAAGCCTTTAACTGATTCATGGATACAGGCACGTAGCCAAGGGGTGGGTGAAGGGGGCAGCTGCCCTCTCCTTGAGCATATTTTTTTTTTGTATTTTTTTATGATATTGCTAGTAACTCAAACAAAAACAAATGTTTAGATGCAACTTACAAGGCCTGGGAAGTGCCATTTTCAGCAATCTGGAAGGCAGTTTTGGCCAAAATTTTCTTGTACCCTTCACTCCAAACTATGGTGGCACTACACTTAGATAGTTTGCCTAAAGGCTTTGCCCCCTCCTTGGCAAATTCCTGGCTATGCACCTGCATGGACATCAATGTGGATATTTTACTAAACACAAACACCAAAATATACCACACACATTCCTATCATCATCCACTAAACATAACAAAAGCACTTTCTCCTTAGTAAAACAGTACCTTAAAATCACAGGTTCATCGAAACAGTTAATGATGATCTTATAGTAGGTGTGTTCTATAATTATTCTTGCACATGACCATAATTTTAAGGCACATTAGATTCTATGTCTGGAATGTTCAATAATTTGAATTCTCAGTCAAAGTATTTCTCCCAGAATTAAATTTTCATACAGCAGGCAACGATAGCATACGTAATCTGCCGTTGGCACTTATGTTTAGGAGGATACTGTAAAACAAACAAACAACCCACAGTATGCACTTATGTATTGTAAGCACGCATGAGGAAGTATCTCAAGAAAGAAGAAATGTGATTCCATCAAAATTAACAACATAAATTGTAAGACAAAGTCCTCAGGTAGCTACAGTATAAGTTGTGATTATGACATGGAAATATATACTGGCTCAAATCGTTATCTCCATTGACACAGTGATGTGAATATTGCAGATATAGTTTGACACAACAGCCAAGCCTAAAAATTTTTATTTTTCCTGATTATCTATAAAAAATGAGCTTACCCTCTTATGTCTAGGCGGGTCACTGCCAACTTGAAGACAATGGCCCCCGAATGTACAATAACTAAAACAATAGATCAAATACCGCACAGAGTTCATCCCTTTGCGACAATTACCAGAGAAGAAAAGCGCCAGAGCTTCCCCCAAATATACACCAGAGAATTGTTTTCAAAGGAGAAAATTGTAGATTGCTTGGCTGAGATTATTTGAAATTAAAAAGAGGCATATTTTTTATAATATGAGGCCTTTTTTCTCTTTTACATAGCAAAGCCTTTCTATCATCAAGGTTTGACAAAGCTCCTATTACCTACATGTAAAACATGACACCCACGGTTATAATGAAGTAATAAAAAGTTGAAACTGTCAAGGTTAATTTCAAAATCTTTAGTTTCAAAGCCACTTTGATGTCTTAAATTTTTCAAATTTTATGACAATCCTGAAATGTCAAGTTTTATTGGGGATAGATGGATACATAGATAATTGGAATGTTACTGATGAGATGTCCTCCTTAATAGATGTAAAATATTGATCAACTATATTGCCCCCATGGGGAACTTGAAAGAACTGTTGATTTTAACACTAATTTGCAAATTTCAACAGTCAAGCTTCTTGATGATGCAAACTATTGAGGGCGAAAAAGGTCTTTCTGCAATGACTGCAGTGAGTACACGTATCTGTAATCCTGGTCAATGACTGGAACTGTCACTATTGCACTACAAAAGGGGAGGTTTGCAAAAGGACGAGCTCAAATTACCTTGAGATTTAACACATTTCGAGATGACGTGCATCACAGTTAAGGGATTATTTCATAGTCATGCTGTGTGTGAAGGGGGAGGATGTTCAGGGGAAAAAACCCTTAGTTTGAATTACTCCCATTATCTTATCAAAAATGACTTTCAGCTTTGTATGGTAACGATAGATCCAAGCAAGTTCCTCATTGTCAAAAGTAATTACTGCCCTCGCAACCTCCACAGCTGGCTACAACAGATTTTTTTGCACTGAAAAATTTACCCTGTTTTAACAAGCAAACATTAATTTGGGAAAAGATATTAAAGGAACATTTTTCTCACATTGGACACCTCCAAAAAAACCAATGGGTCATCAACTTCCCCAAATGTAAAACAAAACACATGATTATTGGAAAGGGAAAGAAAGGCATATACAAGAAAGATAAAATGCACTAAAAATATCCATATTTATTTCTCAGAAATTTGTATATTGCTCAACTTTTAGTTTCATTCTCTAGGCATACTCTAACCTGTTTTTTCACTTTTGGATAATGGAATCTAATTTTCACTTAAGATTACATTTCCAGGTTAACTTACCTCTTCATGCCTTGTACCATTGTAGTAAAATACCAAGCGGTCAACTGAGATACAACTAAAACAAAGCCTAATGTTAAGCAGCTGGGAGATCTTTGTCCAACATGCCTTATAGCTTTTGCTATTCAATACACACCAGATTCCAAAGAGTATGGTGTCTCAGTCAACAAGTGTGAGTGAAAAGTGAAAACACCCCACTAGTACTTTGATCGAGTGGGGTGCAGAAATATACATCCATTAGCAAGAGTGTTGAAGCATGACATCTGGGTATTTTCAACATATTATACCAACTAAAAATTCAGGTATGCTTGCAGTATTAATATTTTTCCATTTGATGCAAAACATGTCTTTACCAAACTATCTTTCCCACGGCAGAGACAAGTTAAATGCTAGTTTCCCTTGCAATTACAACTCTTCGATGTTCATAGGACTTCAACTATTCTCAATTCTTTTTGACAATGGTGTCATTTTAGTTTGAATTTAGTTAACAAGTGAAATCATTTCAAGGAATAGAGACAAAATTTCTACCACAATGAAAACAAAAAGAATAAGTAGAACAATTTTGAAAAAAAAACCCAAGAATACCAGTGCCACACCTTATGGGATTAAAAGAGAAGGACAATGACCGTAAAATGCACTAAATACTGTAAACTGAAACAACTAAACCCCATCACAAAACATAACAAGGACTGAAGGACTTTTATAACTCCTTCAATATTTCTAAATCCAAATTTTCCCATTCATCCAGTCCACAGAAATCCTGTGTCAGTGAACTTGGACTTCTCTTTCATAACCTCTTTCCAAATCCAATCAAGTGAACAGCACATGATGTAGCTCCTGGCAAAAAGTCCTCTACATAAAGATCAATAATCTTCTTCACTTAATGACAATTCATGGTCCTAAACTCAAAACATATCCAAAATATCTTAAAAACTTTCAATTTTACAAATCTCAATGGGCACATTATTTGAAAGCATTAAGTATTTCCCCATCCTACAAACCATTCAGTTCAACAATTTTGATAAGTGACCAAGATTTGGCACACCATAAATATGTCTATTCTGTTGACTTCCATTATTGCTATTTTTACTTTCTCTATCATGGGCAACTATAACACTTGACAAACATACTTAACTACACCATACTTTTTCATGTCACAGAGGTTGCCGACGATATTTCTCAGTGCCATCAGACTTTAAGCAGTCCCTTTCAAATTCCCCCAACATTAATTTGAATTTGTTACACTTCACTGGTTTTGTCGTTCTGTTATGTTTGGGTTGCCACACAAATTAATCTCCAAAATTTGGGTCACATTTGGAGAAAATTTGAGACTGAAAGATGGAGGAGTATGAAGTACTCCTTCACATTCCTTCATCTGACCAAAGGACTTGAACAGGCTTTCTGGCATTTGCTTGCACAGCACTTGATGGTTGGGGTAAAATAGGTCCAATGGTGGAGAATCAGGGAACATTAACTTCAAAAGAAGTAAAAACTCTTAACAGCTAGATTCATGCTTCTTGACAAAGACTTGCAGAACACTGAAAACTCCTGATCAGTCCACTTAAGGAATGGAGAGATTTTCTGTAATATTCCAAATAGTTTGGTAAATCCTGATGTATGACTATCTCAGTATAAATCCTTAAGGACACTTAACTTTATCACTGACCTCTGCACAGAGAATCAAAGTAGAAGTTAATACTTATCATATCCCTGATAAAAAAGTGTTTCAGCTTTGCTGCTAAAATTGATAATTGGCCTCATGGTACCACTGAATAATTCTGAGGGGGTCCACAAAATGCTGGTCAGAGAATATTACTGAAGAACCCCCACAATGAACTCATTTTTAGTGAAATCAAGATGAAACCACATTCTCACAAAATATTCCTCACAAAAATTGCATGAACAAGTTTAGCAGCCAGCTGTTCAAAGTTTCAAACCTTATTGATAAGTATTGTGACAGTATGTAATGGACTACTGGAGAGTGGGAGAGTGCTGAAGAATCAACATGGAATACTTAACACCACCACCTTGTCATGTCAGCAATCTTGGTCTATCCAACTGGACATGGCTGATAAGGGGGTGGGGTGGGGGTGAGTGGGGGAAGGCAAGATGAGAGAGATGACTGGCAATTTGGAATTTCTCCTTTCCACAAAAAATGGTTCATTGTTCAGGACTCTTTTCTCCAAGAATTTCCTCCAATTTTGTCCTGCATAGATCAGAAAAAGAAAGTACATTTAAATATAGCAAAAATCACCAGTAGTTTACACATTGAAGTGTATCTTTATCCATGAAAATGAACAATGATGACACTGAAATACATGCAATGAGCATTGCTAGAGAGTTCAAACTTTACGTGACTCACACAGTTCAGATGAGGGATTTTAATTTAAATTTTAATCAGAGTACTGGAAAACTGCACATATACAGTAATAACTGAGGATTTTAAGTAAAGTTACCCATAGTTATATTGCCATCTGACTTCTTTGTTTAGCTTTATGCTGAACCTGCAGTAGCTCTAAGATCTTTATATTAAGTGAATTTACAAAACATGTGACTATACTGTAAATAACATTAGTGAAGGTAAGTTTGTGAGGGTGGCATGTATTGTACCGTACCAGATACTGCAAGTCTTCTGATTTTAGAGGGTTGTAAATCTCATGCTACATGCTTGCAGGGTGACTACCAGTGATTTTACCCCCCCTTCCCTCCCCTTCACATAGACCCTTTTCTAAATAGAAATTACAAAGGATTTTGGGATTAGTTTTGGTTATTCCTCACTCCCACCAATGGCGTATGTGGGCAAAAATGACAATACCAAAACTCTATCCCATAATCCTTTGTAATTGCTATTTGGAAAAGGATCTATGCATGCATGTATCTACAACAATATTATCATAATCAATATCAACTTCAGTTCTTGAATTAAATTAGCCATTACAAGCACAAGAAGTACTACAATCCACCCATCAATATTAATAATTTTTACTTCAAATAATTTTTTTATGCTTCCTGTCATTTTGCTGAAAGTTTTCTATTTTGAGATACAGTATCACGTAAAAGTCACTCACTGTTTGCTTCCTATATGTTTTGTACACCTAACATAATTTTTTAAGTAACATCCAATTAGTCACGAATAGAAAACACATTCCTTCACAGCATGTCAATGTTTGACAGACATTTACAGTACCTTTCGGTCCATGATAAAATTTACCCAAAAAATTAATGACTCTTTTATGGTTTTGTAAGGGTCCCTTTTATCATATGGCCATTTTAAAATATCTAATTCAATAAAGCTTTCACAATGTTCAGGATTCGTCGTAGTTGACAGTGCAACTCATCGGCGACGGAACTCGATGAGTTACGATGAGTTTAAAATTCCTTTAAACCATGCACACCATGCTAACCTCGACGAGTTTCTCGATGAGTTTTGTGATTGACAAGTGGGCCCGTGCATGCACATGCGGTCTGCTGTTAACAGTTGAATTGATCTCTATGTTTTGTTTCGTTGTTGATATGTAATGCATGGCTGAGTTAAGAATGATCAGAAATATAATGAGTTGTAACAGCGTACACTGAAAATCTTGTTTACAAAAACTTCTGTCTGCACCAGTCACCTTGGTGCATGCAATACTGTATCGGAACAAGCAGATCAGCACACGAATACATACAGGTAGCTTTTTTCGATCAGGTTCCAAATTCCATGAGGCATATCGCAATGATTTTATTGATTTCAAGATTTCTTTTATTTCCTGAAGCCTCCGGCAATTATCAGTTTACCCAGCTCAAAAAAGTGTTCTATCCCATAACATTTTAAAACTACAATAACCTGCAATATTTTGGCACCTCTCAAAACGCTTACCTCAAAGAGATGCCCGTGTACGTAGACGTCACATTATAGATATGTACGTAATTCAACGAATCAGGGCCAAGCAGAAGTTAGTATTCTCGCAGCAGTAGCAATCGTCATATATAAGCCAAGTTTCGCACAGAACGTACTGCAATTCCTTTTGCAGCAGCTTCACAAAACGAATCAAAGGTATGCATGCTGCATACATTTTGGGCAGGAACTCCCACATGTACAGTACATAGCTACAGCGTGTTGCCACGTGGAAGCTGTCTAATACATATACACAGTACGATGTGATGCACTTGTTTCTTCATGGCCTGCGAGCTACAAGTACTGTGCACAGCCTACTGCCACAAGTTTGTTTACATCGTCATTCATTCATACTGAGTACACCTACTACTATTGCCTTGTATGGAAAATACTACGTTACATTCATTCTGAAAACCTGTTAATGAAATTTCTAGTGCGATCGTTGAACGACACTAAGTGCCATTTTTAGGACTACATATTGAAGGAATATCACACTCTTCCACAGGTATACAAGCTATTATCAGTACTGATACCTCTTTTGTAATATTCTACACATGGCACTGGGTTAATTTCTTAATATGTTTTGAAGAATTTTAGCGGGAATTTTTAGCGCTCAGTTTTACGTTAAGCTGAGCGGAGCGGGCCCTAGTGGAATGTACCAACAAACGCAGTTGGTTTGGTTTTTAATGTCAGGCTTTGTGGGGAACTGTGCATGCACGTGTCTGTATCTCAAAGGGTCCGCACTGCACAGTTTGAAAGCCGGTGGGCTCGGATCAAGATTCTAAACAATATAATTCTTACTAGAGAGTTGTTGCTTTTTTTCACCGAAGAATTTTTGATCGGGGGGAGGGGGGAGGGGGGGCTGAGCAGTATTAGCAAGAATGGTGTGTTGTTCGTTTTGTTAAATAACATCGATTCACTGATAAGAATAAAATGCCTATGCAGCTAGAAATTAGAAGGGAACCTTGGCTGAAAAGGATGGCTTGCCATAACGCAAATGTGCTTAGGGTCAAAATAAATATGGCGCCGGGTAGAATCAAAGCTGCCTAGACAGGAAAGGGGGCCTTGAGGTCGCACAAGTTTTCGCTAATCATGCAAAATTATTTTTAAGGCCTACCCGCTACTTTGGTTTCACAAGAATATCGCAGACGAAGTCAAAAACTGCATGCAGCGGTTATTACTGTAGGCCAGTTACAAGCATGGTAGAAACCAGCAGGAGAAAATGAGAGCTAAATTATTTGGATCCTGTATAGGCCCAGGACCTAGCCTTCTTTTTACTATTTGTCTGACAACAGGGGACACATCCTTTTGTTACTGAGGTTACCTTGGGCTTGCGGTTTTGCTGCTCTCATATAGTACTTGAAACGGAGATTACTGAGTGGGTTGTTGTAGGTTGTGCAGTGGCAACCGTTGGTTAAGCCCACTCATTCCGTATTAAATGATTTTGTTGCCCGCAATACACATACGATGGGCAAACGAATGCAAGGGAAAGATACACTGAGAAAGCAATGAGAAAATTTAACTTTTTGTTCACTGTGAGACCTCAAACAAGCCCCGCCCCCAATCCCCCTCGATGGTTTCGATGAAATGATCGGCGAGTTGTTCAATGATTTCACATGTCACTTAAAATGTTTATTCGTGCTCGATGAGTGCGACGAGTTTCGACGAGTCTCGATGAGTCAGACTCGATGGTTTGTCAACTACGACGGGATAGTACTGTAACTGCATTCAGCATTACAAAATCAGTACTATAACAGACTGAAGTGCTGACATATCAAATTCATGAAAGGTAAAACTTTCTAATAAAATCCATGAAAGTTTGCATTAAAGCTGCCATTCTCCATTTGAAACTTAACTGTACTGTATATGTACATGCAGTACAGCTACAGTACTGTACCTATTCAAAACTGTCTGCATATTATGGATTATCTTCCACCCAATCTGTCTTTAAAGTTTACTTCACATACTGTACAGTATACTCAGATATGATCCATTCTAAAGTACTGACATGACTAGTCTCATCCATTACATGGCTATTGTAGATAGCAGTGTCTAACAAGCATTAAACCATTTTCTTCATCATGATACGTTTTATGTTGTGCATAAATACATCACTGGATGAGCAAGGGACTCATGTTACAGGAAAGAATGAGTGTGGAATGTGGACTGAGAAATAAATGCTCAACATGATACAGCCAGATGTCGGAAGCATGATCAAGGGTTCGTTCCGACTGATATACATTCAAAAAATACTACATACCAGGAGAAATATTAAAATGTATTCCACAGTGACATTTAAAAAGCAGCATGTCAATTCCACGGCAATGAAAGAATCGGCATTAAATACAAGTTGCGACTTAAACAAAATAGTATCACCTGTGCTGACCAGTTAAAAGGTTTCATTTTTATTCTGGAATGTGGCCAAGGGTATTATGAGGTCATGTGATTCATGGAAAGGTGAACAAAAATGACATGATTTGCAAAAGTTGGATCAATGCCCAATACAATAGCAGTATACTGTCACACATGTACCTACTGTAAGTTGTACTGGAAATGGGGTCATTATTGGTCAAATGATGAACACCCTTTTGTATTTAGTGTCTCCTCTTTATGTTCCAACCTAATTAAAGGCATTATCTCGTGGCATTTTGAAAGTATACAGTTGGCCCACATCCCTGTAGCTGTCACAGAAAGTCCCACATTACATCTCATTTAAAGTTATGGTGACATGCTACCAAAGAGAGCCATTTTCATGTGGCAGATACAGAATAAAGTCTCCCAATGAAAGATACGTTGAAATTATTTCAATATTACCGTTCTCAATTAAGATATACCTCTTCAAAGTTTGATGGAAGTAACTCATTGCCTATGCAAAAATGATGAAGTGGAGTGTTACAATGTGTTAAGATTCTTTTATAAACCCTATATAAATTATCTCTTAATTAATGATCAGATAGTTACAGTTCAATTCAGTGAGTGATATCAATATTTCTTTATTTCTCAAGGAAACAATTTTAACTTCCATAATAATGCCCTCAGGGGATAACAATGCTACAAGTGTCCTGAAATGAAGGTTGAAAAAACAAAGGCTAACATTAGCCATATTTGGTATGTCCATCTTTTGACATCACAAATTTGCATATTTAGCTCATGTTTATTCATGATACGAGTGGGACATAGAAATTACCCTGCAAAATGGCCAATATTTGATGGATTTTGAAGGGAATTGCGACTATTCTCCAGATTTTTAATGCTGTTTACATCAAATATCCAATTATCAATTTTCATGTCACCACACCTTTAAAAGAACAATTCAAGCCCTTGAACTTTTACCTCCAACAAACCTACATAAAACAAATTTTTCCAGAGTAAATTGACATTGAAAGTAGACTTTTGAAATGGGTTAAATTTTGAAGATTAATGCAGGCATGGTAAAAGGTACGTACACAGTAAAATAATTCAGTTCTGAATGCGTTGAAAAATCAACTTCTTACCACTCAACTTATAACTAATTACATAAAACTATTAAATAAAAGAAAACTAATTATTGCTACAAACACCAACATTTCTGTAAATTCAGTGACTACTGTATATGATCTGTTCTCATGAGATGCCATTTACTGTAACTGTATTAAGTAACAGTACACTACTACAGGCTTAAAATATTGCTTCCAATTAGGTTGTGACAGCAAGTATGTTACAATGACACACGACAACAATTCCCTCCAATATGTGAAATTTATTCTGAAGAGCGGCTTACAATCTTTGGTTAACTTTACTTCGATGACCACTGTTAGGAATCCCAAGGTTATGCACAGTTACAGTATGACAGTGTAACACTGTATGTATCTGCAGTCTTGCAGGAATAAGCCAAGTGTACTGTAGGTAAAATACTTAAGATATAAAATCAGCTTTCAGGGTTTCCCCTGGGTTTTAGAATGTGTGAGGTGGTATTAGTCAACGGGGGTAATATGGTGCCACCTTTGGTACCAACAGAGAGGGTGAACTGTACATACTAGGCCTAGGCTATATAGCTGTTACAGTACAGGGGGAAAATTAAGCAAATTTCTGTGAGGTGGTGGCCAAAAAGTGTGAGGTGGCCGCCTCACAAAAAGAATGCCGGGGGAAACCCTGAGCTTTGATAGCCATTGCATATGGGCCTACAGTATAGTACTTTTAATTATTGTAGGCTGAGCTCCATCGACCAAAATTTCGGTACCCCTACTCTTCTTTAATACCACACTGTATGTCTGCCTTGAAAAAGGTATCTACTGCACTCTGCCTTCATGTGAAAATGGGGGCTGCAGTCTCCCCTCCCTGGCCACAATCCTGCTGTAAATGCTCATAACATATGTGGCAGTGTAATCAAATGTATTAAAGAAAAGTTCCTGTCATGGGCCAGATCTGTTTGAACACAAGGTACATTACTGTATATACAGAAGAATTAAAGTACTTATGGAAAGACTTGCAATGAGGGGGTAGCATGAGACAAATGGAAAAAGCTATAGCTGCAGCTGACTATTGTTTCACTTAAGGTCTACAAGGTTTGTTGAACTATAAAAATTTCTAAAAGTTTTGGGTTCCCTTAAGGTTCACCCCAAATCACCCCAAAATACACCCCTCCCTTTGAAGGTTTTCTGCATTTACAGAAATTCCCTTTTTAGCAAAAAAAAAAAAAAATCTTGCAAAAAAAAATAACCACCAATAATTACTGAACATGAATGGAATACTGTTTTAATGCTTTGATGACCTTTTAAGATGATTATTCTGCACTTTTACACAACCATCCTACATTTGATAATAACTTCTGTAAATCCTAAAATGGAAACATCTCTCATCTCACAAATGTACAAAGATGACAGCTATAGTAAACCGATCTGCATCTCCCGACACAAATGAATTTGCAGTCTCAGATTTACAGTATGCAGGAACATGCAAAAGGCACGCCATCTCTAGGGTTTGAAAAATTTACAGCGGCAGCAGCTGTTGGGATCCCGTCACTTCAAAGTATCTTAATTACTATGGCACCTAAATCCCAGCTTAACGATCAAACACGTAAAAAACAAGGTATGTTACACCACAGACGCTCCAGGGGATAAATCTATGGCTTTTAAAGTATCTACTCTTGGTCTCGTCTGACGCCTTTGGTATGTTTCCCTTCAGTTCCATTTGACGTTTACAGCATCCTTAGGCAGAAAAATGCTATCATGTTACGTATTCCATGCTCTAAATGTTGCATATGTTAAAATGATCATTTTCTAGGCACATTTCTCTTCCAATATCTTTCCCTCCCACTGAAAGTTTCACGTGGCTATTTCATTGTGTGACTTTTAAGTCCTAGAATATAACAAGATACAGTAATTAGGAGTTGATTACTTTCAGGATTTCATTAAAAGTTGATGGAAAGTTTGAAACAATGATAGAAAATCAACACGACATAAAAAAATTGTAACACAAGAAGATGATGCACAACAACTGTGCTGTAAAAAAAAAAAAAAAATCACACAAATGTTGAGATAAAAGAGCCTAAAGGAATAAAGAATATGTTCTTACGGAATGTTAGTTTTGTACAGACTTTGTACAAAACCTGTTTTATACGGTAAAAATGCAAAGTATTAAACAGTAGCATTTCACTTAACTGTTAACTTTGAAGGGGATGTGTGTGAGGAAGGATAATTGAAAAACATTAATTATAACATTCAAAAGCTCCTGGTAAAATACAGACTGTACTTTGTCACTTTAAAGGGGTTTCCCTGTACTTTTTTATTCACATAATATTTATACTAAAAATTAAGGCTATACCCACTGGCTCATTTCTGACAACAGATATCACATGACACTATAAGACAAACCTTTAAAGCATAGAAGAGAGGGCATCTTTAAAATAACAAAAAAAGTCCCATACTGTAAGTACATTCTATATCAATACATATTACACTGTATGCAATTTCCTCATTCTCTAAACTTTCTGGAAGAAGTTGCTGTATATACTTGATAAATACTTTGTTCTTGAAACTCAAGTTTCTTCCACTGCCTTTCCAATTCTTGCCTCACAAAGTCCTGAAAGTAGGGCACAGACTGAATATTGATGGTTGCTCTTCACATTCATTTTAAAAGAAAACTCTTTCCCAAGCGTAGCTCTAAATAAAAATTTAAAAGGAAGTAAAATCGTGCTGTTGGCCTGAGCCAGAGTGGAAAACATCTCAATTGTACTTTTATAGGAGAACTAATCGATCTACTCACGATAAAAGTACATAGCAAACAGCGACCCTGATTGCTGAACCTGAAAAATGCATCTCAGCTGCATTTAATAGATGGTATTGCATTGGATCACAATATAGCAATGGCATTTACAAGCACAAGCCCATCTGGACAGATGGAGCCCCATTGACAAATGTCGGAAGAAGGGGCACTGTTAAGGTGAGATGTCTCTTTTCAAAAACAAGGAGCAAGACCCCCAATCGACTATGGTTGAGGCCAGGCAGGGCAGAAGTGTTCAATATAGTAAACAGCCCTCGCTTCCTTAGAGGGTTTGTATGAGATGCAGTGTTTATAAATCGAGGTCTGGGAATGCTGACTACCATTTTATCTCGCTAATAATAGTCTTCCATGGGACCAAACAAATTTAGGGCTGGTGTAAATCTGAAAGTGGAGCAAGCGGCCAAATGGGAGCATAGACTCCTGTTTTTCAAGTACTTTAAGTCAGTCAATTATTACATTAATTTGACTATACTGCAGCATCTGTAAGATGCAGCAGACTGATGCCATAGGAAGCTGCAGAAACTGCACTACATGAAATTCAGTTTCACCCTAAAGATTTACACACAAGCACACATTACTTGCCACGGTACTAGTAGGTGTAACTCAGGAGTAATCTTGTTGTACACATAACAGTATGTATTCTCACAATTTAAATCTAAATTAACCAAAAACTGAAACACAGTTGGCTACATGATTAACAAAAACTGCAGTCTCAGGTAATGTAAGTTCAAAAGTTTACAGTTTGCAACTGTGATACACAGAAGAGATAGATTTGAAAGAACTTACGGACTACAAACCATGTCAAACAACACAACAGAAACTGTCACAGTGATTAGTAACCCTTCTTTGATGTCTTAATAGCTTTTTAATATACTCAAGTTTTTGTCAAGACAAGCTTGCTCCAAGTTTGTTCCACAACTTAAAGACAAAAGGTGATAAAAATACTTCCCGAGTGCTGTTCAGTCACATTGAGATAGTTCTCCAAATGTATTATTAACTAAACTGAGCCTTTCAAGTGAATCACAAGATTTATTAATGGAAATTTTGTGATGTCATTGATAATCCTTTTGTGGCAAATAAAACTTCCTGGCTCAGTAGGCATATTACAAGGCTGGGCCTCCTCTTCTATGTAATTTACTGTACCTTTACATGCATGAAAGTGACAAAAAACAAAACTTTCAAAGCTTTTATTGTTGCCATGGCTACAATATTTGCTTACTGTATGATGGTGATAGAGAGTTCATACTGCACTGCAACTTTTACAATGAGACGTCCTTTTGCAAAACATCTTTTACTGCACTTGTTTCTGTATCATAATTAATAATCTTTGTTTTGTCACCATTGTGCAAAGCAGTGTTTGCACTAGGCAACGGCTAGGATCAGGGTTGTTCGGTTTAAACCCGGGTGGTTTAAACCGCCTGGTTTAAACCGGTTAAAACCTGGTTTAAACCGGGCAGTTTTGACCACCTATTACTGGTCAAAACTGGTCAAAACCCCTTCAGCGTTTAAATGAAGTCAATTTAAATTGAATTTAAAGAAAAAACATGCCAGTGACTCATGTGCCAAATAGTTGATTCAATTTGACAAAGATTCAGAAGACAAATTAGTCCCATGGGGGCTATTGAAGGCTTCTCTCTCATTTGCCCCTTCAGTCTCAAAAGTCAAAACATCTAAAAATCAACACTCTTGCTGTCTTGCAGTTGTAAAATTATTTCATTGGCTTGATACAGTTACACTACAAACTCTGATTCTTATGAACTAAAATCAAATTTTTTCTTCATGGTGCCTATTTTGAACTCAAAATAATGAAAAAGCAAACACAAGAATAACCTCATGAAGAATACATGCCCAGTTACCCACTCAATTACATAAAAACCTAGAAAGTATCAACTGTCCCAATATGGACTAGGGTCCAAGTGAATACAATGAAACCCTTGCCCATGTATTGTTCACTAATGAGATACATGTCCTACTAACACTGAGAAAATGCTTTAATCTCATCTGTACCCAACAATGGTGTTACCAACAGTTTATCAGAGCATATAATTGTTATGGTGCAGATAGATAAACTGTAAGGTTAAGTCTAATAAACTTTATAACATAGTGTTGAATTTTCTTGCTAAGAATGAAGAAGTGCTGTAAACAGGATGTTTGCAGCTACAAATTTTAGGGGGCACAAGGTAGGCCTAAATAATAATTTGGCTTCCAATTAAGACACATGTAACAATTACTCACAGTCTCTAAGAGCACAAATTAACAGCACAGACTTATGTATTTGACCCAACAATGTCAGGTGTAGAATTTCTTTTTATCTTTTCCAATTTTTCCAATAGTTAATGGAATAGTTAATTCATAATTATTTCGGGCAAAAGAATAATATTTTCAATCAAAGAAATTTAATTCAATCTTTTAAAGCCTCCTGATCATTCAAGGTCACATGATTTGATGTGTGCTCATGGGCTGTGACCTAAAATATTTTGTCTAATGGAAGGTTTATGGGTTTTTACCAGTTTTGACTGGTTTAAACCAGGTTTAAACCGCTTTGTGGTCAAAACCGGTTTTGACCACTTATATAACAACCCTGGCTAGGATAGGCAGACAGCTAGACAGACAAACACACCTGGCCATACAGAAAGACACATCTAGCCATCCAGCCAGATGAGTAGATGGACTAAATGAACCAACATACAGACAGACAGACAGACAGACAGACACACAGTACATGAAAACCTCTTGCGACATTAAAACGACATAGGGTAGACAGAATTGATGTAAAAACCATTAAAATCCCAGAAAACGGCCACAAATTTCAATCACAATCCATCACATATATTGACCCATTCTGCACAGTATTTGGTTTTTTATACTTTAATCATGACGGAATATTAAATAAATATGGGAACTTGTGCTCGTAAGGAGAGGGCTTCACCAGAAATGTCTAATGTTATCCCTTTTTTAGCCTTCATTCCAAGGTTAGACAGTTGTAACATTGCTACGGTATGTGCTGAGTGATTGCTTTGAAAGTTAAAGTTGACAGCTTGAAAAAACCAACATCAACCTCCAAAATAATTTATCTGGTGAGTAATTTACAGAAATTTTTAAAGGGTTTACGAAAGAAATACTGACTCTCCACATCATCATTCTTGCACATGAAGTAGGCGATCAATTAGGAATGGTTACAATTTGAAGAGGTGTATCTTGACAACAGTAAAAGGTACTGAACAAATTCCAGCAGATATTTCAAAAGAGGACTTTATTCTTTAAAGGTCAAAAGCGGTTGCCCCAAACTTATTTTGAAACAATAGCGAAACGTCACAAATTTCTTCTTCTTTCTCTTCCAAGTATCTCTCATATTTTAGGACATAAATACTGCATACTCAAGGTAAACCAAGCAGTTGCTCCTTGTGATTTTACAATTGAGTGAGAAAAATACTGTCACATAATTCTCAAGAGCCATTCAGGAAAAAGGATAGTCTACAATACAATTCTTTACTGGGGTGACCACATTCTTCCTTTAAACTGACGAGTAAAAATCAACCCCTTTTCATGACACTGCACCATAGTATAAGTGAAAGTTATGCTTGTAATTTCAGTTTTAATGTAGAGTATGTGATAATACAGACTCAAAAATGTTGACCTTAATGCACACAGCATGTCAAAAATGCCACTGGGCCAAGCAACTACACTGTACATGTACAGTCAACTGCTACAATAGGAAGCTACAGTACAAACTATTACCCATACTGCAACAGGGTTCTAAAACAGTAATGAAAGGTTCAGGGTTACTCTTTGAGTATTAAAATAAAATAACAGTACTCAGTTATACTAACAATTACTCGAGAATTATCACAGCAAAATTAAATTTAATCAACGAGTGCAAAGTGGTATTTGACCCATCACAAGTCTTTTCTACAGCCCTGAAGGTCCATTTTCTCTTTTTAATATTGCTATAACTTATGACCAGCAGAAGGAAACCTTCCTAGACCCTGCTGAGAATCATGAAATTGTAATCTTCCTCTCACCTGGCCTGAGTTATCTGCATCTCTAGTCTGTCTCTCATTGGTTGGCTGGTTGCAGTCTTTAATTTCTTCTCCATGTCGGTAATGTTGGCTCTGTAGCCAACCACGTTGTGGAAGACTCGCAGATGTTTGTCACCAGCTGTCACCAAGTATCGTCCACTTGGATCAAAGCCAATTTTAGTAATTTCCGCTACATTAAAAATAAAAGAAAGAAAAGAAACTGATTTGTCTTTTTAAGTCTTATTAACAGTTTGTGAATGGAAATACCATCATAACCAAACCTTTCAACTAATAAAACCACAAGACTGCTCAATTATGAGGCCTTGTTTAAAGTCAGTGACTGACAAATCAACATGTCAATGATCTGTCCATTTGTACATCAAAGCTGGTTTTCAAGCAGATCATGTGGATTGATAGTTTCTTCGACAGGTTTGAAATCAACAAAACATCTTTTCACTTTGTTTCTTAACTCTGCTGAACATCAGTACACCTTTTATCAATCAAGACAGTCTTACTATCATGATATAAAGGCTAAGTATCAATCTGTCACAATTGGGTTGCCAAACATTACTGCCACTTCTGGATGGAAAAAGTGCACGTGGTACCACAGCTTCACACGATGGAAATGGCTTGGATCATATTACTTTACATTGCTACCTGATATGCACAGTAAATGACCGCAAGTAGTAACAGATCCAATCATGCTTAACTTTCAAAACGAATTACAGACTCAGAAACTGAAATGAGAAAATTGAACATGCTGGACTGAATTTGAAATGATGCAGTACCATCTCTGATCAGTTCATCCAATTTTTAAAATTTGAAAAAAAGAATGTCATGTCATGATGGCTGGTGTACAGTAGATGGCACAGTCTCTTAAATGGTACTGTAGATCCCTGTTTAACCTTGAGAACAGATCCTTGTATTCACATAATATTTACATACTATTCATCCCATTGTGATGAACAATACAAAATAGCACAAAATATTGGTTATTGAACTCAAATTTAACACTTTGTGCACCAGCCAACAGCTATGTTTTTTTTTAATGGAGACTCTGAAGCATAACATTCAAGTACAGTACGTAATATACAGTAGCTGTATAGAATTATAAAAATACATTTGTGTATAATGGAACACAGGTACTGTATGTAAAGCGTACTTCGTGCATGACTTACAGATTTACAACACCTCTAGTCAAACCTTAAAGGCTATGCTACATTTATCTTGAAAGGCAGACTTTATAGCTCTTACAGTCATGCTTTCTACAAGAATGGATCTCACTATGCATTAAGTAGGTTTAGTTTTATATCGTCTGTTTTCTGATATTCTGTACTTTTCATTTAAACTTTAACTCAGTTGTTTAGTTTAATTTTTTCTTTACAGCATTTGTCCTCCATCATACTGAATATTTGAACAGTCCCTCAAAGCATATTAATGGGTAAAGTACTTTACAAGTTTAAATTACTGGAAATGTATGAATCATCCGAGATGACTGAAATTACAGAAAGCCTATAAGTATTATGGAAGTGAGAGTCTCACTTCCCTGCATGTTATTCACAGACAAGCAAGTTTCTCCAGGGAGGCAATAATCAAGAAAATCTCAAAAAAATTGTTAAGAGAGGTAGAAAACTGGTCGCAAAAACTCAGTTTGATTCCACTGTACTGCACATGCCCTTTGACATACTTTTTTTTGTCTGTAATAATGAGATGAGACTGCAGTTTGAATAATAAATCAATTACGTATGTACTGCAGCAGCTGGTGTTAACTTCTATTCACAACTTTATGTTTGATGAATAAAAAATAAGCTTGTCAGCAAAAGCAATTAAATTCTTGTATTGTACACGATGAAAAAAATCTCTCTTGCAGAAACAAGTATGAAACACACTTTATAACACTCTAGACAGGGGAAGAGGAACCCTCTGGAAATGGGAAGGGGAGCCCTCTGGAAAGGGGAAGGGGAGCCCTCTGGAAAGGGGAAGGGGAGACCTCTAGAAAGGGGAAGGGGAGAACATCCTGGTGCTAAAACTTTTGTCAGAGAGTTTAGACTTAGGAAGTTGGGGGATCACATACACAGGGAGAGGGTCATGTTAAAGAATCTGAACGAGTGTAAGGGCAAAAAGGAAACACTGCTGTTAAATTCAGTTTTCGTAGCTCAATCTTTAAAGTGGTTTATTAAGGTGTACAGTACCTAGAGTCGAAAATTTCAAAAATATATGTCACAAAGCTTGAAAAATGAATCCAAATGGTCCAACTCCCATCTTCACAGGATATTTCTTAGCTGAGATGTACAGTAAAATATTAAAGTTTATTCACTCCATTTAAACTGGTAGATTGCACAATAATTTGTGATGTCACTCTTGTACTACTCAAATTACAGTCTTTGTTTTTCTTTGTTTTTCCAAAAGCCACTACACCTTATTCCAAAATGTGATCACTTTCATACTGTTATAGGGTGACGTGACTATACAAGTCCATTTTAACTTCAAAGGGAAAAAAAAGCAGGTAACGTGAGTTGTACAGTACAAGAAGGACATATCACAAATTTTTGCACAATGGACTATTTCAAATGTAGTTAATAAATTTCAACATTTTATATCTCAGCAAAGGAATAAGCTATGGAGATGGGAGTTGGATGAATATGAGTTATTTCCCAACCTCTAAAATATAATTATATTCTTGTTCTAGACTTTAGGTACACTTTAATGACAGCAGGGCTAGCTACATGTAGAAATTAAAGTAAGGGAGAGCTCTTACACAGTGCATCCCTGTGTTTACAGTGAAGCCACGGAAATTGTGAGGGTGCTTGCGTTGTGCAGCAAAAAGCTGGTTGATGGGAGTATCTCTGTACATTCAGTGTGCTTTCAACTTCAGAAGTTATGTCTGTTTTGTGACAGATCAGGTGTAATTTTCACAACAGGGATAGGTCATGGTGCATTAAGTGTTTTTGATTTATATACTCCTTGAAAACATGAAGTTTCTCTGCCAATATTTAGGGCAAAAGCAACAAGGTGATGTCTGCATTATGTGCCCTTGCTTTGTTGCTAAACAGAGATCCAAATCAATGGCTTCTGTCCAGATTGCCAGACAAAAGTCTCCCTTACTTTAATTTGGATGTATAAACCACATCAAACACACTGAAAATGAGGTGTTTCTTTATATTAATGAAATCCAAATAAGCCACATTATTCCCACATTTACCTATATACAAGTTTGCATTTGCACACTTAATGGTACAGGGGGTGTATCACATTATACCACTGACCAAGGCCACAAAAAATTTCCTGTTTTTGCAATAATATGACTATGAGTACATTAATTCACAGAATCTGAGGCAATTCCAGGCCATAATGTTGACAATATCAAAGATTGGCACTTTCTTGCATTAAAAGGAGATTCTTCCAGTTGCCATGACAAACATACTTACTTAATATTATTCACAAACCAAAACAATTAAGACTGGAGGAATTGGCCCCCTGTAGATGAAAAGATTTAGACTTTTTTATAATCAAATTTTGTGGACTGCAATGCTAACCTTTTATTTCTTTATTCAACTTACCAACCTGTGGTGGAAGGGTAATTAAATTTACAGGTTGAAAAAGCACACTGCTGAATGTAAACCTTCAGGAGAACCTTAAAATGTTTTATAATTCCATGGGGTACAAACTTGATTACACTATTCCAGAAGCTTGCATGCTGATTTCAAAAGTGTCCGAGGTAGCCATGGAAACACTTGCAAACAGGATATGCGCTAAATTTGACAATCTAGGCCAGCATGTTCACACAATGATGGAAATGTCGTGTAAACGAAAAAAAATGCTGACAATGTGGATACGCATTCCGTACACAGGTCACTAGGCAGAGCAAAAATACTTCAGTATATATGGAGTGAAATAGATATTAAAGACAAACTGTGATAGTCCCAATGTCACGTGAAACTGAAAAAGTGACAAGAGTTCCTGCAGTAGACCCCAGAACAAACAAACAGCGTAATGGTATCAACGCCCTCATTTCTATCTTCAGCTAATCTTCAGCTGGCCTCTCTTGAGAGCCATGCTGGGATGCCCTCATTTGTGTGAGATGACTTTCCTTGGACTGTTGTAATCAAATGCGACTAAAATCACTTCCTGCTTTTAATGGTACATAAGAGAGTTAAAGAGCCTCTGTTTTGTGAAAAATGGAGCAAAATTGTTAGGGAGTATGAGACATTGGCCCATGTATAGCATCATGAAATTAATGCTGCACATGTAGATTCTCCATTTACTATACATATCCACAAATATCTACTGAAGTATATAGGTATATCTACTCCAGTAAATATTTGTGGATATTACTGTAGCAAATATAGAATCTGCATGTACAGCATAAATGTCATGGTAACTCCCACTTGTGTTATGGTGTATTTTTTTTATTTGTGAGTGTTTTTGTGTATCAAATTTGACAGAGCTGAGTTTGTTAATTCCTGCAATGGTTTAAACCAGCCACAATTCCAAATGTACTGTACCTGCACATAAAAAGTACTGTACCTCTGACAGAAGCACTACAGTATATACCTTTCCTTCAGTAACAATACTGTATGTACTACCGACAGAGTAGTAGTGATGGTCAATCAATTGACCAATCAATGATTAGGAGGTTCATGTCTAGGAACATCAGTTCTCCCAACTTGAGAGACCACCAGGATTCGGAAAAATAATTCATAAATGGCTTTCTTTTAACAGTACAGGTTATCAACAGAAGCAAAGCACCCTGTTTCCTACCTGTAAATCTGCAGGAAAACTACATTCAGTACAGTATCTCATATTTTTAAGAGGTGGTTACAGTAATACCTTGAATCAAAGTGTTAAACAAGAGTCCTAGAGTGCATGCTAAATCATTCAAAACCTTGCTACCTTCAGCACAAAAGAACCCCTATAGGGTACACGTATATGTTTCATACATCTTCAGGGATTCTGCTGATAAATCAAGGCCCTTTAAGGTGTTAATGTGATTGACATCTTTAGATATATTCACCAAGTAAAGTATCAGTTGCCACAGCTCAAGATGAAAAGCAGACAGCTTGCCAAGAAAAAAAAAATGAATGTTTCACAATCCTCTTTATGGACATTACTACATTACTCCAGAGACCTAACATTGCCTACGATGAAAAACAATACAAAAACCTAAACTCATTCTCATTTCAGGAACCATTAACAAAATGTCAAAGTATATCAAATTTTATCTTCTAAATTGGATTCACATCACACTGTGCTGGGTAATTAGAGGAGACTAATCACTTCAAAATTACGAATAACTCCTCATAAGTTTGCTTAAAATATTGTTAAATGTTTTTACTAATGAAGTGGAATTTTTGCCTCTAGTTACTTCATCTTACAAAGAAGGTTAATAATGTTTATCACACTGTATCAGACAATTTGTCTTTAATAATGGAACTAATTCATACAGTAAAGCTGCATTTGTTAAAGTCCTATAAGCATTGATAAGAAACCTATACCTGTAAATAACATGAACGTGTACACCAGAGGGCAGTATAACCTGAAGGCATATACCAGGAATTATGTACCAATATATGTTTATGTACAGTACAGATGCATGTTATACAGTATTTATGTGTATTGCTCCGGTGGAGAATGTCTTCTTGGGATGGGTAATATGCAATGAAGGTGACCTGCAGCAAGAAATGACATGGCAGGCAGCCTACACATACTACTTGTGGAAACAATCTTAAAAGTATTCACTTTATTTTGCCCCACATAAAAATGTTTGGCTAACTTTAGACAAAGTTATTGACTAAATAATACTGCATTTCAGGAAGTTTTTCATGAACTCTAATTTTTTCTTCTTTTGTAGTGTCTCATTCAAGCTATTGTATAATGCTTCTACTTTTAGAGTTACAATAAATCTCATACAAACTGCATCAAATTATTTTAAGAAAAAACATACTGTAACAGTACTGTAGTGCTCAAGATACTGTACTATATGCAGCATCATAACTTCTCAACAATATGATATAAAGCAGAGAATACAATGGAAGCAATTGATCAGGAACAAGATGGCTGATATATATAGATTGTCAAATCCATTTCCAGATTCACTTCCAATATAGGATTCAATTAAACTAACAGAAATATGCATGTCAAGACTGTCTTTTAATTGACAATGTACAGTATCTTGCACATACATTGGAAGTTTGTCATTTCTTGCTCATTTTCAGATTTGCAGGGGTGCAGGAGAAATTTCGTGCTAACCTGCAATTATGTAGTACTGTACAAATGCACACCATTTGTCTACTTGATCAATATAAACCATCACGTTGTACCACCATCTCCTTACACTATACATATCATCTATATGACATTTTAAATTTTCATTACAATTAACTGGACCTCATCATTACTTATGCATTAGATGACCTTAAAGTAACTGGTTTTTCAAAAGTGACACTTTTAGTGCCCACCTTAATTTTCGGGGCCAGAGTGACAAAAAGCTATTAACTGCAGCTTTATAAAATAATGCCAAGGGTCAACTACTGCTGAAGCTAGAATTCTGGACAAATTAGGACACTTTCGGACCTGTCACATATTTTCAGCGTGTCTTCTCTTCTAACCCTTACTCAATGTTAAGAAAACAATGTCTGTGCCACTTTCTTGGGCATGAAACTTTCATTCACTTTCGAAGCCAGCATTAAGGTGGAGAACAGGGGTTTGTCCTGGATAATTTTGTCCAGCTGTATGAATGTCTGTACCAGGGATGTAGCTAGCAAAATTTGAGTGCCAGGTAATTGTCTGATCTGGGGAAAGCACCTCACCCCACCCCATGGCAGCTACCCCATTTTTCGGCCATTAATTTTTCATTTTTCCCTCATTTTACTTTTAAGGAGTAAATTTAGGGCTAGTTTTAGGTCTCGGTAGGCAGATTTGTGGTGGGCGGGGGGATGTGTGTTTGCCTGGAGTGCTGGGCGGGAATATCGAGTGCTGGGTGTCACCGCCCTGCGCCGCCCACCCTAGCTACATCCCTGGTCTGTACAAAGGCATTGGAGATGACTACTGTTGAATACTATAGAGATAGTTTGTCAAGGCTACAGTATTTACTAGCGAGAAATCTGGTACCTGGTTAAGCGTACTGTTACAGGGAAAAAGTGACAGAAGGTTTTTTGGCGTGTTTTATAAAGAAATTCTCATAATTTCTAATTTTACGCAGAAATGACCTGAATGGAAATTATGCAAAACAGGAGGATAGTTACTACTTATTACACAATACAAAGATACCATTTAGAAGTAAAAGTAATCGGTCAGTCGGACCGGGGACTCCAAGGGAGGAGGGTGAAGAGCCACTATAAGTTGAATGTATATAAAATATTATACAGACAAATACAGTATACATGTTTTCTGATCTACAACATAACGAAGACAATTACAAGAGAAAGCAGGGCTGAAATTTAGCACTCGTCCGATCGTCCGTGACGGGTAAAACTTGCATCGGACAGCCGCTTTCTCTCATTGAACTTGTCCGATGGACAAGTAGATTTTATTTGTAACTGATTAGTTCCCTACATCAGCAGGAAAGTATGTCATAAAAATCCCCTTAAGAAGTGGCATTGAGACAATGGTATTGACTACCATTCATCATTGTACCATGCCAATAAATATGGAAAAATGCAGAATTTAAAGTAAATGTTTGTTTTCTATGGCAGAGACAGGAAATAGCATTGTTCATCTCTTCATTCTCTTGTTCATCACTTTCATTCGGACAACCAAAAACTATTTCGGACAACCTAAATTTAGCTTCAGGCTGTCCGATGGGCAACCTGAAAATTTCCTTAAAATCAGGCCTGGAAAGGTTTCAACAGCTGAGAATAAATAGACATAGGTTTTGTGTCGTGAAATAGATGGCACTATTGCTACCAGCCAGGACCTCTTTCTTCTCCAGGTCAGATGGATAACAATCACTTTTTCCTCTCAGCATAATCACTTGGGTGCCTAATGGGGGGGGGGGGGTAAAAGATGAATGATGTAGACAAGTTAATTCAAGACCTACTGTGAAAAGCAGTGAGGAAAATTTGGACAGAAAGAACAAATTTGCATAAGTTGACCACATTAAGCAAAAAGAAAAATCTTGGCTACCTTGTCCTTTTAAAAGTTTAAACTGACGGTCAACCATACACTCTGACTGGCTTACTGTGTAGTGGTCAACAGTCAACCATTTCAGTGAATGGTCAACAGTGGCACCATGGTTTTTACCTGGATGAATAGTCATGTTTTATTTTCAGCCATACCACAGCTAACCTAATTACTGTATGTGCTCACACTGCTACATACTAGATACATATTATAGGCAGCTCTGCAAGGACATTTTAAATTACCTCAAGGTCCTAGCTATTTCATGCAGAACTCCTTCTCCTCGGACAGTGAATAGCTGTGATATTCTCTTTCATACATCACAGGCTATTGCTACAGTAGCTCTCACGCCCTTCCCTTTCCCCACCTTGCATATGTCTCCACAGCATATGACCCTTTCTGCCCAAGTGAAAACATTTTTTGAAAGCCACATGAGGAAGTGATTAAAATCTCGATAAATTTAAGAAGTTTTCTTGTTTCATCCTTTTGTAAAATAAAGTGACTCATATAACCACGTACAGGGTTTCCTACACTTGCTTCCTGATTAAATCAACATGTGTATTACTTTTTTCGTTGCTTGAAATTGCTAACACCTTCAACAATTATTTTTACACCAATATTACTCCAGCAGCTCTGTCCACTCCTCCTCACCCCATCTACTGTAACTGTATTGTCTTTAACAAAGTGCTTGAAACTTTCACCATTATTACGATAAGCACATACTATTCTCTAGCTGTCATGCTCTACTGTCCCTACAACTTTTGAACAGGCATCCATACAATCCTGGAGAAAATTACTGGGACACTTTCTGACCTGTCACATATTTTCAGCAAGTTTTCCCCTCCACCCCTTACTCAATGTTATGAAAACGAAGGCCCCCCTATTTTAATTCTTCAATGCGAGACTTTCATTCACCTTCAAAGCCAACATTGAGGTAGGGCACAGGGATTTGTCCCAGAAAATTTTGTCCGGGGTTGTAGCTTAATTCTATGAAAATAAAGTTTTACACTGCCATTGGGTAATCTTCCACATTACTTGAAGCAAGCAAACATCTTGCCTGCTCCTGAATATGACAAAGCTTGTTTTTACCTTTTGTTGGATAAATATATCTTTGATATTAATCTCTAAATGGAGGCATCATACACCAGAAACTGGCACGTACGGTACTGCTCTCAAGTGAGTTTTGCAATTAAGAAAATTGAACATTCTTTATACAGTACATGTCTTTTGTCATTTGGAGGAAAGCTCTAGTGACATAGTTTTGAAAGGTTAACGATTTTTCATAGAAAGCACCCACGAAATCACAGAAGGAAAGTAGAAGAAACATAAAAATGGTGCAGGAAAACACTGAACAATTTGTACAACCAGTACAGTAGTAGGAAATCTGTTTTAAGTGTATACCCTTAATACACAACAGATATACTGTATAGAAAACTTCCCTACAATGCTATACTTTTTATAAGTCTACAGTACAAAAAATCTACAGCACTTTCAAACTGTACCAAAGTGTATATGTTCAGTATTTTGAAACCCTTTTTAACAAGTACAACCATTATTTACACGTCACAAAATTTGCTGTTTTGTTCCAGTGTTTGATTCAAAAAGATGACATTATTGGATTACTTTAACTTGGAAGAATTATTTCTGATTTGATTTATTCTGTGAATTACTCACATTGTGGAAACATAAAGCTGTCATTAGACACGCAGAAGAAAAATTCCTCTTAATACCACAATTAACCCACTTCTGTCACCAATAAATGGAACTTAAATGATGTGCACTTGCCTTCAAATGTGTTCTTTAATGTATTCATGTGGCGTTTTATCCTGTTTGGGAGAGACTGAATGAGACGCCAAATTGTTTTCATGCCAAGTAAACTTACCTCTACAAATTCTTTTAAAGTCCAGATTTGACATATTTGCCAGTCACTTGGAAAACCGATAGGGAGTTTTTAATTGTTTTGTACAAGCTGTTGAAAATTTGATGTATCACTGAGTGCATTCAATTGAGTGAAAAACAGAATAATGAAGAATATACTGTGGTATGTACCAATCCCAATTATTAGATGAAATGGTTCTTGTTTTATTAATAGCCTGTGAACTACATATATATTGATTATCATGCTATAACGGATGGACTGTTTTTGTATTTTAAGTTTTTGCATTTTTTTTTTTTGTCTGTACAAAGAATTTCTGCAGTTACATTAAATATGAGCATGGACATTATAAAGATCATGATACAATTTAGTAATTCTGTACATGTGCACAGTTAACATGCATGTATACATGCAAAGACAAAATGTAGCCAAACTAGTTTCATATTTATGGTACTGAAGAAATTGTTTTATTTAGGTTGGAATCAAGAATTCTTCCTGGGCTGATTGGCATCTCTTGGCCCATGTACTGTATGTCATCAATTTAAAAACAAATATACAAAAAGAAGAGACTCCTCTAACACTATAGAAAACAAAAATCTAGCTTTTCTACCCCTATGAATAACAATGAACGAATGTCCTGCACAACATCATAACTCAACATGAAGAGACTGCCTCAAGCTCATCACTGTGAGAAATTGGCAAATAATTAATTGTGAAATTGGAGGTGTCCACGAGATGCAACTACTATATAGTAGCAGGTTTTAGAAGCAATCCTAATTAAATTTTGACCTTTCGGTGACCTTTTACATTTGACTATCAAACAAAAATGGTGAGAAAAAAATGACACTATAAGTAGCAGCATTGGGTGGGGATCATGATCCCCACCAGCAGGAAAGCACGAACATTCCAGAAAGATGATGACCAGGAGATGAAGAGTTTGGCTACGGTTTAGAAGACAGGATGGATCCACAACCTTTACATGATGGAACCAGTCGGTAAAAAGGACAATTTTTTCAACATTTGGTGTTCCTAGAGCAATTCAAACTAGTTTACTGAATGGGTGATTTTTTACAAACAACATTCAAATACTACTGCAATAGGTTTTTTAAAAAACGAAATGCATGTCTTATTGTAACTTATGAAAAGCATTCACATCATGGTACTTCCCTGTTAAGTAAACCATGGCCAGTATACACACCTACAGGCACTCCGGCTACTTCCAGCATACACCACAGAACAGACTGTTCCCAAAGTCCCTCTTTTGAGGACTAACCAAGGATTATGCCATAAAGCATAATGGGCTACAATAGTTACTGTTGACTGAATGCAGTGTTTTCCAGTAATAAGTGCATGCACAGTAACATCTGAATTGTTCAAGGTGGTATAAACAAAACCAAAGACATCATTACAGTAAGTTTGCACTCGTAAGTATAGTTTTGATTGCAAGAAAGTTAAACCTAATAAATATAATTCCCACAGTCAACAGTTCTTTAACTTTTTTGAAAGAGTATACTACTTTTATACACAAGTATGTTGAACAAAAGAATTTACCAGAAGGTATCGGGGAGGAACACTGGCTCCCCTAATTTAGTTCTCTTTTAATTTGAATTAAACTGTTATTTGTTGAAGTAGATTTATGCCATTACTTATTACATTCTATTGTACATATTTTCTTATGTTGAGAGCATCAAAGAGCAAATAAAAAAAAAAAGTTTGCAAACCTGAGAGCTATTTTACAGCCATACTTCAATCAAAAAAGTTGAAAACAGTGCAATTACAGTACTTAAGACCCATTCACACTAGGTACGATACAATGGGATGCCAAACGACACAATAAAACTGAGCTGAAGTATTTTCAACTTTCACTCACTAGTCACCAGACCATAATTTCTGTGACCAGTGATGAGAAAACTGTTATTTTGAGATCACGTGACTATTAAATCGGTCACTGGAACATTGCTGAGAGAGGAAGAACACATCCTGTATAGTGTGAAAGGCTGGTGGCATTTATTGTGTCATATTGTATCACACTGTATCGTACTGCATCTTTCTTAGTGTGAAATAGCTTAACGTACATTACACAATATTTATTTCCCATAAACAACAAGTTCAACTTCAGCCTAAATATACAGTACCTGTACATCAAGGAACAAAACAAAAGAATCATGTCACTTAATTGGGCCAGGATGTCAAAAGGACTATTGTCACTGTCCATGCACCGATAAAGTTCACTACTTGCATACACACCTACTTTAGCAGTGACCATGGAGTTTGGAACTCAGCAGGCCTTCAGAATACTATGTGTATTTGGCATGTAGCGACATTTGAAGGTATTAATTACAGTGAAAGAACTTTAATTAATAACCGTACTGTAAAGAGGCTCTCACAAATGCACAGTTCTATAACTCTAGAATTCTGTATCCACACAGTACTGTAGATTACGATTTTTAAAACTTTTGAACAACTTCTACAGTACTTCTGCTGAGTTACAACATTCCTTGCCTACCGTACATCCTCCAAGTCAGGTACAACAGCCTACACTCCAAGCCACATTAGCATGATATACAATGTGGATGATTTGCAGGACCCTCACAAATGGATCTTGATACAAAATGTTTGACCTACTGGTTTACAAAGTCATTTCATAAGGTATCAATGAAACCAGACTTCAATTAAGTATCTGGACAGCCAATATCTCAAGGGGCCCAGAAAACCTGTCTCACATTACTGAACATGCGTATTAATGAGAAATGAAATACCTTAAGTTGATTAGAGGGCCAGTATAGGAATAGATTATAAATCAAGTACAATTATATTTATGAAATTTCCTTCAGCAGTGATTTATCCATGCTAGCAACTGAGATCCATTAAATACTGTAACAAGTGAACAACCAACAAGGGCAAGGCCAAATGGCTTACGACTAAAAATTTGTAAGAACATCAGGTAAGGGCAAAATAGACGGAAATCTAACATGGGCCCAAACAGTTATTTGAAGAGCACTAGTAGGCAAAACACAAACAGACATGGCTTTAAAGGTCATTACAGTTTTCAGTCTTGCATGCATGCAGTTAGCTGTACAACAGCGTGATTTGTTTGCACATGCAACCATGGCCTCAAGTGTCTTTGGTTTTTCAAGCCTTGAAACATGATGGATGTGATTTATCAAACTATCCAGGTACTGCAAAGATACCACCCACTTAAAAGGCTGCAGTATATCAACTAAAACACTGTATTTCATTTGAAAATGCAAAGAGTTGCCATATGGGGCTATTTCCTGGTTTATGCCTAATTCTCCAAGTAACATTACTCCCCCATCAATATCGTATAAAAGGATTTAATTATGCCGTTCCTATATATCACCAACTTTCAGCTTTATGTCTTCAAATTCTTGAAAGTATGCATGGATAGGTAGACCTGAGGCAGAAAGCCTAATGGAAGCCTGTGAATGGCTATCACAGAGAGGGAGAAGTTTCCTGTGTCCAGTCTCATCAACGACTGCCCTATGTTCCCGACAGGTCCCCACAAGGCTACATGAGGGTCAGTGTTAGGTTAAAGGTTAGCTTAGGGTTTGGGTTATGTGTGCTGAAATATATACGTTGGAACACGGGTGTAACCAGCTCATCACGTCTTCCTTTGATCACCCTTTTGCATGCTTTTAATTCTAGTATCTTTGTTTTGCATGTTGGAGTGGAATAAATGCAAGGTTCTAAACAAAAATATCAAGTGAACGATTTCTGGACTACTGCTGAATATCCCCATGTGCTTGCCATGTATGGTCCATCTTTAATTACTGTACTGATATACAGTATGTACATATAAATGACCTCACTGTACCTTTGCCTGTCACTAATATTTTTAAGACAACTATATAAGTACAATGTGCACACAATAGGTAATGACACTCTGAATAAAAGTTCCCTCACACTGTAATCAAATGTTCAACAATTTCATTTCAGAAAGTTTCGAGTGTATGCACGGTATACTTCACATGTAAAACTTATGGAGCACTATCATGGCACCTCAGAATATTTCAACTGTCCAAAACTGAAGGCTCTAGAGTATGGATAAAAAGATATACAACAAGTTTTTTTTTTTTTTGAAAGCAATAGCATACATGTATGAAATACTCCAGCCCTGAAGCAATATGCATACAGGGCTGCAGCTTTCATATCAGAGGGTTCCTTATAGTACTCTGATACAAAGACACCAAAGAAGATACACAAAGGAAGAAAATAATCAGCTATGAAACAGACTGAAAGAGACAGTTCAACCATTCGATGGGATGAGGAAATGAGATACTTGATATGCCCTCACTCGATATGTTAGGGGTTGTGGACTATTGGTTAAAGCATCAGACGTGCAACACAAGGGTGGCTAGTTATCATGTCTGGTTTGTTGTATTAAAATACTGTACTACAGAAGGATGAGGCATAAAAGTACATGTATGCAGCATCACCTAGTGCCACATCAGTGTGCATGCTTTAACACATGGTAGATGCGCTAAGGAACTGAGGCATTTGAAATGCAGCACTGTACAGTACAGTATATAGTGTTATAGCAGTGTGCTCAAGCACTGTGAACTTTACAAAATGTGTAAATGAGGTACCTGATATGCAGTACTGTATATAGCGTTAAAACAGTGTAAGCACTGTGAACTTTACAAAATGAGGAAATGAGGTACTTGATATACAGTACTGTATATATATACAGTGTTAAAACAGTGAAAGCACTGTGAACTTTACAAGATGAGGAAATGAGGTACTTGGTATACAGTACTGTTGTGTCAGAACATGTGCATTCTGTGATATCTATACAGGATGTATGAGGAGCTGATACACTTGAACTATAGTGTCAGCATGCTGTGATGTCTAGCTATATTAGGCAGAGGTGTGTCAAATGAGTGTGTATGATAATATATCTAGAAGAAGAGGAACAGAGATATCTGATTCACAGATCCATTGATGGATTTACTATGCCTTTAATACAGTCTGTACTGTACACTACAGCACACTTAAACATTCCTCCCCACTGCAAACCCTCAAAAGGCAATGTTGGCTGGTTAAAACTGGTCTACCCATAGGGACTCAATCCATTCCTATGAGCAATTGACTTGGTCTGCTAGGTAACCAATTTACTATATAGCAACCCCACCAAAGTTGGAGGAAACCAAAGTACATGTAATGTGAAATCCAGCTATTGTGAAACACAAGTAAATTCCACATCTGACTCCCTAAGGATCCCCCCCTAAATACAACACAACAACACATCTGTTGTTTTCATGTGTGCCATCTCACAAAGTTACATGGCATGTGTCTCCTCCCATTTCACTTAAAATCCTGGTTTTATTGTCTTGTACCTGTAGTAGGTGGAGATCTAGACAGAACTGTATCATTATTACACCCTCAACGATTGGTTTCATCTAGCTGTGCCCTGATATCTACCCATCTTTCTTCCTCTTACTTTGAAACGCTATGATGTTTAGAGAGGGAAGTTCTCTATTAACTTTCTTAATTTCACACTGAACCTTCACGTGGGCCAACTGGATACATGATACGGTAGACTGCGGAATGTAAGTGTCATTCAATCGTGAAATAGTGCTCTCTTAGTTACACCCTTTTTTGAAGTCAACGACAATATGAGTTGCCTCTTATGGAGGGTATCAAGCCCAGGCACAATGTCCTGGGAATTCTCAAAATGACATTTATACTGCCTTCAGCTTCACATGTCATTCTGCAGAATTTATTGCCCTTAAATGTATCATGGAAAGATGGCCTGTTGCTGCACAGCTTTATCCTAGTGCAACAGAGAGCCCTTACAAAATACCATTCTTTTCACCCAAAGGTTGGTGTTATGATCAAGTAAGATAAATCACAAAATTATAGGACAAGGGTTCCATTACTTGCCTAAAGAGCAGGCTGTGTGGTTTATACTTTATCAGCTGTAGATGTTTGAAACACCAGGACAAAGAGCTAGGAATCCACTTTATGCTGGACACTTCTTCCAGAAGAGATGCATATTAACATGGCACTATCTTCTGCTCCAGCCTAGGCTGCATAGCTTGACAGACCACATGAACTTCAACCAGTTCACAACTTTGCCTTTAGAAAGCAGGACAGTCTGAGCATACTACTCAGCCATGTAGGTAAGACAACACATAGCAAGTTTACAATTCAACTTTGCTAGCTTCAGCAGACATCCAGAAACATACTGTATGTACAGTATAAAAATAGAGCATTACTGTAGCTCTGAAATATTAAGCCCATAATTTGAATACTAATCCTCTGAGACTACATTAGGGAGCGAAAAAAGGTTCAAAATCATTTTAGCAACATTTGAAAGCTTGTCTCTTCAAATTCAGTTTTCAAGCAAAGATTACAATGCTAAAAATTTGAAAAGATTCCTTTTAAATCTGGATAAATTGTCCCAAATGGGCACTGCAGACCTTTCTAAGTGGTCCCAGCAACATTTTTAGAGTTTACCTCAAACAGTATTTAATGTTCAGTAAAGTAGAATTCTCTCCACCCAAAGTAGTTTTACAGTAGTAAAAAAATCTATGCTTTTCTTTTATCTTGAATGAATTGAAAGGATTGTGCAGTACTGTACATGTTTATCGAAACTTACGTAAAATTTTACGCTCATTTTGTTTTGATGATAAGTATCAATACTGCTATCACAAATCAAACCTTTCCATCAACTAGGTTCAATGCATGAAGTCTTAAAAATTATCTTAAAATTCTTACAAGACATGTTTCTTTGTAAAACAAGAAGAGATATTTGGCCACACATAATTCAAGTTGTTAAAAAAGGAAAAAAGAAATGTTCCAAAATGAAGTCACTGCAACTATTTCATCTCAAAGGGATGGGTTGAAGATATCTACTGTATACTGCAGTCATCCCCACTTTCATCTAACACCCAGAGTACAGTACTACCATACTCATGTTTAATATCAAGCGATATAACAGATCAAACTTTGAAGATAACTAAACAGTTGCAATGTAAAATTTAATAAATCACTTAACATCCTTTGCATATATATCCTGTAGGTAAAGACAGTTCTCAGAAAGCTGCCCTCTCCATCCTTGACATATTTGATAAATATTACCATCTTTCATCATCCTTACTGGAACATGACATTGTCATGTCATCTCATGTACTTTCAAAGCAATCACAAAATTCTGGAAACAGCCGACCACATTTCTTTACACACGCTCTGGTAGCTTTTGACTTTTGAACACTTATTAAAAGTACAGTACTTTGCCAGAATTTATGAAATTAGAAACGTAGGATTTTGAAATAAAACATATTTCACAACTGGAACTTCGTGTGAAAAATGGTAACAGGTGGAGCACGGGGCGCATTATAAATATAGATTAAAACTTTGTACAGTACTATTAACAGAAAACATTCTGCATTTATTAATTAAAAGTAATGTGGGATGAAACAGAATGTGATCGTTTTTTTACGATTACAGTCACGACATACAAAAAAAAAAAAAAAAATCATTAAAAGTCTGATGTAACAAAGCAATGTAGTTCAATGTGCATGACACATACAGTTTTATTGCGTTTAAGGAATGTGAGAGTCATTTTGTGATAAATCCATCATGTCTTGAACCATTACTCTACAAGGTTAAAGGAGATGGAAAAAACAGCTGGGAATTCTGCACAGGAAGCAGTTTTATTGCTGCAATAATTTATCATCTAGATCTTGGAGATGTGATTCTTTAATTTAAGTCTGTGCAACTACTGTACAGTAGCATCAGACTTATCTGACTAAGATGAGTGAAGCTAATTCTTATTTTGAATGATAGAACCAACATTCAAAAACAACATGCATGTATGTATTTATAGAGGTGAAAAGTAGGTTTGACCTTTTATCAGAAAGCCTAGCGCCAACTTACAAGCCCATTCTCTGAACCTATAACATACAGCTGTGTGCATGGTCTGTGTAATTGGAGAGAATAAGCATTGGCCCAAACATTACTTCAAAAGATCAATTAAATCATTCAAATAACCTGCTGTTTCCCATACAAGTTTCTTTCACAATTTTTCATAACATACAAATTACACATAAAAGGTAAGCCATGGAGCTCGTAAAGTTAACAAGTTAGAAACAAAATACTGTCACATGATTAAAAAGAGACAAATATGAATTAGGATATCAAGGTACTGTACTCAATTTTTCCTTATATTTAAATTTGACACAGATACATAATATCAAAACTGATTTATATTCAGCTACATTCACTGCAGAGAAAATTACAAAATTAAAATATGTTACAGAGGTACAGATCACAAATATTAAACTGTGGGTCACTTGTCCCTGCAAATTTTCCAAATTGTGACCATGTGTCTCATAATGTAAATGACTTGTAAATACATGCTACTCTCTTTAATACAAAATTTTGTAGAAAAACATGGTCAATTTTTATTAGCTAACAATTTCATGTTTGCTAGCAATGGTGGGTACAGATTTTTGTTATGACATCACAACTACCAAACAAAGACACTCACTGTCCTTGAAATACGGTTGCAAGACACAGTATGTCCTTATTTGTATAAAGTTGCTAAAGCATGTTAAAGGATCAACTTTTCATAGAATAAGATAAAGTATGGTAACATGTGTGTTATATTTTTTTCTTTCTTCAATCCCTCTATGCTACAATCTGCTGATGTCATATTACTGTGGAACCATCTTTTTTACTTTGTAAAATCTCTTGAAGTTCTTCTGAAATAATGCCAAAGGTATCTCTTACATTTTAGAGCATAATATTTAGTTCTACTGAGTCAGACAATAAGGCATACTGTGTAAGAACACCCTACAGTATAAGTGGAATATATATGCTTTACTACAGTATGCGATATGTTTCTTGGCTGTTTTATCTCCAGTTGTGCTACAAATCACTTGGGCAACAGGATGAAACTACTTTTAATTTACAACCTGTCAGACCCTAAAATAAGCCTCGCAGTGACAGCTCCAATATGTACCATTCACAGGAGGTTTGTGCAGCCAGATTGGTAACATGTGAACACAAGGGCATTGGTCACCTTTAGATGTCCCTTCAGGTCGTGACAAAGTCAAAGCTACGAAAGCATAACTGTTGTGCTTTCCTGCACTCCAATTGATTAGAAAGATGATAGCACTGTTGAAGCTAATTGAGGGCAGCATTTCAAAATGCAAACTCCAAGGACTCTGTGCAGGAACAATGTGTTCAATCCAGTTGAGCAGTATAGTGCAGTGTCATTGCTACAGTAGTGGCAATACCAAAAAAATGTGAGAGAGAACAAATGAGATTAAAGAGTGGGGGAGAGACTTAACTCCCCCCTCCCCACTTTCACCCCTGCAATTTTTACTGTTGGTGATTTTTATTGCATTCAGTTCTGAAGGGGAGGTGGAAGTTATGGCGAAACTGTAAATCTTGCTCTCCTCAGGGACAGTATCTTTAAACATTTCTGACACTTGGGGATATGTGAAGCAGTTCAAAGCTGAAGATTTCACAGAAAACTGGGGACAGTTAAAACTATGGTACTGCACTGTTAAATTGATCAAATATTTGTCTTTCACTGCTTAATTTGAGACTTAAATAGATCAAAATATGTAAACACATTTAACACTAACTACAACCACCAGTTTCCTTGCTCCCCTGTATATGCCTTCAATAAAAATCGATGTTCAAAACAAATTTGCCATTAGTTATATGTTAATGTTAAACTGTAACCTTTTTTTAATAGAAGGTTTTAACTAATCAAATAAAATTTTACAGTACACTTGGCATCATTCACAGAACAAACTCAACATTATACAACATAAACTGCATCAAAGTAAACAAAATAGAAAGTTTGGTTGGTTTAGTTTTAGAGTCATGTTCTGTTCACATGGAAACCACATTTACTTATCATGGTAAATGTGTACAGTAGATTAGTACATTGTATGCAGATGTAACATTGACAGTTAATTATAAGTGACATTGTAAACAGGGTGTGTTATGTGTGGGCAGTGAGATCTCTAATAGGATTTAAAGGTCACATGGTAAACACATGTAGACAGTGCACGTGATCTGTCTACAAGTATTAACAACTTGGTTAACATGAACTTTTCACCTGCAGTACCGCAGTTCCTGCTTAGATTCAAAAGAAGAAGTTGGTCACTAGCTTTGATAACAGTTTTCCTCTGTTTTCTAGTGCCCATCATGTTTTGCATCCACACATTTTTTTAACTTTTGTAACTTTTGTAAAACATGAGAAATAAGTCTGAATTTAATTGAACTGATAAAATCTGTACAAGCTACAGTATTTTCGTAATTATGGCTGGTATTACATCATCAACTAGTTAGCATAGTTCAACCCCCACCAACCCCCAACCCCCACCACCATCCAAGCTTCATCATGTCCTACCAATTCAAAAGGTGCAAATCTCTAATCAACCTTACACGTTACAACCTGATGGATATCTTTACAATGCATGTAAAAAAGATCATAAGCCTACATAATTTCCAGATTTTGTGATACCTGGTATATAGGAAACATGGCTACTAGCTGGGGCTCAACAGCAGTTTCACAGATAAAACGTAAAATGCTGTTAAGTTAGTAGTTAAACTATTTCTATGTAAAGCCCCCTGTACTCAGCTTCTGGAGATAATTACATCTCATCCATTGACAGAGAGTCCTTCAAGTTCTACTTGACAGTTAATGGAAATCTCCCAAATTACCTGGCTCAAACGGTAGAAACCATCGGAAGGTTGGTTAAGCAGAGCTTCGTGGGGCCTCAAGGTCACATGCATCTGCATTATACATATACATACATATACCATTAGATGTCTTGACAGGATGCAACTTGCATGTTGCTATATAACTCTGAAGAAAAACAACTCTGAACGGCATCAACATCTGTACAGCATCGAGCTGTCTTCCTTGATGACTTCAGCTGGCTTTGACTCGCAATAACTTTGGGGTTAAGGTTGGTTGATTCGATTCAGGGCAATGTAAATTATCTTTAATAACCCTATCTACATGTAAATCACCACGGCAGAATTTTCTTTTCATCACTCATTGTTTTCAAAATAGCACTTCTCTGGCAACTCATCCTCCGGAAAAGGAAGTGAAATTGCACAGCTAAGGGCTTAGCTAAGATCTTGATAACAAAATGTACCTCTTAAATAACATTGTAAAAAGTCCTGACTGTACTTCCAAAACAACTAAATGTGTATACAGGTAATATTTCCAACTTAAGATACAGCAGGCTTTATAACTACCACATACTTTGATCTACTTCATTGTAACATTTACTATTTTGATTTTACATCGAAGAGGCCAGTGTAGCAGAAAGTAATAGACTTTTCATTACATCATGTACAGTAAGAGCTACATTAGAAGCTACCATTATGCAATTATAAACTTTGACTAATAATAACAAATTCAGTTTCAGCTAGAATTAAATGGTCACAAGACAGGAACAATTAAAACAACCATAACATGCAGTAAACAAATGGAAGAATTAACTCAAAAAGCTAAAACAAAATTACTGTGCGTAGGCAATTTTTCAACTTATTTTATCATCAGCCTCCCCTGTCCCCCTTTGTACTGTGATAGTGTACTATTAGAAATGATATTCATCACTATCATGCAAAGATGTTAACAGAGCATATCCTTGCATACTGGCAGAACCTTATGCAGGAATATGGTATGCATACTTGACATGCTGACCAGTTGAAATACTATGAGGCATACAATTTCGAAGAGCTCATTTTTCCTGAGCTGTTTCTAAAACTGAAGTCATTATGTATAGTGACCACAAAGTACATGAACTCAAGGACTGAGGCAAACTTAAAGGTTTACAGGTAAAAGTCCACTTTGTTGAAAGTTTGTAGTCCTACAGAATTTGCACATGCTTATTACTGATAAAAGCTTTAAGGTAAAGACTGATAGTCTGGATGCTGTCCTCACAAATCCAGGTAGTTATAAGATTAAGGCAATAGTCAGGCTAAAGGTACATATCAGAATGTTAGAAGCTTACATTCATACATGAGAAGCTGCTTTTAGGTCTTGAATGCATAGCACAGCTCAGAAAAAAGTGAGCATTGGTTGCATTTATTGTTGAAGAATTTCTGCTTCATACATGTACATTATATAAGCAGGGAATAATTTAGTATATTCCAATTAATATGCATAGCAGTTTTGAGTATTATTTTAGTTCATAAGTGTATATCAGTGAAAACCCTATGGTTATATACATAAAAAGTGCTACACATTTTTGCATATAATTTGACCGACTTGTGTAGCAAACTGCAATGTGATACCGGACACATTATTCCCTGATAAATACTGAACCTATGTTGAAATGTAGTCAACCAAACTTTCATGAACAACATTTATCGTTAACTTGTGTTAAGCCTCCTATAGTGCTTGAGTCAAGTATAAAAGAAACTGTTAATAGTTGGACACCCACACGGAGGTGTTAGCTTGTCATGTACAGGTGTATATATACAATGCAGTAAACATTTGCAGTTTTATCTGCCACAAATGCCTTAGATCAGTATACAGTGTCATGGATATTCCACATTGTGAGGTATCTTTGCTTTCAAATATACACTGAAATACCAATAATGAAAGTTTCTTAATTGATATGAGTTCTAAAATACAGCTACTGTACTGCAATGGCCAGTCAATGAACTGTACGCCTACAGTACTTTCCACACAACTGCCTCTCTTTGAATTCAAGATGCCTACATCCAGAGTAATTACATTCATACTCTTGACTTATGGCTAGAAAAAGGCATCCACAAATGAACTGATGCCCTGCATAACCAACTTGAAATTCAGCATTCAGATAGTACAGAAGAATTAAAGCCAAGCATTCACAAGTCCCAGACTGAATGAATATTCTTCATGTGCTGTTAGACAAAAACAACTATTCAAAGAAAGTTATGCACTTCAACTGCTATGCATGCACATATTATTCCATCCTGCTACATCCAGCTGAACATACTTTTAATTAAACTCCCTTGCATTTTTTGAACCTTCTGTACATTCAGCATTCACACTAAGGAGGGCGCCCTTTAAGTCTACAATATTATTTCACCAGAGAAGGTACATATCAGTCATAGTATAGTGTGTAGTAGGCAAAGGAAAAGGTAGGGTTTTTAACCCTACTGAATGTCACTGTGAAGTGGTTGCAGAATTGTTTTTACAAAGATGAACAAGGCTGCAAAATGTTAACAGTTCTTTGAAGAAATAGCCACTGCATTTCTTACTCATACAGGAACCTCTAAACAATGATGTCTTCTGTCTGACATTTGACCTTTTAATTTCTTCCACTAATGGTTACAACACTTTTTCAAACAGATCATCTGTACAATACTCCCATCCTCTAGCTGGTTCTCACAATCTTACTCGCACACACAGTAAGATGTCTCCCCCCTCCTTCCAGCGACAATATATGGTCTCACAGATTCACACTCCACATCCCTTTAGTATTCCCATCTACCAGCAACACTTTAAATGCATTCTACAAGTCTTACTCAGTCCAACTGATTTTAATGGCTTCCCAAGCTACAGTATTTTCTTGCCTAAAACCGTTTACTTCTATTGAAGAGTGAACACACCAGATTACTACCACTGGACTCAATTTAAAGATGTCATAACACTCATGATTTCTAATAGGGATGGTACACAGACACACCCTTTTTTCACCTTGAAAGCCTCCCAGCCTTACAATTTTTTTTTTGCACATAGAAATGCATCTACTAAAACCCTCAAGGTTCTTGTTCTGACTCAGGGGGCAACATTCTCCTGACCAACCCATTCCACCCCATTTATTCTACACCTGGATCCTCAATCAAGCATTATTTTCTGTATGAGTTCTCTAAAACAGATGGATGAAAATTTCTTTTTCAACTCCATTACCTACCATCAAATCCACCTGTACACCCCTCCCCTCCTGCTCTGTTTATCGAAGAGACTCAAACATGCTTGACTCCCCTCTGATAGTATAATACACACGTTCACTTGATATTACAAAATTATGGTACCATACTATACACTGAGATGTCCAATGCCAGCCTTTCAATATTACACTGGCCTTTACACCTCACGCTTCACGCCTTTAAACAAATTTTCAAGTCGTTGTAATTGTATATGTAAATGAAATAGCTACATACTAAACTTCTGTGTTTTACAAATTTTCCTCAGGATAAATGCTTCCTAGCAATTCTTCATCATCTGTGTTCCCATGGTTACCCAACTGCATCTCTTCAAACCCAAGACCCCAGCTGTTCCAGTTGGTGTAATTACAACTTGTATTCTTTCAAGGTCTAAAGATTGTTTGAATGTATAATGAGAGATGGTCTGAAGAGCAGCAGAATTTAATGTAGATAGTTATCCAGCTCTCTAATGATATTTATCACTGCATAGTTAAACAGTTTTGCCAATTATACTGTTTTCAGAAGGGAGGTCTTCTACACTTTCTGTTCAGACTATTATGTATAGGCTAATAGCAATCCCACCTTTGAGTTAATGCTGCAAACAAATATTAGGTGCTTTAAAGGGAACTTTTCACGTGCACGTTCACACATAAATCTGCTTCCTTTAAGCTATCCGCGTGGGGCTTGAGATATCATCCCGCAAACTGCCACCATCTAGACGGTGGCACCACTAGCTACAAACAATATACTTGCAATATATTATACAAAAGATTTCTAGGTCTATTACTATGAAACTAGTTTAACTTCTGTTCCTGTTCACGAAAAGAGCATAAGTAACTTTTCATACAACCCATGGGCTTACAGATCTCTTGACATTCATTCTGTCAGTAGAAGCATCTTTCTTAAAAATATCATGCAGACAGATGCAATAACAAAAGCCTTTTTCATTATCTCAGAAATCCCTAAGACTTGCAGCTTGCATCTCTCATTATAATTAACCTACAGACATAGATCATAATTGTATATTCTATTCCATATGCTTAAAATGCCTGGCATAGACTTTGGAATATTTTATGTATCCTTCTCTGGTTAAAATTTTCACACTTCAAAAAATTCACTTTCAGCAGATTTCAAAAATACAACAACTGCACATGTATCTACTTACATGTAATGCAAATTGAAGCAGCAGTGGATTTCACTAATTGCTAGAGGATACTGTAGGCACTTACCTTTTCCATATTTGGAAATCATAAGCATATTATATCTTTAACCATTGGTAAGCTGCAAATGGGTATTGCTTTAAATGGCTAGCTCATTCTACAAACTGGAAAATAGCAAAGACTGCATATTATAATGTTGGCACAGCACTGTCTATTAGCAAAATGCAACATGCATACTTTTGAATGTTTCACCTTAAAGTCTACTGGTCGAACAAAATGATGAGAGGAATTAATACTACCACTTCTAAAACATCAACAGACAACTCAAATATGCAACCGTAAATACAACTGGCCACAAATAAATCTTGAGAAGGAACACTGCCTGAGATCATAAAATATAGTACACAGACAACATAACATAATCCAGAAGACAATTGATTTCTTTGTTACTCAAAAAGACAAAAGTTGGTTTCCAACACAGATATCAAAGTTGACAATTGAGTCACAGGAAAAGATAACAAATACGAATCTCATTTTTAAAGAATAAAATCATTCTATTACAATTAGAAAGACATGTGTACAAACAGTTGTAACCCAGTCAAGCATACACAAATTCCTTGGTTGAGAAGTCAGGCAGGACTTGAAAGATGATGAAAACGCCTAAAAATTGTATCACCTGTCACAAGAAATCTTACAAGATGTCTTTTCAACCCCATGGTCACACAGTTGGATAGAAAATATCAATTTACCAAATATTCGATTATCGTAACCTCTCTTTTTTTTCAATGTTCCCATTAAAATATTAACTGTGTAGGATAGGAGTTTTGTTCTAAAAGTAAGCTGTTGCTCTAGAAAAAAAAATGATAAATTAACATAAAAACAATAAAAAAAAAAACCTGACTGATGTTATAGTAAGAGTCAGAGACTGAGTTATACCAGAACTTTCTTCACAATTCAGCTACTATACCTTTATACAATTAAACTACTTTTTAGGTTTATATTATTTATTTTGAAAACATTTTTGTTCATACATGTTTACAGAAATTTCAAATTAAGAGCTGAATGTTCCTTTCGTCCTATTTACTTTCCCTAAAACAAACAGATATCTGAATGAATTGTATGTAATGAAGTTATAACACTAGGCCATCTATTTGTACGAAGCACACATCACTGAGTCGGTATGTTCTACACCAGTGCGCTGACAATTGTGGGTCATGGCTTTAATAAAGGCAAGTTGTGGAAAACATAGGGTACAGTAGGTTGCAAATGAAATCCTTTCCAGGAAATAGAAAACAAGCAACAAAGTATCCATGGAAATTCATTGAAGGTAATCTTGTTTTGGGGAAACAGAGGGAGGCAGATATTGCACAAACTGATAAGCACAGGCTTTTATCTCATCAACGTACCTTTCAGTAAACAACATAAAATTAATCTTCTAGAGATATGACATGTCTACCATGTCGGGTGGGTCCCGCTTCACATACAAAAAATACTTTCTGTGTCGCCAGTCAAAAATGTTGTGGTCTACTGTTCTGCACATTCCTTCGTCCCATCTGTTTAAAAGTTACAATGGAAACGTCGCAAAAGTCACTGATACGATCAGCGCCTACTTCACAATTCTCCATGGAGATCAACTACCTTACAAGCATCCATACAAAAGTGCAATTTAATAGCCTGATTTGTAACTTTTAATTCATGGTTGATTTGAAATAAACAGGGACTTGCAAGGCTACAGAAAAAGTTCACAACGTGATCTCATCACTATTACCTGTTCTGCAGCCATCTTCTTCAAAAAGATAGTAAACAAAAGGAGGGCACATGTGAAGAGACTACACACATACAGTTGATATTCAGGCAATTTTATGACCACAAAACATTTCCTACAAATAAAAATGACATTTATAGAACCATGACAAAATACTTCCTGTGACATTTTGTCAAGTTTCCTAACTTCTGAAAGTTCCATCCTGTCACAAGAAAATCCAGCCAGTTTTCTCAACTCTTGAGTAGATGATTAAAAGGAAGGTTTATGCTTGAAGCAGGGTTTGATATGATAGAAGGATATGCAATCTATGAATTCCTGTGAAAATGGTAACAAAATCCAACTTAAGGTTCTCAACATATTGGCAGATGGATTTGTCACATTTTCAACCGCAAGTGACCTTAAGGCACACACACATGTATGATACAGTAACCTTGGACTAATGAGACCTTTTTGTTTTCCTTTTTTAACTTTACAACCAATTTTCCTGACATTAGAATATGAATGCATGAGAAGCATGGAAAATTTACAAACTTCAAATTCCCATGCGAAGCCCATATCTCTATTTATATGAAGGTCAAAACAATAGATTGAAAAACAAAGAAATGCATTGCTCATAAATGTAACGACTTGGAGATGATATAACCCTTGCTTGCTTCAAGCTCAGTTTAATTTACAAATGCATTAACTTCATTTGATGGTATGTCAAGAACTTCACATTAAAACTGAATGAAAATTTCACTACAATGCAAAGATTTACTTCCTTTTTCCAATATCAAAACAGACTTTTGCTTATACCTTCCTTTCAGGTCTCATTTCTCTTCAAATGAATATGTCATCAAGCATCATAAAGCTAATATCATTTGGGCATGCACAAAAATGAAAGAGCACTAGCTAAGAAAATTCCCCATCAAAATATTTGCAGGCTGGGGTTTGCAATTCAATGCAAAATCACCTCTTGCTATAAAGATGTAACTCCACAATCTCCAACCTATGGGTCACATGAGCCCAATGTTTGGGAAATGAAAAATAGTCAGAGGGTCACAAGATGTAGAGTTGGTAATGAAAACTGATTCACAAAACAAAAGCATGACAGTTTCTTTGGGTATCTTACAAAATGTGTTAATGCACTGTACATCACAGTACAGTTTACAGGTCAACACTTCTGCTATGAAACAGTCCTAGCACATTTCAAGTGATATTTAGAAGAGGGGTAGTTGACAACTGGGCTCTTGGCTCATGGCAGTAAGTTAGTTAGATGGGATTTAACGACAAACTAACACAAATTTGTTATATAGTGTCAACTAGATAAAAAGGTAAAGTTTAAATACGGTTTCAAACATGATTCAAGTTCAATTTGGTTTCAAATACAGCTCAAATACGGTGCAAGTCCTTCCCTATAGTTGCTCTTAAGATAGGTGGGAAATACCGTGGGCATATTCTACAACCCCCAGCCCACAAGGGGTGGTTGCATGCTTAGATATCCATTGGATCAACCCCAAAACAGCTGCTTACAGTAGAACTGACTCACCTGTGTGAACATCGTTAAACCGTTCTTCCTCTTCTCCGTTTTGAGTGTTGTATACAGAAACAGAGAGACCACAAGCAATGGCCACCGTATGTCCATCACATGATAAGGCAATAAGACTATGAATGGTGAAGTTATGACTTCCAGTATACAGGAGGTATGGATCTTGATTCTTGTGATATTCCACTGAATGTCAAACAAAGAGAAACATTGATCACATCATCATACTTAAAATACTATACAACACTTTGTAACAATACAATGCCCAAATTAGTCTAGTAACTAACATGTCATTAATTCTGTTTAGCAAAAGTTACAGACATGCCATCCAGTATTATCCATTATATCTCAATACAGAGCAAAGTCTGACACTCTTCTATTCATGTTCAAAGCATAAAGTATTAATGAACCTTTCAGTAGAGTATGTAATTTACTTAAAATTTAATACGATTTACAAAGTGTAATACTTCCAGATAAGTTTAAGAGAAGCAAAACATCCTCATTCCCCACATATTATACACAAATAAAACTTCCTGTATGCAGAGATGCCATTATCAATGACAAATCCAAGCTGTATGTCAACTAGACACATTACATCTTCAATCACGTTGTGTTCTTTGTAAGACGATACTAAATTACCTAACAAGATTCAACTGATTCAACAATCAGTCACTAGTAGCAGGTCTACAAGGAAGAGAGGGAGAACTTCAATTACTGTATTTTCTTTAAAGAGAAGTTTCTGTTCTCAAATGCGTGACTTCACTTTTTCTTTCATCCACCTGAATCATTTTTGTTTTAATTCTTCCCTCAAAGCCACCATCTTTCCAAGATCAGTTTCTGTGTCCACTGCAAAAACCAGTTAGAGTTTTTCCATGGCCTATCATCTGTCCTCCCCCTTCTGAAGAAACACTTGTTAACCCAAAAAGTTTACATACACTGCCTAACTCAAGTATAGCATCTTTTAATAGTCTTGCAACATGCTAGATGAGTCAGCCTAAAGACAGCACAATACTTTGGTGGTATCACTAAATGCACTTGTGTCCCAGTCAGTCATGTACATACAGTAGTATGTGGCAGGCTTTCCAGAGCTAGTAAATTCTGATCCATTTCAGTTGATTCTTTCACTGGTAGGACATTTACAGTGCCTCTACAAAAATGGGAATGTCGAGAAATCAGTGGCTCTGAGGTACAGTAGAAATATTCAGTCAGAACAATACCTGCTTTATCCATCCTCTTTTGCTTCACACTCATTCTCTATTAATTATTCAGGGACTGCTCTCTGTTCTGACATCTCTTTGTTCCAACATCTCTATATTCTGACAAGTCCACATGAAGATCAGCAGCAAGATAAGGGTTAGGTTTATAGGTTAGGTTAGGTTAGATGAGGTTTAACGTCCCAGTTTCCAACCAATTGGTTCAAGTTGAGACGATCACGGCCTTTTTCCAGTTGTGGTTCACTGGCTTGTTTTCCCTACTCCATTGTTTATGCTGAGCACCAATCACAAAGGCAGTAAGTTCCATTCTTAAAGTCTTTGGTATGACCCGACCAGGAATTTGAACCCTAGACCTTCCGGCCGCAAGTCAGATGCTCTAACCACTTGACCACTGCAGTCGGTTAGGTTTATAGGATGAGAGTATTCGGGATACGTATATCATAACATACAGACGGCGGAACAAAGAGGTGTAAAAAACTATTATATAGGGTACCTTTCCATGGTAAGCACTGAATTACAGATACTACATGATGAATGGTGATAGCAAAGAAGAAAGGACTAGCAGATATCCTGTGAAGAGATTGTACCGAGAATCCATATAGTTTTGGAAGCTTATATTTGCTAAGTGCTATACAAGCACATAAGTAAAGCTTCCACACCTTCAGTAAAGCTAATATTTTGCTATGAGAACAATGTGCCTTTAAGCATTTTCCCTGAAAGAGAAATAACTATCTGTCTTGCCTCTGCATCTTACCATTTGTATCCCAAAGTTTCCAGGTACCATCCTTTGAAACTGTAGCAACCCTGGAAAAACAAAAATAATTACAACCATATACCACTTGACAAAATGAATGTCACATTTCTTCCTGGAAACTTTCTTTAAACAAAGCAGCAGAATAAAGAGTTCTCTTGAAAATTAGTAGAAGTCTGTCAATTCTTCAGATCTGTTACAATACTGTGGTATCAATACATCATCAGAACAATCTAAATACATTGCACTAAAAGCAACAACGTTCTACTAATAAATGTACAATCAGGGAGTTGCCAGCAGAACTCCCTGGTATAATTAAGGTAAGTTTACATGATATAATCAAACGAAAAACAATTGAGACAGCTTTGCATAAAATGTTAAGGTCTCTTAAAGTGTCCATCAAAATTTTCCAACATATGGACATTTCAGTGGCACCTTTTTGCTCCTACTACCCATCCCCCACCACAGCTACGTTCCCCCTCCTCCAAACCTTGGGTAACAGTTTTTCATCTTCATGTTACTCAGGGTAGGTCAAAAATGCTCTATTTGAGGGGGGAGAGAGGGGGGAGAGAGGGGGGAGAGAGAGGGGGGAGAGAGAGGGGGGAGAGAGAAGGGGAAGAGAGAAGGGGGAAGAGGTGGGAATATTGTAGCAAAGAAAATGTTTATCTAAACATGATATACTAACAATACTGTGCCAATGGCATGTACATTTACTATATGTAAAAACTGAAAACAACATAACAAGCAAGCCAAGTACTGTAACTGTGTTTCATTTATTTTGTCATTATCACTTACACTTGTCACTTTTGTATATATTATATCCAATGATTGGAAAATAGATATTTTAATTAAGGTGAGCATATACTCAAAATGCTCATTACCCCATACCAGCTGATTTTACAGATAATGTGGTAAATCATTGGGCCTCCTCGGTTAACCTCCATCAACCCACTCAACCAAAAATACCACAACGTTCAGTTTTAATAAATGAATCATGCTGTAAATTAAATCCTTGTTGATGTGAATAACATTATGACATACCACATAGATCTGCTGAACTCATTTAAGTAAAACTAGTTCATTGAGTCACTGACCAAAGCCTAGTTACTCATATAACAAACATATCAATGAGATGAATCAACAAAATCACAGATACAATACAATGGGATATAATGGTATGTGATGATAAGTTTAAAGGGCAAATGCAGTCACTCGAAATTGATTTAGTATACCCTGGTATCCTAATTTATGTGTGGTTCTTTTAAATCATGTGACAATTGAGTTTTGTTACAACTATTTGTTAAATTCTTGCAGAATAACTGCACATGAGAGGAAAGTTATTTTATACTGCAGTGTGTGGATGATACCCTGGATGCTAAACCCTAGGACAACACTTCTTCCAATGTGCAATATTTAAGTATCTAGAATATCAGAAAAGGTACTTACATACATTGAAGGAAATGTGTAAGATCTACAGAATTTTTCAGAATAAGGTATAGATGTCTGTTAAAGGGAAATACTGACTGTACTACAGAAATTTTCTCATACTTTTCAAAGTAATTTATATTTACACATACTTTTCAAAGTAATTTATATTTACACATACTTTTCAAAGTAATTTATATTTACACATACTTTTCAAAGTAATTTATATTTACACATACTTTTCAAAGTAATTTATATTTACACATACTTTTCAAAGTAATTTATATCTACACATACTTTTCAAAGTAATTTATATTTACACATACTTTTCAAAGTAATTTATATTTACAGAATGATAGGCAAATCAAAATTAGGTAGTTTAGGAAACTATTTTTATATTTCATAAAATATGTTTATCACAGAAAGAGACTCACTTTTTTATAGCCCATGAATAATTTATTGGCCCAAAGTGGCAAATGATGCAACATTCATAACTCGCGTGTAATGTGTAATACTTTTCAGAAGAGCTGGTTTATTTTTACAATTGAATGACTTTGTAGTATTTACTTTAAATCATAAAAGATACATGATGTCAGGGCCATTTTGGTCAAATTTAAACACACTATATTTTGCTTTAATAACTGTCAAGTCTTTCATCCTTACAGGGGAACTGCTCTCTATTTGGATGTCCCTTAATTCTGACAAGCCTACATGAAGGTCAAAGTTAAGATATGGGTTAAGTCAGGGTGAGTTACATGTGTTAGAACAGAGCACTGTAACCCATTACAGAAGCCAATTTACCCAGCTGGCAATTTAACTGTAAAAATGTAAGATCCCCAGTACCTGCCTACCTGAACAGCACCTTGTTTCACCAATAGAGGAGAGTCATAGTGCATTAATGATGCATGTGCACGAAACAGATTTGCATGCCATCACCAACTAGTACCCATTAAACATAAAATTGTGAAGTAACATAATGCTCACATAAACTAAAGACCATAACCAGTATTCTCATATTGTACAAGACTGTGGTAAACTAAACACGTTTCCAGGGAAACCCAAGAGGATGTACTTTCACTCTGAGCACCATAAATGAACTCTATTATCTACACTAGGCAAGTATGCTGATCACGTTTCTGCCAGACTTTTGATAATTGTTATAGTCGTGGTTGCTGAGACTGGGTTGGTGCAGCCGGGGGGAGGGGCATGTTTTCATAAAAAAGAAATAGTACAATGGATCATCTATACATAGTACTAAATCAGGAACCATGAGTAGCTACTCTAGGGGCTCATGTACAGTATTATAGAAATAATAAGTTACAGAGAAGCTAATTATGAATAGGGAAGTTACAAAAACAACTACACAACTGTACAGTATGTTTTTCACAGCTGGAAATGGAAATTGGTACAGAATTGCTCCTCTTTCAAGATACTAAAACAACTTGCACTTATGTTGTGTTATTCTTTCTTCCATTACTTTTCATGATAAAATACTGAATCTGGAATTTCTATTAAAACTGGGGTTCTCCCACCACTGTAAATCGATTTGCAAATCAATCCTCAAACCATTCACAACACAGACTAAAAGCCTATCCTCAAGCAGCTTTTGGAAGTACAGTAACTACTAAAACTGCAGTTAGTATTCCTTTCAAAGTTCAGTCTACTAAACAAAACACTTGAATACTTTTGAAAGTACAACACAAACTGTGGATCATATAAAAAAAATGGAATCCCTTGCTGCAATGTAAAATATTCACCACATTTTTCACCAAAGGCTTTTTATTAAAATTTACAAGACTTCAGGGCAAACTGCACCATTGAAACAGCCATCAAAAAGGCCATGGAACGAGCATTTGAAAGCTACATTTGCTGACATACAAATGAGAAGTACATGGCTAAACCGATGCATTACAGAATAAGTAGAAAAAGCAGTCAAGATTCCTATCAGAACTCAATGTCTCTTGAGGCATAAGAGTGCAGTGGCATCCCCTCCAGTGCCTGAAACGAATGCAAGAAGTTTAAGTGCAATGTAGGGCATGTCATACCTACAGCATATTCATACATCACATATGAAACTGATTTCTATCTACCAAGATAAACTTGGAACAAACTGGGACACCTACTGAAAGCAAAGCTTGATGTGCACATCTTTCATATAAAGTCCTTTTATAATTATTTTCCTTCATCCCAAAGAGGGGGGGGGGGGGGTTCATTGATACCTTGATTGGTGCTAAGGAAAAGGGCTGAATGTATGCACTGATATGTATCCACTGAAAATGTTTTGGGCTATAAGAGATTAGAGATGACTGAAAGACAAAAGCAGACAAGGTATTCTTGATATAAAGGTTGAAAAAAAAAAAGAATGATTCACAAAAAATGGATGGATGGATGGACAGACGGACAGAGAAAAGAAGCAATGAACAAATAAATAAATGAAAGACAAAATGGGATAACCTGTACTTTTCATTGAAATGAGAGCATCTTTCATCTCACCCAAAGGTTAAATGGTCAGGCAGATCAGAAGCCACTTTCAGTTAAATGTTACCCCTTGTAGGGTACAAAATTTTTTACCAAGACAGAACCATGCCATTTCCTGCAGATCATCACAAAATCAAAATGTTCCGAGGGGGGGGGGGGGGAGCACAACTGCATTTCAAAGCTACCGAGGAAGTCTGCGACATATTTTAACATATTGTAACACTTCATATAAACACTCCAGGTTCATATCATGTACTGTAGTGGCTGGCACACCAATAATAGCTTGCAAGTGTTATAGAAGGACTCTATGGTATTCCATATATACGAACGAACGGTACGGATTTATTTCCCACAAATTATTTATAACTATTCCTTGAAAAATTCATGATACTAAACACAAATAAAAAATATTAAAATGTGGCTTACTATCACAAGATATGCCAACATAAACTTTATTACAATATTTCTATTCCTTTTTTGACTAAAGTAGTTTTTCCCTCCAGGAACTAATTTCACAATATGATCAACACGAGCTGTTTCACTATTAAAATTGTGCAAAAATTAATCATGTGACCCAAAACTTTGAAGTGCTAAATTTTATGAGAGACATACTTATAACACTCGTAATCCACATCTTTTTGCATCTATCATTTGCTTCAGTAACTATGCATATATACTGTAACTTTTATTAAGCCACAACACATGTCAGCTTTTTCAGCATTAATTTACCAAGAACTTGAACATCCTCACGTAGTCCAATCATAAATGTCATAATTACAGCCCTAAGGTTTGAGGGAACAACCTATCATGTTGGTCGTAACAATGAATCTATATTTATTATCAACACAAGTCTGGCAATCAACTAAAAATGAGGGCGACACATAATATTTGTGTCTAGCAGCCACTAAACTTACAGTATCCAGTGTTCTCCACTGATTTAATTTTTGTCGGGGTGCTCCAAAGGTTAAAGGTTAATAGTGATTGCTGTCTATAAAGAGAGGGGGTGCTCTCTTTGAAAAATGTTTGATAAATAGATGATAAATTTTATTATAGCCTTCTTTGATGAGTCAGTACATTTCTGATTATCATTACGTGAAGTTCACACTGAAATTATTGCTGTTTGCTCTGTTTTGAGGTTTTAAATTGATAATTTCTGTCCAGGTGGCTCAACTTTTTGTCCAGGTGGTATGTCTTTTTTTGTCTGGGTGCTGAGCACCCTCTGCAAATTTTGCCCAGGTGCAGCACCCTAACAAAACAGCTAGAGGAGAACACTGAGTATCTGTACAGGAAAGTTATGGATTTCACTGTCTAAAATAGGGGGTGCACAAAGTCAAGAACCCTTTTGAGCACAATGCAATCACATTCTTTGACTTAAGCTACAGTATGGGAAAAGCTACCAGTAAGTGTAAAGTTTACAATAGGGGCAAAACATTTTGGCTTAGGCACAATTTATTCCTTATATATCACTTAATCTGGAGGACTTCCTCCCACATTTTTTTTTTTGGGGGGGGGGGAGGGAGGGAGGGTGACGTACCCAAGGTGTCTCTTTATAGTAGTGTCACTGTTTTGAAGAGAAAAATGTCTTACTGTTTGATGTTTATAAATATTTAAAACCATAAACATTACAACGAACCTTGGCTGTCAAAAGCAACATGCCTATCACAGCTATACTGTCAATGTCAAAAAATGTGAGAAGCTGATGCACAATCCAATTAGAAAGTTACAATAGATGAGTAAGTTTCAAGAAAGCTTTCAAGGACAAATTAAAAGGATCCTGAAAACAGAACAATTTTGTAATAGATTTACTACAACCTTACAGGCTACTGACAAGTCATTCTAAACTCATACTATTCCTGTTTGAGATCTATGTTCTCCTTGTAAAAAGACACACTTCCAGTCAGTGCCTTTCATTGATTAGTAGGCACCAAGGACATACAGTATCCTTGATTTGTCACTATTGCTGGAATGACATTCTGGGGAAAGGTTCCAAGAGGATGGGTGTCCCCCTCCCATAAGGGAACATTTTCTTAAAGTTGGTATGGAGGCTTAGGCCTTGATGGTCAAACAGTATCAGCTTGCAATCTGGCATCTGACATGTTTATTGAAGCAGGGTCATACCCTCCTTGAAGTATTACTTTTAGATTAAGATTAAAAATGTACCATATCATCTTCAGAAATGCTTCAAACTGTACCTATTTTTTAAAGTGATTTGGTGTGTTTACAAAAGGGTAATACATAGTATTATCATAACAATTCAGAAGTCCATGAGACAATAAATAAAAGGCCCTCACAAAAAATTGTTCTACCAAATATTGTTCAATTATCATTAAAATAGCACCAAAATCTACGTACATCAATATTAATGTCTGGAAACAATCTTAACTCCATTTAGTCCTACCCATGCTTCAACAAGCCAATGAGACTTCATTAATATACGACTATTCAATAGGTCTAAGACAAAACACCACAACACACAGTGCTCACATCAGGGCTCGAAAATAGACTGGCGCTCTAGAGCGAAAGTGCCAGAGACCGCTGCAACTGTGCCAGAAAAACGGAAAAGTGGGTGTTTGTCTGGCACTAAAAACAGCGCCAGATGCATGAGGCAATACAATTTATGAACTCCTGTGCCCACCCCCACCTTCTGCACATTCAAGGTGCCACTGAGGTCAATCTAAATAAACCTGCCATAGGCTATACATGCACCCAGTCCCTCCAGCCCCTTCCAAGTTTTTCAGAGATAGAGTGACCACACCATGCTTAGGACTGCCTGGTGTTACACCAAAAATGCTCCTGTCTCTGTTATTTTGAATTTCTTTTACTAAATGCACAAGTAATATTCTGGAGACGATCATAGAATGTTACATGCAGGGAACAGTGGTTTCTTTAAAAAATTGAAAACAGCTCCAGACAGTAGGAAAATAACTTCAGAAAAGCTTCAAAATGAAGGTCGTCAGAAGCTGTTTTTAGCTCCAAAGAGGAAAAGTTTATTTTCGAGCCCTGTCACATACATGCTAGTGAATGAGCACTGTACATACAGTACATGTACTACATTCAGCAATAGACTAGCTACATACATGTTGACTGACTGAAGTAAAATGGCCATTCTGAGAAGCAACAAGCTTCTTGTTCCAACTTAAACTGATAAAATCGAAGAGACTAATTCCCATTAAAATCTACCTGACCAATTTGGAACAAAACACAGCCCTCGTATTGGTAACATATGAGAACAAAGGGACTAGGTATCAGCTATTGTACATACCGCCATGGAAGAATCACGGAGCTTGAAGACGCCCAATAACTGTGGAGGCATTATTCTGTACATACGGAAACCCAGTGAGCAGTAAAATTTGTGCAATTTCAATGAGGTTTCATGATCACCGAAGAGTGCTGGCCAGCTTTTCACATGATTCCAAAGATAGACTCAAAGAGAATAACGTTTATCTCTTCACACTAATGAATTTGCCTAATTCTGATAATGCAAGAGACTTTCATCATTATAATACTGAACACTTCTCGAGTTATTCAAATTCTCGATGATCAAACAGCATCAGCTTGGAGTCTGAAACCTGAAACGTTTATCAGAGCAGGTCACACCTTCCCTGAAGCATCCCTTTCCTAGCTAAAACGTACAAAGTTGCCATAATTCACCTGTCACATATTCTTTTACAATGGGAATTCACAAGACCATTTACAATAACTGAAACTGACCAAGAGAAAAAGCATGGTTGACAGAAGAAATCGATTGAAGCCACCTTCACAGTTTGAGCCTGACACCTCCCTATAGAGGTTCTTCACTGACGTCACAAATACATGTGACAACAACAGCGTCAACCATTTTGGACATCAAACTTATCACATGCAATATGTACATTGTGTACAAATGTATTGGTCAATGGATAAAAAGTTTAGTAAATTCTTTGTAAAGAATGTTTTCTTGATGATAGCAAAAGTTTGTTGCATAATCATCAAGGAAAATCATAGGGCCAACAGTTTTATTACCGATTTCCAACAAATGTGCAACATAGAGATAGCTGGGTTTCTGAAATTCTGCAGAAGAAATATGAACTCAGGAGTCCACATACTAAATTGCCTAGTGCTCACTGCATATCCAGTGATTGCCGAAAGTTTTTCATTGTGATAATTACACAGTATTTAAACCAAACACATGAAGTCCACATACCTACACGTACATGTAGGTACAATCGATCGTTAATAGAAAATGTTCTTTGAAAAATACGAACAAAACACTTCACACTTTGGCCGATACTGTGTTTATATGTAGGTCCTGCGCATGCACTAGGTCTGACGTCCAAAATGGCGGTGCAGGTAAAGTCAAGCCCATTATGACATCACTTGAAGAACCTCCATAGGCTACCACAATCCCTCAATGCTACAGAGGTAAGGATTTACCTTATTGTAGTATAGAATGTCATTCTTCAGGTTACTGCTCATTAGTATTCAGCACTTTACACTCTTGACAAAGTTTTGGTCATTTCAGGTACTGCTGTACTGTACATTTTATATAGAAGTTTTGTGTACTTGCATGTACTGCCTGAGGGCAAGCCTGGATGCGGATAGGTGCAGAAGTGTAACTAGTAACGTAAGTGTGACAGGGTCTTGAGTTGTGTTAGGGTAAAATCCCAACTTTTTTATGGTGGGACAGGTGAATTTTCTTTTTGTTTCAAAATGCCAAGTGTACTGTACAGTATGCAACCTACATAATCATATCATCCCCAGCTTCGTGACTCACTGCATATATTCAAGTGTGCTGAAGTAGGTGAGGTTTAAGCTGGTTATAGTGAAAAATGTTTTTATCAAAATAGCTTGCAAATTTTCACTGTTTTTGCACTGTTTCTTTAAATTTAACCATTCTAAGTTCTCACTGTCACTTTTTGTCACGAAATGAGAAATTTCATTCATGAACATCATAGTATATTGAAAAACAAAGGAAAAAAATAAGGCCTTATGTTTTATTCGTTTTTCGATACATACAGAATCACTTTACATTTCTTTAAAGAACACTTCTTTTTTGGATGGGTCTAAAGGCTATGGGGTTCATAATTTTTTCTCTTTTTTATTGCTTCTATGTTGAGAACATGACCTTCCTGCTGAAAAGATTTTGCTAACGTTAAGTGGATTTGCTGAAAGATGGTGCTACCTTTGGCAAAGGTTTGAAGTAACCATACTTCTAAAAATTCTAAGTTATTTAAAGCATGTTCTTAACTTGTTCTCATTTTGGATTAGGGCATGGCATTCCTTGGCTAGCACCCCAGCAGGCTACCCCTCACCTCCCTTCCCTTTTCTCCACGCACACAAAATGATTCCATATGAATCTCAGGCAAACACTTTTAACGAAGCTTTCAAATGCCTCTGAAATGTGATACAAGAGTACTTCTTTAGCAGCATTCAAAATACTATACCAATTGGGGAAAATATAGCTGACAATTACATACAAAGTTTTTACATATTGTAATTCATTCACATCCATATCCAATCTGAGGAGTACAAAAACTTTCATCTCTTTCCAGTTTGCTGTTATAAATCACACACTTCCCATCATGCAATGTGCTTCTAGAAAATTATTTGTTTTTAAAAGCATTTCATATTAAATGAGCATGCTATAGTGATACATTCTATCAGTAAAGATATCCCTGATTTTGTAAAATTTTGGATTTTCTTCTTTTTTTTTTCTTTGTTGAAATTCCTTTTAGTAGTGTTGTACAGAGCAGCTATAAACACATGATTCAGGAATAGAGTCAAAATCTTCTCAGCTATTCAAATTAGAATCCCCAGCAGCCAAGGCCAAATGAAGAAAACCAAATAAATATCCCCACAGCAATTCTGCTCTCCTAGTAAAGCTACATTCTCTCAAGGAACATCTAAACTGACCATGAATTTAGCTGGTCAGCCCTCAGACTTCTATATCATGAGTCTGGCTTCCATGGTTCATTCTAGACTAGCCGAAGATAACAGATACTACAGATGATCTTACCCAAAGGGCTGAAAGTGTTTCTTAGTCCTCTGCCTCTATCACTAAAAGCAAGACTAAGGCCGCGGTCACACTACAACGAATTCGGATCGGATTCCGATCCGATTTTTGTGAGTTTTTATTAAAATCTTCTCCATTTCGGGTCGGAAAGAACCCAAAATTTGCCAACCTGTGTAATTTTATGATTTTTATCGCAGGACTACGAAAATTAAATTTATACGAATTATTTCGTGACGTCACATCGATAGACAGATAAAAGCTGTTTGTCGGTGTGACGTCACGAAAAAATCAGTTAACATTTTATTTTCATAGACCTCTGATGCAAATCATATATTTATACTGGTTGGCAAATTTTGGGCTCTTTGTGACCAGAGATGGAGAAGATTTTAATAAAAACTCACAAAAATCGGATCGGAATCAGATCCGAATTCGTTGTAGTGTGACCGCGGCTTAACTTGCAACCAATATTACTGCCATACATGTCAAATGAAGAGGTTGAATGTGTCCCAGATGTTTACCTCACCAAAACAGTCCTCTTTGCTAACTAGCATATAAAAAATTCAACATCTAACTTCAACAAACATGTGTTGGACAACAAAAAGTATTAAATGACGCATGACTTTCCTGAAAAACATTCTACGGGAGACACATAAAATATTTCCAACAGTTGATGTAATGATGTAATTGACATAAACATGAGGCATGGGTTATGCATATACAAAAAGTCTTACCGTGTGGAATCTAAATTAAAACAGAAGGAATAGACACTGGCTTTGTGTCCCTTAAGGTCCATCGCTCTTTTGACTTCTTTAAAGTTTCCTGATTTGTCAAACACCACCTCCATAACTTTAACGTCTGGAGTGAAACCTGATTAGCAAAGTGAGAAAAGATCACCAAAGTAAATTAACCTTGAAGGATCAAACTGTCTGGGCACAACAAAAGCATTCTCCTCTCACACCGTCTTCACTCTCCAGGGTTTTCTGAAGTATATATGCATAATAACTTTTTGTAAGAAAAAAATATTTTCACAAATCATGTCAAACATTTTGACCTTGTCCCTTTCACTGTAACAACAGAACATTATCCCAAACAACTTTCATGCAGTTCTGAAAGATCCCTGAATAAAAATTCAAAAGTTTAATAGGATCCTTACACCTTGCAATGTTTTGAAATGCAAGCTGTCTGGAAATTTTCAATCATGGAGTGGATTTGTTTTCACACCCCTCTTTAAACAATCACTATCCGCAATATGATATTTCTTGCAAGTATTTCCACAATACCGTACTAGTTTGGATTTTATGTGATTGTATAATTCCCCAAATAATAAAGGTACAGTAATAAAGGTACACTTCATCTTTAATGAAAGCTATAATCCCCTTTACCAACCATTTTGTGGCATATTCTAATATTCTAAGGACTGTAATATAGGAAACCTTAAAAGGGTACGTTCAGAAGTGCCAAGGTACATAGACAGGACCAGAAAGTTACATTCAGAATAGCACTATTTTAAATCCTGGCAAAATGCAGTCACCCCACACTGAATGAATGCAACTTATGAACCTCATTCAAAACAGTATATTCTAAATCCTGAGGAATTAACTTTATTTAAATACTAAAATGTAAATGTTTGTTTCTGTTTGCTACACTTTACAAAAGTCGTTGCAAGTAAATACGTTCCCTCTTGTAGCAAACAATTGGTACAAAATGAACCAATATTGCCACAATTTTCATAAATAAATCTACCACACAAGGCCCCTAAAGTCCCTGAAAACCAGATACTACTTCCCAGAAATGGTAGATATCAAGGAGTATTGGCCTATTTATCTTAGGTATGTGGTACCAACAGGGTCTATTGCCCCCTCCCCCCCCCCATTATTTAATACCAGAATGATACCTTAACTCAGTCATTTGGAAGGGGGGGGAGGAGGTGTTCCTTAAATATGGAAACACTTAAGTACACCTTTCCATGTATCTAATAATGCAAAAAGGACACACCTTACTACAGATGGCAAAGCATATCTGCAACCTTCTTTTGTAATTTCCACTAATGGATGTCATTGAGGGAATTTCCATGTATATGGCAGAATATCGCCACACTATGTCTACTGTAAACTCACATCACGCCAAAATATTCCACACGAAACAGTATATACATAGAAAAGCATACCGAAGGGCTTGCATTTATGTACTTTTAATGTGACACTGTCATGAATAGTTATGACCTATTTAAGAGCCACCCTCCTGTGGAAAAAAATCACTTCCATCAATATGGCTAATACTGGTAAAAAATGTATTTGCAATAACTCCATGCTAATGAATATACTGAAAAGATGAATATTCATGGACATACCACATGATGCTACAAACCTCCCACAGGGAGAGACAGCTGCATGATTATGATTCATCTGATGAGTGTCTATGGTCTCAAGAAGATCCCCTACAAAACAAAGGAAAAACAGATAGGAAAGTAGAAGAGCATGGTAACCATGATTGATGGGTGTAAAGAGCATCCCAAGTAAAGGTGTGCATACACCCAAAACTGAAATCAAACCAAAACCACCCAAAACCTAGTCGGTTTTGGATGGTCTTGATGATTTTGGACCGACGGTTGGGTGGTCTGCCTGTTTTTGACCCAACCCGAGAAAAATTGAAAAAGCCTACTTTTAAATAGGTGTAAATTTAATGTCTTTTTTCCAAGGCACAGTTACCATCCCCCACTGAACAAAAATGCCTAAACCTTGTAGGCTATTGTCTCTGTGTATTGAAGTGAAGGCTATTTGATGTCCTTGTAAATTCTCCAAATATTTCTGAGTATATTTTGTATGATGGGGTGACCGTCAACTGCGCGGGCCCGTCGACTGCGCATCTAGCATAACATATCATACAAAAAGCTTGCAATAGTAGGGTTCTTAAGTGCGCAGTCGACGGTCAACACACTATACTTTTTTAATTTACTGTACATACCATGAAGAAGCTTTTATCAACTATAGGCCCTATACTTGTTCCATGAAAGCTTCCTTTGATTTTTTCAGGTTGGTCCTAGGTGGTCTGAAAGCTTCATTGGTTTGGGTGGGCAGTTTGATTAACCTTCAAACAGATGCTGGTTTAGTCTCGGGTGGCTGAGCACAATGCTTGGTTGCTTTCAGTTAATCCTTGTTGTATCCAAACCAACGAGTGGGCGGTTTGGGCATCAAAACCCAGACGAACACACACCTTTAATCGCAAGTGCCCTCCCAATATCTTATACTTGAACATTAATCTGAGGAATTTTCCTTGCTGCTGAATAGAGCATAGTAACAGCTGAAAGTTTCATGACAACCCCTAAATATTCCCCAGCCACACTTTTTCCACTTTACACCCTAAAATCCTCTCACCATCTCCATGCAAGTAATGTTGATCACTGAGTACCTATTCTAAAATCTAGTGAAGTGTTCTCCTTCTAGAACATAGATGTGGAATGAACACCAACAGGATGCTATGGCAGTTATTAACCATTTCTGTAAAATGTATTTCATTACTATATCACAAAAAAGTTACCGTACATTTAATGAAGACATGCAAGGGTATTCTTGTATACCAATTTTGTTAATATGGTCTTGTGCAATACACAGCTAACAACTTCTATAAAAACATGAAATATTTACCAAGAATGACAGGTTGGCAGATTTAAGTCACAAAAGCTTTTAACAGCTTGTACACATTATCACACTGATATTATATTTGTTGTCAGAGATCCTATATAAGCAGGGCAACACATCCACACAAGCCCTCACATCTACGTACACAGATGATAACATAATCATTGTCACTTTGTTGCAGGCCTGGCTTAGGAGATGAGGCCTAAACATGAAAGGACCTTCACACAAATAAACATTACTATGTCCACTGTCCATCATGGAGATCAACCCAATTCCTATTTCTCTAAATGTCATTCCCCCATCCTCTTTTACAAGTAAATACTGTAAAGGAGAAAGGACATTCCAGTACAACAACCCCTCAATTGTTTTGCACAAAGCGTCAAACAGGTTATAGCTCAGAATAAATCTTTTATACTTTAGTACTACAAATTCCTTCATTAAGGAGGCTGCAAGAAAGGAACCCACCATAAAACATCCTCTTTGTCATTCTAATTGACTTGAATTCTTCAACTGGCCATGAGTTACCTCTTCTCAATCACCTTAACTGGAAACTTCCTCAGTGACAAACCTGTAGGTTTTTTTTTCTTTTTTTCTTAAAAACTGATTACATCTAATTGTTTTGAAATTTAATTTCCTGTACTTGTAAATAATAAATCTCTCCTGACAAACAGTGGTTTACAAACGATCATATCAGCTTTTCTAGAAATTTTTTCTCTTTTAATCCTATGCAAAAGATTTAATATAGTTATGAAGGCCTCACAGTAAAATCTCAAAGGGGCATAAAGGGATGTGTCAAGTGCCGGTCACATTGATTACCATCCTATGAGAGGGTCTAAAGGCTGGCGGCATATGTTAAAGGTGTGCGTGCAACAGATGGAAATATAGTACCCATCAGAATCCAAAATATTTTAATCAGTGACGGGTGAAGGTCTTTATTGCCTGGAAGGGCCACCCGCATAAGCGCATCCATAGGCATATCCAATGGATACCTGTTTTTGTAAATTTTGAAGGGTGCTATGGCAACAGAGGAAGGTCATTAAAATAAGAAGCAACAAAGGCCAGTTTTATTCTTATCAGAGTGAAACCTTATCAGAGTGAAACAGAACGAACTGGTGCAACTTGGTCGAAACATAGCATTACTACACCACAATCAAGTGGTGGGCCTGGTTTAAACTTTCAAAGAAACACATTTTATGTTCATCAGAATTATCTTTTTCCACTGACTTTTAGTTTCTACATCCTCAGAAGAGCACTGAGGGTCTCATTCATTGTGGCATGATAGCCAGGTTTTTACATGTATTTAAGTAAAGATATAATTTGGCAAGGTACCATGGCCATTGTGGCACCATAGCAACAACTACAGTCCTTATGCATATGACATCACAGAGCAGAAAGTGCTCCCTCATTTGGAGGCAAGCCCCTATCATTGCAACTTACACCAACAAATGCAGACAGCGGATTTATCAACCAATCAGATATGCGCACAAGTCTACTACACACATGTGCAAAGTCTACTGCGTGCATGCCATGTGTTTGTTTTGCCTCCAAAATGACATTGCATAACATCAATGCATAGGGTCTATTGGGTTAAGACTATTTAGGAGCAATAAGTCTGGCCTAGTAAATATAGAAAACTCGTCACATGAAGCACTGACATAGGTTAGCAGCTGGTTGATCCCAGGCACACATGCCTGACAAGGTCACCATGTGGGTCTATCTTCCAAGAATCTACTATATTCTTTTCCAGAGTGGTCTTCAAAATTAAGAACAGTAAATGATTTGATCTAGACTGTGGAGTTGGTGAGTGAGGTACGTAATAAAAACTTGCAATTTAAAAGCCACACACAAGCTCCACAACTGTATATGCTACTAACTACTATTTCAATGAATCTGAAGATCTGAAGTTATGATTACTGTTACAAATTACATTACTTCCTGAAAAATTGCTTCTGTAAACTTGGGTCAATGTTGCTAATCAATAGTGCCTCTTCACAAGGAGACACTGAACTTTTGTGAAAAGCAGCTTGCTTTCAGGAAAAAAAAATATGATAAAACTTTGTATGAATTACTTACAGTGTAGAAGGTTGAGCATATTTGTTTAAAAGTGCAATATTTGATTCCTGTCACAGCTAGAACCTCGTTTTAAACTTACCAACACTTTCAAGTAAATTCTACATGTTTTTCGTCACCCCTATGAACCCCTCCAATCAACTGTTCTTGTTTTAAGTTCTCTTTATAAGTGAAAGAAAATTGAACCAATGTCAAGTTTGCATTTTAATTCAAAAATCAAACATACTTCCCAAACTTCTCTTTAGACATATTTCAGTATAAACGCATGAGGCAACTTGACACAAAAATATTTGTTGTTCTTTAATAAAGTAGTAAACTAATGGAGGGGGTGAGTGTGTTCCACTATACATTTGACTTCCAGTACCAGGTGATGGCAGTCAGCTGATTTTTTTACACTAAGTAAATTCAATCACACGCATGACTGAATTTTCCTTTTAAGTTGATTATAATGCTCCCAACCTCTTCCTCATTTTAAAGGCAAAACAGCCCTCAAGCTTTGAATAAAACTGACTGCTTTTGCTGTCAACGAGGTTCGGCCAATACGAGCAATTTAAACAAAATTTCTGTTAAAAGGTTCAAAGGCTCTGAAACTCTTCAGGTGAACAAAATACGGTAGGGCTTAAGAGGGGACACATTTGTAGTCCCTTTAATACAATGACTTCATCAAAATACATTTCAAGAGCACTAATCATCAAATTTGTGATTAACATGGGTATTTCCATACCCTTCAGAGTTTTATCTTGTATTCTGGGACTAGAAACTCATCCAAAATGCATAGTTAGTTTAGCTTAGTCTTTTAAGTTCTAAATACCTAGGATCTGCCTTTAGGAGTATTGTGCACTCTACTTCCTTTGTATGCAGAATGGCTAACACAGATTGCAAAATTGAATTCAGGGCAAGTCACCTGAAGTTCAAAAAATGCTTTAAGTGTCTTAGTATGTAGGTTTCCAGACACTTACAAAATTTAGCAGAAATCCTGATAATTGGGAAAATGATAAACAACAAGTTCCTTGAAGCTAGACAGATTTAGCACAAATTCACTACAGCATGAAAGATTTATCACGAGGTTACTTGTTGAATGAATGGTTACCACAAGTGCCATGACATACAAAAGTTTTAATGACTGCAACACTGAGATGAAAGAGCTTTGGCATACTACAAGGTACACAGAGCAATTATTATGATATACTGCAAGTTTCACAGTAAAATGTTGTCCTACTTTAATTTCTTCTGCACAATAGAGGCCTTGAAGGGAAGTTATTTCATAATGATAAGCAAAGATGTGAGAACTACCTCTGAAGAATGAATAAACAAATTAAAGCTCATACTGGGGGCAGCATACCAAATTTCTCATGTTAACTCATTTTCATTCATTTAGAAGTTTAAACAGATGGCCAGTTCCAATGAAATTTAAACCCTACATGACTTTGGACACAACATTCATGTCACTTTTATGTTGCTGAGATGTGAAGTGATAAATTGCCATGTAGACCAAGGATCATGTGACAAAAAATGTCCCTGCCTTACCTACAAGTTAGGCATACCAAAAATGCCCACAAAGTTACAGTAACTCTAGGCGAGCCTATAACCTACCAGTTAGTCATTTCATATCCTGAAGATTCATCTGTAATGCCATCCAGACAAAATTAAATATGAATACAAAATATAAATAAAGTCTTCGTACCAACTGCTGGTTCATGTGAATACTTCGATCTTTGCAAATTAACTTTCTTATCTCAATATGCCACTTGTCACTGTTAACTGAATCATAAATCTATCCAAAATGCGAAGGCAGATGACACAAACTTATGGCCATGTTGAAGTGCATGATTTGTATGTGTTAAAGCACACACTCATTGTAAATGGTCTATCATATTAAGTTTATCTATGTGTATGATCCCTCTGTAATATCCTGATTACAAAGCCTTATTGTTGTTACCCTTATCATTCTGTTGGCAACATTTGTTGCCATTCAGGCAGGCTTCGACAAATCCCCCGCCTGACAGTCCAGGACGAGTAAAAACTTACTCGGGCAAGTGCATTGTTCAATATTATAGCCCGCTGGGCAAGTACCCTTGCGAAGTCTCCTACACAAAGGAGTTTAAAGGCATATTGAAAATGGACAACTAGATATTCATGCGGACAAGTAGACTATAAAGAGAACAGCTAGCCCGATGGACAAGTAATGAAAAAAGAATTTGTCGAAGCCTGCATTAAGGATTTCAAAATGCTAATACTGTCAACAACCCCATCAGCAGTGCAATGCAATAAGTTTCTGGCAATGTTTTGGATCCTACACTGGTGGCGCTGAACCCACCTTACAGCATTACAGTATACAAACATCCTTTCTTTTTTACCAGAAGCTAATTACTTGGTACAGTGTGGTACAGTCATAGAAATAAAAGTAAGGGAGAATGACGTCTGCCGATCTGGACTGAAGCCATTGATTTGGCTAGGCTGTACGGCAACGGAGCACCGGAGCGTAATACAAATATCACGTCATTGCTTTTGCCCCAGGTATTGGCAAAGAAATTACAAGTTTTCAAGTTAGGAGTATAAAACAAAATACTTAAGGCACCATGACTTATTTCTGTTGTGAAAATTACTCCTAATCTTTCGAAAAACGGATAAAATAAGCTATAACTTCTGCAGCAGAATGCACACTGTACATACGGAGACACACCAATCAACCGGTCTTTTGCCGTACAACGAAAGCACCCTTACAATTTCGTGGCTTCACCGGTTAAACATGCAGGGATGCATTGTGTCAGCGTTCTCCCTTACCTTTATTTCTATGGGTACAGTAGACTGGATCATAAGAATTCAAAATGCTATATAAGCTGAAAGAGCGCCCTCCCCCAGGGTTCTTACATTAAAGAATATGGTGGTGCTTGACTAGAACTGCAACTTGTTATAAGGAAAACTTCTGAAGCCATACCTGTAGGAATTTACTGAAGCACAATAAGGAGCATACCCTCCAATTAATTCAGCATGGTAAAATGTAAATATTTCCGCCTCATAAAATTTGATTTAGCACAGTTCAAACACAGGGCTGCTATTTGGCATTTTCAGCCACAGGATACTGCTAATTTGGCTAAACTTTCCATTGAAAAATAGGCATTCTGGTACAAAAATGATCATTTTCCAGGGGAAATTCTTCCCTGTAATGATGTAGGTATTGAAGATATGGAATTTGGCCAAATTTGGGAGGAGAGTTTGGCCATAAACTATAAGTTCATCTGCCAGCCCCTGGCCAAACATACATGTACGTTTTAAAGCAGCAATAAAAAAGCTTACTGTACATTAACATGCTGCAATCTTACCAGACCTCTGCTTACCTTTGGTGTCCCATATATGAATGATAGTATTATTATAGGCAGACATGATGTAATTTCCATGTGATGTAGAGCCAATTCCGATCCCTATGATGTCATGATCTGTTTTCTGTAAGACAGGAATGATACTTTTCTTAGTAGTTTAAAAAGCTTAACATTTACCAAATTAAAAGCCTGCCCCCAATCTGCTAGACTCAGCAGTTGTGTTGTTAACTGTTCAGCAGTGGGCCCTTATTCCATGAGACCATCCATGTTTCACCTTTTCTAAGTATTGCTAACTTCAAGCAGCTCTAACAATGTTGGATCAGCCTGCAATACTTTTGTTTCTCCTAAAACATTTTACAATTCCTACAGTTTTGATGGGTGTGTATTTCTATTTTTCACTTCGTCATACTAAAACAAGCACTGTGTATTAAACTGAGATTGAAGCTAATATGACCAGCTTGAACCACAGTATTTCTTACATACTGTATTATCTTCCACCAGTTTCAACAAAATGAAAAATGCATTAAGGTTTCAATGACTCCTTTACAAAAGACTGTTTATTCACAGATTTAGCTGTCCACAATGCCCTTCACCAATATTTTAATGAACAATTCCACAATGTACTGGATAACAGTAGGTCATTCTACCGTGGTAGTGCAGACCTCAACCAAAAACTCTTGCATTAATATGCATCATCTATGTACAGTATAGTGTAACAACAATCCATGCTTTATTAAAGATATCACATCTAGTTCAGTGGTTCACAGAGTTTGATATCTAGTGACCCAAGATGACCTTTAACCCTCAACCAATAGGCTTTATCTACTAGATACATATCTATGTGATTTTGGAAATCCAGGCTTCCGATCTCATTGAGAAATCATGTTCACAACATTTTCAAAATTTGACCTTTGGTGACCACACACACTGACCTATGACTTCCGTAAAAAAAGCAGTTCGTTTATCAAATGAGGTACATCTGTGTAGTATATGTTAAAGTATCAAAGATTTGTACTTTCTTTAAGGTATCATGATTACAGGTTTTTCTCAATTTGAGCCTTGGAGACCCATGTTAACCTTTGACCTGAACCAGATCAACAGGTTTCATCTACTCAATGTAATCCACCCACTTAAAAAGTACGAAGGATATCTCTTGCTCCTATCCTGACATACCTTGTTTACAAGGCTTTCAGTGTTTGACTCCTGGTGACTCAGATGACCTTTGCCCTTCATCTAAAACAGCAGGATTCACTTTACTCAATGTGAAACATCCACATACAGTACAAAGTGTTAAGGGTATCGATTGTTCCTACAGTACCTTGAGATATCCTGTCTACAAGCTAAGTATCACTAGCATGCATACACACATTCACACCTATCTTATACACATACATACATTACATAATTACTACAAAGGTTTAGAATTAGCTCATCGAAGCCAGTAATAATCTTTGACACACTACACAAAGAATGATAAATACAGTATTTATACCCACTTACCTGGTACCTTCACTATTGTTTGTACCAAATATGTAATAATAATAATAATAATAATAGCAAGAGTACATGGCAATTATTTGATTACATAATTACTTTCATACAGCAAGCACAGTGATACACATACTTCTGCACCAGTCTTACAGTTTCACAAAATGAATGTAGTATATCTTCATATGTTTCCTCTTTACATACCCCACACACACCTTTTCTCCCATAATCCAACATTTTCAGTTTGAATGAACCTGTTTGAAAGTATCTTAATCCCAAGTCCCATCCCCTTCCATAGCCCTAATCCCACCTATCATACAGTACCCTTATACCCAGGTCCCATCTCCTGTCATACCATAGCCCTAATCCTACTGTACCTATTATACAGTACCCTCAATCCCAGGTCCCACCTCTTGTCATAGCCTCAATCCCACTTATCATACAGCAGGGTTTCCCTTGGGTTTTAGAGAGTGTGAGGTGGCATAAGTCCATGGGGGTAATGTGGTGCCAATTTGGCACCATCAGTGAGTGAGAACTATCAGTATTTCCATAGCTACAGTAGTTCAGTACAGGTGGCAAGTCTAGCAAATTTCTGTGAGGTGGTGGCCAAAAACTGTGAGGAGGCCACCTCACAAAAAGAATACCAGGGGAAACCCTGCATGATACAGTACCATACTGTATACCCAGTTCCCCATCTACCCTACTGACCAACAATTCAACATTCAACAAAATATGTAGTTGAAAGGTCAATAAAAAAAGTTGACAAATTGAAGAGACTTTGACTTCTTTCCCCTATTCCATCATGCAGATGTTTCAACTTTGTTAAAGAGTTCGATCATGTGATCAATCATGTGTTGAATCATGTACTGAAGTAAACTTACCTACTGTTACTCTTACCTTTTCAAAATCTACTGCAGGTGAAATACCCATGGAGCCATCTTCTTTCTTTCCTATCTTATAGACCCTGATAGAGTTACCAACTGCTAGACTGACAATGTAAGCCCTAAAGAAAGACATTGAAAGAATGGATTCAGAAACTACATCAGTTGCTTCAAAATTTAACCTAACTTTCAGTAAATATAGTGCACTTATTTACAAAATTGCGACCAAAGAAGATGGAGAACCTTGACAAAGTAATTTGCGAGATGATCGCTGAGGATGCTCTGCCAGTCAGCTTCATAGGAGATGGCTTCTGTGATCTGATGAAAATCATCCAGCCCAGCTACATGGTTCCGTCTAGGAGGACCATATCAATGCTACTGTCAGCAAAATACAGTACCAGGCTATGAAAATGGACTTGAAGAAGGCTGTATGGAAGAGATGGTGTCAGTTAGCCTCCCCACAGACTGCTGGACATCTAGATCATTGGTACATGGCAGTGACAGCACAAGGTATCGAAGACAAATGAGCTTCATATAAGCCACAATGTGGGTGTCAAGCACAGAACGAGACAAAGTGCAGCATATGGCAGAAGCCCTGACACTACAGATGTCCATGACTGTGGAAGAATGGGACTGAAAGGAGAAACTTGGAAGCCATTTTTTCATGACAATGCTAACAACATTACAAATATTAGGCGATCTCTTGGGGAAGATGAAGTTTCTTGTGCCAGTATCATTCTTTAGTTATGAGTGAACAACATACTCAAACCTCACGCCAATATTGGATGACCTGATCTCATGTGGAGGGAGACTTGCTGGATTTTTCTGGAAAAAGTGTAACTGGCAACAAGGCTTTGGAGCAAAAACAAGAAATATTAGATGTATCAAAGCACAAGCTAAATTCAGAGTGTACAGTACTGTATGTTCAGGTACACTGGAATTTTGTTTATGAGATGTTGGAGTGACTCCTAGAACAGCGTTGGGCAGTATGTGCAGTTTTAAGCAACCTCACATACACACCATTGGCAAGGTCCTTGGAAACACAGGATGAAGACTGGGGTCTGGAGACAGTCAGAAGAACTAACATTTGCTTTCCCAAAACCACTATTTATTTGCTTCTTTTTTTTTCTGTCATACCCAGAAGGAGTTCTATCTAGCTTTTTGCATATCGAATTCCAAAATTTATAAATTCAGAGGGTAGGGTAGGGGAAAGATTGTGGTAGCAGAAGGATGGGGGATTACCAGGCAAAAGTGGGTACTTATTGTTTTAAAGGGGGGGAGGAGAGAATGTGAGTCAAAAGGGTCACTATTAAGAAGATATCATTTTCAGAAAATTTTTCACTCTTCCAAAATTCAAAATTGGATGATTTTACAAATGGGGAGGTGGGCCAGGGGAGAGACGGTGGATGGCCCAGGAAATGTTACTAGCCACAAATATCAGCACACTTTACATATTTCTTAGGATGTAATTATGATTCCCACTCCTTATTTGGCAGTATGATTGCTCTTGATGTTCATCAACTCTCATATAAATTTATCACATAAAAATTTCACTCACGTATTAGAGTAAAATAAGCCTCATCAGTTTAAGTTTTATCAAATCGGACACACACGCCCTCCCTAATCATGCCTGCAATTAAGACACAAACAATCTATGTACAATGTAGCCAGTTTAAAGTTCTCAAGCTCAGTCTGGCAAATCAGATACTATTTACCAATTGTACATTATACTGGATGACAACCAGTCACAGTGGTAACCTACAGCAGGTAGCAAACTAGGTTGAACTGGTCATCTTGCTTGTACCAGTACAGCTTGATGTGCTAACCACAAGATGAAAACTGCGATCAGAAATACTCACTTGCAATCAGGACTAAACTTGACTTGCGTTGCATGATCATATTCAACATTCCCTCTCATAGTCCTACAAAATAGATACAAGCAGAAATAAAGAATATGAAATATCAAGATGATGCTTGCAGTAACACAAAATTCATAGCATGACTGGTTTTCTCAAAGGAAAAGCACACACTAGATTAACATCTACAATCGGACACAAAATTCCCAGGAAAGTTTCCAGACTGTTAGAAATTTTCAGATATCTTTTCTGCCATCCCTTTCTCAAATGTCAAATAAATGTTGCATTCACTATTTTGTTCAATGCCGGACCCCATTTCAATTACAAACAACACTGAGGTGATTGTATGCGTGTGTGTGGAATGGAATGGGGGGGGGTACAGGGATGTTCTCCAAACAAATTTGTCTGGAACTGAAATTTTGGACAATATTATGGCAGTTCCCAGCCTGGTAGATATTTTCTGGAAGTCAGCGTGGATCCACCAAAATGACTTTGGCAAGTCTTCAGCGGTAAAAATTAGAACTGAATTTCAATAGTGCCAACAGTGAATTGTTTCATATACTATTAGTATGGATGTACACCGATCAATACCACTGAGATCTGGATATCACTTGACAAATTCTCCTTCCAACTCTTTTATATCATTCCTGCTGACCTGCTTCTATGATGACAGAAGTATAAAAACTTACTTGTGCTGTTTTTCAGTAAAATCTTTGATACTCCACAGCCTCACTGTTCTATCTGCATGATTAAATGAAAAGATGTACATTTATCTTTTATTTATTTTGTAATTAAAGTTCATCTGAAGCATCAGCTTAATTTTTCAAGTATCATAAATACTACAAATAGGTTGAATGTTTCTGAATATGAGTATTTAACAATGGAGAAAAATACAGTGCATCCAGGAGTTAAGGAATAATTTGAACAAAATAAAAAACAGCTACATATGACTTAGATAAAAGGTTAGTATTTACACCTTCAATATACTGCATTTTCCATTTGAAAGCATTTCAACAAAGTCTGCTTTATACATCTAATTAAACTTTATTACTGAACAGGATGGAGACAAAATCTCTCCAACAGTGGGAAGAAAATGCATATAATTAATTTTATGAGAGCATGACAAACCACCCCCCTCCCCACACAAAATTACCACCATGAAGGCTACCCCTTGACGATTTTCTCTGAGACAAATCCCACGGGAAATTACCAACCACAAGAATTGCACCAGACAGCTCTTGCCAGTAAAAAATTATCTGGGTAGTACAGTAGTAGGCTAATAGTCTGAAACTGAAGCTGTCTGCATGAGAATTATCTGGCAGTAGTTATCCCTGGGAGGTGGGGGGGGGGGTTGTGCAGGGGACTTTGTTAGCCTGTTAGGCATTACCTGGATGGAGACGTCCAGGAACAGAAACAGGGACAGATGGTGATTTTAACTGTAGATTATTTTACATCCTGTTCACATTTGAACACTCATCAATGAAAAAGTAGTAATATAGAACATACACTGTAAATTTGAAAATGTTGGAATAATCTCTGAAATGGTCTATTACTGTAAATTTGTTGAGAAATTACTTTTTTAAAAATGAAATGTTCAAGAACAAAAGACACCAGAAGTTTTCACCTTCTGAGCATGATGCCAGATATTTCCCATTCATACTGAAATCAAAGTCTAGTACATTCTGACTGTGTTCCTTCAGAGATGTCAGTAACAGAGGATGGTTGAAAGCTACTTTCTTGTGAGCTTGTTGTTTGGCTTCCTTCACTGCCAATGCTTTCAACTGCTTTTTTGAAAGCTGGTTTGACTTTGCTTTGGAATCTTTGTTTTCTTCTTCTTCCTCTTCTGAAAATGAAAAAAAAAACTTGAGACATATTCAGTTGTACTGAAAGCATAGTAGCAAATACTTTTAGCATTAGTACACTCATTGGAGACAACCAACAAGAATGCCAAGAGGCGTAGTGATTCCTTGCCAAGCTGAGAGATGGGGAAGATATGAGTGCATAGGTTTAAATCTTCCTTGCAATCAATGAGGACATCATTGTAGACTTGTATAATTAATACAATAAAATTTATGACATACAGTATTAAGTTTCTTTATACACCCCTTATTGAGATAATGTGGTTACAAAAGATTTTATACCTTGCCAGCTGGTGACCACAAATGACCTCTGACATCTCTTAAAAGCAATTGAACTCTTTGCACATTGAACTTACACATCAACTTGTGAAGTTTGCCACTCCTATCCTTCACAAGAATAAGGAGACTGTATATTCATATAAATCAGGCAATTCCTTGCTGTGGTGAATCCTTGCTGTTACCATGCCAGCACCAATTACATGGACACATCATTTCAAGGTGAGCTGTGTACCACTATTGATGGTAATTATTCTTTGGGGACTTCAGTTCTCTCCACTTTCCTGTCACCTACAGTACCTAAAATCATAGGGCTGTCAATCAATCATATCTTTGACAGTCTCCTCAGACAAAGGACAGCAAAGTGGACTCTCTTTTGCCACTTGTAAAGGTCACTGGTCAAGCAGCTTCTCCTAATCTGTTTACAATGATATGGCCTGTCTGTTAAAAGCACTAAACAGATCAGTTTGAGCCACATTGACTGATACTTTGTAGAATACTGTACTACCATCATATAACTTATACAAGTTTTGTACAGTATCAATACAAGGGATGTTCTGCACCTGTTAATTAAAAATATATACCGTAATGCTTGGTCCACAGTACTTAGCAATTACACATCAATCTGGTTTTGACTCGGACAGACCACCAACAAGTTAGGTGTTAGAAGCCAGCAGTACTGCAGTCTACAGGTTACTTGTCTTTGTGAGTTGTGACAGTTTTATCCTCAGTGGGCATAGAGGGGAACTGTTATTACCTCTGCTTCTTGTGGTGAAATATGTTGTATCAATCACAACATCTCTACATCTCAAACCAAGTGGGAGGTACAAATAAATTAGAGCCTTAAACCTGTGAAATCATAACATAACCCAAGTAACTGTAAATGGAACTGTTCAAAATGATTATATCAAAAGCAATAAGATCATACAGTAGGGATGAGTGAAAGGCAGAAAATACAGTATATAGTATGTTTGGAGTAAACATAACACCTGTAACCTTCTATGTGCAAATCCATCTGTGAACCACACAAAAAAGAGTATCTCATGAATCCTGTTCAAAAATTGGAGTGTGTAAAAAAAGTTTTCAGGGTTTGACCCCCTGTGACCCCAGAACCCCAACAAAGATAATCAGGTTCTTTGTCTTACCATAACACATCTACACACTAAGTATAAAATTTATCCAAGCTTCCTACCTTGAGATACTGTGTTAAAGAGGTTTTCAGAGTTTGACCCCAGATGACCTTTAACTCCCATCAAAACCAGGTTTTTTGTTTCACCATAATGCATGTAGCCTACATACTAAGTATGAAATTTATCCACGATTCCAACCCTGAGATTTCATGATAACAAGGTTTTTAGATTTTGACCACCGGTGACCCCAAATGACCTTTGACCTCCACCAGAAATAATAAAGTTCTTTGTCTCACAATAATGCATCTACATACCATGTATGAAATTTATCCAAGCTTTCTACCTTGAGATACTGTATTGTGTTAGCAAGGATTTCAAAGTTTGGCCCGTGGTGACCCCACATGACCTTTGACCTCCACCAAAAAATGTTACGCGTCTTTCTCTTACCGTAAGGCATCTACATACTAAGTATGAAATTTATCCAAGCTTTCTGCCTTGAGATATCATGATAACAAAGTTTTCAGAGTTTGATCCCCGGTGACCTCAGATGACCTTTGAACCACACCAAAACCAATCCCAGCTGAGATCTTTACATTCTTAACCCACAAACCAACTTTGAAGTGTCTCTCCCTTTCCCTTCAAAAACTAGAGTGCTAACAAGATGTTGTCACACACACAAATACACCCGCACACACATACACCGACATCACCATCGCATAGATTCCTTGCCTGCCTTCGGCAAGGAATCAAAAATAGTATCAGGCAACCAGGAACAGTAGTAAACCAGTGATCCTTGTCTCTAAGCCATTCAAAATTATCCTAGGGTCATTTTGAATGAATTTCAGTCTAAAGCCGAAAGATATTACCTTTTTCCCCCAATGGTCCTACGTAAAGTAAGTCATAAAGCAGCAGTTTTGATGCTCTCAAACTTTACAAAGGCCCTCTAAGCTCACCCCAGACAGTAACAATTCTCCCAACTAGCCTATCTTTTACCTCAACCTCCAATTTAAACACAAACTGTCTGATGATAGAACACTTCCAAGACAGAGCCACAGTAGCCTGCACTGAGTTTCAATTGCTCAAGGCAATACTGAAAAACAAACTGTGTGTGACTGTGAGCCTAATTAGGAACACAACTGACTGTCCAAGTCATCATTACCAACCAGAATGGTGCTATTATTGTTTGAATGAATGCCAATCAAAGTACAGTCCCCAACGAAATTTAGAACTATGGGGATAATTATGTCTAAATAGGGCCTATATTTGGGAGGGATGCCATAGCTCCTTTAATGTAACAGTCTACACCACTTCACAAACATACTGTACAGTATAGTATTTTGCTGTGCTGAAAATAAGAAATCATTCTCACTTGAAAAATTGATGTTAAGTTCCAACCAAACTTAAGCACCTTCATAGCAGGTGTCGAATATGTACTCCTCTTTGGCGTACATACTCTAAACACCTGCGAACAATGACAGATACTGTATCATCTAATTTCGTTATATTCATGAGCCCAATACGATTTTACTCTCTCGACTGTTGACTGGTTTCAATTCATACTGCTAGAAAAAGGTTCAGCTGCAACATTCACTTTCACACAGTAAGTCAATGGGACTTCACTGTGTGAGCTTTAAGCGGGTGAAATCACACACTAAAACCCCATTGCCAAATTTGCCGTTCGAAAGAGCATGATCAAGACTTGCTTTGGTTGTTTTTACGTTGAATATTTATAATTCTGTTTGTTGTGATCGTATATATCAATAATTAATAGGGTACAGTTTTTACGCAGTTTGACAAAGAATTCTTGAGAAACTTTGCGGATGTTGGTACAGTATTACGAGTGCAGCCAGTATACTGTAGGTGCAGGAGTAATACACATCCGCTGGGCGGGCAATGTTTCACAAAGAGATGTGCTTGATCTTAAGTTTAATTTCAACTAATCAAACTTAACATCAATCATAACCTTTTCTGAAAAATGCTCCATACCACAAACTGTTTGATTTCACTAGGGCTATTATATTACAGATCAAACTTAAGGAAACAGGGCCCAGGTACAGTATCTATTCTTAATTTGTGACTGTACAATGACTGACATACTGTACTGTAAGTTTATACAATACTGTAGCTCCATTCTGATTGGTAAATGGAGACTTAGTATATCAGAGAAATGTGACATGTACTCACCAGAATATGGCCTTGAGCAATCAAAGCTCAGTGCAGGCTATTGCAGCTTGGTCTGTATGCAGTTAGTCTCATAACATATCCCCTTAGAGAGTAATATGCTACTGGGCAACACCTCCCCACTCTACAGAAGTACTGTACCATCCTACAGTATTACTGTACCAAACACACAGGTAAAGCAGCCATCTCCAATTTAGTCTTCTTAATTTGATTCACTATGGTGCCATTAGACTTGGTGTATGCCCAGTCAAAGTGTTACTCCTCAAAACTACTAAACTAGTCCCCTTAACTTTTAGAAGTCAAAGTCTTTTCCCAACCTATGTTAAACTGGATATAGGCCTATTGATTTTGAATACCTAAAAAAGGAAAAATGTGACTTAGGTGGGAATCCAGCTAAATTTTGATCACATTGAATTTCAAACCTGAGATAGCCAAAAGATGTTCTAGGAGAGGTGCTCAATGTCTTCATCACATAGGCCTATGGAAGCTTTATTTAAAGCTGTACAGTATGAATTTGCAGAAAATGTAAACAGTGATCATGACAGAACAACTTGTCAGCTTTAGGACAAGGAATTATTTCTGGCCAAAACTTCTGCTAGGCACAGTAGACTCTCAATGGGAGTTGATTTATAATGCACGTGAATGGAAGTGTTGACTGAAATGCGTGACCCTACAAGCCAAAAGATAAAAAAGATTATGAGTGAATTGAGCTATATACTGTACTGAAGGACATGTACACCAATTTTGGTTGACACACATGTTCCTACACATTTGGTCAACACACACACACACTGTTCCTTTGACACCAACATGTGATATCACACTTTCATACAGTATATCACAAAACTTTTATGATGCCTTTTGATTTTCCACTAATTTTATGCTTTCTTATGCTTGGACCCATTTCTATCAATATTCTATGCCACTCTGGGAGGCCTGCAAGATTTACATGGCAAAAACATGATATACCTGTACAGATCTAGTCTGTATTTTTTCATTTACTGGCTCATGAATACTACATACTGTATCTATGTAGTTCATTCATATTTTAAAAGACTTCACCTTGAAAGCCATACTGTATACTACAGTAAAGTAGTTGGACAAGCAAGAAGATACTGTACCTACGTTTGTTCATTAAAAGTTTATGAAACACTTCAAGGTGACTGACATCACTTTAATGTACAAACAGCACACTGTACAGTATATGTGCAGGCAACTCATGTACAGACTGCAACTGCTATGTGGGCTTGTCTACAATAAAGGGGTATAAAAGTGTTACAAAGGTGGTGAAATTTGAAATCCTCTAAGAATAAATTTTTGTTGTGTTATTTTGTTTGATTGGTAGTCTCAATTTTTTCCTGAGAGCAGGAAGATAGTTCTTTTCACCTATCACCACTTTTTAAGTGGTAAGTGTTACTGGTTACGTATGTAACGGGGACAGACATGGAAACTTTTTGCTCCAGAAATCTTTAAGGAGGACAATATGTATAAATAAACCCTGTATTTAATAGAATGATAAAGAACAAACACTTTTTCACTGAAATTGCATTACCATTAGTTAAACATGGACTAGTATGGAGATCAATGGTTACGTTGGTAACAAGGACGGACATGTCCGTCCTCGTTACCAACGTAACCAAACTATGTTCGAGAAAATTAAGCACTTTAAACACTTGAATGCATTGTGACACAAGTTTTGCTCTTGCCTGAAGTGTAAACTATGACATGTGAAACATTCATCAAAAACCAATGTCCCCATGTGCCTATGTTATACTACCGACAAGGACATGGTTACGTTGGTAACATCTGGACGGACATCGCCTTGAAGGCTCTCATACCCTTGTTGTTAGCAAAAAGATGGGGGAAAGCACACAAACCAGTGACAAATATGGCCATCTGCAAACAGATGCAGGCTTATCAAATTCTCTGGTAATTTGTGTCCTACAGGCCTGTTAATATGATAGTTACCAACGTAACCATTAGGGGACAGACATGTTACCAACATAACCATCATGTGCTCCGCAATTGACTATGATGCATTTACTGCTGGATTATTTTATTTGTGGTACTGCACATGATCAAGGTTAAGTGTTACATCATAACCTTAGCTCTGGAAATCTTTTCTTTCAGTTAAAATATCAACTATTAAGATTTAATGTCCAGATGGACGGACAAATCTCAAAATTTTACTCCAAATTGCTGATAAAATTTTGCGGTGTTTGTGCACCTAAAAATATTCATTTACAGTATCATAAATACCATTTATTTTGTACATTACATTTATGAATGAAGACAAAGAACCTGCATCAGTCACATCTGCAAAGGTCCCACTCACATCATAAATTTATTCCACATCCTATGTAACACTTATAGGTGGTAAAAAAGGCCAAAATAGCCCCAAATTCTGCCCAAAACATCCTTTATATAAGTTGGACATTGATAAAATTGTCTTTATTATCTCTCTACAGTCCTCCAAGTATGGTGAACTGTAAAATCACCAAACCATTGTGACATCTTTCAAAATATCATCAAAGCAAAAAACACACTGAATATTTTCCTTTACTGTAGACAAGCCCATGAAATAGAAAATGAATCTACCTGTAACACCCTGGTACAATTTTACTGCAAAGGAAGCCAAGGGGGTCCCAAACCCTTGGACTCCCTGGATCTGCCCGTGCCTACATGTACACTGACATTAAAACAGAAAAGTGTTCTACCTTTTCTGACATCTGTGAGCACTCCACGGACAACCAGAAAGCCCAAAGGCTTAGTGATTCCTTGCCGAATGGGGATGCTTTGTTGCACTGAGGTTTATCCCTCAAATTTACAAGTATCACAAGTATTCAACATCCCTGTCTTGAAATATCATGTTTTTAAATGCATTTGGTCTTTGACCTCTGATGACCTCTAATGACCTCTGACCTCCAATGGATCTTGGATCTTGAAAATTCTTGGGAAATTTTGCTTTTTGACCTCTGGTGACCCCAGATGATGATCCTGGGAATTCTTGAGAAATTTTGCTTTCTGACCTTTTGTGACCCCAGATGACACTCTTGGGAATTATTGCTTTTTTACGTCTGGTGACCCCATGACAATCTTGGGAATTGTTGAGAAATTTTGCTTTTTGACCGCTGGTGACCCCAGATGACAATCTTGGGAATTCTTGGGAAATTTTGCTTTTTGACCTCTGGTGACCCCAGTAACAATCTTGTGAATTCTTAGGAAATTTTGCTTTTTGACCTCTGTGACCCCATATGATAATCTTGGCAATTCTTGGGAAATTTTGCTTTTTGACCTCTGGTGACCCCATATGACGATATTGGGAATTCTTGGGAAATTTTGTTTTTTGACCTCTGGTGACCTCAGATGACCTTTGACCTCTACCACAAACAATAGGGTCCTTTCTCTCAACATGATAAATCTATATACCAAATATGAAGTGTCGGTCACTGGCAACTTGAGATATCACGTTTACAAGCCGTTTATGAGGTTTTCACAGCTTAACCTCAGGTGACCTTTGACCTCTACCAAAAACTTCTTCCTCTTGACATGATAAATCTGTATACCAAATATGAAAAGTGTCCTTCACTCCTATTTTGAGAAATTGTGATTACAAGGTTTTCAGTCTTTTACTTCCGGTGATCTCAAATGACCTTTGACCTTTACCAAAAACAATAGGGTTCTCTCTCTCAACATGACAAATCTATATACCAAATATGAAAAGTGTTGGTCATTGCTAACTCGAGATATCGTGTTTACAAGCCGTTTATGAGGTTTTCCCAGTTTAACCTTCAGTGACCTCAGAAGACCTTTGACCTCTACCAAAAACAATAGGCTTCTTCCTTTTGACATGACAAATTTGTATACCACATATATATGAAAAGTGTCGGTCATTATCTGGAGATATCATGTTTACAAGGTTTTCGCTTTTTGACCTCTGGTGACCTCAGATGACCTTTGACCTCTACCAAAAACAATAGGGTTCTTCCTCTCAACATGACAAATCTATATACCAAATATGAAAAGTGTCGGTCATTGCTAACTGGAGATATCGTGTTTACAAGCAAGGTGTCACATACACACACACATACACCCATACACACATACACAAACACACTAGCCATCACCATCGCATGGATTCCTTGCCTGCCTTTGGCAAGGAATCAAAAACAGAAAAAAATTGTTACAGTAGCTATATCCATCAACATTCCAGGACTGGTTACCATTCATATGAAATGGCGACCTACAGTACATACTTGACATGGAAACATCATGACCACTGCCTGATGCTAAAAATTGGTCAGTTGATATGTGGATGGAAGTACTGTATACAAATGTTGTACCATAAATCTAAAGGATACCACCAAGTGTCTAGAAATTCCCAATAGTAAAATCAAAAGTAAGGGAAAAATTTCATAGTAAAGTGCATGTACTGTACATGCAGCGTACAGTAAATGTTGCGAATGAGGGATATTTGCAATTGCTGCGAAGTTACATTATTAAACTCTTGACCAACTGACTAATTTAGATTGCTCCCAGACTTAAAGGGAATAAGCATTTGCCCCAAACGTCCTTTGAAACATCGGTTAACTGTTACAAATATACTCTTATTTCTTTTGCAATCTTTTTCAATGTATGTCAATTATTTCACATTAAAGGTGAAGCAAGGACTTATTCTGTGTGGATAAAACAAAAAGACCCATTTATGAATTAGGATATCCTGGCACAGTATAAGTATTGATGCAATTGGGGTGACTGCATTTTCCCTTTAAAATGCAGGGTAAAGCCAATGATTTTCCGCTTCACAAATCACAAAATTCTGTTTTTAACTTTCCAAATCCGTAAAATCCCATTTCAAGTATAACTGCTTTCCGCCATTTTTGGATTTTAGAGTAATTATGTTGAAAACAAGTTTTAAACTTGTCTGGTTATTATCCTAGCCTAACACACTATAGCATAGGCAAACTGGAGCCTATACCGGCAAAATATTGCTGATTTTGGTAAATGTCCTACTCGTTTTCTCATCGTAACTTCAAAGGGTTTTGATAGTTTTAAGGTGAATTTGCCACCATCTCAGATGGTTAAATGTCTGTGTATGTTTTGGGTATATGCAGGCATTCATTTGACATGGTTTTGAAGAAAATTAAGTCAGTTTCTTATCAAAAATTTACATATATTTTGAGCCTGATAATTTTTGATAAATTCCGTGAAATTCCGTGCAGAAAAGTGAATTCCATTTTTTTCCGCATTTTTCCGCGATGGCCCTAGCAGTGGAATCACAAAATCACCCAGGCCTAAGCATACTGTACCTTCCACATGGCAAAGTTACAGTATGTATGTATAGGTTACTGATTCCAACATACTTAAGTTACAGTAAGTAAGAAAGGGTGGATGGGGGATGGAACTCAAGGCTGAAGTCCATTACAATGGAATGCACCCTGGTATGTATTCCGACAAGTCTACATGAAGGTCAGTATTACTGCAGTTACTGTAGGATTAAGGGTTAGGGTGAGAATAATGGGTTTTATAGCGTGTTCAAACATAAAGATGTAAGAACACAGAGGTGTATCCATTTTCAGGGTCAATACTGTAAGTGCCCCAGCAGTACAGTAGGTCACAGCACGGTCCTAGGCTAGGCCACTATGTAATCTGTGACTTTCAGTCTGCAATGCTATATGACTTGAAGTTGGTCTGTTTTGTGAGTACACTTGAATGATAATGCAAAAATAATCATTAGAACATGACTAATAGTGTATTGTTTTACCACAGTGCTCCTTTTTTTGGCATGCCATGTCCGAAAATCTTTCATTTTCTTACCAGCCTCTGTGTTGCATTTCTGAGAAGAAATGCTGCCATATTGTTATGAACAGTACATGTATTGCACTTTGTTTCTGACAAGGACCACACTGGAACTGCCGATTTGATATATCACAGATCTACTGTATACTGTAAGCACAGTATGGAAAAACCACAGGTATGCACTTTCACTAGAACTGTTTTATTTTCTCATCATCACCAAGTCTCTTCAGGTTTCTTGTAGTTAGGAGTAAGAACTGGAGGCTTAAATTATTGTGCATATTACATTAATTTTTGATGTAATCAAAGAGACACCTCAAAAGTATTGCCTATACATAAAAGTTATGCCCTATGAAAGGTGTGAAACATAACACCACACCAGACTGATCTCATGCACAGATCATACGGTATTAAATCGCAGAACAGGCTTAGACCAAACATGCTCCACTTGACAGTTGTAGTTAGCCTATTGCTGTGAAAAATGTTAACTCCACAAAACAGGAGGGAAATCTTCTCACAAATTTACACACAATGGCTAAGGAGACCATGTCATCTTTGTATTTAAGCATGCACATGATGTACTGTACTGTAGTTTCATCCATGCTCACGTTACTTTACAGTAGATGTTGACATGTGTAGAGTAGGTAGTACTGTCCCAGCAGGTAACATCACAATATACATGATACTTCCTACACCTTCTGTGCACTATAATGAATGTATGATATGGCCTACTGTAACCACACAATGGTTGTCAATGTCATAACATTCGCAGCAGTGAGGGACAACATTATTTGGCTATTAGTGAGCCATCGAATGTGAGTTCCTACAATGGGGCCAATATGTATGAAATTATCAGCCTATTAAAGTCTAAATTTGGAAATTATTATCATCAATGTATTGGTTCTTCATTCCCTCTATGTAAAACTGACTTCTATTGTTACTCTGCTGCTAACGTTATGACTTTGACTGCAAGTATGACATGCCTTCCACTTACTCCTAATCCCATGGATGACATAAAACTGGCAAAGTACAGGACGCAAAGACACTGTAGATTATAAAACTCACACAACTACACTTCCAATGTTCCTAAATATTGTGTGATTATTTGACAGCATTGGATAAGTACAGGTAACATTTGCACAACTTACTGTAGAACTGATTCCTAACCGTAGCTTCGCAACGTTCAGAGATGCCAATTTGCATGCATGACAGGGCTTTTGTACAGTAAGCTATCACGATTCACAGTAAAAGCAACTGTTACAGTACCACCTTTTCTTTTGGAGTTAGAGGGTACAGTAATTTATTGATACAGAGGGTTTTGACATTTTCCTGTCTGGTTTACAATATTCAGAAAACCTGAGCAAAATAATGCGCATCCCACTGGTCGATAAAGACAAAAATATCACTATTTTAAAAGTCCAGAGTTAGGCTTTCTGGATGTAAAGGTACAGTACACTGTAGATTCAGTGTTACCAATTGTAAGTGTGAGTCCCCAATGGTACAGTAATGCTTAAAAGCTATACTGGTGGGGTAAATGCTGTCAAACAATTCTCAGGACTATCATAAATACTAAGTACAGTAGGCCCAACTTGAATAATGAAGTGCTTTATTGCAAGATTTCACCTCCATGTTTAAGTACAGTACAGTATCTCTTTGCATGTAAGTACCGTAGGCCTATACTGTAGACACAGGCGCGTAGCTACGGGGGCCTAGGCCCCCAGATGTTTACTAGGCCCCCCAAAAATTGTGTGTCCTCATAAAATGTGTAAGAATTAAGGACGGTGATCAATGCCGTGACCCCCCATTTGATACCTAGGCCCCCGTAAAAAATCAATTGCCTCAAAGCAACACAATTTACAACAGTACGTCAGCAGATAACAGACTACAGTAGGTGATACTGTACTGTACCATGAGTCCGTCACTTAGGTGATACACAGTCTAAATGTGCCTAACATTTTGTACAGTACAGTGACCGACCCAAGGTACCGATTGACTGAATGTACACTCAATATAAACAGTCTGCAAATCGCACAGTGTCTTACAGTACATAGGCCTAGTACTGGGTTATTACAGTAAAACCAGTTAGGGCCTACAGTAGGCTAGTCGTCAGTAAAGGACTGTGTGGTCGTTCGTCGGGAGCTCACTACTGTATACACAGTCCTTATAATGGCCTATGAATAGCAGGGTCATCAGAAGTTTGTATGATGGTTAAAAGTGACTTTCTTCTCGTATCAAAATTTGGACTCACTGTAATCTTAATTTACTGCCATGACTTTTCTTCTTCAGATCTTACAGGAGAGTGCACAGTTGTTTTTGATCACTGAGATCTTCTGGAAAGGGCCAAAATATTGAAATGTAATCAGCAACTTTTTTGCACCATAAAATTTACTGTGTGACTAAGGAACTTTGTTTACATCAGTATGCTAATGAGCTACTGTACATTGTTACATCAGTATGAAATGTATGCAGAGGCAACTGCTATTGTTTATGTACAGTAGGAACTGCAGTGATCAAATGTTCTGTGTGACATCACAATGTTATGCACACAGCATTCTGATATCAACAAATATTTTGAATGCTATGTACAGTAAATTCTACAAAGTGGAAAAGTTGATGATATTATTTCAAATTTTCAGACTTTTTCAGGGGTTTAAAGTGACCAAAAATAACTGCAATTAATATTAGTGTAAGACTTGGAAAGGAATGGTTACATGGTAGAAAATTAAGACTTCAGTTTAGGTCCTACATGTACTACAGCTTTGCTGTAATTAAATCAATTTCAACCAGCACTGTGCGGGTCGAAGGCCCTGGATTTTTAATGGGTCGTTGTAAGGATTGTATACACAGGGAGCCATTGGTGACCAGCTATAAACATGCCTTTTCTGAGCCTACAGTACCTAGCTCTCTAGGGCCAATGATTTTCCGCTTCACAAATCACAGAATTCCGTTTTAACTTTCCAAAATCCGCAAAATTCCGTTTCAATCATAACCCATTTCCGTGATTTTCTGATTTTGGAGTAATTATGTTGAAAATAAGTCCTAAACTTGTCTGGTTACGATCCTGAAGGCAGCAAACACTTGTAACACACAAGTGACCTAGCCTAACACACTATAGCATATGCAAACTGGAGCCTATACTGGCAAAATCTTGCCGATTTTCGTAAGTGTCCTACTTGTTTTCTGATCGTAACTTCAAAGTGTTTTGATGGTTTTCAGGTAAATTTGCCACCATTTTAGGCGGTAAAATGTCTGTGTATGTCTTTGGTATATGCAGCCATTCATTTGGCATAGTTTTGAAGAAAAGTAGCTCACTTCTTTGTCAAAACTTTACATGTATTTTGCGCCTGATAATTTTTGCTAAATACCGTAAAATTCCGTGCAGAAAAGTAAATTCCGTTTTTTTCCGCGTTTTTCCGCGATCGCGGAAAATCATTGGCCCTAGCTCTCATGTACACTTTGTTCCCTGAACCAGGCCTACAGTAGGCTACTGTATTCACGTTCAAAGTTTTCCCTGCATGTTACTGTGAGAGCACAGTAACATGCCTCTGCATGCATTGCTGCAGTGATTGTTGCCACATACTGTACTGTATGCCTGTAGCTATGGACTACAGTACACCTGACGTTTTGTCACAATTTAACAGCAATGCATGCTATTCAGGGATTCCGCCAGAAATGCAAAAAAGGGGGGGGATTAATTGCTCCTCAACCCCTAGTTCAAATTGTTGTTGTCCCTGGCTAAAGTTACAAGTGGGTTCAGGGGGGCAAAAGCTTGCTTCAAGACCCCTGCAAGGTGCATTTTGAAGGGTTTTAAAGGCCATTTACTTATGAAAGTCCAAACATTGCCGCAAAGGTGTCCTCTTCTTAAGTAAGAAACCAAGATATGGACAATTTTCTTTATTTTTATGGAAATGAAAAGGGGGGATTTTACCCACCTTCTTCTGGAAAGGGGGGACAAATCCCCCCTTTCCCCCCTTTGGCAGAAACCCTGCTATTTACAGTAGCATACAAAAGTGTGAATGTCCCAGTACAGATTTACAGTAGCAGCGTGATAGAATGTTCAAAAACAAAACAAAACAGGATCGCTTGTATAAATCAAAATTTTTGGACATTTTTTGGACACAAGTAGGCCTAAGTGCACAGTTAAGTAAAGTACTCTTAGAATGAAGGGTCTTAAAGTTAAACATATTAATGTTCAGTTGAGATCAATTACCTACAGTAGCCTACGAGTATACAGTACAATATTAGTCCTCAGTATTAAAGGCATGTGTATCTATAGCCGTCAAATATGATGCCAAGAAATTAAACTTTTTTGGCAGAATACTCAAATACGATAAAATTTGTCTTACTGATATTACAGTAAGGGATAGCTTATTTGCTACGAACCAATCAGAGAAGTGGCTTAGTTCGTTAACATTGTTTTCAAGTTGATATGGGTCATTCGCAGTGAAGGAAATATTTGTATCAACAGCAAACAGTACAACTTCTGCTATCTTAGAAACCAAAGTAATATCATTCATACAAAAAATAAAAAGAAAGGGCCCAAGAATTGAGCCCTGTGGTACTGTACACCACATTTCTCCGCGAAAATTTGGTTCCGCACTATTGTATTCAGTCATCGGCTTTCCCATTGAATAGTACAGCCCCTCGTCATGACGTAGGTACACTCATTAAACTATCCAATGGGAGGCCCCGGATTTTGTTTTCACTGAAGGCAATAGTGAGGAAACCAAATTTTCATGGATAAATGTTTCTTTTTGGAAGACATATTTTGATCCAAATGAATACTACTCAAGTGATTGGAACATGCGAATGGAACATTCGTATGTATTGAAAAGAGGTAAAGTGGATATTAAGGCATAAAAATCGTGATTCAGTTAGGCGAAGTTGGTACCGAAAGGCCGTGAAGTGCGCTACCTTTCCATTATTACATCAGGGATGTAGCTACGGTAGGCGATGCTGGGAGGTGACACCCAGCACTCGATATTGCTGCCCAGCACTCCAGGCAAACACACGTCTCCCAGCCCACCACAAATTTGCCCATCGAGACCTAAAACTAGCCCTAAATTTTGTCCCTTAAGTCAAATGAGGGAAAAATGAAATATTAATGCCTGAAAAATGGGGTAGGTGCCATGGGGGTGGGGTGAGGTGCTTTCCCCAGATCAGACAACTAGTGTTTGACCGATTATGCCATAATCGGTAATAGGGTTGTTGCGATATGACGATATCGGCAAAAAATATCGGTAAGGGATTTTGCTCCCGATATCGTTTATGATAACGCCTAAACGATATCGTGAAAATACATGCACGAAACATCCGCATAAACTTCAAGAGCGGCGTAGAATAATGACAGGTTGTCAAAGCTTTGTTTTACTTTTTTAACGTGAGCATAAAAAGAGCGATATTAATGCGGAAGATTCAATTAATAAACCTGCAAGATTTCACGCCAGATAAAGTGACCCAAAGAGCAGCATGTCGAGTGTGACGGGATCGCTGCATTGCATAGTTTAAGTGTAAAATGCTTGTACAGTATGTGCCTACATCGTGAGTTACGAGCCGAGGGACCGTGTGAAGTGTTGCACGGGTATTTCACTAACCGACGCCTTTCGACGTTCTCTAATTACCCATTTCCAAATTTACATCCCAACTCCTTAAAAATGTTGCTCAAGAAAAAATCATTCCGATTAATGACTTCTTCGTTGTTCTTTTTCCTTAAATCCCAACTTTAAAAAGAGAATAAAAAATGCGGTCATGTTACCACACTCAATGTTAAGTACACTCTTAATGCAAAAGAGTGAAATTCACTCCAAAAGAGACTGTAGTTTGGGACCACTCCTAGCATGAGTGAATTTCACTCAGGGTAGAGTGAAAATTCACTGAAGTAGAGCGATATATCATTCCATGAGAGTGAAGTATCGCTCTATTTGGAGTGAATTTTCACTCCACCCCTAGTGAAATTCACTCTTACTAGGAGTGGTCCCAAACTACAGTCTCTTTCGGAGTGAATTTTCACTCTTTTGCATTTAGAGTGTATACAGCCGAAACTGAGCTTAGAACCACTTCCCAAGCGAATGATTTGTGCTCACTGTCCGTGAAAAGCATTGCAAGGTCATCGTTACGTAGAGCTTGATGACAGATTCTGGTCAGCCTTTGGCTGTTCAATAGCCTATGAAAACTGCCCAAAACTAGGACTACCTTCATTAACGACCCCAAATATCCAAGTTTCCGTTTATCAAAGTGTCAACCAGTTTAATTGTTAAAATGTTTCGTAAAACACGGATTTTTCCATATTGCAATCCCCCTCCCTTCAAAAAGAAAAGAAAAAAAAACAGCAACAGTTTATACTAGTATTCATGAAATTACATTTGCAGTGCCTATCGACTCGCCATCTTGTCAGTATAAGCGTGGCCGTACGGCACTGTTTTTCTCAGGGAGGGCGGTGATTTTTGCTCGACTCAGACCTACTGTCCAATTTTACGCCCGCTGACTGAGACAAAATATCTGCCCGATTTAGACAGGTTTTTGACAGTAGGGGGCGGCCGCCCCACAGCTCCCCCCCCCCCACCGGCCCATACGGCCATGAGTATGAGATAAACCACATTTTCTTCTGGTTACAGCCCTACGAAGTGCAAAAAACAGTTGTCACATTCAGTAGGCTAGCATGAGCGCAAGAGCTGTGATAGTCTAAGTAGTATGCCTAGCCTATACTGTACTAAACATCTCGAGTGTACTAATCGCAGACACCTCAATTAATGGTTGAAATTTGTCACTATAATGCTAATCAACCGAGTGCCATGTGTTAAGTACTAAGATAGGGCTATTTATACTGTAAATATTCAGGAAAAGTTACGGCCCGAGCCATTATATTAAAACTAGCAAACACCAAAATGGCGCTCGTGCGAAGTTACGAAAGATTGAAGGGTGGCCAAATTTAAACCGCAGGGCTACGTACGGAGAACAGCAGCCTACCGAAAAGCATAATAGAGACTTCCGCAAAGGCAGTACTACACATCGCCAGATTGGATGGGTGAAGGTTTACGTACATCATGCTTGAGTGTGTACTACAATCAGACCGAACCGTATATAATATTCCTGGCTCTGCATGCAGGGAGATGCTGCTTTAGTTCTAGTGACATGCTTGCTGCGCTGTTAACACATGCACGTGGCATTTCAAGGAAAGTTCCGCAACATTTACTGTAACATGTGCACGATAAGGGAGGCTCCCGAACTGTTAAAACAGATAGGACCTCGAGCTGTTTTGGCTTGCGATAAGTCGAAATTAACGTGCAAGAAGATGTCCCTAAAATAATCTGGGAAAGTTGCAGCTGGGACCCTGTGAAGTATTAAATTTCTTTGACTGCCATGAATTGTATTTTTTAGTTGTTGTTGTTTCATTTATCAGTAATTTTTGTTTAGAAATGAAACAAAACGATTTTTCTGGACATATTCCGAATGCCATGCTTCTCTAAATACGATCTGATTTGAGGGTATTTGGGTTCAAATTACCAGTTAGACTTGGCGCTTATTTCTGACGCCGATCAGTGGTGATCTGTTCACCACTAATGTACAGTAGGCTCTCATCTTTTTTCTTATTCGGTATTTCTGGCTTCGTCTGCAAGTCACAGCAGCAAATAATGGTACACAGTATTGGGGAAAATTTCTTACACGGGCAGTCATTTGGTCACGAATTTTTCGACATTGAGGCGGCCGTGCTGAGGTTCGTAGCACCAGGGAGTTGGTAGCACTACTGCGGCCGATATGCATTGGCCGGGAGCAAAACATTTGACATGGTGGCTTAGTAAACACAAGCCGGATTACACGATATCGCGATATCGTTTGGGAATTGAAGGCAAAGTTTTTGCGATATCGATATTGAAAATTTCATATCGCAACGACCCTAATCGGTAATTACCGACGCAAATACCTAATCGGTAATTACCGATTATTCAATTACACAATCGGGCCAATGCCGATTACCGATCACCAATTATTTACATGTATAGGAAGGTCATGTTTTCTCGCCGTCTGTCGCATATTTCTAACTTTGTACACACACCATAACATAACCTTCACACTGGAGATGAGCGATTAAGAACAGTTCCCTACGTTCCACGAACAGAATATGAAATGTTTTTGAAAGATTTCCTCTCCAAATACTATGATAAAAATCAACCATAAATATATGTTTGCGTACGATGTCACAGGCTTAACATTAGCGAAAGAGTCTGTCGGCTTACATACGGCTCTACCTACAGTATTTCTATCCACCGATCATGTCGGAGGATTCCGTGCAAAGGTCTGTACTGGACTGTAGTACTTAGTGCTATATAGTAGCCTATCCACTTAGTTTTAGGCAAAAATATCTAACTACTGTACCTTGGAACTTCCAGGCCCCTAAACATTCCACTCAATTTGCCTGATTTACTCATCCCATGCTCCCTTAACGATATGGATATATTTTTTGTAAAGCGTCTTGCCCAACACTTACGTCTTATGTAAAAGATTCTCCAAATGAAACATAAAACTAATTCCCGATAAGGTCCCGTAATCGAAAAACTGTTGCCGTTCCAGCGTAAATTTAACACGGGGCCCGTTTCCCTTCATTCATCAGTTAGGAGCACGGACGGAGTTCATGACCAACATGCTACATAAATGCGCTGGCAATGCCCTTAGCCTTGCATTACGTATTACATACTGTACTGGTGTGCTTTGGTAGGTGAACTTCAACTTTGCAAAAACTGTACGGCAGTTACGTGTGCGCATGTGCACTTCATAGGTAATTATAAACTTAACGAAAAGAATGTCGGAAGTGGCATAATTTATGCAGGATAATAAGCCTTGGGTTTCCAAAGTTGCTACAGTACAGTACGTCCACCAAATGTGTACAGATGATGTGGTTTGCACTGAAACTTGAAAAAACGTAGCGCGAAGTCATTTCTTCCTGTAGTACAATTTGTATGCAGATGTGCAGCATGGTCCATGGCATGCACACCTTCTACTTAGGTAATACTGTGTGCCCTTTCACGCACCTGAACTGTGCTGCACTGAGAGTTACAGTAACAATTACGATGATTGCTATGATTTGGAGAGCTTAAAATGTTGCAAGTTTTGTGAGTATCAGTGCTGATATTTTGGGCAGGAACTTAAAGAAATGCGTGTTTTGGAGAATTGTAAAGATTTTTGCAGAAACTTTGAAGTGTATTTTAGCCCCGTTTCCAGTTTTCAAATAATCGGTGGTGGTAATCGGTTGAAGGACAAAATTTTACCGATGCCGATTATTTACCGATTGTGCGATAATCGGCCCGATGCCGATTATCTAACAGATGATCGGTTGAACACTACAGACAATTACCCGGCACTCAAATTTGGCTAGCTACATCCACATATAGGCCCCTAGGCCTATAACGCTATATATAAGCCTATAGTATATAGAGGCCCTAACGCTAGAACTGCCTGTGCTTTAGGCAAGCTATTTCTTGCAGTATAGTGTATAGTGGGAAATTTTCATGGGGGTTAAATTTTCATGCTTTTTACGACCAAGTATCTAATCGCCCATCTGGAAAACATGTACGTTATGCTGAAAATCTTTGGCGTGCAGTAAAGACCTTATACACCAATTCGAAGTACAACTGCAGAATGCAATGCCCCACTCCAACTTTGAATCATTCTCAAAAGAATGTCTCGCTTGAATGCACTTTGACAACAAGCAACTCTATTGTCGTCACTCAATTTCAGGAGGGGCGTTGCATTCTGCAATTGCTCCCAATTCGATGGTGTGATTTTCTTGTCTTGTACATACACACTGTACTTGAAACACAGTACAACGATCTGGGGTTGCGTGAAAATTGAGAAAAAGAGGTGACTGGCGTAAAAATTCGGTGTAGCAGATAGGCCTATGAAATTTCCAGACTGGTCTAATCGAGAATTTAAGACCGGCGAAAGTACTTTCGTTAGTTGTACAAGGCTATGTACTGTAGGCTAGGCCTAGGCCTATGTTGCCTGCAACAGTGAATTCTTCACAATTCTTCGAATTATTCCGCAAATATGTGAACAAGTTACAGATTTGCCAAAAATTAGCCTCGCGGAAATTTCCCGCTATACAGTAGGCCTAACTCTAAGTTGGTCCTACAGTAGGCCTAGGCTGCCAGTGGCAAAGTACAATAACGTTACTCCTTATGCTTCATAGCCTACAACACATTCATGTTAGGCCTAACACAGGCGGACAGGTCTGGCTTACCTGAATCATCAGGCTTTTTACCCAAAAATCCTGTGCCATATCCAAACATGAGCATCAACAATCCAACAACTGCACCCATCGCAAGAGTAATGATAATGACGGATGCAAGTTGCTCCTTCGGCGATTTCGTTGCCACGTCCCCGTCCATTTTACGTGTACCAACGTTATTGTCAGCAGTGCAAGTTAAATTTGGTACATGTGGACTGATCTCGTCATCGATCAGACTAACTCAAGCAGTCATCGCAGTGTTTCCATAACCTAACAAAACAAATCCTGTTCGTCTTAATAATTATGTCTTGAAATGTCTCAAGAATGCACAGGTGACCCAGATTTGGGGTAGGAAAGAGCCAGGGATATGGTTCTCGCTTAGGATAAATTTTTCAATTTTGTCGGGAAGCCTTTATTGGGACGGAAAGGTGTTTATTCCTTGACGTCGACCCAGGTTGTACGGTATATTCCTTGTTCAGTCAAAACCAAAGCAAAGATACTATTTACCTTCATAGCAGGTGTGGATTATGTTACTGGTATTACGAGTGCAGCCAATATAGCCTAGGTGCAGGAGTAATACACGTCCGCCGGGCAGGCACAGATATTTTACGCTTGCCTTTAGATAGTTCTCACGTGACGTCATGGAGGAGCTTTTCACGTGGCGTATTTCAACCATGTTTGAGGGCAACCCCCATATGTACGTACAGGCCTGCCCTCAGACATGGCGGTTGCTAATGCCTAGTTGTGACGTCACTGAGAACCACCTATACCTACACTCTGTTACGTGCAGTGACTCCTCTTGGAGCTGAGACGCAAATATCGAGGCGAAAGTGTAAATCTGACATGGGCGCGGTTCTGTCGACGATCTGCGTACAGAAATAAGAAAAATACCATTGTAAAAGAGCGGTTAGCTGCGGGCACTTTACAACGCGTTCTATACTTCAGGCTCATAGCCAGACAAGGTACTGGAGGGGGCGAGAATTTTTCCAGGGGGGGAATTTTTTTCAGGGGGGCCAAATGTGTACAAATGTATTAAATCAATGGTAAGATTCAAACTCTTCTAGGGGAGACAAAAAAATTCAGGGGGGCTTCCCCCCCCTCCCGGCCCCTCCCCCTTGACTACGGGCTTGCTATACGTGCAGAATACATTTCTCTGTATATAGACCTTATGCATTGATATCACACTGACGTCATTTTGGGATGAAAACAATGAAGCACACGTGTACTCACGGCGCAGATTTCGCCACACGTGTAGTAGACTTACGCGAGTATACGTTTGGTTGACAAATCAGCTGTCTGCATTTATTGGTGCAACTTGCAATAATACGCTATTTTCCACGAGGGAGCACTTTCTCCTTTGTGACATCATATGCATAAGGTCTATAGAGGGATTTCATGTGACGTCATGCGCAGTGGATTCCCAGGCACTGAAGGGCAAAACACACACGCAGTAAGCGTATTTACAGCTTACGCGGACGGCATAACCATAGATACTACTGTGACACAATGAACGCGTGCCCATCAAAATAAAAAAGGCGCGCGATCTTGCCCTTCAAAATTGCGTCTAATTGGTTTAAGTCACGTGACTGAAATCCCTCTATAGGCCTAGACCTTTATGCATGTGTCACAGAGCAAAGATATTACAAGCATAGATTCCAAACTTAAAATGGCGCGTTGACTCCCCATGGAGGTCAATATATCGGGGCGGGAGTGCTGATCACTGCTCAGTCGTTTTGAAAACAAACAGGCAAATGAACGTTTTACAAAAGTATTAATACTTGTTATTTCGGAATGTTGTTGACTGAAGAAGTACTACGCCTCAATAAATTCCACTTGAACAAGAATAACTTATTTCTTCAACGCGGCATTCCACGTATTTACACTTGAACATGAACGCACAATGACTGGTTTTGCAAGTTCATGGACATTCATTGGTCAGTTTCTATGGTATCTTCAAGTGACGCACTTTTATATGCGCGTTCAGTTACTTACGCAATCACAACGGGAAAGCAACTAGCGCGTTGTTTCCAGAGCGCGCAGAACTGTGCGTCAAGTATTCCGGATAATACACAGAGAAATGTATTCTGCGCGTATAGAACGCGTTGTAAAAGTGCAGCCGCGCTAACCTTTTTGAACAATGGAATTTTCTGTGACGCGTTCTTATTTTTGTGCGCAGATCGCGGAATGGAACGACGCGCATGTCAAATTTACACTTCCGCCCCGATATATGCGTCTCCATGAGGAGTCACTGAGCGTAACAGTGTAGGTATAGGAGTTTGGAATCTATGCTTATAATATCTTTGTCACAGAGCAGAAAGTGCTCCCTCGGTTGGAGGAAAATGGCGTATCATTGCAAGTTACATCAACAATGCAGACAGCTGATTTGTGCATCGAGGGGATACGCGCGTAAGTCTACTACACGCACGTGCGAAATCTACGCCGTGAGTGCACGCTTCATATTATAGAGCTTATGCATTAACATCACACTGGCGTCATTTTGGAGAAAAACAATGAAGCACACGTGCACAAACGTGTAGATTTCTCACGCGCATGAAGTAGACTTATGCGAGTATACGATTGGTTGACAAATGACAAATCAGTTGTAGGCTGCATTTTTGGTGTAACTTGCAATAAGCGCGTTAGATTGGTCACATCCCTTTCACGGTATTTGGGTATTTGGGTAGCAGACCACTAATTCAAGGGGAATCCCCGCGGAGGATATTACCCTACGAATTTAACAGCCCTAAAAAATTGTTTGGGGGACAGTTGCATGAGAACGTGGTGCTGAAATGGTGTGTTCTATTTGTGATTTCAGTGTATGTGGTAGGAAAGGAATTGAGTACTTGTCCTGCAAAATATAGAAAATTGAAGGTATTCCAGGCACTTTTTTGCAATATATCCTTCCGCAATGCAAAATGGCATTTTGAATAATATAAAAAAGCAGGAACCACCGCCCTGTTGTACTCAAGCTCTCCTAGCTCAACATCTCAACAGTCATGGTACACAAATTTGAAATCATTGTGGAAGGCCCACTTGTGAACTTTCATATGATGGGTATATCTTGTACCCGTTGAAAACTTCTGCAAGAGTCCAGAGGCCACGAAATGGACCAAAATTAGTGTGTAAGTCAATGCAGAAATAATTACTGGTATATGATACCTGTATGATATCGTGGTGGTTCCTGCTTGTTTCCTTCATTCAAAATGTCATTTTGCGTCGGGGACGGATATATAGCAACAGCATGCCTGAAATACCTTCAATTTTCTTCATTTTTGCTTCGTGGGTACTTCAATTCTGTCCACACCGCATACTTATCATAAATTCAACACATCATTTCAGCAATATGGTCTATACAATCCCCCAAATATATTTCCAAGGTGTTTAATTCGTAGGGTAATATTCACTGCGGATATTCACCGTGAATTAGTGGTCCAAGATGGCAGGAAAAACACGGAGGGAGACTTGTTCAAGTTTAAAGCAACCGCTGTCTTCCTTTTACAAATCATCGCACCATGAAACTACGTGGACAATGGTCACCCATTGTTGGCAGATGCTTAGCCCTACCCCTAAGAAACTTAACCCATAGTTGCAATACAAGAAGAGCATTTTACAGTCGGTCATTTATGAATATTCAGTCCAGAGTGGCTTTCCTTTAGAAACAAGAGTTGCTTTGGGAACCTAGGCAAATTCGGTATCAATAAAGACAGGTCTCCCGGCTACGTAAGTAGCCGGGAGCCCTGTCTTTATCGATACCTTTCCTATCAAATGCAAATTGCTTGAAATATGGAATCGGTTTCATCGAGGAATGGGAAAAAATTCATAAAACTATTAGCAATTTCAACCGAAAAAGTTCAACGTGCAAGGGGGGGGGGGGTGTTGTACGACTTGATAATGTAGGCTACATGCAATAGCGTGTAGTGACCTGATTTGGAAATTTACAGTAAGATATGGTTAACAAAACGAAGCATTTTAGAAAGAAAAGTGGGAACGAAGAGAAGTCGATAAAAGTGCAAAAAGAAAGATATGAAAGAGAAAGCAACTGTAAAAGGTCGACAGTTCCCCAACATTAAAACTGCAAAACGAGAAAAACACCCTGCCCAGTCTCCATGAGGACTTGAACTCACGTACTTACAATCGGAGTCGAGCGCCATACCAACCAAGCCACGACAATGCTGATACTCCCGCGCACTATAATTAATATGAATAGTCTATAGTGAAAAGTTGTGTGATATACAAGTGGGAGTGCCGGATGCCTGTAAGGAGGGTCGGGAGCTGGAGCGACTCCTTTCACCTGCATCCAAGTATTGGTAGCCTATCATACCGTACTTTAAATATGCATGAATGTTACGCTATTGATGTTTATAGTATGGCCTGTAAATGTTTCTTAGTAGCCTGCCCTATAAATGACATCAATAGGGGTGGGGGACGGGGGACGGGGTAAAGCTCAGGAAGCCGTGGTCTTGTCAGTCGCAAAACTTTCCAATTTCTTTGGTAAACAGGCAGTCGGGATAGGCCTAGTAGGTACTATAAAATGTGTAATCCCGACGCTGGCAAGAGGTAGCGCCAGAATTTTCGCGACAGGGGTCCAAACTTCCCCACGTAGGACTGCAGTCTGAGGCCTCGACAATGGAGACGGAGTGCCGTAAGGTCGTCGAAAACAATATTCAAAATTTTCGGCGCGCATGTTGGGTTTTTAGTCATAAATTTGGAAAATTTGGGGATTCACTACAAAATCTGCCCTCATTAAAATCAAAATATCATAAACCCCAAGGGGCGACTGGCTATTTTGGACTACTTCGTAATTTAACGTTTGCCAACTACACTTGGAAATGTAAACGACCATGGAGGGATCCTTCTTCGACGAGGGACCAGGGTTGGGAAGTAACGAGTTGCAAGTAACGCCGTTACTGTAACGAGTTACTTTTGTGTAACGAAGTCGCGTAACGAGTTGCATTTGAAATGATGTAACGGAGCAATTAAGTAACTAGTTACATTTCAGTGCAAAAGTAACTGTAACGGCGTTACATTTTGGTCCCGTTACTTCCTCGTTACAAATAACCACAGCGGACACAAAGTAGGCCTACATTTATTTTGAGGATCGCTGGACCTTTGATGCGAGGAAAGAGGCTGAATTTGAGTTTCAGTCACTTGTGAAAACAAAGTTAAATGTTTTTAGATCGTAGTTTAGTAGGTATATACAGTTTCCAAAGTCTGCACTTGCCTGCTTGCAGGAGTATAATTTAGGTTCTGACAACTAATATATTTCCCTGCCAAGGAAACCTCCAGTATTTCCTATGCAGTGTGGTAAAGTAAGTTACTAAATATCTCTTCATTTTGTCACTGCAGTTACACCCATTCTCTTCCTCATAATCTACCAAGCTCTGTCCTGAGATAAGATCATAACAATGTCCATATTCTGAAACTTCATCACCTCCTGCAGTTTTCAATACAACCAAAGCCAGAAAATTGCATCTAACAATTTTTTATTTCAAAATTTTTCATGGAGGAGTACCTGTAGGGGGGTATATACTTCATGTAAGACAACCTCAAACTGAAGTAAATAGACACCTACTAATCCTGTTCACTTCAGGCTATTCAAACTATTCATCTCTCTTCAGTTGTCTATTCACCTCAGTTTGAGGTGAATACATGAAGTATATACCCCTGTAGGCCCCGTCCGCGATGCTTCGCGACCATGAGTGTTTTTAAAACTTGCAGTATCGAATTGAGGGCTAACGCAAAAATAAATCTGTCTGCTACGAAGAACTCCGCTCCCTCACGGTGTCGTAACTAGTGGGGGAGGCGGCCGTTCTCTTGACTCCCTTCTTAGACGAAGACCCCCAAAGCTTTCTCAAAAGATGCTGACTTTGTAAATCACCCGATCTGGGGCATCAGGGGTCCACTCTTATTCAACTCAATAGAAAAGCGGCCCAACCTTCCTTAAATGTTCATTAAGAAATTGTCAGTTCCACTTCTGAATTCTGAAATGTCTTAAAAATCCCATTTCCGGGATGCCCTGCCACACTCACCTTAAGTATGTAAGAACTCCTTACACATCCCATGAAAAGGACTATAGGAAACCGATGTAAGCTTGTGCACTAGTACTACTGTCTTCGGGGGCCCATCATAATTCAACTGAAGTGAATCGGGCCTAACTTCAGGCGCACACATCGCAGATACTTGCTCTCTAATTTGCCTTCTACCGGTATGACAGCTTGTGTGAAATTCTTGTTCCAGAGCCCAATACTACCTCAATCATCATTCAGCCTACCCGTCCACAACCTCATGCATGCATCGAATTGTGCGGTCCCTAGCTGGAGCATTATATCACACAAAAAGTCAACCTGTGGCTTTTGTGGTCGTTTTGCCCACATTAATGTGATTTGAAGGTAGTCAAATGCTTCATTCTAATGTTCACACTTATATAAACTTATTCCAGGATCTCCTGGGGTTTCGCTCTCTAGGCGCCACCGGTCAATGTGCCTGGACCCTACATGGAGTCCAACGGCGGCCCACTGAATCCCGCTCCTCAGGAGAGGGTGCATTCTGAGCCGTTGTTCGGTCATTTCACTTTTCCATTACTTCATCTCAGAAGAGGGTGGGCCCCCTTGGGGTCGTCTTCGCCCCCTCTCACCAACAAGGCTAGTTACGCTACTGTGCCCGATTGACAGGCTACGTACCGTAACTAGTTACTTTTTAGTTGTAACCAGGGGCGGCACCACAGGGGGGTAGGGCAGGCATTTGCCCCCCCCCATGGTTTTTCAACCCAAAAAATAAAATCGTCTAGAAAACGTTTTAAGACACATAATTTTGTAGGGGGTGGGGTGAGGTGTTACAGTATGTCACCCATCTATCACAATATTAGTTCAACTGTTCGTTACAAAATACCTGAAACTTGCCCTCCCCGCACGGATAACGTTTTCTGTTTTCTCCATTGTTTACGTGAATGTAGGTTAAGTGTTACATAAACACTAAGGCCATTATACATAACGCGCAAACAAAAAGTGCATAGGAACCGAGAGTAAAGCTAAAACAATACAGTAGTATACCCTAAAGCCAAGTTATTGTGAGACCTTACACATATGGTGTCACAGAGCAAAAAGTTTTCCCTCTCTTGGAGAAAAGGTGCGTATCATTGCAAGTTACACCAAAATACAGGCAGCTAATTTGTGCATCAGGAGACATGCCTGATCCATGAATCTCTGTCTAACCAAAACCCCAACCCTACCCGTTACTCGGAATATATTTTCGTCCGGGGGGAATCTTCGGTCTTTAGTGAACCTTCGACCAAGTGAACCTTTCGTCTATGGGTATCCCCCCGTCCGGATTATGTAATGTTTGGCAATCTCAACATTTACTGTCTCTCCATTCCCAGCATGTGACCATTTAAAATTTAGAAAGTAAACATATATATTGGGGGTATCATGAGTCAATCACTTAACGAACATTTTGACAATAAAAATATAAAAAACATTTAATAAAATGAATTAAACTTTGAAGTAATATTATATGTCTCCCTTATTGCATACGCGTAGGTAGGGGGGGGGGCTAAAGCCTCAGTCAAAAATCTGGGGGCAGAAGCATACTTCTGCCCCCAATATCCAAGGTCAAAACCCCCTTATTTGTCTCTTCAGTAAAAACTGTAAAAAATTTGCAGTAATTTTCCTTAAAATTTGCCCAAAATGTTGCACCAAATTGCATCTGAGGACCCTCAAATACCCAAAAATTTTCCAAAAGGGGAGGGGGGACACCCTTCCCCTTAGACCCCTCCCCAGGACAGCGATCCGAAACAAGGTTCAGCCCCCAGTCTCGAAAAGTTACCTACGCCTATGCCTTATTGTGCTTATTTTAGTGTTGTCTCGACTGAGTAATCCATAGAAAACGAATTTTAAATAGTAGGTGCATGGCCGTACACAACCCAATCTTTACTGTATGAAGAAATCCTGAGTCAATCAGAAAAAAGAGCAAAGAAAAACATGGCGATGCCACATGGGGTAGGGGGCAACCGCCTCCTATCATTTGCAAGAACAGGGAAAAGAGAAGGAAAAGAACAGGAAAAAAGAAAAGGAGAAAACGAAAGAGAAGAAGGGGAAGCGAGGGAGAAAGAAGAAAGGAGGAGGGTGGGGTAGGCATATATTTGATCCATATAATTAGTCCAGAGCTTCCAGGAGGCCCTATTCCGGTGTCTGCCAGCCTTTAGATACCTTGTGTAATGCATATATAAAGCAACGAAAATATTCGTAATAGTTCGTGTTTCTGTCGACTCAACGCACGTATTTTTGAGTGAAAACATACCCATACATAAAAGGGGGGTGGCTTCAGGAGGTTTGTTGACTACATACCCTTCTCTTAGACAACAAAGGCTAATCTCCTCTTTCACTAAACCAAAACTTAAAATTCAATAAAATTATTAACACTTTTCAGCCATATATGATAGCTCAAAAAATACCAAAGACATCGCTATTTTGAATCTAAGCAATCTTAAATTGATAAAATTTCTCAAAGGGGAGTGGACACCTTTGCCCTTAGACCCAGTGGCGTAGCCAGGTTTTTTGTCAGGGGGGGGCAAGAGCACCAAGATTTCCCCCAATTAGTGATCTGCTTCCTAATAATTAGTGTTCTCCACAGGTCCAAATTTTGTCCGGGTGCTTTCCTCTGACCTGGCTGATGTGACTGATCGCCGTCCTGGGGAGGGGTCTAAGGGGAGGGGTGTCCCCCTCCCCTTTGGAAAATTTTTGCTCATATAAGGTGGGCTAGATGCAAAATGGTGCCACATTTGGTGCTAAATGTAAACTGAATACATTACCAAGAATTCCTATTTTTTAGGAAGCTTTTTTATCTTGCTTCTCTTCAGGTCTTGGTGAATTTTTCTTGAGTCCTACTGGTAGATCAGAATCACAATGGGTGAAGTACAGTAATTAAGTGAACCCTGGTACACCTTTCCCTTCATCAGTTCACCACATTCACCACAATCAGTCCAAATTTTACGAGAACCTGTCCTTGTAGCAGAGTATAGCACTTGACCACTGACCCATTCTAACAAACTGCATATACCACAATGCTGCTGCTTTAATTATCAAGAAACATTGGAAGTATACAGTAAAAGGACAGAGTCCCTTGTCAGAGGTCCAGAGATCCCATGTTGTATAAAACAGATAGTAAAACATAGCTAGTACAACTATAAGCATGGTGTCATCATTCCATCTCTGAAAACCTTAATGAGGACTGGTTGTGCCAGTGTGGCATATACTTTTAAATAAGTGTACTGGTCGAGAAATTTAAAATTTTACCAGATCATGCGCAAATTTCACCATATATTCACTTTCAAAATTTCCCCCAAGATTTTTCCAGAGGGGGCACCTCGCCCCCCCCCGTCCCCCCTGGCTACGCCACTGCTTAGACCCCTCCCCAGGAAAGCATCTTTCCCCCTAGCAAAAATTAAAAACCAATAAATTATGAACACTTTCTTACATATATGATCAGTTCAAAAATATACCAAAGATATCACCATTTTGCATCTAAGCAATCTTAAATTAATAAAAAATTTCTCAAAGGGAGGGGACACCCCTCCCCAGAAAAGCATCTTTCCCAAAACAAAAATTAAACTTACTAATTATAAACTTTCCAGCTATATATGATCAGTTCAAAATATGTACCAAAGACATCATCATTTTGCATCTGAGCAACCTTAAATTAACAAAAAATTTCCCAATGGGGAGGGGGAACCCCCTCCCCCAGGACGACGATCATTCATCTCAGGCTTTGCCGCCCCCCCCCTTCGAAATACCCTAGCGCCGCCCCTGGTTGTAACTAGTTACTTGTCGGTCAAAAGTAACTGAAACTAGTTACATTTTCTACATTGTAACTAGTAACTGTGACGAGTTACAATCTAAAAGAAATAACTGTAACTATAACGAGTTACTTTCAAAGTGTAACGGGAACAACCCTGCGAGGGACATACATGGCACCTAACCCCCATTTAGTTTCACCACTGCCCTGATGACGATCAGTCCCCTGATTTCCGAATTCTCAAGAGTATAAAACCTCCATCTCAAACACAACATTTTCATCGCCCTTCGGGCGCTGTAGAGTTCGAGCTTTACTTACTTTTGACTTTATCATGCTACAACTTTTCAAAGGCCTTCAAACGGACCAAAATCAAGTATACCGACGCGAACCGACAAGAATGATTGCTGGTACACTTTCGCGCATTCTGAAGTTTAAAGGTCTTGTGACATGCCACCAAAAGAGCTGTTTCACTTGTCAGTAAAAGAATTAAGTCCTCCAAACAAAGATCCGTTGGAATTATTTCAATATCTTTTACCGTTCTCAAAATATACGTCTTCAAAGTTTGATGGGAACTGAAGAAACTTTTTGCCTATGCAAAAATAATGATGTGGAGTGTTGCACAGTGTTATGATTTCTTTTGTTTACCCATATAAATTATCTCTTAATTACAGATCATATAGATTACAGTTTGGTGAGTGACATCAATATATTTCAAGAAAAAAAAATAAAGTTTTGTAATAAACCCCTCAGAGAATAACAATGCTACCAGTGTCCTTGAAATAAAGGTTGAAAAAACAAGGCTAACATGAGCCATATATGGTATGTCCCTCTCTCGATGTCACATACTTGCATATTTAGCTCATGTTTATACATGATACAAGGGTGAAATAGAAATTTCCCTGTAAAATGGTCAATATTTGATGGATTTTAATGGAAATTGCGGCTATTTATGGACTTTTAATGCTTTTTACATTGAATATCCAACTATGTTATTTTCATATCACACAATCTTTAAATAAATTCTAAGACTTCTTTGCAAAGTCCTTACCGTAATGATATGGTAGTTTAAATATCTTATGGTGGCCAGCTTGTCGGCTGTTCTGTGATTGGCATCTTTAACCTGAAGAAGCATTTTGCATTCAAGTGCTTATCAAGGGAGGGAGGTGGAGGGCGTTGGGGGAGTCCCGGGTTGCAGACACTCTACTACACTCTTCATTTGGCCGTTATACTCGCCATTTGTCAAACTTGAAGTCACCTCCCTTCAATTACATGATCCTGCATAAGCGGATGTACCAGCTGTATTCAACGAACCCGTAACCATTCCTTTATTATTAACATCATACAGCACTTAAAATTTGGTCCGATTTGCACACTAAAACGAGCCTTCTTAAGCTGCCTCTCATTCCTTGTGAAAGTTTTCAACGCCAGCATGTGACATTTAAATGCAAAGCTCACGAGTTGGTTTTTACTGGCACATAAGAATTTTCGCAGCATGACCTTTGACTTTTTGAGCTACAGTCGCATGAATAAAAAACTTGTGATCCGCCACCCCTGCCCCTGGTCAATCACCAATATATGGGATTGGTCCGCTGTCTTTCCAAAACCTCACAATCGGCTCAGGTGGTTTCAATTTCAACCATTTTTTGACAGCATAATCTCCAACTCAATCACTACGAAAAACCATCTAACAAAGGATTCACTGCCCTCTCATAATAGGGTCAAAAACCAACCCAAACAAAATTTTGGGGGGACTACATGTAGAGGGTGTAACCCGCTCAGCGAAAGTGCAATTTTACCTCCCATCATGCATCTACATATTTTTTCTTGTCTTCTAGCCGCTTAAAGCCTTCGGTACAGGTTTCGAGAGTTTGTCAAATTATTAAACAACCCCGTTTGTTACTAGAGTGGCGTTTTGCCTCTGGCCTTATTAAAGCTCAGTGGGTTGTTTACAACAAGTTCATGTCATGGAGATTCCGGAGGACTTAGATTATGAAGAGTCAGTCTCAGAGGCTGTTGAAGATTGTTTAAATGAAGGAGATAAATTAGAAGAGATAAACTTGAGACAGACTATTTTGGACATGAAAAAGCAAATTAATGACCTCGTGTTTAAAGTGGAGTCAAATGATTTGCAAGAACGGGGCTCATCGTCTCATGATGCCCGAAATAACCCGTCAGACGTTATTCAGTTATCTTCACCTAATCGGGAAACAGCGTCTGCTGACCTAGATAAACAGATTCAGGAGCTCCTAACTTCTGATCACAGTGATAATGAGGGCACTAGTTCAGTTTTTGCTACTGAAGAGAATAAAACCGAGGTCATTCTTAACAGTTTGATTGCAGACCTGGACAAGAACAAAACCGTAGGGCCCTCAATTCAAGCAAATTTGGCCAAGCTGATACAAGGGCTGTGTTCGGATGGGCTAGCTGAGTCCCAACTAAAAAAGAAAATGGGGAAATACCACAGACCGTCTAACGTTGAGATGCTTCAAACTACAACAGTGAATAACCTGTTTTGGCAGAATCTTCAGCTCAAAACTAAACGGGAGGATATTAAGTTGCAAAAATTGCAGCTATTCAATATTAAGGGCATGACAGTTTTGACTTATTTACTTAATGATGGGGCGAGCTTCAAAGCCTCGCTTGACAAAGAAACGTTGCTAAAGGGACTGACAGATGCTCTTGCGTTTTTTTTTTTTTTTTTTTTTTTTGCGCAGGAAATAAGAATTTGAATATTTTCCGTAGGGAATTGATAAAACCTGAATTGAAAACTGAATTTCAGGGTTTGTGTTCTTCGTCAGTGCCTTTTACTACAAAACTTTTTGGAGATGATGTCTCTAAGAAAGTTACTGACATTTCTGATGCAAATAAAGTGAGTAGACGTTGTCTGGATCACAATGTTTCACGTCGTAGAGATATGATGCCTTTTCGAGGCAGGGGCAGGGGCAGCTCTCGAGGGAGACAGCCACGGTATCAGCCCTACCCGGATCGGCCTTTTTTAGGGAGAGGTCGATCGAGAGGCAGCCTAAGACCTCCATACCCGGGCAAGAATATGACGACCCGCCGATAAAAGGTGAGGTAAGTCAGTATCCATTAGAACAATCTTATTTTTCATTCAGTTCTACCGGAGCCATGGGAGGCAGAATTAAAAATTATTATGAGAATTGGAAAAAGATTACCTCTGATAGATTCATATTGTCAATTGTCTCAGGTTATAATATTGAATTCGAAACAGACCGACCAGCTCAGCGTTCAATAAGCAGAGCTACTTTTTTCTCTGAAGAGGAAACAACTTTCATTAGGCAAGAAATAAGAAAACTCGAAAAGAAAAAGGTTTTGGAGCCTACTTGTCATACAAAGGGGGAGTTTGTCTCCTCAATTTTTCTGCGGGCGAAAAAAGACGGCAGTCAACGCATGATTCTGAATCTGAAAAATTTCAATGCCTTCGTACAGTATCACCATTTTAAAATGGATACTCTTCAAACTGCGGTAACTTTAATGAGCAAAAATTGTTACATGGCTTCAATAGATCTTAAAGACGCCTATTATTCTGTACCTATCGCATCCTCTAGTCGTAGGTTTCTAAGATTTGAATGGGAAGGAAGTCTGTATCAATATACCTGCCTTCCCAATGGCCTTGCGTCAGCACCTAGAATTTTTACAAAATTATTGAAACCAATTTTTTCTTGCCTAAGATGTCAAGGACATACCTGTTTGGGTTACATTGATGATTCATTTTTTCAACATGATACTTACCAAGGTTGTGCTAACGCAGTGTTGGAAGCTGTTGCCCTCTTTCAGATCTTGGGTTTTATTATACATGATGAAAAGTCAGTCCTAGAACCCACGCAAAGACTAGTGTTTCTGGGATTTCTGCTGGGTTCGACTAATATGACTGTACGCCCGACAGAAGAGAAAATTGTTCGGGTTAAAAAAGAACTACTCAAATTTAGGGCATCTAGTGAAAGTACAGCTCGGGAATTAGCCCACGTAATTGGAGTAATTGTTTTACTCTTACCATCAGTCCAGTTTGGCAAACTCCATTATCGTAATCTGGAGTTAGACAAGATTCAAGCTCTGAAAAATAGTTCGGATTTTGATTGCATTACTCAAATTTCACAAGAAGCAAAAGAAGAGATCAATTGGTGGATATTGAATCTATAGAAACTGCATTCATGCCTGTAAATGATCCACAGCCTAATGTGATCATATTTACTGATGCTTCAAGCATTGGATGGGGAGCATTTTGTGCTACAACTGGTTGCAAATCTGCAGGGGGTTGGTCTCCCATTGAAAAGCTGAATCACATTAATGTATTAGAACTACTTGCCATTTTTATGGGCTTAAAAACCTTGTGTGGAGAGATTCACGATAAACATATCAGAGTAATGTGTGATAATTCCACTGCAGTCTCTTATATCAATGAAATGGGTGGTACTCACTCAGTTGAATGCAATAAAGTGGCAAAAGCCATTTGACTTTGGTGTATAAAGAAGAATATCTGGTTATCTAGCTGTTTTGTACCAGGTAAAAGGAATATAAAGGCAGACACCTTGTCTCGCAAATTTAAGTAGAAACACAGAATGGATGCTTGAGCCTAAAGTCTTTTCAAGGCTCACTAAGCTATGGGGTATGCCTGACATTGATCTGTTTGCCTCAAGTTTGAACAAACAAATTACAACCTTTGTTTCTTGGAAAGAGGGCGTGAATGCGTCTTTTATCGACCCTTTTTCATTCAGATGGTCACCATATTTTTACTGTACCTTTCCCCCTTCAGCATGATCGCACGATGCCTTAACAAAATACGCCAGGACAATGCTAAGGGGATTCTCATTGTTCCAAACTGGCCTACGCAAGCGTGGTACACAAAGCTATTGAAAATGACCATAGATACGCCAAGGCTTCTGCCTCCAACAAAAACTTTACTCTCACTTCCAGGAAGCCAACAATCTCACCCCCTCGGCAACAAACTTCAACTTATCGCATGCCTCTTATCCGAACGTCCCTCAGACGGAAAGGTTTACAAAGAAAGACCTCAGACATTATTTTATCATCGTGGAGAACAAGCACGAAAAAGCAGTATAATTCGTACCATAGACGGTGGATTGAATTTTGTAAATCCCAAGGATGTAGCATATTTTCCCCCTCTGTAGGAAACCTCCTGGAGTATTTGACACAGCTGTACAGTGCTGGTTTGGGATACAGTGGTTTGAATACGGCTCGAAGTGCCATTTCAGCGCTTGTGTCATGTAACGGGCCTACAATTGGCTCTCATCCGTTAGTCTCCAGGTTCATGAAGGGCGTTTTTGAACTTAGACCCCCACAAAGCAGATATTCCAATATTTGGGATGTATCTCTAGTACTCAATTTATTACGCAAACAGCATCCACTACAGTCATTGTCCTTGAGGAATCTTAGTTATAAACTCTTAATGTTAATTGCTCTGGTGTCGGCACAAAGAATTCAAACAATTCACTTGCTAGATATTCAATGTATGCAGAAGACAAAGAACTCGTATATCTTTGTTGTCGGAGAACTTATCAAACAATCAAAACCAGGCAAGAAGCAAATACATGTTATTTTGGAAAATTTCCCTAACGACAAAAAATTGAGTGTATTTTGTGTTTTGACGCGATACTTAGAAGTTACAAGACCGTTACGTGGATCAGAAACAAAGCTTTCTATTAGTCATGTAAAGCCACATCACGCTGTATCCAAGAGCACGCTAGCTAGATGGCTTAAAGACGTGATGACTGCTTCGGGGGTTAATATGCAAGTATATAAGGCCCATAGTACGAGAGCAGCTTCAGTTTCACCTGCTGCTGATAGTAGTGTTCCGATGGAATCAATTCTCAGCACAGCAGGTTGGAGTTCAGAGAGAACTTTTGCAAAGTTTTACAAAAAACCTATATTGCATTCTCAAAGAACGTTTGCTGAAAGTGTTCTATCTTCTACGACAGATGTTTAATCTACGAAGAAAGCAAAATCAGTTGATTTATGTTAATACTACAGCCTATTATGTTCAATGTAGTAAAGCCATACATATGATGCTCTAGCTTGTCTTGTAAGGTAAACGCTAAGTGTCCAATATTACCGTTACAACTAAAAAGCTTTACGGCAGAAAAGTTTGTATATATGTTAAAGTTACGATTAAACAGAACGTTGCAGTTTTTCAGAAAGTCAATTGGCACTGACATAATAACTTCAATTTAGTTTTGGTTTGGTTTCGTGTTGTTTTCTGCTAATAGGTTTCCAAAAGAACATGGAAAGTTGAAAATACAACTACATTGAGTCATGTTACAATCTTCTATGCTTGTCTACCTTTTTTCAAATGGTCAGCTCCAACTTTGAAATCTCATGGAATCACGAAGTGTTGCATGATGGGAGGTAAAATCCAAAATTAAACGAGACTTACCTGTAAGTTTGGTTGGGATTTTACCAACTATCATGCGACGGAGAGGAATTACATGACCTCCCAGTTGTTGTACGACGTGATAATGTATGCTACATGCAATAGCGTGTAGTGGTCTGATTTGGAAATTTACAGTAAGATATGGTTAAAAAACAAAGTCTAATTAAAAAAGAAAAAGTGGGAACGAAGAGAAGTCGATAAAAGTACAAAAAGCAAGATATGAAAGAGAAAGCAACTGTAAAAAGTCGACAGTTCCCCAACATTAAAACCGCAAAACGAGAAAAACACACTGCACAGTCTCCACGAGGACTTGAACTCACGTACTTACAATCGGAGTCGAGCGCCATACCAACTGAGCCACGGCAATACTGATACTCCAGCGCACTATAATTAATATTAATAGTCTATAGTGAAAAGTTGTGTGATATACAAGTGGGAGTGCCGGATGAGAAGGAGGGGGTTCGGGAGCTGGAGCGAGCACCCCCCCCCTTTCACCTGCATCCAAACATTGGTGGCCTATCATACCGTACTTTAAATTGCCTGAAACACGCCCCAAATATTTGTTTCAATATGCTTGAATGTTAAGCTATTGATGTTTATAGTATGGCCTGTAAATGTTTCTTAGTAGCCTGCCCTATAAATGGCATCAATAGGGGTGGGAGGGGAAGGAGGACGGGGGACGGGGTAAAGCTCAGGAAGCCGTGGTCTTGTCAGTCGTAAAACTTTCCAATTTCTTTGGTGAACTTGCAGTCGGGATAGGCCTAGTAGGTACGATAAAATGTGTAATCCCGACCCTGTCAAGAGGTAGCGCCAGAATTTTCGCGACAGGGGTCCAAACTTCCCTACGTAGGACTGCAGCCTGAAGCCCCGACAATGGAGACGGAGTACCGTAAGGTCGTCGAAAGCAAAATTCAAACTTTTCGGCCCGCATGTTGGGTTTTTAGTCACTTGGAAAATTTGGGGGATTCACTACAGAATCTGCCCTCATTAAAATCAAAATATCATAAACCACAAGGGGCGACTGGCTATTTTGGACTACTTCGTAACTTAACGTTTGCCGACTACACTTGGAAATGTAAACGACCGTGGAGGGATCCTTCTCCGACGAGGGATATACATGGCACCTACTCCCCCATTCAGTTTCACCACTGTCCCGATGACGATCATTCCCCTGATTTCCGAATTCTCAAGAGTACAAAACCTCCATCTCAAACACAACATTTTCATCGCCCGTCGGGCGCTGTAGAGTTCGAGCTTTACTTACTTTTGACTTTATCATGCTACAACTTTTCAAAGGCTTTCAAACGGACCAAAATCAAGTATACCGACGCGAATAAATGGAAGAATGATTGCTGGTACACTTTCGCGCATTCTGAAGTTTAAATAAATGCTAAGACTTCTTTGCAAAATCCTTACCGTAATGATATGGTAATATAAATATCTTATGGTGGCAAGCAGTGGCGTAGCCGGGGGGGGGGGGACAGGGGGGCGAGTTGTCCCCTCTGGAAAATCTTGGGGGAAATTTTGAAAGTGAATATATGATGAAATTTGCGCATGATCTGGTAAAATTTTAAATTTCTTAACCAGTACACTTAACTTATTTAAAAGTATGTGCCACACTGGCACAACCAGTCTTCATTAAGGTTTTCAGAGATGGAATCATGACACCATGCTTATAGTTGTACTAGTTATGTTTTACTATCTGTTTTATACAGCATGGGATCTCTGGACCTCTGACAAGGGACTCTGTCCTTTTACTGACTCGGAATACGTCCAATGTTTCTTGATAATTAAAGCAGCAGTATTGTGGTATATGCAGTTTGTTAGAATGGGTCAGTGGTCAAGTGCTATCCTCTGCTACAAGGGGAGGTCCTCGTAAAATTTAGACTGATTGTGGTAAATGTGGTGAACTGATGAAGGGAAAGGTGTATCAGGGTTCACTTAATTACTGTACTTCACCCATTGTGATTCTGATGTACCAGTAGGACTCAAGACAAATTCACCAAGACCTGAAGACAAGCAAGATAAAAAAAAAAAAGCTTCCTAAAAAAATAGGAATTCGGAATTCTTGGTGATGTATTCAGTTTATATTTAGCACCAAATGTGGCACCATTTTGCATCTAGCCCACCTTATATGACCAAAAATTTTCCAAAGGGGAGGGGCACACCCCCTCCCCTTACACCCCTCCCCCAGGACGGCGATCAGTCACATCAGTCAGGTCAGAGGAAAGCACCCGGACAAAATTTGGACCTGCGGAGAACACTGATTATTAGGAAGCAGATCACTAATTGGGGGAAATCTTGGTGCTCTTGCCCCCCCCCCCCCTGACAAAAAACCTGGCTACGCCACTGGTGGCAAGCTTTTCGGCTGTTCTGTCATTGGTATCTTTAACCTGAAGAAGCATTTTGCATTCAAGTGCTTATCAAGGGAGGGAGGTGGAGGGCGTTGGGGGACTTCCGGGTTGAGGACACTCTACTACACTCTTCATTTGGCTGTTATACTCGCCATTTGTCAAACTTGAAGTCACCTCCCTTCAATTACATGATCCTGCATAAGCGGATGTACCAGCTGTATTCAACGAACCCGTAACCATTCCTTTATTATTAACATCATACAGCACTTAAAATTTGGTCCGATTTGCACACTAAAACGAGCCTTCTTAAGCTGCCTCTCATTCCTTGTGAATTATTTTTCAACGCCAGCATGTGACATTTAAATGCAAAGCTCACGAGTTGGTTTTTACTGGCACATAAGAATTTTCGCAGCATGACCTTTGACTTTTTGAGCTACAGTCGCATGAATAAAAAACTTGTGATCCGCCACCCCTGCCCCTGGTCAATCACCAATATATGAGATTGGTCCGCTGTCTTTCCAAAACCTCACAATCGGCTCAGGTGGTTTCAGTTTCAACCATTTTTTGACAGCATAATCTCCAACTCAATCACTACCAAAAACCATCTAACAAAGGATTTACTGCCATCTCATAACAGGATCAAAAATCAACCCAAAGAAAATTTTTGGGGACTACATGTAGAGGGTGTAACCCGTTCAGCGAAAGTTCATTTTTATGGAATGTCGAGCGCCCCCTTAAGACGACAGGGAAAACAACGGAGGAGACTTGGTCAAGTTTACAGGAACCGCTGTCTTCTTTTTACAAATCATCGCACCATGAAACGTGGACAATGGTCACCCATTGTTGGCGGATGCTTAGCCCTACCCCTAAGAAACTTAAACCATAGTTACAATACAAGAAGAGCATTTTACAGTCGGTCATTTATGAATATTCAGTCCAGAGTGGCTTTCCTTTAGAAACAAGAGTTGCTTTGGGAACCTAGGCAAATTCGGTATCAATAAAGACAGGGCTCCCGGCTACTTACGTAGCCGGGAGCCCTGTCTTTATTGATACCTTTCCTATCAAATGCAAATTACATGAAATATGGAATCGGTTTCATCGAGGAATGGGAAAAAATTCATAAAACTATTAGCAATTTTAACCGAAAAAGTTCAACGTGCAAAGAGGGGGGGGGGGGGGGGGTGATGTTGCACGACTTGATAATGTACGCTACACGCAATAGCGTGTAGTGGTCTGACTTGGAAATTTACAGTAAGATATGGTTAAAAAACAAAGCCTAATTAAAAAAGAAAAAGTGGGAACGAAGAGAAGTCGATACAAGTACAAAAAGCAAGATATGAAAGAGAAAGCAACTGTAAAAAGTCGACAGTTCCACAGCATTAACACCGCAAAACGAGAAAAAGCACACTGCCCAGTCTCCGGGAGGACTTTTTTTTTTTTTGAAATGAAACTGTATTTCAAAGCATTAATTTAACACATTTACACTATTTACAAAAGTTTAATAAGTTAAAGAAATTCAAATAAAAGAATACAACATAACTTTCACATTTTTGATTAGATTAGTTTGTAACTTTGGAAAGCTAATACCTTGAGTTATTTAGAAATATTTACAAAAACGACAAAATGAAAACTTATTGCATACTTAAAGACAACCACTTTAGAACGCTTGTTACAACAAAAACCTAATTCCTTGCAAGTCTCCACGAGGACTTGAACTCACGTACTTACAATCGGAGTCGAGCGCCATACCAACTGAGCCACGACAATGCTGATACTCCAGCGCTCTATAATAATTATTAATAGTCTATAGTGAAAAGTTGTGTGATATACAAGTGGGAGTGCCGGATGTAAGGGGGGGGGGGTCGGGAGCCGGAGCGAGCACCCCCTTTCACCTGCATCCAAACATTGGTGGCCTATCATACCGTACTTTAAATTGCCTGAAACACGCCCCAAATATTTGTTTCAATATGCTTGAATGTTACGCTATTGATGTTTATAGTATGGCCTGTAAATGTTTCTTAGTAGCCTGCCCTATAAATGGCATCAACAGGGGTGGCAGGGGGAAGGAGGACGGGAGACGGGGTAAAGCTCAGGAAGCCGTGGTCTTGTCAGTCGTAAAACTTTCCAATTTCTTTGGTGAACTTGCAGTCGGGATAGGCCTAGTAGGTACGATAAAATGTGTAATCCCGACCCTGTCAAGAGGTAGCGCCAGAATTTTCGCGACAGGGGTCCAAACTTCCCTACGTAGGACTGCAGCCTGAAGCCCCGACAATGGAGACGGAGTACCGTAAGGTCGTCGAAAGCAAAATTCAAACTTTTCGGCCCGCATGTTGGGTTTTTAGTCACTTGGAAAATTTTGGGGATTCACTACAAAATCTGCCCTCATTAAAATCAAAATATCATAAACCACAAGGGGCGACTGGCTATTTTGGACTACTTCGTAATTTAACGTTTGCCGACTATACTTGGAAATGTAAACGACCGTGGAGGGATCCTTCTCCGACGAGGGACATACATGGCACCTACCCCCCCCCCCCGTCTGGTTTCACCACTGTCCCGATGACGATCAGTCCCCTGATTTCCGAATTCTCAAGAGTACAAAACCTCCATCTCAAACACAACATTTTCATCGCCCGTCGGGCGCTGTAGAGTTCGAGCTTTACTTACTTTTGACTTTATCATGCTACAACTTTTCAAAGGCCTTCAAACGGACCAAAATCAAGTATACCGACGCGAATAAATGGAAGAATGATTGCTGGTACACTTTCGCGCATTCTGAAGTTTAAATAAATGCTAAGACTTCTTTGCAAAATCCTTACCGTAATGATATGGTAATTTAAATATCTTATGGTGGCCAGCTTGTCGGCTTTTCTGTGATTGGTATCTTTAACCTGAAGAAGCATTTTGCATTCAAGTGCTTATCAAGGGAGGGAGGTGGAGGGCGTTGGGAGAGTCCCGGGTTGAAGACACTCTACTACACTCTTCATTTGGCTGTTATACTCGCCATTTGTCAAACTTGAAGTCATCTCCCTTCAATTACATGATCCTGCATAAGCGGATGTACCAGCTGTATTCAACGAACCCGTAACCATTCCTTTATTATTAACATCATACAACACTTAAAATTTGGTCCGATTTGCACACTAAAACGAGCCTTCTTAAGCTGCCTCTCATTCCTTGTGAATTATTTTTCAACGCCAGCATGTGACATTTAAATGCAAAGCTCACGAGTTGGTTTTTACTGGCACATAAGAATTTTCGCAGCATGACCTTTGACTTTTTGAGCTACAGTCGCATGAATAAAAAACTTGTGATCCGCCACCCCTGCCCCTGGTCAATCACCAATATATGAGATTGGTCCGCTGTCTTTCCAAAACCTCACAATCGGCTCAGGTGGTTTCAATTTCAACCATTTTTTGACAGCATAATCTCCAACTCAATCACTACCAAAAACCATCTAACAAAGGATTTACTGCCATCTCATAACAGGATCAAAAATCAACCCAAAGAAAATTTTTGGGGACTACATGTAGAGGGTGTAACCCGTTCAGCGAAAGTTCATTTTTATGGAATGTCGAGCGCCCCCTTAAGACGACAGGGAAAACAACGGAGGAGACTTGGTCAAGTTTACAGGAACCGCTGTCTTCTTTTTACAAATCATCGCACCATGAAACGTGGACAATGGTCACCCATTGTTGGCGGATGCTTAGCCCTACCCCTAAGAAACTTAAACCATAGTTACAATACAAGAAGAGCATTTTACAGTCGGTCATTTATGAATATTCAGTCCAGAGTGGCTTTCCTTTAGAAACAAGAGTTGCTTTGGGAACCTAGGCAAATTCGGTATCCCGGCTACTTACGTAGCCGGGAGCCCTGTCTTTATTGATACCTTTCCTATCAAATGCAAATTACATGAAATATGGAATCGGTTTCATCGAGGAATGGGAAAAAATTCATAAAACTATTAGCAATTTTAACCGAAAAAGTTCAACGTGCAAAGAGGGGGGGGGGGTGATGTTGCACGACTTGATAATGTACGCTACACGCAATAGCGTGTAGTGGTCTGACTTGGAAATTTACAGTAAGATATGGTTAAAAAACAAAGCCTAATTAAAAAAGAAAAATTGGGAACGAAGAGAAGTCGATACAAGTACAAAAAGCAAGATATGAAAGAGAAAGCAACTGTAAAAAGTCGACAGTTCCCCAACATTAAAACCGCAAAACGAGAAAAACACACTGCACAGTCTCCACGAGGACTTGAACTCACGTACTTACAATCGGAGTCGAGCGCCATACCAACTGAGCCACGACAATGCTGATACTCCAGCGCTATATAATAATTATTAATAGTCTATAGTGAAAAGTTGTGTGATATACAAGTGGGAGTGCCGGATGTAAGGGGGGGTCGGGAGCCGGAGCGAGCACCCCCTTTCACCTGCATCCAAACATTGGTGGCCTATCATACCGTACTTTAAATTGCCTGAAACACGCCCCAAATATTTGTTTCAATATGCTTGAATGTTACGCTATTGATGTTTATAGTATGGCCTGTAAATGTTTCTTAGTAGCCTGCCCTATAAATGGCATCAACAGGGGTGGCAGGGGGAAGGAGGACGGGGGACGGGGTAAAGCTCAGGAAGCCGTGGTCTTGTCAGTCGTAAAACTTTCCAATTTCTTTGGTGAACTTGCAGTCGGGATAGGCCTAGTAGGTACGATAAAATGTGTAATCCCGACCCTGTCAAGAGGTAGCGCCAGAATTTTCGCGACAGGGGTTCAAAGTTCCCTACGTAGGACTGCAGCCTGAAGCCCCGACAATGGAGACGGAGTACCGTAAGGTCGTCGAAAGCAAAATTCAAACTTTTCGGCCCGCATGTTGGGTTTTTAGTCACTTGGAAAATTTTGGGGATTCACTACAAAATCTGCCCTCATTAAAATCAAAATATCATAAACCACAAGGGGCGACTGGCTATTTTGGACTACTTCGTAATTTAACGTTTGCCGACTATACTTGTAAATGTAAACGACCGTGGAGGGATCCTTCTCCGACGAGGGACATACATGGCACCTACCCCCCCCCCCCCGTCTGGTTTCACCACTGTCCCGATGACGATCAGTCCCCTGATTTCCGAATTCTCAAGAGTACAAAACCTCCATCTCAAACACGACATTTTCATCGCCCTTCGGGCGCTGTAGAGTTCGAGCTTTACTTACTTGTGACTTTAACATGCTACAGCTTTTCAAAGGCCTTCAAACGGACCAAAATCAAGTATACCGACGCGAATCAATGGAAGAATGATTGCTGGTATACACGTACGCGCATTCTGAAGTTTAAATAAATGCTAAGACTTCTTTGTAAAATCCTTACCGTAATGATTATTATGGTAATTTAAATATCTTATGGTGGCCAGCTTGACGGCTTTTCTGTGATTGGTATCTTTAACCTGAAGAAGCATTTTGCATTCAAGTGCTTATCAAGGGAGTGAGGTGGAGGGCGTTGGGGGCGCCCCGGGTTGAAGACACTCTCCTACACTCTTCCATGGGCCATTATACTCGCCATTTGTCAAACTTGAAGTCACCTCCCTTCAATTACATGATCCTGCATAAGTGGATGTACAAGCTGTATTCAGCGAACCCGTAACCATTCCTATATTATTAACCTCATGCCGCTCTTATAAGGTGGTCCGACTTGCACACTAAAACGGGCATTCTTAAGCTGCCTCTCATTCCTTGTGAAAGTTTTCAACGCCTTCATGTGACCCGTCATCAATGCAAAGCTCACGAGTTGGTTGTTACTGGCACATAAGAATTTCTGCAACATGACCTTTGACTTTTTGAGCTACAGGCGTATGAATAAAAGACTTGTGATCCGCCACCCCTGCCCCTTGTTACTCACCAATAAATGAGATAGGTCCGCTGTCTTTCCAAAACCTCACAATCGGCTCAGGTGGTAACAATTTCAACCATTTTTGACAGCATAATCTCCAACTCAATCACAACCAAAATACATGTAACAAAAGATTCACTGCCCTCTCATAACTGGGTCAAAAATTATCTCAAACAAAATTTTTGGGGACTACATGTAGAGGGTGTCACCCCCTCAGCCAAAGTGCAATTTTATGGAATGGTGGAGCGCCCCCTTAAGACGACAGGGAAAACGCGGTAGGAGACTTGGTCAAGTTTACAGGAAACGCTGTCTTCTTTTACAAATCATCGCACCATGAAACGTGGACAATGGTCACCCATTGTTGGCAGATGCTCAGCCCTACCCCTAAGAAACTTAACCCATAGATACAACACAAGAAGAGCATTTTACAGTCGGTCATTTATGAATATTCAGTCCAGAGTGGCTTTCCTTTAGAAACAAGAGTTGCTTTGGGAACCTAGGCAAATTCGGTATCAAATGCAAATTACATGAAATTTGGAATCGGTTTCATCTCATAATGGTAAAATATTCATAAACATGTAAGCAATTTTACAACCGACAAAAAGCAATGTGGAAGGGGTGGGCTTGCACGACTTGATAATGTAGGCTATGTGCAACAGCGTGTAAGTTGCCTGATTTGGAAATATACAGTAGGATATTATTCACAATTCAGAGCTTAATTTAGAAAAGAAAAAGTGGGAACGCAAAGTAGTCGATAAAAGCTATTTAAAGGAATATCTGAAAGAGAAAGAAACTGCAAAAAGTCGAAGTTCTACAATTTTATTACCTCAAAACGAGAAATGACTCTCTGTCAAGGTCTTTGGAGGACTCGAACTCATGAACGTAGTAGTTAGAGTCGAGCTCCTTACCAACTGACCTGCGACGTACAATGCTGCGAATTAATAGCATTATAATTAATAGTAATACTCTAGCGTGAAGCTGTGTAATATACATGTAGATCTGCCCGGTGGGGAGGGGAGCGAACACCCTTGTTCACCTTCGTCCTTGAGTATTAGTACCGTCCTCCGTATTGCTTGAAACACGTCCAAATGATGCTATTGCTTCCAAGGGCCTGGCCATCTCCAAAGGTGGGGGAGTGGGGACTTTCACCATTTGTGAATCGCCGTCCTGGGAGAGGAGTCTATTTGAAAACAAATGGAAACTGGAAGGTGTCTATATGGCAAATGGTGCCATATCTGGGCACAATTTAGTTTTTAAAATGTAGTGGGTTTTATAGCATAGCCTGTAAATGTTTCATAGTAGGTTTACCCTATAAAGCACCACATCAGTAGGTGTGGGGGTGGGCGGGGGATGTCAGGGGAAGCACAGAGAGCCGTGGTCTTCCCTACCGGTTGCAGAATCTTCCAAATTCTTCGGAAAACATGAAGTCAGGATAGTAGGTACGATAAAATGTGTAATTCCGCCGACGCTGAGGTAGCGCCAAAATTTGCGCAACATCGATCCAAGCTTCCCTACGTGAGACGTCCTGTAGCCTGAAGCCCCGACAAGGGCGACGGTTTGCCGAAATGATTGTCGATAGCAAACTTCAATATTTTCGGAGCATAATTTGGATTTTTTAGTCGTGAAAGTGGAGAATTTGAGGGATTTATTACCAGGCAGGATCTGCCCTCACTTAAATCAAAATATGAGTATAAATCACAGAGGCGAACGGCTGTTCAGGGTGGGCTACTTCATATTTTACCGTTTCCGAACTACACTGGGAGATTTACTAGACCGCGAGGGATCCTTCCTTGACGAGAGACATGGCCCCTACCCCCATCGGGCGAGTTTTTACTGTCCCGACGACGATAAGTCTCCCTGACTTTCCGACTTTCCTTGAACTCAAGAGCACGGATCCTCCAACTCGAAAACCAAATTTTCGGCCCCTTTCGGGCGCTTTAGAGTTCGTACTTTACTATACTTGTGACTTGAACATGCTACAACTTTCCAAAGGCCTTCAAACGGACCGAAATTAAATACGCGAATCAAATGCTAACTAAGATTTTTTTTTTCCAAAATAGTAACCGTCATTATATGGTAATTAAAATGTTTACCGACGGTCAGCTTGTCGGCTGTTCTGTGGTTGGTAGCTTTAAACCGATAGAACTTTTTTCATTCAAGCACGAATCAAAGCAGCTAACTTTGGAAAGGGGGCCGTTGGGGAAGCCCGGGTTGAAAATACTTTACTGCAATCTTCCACAGGCCGCTAGATACTCGGCATTTGTCAAACTTGTAGTTACCCCCTCCCCACTCAATGAAAAGACCCTGCATACGCGGATGTACAAGGCTGAATATAACGAACCCGAAACCGTTTCTTCATCATTAGCTTAAAAACTTAAACAAGTCCATTCACAAGCATGCATGATCGAGGGATAACTTTTCCCTGCTACAAGGTTCCAAAGGCCTTCAAACCGACCCAGTTAATTACGTGAGTCACTGAATGAATGAATGAATGAATGAATCAATCAATCAATCAATCAATCAATGATTAAACGAATGAATGAATCAATGATTGGTGGTACATGAGCTATATCTGAATGTAAAGAAATGTTTAAACTTCTTGCCAAAATCTTTACCTACATGATATGGTAAATAATAATCAAAACTACAGTATGAAGCGTTTTCCGAAAAGGGTGAACAGTTCAAACCTCGTCAGAAATTCGGTATTAACAAAAACTAGACAAACATATGTCCATGTTGTTCTCTTGACAATTTTGAGTCTTGTTCTGGCCTACACGTTGAGGCGGGCAAGTAAGTACCAGCTCCCTGGTATGCCATAGGTGGTAAGGATTTAAGAGGTATCGATTGAGAGAGTCGTTCCTCCCTCTATTTTCTCCACAAAAGTACTGCCACAAGTTTTCCATGAAGCCAACCTTTTGCACCTGTGACAATTCGTCATGAAAATAATCAAAGAAATTTTCTCTCAAACTATTCTGCACGACATTTGATAGAAGCATGATTCATTTGACAGGAAATATTTGTTAGCACTTAAAAGTAGTGCACACTCAATGATATTACGTAATATAACTGCCTGCAGACAGTGAAATCGAAGCAGTCGGAGCGACCGTCTAAAAACTGATACTGCCATAGTCTTCGACCTACAGCATGTCTACCATTTTACGCTAGACGAATAACACCACCCAGTAATCGCCTGTAATAATTTCGATGCAATAGACGGGTTGGGAAATTCGGTACTTCCGGTCTGGTCACAAGGTCAAGTGTACCATGACAACGGGCAAAGTGTTTAGCTCGACGTGTTCACCATGCAACACCCGCGTTGGGACACTGTAAGCGCGGTACACTTCACCTTTGACCCATTCCCATATTGTATTGCGTTGAAACATTTCCCAACTCGTCTATTGGTAGTCATTTACGACTTCTCCACTTTTATAGCCTTCCATGGCCTTGTAATACAATAGCACCGTCAATTTGCCTGTTCGGTGGACGTGTATCACTCTGCACCTACATTGGCTCCACTTCTAAAAATGTGCATGTCCAATCCAAAAGGTACATTCGACACCTGCTGTGAAGGTTATGGTACAACTATGTCTTTGGCTTTTGTCGCACGACAACTCATCAGTACTGACAGCATAGTTGCGTACATGGTAATCCGTGTGGTACGGTAGTCATTTCCGACTTTGCAATCTGCGGTCCCCCTCAAGTTTTTGCAAGGCATGCAAAAGGGGCCCCTAAGTTTCCCATGTTCAGGAAACCAAAAAAAAAAAAGAAAGAAAAAATATAATGATGGCCAGCTTTTCGGCTGTTCTCAGTGTGATTGGTAGCTTTATCCTATCGAAAATTACTATGATTCAGGCGAGTATACAAGAGCTAGGAGAGGTTCGTTTGGGGGCGCTAAACCGAGTTGGGGAAACTTTGCTAAGCTTTCCCACACTGGTCGCTACACTCGTCGTTAAGGTCCCTCCCCCACCCCCCGCGCCTACACCGTCCGGGTTAATAAATCCTGTATACGTGGATGTGCCGAAAGGCCGCTGTAGGTAACGGACCCTACACCATTCCTTTATTACAATGAAAACTTGTCTGTTTTGTGGTCGCCTTGGTATCTTTAATTGGATAAGATCTAAACAATCAAAGACTTCCCTGCCCTCAGATCAAAGCTTGTCGGTCGGGTGTCTAGAAAAGTAAGACCTAGAAACATAAGACCTAAGATCTAAGACCTAGAAACATAAGACCTAAGACCTAGAAACATAAGACCCTGAGAGAAATTCATAATGCCGTTGTCAGGAACCCTCAAAGATACTGTAATACATATTTCAGACTATGATTAATGCAAAAATAAACCACAAACTGGGTGTAGGTGATTTTTCATCAGGGTCTTATGTTTCTAGATCCCCTGTGTGGGTGTCTTGAAAAGTAAGACCTAGAAACATAAGACCCTGATGAAAAATCACCCACACCCAGTTTGTGGTTTATTTTTGCATTAATCATAGTCTGAAATATGTATTACAGTATCTTTGAGGGTTCCTGACAACGGCATTATGAATTTTTCTCAGGGTATTTTGTTTCTAGGTCTTACTTTTCTAGACACCCCTTGCCGGTCGGCTCTTCATACATGTTTCTACTATGTATACCATCCTTACCACTGGAACTTTGAGTTTCGACAGCGTCTGTAATGTGATAGGAGCTTCCCATTGGACTCTTCACTCTAAAAAAAGGATTTTTTCCATAGAGGAAGGAAATGCAAAATTTTGCCATAATGATAAGTACCTTCAATTTTCAACAGTTTTACGTAATAAGTAATTGAATTCATTTGCTACAACAACCAGATCACAGACCGAGCACATCCCTTCAACAACATGATGGTATACGCTGCGCCTCCTAAAATGTTGGGGACTAAATTCGTCAGTCAATATTTTGGCGCCGAGGATATCTCTTGAATTAACGTTATTCTGTCATTATACAATACTGGAGATGGCAGAGAAAACGCGGAGAGAGACTGCTCAAGTCTACGCAACCACTGTCTTCCTTCTACAAATACAGCGCAACAGGAAACGAGAACAATCACATATTGTTGGCACTGCTTATGCCTACCCCTAAGAGGATTAATCCCTAGTTGCAATAGAAGAAAACTATTTTGAAGTCGGTAATCTTTTGAATATTCATTCCTAACTAGATTTTCACCAGAAACAAGAGTTGCCTAGAGAAGGTAGGCAAATTCGATCTCAATAAAAACAATACCCCCGGCTATTGCTTATATTGAGACCTTTCGTGCCAAATGCTAATTACATGGAATATGGAATCAGTTTCTTTCAACATGGACGACATGATAATGTACGTTGTATGCATGCAATGCCGGGAGTTTATTGACCTGATTAGGGAATCTATAGTAGGACATGATATACAGAACGGAGGCTAATCAAGCGTGAAAAAGTGGGAGCCCAGAAATGTCGATAAAAGCTAGAATGAGGAAGATAAAAAAGTAAAAGGCAACCTAAAATATTCGGCAGTAACTCTGAACAACTGCAATGACTTTAAAACCGCAAAACGGGATAGGAGTCATCGCCAAGCCTCGGGTGGACTTGAATCCACGTACTTAGCATTCGGGGGAGAGCACCTTAGCAACCGGCCAACGAAATTGTTGATCGCTAGGCAAAATATATTACTTGTACTCTAGTGTAAAACTTTATGACATACAAGTAGCCGTGTGTGTTTCAAATTTCTGAGAATTTTGCCCGCCGATTAAAGATGAAAGGGAAATGTGTTCCCTTCTTACACTGGTTTGAGATCAGAAATGCAATTATACTCGACGAAACCATGAACAACTGGTCTGCGTGCATCTCATACATATAGTCCTTTTGAAGAGATGGTCCGTGATTACACCATACTGCTGAAAGTATGTGCTTCATTTGTGATGTAAACACAAGTCCGTAGCCAAGAGGGGCAGGGGCGAAGCCCCCTGATAAAACTTCCCCTAGAAGATTAAATATTGCCATTGCCTCAATGCACTTTAGTGTGTCTCCCCCTGAAAAGTATTTCGCCCTCCTGGGAGCCTTTCGCCACATGCATTTAGTACCTTGTCTGGCTACGGGCTTGTGAAAATGTTAAAGCAATGAAGCCAACGGAACTATTCAGGGTAAGCGCAGGATTTCGGATAGGATTACGATCCGATTTTTGTGAGTTTGGGTTAAAATGTTCTCCATCCCTGATCGAAAGAGCCAAAAATTTGCCAATCTGTGTAGGCTACATATACGATTTGCATCAGAGGACTACGAAAATGAAATGTAAACTAATTATTTCGTGACGTCACATCGACAGACAGCGTTTAGTACACGCGTACAAAAATCGGATTGATTTTCGAACAAACACTGCTCTGTTGAGCGGTATAAGTTATAAAATGGTAGCAAAAGAGTTTATCGTGAGACAAACTAGGATCAGCTATCGAAAGAGTGTGACCATCCTTAGAATAAAGTCTGAATAAAAACTATTCGTCCGATTAAGAAATTCGCTGTAGTGTGACCCGCCCTTAAAGTTATACATTTATTTTACTTTTTTAATTACATCTGTTTGCTGTGTAAAATTGCATTCTGAGTGAAGCGTCCTAAGGAGGGGCCAGGTACCCGGCCACCCTGGGCGGGAGCGTTTGGGAAAATCACAATTCTCATGGTTTACAGTATCAACTCATTTTCAAATATTTTCATTGACAAAAGCCAGTATCTTTTTCACTGCAATACAACTAATTTCAGTTCCGTAGAAAATTTACGACAGTTTAATAAATGCGTATATCTGGGGGTTGTAAGTTTTGCTTTATCATAAAAAGTTGAGTTCTGTCTTCGCTTTAGAATGACGACGCATCAAATTACTTGAAAATAACCGGTTTTAATGTGCTCATCCCAGGTTTTTTGCAAATCTCCAAATTTACAAATTGATAGGTCTGAATGTATGGAAAATGCTCCTTTAGAACTTTAAGGAATGTACAAAACGCAATGAGAATCCCTATAGAGAGAGAGAGAGTCTTCTCTTCAGCATGCCTAGTTAACAGGCCGCGTGAACTGCAGGAGCAGTGCCTGGGTTTTCTCGAGACAGGACCTGCTTTTTTGACTGCATCTAAAGGGGGGAGCTTAAATTTGTCACAACAATCGTCATAATAGTCAATATTTTACATCACCTCACAACATAGGACCAATCAAAATCTACAATTTTAATGCTGTCATTAGTACGATTCGTATTTTGCGCAATACACAAACTTATAAAGCCAAGTTAAGTGATGTTAAAGTGTTTTGTCGGGAGATCCGACTCCCCGAGTAGCAAAGCGGGATAATTATCTACTTGGCTGATAGAAGAATCAGAGACTGTTCTTATTGAAACAAATGTAGATCAAATAGCCAATATGTTGTCGTCAGGGGCGTGGGACATCTAATGGCGATGACATGCAATGTGTGGTATCTACCCGACTAATAACAAATTGGACTGAGGATGGAATTGGAGACCTTTGCAAAATTAGCCATACCCTTTGAGGAGCTTTTGTTTATGTAAGGTGGCTTAGATGAAAATTTGACTCATATTTGCCGGGGAGAGGCTTTGATTTTTTTATTTATTTAGAAATTCTCATTAATTAGTGATTTCTTCTTTTCTTTTGGCTGGATGTAAGAGAAAGAAGTTTCTACTGAGGAGACATTCCTCTGCTTTGAGAACTTCCTTACTCAAGTTCGCTAGATGCAAATTGGTTCTACCTGTCACTGTCGTAACTTCTTTTTGACAGTCACACCGTCTAAGCGGAGCATCGTCATTAGTCGGCACAGAGCAAACCAGCGAAATCTATGCCAACTTATTACTCCAGGACCGACATAAATGGAGTTGCACTTCATATGCAGGCTATGCAAGCTGCATCTAAACATTATTTTGATATATCATGGTTCACACATTCAAACTTACCTGAGAAAGAATATGTGTGACAAACTTTATTCGAAAAAACTCACGTTGTTGGAGACACAGATCTCTGCCTTACACATCATTTTATACCATAGGAACGTATTGTTTATTGTTTAACGTTAAATTGTCTAATTTTTACATCCTGCTGTAGCATAAACGAACCCTTAATTCAGTACATGTCATATGTAAAAAGATATAGTGTTTTATAGCCGGGATTTTTTCAGCAGGGTGGGGCACCGTACCGTAGGGCATAGGCGAATGAAGCGGAGTCTAGGGTCGATAACACCCTAGCAATACTGCTATTTTTTCATAATTACATTCATGGGGGGGGGGGGGGACAACGAGGAGGAACAACGTCCAACATGTATGAAGGTTTTCAAACTTTTATCTGCATGTTTCATCTTCCCATCACATGTTCAAACATTTGTATGATGATGTCATGGACAAATGTATGATCGTAAAGACGGGTCTTTTGTGGAAATAAAGTACCGTACTTTTCCAGCTACAGCGTGAGCATACATTGCAACTTTGAACATTAAACTTAAAGGTCGTGTGACATGTAAATTACATAGTTGGATATTTGATGTAAAAAGCATTAAAAATCCAGAAAAATAGCCGCAATTTCCATTAAAATCCATGAAATATTGACCATTTTACATGGAAATTTCTATTTTACATTTGTATCATGAATAATCATGAGCTAAATATGCAAATATGTGACATCGAAAGAGGGACATACCATATATGGCACATGTTAGCCTTTGTTTTTTCAACCTTAATTTCACAGACACTGGTAGCATAGTTATTCCCTGAGGGGTTTATTACAAAACTTAAAATGTTTTCCTTGAAAAATATTGATATCACTCACCAAACTGTAATCTATATGATTAGTAATTAAGAGCTAATTTACATAGGGTTAACAAAAGAAATCTTCACACTGTGCAACACTCCACATCATTATTTTGCATAGGCAATTGTTTCTTCAGGAACCATAAAAACTTTGAAGACGTATATTTTGAGAACGGTAAAAGATATTGAAATAATTCCAACGGATCTTTAATAAGAGGACTTAATTCTTTAAGTGAAACAGCTCTTTTTGGTGCATGGCATGTCACACGACCTTTAAAACCAATTTCTCAAGGAACTAAGCTGCCGTGCGACGTAACTTGTTTCTATACGAGGCCGGGTAAAGACACGAAACGTTTTAACTACTAATATAATACTTTAATACTACGTCTAGTCAAATTAGGCAGCGACCCGTTCTGGGCAATCGGGTCACATTGTAGTTCAGCTAAGAAATACCCTATCTTCGAATCAGCGAACGGTGCAAAAATCAAGCAATACAGTTCTGGAGTTCTTGACTCCAACACCACCAAGGAGCGAGTGATTTTGAAAGCCAACGCCAGCTTCCTTTAAACCTTCATAAAAAAAGCAAAACAAAAGAAAAAGAATTATGAATGACATGTGGCTGATCTTGGCTTCGTGTCAGCGTCACGGTCTGCAGAGAAGAATCAAAAGTAATCTAGACGGTTCGTGTTTGCAGGCAAGTCCAGATCCGCGGAGCCCCTGAAGATGGTATGAAACGAAGATAACAAAAACCCAAATATTTGTGTCACCTGATTTCTTAATCGAATAAATACTGCATGAGGTACAAAAAGGGGCAAATGGCCTGCCATGCTCCCTTCAGAGAGCAAAACTGATCACAACTTACACACTGTGCAAGAAACGAATCTTCCACGCAGGCAACAAAGGCAAGATGTTTTTACAGCAGAATCGGGCATCATTGCGCAAGAGCAGCTAAAGTCAAGACGTTCTAAGAAATAAGTCAGTTTGATTATTCGACTGCAGTGCATATGCACACATCCTCGGAAGCGCCGAGATAAACATTACGCGGCCGTACCTACAACTCGTGTTCCAAAATTTGAGTTTATTTTAATTCAATTCAATTTATTTCCCATATGTAGGCTACATTCTCATCAACAAAATTACATTCAGATGAATTAGTTTACATGTTGTGCGAGAGATCCACGTTAAATAAGCGGAGATTCTCAATGGTGATGGTGTCGTGAGTGGTTCTGTACAATCTGCAAGTTCAGTTAGAAATCCTGTTGTTATGTTTGACAGCTGTTTTACGATATCTAGTCAGGTACAAGCTCTGCCGTATAAAGAAATACCTGGATGAGGATTCTTGTCAACATACTGTATTGTCAGGGCATAGATAACATCATGCCTTGATTATCCAAGACAGTTAAATTCTCCCTACTACTGTAAGTTACATTTAGCACCTCCTTCAATTTAAACAACAACAACAACGACGACAACGACAACAACGACAACAACGACAACAACGACGACAACAACAACAACAGCAACAACAACAACAACAAAGAATAAAAACGCCAGTCTAGTAAACCTCCAAGACAGAGGCACAGTACCGACGCTGCACTGAGTTTTATTTGCTCGAGGCCATAGGGGCATATATATTGGCACACAGTGACTATGTGAGAGCTTAATTGGTAACACAACTGACTGTACCAGTCATCGTTGACCAACCGGAGGGAAGTTATATTGTTTCAATGAATAACAATCAAGTTGAAGTCATGTATTTAGAACTCTAGGGCGAAAGAGTCCTGAAAATGTTTGCTCAGTGGTTTGGGAATGCCATATCCCCTTTAAGTTACTTGTCTTTATGTATGTACCAATGTGTTACCGGCTCATCACAATCTTACCTGGTGTTGTCTTGCATAGTACTTTAAACGCACCGATTATCGCCCCCGTTGGTTCTTTTCCGGCCCTATACAAGACTATATGTCCCAAAAGCGATTAGGTGATTGCGCTTTCAGTGTAGCAGGCCAATCGCCCACGGCTCTGGAATACCCTCCCACGACCTATTAGATAAACCCCCTCACTGACAGTGTTCAAAAAGCGTCTATAGTCATCCCCTTTTTCCCTCTGTGCTCTTCAAGTTTTGCTGGTATATAGTTTTCTTCTTTCTGTGCCTAAATTGCGCTTAGATCTGTGTACATTAAATACTGTGTGATGCCCACCTTCCCCTTCTTAGTGAGCTGCTTGAATTGTCACCATCGGCTGGTGCGTAGCGTACAGTAGGTTTAATTGTGTCAAAAACTCTCCCAGTTTGGCAAACATGGCAATTTCCAGACCTTCAGGGTTTCACGTAAAGCTTTGCGACCCTGTTCTTTAGAAACTTAGATTTGAAGAAGTAAAGTTATAATTGCAAAACGTCTTTCTGTAAGATCACATTTTTGGACCCAAAAATGGATTAAAAGCTAATTTACAAACTGTTTGATTGTAGCATGTAATTAAAGGTAATCATAGGCTATTTTATGTTAGTATGCTGTGACACCGAGTGAGAAACAATAATAAAGATCTTTCACGTATGACATTCAGCTGTGCTGTGTGCACCATCCATGAGGATGGAGTGTGAGTTACCGGCATTAGAGCCTTTTGGCGGCGGGGTTCCGGGGACCTCCCAGCGAAAATTTGGAAAAGAAGGACCCCATATATGCGAGTTCCCAGGTTCTGGGGGGGGGGGGTAAAAACATAATCAGGTAAATTTTTTTTTGTCGTTTCCGTTTTTATTATTTTTATTTTTTAATGAATTCTTTATTGTTTTTCTCACTCAATAATAAATGCAAAACAATGATGCAAGTTATTACAATTAAAGACAAAACAATTCTGAAGAGTACCTTCCAATTATAAACTACATGGAAGGAAAAATCAGGGGGTAACAAATGGGTTTCGTAATAGTAAAGTCAACATGGGCGTAGATCCGGGGGATAGGGGGATACATCCCCCAACATTCGACTAGGGGGGATCATCCCCCCCCCATGTTACAATCTACAGATACGTGTATGCTGGAAAGTACATTTTATTCTTCATTTTCCTAAGAAATTCTTCAATCTCTGCTTCATTTTCTATCACAAATGTTTCTCAGACTATCAGAATTTTAGCAAATCATTCGCAACTATCAAAATTTTCGCGCGCTCCGCGCGCTTCAAACCTTACGTTAGTGTTATTCGTATTATCAATGTCTTCCGATAGCAACTTTTGGAGAAGCGCAGCAGCGAAAAGTTGAAAGTTTACGAATTAACAGGTAAAAGACTGGTTTATGGCAGTGGCATGTAGGTTTGTTGGACAATTGAAAGTGTCTCGATGATGCAGAACATAAAATTAATGCAGGTTTTGTCATGGAAATCTTATTTAAAGAAAAATTTCGGCGCGCGCGCGTATTCGTCACGGTTTGCACTCCATGTCATGACCATTATTAAGGTTATAATACATGAAACTATTCTGATCACAACACTTTCCGAAGAACGGATCTCCAAACATCTGTAGGTACCTCGCATCTATATGGGATCTTTCAATCTAACATGTAGCATGATGTGGAAGGTTGAGAGTACCGTCGTTATACACTTTTCGAAAATTTTTACCGAACGCTTCGCGCGCAGCCGTTATCGGTATAGATGGCACGTATTTTTGTGTAAAAACTTTCCCGAAATAGAAGGCACTAAATAAGACAAAAGGGAGGAGGCTTCAGGAGGTTTGTTGACAACGTATCTTTCTCTTATAATAGACAACATATTCTCCTCTTTTACCTTACCAAAATTAGCATTTACTAAATAATGGACATTTTCCAGCCATATATGATCAGTACCAAAAACATCCCAAAGATAGCACCACTGCATCTAAAAGACATTAAATTAACAAAAATTTCTTAAATGGGAGGGGAGATCCCTTCCCCAGGACGGCACCTTTATGTAGTGACAAACGAAAGATCAGAACCGCTGTATGCAAATGCAGGGACGCATCAAAAATATAGGTGCAATTTACGCAGATTTGGGGACAGGCGCCTATTTGGGGAACTGAGGTATAATTACAACATCATCTATGGTGCCCCCAGTCACAAAAACCTGGCGGCACCACTGATCTCAAGCCAACTTGCAGGTCTTGTGTTGATCTCCGAATTCATAAGTCAGTTGTCTGGGATGACCCTACACTCTAAAAACGGTCAGTTTAAAATTTGAACCGACCGGGCAACTAACCGAAATCTGTTCAAATATATATGACTAGATTTGGTTCAAAATTGAACCGATTTGGTTTAAATTTGAACCAAATCTAGTCAAATTCCTGAACAGATTTTGGTTAGTTGCCCCTCCGACCCCGTTCGGTTCAAATTTGAACCGACTGTTTTTAGAGTGCATAAGTTGATCCCTGCCTTTTTCAGCTTAACAGGACATTGCTGCTCTTGTACAATTTCAATCCAGTGCAGCTTGTCAATGAGGTTTGTGCTCAAAATAGCCTTTCCTAAATGTAAAATATACCAATACCCAAGAACATTACCTCTGAAATTCACCCCTTGAAACAGTCCTCCTGGCACTTCTGCGACATTAAAACCCAGGAGCTTCCGGGGATTTCGCCCCCTGGATCCCGAGCTTTGCCCCTGGAGTCCACCAGGGGCCCTAAGGCGGGCCTCTGGACCCCACTCGGAATGGCGGACCCCTAAGGCAGGCCCCTGGACCCCACCCGGAATGGGCTTCGCGCTTCGCGCTCGCCGTGCTCGAGTTTGCGTGCACATTTTTTACATTTGCAATAACTTCACCCCATCCCCCAAAGGTGAAAAGAAATCTACGCCCCTTAAAGTCAAGGAGCAGACTATTTAACCATGGCTGTCACTGTCTTATGAACCCATCAAGTTCAAGAGTTATACACGCATTGTAATACAGTGATTGTAACAGACTCCTAGCATAATTTTTCAAATGAAGAAAATTTAAGGTAGTATTTTGCATTTTGCATCTGTGAATAAAAATCTTAAACATTTACAGCTTTGTTGTCAGGTTGATCATTCAAAAAGTCCAAAAACATAGTCTACATGGACTATTTTATAGAGTATTATTAATGTTGGTCTAAACGAAATTCTTAAACTGTCCCCACAATAGTTGTACTTTTTCACAGTCAAACATAATATGACTAATTATTTCTCTTTTCTTTAAACAAGAGTTACAAGAAACATGATCTAAAATATTAATTCTTTTCAAGAAAAAATTTGTCGATAAAATTTTAGTAAAGATTCTATACTGAAACCAAAAACATTTACTTTCCAGATGTAAACCAAAAGGTAACTCATAGATTAAATTCCAATTTAAATTATTGCATTCAAGTTCAGCGGACCATCTTTCTTAAGACTTTATAGCTAGATCAGTGCAATTAATAATTTTTAGAGGAATCAGAGCCACCCTTTTAGATTTAGTTGAAACAGCATAAAATTCGGGAACATTGGGCCTCTTTTAATTTACAAAGAGTTCGACCGTTTTATGAAGCATTTAACCTCTCTTAAAACACCTTCAACTTGCAAATAATTTGTATTAATATGATAACGAGCAATTAAGTCAATTAGGGTTAGAAAATTTCCATTGTCGTCAAATAAATCATCAACTATATATACACCCTTCTGTATCCAATCTTTCAAGTACAAAGGATTTCTACCAACTTGTATTAAATCATTGTGATAGAGGCTGTGGTTGTTTGGCTCATTGCCTAGTCTTGGTCAAGACCCTATAGTATGTACTAGCTAGCACCTATATTCGCGACTATCGTAAGAGCGCCCTCGGTAAATTCTTCAGAAATACCCCGCTGAGCTCTCTATTTCTCTGAAGCAGAATCTCCCTGCAAATGACAAGTTTAAAGAGCTCCCCGATTTTGCTTCTTAACAGGGAAACTTGTAACAAGACTACTCATTGCCAAGATCAAAATCGATGGAAGCTTTAACTTTGATAACTGCATTCAAGAGGTCTCTGTGGATATAATTATTTATCAAAGAACGATTTTTCAAGTACTTACCCATCCCAAAAGAATTAATCTTACCTTCTAAGAAGTAGTAAAACATGGCAAAGGTGGGAGAAGGGGGGAGATGCATTGTGGTATCTCCTCAACCAAGTGAGTTTCACGGAAATCGCAAAGGAGTTAAGCTCGATCATTCGCAAAGCACCCTTTTCGTTAGGAAGGCAGAGTTGTTTACGACTGATACGATCCCTACGGGGCCATTCCAGATAAACGAGTAGAACATTTTCTCACTATATCTGAAAAAGGTTCCTCGGGGGATCAGGTAAAGAGAGCAAAAGGTAATTAATTTTTGGCAATAAAAGGGACTTAATTATGGTTATTTTTGCCTTTGACGGTGAGTCTTCTTTTGGACCAAGGTCCAATAATTTTGAGAATATCATCAATTACGTCAGAGCACTTCAATTGAACCATCTCATCAACATTAAGAGAAAATCGAATTCCCAGAAAGGTAAAACCTCCCCCAGGGTACCAGATAAGTCTTTCAACGTCACCGTTAACTTCCTTTGTTTGACGCTTGGTTCCAATGGACAAAACAGATGTTTTTCATAGTTCACCTTACGACCAGATAAATACCTAAATCATTTAAAGAGTCCATTACACCCCTGAAGGACACCCATTTTTCATCGGTATCAATAGCAGTATCATCTGAATATTAAATTATTTTAACATCACAGTCAGGAAGTGTGATACCTTTGATTGAACCATTATGACCAATATGAATGGCAAGTATTTCAACACACAAAATAAAAAGGTAAGGAGAGACGGAGGGCATCAGCTTGACGACACCCCCTGTAAATATTCAAAATTGAGAACGATGGCCAATAACCATTTTGCAGGAGGTTGCACTATTCTAAGCAGTTTGCACCATTTAATAAAATTACTTTTAAATCCCCCAAAATTAAGTACTTGCCAATATCACGTGAAATGGTATCGAATTTTTTTTTTCAAAATCAATTAAAATAAGATGTGCTGGAATGTTCTCCAAACTAGAATATATCAAAAGATCGTAAAGCAAACGTACATTTTCTCCAATGTATCTACCTGACGTTAAACCTTTCCCATTATAGTGAATGAGATTGGGAAGTAATTCTTTCATCCTATTTGCGATATAATTAGAAATTACTTTGTAAAACACAGTTTAGCACTTTTTAGTATTTTTTCAAGTAAGCAATTTTTTTTTTCATTTCGGTTTGGAAATCTCAGGGAGGCAACTTCCCCCTTGCGCCCCCGGCAGGGCACGGCCCTGCAGTTTGTGAACGACCCGATGTTGTAGAGTGTACAAATGAATGATGAACTCGTTCTGGGTGTCAACTATATGTGAAAACAACATTTACCAACCTGATATCCGCTTAAAAGCAACAAGTCACGCTGGTACTCATCCGGTTAGATTTATTCAACAAGTGATAACTAGTTCTAACCTGCATCTTTTTCACAGGCAGGAGTAAAACCAGTCTGTTTTACGTCTTTTTCTTGGAACTGAAGTCTAGTGACGATGGCGAGCTACCTAGCGATTTGCAATCGGAACCACTTGCAGAGGTAGATGATACTTTAACACGTGGTCTTATTTTAAAACTAAAATTACGGTAATGCAACCAACTAAACTAGAGCCCCGATTCACTAGCATAATACGTATACCGTTACAAGAAATCATTGAAAGCTCTTTACTAAAAATCAGTAGTCACTGTCATACTTTTATACTGTGATAATCTTGCATTTTACCCATTATCTTCACAGGAAATAGACAAAAATATCCGTGAACGTCATAAGCTCTTCTTTAGATATGCAAAATTAATATCTAGGTCCAAGGTATACTTGGTCAAGACCGGAGCCTTCCACAAGCTGCGAGACCTTATTCTGTCAAGCTCGTCGGCCTCCCAGAACCAGTTCAAGGTGCTCCTCAAACTAAGAACGAAGGAAATGGCGAAAATCCTGTTTGAAAACATTCAGCGGTAGACTCACTTGATTTCAAAGTCACTTCTCCCATGCATGATCACTTTATAAACTGCTATTTGCTTTACATTCAACAGCAAAAGTTGACTGAAAACTAACATTTCATGATTACAAGACGTGTAATTGTTACAAATCTCCATATTTAACTTGGGAGTTGTTATTTGACAGCAACTCCTTTATTTAACACAATACAACAGGGTCGATCATCATTAACATGATATGTTTACACCACGTGCTATCGTTAAAACTCTGACATGTCAACTCGCATATAATAGACCTAGATGTCAATGCCCTGGATCATCTACAAAAATCAATTTTTTGCTATGTTTACCCTGTACTTTATAATTCCAATCAAGACTCCTTCAATTTATCTGTACTTCATATCATATGATACAAAAAAGATGGAAAACTTCTGTCGACAGATTACGTTAACGAATGACAGTGATTGTCTGCTAGCAATAATTACATATTATAATATTCTGTTTCATGTTTTGATTCATGCTTAATTCAGTTTTAATTCGCAGTCTATTCTGTATGTCACATCTGCGTTGTTTGTTTAATAATGCCTTTATTATTATTTTTTTTGCCGAATTGTTCTGAATACCTATCGGGTTCTCACCCATCAGCTTTTTAGGAGGGGGCAAAGCTTACGTTCGAAGGAGAATGTACACAGGTAAATCCTCGTAGCATCCAGGGGGCACGAAATACATATTATTGACTTCTCAATAAATATGACCCCAAAAGTATGAAAAGAGAGAGCCATAACTTACGACTTCTATGGCCAGCAATTCTCTTAGCAAATATTTCTATCTCTGCCCCCCTTAAACAGCCCAACATATAGCAGTATATCTTTACACCCCAATGACAACTACCTTTTACAAGGTAGTTTTATCTGAGTTAATGCACTGGAAAGTTAGCCTTGTAAAAGTGGCATATCTTGTAATAACAAAATTTACAACCAGGATGACACTTAGAGCTATGACTAAAATAAAGCAGCATATTTGCAATGGAATATCCAGTAAAATCTCTCCTTTGAGATGAACATTACTTTACAACCAATGATCATTGTCTTCAAATGCAAATAGGTTATTATCATGGCTTCATGCAGGGCAATGATCTTAGTGGAGGGCTGAGGGTTTCTTCTTGATTCTGATCATTCATGTCATTATTAATTAAATAAGCATCTCACATAATCCGGTTGATTTTCAGTTGAACCACAACCAACGTTCTATATGCAAAATCCATTGGTCATTATTTATTAATATTGTTATCTGTTACATACAGCATATTAGTCCATCCATTGTGGAATGTTCCTTGCTAAGATGATGAAGACTGAATGAATAGAATTCGGACAAAAAATCTATCATTGCTTGTAACCTTTTAATTACATCATTACATCATCATCATGTCTTATGGATGGTGTAATATCTGAACTCATCAACTCCCTTCCCCAATCTTCCACTCTCCACGGCAAATGTGTTTTTACCTTATATTTCTTTGGGGGTGCATTGCTTCCATTCCGATTCCGACCCCGACCCTACCCCTAGTATAAAGTTTCATAAATAGAATTAGCCTCCAATCGAACTTTTCGTCATCGTGGCATGAAAACTGGTTAAACATTATTTCATTTATTCCCAAAGACATCCTTCTTTACCCAACTATATTGACACTTATAACTCATAAAGAACTTAATATTTTAATCCTTATAGTGTACATAACATTCCACCTAACAACCGCATGTGTCACGTTTCGTCAGAAACAACAATTCTCAATGAAATTACACAAACAGATGACCCCTTTAATCAAGATATTCAAACACGAAACTTGATGTTGCCCAATATTTTCCAGTACAGTAATGTTCTCCAGTCCAGTTAGTGTTTCTTCAAAAGTAACTTCGCATTTCTTCAAGGGTAGCTTCGTATTTGTAAGGAAACGCTGTCATTTAAGTAGGTGTATGAGTGAGTAAGAGTTCACAGAAAATAATGAAACCTAAGAGTAGGCTCAGGAACCTGATTAAAATTCATGACAGGGAGGGCTAGGGGAGGGGATTTTAGGAACCCTCCCCTGGCAGGGCTGGATCCAGGAATATGAGAAAGGGGGCGTAAACGTCTGCAGAAAGTGCATGGTGCAAAGAGATAGGCTTGGAAATGTAAAATGCTGTTACAAAAAATCATTGCTTTGCAGAAAATAGGGGGTGTACGCCCTTACGCCCCTTGGATCCATCCCTGCCTAGGTATTTTTATGCACACAAAATGAAACATACCAGTATCACAAGGACTGTTGTTTCTTGCACTGTATCGTATTGATGGATTGAAAGCATCACAGTTGCAGTTAGTCTATCTATACCTCCCAGGGCTTTCCGAAGGCCTCTTAGATTGGTTAACTGAGATCCTTCGGCTCATGGATTTTAGCATTTTCTAGGGAATTTTTGGCCGTTCGCAGGCATAGCTAATGATAACATTTGCGGAAAGCAAACAATTTGAAAAATACTGGAAGCGGGTGAGCTGAGGGGAATATAGCCCACAACATCCTATACAGCCAACAAAACCCTTCCTCCGTAATTTAAATTGAAAGAAAAATTGTTCCCTTTTAATTCTGAGAAAGAATGATTATAAAAGGTTGTTTAACGGCTGATTAGATCATAACAATAGTACCATTGTAGTCTCAGCTAGTTGCTCACTTGCTTCACAACCTGGAACGTCACTCTCTATAGGACATATCTTAATTGAGCAAGATTAGACCTATATTGCGTTGGGTTGGGCCTTAAAGGTCTGTAGACATGTAACCAAAACAGTTGATTTACTCGACAGTGACAGAGTAAGATCCCCTGATGAAAAATCCGTTAAAATTATTTGAATATCTTTTACCGTTCTCAAGATACGCGCCTTCAAAGTTTGACCGTTTCTGAGATTTCTCAGCTTCTGTACCAGCAATTAAAAGAGTATGTCAATCTGCAGTACACACACACATACACACCCACACACACACACACATATATATATATATATATATACTGTATATATACAGTATATATACAGTATATATACAGTATATATACAGTATATATACAGTATATATTCAGTGTGTATACAGTATATATAGTATATACAGTAGCCTGCAGACAAGACTTGTTTTTGACACTCATTTACACTGTATATTAACATCCAAGTGAATTCTGCAGCTTTGAGAAGTTTTCGCAACATCTGACTCAGAATGTACTTTAAAACGACTCTAATTTGCATAGCTGTTATGTTCACATGAGACAGCACGGGACGCGCACAATATTGAGAGTGCAGTTTTACGACGTCCTCGGCATACACGATAACGTTGTACATCACGGTTGTATCGTTCTCATAATGCCACCATTTTTGTGACTTAACCGACCATCCCCTATTTAGACGATTACATATCCTTCATTTCTCGAGTGGCCCTAAGCTTAGGGTAGCACGCCCCCATTAATAACTCTGTATATTAGGCTTTGACTGAGCAAAAAGGCTCTTGGAAAAGGTACGGAAACTTTGAGCTCCGCTAGCAAAATATCTTCACGGTCATGGTATAGTAAATTGAATTTGCCATGAATGGCCAACTTGTCAGCTTTCTTGTGAGGGGTAGCTTGTACCTGGCGAAAACTTCTACAAGGTTTTAGCGGGCACTTTACTTTTCCAAATTAGTGTGTAAGTTAATGGAGGAATTATTGGGGTATACGAAAACTTGCATGATGTCCTGAACACTGTGTAGTGCAGTATAGGACATATCTTAATTGAGCAAGGTTAGAATACATTGCGTTGGGTTAGGCCCTAAAGGTCTGTAGACATGTAACCAAAACAGTTGATTTACTCAACAGTGACAGAGTATGATCCCCTGATGAACAATCCGTTAAAATTATTCGAATATCTTTAACCGTTCTCAAGGTACGCGCCTTCAAAGTTTGACTATTTCTGAGGTTTTTCAGATGCCATGCAGAAATTGTGACCTGGAGTGTACGTTGCACATGGTCTGCATTTCTTTTCCAAGTCCTTAATAAATTATCAGTAAGTTGATTGCAAGCTTGTTCCTAGGTTAGTGTTAAGTGTGGGAATTTTCAAAGTGGTCAATAGCTACTTTCACGATAACCTACTAGTACCAGGGCATACCAGAATTACAACTGTCTTTCGAGTGAAGGCTAACCAAACAAAGGATAATATAAGACTTATATCATGAGTCTTTCCTTCCACGTCGTAAACTTACATATGTAGCTCATGTTTATTCATAAAGTGAGTGCAAAAACATTATCTTTTATAACGTTCAATAATTTATAGATTTTGATAGGAATTGCGACTTTTCTTTTCCTTTTTAATGCTTTATACCTCACATAGGCAGGTATGACATGTAAATGCCCACAGACCTTTAATTTAAATTTATAGTGATATTCAGAATTTAGTATTTATTATTTCTTCAAGACAACAATTAGAAGCGCCTAATTCCCGTAAGCGGGTTTTACAGTTCTAGATCCGTCCAGTTCTCATCAAGTCTCCTTTCAAAGTTATACACAGTATCTGCCTTCACAATCTGCTTATTATCAAGACTGTTTCATATGTTGACCTTCTCTCTTTGACTAAAAAGTTCCTCCCTTGGTTTGTACCGAAACGATTCCCGTTATGTACAGGTAAGCTAAGATTAATTTCAAACAGGAGGAGATAATATCCACATTCGACTTATCAGACATAATCTTGAAGGTAACATTGAGGTCACCACCGTGACGGAATCCTCTTACTTCCAAAGTTAGGAGATGTAAAGACTGAATCCTTTCCGGATTATTTCTGTTTCGTAAAACGTTAGCAGGTTTTGTTGCTCTTCTCTGTAAAATTTCAAGGAGATTCATGCGCTTACTCAGATAATGTTACCAAAACTTTTACAACATACCGAAAGTGCAGCTTTATGTATATCTGATAGTTAAAGGGAGAATACAGTCACCCCAAAAAAGAATTGTATAGTAGACTATCCTATTTCCTGAATGGCTCTTGAGAATCATGTGACAGTATTTTTCTCACTCAATTGTAAAATTTACAAGGAGCAACTGCTTGATATACCTTGGATATGCAATATTTATGTTCTAAAATATCATGAAAGATATACTTGGAAGCAAAATGAGAAGAAATTTGGGACATTTAGCTATTGTTTCAAAATAAGTTTGGGGCGACTGCTTCTGACCTTTAATGATTCTTAATGTTTGTACATCAATGTCCTCAAACGGGTGTTTTTGATTTGACGAAGAAAATTTTTGGCTTTATAAGCAGTTGATACACACTTTCTTCCCAAAGTGATCTGTAATTGGCACGTCAAGATCATTTTCCTCGAGCGTCTCCACTAATATTCCTTTCACCGTTCTTATCCATACTATACTTATACTTGAGGGGTGGGGGTCCAACATAAACCTGGTTACACTTTGAAACAATATACCTTACGCATATGACGTCACAGAGGAGAAAGTGCTCCCTCATTTGTAGACAAGCTTGTGTCATTGCAAGTTACACCAACAAATGCACAGCTGATTTGTCTACCGATCTAATACGCGTGTAAAGCGCACGTCACACTAGAGCGATTTCGTGTATGATTACGGTCCTATTTTTGTGAGTTTTAGTTAAAATCTTCTCCATCCCTGGTCCGAAAGAGCCAAAAATTTGCAACCTGTGTAAATATACGATTTGCATCAGAGGACCAGGGGCGGACTGACAATGAACTGGGACCCCGGGGAAAATGGGTATGGGGCCCTCCTCCCCAATCCGAATCAACTTTCCCTCACCTCACCTCACCCTGGATATCCGAATTTTCCAATTTTCATTAAAATTTCCGATTGACAGTGCGGGCCCCCTATCTATGTGGGCCCTCGGGCAGTGCCCGGCTGCCCGACTGCTCAGTCCACCCCCTGCAGAGGACTACAAAAAGGAAATGTAAACTAGTTATTTCGTGACGTCACATCGGTAGACAGCATTTATCGAACGCGCGTGCAAAAATCGTATTGATTTTCGAACAAATACCGCTCGACTGTAACGCTAAAATGGTCGTTATGTTTCCATCATTGGTTGACTTTTTTAAATATGTTGCATTCTGTTGCAGTTTGGTATTATTCTTATTATTGTTTTATAAATTTAGACTTAGGAATCCTTGGGAAATTTGTAGGATCCCCGTCCCTCCGACAAGCGTGATATGGCATAATTTGCGATTTGACGATTGAATCCGGTTTCACCGGATCCGATTAGACGATTGGATGCGAAAAAAGAAGCGTTATTTCTTTGTGTGCTCTAATCGTATAACCACATTTTAAATACCACTACAATACAACCGGGTAACTCTCTTGTTATAGTGCCGAGTCGCACCTCCAGACAGTCATGCTAAGCTTGCAGCCCGAGTTTAATTTTCTCTGTCTGCGGAATGTTTGCCATTAAAATGTAAAAACCTTTAGATGTAAAGTCTTGCTTGTTTACAGCTTTTAAGAGTGTTTTATGCTCTTCAATTAGCTCCACTCAATAGTGTAGACGCTTCTGGTGCCAATTTGACATCTTCAAGTTCATCCCTAACTGAGTGTGTTCAGATAAGAACCTTACATGCCTCATTTCTGTGCTGATAAGTTGCTAGAATAATTGTTTAACTGTAAATGTAAATAAACAATTTTTCAACAGAGACAAAAAATTTCCAAGCTTTTTCTTTTTCACACTAAACTTTATCGGTACAGGATGTTTTAAGATGCAAATATTGGTTGTTTGAGAATTGCAGACTGGGACGGGAATGCCTAGACATTCCGTCTGCCTTGTGTCCTCAATTAAGGAGCAAGACACAAAGCAAGTCACGGTGGCTAAACTAGCTTCCAACTCATACCATGGTCAAAATTTTACCTACGTTCAATTTAAGGAAAGCAAGAAATGAGTGCAATTATTATTCACAAAACCTAACCAAGGAATTATCTGCCTAGGTGAGCTTAAGTAGCCTACGTCGCTGCCCTTGGATACAATTCAGTCCCGTGTCCCAGAGTTCAGTTCAGCCCCCTGGCCCAGACTTCAAAAGAATCCCCTGTCGAATTCGACTGAAGAGTGAAGCAAAATTAATATACTTGATTAGATACTTGCACTCGAGCTGAGAGCCACTGACACCCTAGGGTGACGTCAGGACTGGTACCATCCCTTAGTCGAGGGAGTACTCTTCCCCCGCCCTCCCATGTTGAATATGACCATCATCTCTGGGTCCTCGGGTGAGCCATTTGAATATCATTCCTGCCTTATTTTCTTTATTACGATAAACATATAGCGTTGTTGCGCTGATCTGGTCTGTTGAGCCAGGTCACATTAAAGAGATTTCGGATAGGATTACGGTCAGATTTTTGTGAGTTTTAGTTACACCCTTACAAAAAATAGTGTGTCAACCTGTGTCAGTTACCACGTGTGATCACACGTGAAAAAACAAAAGAAATCACGCGTGTTCCTGGGTGGCAAACCTGTGTTTTTGGAACCCTCTGGACACAGGTTTGACACAGGTTTACACACCTTTTCTTGCTTTCAATTTTAAGCCCCAGGTTTTGACTCAGAATTCTTTGTCAATACTATTTTTAATTGCCACGCGTTTTGCATGTCAAACCTGTGGCAAACCTGTGGTTAACCTGTAGCAAAGTGTGGCAACTGGCAAACCTGTGTCAATTTCACAGGAAAACACAGGTTTCCCTGCAAAAACCTGTGAAAACCCATGGCAGACACGTGAGAAAACCTGAGGATTTGGAACCAATTGACACACTTTTTTGTAAGGACAATCTCCTTCATCCCTGGTCGAAAAGAGCCAAAATTTGCCAACCTGTGCACATATATGACTTGCATCAGAGAACTACGAAAATAAAATGTAAACTAATTATTTCGTGACGTCCCATCGGCAGACAGCGTTTATGAAAAAATCGGAAAAAATTTTAGAACACGTACCGCTCTGTTGATCGGTATACGTTATATAATGGTAGCAGAACAGTTAATCGTGAGAAAAACTAGGATCAGTTATCGATATAGCGTGAACATCCTTAGAATAAAGTCTGAGTAAAACTATTGGTCCGATTTAGAAAAATTCGAATCGGAGGGATTTCGGATTGAAAATCGCTGTAGTGTGTCTCGCTCTTTAGCCTTCTTTGCACGTTTGGGGTGCCCGATTTTCTTGCAAAAAGGCGACTCACTTATGTTAGAACAGAGAATTGCTATTTGACAAATAGCACTTCCGTGGTTAGAAGCAGAAATGTAGCTAGACTAGAGAGGAGTATATCCTATCATGTAGGCTATATCGGTCTGAAAATTGACTAAGCCGACACCACCCATGGTACCGGTAGGTCTCTGCCTTATTGCTGCAGTTGAGATAGGTTCTTACACATACAGGCGTGACTGAAGAATAACCTAGACAAATGACAAAGTCCACTTGGTATCATGACAATGAACTCAACTGCTGTTCATTATCTCAACTGAACCTCCTGCTTAATGCTAAATACATAAGCATTCTCCAATGACAAATATCATGAATACTTGAAGCCTACTATCTAGCCTAAAAGTACTATACCTCCGAGGTAGTACTTCCATGATGCAAGTAGACCTACGTCAGTAAAGCGTGGAATCCCCCCCTAACCCCCTACTTCCGATACCAACAACTTAAATCCATTATTTGCTTCACCACTTAAGCCATAAAAACAAGAATATTCGTGCTACCATCAGACGGTGCACTGTAAAAATGTCCAAGTCAAATTTGAATAGATACTTAGATGAAATTTAACGACACACCAACACAAATGTGTTATATAGTGTCAAGCAAAGCTTAAATACGGTGCAAGTCCTTCCCTTTAGTCGCCTCTTACGACAGGCGGAAAATACCGTGGGCATATTCTGCAACCCCCAGCCCACAGGGGGCTCAACCATGGAGGGGCTTGCTCGGTTTTGTGGCGCCGACAACTCGCCAGTCGTGGGATGAGTAATAACGGTCTTATGTGTGCATTTTCTTGGCGATAGTAGGGGAAAAACTACTCGCCACACACGACCTCCTCACCCTACCTGGATGCAGTTTAACGTCATACCCAGGACAGCAAATTTGAACAGAATCTACTCAATAGGGGCACGAACCGGAATCTTGTCAAATCTTTGACTACATTCAGCTCATAAATAAAACGAATAGTTTCATTTTTGAACCATTTATAGTCAATTTTGAAACAAATCTTGTCAAATATTTGACAAGATTCCGGTTCGTGCCTCAATTGACTAGATGTTTTTTTAGAGTGTACGTATACAGGTGGAGCCTCGTCACACTGTTTGTTCGGGGACAATGGCGCTATTAACGCAGTCGATAGCAACCGTTTATTCCCTTTGCAGGGAAGTTAGCATAGTGCAGTGTTAATTAATATGCTGCCATAGCAAGTTATATCAGTCAATAAGCAACTCCCTGGTTATATCAGAATTACCGTATTTAGATGAGCATGTACCTACCAAGTCTAAAACGATTTAGGGAAGTTACAAGACTTCAGAGGACAGATTCTGTACAGATCTCTCACTACAGAGTAGCTGAAAGTACTGCCCCATAGTTTGTTGGTGACTTCTTCGGGGAGGACGAAAAAGGTAATAGACAGGGGCGTAGCGAAGGTGTTATCTTTGGGTGTGTGTGTGGGGGGGGGTGGAGATTAGGTTTTGCCGACGGATCTGGTAATGCGCAGCGCGAAAACGAGCTTTAGCCGGTGGGGTCCTGGGCCCCGCCTAAGGACCCCTGGCTGGGTCAGGGGGCGCAGCTCCGGAAGCTCTGAGGTTTAAGTATATCTCTGGGTGAAAAATTAAGTCTCAGGATGGATATATTTTTGTTCATAATGCATCATCAAGTACAAACTAGATCCCACTAATTTTAATGTATTAGGCTATTCCTCTCGTCAGGCAGCTATAGTTTTTAAGCGGTTGGGATTCAGAGTCCGCCAGTGCGTTAAACAGGACGTTTTCTCAATGCGACATTTACTGATCTGTGGCCTGGGGGAGGGGTCTAAAGGGAGGGGGTGTCCCCCTCCACTTTGGAAATTTTTGGAATTTGCAAGTTGCCTCGATCGCAAATGGTGCAATATTTGAGTGATTTTCTGCCCTAATGAGGAACCTAAAAATTTACCCCCCGCGGGTAGAATTAGCATGTCGGATTTTTTTTTTTATGCGACATTTGTCGCCGTTAATGCGGCATTGTCGCACAAATAGGGGCTGGCTAAAATACTGGGCTCGCCTAAGGAAGATTCCGGAGGGCGAAGCCTCCGGAAGCTCTGAGGTTTAAGTATATCTCTGGGTGGAAAATTAAGTCTCAGGATGGATATATTTTGGTTCATAATGCATCATCAAATGCAAAGATTCCCACTAATTTTAATGTATTAGGCTATATCCCTCTCGTCAGGCCGCTATAGTTTTAGGAGGTTGGGATCAAGAGGCCCGCCAGTGCTTTAGTTAGCACGTTTTCTCAATGCGACATTTACTGATCTGTGGCCTTGGGGAGGGGTCTAAGGGGAGGGGGTGTCCCCCTCCACTTTGGAAATTTCTGGAATTTGAAAGGTGCCTAGATCGCAAATGGTGCAATATTTGAGTGGATTTCTGCCCTAATGAGGAACCTCAAAATTTACACCCGGCGGGTAGAAATTGCGTGTCAGATTTTTTTTGTGCGACATTTGTCGCCGTTTATGCGACAGTGTCCCACAAACAGGGGCTGGCTAAAACACTGGGCCGGCTCTAGGGCCCCTGGTGGGGGTCCGGGGGCTTCGCCCCCGGAAGCTCTGAGGTTTAGCATAATCTCTCGGTAAAAAATTAAGTCTCATGCAGGATTGGTATATTTTGGTTTATAATGCATTATTCAGTGCAAAGATCCGATTAATTCTTATGTTTTAGGCTATTCCTCCCGTCATGCCACTGTACTTCAGGTGCTGAACCTGTCGTTCAGAATTGGAACACTATGTGTTCAGCATTTGAACACTAGACGCGTCAGGCGTTCAAATACGATAAGTGGATAGACGTCCGAATAGACGTTCAAAAAGGGAGAAAAAGTGTTCAGAATATTAACACAAGCGTTCAAAATATGCTTTGAGCGCCAAGATCTGAAGATGGGTTCTGTATCTGTTTCATTTCGGTGTTCAAAAATTAAAAGCCTGAGATTGCAGTGAAGGCAAGACAAGCACGGCACGCATTATTTTTTCCCGGGATGTTTGTGGGTAAACCGGATCCTCAGAAGTTTGCAAAATTTGTTTGAAGTCAAGGTTAGTGTTTAGAAGACGGGCTAAGGATACCCTCTCCATGGGTAATCGGGTGCTGCTCCCCATGGTGATGATTAAAGTGAGGAATAATGTGCAGAAAGTGGTTTTTCAAGAATGTCATATGACCCGAAATAGTGCACCTACACGGAAGCCGTTAATTTCCTTTCTTTTCCCGAGTTCCCGACGGACTCAGTCACTAGTCCAATTACACCGACGGCCGTTGATACGGCCGTCACATGCATAATCAATTTGCCGACGGGCCTTCAACTTGAATGGACCAATTAGATGAAGAGCCGAAAATCGAAATAGCCGATAACAGACTGGCTCTCTCTTTCTCTTTATTCTTTTCATTCTCCTTCTTCCCTTTCCTTCCCTTCCTTTCCCTTTCTTTTCTCTTCTTCTCTCTTCTTTTCCTCCTTTCCTCTTCTTGTCCTTTCCCTTTCCTCTTTTTGCCGACAGACCGAAAATTTGCCGACGGCCCACCAAATACTGGGGGGGGGGGGTGTGACGACCCCCACACACCCCGCTCGCTACGGCCCTGGTAATAGACCTTATGCATTGACGTCATCACCATCCTTTATAACGGCCATCTTAGAGGACACCCTGCACTGCTGGGTGTACTCAAACGTGTAAAACTGTGTTTGTCATGACCCTGTGGCATCATATGCATAAGGACTATGGAACCAGGGAGTTCTAATGGCATCTCCCTGACGGAACTGTTAGAATGTTGTTGGTTAGGACAGTTCATGACATGCTGTTTCATGACGCCTCTTTGCGTCAGTTTACTCGGGACACGTCGAACAAAAACTATTGAGTGTTTGGATTGAGTAGTCTCAAATGTACATACAAGGAAGTTTGATTATTTCATGGCCATCTGCAAACAACAAATTTTGAAGGTGGAAGAACTTTGGCCAACAAAGGCTGTGAAGGCTTCGAGATCGGTCATCCCCGTACCACCCCATACTTTTACACAATCTAACATTTACTCTTTTAATTTCACAGGAAATAGACAAAAAATCTGTAAACGTCATAAGATCTTCTTTAGATTTACACTGAAATACATACCTATAGATCCAAGATGTATTTGGTCCAGACCGGAACCTTCTACAATCTAAGAGTTTATTGTTGTAAACACGTCGGCCACTCTATCCTAGTTCAAGATACCACTTAATCATAAGACAAAGGAAATGGTGAAAATCATGTTTGCAAACATTCAGCAGTAGAGCCCTTCGAGTAAATGTTGTAAATTCATCAGTTGCTTTCTTTCCTCGGTTCTTTAAAGTGACATGTCCTACACTGATTCCAACTTATCACCTATCATGATTTTCGGTTTCTCCGCTTCCATACCTGATAACACCTAAAACTGCTTACGGAGCTTATGTACTTTATATAAGAAAAACAGGAAATTGACCATTATAAACGCACCATGTTTACATAAGGAATTATCGTTACAGATCTGAAGCTTATAACACATAGACCAAGATGACAATACCCAGGCTGGTTCATCTTCTAAGAAAATCAAATTTTTGTCATGTTTATCCTGTACTCTTTAATTCCAATCACGACTCTCTCCATTTGTCTGCACATGTATTATAGTTCACTTAGCAGCAACAGTTGGATAATTTACCTCTTTACGCATACAAAGCTTAAGGCAAACTTGTAAATCATTTGTACGTGAATGGTTTCTGTAAATCACTGTATATTTATTTCATTGAACCAAAGACCCTGTTATGCAGCAAGCATCGATTCTCGAATCTTGGTCATATGCTATAATCGTCAGACCACCAAACTAAGTTCTGTCTTCATGTCATAAAATCATTTGGGTCCCAAGTCCATTACTAGATCTAGTGTAATTCGTACTTGCCACCTCGCCATTGGTTGCAAACCTGAAGAACGTCGTTGTCCTCGTCACTTTAGTTTCAGTTTCATAAACTTTATTTCAGGCTCTTTCACCTGGTGATGAGAGTCATATAATATACGTACATACATTCATATTGAAAGAGACTGTGGCGTGATTACAGAAAGCTTGCGAAAGCTTGTAAAGGTAAACATAACACAAAGTACTGTAAGACTACAGACCACATGGAACAGAACACTGGAAAAACACAAAAACTAACAGAAAATCAAAATGAACTAAAGGAGAAAAGGCAATACTATATTAAAAAGTAGTCATTGCAGAAGTCTCGTTCCAAATGGATCTGTCACGCATGTTCGTTACCAGCAATGTAGCTATCATATTACTTCATGTTTTTCTCAGATTATGAACTGTGATCGTCATCATTCATTTGCTATCACCTTGTTTACTCATTAATGGCATTAGTTGCAACAGCATTTTTATCTCTTCCCCTTGTTTCTTCATTATGTATAGATCACATCAATATCAGCGTTCTTTGTTACTTAATTGTCTGTCTGCCTCAATCATAAAATGGTGGTCGTCATGCTAAAAATATAATAGTCATCACAGTGTCACCATCAATTTATTGTCTTCATTAAGATAGGTATTCTACTCATGATCGACCACTTTCCCTTTCTGCGTTCCATACACTACAAGGGTACGCAATAGCTTCCAGTACCCATACAGACTTGTATATCTGTGCTAAAAGTATAACCTAATACGAAACTAGAACAAGGACGGTTACAAGGACAGTGTAACCGTACGATATGTTCTGCCCTTCTTTGATCCTCTTATGTTTCAGGTGTGATTACTGATTAACCTCCTGCCACAAGTTTTTCGATGCACTGAGCACGCTGACAACTCGACAGGTGGCTGTTTAGTATTGCATAGCTCTCTTTGAATCCCAGCTGGTTAGCTTTTTAGCTTTGACAAGTGAGTGAGAAAAGAGCACTCAACAGCAAACAGTCAAACATTACGAATCTCTTCGGAACTTTAAGAAAGTTCAAAACGTCCATCGCTTTTAGGAGGTTAGGCATGCAAGGTGCCCTCGATTGCAACGATTGAGAACAAGTGATAATTTCTCGTACAACTGAGGTCTAGCAGTTTTCTTATTTAATTAATCAACAAGCAACTTAGGAGCAGCACTGAAAAGACACTAATAATTTGATAACAGATAATTGTAGTCATTGAAGTTAGAAGTTTTGAAAATGAGGTTTAATAAAAGGTTACCTTTTGAATTACATTTGATTTCATCTTGGTGTTGGGTTTTAATAATTGTCGAGCGGAATTAAAGATATGTTACCGTACTGTCTAGTGCCGGAAGCGGGAGAATATGGGGTTAAAGCCCCTTGCTATGACAAAACAGGAAAGTTGCAATTTTTATTTGTCACAAACCCTCAGACAAAGCTCTTCATAGATCCTTTCTTTAAAAAGTAATTCTCTTAAATATTTTGTCAGTAAACCACGTCTTTATCCTCTTTTATGAAAAGTCCTGTAGGCTGTTTTCCACCGCAGACGAAAAGCGGACACGCTTCCCTCCAGCCAAAGTGATCATGAAGAGGCACACTGTCCTGAACGAACTGACCAGTCTTGTAGACTTATATGGACAACAAGATACAAAATGGTGATTAACCTCACAGATAGTACGTTTCAGTCTTCGGGCGTCATGTGTGTAAAAGGCAATTCAGTGTTATAGTCGAGTCCCTACCTTTCAAGCCCGAGTCACGGATATTCGAGTCCAAGTCCGAATGACAGGGACCAAGTCTGAGTCCCCCCTCCTCCTCCCCTTGTAGAAAGTATACAACAAGAATAAGAATTAACAAATGCGCATTTTTTACACTGCCGTTTATTCCATCTTTTTATGTATTATGATAGCTTATAGTCTTTAAGTAACAGTAGAACTCTGGAACTGTTACGAATGTCATCTACACCAGACAGCACATATTGCAAAGACGCGTGTAGAGTTGTACAGGAACAGCTGAGAACAACGTAAATGCTATGTGGGGAAGGATTAAGTGAATAAAAGTGACACGAAATTCTGCCGGTCTCTAGCCCGGTTTGGGGAAATTTATGGTCGAGTCACTTGTCCAGACTGTACGAGACCCAGTCTGAGTCCTTGCTCTCCGATTTCTTGCTTTCCGAGTCCGAGTCACGAGTCTTTAAAATGGTGAATCGAGAACGGTCTCTCGTCAGAGAACGCTCTCAATTTCTAGAGCACTGATAACCATGACTACTTTATGTAGAACTTTTTTAATTTAAACTCGATGCAAGACAGATTCCCTTGTCACTGAGATATTCGGTTATATTTCATGCCATACAAGATAGATGACTACTTGATGCAGTTCACATCGGAGGATTCTACTCTAGGTCCGTCATGCAGAACTTACACATTTATCCTTTATCTTTCTACTTTGACACATCCCTTATGACTCTGGTTTGGAATCAACATCACTTCTTGGCCCGCTTGGCTAGATATTGTGAGCACAGTGAGCGTCTAGCCTTTTCGATACGAGCAAGATATTCACCTAACAGACTGACTTATACGATGGAACAATCTGAGGGATGGATGTTATCATTCGCTATGTTCTCCGGAGATCGTTGGTGTTTTCGGCTTTGGACCGTTTGGACTTTGGAAAGAATCTGTGCCTTTCACCTAGTCCGGAACAGGGCCACCCATGACAGACATTAATATAAGTCTGAGGAGTCCCTGGACGATTTCCCGAACAACTCCCTTGGGGTCATTTCTACCCCTATAATTCTCATCTGGACAATTTTTCCCCGGACAATTCCTACCCTGGACAATTCTTAATTTTCTTGTATCAGGCGCGGATCTAATGGGGAGGGGGCTTTCCCGGCCTCAGCCCCCCCCCCCTTTTCGTCACATCAACAATAACAAATACGCGAAAATTAGCATAATGTTAATCTAGGAGAATATTCAAGGGGGCTTTCAGCCCTCCCTTTTCGAAATTTCTGGATCCGCGCCAACTGTACAGATGATGTCTAAGGGGTAATTGTCATGGTTGTGAATTGTCCGCAATGGAATTGTTCGGGAAGTCTTCCTGAGAGCTTTTAAGAGGAAATTGCAATAGTCAATCTCTTTTTGGTTTTCCGGAGGAAACACCATTGCAACCGTCCAATGCTGAACTGGCAAAACGGCTGTGTGTTCGTGCATTTTAACGTCGACAGTAATTCTGATCGGCAAAACTTTCCCCACCTTGTACAACACTTGAAGCCGACGACACTTTTTGGCACTTTGCTACTAGCCGACGTAGCGGTTCTCAGTGGCTCCCTTCCATCTGAATCTGCTGCTGATAGTTTTTTTTTTTTCATAACTCGAGCTGTACGGAAAGCTTTACTCGCTCTGCTTGTTAAGGCTGATTGATACTATGACATTTGTCCCCACTATAAAGGAACTGTCCATTTCATGAACACAGCCAACTATGGTCCAGTTATAAAGTGTGCAGTGTAAGTTCATTATCGTCGTGCATGAGCTCCGTGCATGATGTGATTTTGCTTTTGATGTACGTTTTGTTCTTTTAATCGTTACGCAATATGTACCCACCGCTTTTCAAAGATGATGCAGTATACGGAGAATGAGAAAAAAAGGGGGGTAGATGAGAAATATGTTCTTACGACTTTAAATGAGTTCCATTTTGGCGAAGAAATGTCCGTGAAAATCCTCATTCCAGCAAACCTTTCGGAAAATTGGACAATCATACCAAATGTCCATTGCAATACGTATGGTTACCTTTACAACATCAAATGCAATACTTCTTGCAATTAAACTGTAAGCATACAATAGGCCAATAATCTTTATTATACTTGTTATGGGATTACGTAACAATCTCACCGCTAGGTATCATACTCTACGTACACTTTGGTGGTACCCGCAGAACATGTGGGTGACATTTCTTTCAACTTAAGTCCCAACTGTCAAGAAAGAAGGGTGAAAAGAAATCTCCGAAGAGCAAAGAGCGTGAACATGTCTTATCAGCATTCTCCTTTATCAGATGCAGTATATACCGGGGACACCAGGGACAGTTACCCCCTCCCCTTCATGGGAATTTCTCTAAGTAATTTTTTATCACATGGATCTTTAAATCTTTGGTTTAATAAAATACAGAAAAAAATGTTTAGATGCAGCTTGTAAAGCACTGAAAGTGTCGTTTCCAGCAATAATGGGAACATTTTTGGCACTCCAGGTATTTACTTGGTATACTGAATACCAACTGATGCTCTGCTTAGCCTGCTGTCAGCCCCCCCCCCCCCCTTCATGCCTAAAAATTTCTGCGTAACACCATGTTCAACCTAGTTTAAAGGTGATCGGTCGTCTTGAAATATTGTTTGTGACGTCAGCCTTTTCTTGACATGTTTCTGAGGCGTCACTGTTCAACAGATACACCGTACAAGCGTGGTATAGCTAATCGGTAAGCAAGACGAGACGGCATGTAGCTGCATACCTACTAGATATACCGATGTCATCATAGCTACTTGTATGGTGTATCCGTTCAACAGTTACGACTACAGAACATGTCAAGAAAAGGCTGACGTCACAAACAATATTTCAAGACGACCGATCACCTTTAACATTTAAATCTATTTTTATATACATTTCTGATATGCATGGGAGATGTTTACTTGTGACTAGTACCTTCTAAGATTATCGGCATAGATAAAAAGCCTCTGTCCTACATTGTAGCGTACATTCTGTCAAATTTCCCCGAAACGAGATGGATCAAGATAATGACTTCTACACACTTCTTCGATTCAGTGAAAATAGTTCAATCAGTCGCTTTTCCTGCATGAGTATGTGATGGATTTCATGGGAGCAGTGACCGATTCTGATTAGAAAGTCAACTGAAAGTACCAGTTACACGTTCAATGTGTCCTCGCGATTTCAATAGCGATGGATTTATCCAATTACCATCTGCGGATGCTTTTATACAGTTTGACGAACACTTTATCAGGCATATGGCAAAGTTTCTAAGAATGGCACCGAAAATCTATGTCATGACAGATTGACGAATATATCATGGGCGGTATGCCTTTTGTCATTTCCGCCATTGTCCGTATGGTCACTTCTTGATTTAATCCTGGAAATGATTTTATGAACAGATTGCTTCCTGTTTATACCATTTTTTATCGGTGGAAAAAGGAAGGGTCTTGGGGTACTAATGAGGCTCAAATACCAAAACTGATGTTAATCTCAAAGTAATTCATCTCAGGCTGAATTTTGAGGGTAAAGCTTAATCGCACATAATGATTAAGGAAAAAATCTGTTCAAAATCTATTCATAAAAAGTGAAACACTACCCAAATATTAATTGCGATTGGATCTTAACGATTTTATTTAGGAAATAAGAGAAATTTACCTAATTTTTGGAAATATTGTGTATTTCAAAAGTAGAAACACGTGTAAAGTAGTTATCGACAAAGGGTCAAGAACCCTACAGAGTCTAGCGCCATCTGTTTGAAATGTCAGGAAGTGAAAGGCTATTGAATATTCGAAGAGAAAGAAGAGCGTTGAATAAATGAGAGGGCATCCCTCATGAATAATGCAAAACTCTCTTTACTCCCACTGGGTCCAGTTTGTTTTGTTTTGGCAGTTTTACTGTCCATGTAAAGTGGAACACATAATTTCATTTATTTCACATGCCCCAACTCACCTTAACAGAGACTTGTAGCGTTCCAACAACTTCTTTATTCTACCGGAAACGGAAAAACGAGCTCCATACAATATTTAGAGCAGTTCTCTCCCACTGAATTTGCTATAATGTACAAGGACATGTGTTGATCAAACCGCTCTTCTGCACTATCGGCTGTGAAGTTTACATATACACTTGGCCTCCTTCATCACACGCGTGATTTTATTTATAACGGTTCCTTCCTTCTTGGAAGGTTGCCTTTGGCACTTGAGGTAATTAAAACGATAGATGGGAGGGAAAATATTTGTTCTATCGATTATTCAATATCACTAGAATCTGAATATTTTGGAAGGGCCTATAAACAGGTGGAAGCACTTTGCTAGAAAATGATTGCTGAACTTTAATTTGCCTTGGGAATAGACAATATCCCAAGCTCCCAACACCAACACTGAAAAGTATTGAGTAAGGACGTATCCACTTTCACTATCCGATCTCCCTATGAAATAATGTTTACAAAACGTGCCACATATACTACCTTGAAGCTTTCTTATTGCCCAAATTATGTTTCTCTTTTCACATTGCTATGAATGTCAAGATTAGGGGCAATTGTCACGTATAATAGGCCTCTAACTTCTTCGGGCGCTTCTCTGATATACAATGATTCAATTGGAGGGACGACCTTGTCGTTATTATCAGATCGTTAAAGAATACTGCTGCGAGGTAAGAGACCCGTTCCATTCAACTGACCCAACACTGCAATGCCCTAGATTTGAGATTCACTTTGCAATTCTGTCACCGAGTTTGAGAAAGTAACTTCGACATTAGGTGTGACCATGTGTTAAATTAGAATTAAAACAGGAATATTTTAACCTGCTTTCAAGTATGACATAAAACACTAACTCAACCCGGCGTTGCTTTGGATAAAATTTTTGGTTATTTAACTAAACATTTTTGTGGAATTTTACGTCTTTTCAACAGCAAATATAAATGTGACCATTATCATAGCACCGACCAACAATATCTCACTTCATTTTTATTTCACTTGTTTAAAAGAATGACCTTTATCTTGCAAGGCCAAAATGCCATTTTTATTTCCTATCTAACAGCTTCAAAAAGTCTGATTTTCATCCTACAATCTCAAAGAAGTAAGGACCCAAGAATCAATGCTGCCCTGTGCATGATGAAAGCAGGCAATCACAAGTATCCCTATTCATATTTTACGTAATTCTGAAAAACAAAGGGACACGACAGACACACTCGCTTATGTGTCCACCTTTAATCCTAGACATCCGGAAATTTTCAATTTAATATGCCATAACATGCCTATTTTGAACTGCAGCGTCAAAATGAATACTGTCATGAAAGACGTAAGACTTATCAAAAGCAAACGACAACCACGTAATTTGAAAAAAAAAATGTTAACCCAAGCAACGTTTGAAGACAGCGAATCAACTTCGCAAATAAGCAAATGCAACCGCCCTCGTTGCAAAATATGCCCTATAATAATGCAGGGCGAGAAAATTCATTTTTCTGCCACAGACGAGGACTTCTTTGTTAAAACTAACTTTACGTGTGAGTCCAAAAATGTTGTATATGTTCTTAGTTGCAGTAATTGTAATGATCAATATATAGGAAGCACAACAAATTTTGCGAAACGTGTTACTTTACATAGAAGCCAGGTTAAAAATGAATGTTATAGGATTTTGGAAGTTAGTAAACATATTCATACATGTGGTAAAAATAATTTTAGAATTTCACCCTTCTATCAATGCTCCAATGAGAACCAACTACTTATTAAGGAAAACTATTTTATCTGTAAATACAAGCCGTCACTAACAAATAATTCTGTTCACTGTACATAGCTAACTATTGTATTTTTCTTCTTGGAGTTCTCGCCGCTGTGCGGCATCACATTGTAAATAGCTTCTTTGTTGAGCTTTAATCCGGTAAATAGCCTCTTTGATGGGCAGAGAGCAGAGAGGCCTATAATCTAACGATTTGTTTACTTAAGTGTGTAAAAACATCCGCCAAGTCTAATTGGCATTTACCATTACACCTCTCCAATTTCTTTGCATCAACTAATTTTGTACATACTCGTGTCATTTACCTCTGAGTCATTTACCTCTGAAGATCCCGCACGAACGGGTGAAAGCGCTTAGGATTTATTACATTTTATGATACCATTTTGGTGGTGTTTTGTGAAGTTATTTCAACTTTTCTTTCTATATTTACACTTCACGACGTGTTTTGCTTACCTTCTATCCACATACATACATACACACACACACACACACACATATATATATATATATATATATATATATATATATATACTGTAAAACCCAATTTGTTGGGATAACTTATTAGACTTGAGGTAACTTGCTGCACGGAACTTTTATTCATTAACGACGTTCGAAATTTGTCGCTGTGCCTGACTAACTTTAAAACAATCCATGGATACAGTTAAAACAGGGAGGTGTTAGGCCTCCCTGGTTTAACTATCGAGAACGCCAGTCAAAAGCCTAGACTGAAAGTTAACCCTATTATTCACTGTTGATGTGTTATGTGAGAAAATTTATTTAATTCACCATTTCCTTTACTTTACTTTCCATTGCCCAGAAATGTCAAACTGTGAATAAGCGACAACCATTTTATTAGCAGGTATCTGATTGGTGTTACAATTGAATATCGTTTGGTGCTAGGAGGAACTCTCGGTCTTCTATTTGATAAAAGTCTAAAAGCAAGAGAATAAATTAGAATCAAATTTGTTTCTGGGTCGTGAAACATTGGTGAAAAAAATGAGGCTAAGTAGAATCAATTAGAGGCCGAAAAAGAGGACAAATTCACGACGTCATTAATGCATCACAATAAAGTTAATGTACAGTAGCTTTGACTCTGGCAATGATATCTAGTACTTTGAATTGACACTTTATCTAGGACTCCTGACCTGATTGGGGATTTATTTCTTCCCTTAAATATTAAATTCCAATAACCAAGGGACCGGTTTGAATTTGGTTTATGGGGATGACCTAAATTTTCACACAAAGGCTACCATGCCTTTGTCGAGATAAATAAGATAAAACGTAAAATCATGATAAAATCATGATAACAATTCACGAGAGGGTAATGCTCTTCTAAACTGGAGCAGTTTTAACTATACAGTTGGTAGTGAGATCCCTCTGTCAGTAGTTTGGGTTCAATTGTTTAAAATTTGCCTAAACTGCTAATTGCCGTTAGCTAGAGTTGGTAGTATAAAAGGCAAATGTTGAAGTGCCTACATTTTCAGTAAGATTAAAGTAAATTTTCTGTATTTAAACCATAACTTCCATGACTATCTTAAACTGTTACTTTTCTTATTTACCCTAAGATTGCTTTCCTTTTGATTCTTTGCCGGAGGCAAAAGGAATCTATGCAATCACCCTGGTGAGTGTATGTGTGTATGTATGGGCGTTTGTGACGCTTGCCTGGTAAACACGATATCTCAAGATAGCAATGATAAATACTTCTCATATTTGGTACATAGAATTATCATATTGAGAAAGAGAACTTTGTTGTTTTTGGTGGTAGTTAAAGTTCAGGTGCGGTCACCAGAGGTCATAAGCCGAAAACTTTGTAAACACGATATCTCTAGGTACGAAGCATGGTTACGTTTCACACTTGGTTTTTGGATGCGTTATAAACGGAAAATAATTTCAATTGTTTCTGGTAGAGCTCACGAAAAGCCGGACACAATTTGGAGGTACCCCCATTGTCTATATATTTTAGTTTACGGGATTTTCGTAGTTTCACCTCTGATGACCTCGCATGACCTTCAACAAACCCATTGGGTTCTCTCTCTTAAAATAATAAATCTATATACCAAGTATGAAAAGTGAGGTCACGTGACGTCAATGCATTAGTTCCATAGGCTTACCTGTAACAATACCGTACAAAACTCAATGGACAATGTGTGTGTATGTGTTTCCGTAGATTCATGGGTTCAGAACTCCTGTACCTCTGAAGAGTGAATTTAAATTTGAAAAATGGTTAATTTTGAAATGCTTGAGCATTTTTCGTATGAGCTCGTTCATTTTTACTTCATACGTATCAAATAAAAAGACAAATGATCATATTGTAATAATTCTGATCTGCGCAGCCTAAACACAGCCAATGCCATTTAAAGATACTGGATGAACATTCTAATGCTTACAAATTCGTACACTCCAAGACTTTCGTTTGGCTCCCTGAGGCGGGTGCCCTATGGGGATAGCATGTTGCGAGCTCGCCTCCTGAGACAACTTTGGTCTGCGAGTGGATTATATGACTATCAAAATGGCTCTTCAGAGGAAAAGGGTTCCCCAACCCTGGTTTAAATGCTAATTACTTTTTTCACTTGAAAGGAATGACTTTTGACTTGACTTGAGAGAAACTGACTTGTGACTTGCCTTCAAGGAAAATGACTTGCTACTTGACTTGAAACATGACTTGATTGAGAAAAAACAAATTGGTTGAACTGTTTAGTTTAATGTAGCAACTAAACAAAAGAGATGGAGTTGTTTTCCTGAGGTAAGAAGTGACTGGTGAAATTAGTTTCACCAGGGAGGGTCTTTTGCACCTTCTTGGTTTCACCATGGAGCTAATACTGAGACAGGAGAAAGAAACTTCACAATCCCTTTGAAGCCGACGATCATACCGCGAAGGTCAAATTCATAAAAGTAGTTAACATTATTAACCCCTCTCTCTGTGTACTTCATTAAATATTCAATAAGCTTAAAATGTGCTTGGAACTAAGCACAACAGGTACAGGTCGTCTGCTAAATCTTGAAGAGGACACTCCCGAATTTTGCCTATCACTATAGCATTGCCAGTCGCTTTAAATGGAAATTAAATCGCTCGTTTCGTCGCGTAGTGTCGATTATACAGTATTGCTTTGATTCCTTGTTAAAACTGAGTATGTATAAACCCTTTCCAGTATGCTTAATTATGTGGAAATTGATCAAAATTCAACTGCAAAGTAAAGACTCGTATAACAAGTCTGCTCATTTGCGTATGGCATTAACATTATTCCTGGCACCAGCATCTATTCTTACGAAGCAATGACCAGTCGTTTTGAATTTTTACCCTGAATTTCTTATTTACCTGTTGGCAACTTTCTCGGCATCAAATGATTGCTCTATTAATCCACTTGTTAGGGTATCAGTAGAAATGAATGAGGTTGCCAATGATAAGAAGTGTAAATTTTAAGTGCCAGACAAAAGAACTGAAAAGCAGTAAGTCTCATCATGGATCATTACAGGATTATCTCCTTACGCATGTCTGTATCTAATTGGATAAGCATAACTAAACTCGAACTTTCTTCTCCTGTCCAGGTAGTAACTCCATGGTTTCACTTTATTCTTTAATCAACTTTGATCCCATCAGTTTCATTAAGATACTATGTGCTGGCTTAGCATGACACAACAGGGATATTTTCGCACTAAAAGATTTGCCCGTCAAAGGCAACTTACTAAAGTTTTCTCTTCTTGGCTGACATTTAAGAGAGTTATACAAGCTTATATATATATATATATATATATATATATATATATATATATATATATATATATATATATATATATATATATATATATATATATATATATATATATATATATATATATATATATATATATATATAGTACCGAACATGCACAGCATTTTACTATGTGTCACCCTCAAACAGTAAGATTTCAAGGTTTCGAAGAAATCCTATACCAATGAAAAAGCTTACTAATAAATGTAACTGATTTCTAGTTGGAATATGGTTTATGGTTTGCCGGAAGCTCTAGTAAACTATTCCACATTTTTGTCAGTAGTAAAAAACAAATTTTTCCTTTTTGGATAACAGTGTAGAGAGCCCCCAATTTCATAAGTGTTTGTACTAAAACTACTGTACCATTCGGCGTAATAAAAGCAAGGTGCGCCTAAGGCATCTTGTTTATCGATTCAGCTGCCGCAATGTTTCAAGTTCACTTGTCAAAGTGACAGTCCCTCAATAAAAAATGACGAGTTAATCAGAAAAGTTTTCCACACTAAATACTGAAAATTCTTAACAACATCTTTTTTCATATCTGGAATTAGTGATCTGCCACGGGCAATGAGCAATTTTCTCACTGTTATGGTACGCGTAATTGAATCGATAAATGCGATTTTATAAAGGGAAACGTAATACTTTGAACTCTCTGACCCCTGCCCATTGTCGTTGAATCATGACGGAACTAAATCCTTCGACGATCACACTCCACTCAAGGGGATAATATGGTACGGTGCTATCCACAAATTTATCGAAGTTTAAAGACAGAAAATATATAACTTTTAGTAAAGAATTGTTAATTAAATGTGAATACGTCACGTATCAACATTTTTCTTGTCTACTTGCTTTATTACGATTTAAATGAAGTTGTAAATAAGTACGAAATACTATATATTACTGGACGACTCAGTCACTTATATCTCAATGCCATAGCCTGTCATGAAAGATAATATGTTTTTTACAAATACTTTCCATCCCTTTGTCAGACTTTGTCACCAGTAGTTTCCATCTGTGATGATTTGCGAGCTGCTGAGTCTATTTTCGACTTCTTTATGATCAACTACAGTTCATAATCAGACTCATCCCAGTGGTGAACGTTTCTGCAACTGCTACGCACTTGTGATACTAGAAGAGAATATATGACCACACACCAGGCGGGAAAACAGTCAAGAAGAGTCAGAGGAGGTAATCAGGCGGAGAGTTTAATGTATAATCACTGAGTAACGGAAAGAGGAGGCTCATCTTTCGTAGATGATTCAATGTTCGCGGTTAAACCCTTCGTCTCTTTTCGTGAATTCGGAGTTAATGGAAATAATTGCCTACCAGCTATTCTGCTTCCCAAAGGATTCTAATCCTTGGAGGAAAGAGGTGTATCGTTGACACCTAGCTTATACGAATCTCTAACGTATATCTTTCTTGTTTTTTCTTTTTATTTTACAAATCCATCAAGAGTCATACGACATTTTCACTTCTAGTGGAAACCAATTTACCCACACGTTTCTTATACATTGCTTTGTTTATGTGGTATTTATGTCATGGATAAAACGTTCTTTTTATGGCCACGTTGGATCAAACCGCGAAACAATACTGTAACATGACTGTTTTGATGCATGTGAAGGTTGAAAATATACAACTTTTGAAAGAGGACCCAAAGTAAGTTTGACAGCAGCTTTTTGACGTTAGTTTCCTTATTTAGAGGTTGAGCGTAAGCTTAACCTTTACCAGACTGCCAGACACGTAGACAAAAAAGAATCACGCAAACAAGCACTCATATGAAATCTGGTACGTGAGAATCTTTCAGTTCTAGAGAGTTGAATGACAAAGTTATGGCATTTCTACTAAATGACAGCAACACGCGCAGTTAACATTAGGATCAGTACTGTGTGCCATGCACGGTGAATATATGAACAGCATCGCGATGATACATTAGGTGCAACTGGGTATATTTTGCACTATAATAGTCAGATTGGCAAAAGTTTATTAAGATCAGATTGTTAATAACAAGGTTTTTGTTAGAAAAGTTGAGAGCTAGTCTTTGCCTGGAAGTTATTGATGTCATCCACAACCGAACAGGAGCAGCAGCAAAACAGCATGGATACTAAGCAGCCTAACCGTAAGTATACAACTTTCATTAGATACAATTTCTCTTACAGTTTTGTCATTTGTAACATAAAAAATGACTTTTTAACTAAGTAGACGGTATCCGAGTGGCATTTCAGTTTGGTAGCATCTGGTAGTAATGTTTTTTGTTATTTTTTTTTTTTGCAAACAGTAGACAATAAAACCATTGCTTATGTGTAGAAAAAACGATAATTCTAGTTTTCTACAGCAAAAGAACGGACGGAAATGACCCAAACATTTAGCACGTGCTGACTTTGTATTTTTGGTGAAGTGAGAGTTTATAATACTTCAGACATAGCTTTCAATTCAGTTGACATGAAATTATTTTGACTCAGAATAAATGACAAACATTCAGACATTCGACGTATCACCATGAGTGATTTACGAAGGAGCGGAATGAGGGAAAATATCCCATAGAAGGGGGTTACCATTATCCTGACCAATGTGAAATCAATGGTGTTGTTCTGTAGTTGCAATCTAGTTTTGGAAGGTTTTATCCTCATAGTAAAGTAGGGAACGTTTAGCAGCTTGACTTGACATCTGGCCATTGTACTCAATTCAGAACTCATGGATGATTTCCATAAAAGCTGGTACTCTATTCAACCCACTTCACATGTACTTGTCTTGTGAAACCCCCTTGCATTCTTGTGATGTGACTTTTCTAAAAGTCCCTCCAGCTGAAGGATGCCGGAGACGTAACAAAACTTGACCGTCGAGGAAATTCTTCTCCCCAAAGAAGCTACACCTCCTGATGGGATACTATAACTTGTATTTGTGTGATTTACGTATCTATATTCGTGCTCGGAATGTTGTACTTACCGTTTAGGTCTGAATACCATCAACGTACGTAAGCTACAAGAATTTGTTGTGCAGCTGTACCGGTACTTCTGGTCTTTTGCCTTTAAATCGAGCTAGTGAATGGTCCAACGATCTTGGTCACAAGTTGTGCTCACGTTGGATTATCATTGTTTGGTAGCATCGTCGGTTAATTGCAAAGAAAGGAAATCCCTTAAGATCATTCACATAGCAATTACATCGAGTATAAACTAACGTATTGAATTGTTGACTCCTTCACAATCATAAATGAACCTTTAAAGCTAGATACAAATAGGTCTTATGTATTACAGTCCCTAAGCACATTGCCAAAGATCGAGGCCGGTCATGTAGGATGCACTGACGAAAAAGTCAACAGTGAAATCACTTAGCCTTTTACCATGTCTATAACAGATTGAAATTAATGGGGGGGGGGGAGGGCAATCTTAAATGTTTTTAGGGGTAAGGAACAGATAGGGAATGAAGATGTAAGTTGTCCCAACATGCTGTAAATGTAGATTGTAAGTAGTATGTGGTTTACGGTGCTTTGGAAAACTATTTAAACGTAACATCGCACCCCCCTCCTCCCCGTGTAGTTTCAAGAGATTCAGTAAACCAGGACCAAGATATACAGATATAGGTAATAGGGTTTGGACGACAAAAACATATCTTCCGGATAATCTCCCATCTTGCATTGCATATTATAGTTTTGTGTAACATCTTAAACAACTTTATAGGTTTTCCATTAAAACAGTGTTCCGTGCCGGGTATTGAATTTATGCTGTGTTCAGACCCATAACGATATCATATTCCGACTTGAAGGACTTCGTCCAAACTTTGTCTGAGCGCAGCGTCTGAACCCCACCGTGACCATTAGGTGTGCCCCACTACCTCATCCATGTCCTTTCGAAATAAAGCAAAAACCAAAAAATGACGTTCTTTTTGTATCTTTTATATTGACCACATTTCAAGCACCATCAACGATTAAAAAGGTAATTATTTTCCGTTCCCATCCTATTGAGGGTGCGGTAGCAAAGCTACCTGGATAATGAAACTTATGGGGAATAAAGAAACTTGTAAGTCATTCCTGAGGTAAAGGGCAAGGGAAGCCTTTCTACTGAAACATGTAATGAACACTGTTCGGGTGAGAGCAAGTTATTCTGAGGTCTTTGAGGGTAATCATGTCTACTTTTCTGATGACCCGCACATAATTATGAATCTTAAATTACCGATTCCTCAGTTTAAGGACAAACAATTAACTTACAACAAATTCTACAGAACCTTAACAATGTAGGTCACAGCATCGTCAATAGAACAAAGATACCTATATTTTGCTCAATGATATTGTAACAAAATATTTAAATAATGGGTGTATCATCATCCTTTGTGTAGCTAGTTTGTGCTAAGACACGCTCTATCCTATTATTATTATTATTATTATTAACATTACGTTTGTACACTTTTAATCTTATGTAATCCTAATCATTTAACAGTTTCCCGAAGGTTGCTTTTCCTTCCTTTACAAAACAGCTGCCACATTGATGAGGTATTCCTATTAACAATAGACTTTTATTTTGATTATTATAGTAGGCTTATTTTAGCGAACATAAAGATTGTAATCTTCCAGGAAAAATATGACAGACCGATGTTCTTGCTACAGAGAGGACGTTTTAGTTGAATGGAAGAGGCAGTGAAACATATTACAGGTCGGAAGGACAAACAAATGATCTGACGACTTTAATTGACAGACACAATTGAACAAATAGACACAAAAACGAGAAGGTAGGGAGACAGACAGATGAACCCCTGCATACAATGGAAAGTGATAATCTTAAGTTCTTCAAAGAAAACGGCTGATAAAGTTTAGCCGGAAAGAGCTGTGATATTTATTGTCAAAGTTGTAGGGGGCATCAAAATATGCATCAGAACATTCGACTGCACTAAAAATTGTTCTTTCACACCTCACTATTCTATTGTTTAAGTGGGGGTGTATAATGTTAAAAATCCAATATTCTATGTTCTTTGGAAGCAGAAAGAGCTCTGAAATACCTTTATGTGGCATTCGTTGTTTCTATCAATTGTTCCTTTGCGATCACTGCATTAAGTGTATACCTCGGAAGTGCACGGAAAGTAACAGTTGACCATTTTTAGCGAGGCAGATCCCTCATGGGGTCTATATATGAAGTGGTAAATCAGTGTAATCTTGAAGTACTTAAGAAAAGTCTGAGGCAGACAGGTTGATGATCGCCACTAACTTAGACCATTCAGGCACGATCAAGTATACTCTCCTATAGGAATCTAAAACAGCACGTACGTCATCATGTCACATAAAACTAGCAATAAAGATTTTCTCTGTTCAGACTCACTTGCTACGTTGATGGGGATGCAGCAATTTATCTGACTGACTGTAATACATGCAGTAGGCGTTTAATCTTGAGCCAGAAGTTTACCATTACCAAACGCCCGAATAAAAATCAAACATTTATGCAGAGCTGAAGGCATAGGCGTACGAGGTTGGGGTCTTGAGCAAAAAATTTCAGGGCAGTAAAGTGTTTTTTTTTTTTAGGGTAAGTTTTATGTCATAATTGTTTGCCACTAATCAGGGCACGGACCTTCCCCTTGTGAAATGCCTTTCAGTACCATAGCTGAACAGGTACCCTTGGTCCCCCCCACCCCATCCATTGATTTACGAAAACAGAAGATCACTTGTACGCAGTGGCAAACTATACTCTGTCTACTGTGAAATCAAATCTAACTGTCTGATGATTGTTATTTCAGTTTAAGTTTAGAATTGTGATCATCAAACGTTCATCCCCAGAAAGTCATCAAAATTCTTCGTCAGACGTCTTTTAAGGTTAAGTTTTTGAACCGTACTGCCTCATGTCACTGGTATTCTATTACAAAAGGCCGATATGCAGGTCTTTGATAAATCGGGGACGTTAAGAGGAGAAAGGTTTGGACGTCCGTTAGGACATACAAAATTACTCAATACTCAGGATAATTTTCTTTTTTGTGATAAGCTTTACGAAAGTAGTTGTCCAAGAGCCTCGTTTAGGCCTATGTGCTGTTTTGCACACCTCAGCATCTGCCTCGTAGGCCAAAACACGAATAAGTTCAACCTTGAGAGAAGATGCAATATTTCTAGCGCAGACCCCAGACTGTGAGTATTGTAGTCTCCACAACGGGAGAGATTGTTAACTCGAGATGAAAATCGTGGAACTTAATCAAACCGACCTTTAAAACATCGATTTTTACCGATGGATGAAATATTGCTTACAGATTCTTACTTTGGTAATCGTTTTCTTATAACGAAGTATACTCATCCAGCGTTTCCGTAAGTCATGGATGACAACAAACTTGTAATGCATTGAGGAAGCGGAGACTAAACACGATTTTGACCCGAAGGAATTTAAAAATTTACAAAGATTTTTTTGCTCGTGAGAAATTGACTTTTCTTAATAACTGCCTACAGAAATTTACTTTGTGTTTTAGCTATATGAACTTTTTAACCGTTCAATATGTGCAATCACCACGTTTAGAAATATCTGTTAGCCTCAGGATTACTGGACTGGTCTTTTCAATTAGTTTTAGGGTGAAAACAAAAATTACTTTAGGCTACTTGAAATGTTCCAGAGTTTCGTCACGGTGAAATTTCCTTGAAAGGAAAACTTCGTTATTTTGGCAGACCACAGTTTCAATCATTAAAAATTCAAGGTATGCCAGCGCGTACCAAACTATCGAGAATATACAGCATATCAAATTATTTCAGAAGGTAGAAGTTCATTGTCTTCATTTTAATTTGTGAGTGATACTCTCCTTCGAATCCATTAATTTTCGGTGAAAGATGTGACGATTTTTGGTCCACGGCAAACATCACCATGTACTTGGGCTTCTAATATGACATTAGAAGCCTTCAATTTACTTGTTTCTCTTGTGACGTCACAAAGTTACATTTCTGGTTCTTGGGTTTATAAGAGAAAAAAAAACTATGAAGAAATTGTTATACAACTTTTTAGATTTCTTTAAACTTTTAGCAAGAAAGTATCAAAGTTATGACAACAGTATCAAAGAAAATTGTGTGGCGAAGCGCCAAATATTTACAATGTGAAAAACTCTAGGACCCATCAGACATACACTTTGTAACATTTCTGGGATATATTGTTATTTGTAGAAACAGAACGGCTTTGGTTATATCAGTGTAGGAGTATGCGGGGACGGCCTGGGGGCTTGACACCCCCCAACTCGAAAAAATATGATTTTTGTGGCAAAATTGTAATGTTTTGATGGACAAATTTACTAGATCAGTTCCATGCAAAACTTTCTGACCAGTCTACCATTGAGAGTAGTCTGTACACGTATATCCGAATGTTTTACAAGCAACTTTTTAGCAACTTCAACACAGTCATGAGGGCCAGTATTTCAAAAGCGTAGGAAGCTGTTCTTCACTGGGCAGGGCCGTAGCCTGCGGGGGGAGGGGGGCTAGTGCCCCCTGAGATTTCCAAAACGAATATGAAAATTGGCCTATTTGAGAAAAATACTAAAATGGTGAAAATTTCACTCTCCAAATTATGATTTTAAGGCCTTAAACCTGGGAAATTGCATATAAGGGTCCCCTTTCTTCCCACATTTTCCCGGGGAAGTTCCCTGACCCCCGCCGTGGATGGTATTCTTAGGTGGGTTTCTCGTCCTGACGAATAAACCAACTTTCTCCTACAAGATACATCGCTTGAATACACTAGCATATAATAGATGCATGCTAAAGATAAAATAGCCTGTGATTATCTTTAATAATTAGCTAAACTCAAATGAGCTGGTAAAGAAACTTTTAATCTAAAGGGCATAAACGGTCGCCACAAACTTATTTAGAAACAACAGTTAAATCTCACAAATATCCTGTTATTTCATTTCAAGTATCTTTTTTTATGTTATAACATAAGTATTGCATATTCAAGTTAAACCAAGAGTTACTCTATACGTGAATTTCAACTCAATTAGAAATATGTTTTAACTTGATCCTCAAAAGCCAGTCATGAAATAAGATACCCGGGTACACTCATTCAAATCGGGGAGAATGCTTTTTCCCGTTAAAGCATGAAATATAAAAGCAAAGTATATTTAGATGAAAATTTTAAGGTCTAAAATGTGTCATACCTTTCCCCTTCTCATCTGGGATACATTTTGACCGAACAGTTTCTTGCAGGCCTGCACTACGGCTACGCGCCAACCGATGGTGGTTACCCCTGTGCATGGCGTACTTAGAGAGCCAAGGGGAAGCGCGCACTGCGTGCCAGGCTTGTACGGATGTCATGACACAGCCAAAAATTCAATACGTAATTAACATTTCAGATCATATTATCAATCCAAGCTTTCCCAAAGGTAACACCATTTTAGATCTTGGAAAGATTAGAAAAAGAAAAATTTCTCAAAGGGTAAAGGTGTCATCCCTCCCCTGAGGTAACATCCTTACACCGCCGGGTCTTCCAAAATAGAAAAATCCCTAAATTATAAGGGTTTCTTAACATATCATCAGTTCTACGTTTTAAGGAGCATTACCAAAGATCAGAAGATGGTACCGTTTTTCATCCAAGCCACCTTTCAAACTCAGAAATTTCTCAAAGAGTATAGAGTGTCATATATAGTGTCATCTCCTCCTTTTAGAGAGCACCTCTTGACTTACGCCCAGCCAAAGGAGGAGGAATATCACTAAAAGAGGACAATTTGTAAAAATATAATCAGTTCAAGGCTTTGCAAACGATAGCACAAAATTGTACCTCAGCCAGGCCTTACATGTACCCCTCTCCTCAGTACTCTCCCCAAGAGGGCACTCATGCACAGGTAAAACAAGGAAGGATCCTCCAGGGTGTCAACTATCTGTAGGCACGACACTTGGTGATCCGCTTAGCAAGTGTCATCAACTGTCCCCCTAGAGATTTCGTCCAGGCTACGGCCCTGCTGGAGACTGAACGCTGTTTCGGATCGCCGTCCTGAGGGAGGAGTCTAAGGAGAGGGGTGTTCCCGCCCCTTCGGAAAATTGTTGAATATTTGAGGGTCCTTAGATGGAATCTTGTGCAATATTTGAACAAATTGTAAGAAAAATACTGCAAATTTGACATTTTTACAGAGAAGAAATAAGGGGTATCTGTCCTTGAATTGACGGGAGGGCGGAAGCGTACTTCTACCCACCACATTTTTACTGGAGGACTTGAATCAGCTTTCTACGCCCTGCAGTTTTCTAGCCTCTTACATGGCACAAACAGATTGGGTTATAAGCATGCATTAAAACCATTTTCCCAAGCCTCCGAGAAATATTGGATTAATATGTTCGCTCTTCGTGTTTTCAAGTGGGAATGCTATTATAATTTGATTTGAAGGACATGGAATTGTCCAGCGAACCGTAATTTGTTTTGAAGCACGTCACCTTTCGATCTTCTGCACTGCAGTTCAGATATGTGAAGAATATTTGACAACTATACTTGACAAATATTAAACAATCATTTACTTCCAAGGTAGCCATTTAACTAAACTCCCATCCCCTTTGCTTGGAGGGGAAAATGTACGGAAGAGGCATGTAGACATTCAGTGGTATAAACGGCAAAGTCGTACAAAGAAGAAACTACTACAGAATGTTTTGAAACAAGTTTTAGCAATTATACTTATATGGAGTGAATACTGCCGTAGTATGGGTTGGTGCCCCGACTTTCGCTTAATAGGTCGAAGTGGTGCTACTGTAGATACATGCTCCCCGAAAACGTGGGGGGGGGGAGGGTTGGCAAAATGCAAATCATGAGTCTTATGGTTCTCATTCTCTCCAATACTTATACTTCTTGCAAATTAGCAAGCAACATATCTTAGAGTGTACGTTGTAGGCCTATTGCAATTTTATAATTCATTTGACCTGTTCCATTAACATTCAAACTATGATTTAACAGATTGCATATTTCATCCGCTTCGAGTTTGACTTTAAACTTTCCCTGCTCAATGCTCTCCATGCAGGGGGCGTATATACATGAATACGCAGTAGAAGGTGTGAACTATTTTTGGACCAACTACATTTCTTGGACACCAACTCCCTCTGAAACAGTTGTACCACCCGAATTCTCAAAGTTCTTTTTTTCTTTTTGCTTGTCTGCACTTCAAATGTTGTCCCGAATTTTCGAGGACCCTATTTTTTTTGGGGGGGGGGGGTGGCTTTTTTGCACTTCAAACGTTGTTCATGTCTGGTCTACTGTAACAAAGGCGGATTTGAGACCGAATTTTGGCGCTCAGAGACCGACTTTTGATTTTCACTGGGGGGGGGGGTGTCACACACCCCCACCTCCGTATTTACGCCCTGTCTCCATGCTCTACACGACTCGGCCCTACACAGAAAAGGTCTTCATCACACACAAAACGAAATTCCAACCCCGCAACTGTTATTCAAAATTTCTCAAAAGTTCCCTAAAACATTTGTTATTTTTCATTTTCCTCACCATGTTTCGTTCTTCTCGTCTTGCTATTCGCTAATCTCTGATTCATACCAAGATATCCATTGGGGAACTATTGTTAAAACTTAAAGTTAAAATTAAAATTGTTTCAGACTTACGATCCCGAGACATGTCCATTCAACTATTCCGTAGTTGCTAAAAACGCAGTGACGGTCGGTTCGTTATTCAATAATTGGCATTTCTTGGACGTTAATCAAATCAATAGTTTCATTTTTGTCATGGTAGGATAAATGCTAAGTTCAAATTTGTTCAAATTTGTTGAAGGTTATTCGTGTTCCTTCGTTTTGCAATTAGATTTCATTCTGGCTCGAACAAGGATTACAAAACATCACTCTTTGTTTTCATTTTTCCAGAAGGTCAAGTTTCTATTGATTTTTATACCATTTTTCTGAAAATGAAGGTTGGGTTAGATGTGGTCAAATCCAAAAAAAGGATGTTTCGAAGGTTAAGTAAGTAAAGTATCCAGCTTTACAAAATATTAATACACGTGTGCTGTATGCTGGTATACAAATGTACCAGTATAAATGCCAGAGTACTAAGTTTTACAGCCTATTATGTACGCCCCAATAGCAACGACATATTATACAATCTGTTATATTTTAAATGTAATCAAGAGAGTGACGATGTGATTGACACTTGCTGATGACGAAGATGACTACTCTATCGACAGTAACGCTAACAAATGGCTTGAAGAAATACGGTGACCCTTCTGCTGCTGACAATTTACGCGGGGCAAATGACGAAGACCATCTTGTGCGGGGTGACTTCTCTGTTATATTGCAGGTAAGTCTTGACGCTAAAGGATATACTTGACAGTGCGTGTTACTGCAACGGCAATTTTATTGGACGTCTACGTTGACGACTTTCTATATTTAATGATGACGTCACAATGACAGTTTGGATTAGTTTAAGTATTTACGATGACAATGGCAATAAATGAAAAAAAAGTTAGTTCCATGATAATTTTAGATTACCACATTTGACATTCGTTTAGCAAAAACTCAATTCCACGTAACAAAACGTATGGCAGATTTGTGGAAGCAACCGACCAAACAAGATTGTCATGGACTTGCTTCCAGTGAACTGTTGTTGTGCTTCCACCATACTCGTGCATGTACAATTAAGTGATACCCCGCTACATATCTTGTAGCTAAGACTAAGAAAGAAGATTAGTTGCCAATTTTGATCCCCTGTATATTCCATGATGTATCATGATATGGTATTAAATGGCGCGGCATGGTCTTACTTTGGTGTGTGTGGGGTGGGGGTGTGTGGGGGTGGGTGGGGGGTGGGTGGGGGATGCCATAACAACGGCAAATTTCAGATTTTAGGAATATTGCGATGAACCTCACAGCCAATGTTAACAAGATGTAGTTCGGTTTACGATAATATGTCGATAATCAGATAATAATGGAAGTAAACCTCGTATCTGCAGGCAACTCACAAAGCGTAAAAGTAGAGCAGTTTGCTTCATGTATAGGGTAGGTTTTCATTCTTGAATATTTTAGTCTTTCCCCTGCGTCTGCTTATTGACTGCTTCATACCACTATCACATTTTAAGCAGCTGCCTTAGGTGATCTTGAGGTAACTTGAAGATAATCTGTTCTACTTTTGCGACTTCTATTCATTTTCCGGCAGATTCAAAACGACTCGTGAAAGACTGCTGAAAGGGATAACAGATGTCGCCTTTAGTAACGTTCCACATAAACGCATTAGCTCGCCTACATTGTAGCAAAACGAAATACTCCACGGAGGTTGCCTCAAATACATTACTTTTATTGGCACTATCCAAATCAACAGGGATGACCATTTAGGGAGAAACAAACGGGTCTCAGGATTATAAACAAAATGATCTTGATTGGAACAGAAATTTGTCGCAGGAGGGAGAGTTCCTCAGAGTAGTTCACTATTTCTAGTACTAGCACTGCTTAGAATCGCAAATCAAAAGAATTTCTACACAGGACTCATAAACAAGATTAGATAGTTTAAAAGTAACGTCTATTTTTCATCATCGGTATTTCTTCATCCATCGTTTATTCTCCCGAATCCAAACGAAAAAGGTGACATTTTTACTTTCGGTTATAAACAATCGTGACACAGTGTTGAATGAAAAGACGAAATACTACCGCCATCTTCAGTCTTGATGTGTAACCAGTTCATCCCAAGGCAACCACATACAGCGTAGTAAATTTTCTGTGCTAAGGAATGCAACAAAAATGAGTATAACCAGTGCATTGCTCCCTTATCGAGACGACGCGATTTGTCATGGAATTTCGATAAATAATGCATAGTTTTTTCATGTACCATACAAAAAGTCGAAACAACTTGGTAGTTGGACAGAGTCAATTGGCTACCGTATGGTAATTTAAAGTTACAGAAAAGGTAAACTCCATCGGCGATTGCTTATGCTATTCAGTCCCTACGTTTTCTTAATAGATGTGAACCCAAGTGGGTTCGAAAGTTAAGTATTAACGTATATCTTTTTTCAGTTTCGTCTGTATACATCTATGAATCAAGGTGCTGAGGAACGTGCACTATATAGACTTGAATGAATTATTATTCTCCTTAGTGTAGTGTATTAGAAACATTAAACTAGATGCAACACCTCAAAGATTTGAAATGTACAGATTCTCTTGTAATTCGTTTTGTGCATTAGCCTAATGCTGCAGTCAAAATTAAACTGTGTGAAATAAGAAAAGAGCCTCTACAGTTTATGTTAAAGTTTTAAATTGGAATAACAGTATTTTACTGACACTCGATCCATTTTAATGTAGCGCATGACTTGCATGAAACACATGATTCAGTGCATCTCAAAATGAACTGAAATCGTGCTTATGATAATCGTAACTACAATGTCTACATAAAGATAAGAGTTGCTTTTTCTTTTGTACTTAAAAAAATTTCAAAATGTTTACACTAGCAGCTGTGGGAATGCTAGTTCAGACATTACTGGATACCATTTGCTATTCTATTAGCGCTTTTGTTGTACCGTTATGGGCTTGTCAGTTTGCCACATATACGTATGGGGCTATGCTGGGGAAAAAGACTGTTCAGCTAACGTTTCAGGCATACTGCAACGAAGACATTTTCATTGTTGAGAATTACCCTCATTTCGTATATTCTTCGTTGTATCATACAATATGATCTGGTGAGGATCAAAGGAGCTCTCTGAAAAGGAAAATTTCTCAGAAAGATCTGAATTTCAGCAAAATTTTAAAGTCCATCCAAAGCTGATCCTTCAAGCTCTGGTTGAAAATCCAACTTATTGGTCTATCAGACGTTGATTTCTTTCTTCGCCCTAGTTGAATCATTCCCCCTATTGAATCATTCCCCCTGATTCTCCATTCATTTGGCTTATTACGTTATTCTTTGTAACATTATTAAAAGTAACCCGGTAAAGATCAAAGAAGAAACCCCCAACTTGAAGAAAGAAAACAAACCAGTCTCCGTTAACTTTGCCAGTCCATGCAAAACTAATCTCTTAACCTTCTGGTGAAAATTCAACTTTTTTATCTCTTAAACTTTGGTTTTGGTTCACTTCCTAATAGACTTTATGCGTTGACGTCACATGACGTCATTTTGGGGCAAACAATGAAGCACACGGCATGCACGCAGTAGACTTCGCACGCTCGTGTATCAGACTAAAGCCGGCTGCCCATTTAGAGACCAACGGCTTGCGAGCTCTTGCGATTCCTTACGAGCTCTTGCGACCGCCTTTTTCTTGCGAGCTCTTGCTATCATCTGCGCTTTCGACCGGTTGCGAGCTAATTGCTCTCACACCTAGCGACTTCTTGCGACCACGTAGGTGCTATCATGCTAATTTTAGCCTGGATTTTGTATTATTTGTACATAAACCTACATTCTAGTGCGAAGTTCTACATAGCTGACGCTTCATTAGAACAGATTTCCTTGCAAAATACACATCAATGTATTTTAGCTCTCTTTTTATCCTGTTCTGTACTGACTACATGTCAGGGAAATTTCGGACACTTTAGTGTACAGTTCCGTCCAAGGCAGTATATTTTGAAAGGTGGAATGATATATACCACCAAGTCGCCCGAATATTAGGACTGTGCAGATTCCATGGAAGGTGAGTTAAATTTCAAATAACCCCTAATTCGATGTTCCTTCTTCGTGGCACTCTTCAATCAGATGTCAAACGGGGAGTTTTGAGTTTCGACTGGATCGAGAACTACGGCGAAAGATTCTTTAATGAAGACCCGAAATTTTCCACTTTTAATTCAAAACCCCCAAATTTTTAAATTATCTTCAAGAACAGCCCAATTTTTTAAATTTTTGCCAAAATAGGTCAAAATTTTTCGGAGCTCTTAGCGCACCGAATATTTTACGTTTCTCGTTTTTGGGGGCAACTCATCGCCTTTGTCGGAGCATGGGGTTGTTAGCCCCTCTTCGGTGAGCTTTCCCCCATCGGTCAAATCCTGGGGCCACCCCTGCTTATTTTTACAGTGCATGGTACGGTGCAGATATGCTTAAAGCCTATACAACCAATATCAGTTTATTTCACGATATTATAATTATAATTGGGGCGCGATTTTCTACTCTTGCACCAGTGGGCGCCAAAGCCTCTAGCTACGCCACTGACTATGATACCCCTATGCAGGAACTGGCTGCTGAGGGCATACCTTGATACGTATCATTCCAGAGAGTTTGCCCAGAATTCTTCCAGGAGTTGTTGAATAAGGTTGGACCAATGATCGAGAAGAAATGTACTAGAATGAGGGCACCAATCCCTGCTACAGTTCGTCTGGTGATTACACTCCGTTTCCTAGCAACAAGTTTATTTGACTTGAAGAATTTTCCCATAAAGAGGGCACTCCTACTGGACTTTTTGAAAATCCCTACAGACTTAGGCCTACACAAGATCTTTTCTTACGCCTATATATCTTCCATCTTTCAAATTTGAAGACCATTTTCAGACGTAGCCGGAAAAGGTAGCCTTCTAAAGAGGGTGGGGTGGGGGTAAAATCTTACCTTAGGGGTGAGATGTGTAGAAATGAACACATCACTACTGGCCTATACACAAAATTTTGCTCAGATTTTGGGGGGTGGGCTTAGAAAAGGTTTGGGGCTAAAGCCCTCCCTACCCTGTAGAACCGCCCCGAATGAACTATTCACTGTAAACACAAATTAGTCAAAACAGTGTCTGAATCGACTAACCACGTTAGTCACGATATTTGACTAGTTTCTGATAATATCTGACTAATTTCACGATGATGGACTAACAATTGTTAGTCAAAGAGTAGTCAAAAATTAGTCAATGAGGCTAAAATGGGTCAGAAACTAAGTCAATTGGTCAAAAATTAGTCAAATGTTATTGACCAACGTGATTAGTCGATTCAGACACCCGTTTTGACTAATTTGTGTTTACAGTGATAAGCCAAAAGTAAGTTTTAGTATTCTATGCATTAGCGGCTCGCCATAGGGGCACGGGGGGCACTTGCCCACCCCCCAAAGTTTGCAAATCATGGTCTTCAATTTTCCAAAAAAAAAATAATAAAAAATAAATAAAACATGTAATTCGAGATAGGTTAGGCCCTCCCTTTCCCTTGAGTAGGTTTAAAATTAAAGAAGTGAATAACTTTCCAAGGCAATGCAAAGGTTAAACATTAATATAATGCTTTCAAAACGACATTTTTCAGTACGCTTCGCGCGCGTTTTCTTAGTTGCTTGTTTGCTACTATATAATCTTCAGACATCACAAATGGACCTGCCATTAGTGCGAGCTAAGGCTATCAAAATAATAATCACTCTGTGATATTTTTTTTTGAATCTGATTAGCTTAGGCATCATAATGTCATTTAGGCCAACAGAGTGTAACGGTAATGCTGGAGTTAAATCTCCATAGTTTTGCAGACACTTCAGCGCTTTCGGGGTCATTAGATACACAACCCATTAGCCGTGTTTCATTTTCATTTCATTTCATTTCATTTATTTGTTTCTCCACTACAATATACAATATGACAAAAAATTACATATTATACAGTTACGGAGGCAATTTGTCGTAGTAGCAGCGGAAGGAAGTGAACTGCAAAACCCTGTTGGGCTTGACATAAAAGGCAGAAACACTCCCCTGAAAAATAATAAAGTGAAGTACAAAAAAAAAATAAATAAACTGAGTACCCAACCACCCGCCCCACCACTAGCTAGAAACCTAAGTCATGCCTCTAAACCAGATAAAGGAGCAAGCCCTAATCATAAAGGATTCATAATAAAAGAATAAGTAATTAATACATTCCGATGAAATAATTGTGTAAGTTCCTCTTAAAGCTGAAAATAGAAGGTTTCTGTTTTAAAATGTCTGGAAGTGCATTCCACAAGGTAACTGCACGGTAGTGTAATCCCCTCATTGAAAGGCTTGTACGACAGCTAGGGATATGCAAGTAATCAGATTGTCTAGTACAGTGGTCATGTATTACAGAATTGGTAATGAAAAGATCGTTTAAAGAAGGTGACAGTTGATTGTGTTGTGAACGATAAACAAACTTAGCCATATTCAGGCTTATTAGGTCAGAGAATTTAAGCAGATTAAGAGACTTGAACAAAAGGTTGGTATGATCATAGTAACCTGAGAGAGTAATATGTCTGATGGCTCTTTTTTGTAGAACTATTAACTTATTCAAATACTGATGACTGGCTCCTGACCAGACTATACAACAATATGTAAGATGGGGCATAATTAGTGTTTGGTACAAAGACCTTAAAACATGTCTTGGTAAAATGTGTTTTAACTGTGACAATACACCTACACCCTTTGCTACCTGTCCTTGACACATGATTGATATGTTCACTCCATGAAAGTTTGAAATCGATGTAAACCCCCAAGAATTTAACATAATCAACTCTCTTCAAATAAGAATCATTAATTTTAATACTGAAATTACTGAAATTACTTTTCTCGTTAAAAATAATGTAGTTAGTTTTATCGATATTAAGCGAAAGCTTATTAGCCTCAAACCATTTAATGTAGACATTGAGTTCCTCGGTAATAATACGTTGGAGTTTGTTAACATCGTTATCACTAAAGAAAATATTTGTGTCGTCGGCAAAAAGTACCACTGAAGCTTTGGATGAAAGATTACCGATATCGTTAACATAAATAATAAAAAGGAGTGGACCTAGGATGGAACCTTGTGGGACACCACAGCTTATTGTTCGTATATCTGAGTTATAACCATTGAGAAACACATACTGCTGTCTATTAGATAGATAACTTTTAAACCAGGACAAAAAGTTCCCACGAATACCCCAGTAATTAAGCTTTTGGCAGAGGATGTTGTGGTCGATAGTGTCAAACGCTTTTGATAAGTCGAGGAAAATACCGGCTGTTGTTAATTTTTTGCTCATAGAATTTCTTAGTTTTTCAACTGCATCAGAAAGAGCCATTTCAGTGGAAATCCCGGAGCGAAAACCGTACTGGTGCTTAAAAAGGATATTGTTTTTATCAAGAAATTTCACAACACGATTATAAATAAGGCGTTCAAGAAGCTTTGAGAGGCAAGGCAAGACCGAGATAGGACGATAGTTAGAAAAGGTATTTGAGTCACCTTTCTTGTAGACTGGAATTACTTTTGCCATTTTTAGGTGATCAGGAAATTTAGCCGTGGATAAAGAAATGTTAAAAACATGAGAAAGGGGTTTAGTAATGTACGGGATCGCCTGTCTTACAACAGAAGGTCTAATATCATCAAAACCGGCGGATTTTCCAGGCTTAAGACACGTGTAGGCTACTTCGACCACTTCATCCTCAGTAATAGGAAAAGCGAAAGCTGAAGAATCAGTAGGGGCACTAGAATTATGCAAAAAGTCCAAGGAGGAAGAAGAGGAATTAATGTTCTGAGCAAGTAACGGCCCAACATTGACGAAGTAGTCGTTTAAGCCATTGGCAATACCACCTTGATCGGTTAGCTTAACACCATTACTTACATAAAACTCAGGATAAATCGACCTCTTCTTATTCTTATTGATAACATCGTTAATGGAGGACCATGTCTTTCTAAGATCATTTTTGCAACTAGTGAATTTCAAAGTGTAATAATTTTTTTTAGAAACACGAATAACATGATTTATGTTGTGTTGATTATCATCCACGACTAAAAGCAACTTTGTCCGAGTGTCACCTTCCCAGATTAGCATAGGTATCTGTTTACAAAAAGTTGTAACGGACATGTAGCCTTAACGTATTGTGTACCCCATAGAAAGAGAGGCTTCCCCGGCCTTGTCCAAACTGACAGCGCCATTGGCACACGAGCGGTCTTATGACTGTCAAATGGCCTGTTAGAAGCAAAAGGTTCTCCACCACAGGCTCTGTGCTAAAGTATATCGTTTCAATTGATTTAAAATAAGCACACCAAACAGTCAATCTAAGCTCAGTGTAATGAGACTTTTGACTAGTGGCCTAGCTATTTGTATATAGGATGAGACGTCGTTCAGAGTTAGGGGAATTCCCCTCTCTTCTTTTAAAGAATTTCGTTTCGGAACGGTACTGAGATCCGAAACAGTGCTATCATTTCATCATTTTCAAGTGTCTTCATGCTCGAAATTTTCGTTAGTTTAAGAAAACAATCCAGAAAACCAACATTTTAAGGCTTCTTGGCAAAGCTGAAACATATTGTGACACAATGAAAGAAACAACAAAATATTTTAAGGTGGGCTCATTTTATACAAATGGATCAAGCCGCTTTGCCTATTTCACCTGCCTCTTACTCCACCCCTATGGAGTAGCGATCGGTTCATATGGTTGTATTTATTTTAAAGTAGTCAGATCATGACTTACTGTCTGAAATGGCTTTTGATGAGCTTTTGAAAACTACGTGGGGGCTGGGCATCTCTGTCTTCCGAGCCCTTCCTGAATACGGACTTGAGTTGCCCCCCCCCCCCAACAAATTTTCTTAGAGCCGCCCATGATTCTATGTAGGGGCTGACAGCTTGCAGAGCTGGATTATGAGGCTACCAATACAGGCCTATTTTTAAGCAGCTTTTCACAAACAGGATTACAAGCATACCTTTTCCTACATTGTGAAGCGCACCCTTTAGTGGATGAGATCCAGGGTAGGCTACATACCAATTAACGTGAGCCTTTGACGTAGATCAAGACTGAATCCCAATATACGAGACTCAAACATAGTATTTATCAAACTGATTTTGGATGAAAATGAAATTTGATTTCAATTCCCAAATGAAGATGGTTGCAGGTGTCAAAGGTGATAAAGATGGGGAATTTCAATGTTTTACAATAGTATGTTATCGTAAACCATGAAAATGGAGAGGTGTAGACCTCTCTTCGTAGCCACAATGTCCACGGCCCGTATACACTTTCAACTTTCTCCCTATATTTTAATGAAACAAGCAACCGGTACCGCTCAAGTTCTCTTGGCGATTTGCTTGACTAGGAAAAGAGGGACATGCTCAACAGTGTTCACAGTAAGTGGAAAGCCTCTATTTTGAACACAATTAGATGACATACGCTGTCTTACCGGCAGGAACCTTCTTTTCAAAATTACCAGCATCTTCGATTTTGGATAGAGATTTTCACTTTTCGTGCAGCAAAACCTTGCGACCTCTTGCGAGTTCTTACGACCACCCTCTCACACTATGCGATCGACTTACGACCTCTTGCGAGCTCTTGCGACGGTCGCAAGATTTTTAAACATGTTTAAAACCTTGCGAGCTCTTGCGATCATGGCTTGCGAGCTACGACCTCTTGCGAGTTCTTGCGACCTCTTGCGAGCAAACCCTCTCACACTTAGCGATCTTCTCGAGGTCGCAGGAGGTCGCAAGGAATCGCAAGAGCTCGCAAGCCGTTGGTCGCTAAGTGGGAGGCCGGCTTTACGCGCGTATGCGATTGGTTGACAAATCAGCTGTCTGCATTTGTTGGTGTAAGTTGCAATGATACGCGCTTGCCTCCAAATGAGTCAGCACTTTCTGCTCTGTGACGTCATACGAATAAGTGCTGTTACAAACTCTTTCTACAACATTCCCTATATCTCCATAGATGTGTTTCAAGTTAGGTATGTACATTTATAGCTAAAACCCATGTCAGAACATCTTCATACATGTGCATTATTTAACATGGTACTGTAGGCCCACTGCATGCTCCGAGAGGTAGCCCTGTTAAAAGCAGGGGGTCACCTTCACTGGAAACATCCCGGGAGTCACCTCTAGTGGAAACTCCTTTAAAGGAGCTGAGTAGTGGCGTACTTCCAAAATAAATACATCATACGAAACGAGATGATTACCCTCTGTGCGGGGCTAATTTTAAAAAGTTTAAGCCTAATGCGTTTTATATTCTCATTTAAAGTAATCTTGCAAAGTAATTTTGAAATAACGTTCCTATACTGTTTCTTGTGTTATTTGATTTTACACTTGCAAGATATTTTACAATTTGTTCTTTTGAATTTCTAGTTCGTTACTCTTTCTTCTGGCACCGGCAATTTTAATCGTTTCCACTTGTGTCGGTTCTGATCGATGCATCTACCCAGGCATGTAGCACACACAACTTACAACGTACGTACGTAGGCCTATGTAGTATATTAGCGTTACTAGTGGCAAGGCACATGCCTATTTCGTGCATCATCTGCAGGAGGTTCATGAACAACATTGTGGATTTTGCAGGTATTGAAACTGTTTTTTCGATCAATGAGTTTGTTTTTCGTGGTAGACCTAGGCCCTAACGCTAGCCTAAGTTAGGCTAACGTTAGTACTGTTAACGACAGTAACAAGTGTACTGTTACACCAGGCACACTGCATGCATGGCTTTGATAAGTATCGGTATCGGATCGAATCGATAAACCAAGAAGCATAACCGGATGTGACGTAACGAAGTCGGCGGGTCCGAGAATTTATTCTACTTTGGCGACTACTCAGCTCCTTTAAGCCATTGTACCATACCACGCACTCTGCATGTCTCATCCCTTCTCAAACTTAATACGTAGTATTACTCAGGACATATGCACTGGCCTCACTTTGTACATAAGGGCTGTGATGAAGTGATAACAAAACCGACAGAGTTAAGGGCTCGTTTATTACCTAAGAAAGCATCGGCAATTAACAAGTGCGTATAGTGCACAGTTTAGACTGTTTAAACAGGTTATCGTAAGCAGAACAAACGACGTCATTTTTTTTATCCTGACAGTGATTTTACTACCAGTTTCTAACAAAAACTGGCAAGCAAGTTTCCTTCAGGCCCCCAGCGTATCATGATCCAATAAGACTTCACGAATGAATACCCCAGTTCAATACTATTGTGAAGTCCATTTCTACATATATCCATGTCAAGAGTATACCAGTAATGGTAAAACTTCACGGTTATTTTAAACGTATTTGACACTCTGAAGAGGTGGGGACACTTACTTTTATTGTTCATGGAAGCACCACGGTTTGAAAAACACGTTTTTAAAAAGCAGTACGTAATGTCTTGTGAACATTTTAAGTATTTAATGTGAAATATTACACTGCTTATCAGTGATGGCGTTGTTACTTACTTGGATGTTTTCAGGAAACGAACTCCCTATTAGGTGACGTCCATGACCAGTGTTGCCACTCCTAGGTTTTTTTCACTAGATCTATGTTTTTTTAGGTTCATCTGGGTTTCTGGGTTTATTTTCTTCAGAAAGGTACAAATCTGGTTTTTTTTTCAGTTTGTAGTTGAAACTCGAACATTTTATTGCATTTCACAAGTTTCATGTGAATAAACGTTCGTAAAACATCTCAAATGTACTGAAAAGGCCTAATTAGGGAAGAGAAAGACAGTTTCTCAGTTCATATTTCGTATTCATGACCTCGAGCAGGGCTGCGTGTTGCAGAACATGTGCAAGGCATGTAACGTAACACACTCCCCGGTCGAGGGGTACCGTACTTCCGTATCTATTCTACACTGGGGAAATGTATGCGCACTTCCATCGAAAGACGATACACATTTTTGAAACCACGGTATAAACTTGTAGGACCTGAGATGTAAATATCTATACTGTGATTGGTTGCACTTTAATATATGCTGCCCTGGAACAGTACAGGTCAAGTCCATGTGCCCGTCCATGCGTGATTCTGTACATGTGCCCGTCCATGCGTGATTCTGACTCTGAGGGTAGGGGATGGATGTTGGATAAAACATGCGGCTAGCAGTACAAATGAGTTATATGCCTGTGTTTTTGGTAACTTCAGGCCAACACCTAAGAGCTATAGAAAAACAACCTTATTGAGAAGCCGACTTACAGCAGCCTACAATGCATCCCCGTAATGTTGGGGGCCTATCTTCCTGTCAGTTCAACAGTCCATTCAACTGTTGATGATTGCGAGTAACAGTAAGGAGGATGGGGGTGAACTTGCTCCAGGTTTAAAAATTTCTCTCTGAAAATGAATCTTTGTCATCTTATATAGCTACTTAAAGCTTCAGGGTGATTCTCGGGTTCGAGGTCATGGTATGAAGCTTGCCAATTATTTTGTAAGGTTTAATATAAGGAAGTGCCGCTCTCTGGTAGAATTGTCCGAATGAGTGGGCAACTCTGCCAGATTGGGTAGTTAACTACGCTCCTTACCAAAAACAGTCAACCAGAGCAGGGAGTTGCTATTTGACAAATAGCAACTCCCTGACCAGAGTACCAGACCAACACCAAGCGATCCAGCAAAATTAGATGATTCTACCACAATCATGGAAGAACTTGCAGTTCAACATTGACAAGTTTCTGATTTTACTGGACTCGCTTGATGTTGGTCTGGTTGGCTGTTTTTAATGAAGGGTTTGGTCTCCAAGGCATCTTATGGGGACTTAATAGCCAGCCTCCTTTGCCCCTTTATTTAATCTTACGTTATGAATGTATACACGTAGCACCCCAAATAACCGTCACGGTGACTTTCCCTCCATATGCAGCTGATCCACACAACAGGACTGCTCCTATTCAGCCAATAAACACCAAATAAAAAAGAAAAAAAAATAGAAAAGAAAATTGCATATTTTCGGCCGCAATAAAAACCCGCCCGTTTACCTTTGATTTTATCCATCATGTAAAGGTAATGCATCCTGTAATTACGTCTTTTGTCGGACTTTGCAGAAGTTATAGCTGATCTGGGTTTTTATTTGGCAATCTGGGTTTTTTAGGACTCAAATCTGGGGTTTTTCATTTTCTTTGAGTGGCAACACTGTCCATGACACTTTCGAGTAAACACCGTGCAGAATGTAGTCTTGCTCAAGACCGTAGTATTAGCTTTACACAGTACCACGTTCACTGGGACTACTGTGAAGACGCCCTCTACATGTGCTCAAATTTCTGTTCGATACGACGTTAGTAATGAACGAAATTCTTGAGTACGTACAGTCTAGTTGACAAGTGAACAGTCTAGTTGACAAGTGAACTTTTAACCAACGTCTTGACCAAGACTATGTAAAATGTGGCACAGGAATGGAGAAAACATTTTCACCAAATTTGTCACACTACAGACACCGCGGAGCCAATTTTGAAGTGGGGGGGGGGGCGGGGCAATATGTTCAAGGAAATAAAAGCATATCATCCCAGCCCTTACAAAAAATTGTGTGGCAAAATGTTCCAATACCACACGTGAAATACTGTGTCGAACTGTGCAAAACTATGGTGGGGTGTGGAGAGGCATGAATTTTCTGTGAATTTTTGCGTGACAATGTGTGTCATTAATAGACAGTTGACACACTTTTCCAAAGTGCCATGCATTGACCAGCATTTTCACAGTTTGGACATGAGGCAATGTGTGGAAAACCAAAAATCACGCTTTGACACATGTAACAGGAGGCAAACTGGGGTAAAGTAGGCAAAGTGTGGAGATGTGTGGAGAAGTGTGGTGATGTGTAAAGTAAATTCAATAGTTCGATTTCGTTCACTGGCCTTGTTTGCCACACTTTGCCCTGGTTTGCCACATGTGTCAACTTGAGACAGCTTTCCCCACTTTGACCCAGATTTCAAGGTGTGACAATCATGCAGGGAAAAGCGTGGTCCTGTGTGTCAGATTGGTTCCAATACCACATGTGTCACCACGCATAACCACACTTTTTCCTTATGTATTTTCATGTGCTCTGCCACACGTGATAACATGTGTTCACATGTGGCATGCCACACTTTTTTTGTAAGGGAGTTTAAGGCAGCTCAAAATGCACGTGGCAGAAAACGTGGGGGGGGGGGGGGCTAAAGGCCCCGTAGCCCTTCCCCCGTCTCCGTGGTCATTGCACTATCCACAGTCTGTCAGGTGACCGTATCTTGTATTTCCAAGGTCTACTCTCTCTTACTGCAGCATGAAAGCACATGTTGTAACGGGTAGTGATAAAACATATTTGTGATTGCTTGCTGCTATTTTAAAAAATAAGGCCCCTGGGAAAATAAATGCCTAACCACTACCTCCAAATGATTGGAGAGATTAAAGAGGCCTCTAATAACATCATAAAATATCGTATTTCTTACCCAAATCATTCTGTTTTTGTGGAAGTAGCGGACTCTGAAAAGTCCAATCCATTATGAGATGATTCCAGCATCACTACTGTACTGGAATGGCAGGTTTTATGATTTAAAACCCTTTTTGAAAGTACCTGGAAAGTTTTGTGTGCTTATTAGTGTATCTTATTTAAAAAAGAATCAAAAGGGTAAGGAAAATGCCGAGAAATGAAACACATTGGTCGAAGTCCCATCTTCACAGAGCTAAGATGTAAAATGTTTAAATTAATAAACTCAATTTGACATGTTACAGATTGTCCAATACTTTGTGATGTGGCTCTTGTTCTACTCGAATTACGTTGACTGTCTTTGCTTTTATATTTCATCACTGAAGCTGCGACAATGTTTTTCTACATTGTGTTCACTATGTGTTTTTTTTTTTTTTGAATAAACAAACCTCCATCTCACGAAATAAATGTAAGACACAGTTCTCTGTCCATGGTGTTTTAAATATTGTTATTCTAAATGGCAACAAAAGCAGGCATTTATTAGTACAAGAGTGACATAAAAAAAATATTGCACAGTAGACCTTGTCCAATGAAAAGGCGAATTTTAACATTTTGTAGCTAAACAACTGATTCAACTACGTAGATACAATAACAATAATAACAATAGTAGACCAATCATTAATCAGTTTTATTTTGGTACCTCTAAAATATACATTGTTGCATCTGAACACTTTATCTATTGCATTATGAATAGAAAGGGCATGAATGAAACCGTTATTGAGTGATGCCTTCATAGTGGAATATGCCTGTTGAATACCTTTCACAGTTTGAATGTAGTATGTTTCTAAATTTGAAATTAGCAAGTTCTTGTTTTCAAAATGAAAAGGCTCTGAGTTTCGAGTGAGTACAGTAATAGCAAAGTCGTGACTCCCAAGTCCTGGCAAGGGCTCAGATTCGTTTTTTACTGAACTCGAAATTGGCCAAGAATGAGTGGGCTGCAACTGGACTCGGACTCAGAGCCTATTTCAGCCGAATCCATAATAAAGAAAATTACGTGAAGATTCCTTGAGGCTTCCTTGTAATCAGTGCACAGTGTTATGTATGAATGGTCTTACACAGTACACAAAATTACCGGGTGGGCCAAAACATGAAATTGATTTGATCTCAGGAATGATCTTCTTAGGTAACTGTACGCCGAACAAATTACAAAACCATGTGTTTCATGTGCTAAATTGGATTCGGAACTGGCTTGGACTAGGATTAAGTAGACTTGGCTACAGCTCTGAGTAGTAGTGAACCATAGAGCAGGATATAGGTACTAGAGTGCTCACTCCCCGAAACAGCTGTGATTGCATGGGGACTCGGCCGCCATACAGTTTGTACACACATGCTCGCACACAGCATAGCTTCTTGCCTCCACCTATAATGGCGGACGGGTTCCCATCACTGATCTACATATGGATCAGTGGTCCCCATGCAATCACAGCGGATTTACTTAAGCAGTAATAGGAGTGCGCACTCTAGCCCTATATCCTACTCTATGTAGTGAACCCAAGGTGAAGCTTACATGAACACCTCTTGGGTTTCCTCAGACTTTCATTACGCAATGGTTATTGCATGAGAGAAGGTGAACAATAGATTCTTGAGTTTGGGGAATGCTTCTATGCCTGGTGTTTGCCAATAAGGCAACAAAAGTGGCAAAAGTGAAACAGAAAATACCTTGTATTGATTGAACGATGGTTTACAATTTGTTTTAGGGCAAAGATTTCTTCTTAAATTAAATCCATCCCCCATCAGAAGAGTGATGACACTACCACTCAGCTTAAATCGAAGGGAGAATTAGAATATACCAAAACTGGAGAAATGATATGTTTTCGGAAGTCTTATGTACTGGATAAGGTACTTCACTGGAATGGGGTCATTACCTAGTTAGATTCTGTAATCTTAGTGTCGTACTAAAAGTATCTTGCCAGAGGAAAACAACATTTGCAGGCAAACTGTTCCGCAACGGTTTTCAAGGTTCAAGAATAATCTTACAACTAAGCTCTTACCAGGAAGTATCTTCAATGTTTGGTTTTTATTTTTATTCTTGACACAAATAGTCACGTTAACCTAAACTTTTTGTCGCCAAACTCTGGAGATACTTTCTAAATTCCAAAGGGTGAAATTAGGGACGGATCTATAATTAAAACTGAATAGTCACTCTAAAAGAGTGAGAATGATTCTTTTTGGATTAAAATCTTTCAATCCAAATTTAGATTGGTCCCCAATTTCACTCTAAAAGAGTGACTTTTCACTCTAAAGATTTGAGAGAGTCTATTACCCCTACAGGTTATTGGAAAACTGTCACGTTAATGATGATGGCGATTTGCCAAACTGAAATCCCTCTTAGGGCTTACTCATTATCGAACCTACCTACAGCCGATCTTATTCCTCGGACAGTTCCCCTAAGTGCTGACCGAAATCAACGCATCCGAACAAGTCGACTTATGTATAGTTTGAGGGCAACAATGTTACTTTCCTCCCAATCAAATATCAGTAATCTAATCCCACACAACGTTTTGCTGGCTGTCGCCTTTGATGATTGGTCTAGGCTGGTACAATTTTCTGTGGCAACCAATTTTCAACCAATCAAAGGTTTCATTCCACGAGCAAGACGGCAATGGAACAAGTTGAAAACAAAGATGCTTTCTCATTTTATAGGCAACTTCGTAACTCTTTTCAAATTCTGGATTGCTGTATCGGGTACCTTGAATCAATTTCATGCTCCTTAGTGTGAAATAAGAGATAGGCATAAAGGTAGCCAGCCAAAGGGGCCTAAGAAAAATATTTAACTTTCCCAGATTGGTAATTCTTAGAGACTAAGAACTTATTGCTATTACAAATATATCCAGGATTAAACAAAGGTATAATTTAGGTAAATATTGCAAAGGGTTTGTCATGTGATTACAAAACAGAAATTTTCTCTGAGGTTAGCTTCAAGTGATAAAATATCTAGACGTTTTCGAATGAAATGAAACCAACTTCCGACTTCAACAACCAATAACCGACTTCACGTTTCTTTCTTTTCAAACTGACATAATTTTCGATTTGAATTAACCTAATTTTGTGAATTTTTATCTTAGTACTGCTTTATCTAGTGCTGAACTTCCCTAGTATTTTTTATGTAACCACACACGCAAAGCGCTTTAGGTAAACCTTATTTACATATCTTCAAAATCCGACACACGTAAGCATTCATGCAGCATCCTACAAGATATACTACCATGAAATCCCTCAACGAAATAATATCCATGAAACTGCTTTTGACCTTTTTTAAGGATAAAAAAGAATTATTAAAATTCAAAGGGGGTACATTTGAGCCTTCAGTCTAATCTGGGTGACCTTAAATATGATTTCTCTTGACTTTGAACGGACAAAACTGTTTTCTAACAGACCTGGCATTCACCGTGACTCATCCAAAATTTTGAAATCACAATGATGAGGCATAAAAACCTCTTCCTCAGACTGTGCCAAGACTGAGTGACTCTAATACAAAACCAATTAAATGAGTAGGGCCTCTGGGATGGCTACAAGAAAGGAAATATATGCGGAGATAAGCTGTAAGCATTACATGCAACTTAATGAGTTCTATAAGCTGGCGGGTAGGTCGAATAGCTTACAAAAGTGCTATTTTTAGCTCGTTATCATTGTAACTTTTGCTTTTATTAGCACTGGACCTCTCCAAATGTTATGAAGTGGATTTTAGAGTTTGATATATTTCCTGTAATGGCAGTCTAGTAATTATCACACGAGGCAAAAGAAAATTACGTAGGTGTTCAGCCACTAAGAACTTCTTTCAATAATATTCCCTCCCTGGATGCTTCTGCGACGCAAACATACATCACCTGATCACCTAAAAAGGGAAATACAAACACTTTTGTGAGTAGCGAAGGATCCAGGACTCATTTCTGGGAGAGGAGCGGAGTATGGTGTAAATTACAACTAAATACACATCTTAAAATACTCTCCATATTGAACTACTAATATCGAAGTATCCATATTAGGCCAGGTAGGTGGTGGGTATGGAAAGGGTGTGCTCAGTGATGTGGCAGTTGGTTGAGGGATCCAACTCAAAGACCCAGCTGTTGGGTTCAGGGGCAATGCCCCACCGGGGGACCAGAGGACGAAGCCTATGGAATCTCAAGGGTATCTGCAGAAGTTTGAGAATTAGAATGACGCAGATATTCCTAACCATCTTCAAATGATATTTGATTCACACTTACCAGACCAAAAATCACAATTTAACATTTTCTTGACAACAGATGACTTACGGATAATCGATTTTAATGCTGCAGGGGCATTTCGAAACGAAAGATGGATGATGATAGAAATTAAAGGTTTAGGGACGAAGTATGGGAGTGAATCTTACGAAAAGGGCACCAACAGTCCAGTAAAATCAGTGGCAGTTGCCCGGCTACACGGAATCTCCGGAGCTGCAAGAAACACTCCTAGAGAAGAAAAAAGACGGTAAAGTGAAACAAGGCGCAGCGATTCCCTCATTTCTCCCTCATTGTTTCCAACTGTCTTTTATAGAGTTGGTCAGACACAGTCTGCAAAATGGATTTCTTAGGCTTCTTTCATTGGGGGTGGGGGCTACTGCACCTCACAAAGATTAGCTGAAGGAAAATCTCCGTCCCCCGCGAGCTACATCAGAGAAGGCAATATTAAATTATCTTAGAGCAGGCTTGCAGCACGTATGGTACCTAAGTGTACCTCAACCGATGGTCAATTGTCTGTACTATTATTTGTGAGAAAGGATTTGCAATTGTGCAGGTTTAAAAAAATGTATTGATGCAATCTCCTGTATTCCCATTCTTGAAAAACGTGTACTCGTATTGACAGCAGGGAGGTGTAATAGCATGGAATTACTACCGTCCATGGCTATAGAAACTACCCTTCTCATAATCACACATAAGTACTATATCTATCTCATACAGATGACAATGTATGCACACTACAAGCTCTTCCAAAGCAGACGAGGAAATTCTTTTCGTCCTTTAAACTAACCTTATTCCAGTCTGAATGATGCATAAAATTAAGAAAATTTGCAGTTTTACAAGAGACAAATTTGATAAAGTGAAAATGTGCATTTTAACAAAAGGGTATCAATCGCTTATTACATAACTATCGTTTACCCCAAATATCTCTCTTGTTTTTAAAGGCTAACTTTTTCTTCAGAATCATGACTAAATAAGAAATGCTACAGCATCAGTTTCCCTTCCTAATAATATGAATTGGTCAAATAGATATTTCTTTGTTCCACAGACCATTCACCGACAGCCCGTGGTAATTTCACTGGAGGATTGACGCCCATACCAACTAGAGTATGGCCGAAGAGGTACAACATTGATGGCGAATGTTCGGGAGAAGGAACATCCGATGAACTCCTTTACGAAGATTTTGACACAACTACATTTCAAGTAGATGATGCGATACAGAAATTAGACTTCGGTTTGTTTCAGTGGGTGATCTGTACAGCAGTTTTCTTTTCAAGGGTATGTGAATAGCCTAACAGAAAACTGCAATCGATTTTGGTAATGAATATTCATGTACACTCTAAAAAGGTCTGATCAGAGGGGCACCGAACAGAAATCTGGTCAAAAATTTGACTAGATCCGGTTCAAAAATGAACCAATTCTGATCATTTCTGAACCAAATCTAGTCAAATAATTGATCAGATTCCTGTTCGGTGCCCCTCTGATCAGATTCGGTTCAAATTTGACCAGACCTTTTTTAGAGTGTACGTGCCTAGTATAATACCGTCTTATGACATTTTACGTTTGTTTTCCCCCAAACTATGAAATCAATGAAGCAGGTTTCTTTGTTCTTGCAACATATAACAAAAGTTTAATTCGGTGTTACTATTTCCACATTGTGAACACTTCTGTGTTATGTAATTCCTTCGTTAAATTTCTCACACTGCAATATTTTTCCAATTTGATTGCACCAAGGAGTCGTCTAGTGACAACTCCATAATACGATCAGCATATACTCACCCCTGGACTGATTAAAAGAAAGTAAATTGCATTGGAGATGCATGATAAGGTGTTCACAAATTCTTTGTCCAGCAACGTTTCTTTCCTGGTCGCGTTTCAAAACATGTATTTTTGTGGAAGCGTGTTACTAATCGTTTGTAGGGTCGTCAATGTTCTTTACATCTAAACATGTGCAGACGGTCATTAACTTTTGACACTAAAGAGGTTCCAATTTCAAAGGTTCCAATTTCCACCAATGATCTGGTGCAATCTTTAGACCATAGATCCCAGACTGATATGATTATTATGGATTTTTCTAAGGCTTTTGATACGGTCCCTCATAACCGTTTGCTTTGTAAGTTACAGAATTATGGCATTAATGGCCATACTCTTACTTGGATTTCTAACTTCCTTAAGTTACGCAAGCAGAGGGTTGTGGTGGGTGGTGATTTCTCTGATTGGGTGGATGTCATCCCTGGTGTCCCCCAAGGTACTGTTTTAGGTCCTCTCTTATTTTTAGTCTATATTAATGACCTGCCTGATAAGTTCTCTTCTGAAGTCAGACTTTTTGCTGACGATTGTGTTATTTATAGACAGATAAAGAATAACCTTGACCAGGTTCAACTCCAAAAGGATTTAAACACCCTTTCTGAGTGGCAAAATAAGTGGCAAATGCACTTTAACACCAAAAAGTGCTTTTCTATGAGGATCACTCACTCAAGGAATCCCAAGCTTTTTAATTATACTCTAGACAAAGATATCCTTGAGTCCACTGCCTCTCATACTTACCTAGGTGTTGACATTTCAAACAATCTTACCTGGAATAGACATATTAACCATATCACTTCGTCTGCAAATAGATCTCTGGCGTTTATCAGAAGGAATCTATACTCCTGTCCCAGGAGTGTTAAAGCTAATGCCTACCTTACTCTTGTCAGGCCTTTATTGGAGTATTCATCTTCCGTTTGGGATCCCTACACCGTTTCCCTATCCAATAAGGTTGAGCAAATTCAACGTAGGGCTGCTAGGTTTGTCTGTAATGACTATTCCCCCCATAGTAGCGTGACTGAAATGTTAAAAGACCTAAGGTGGGATAGCCTTAAAGTCAGGCGTACTGCCAACAGGCTAGCAATTTTTCATAAAGCCAGACTGGGTCTCCTAGCCTTGCCAATGAACAACCTTCAACCGGCCCGGCGGCCTTCTAGGCATCATCATTCAAATAGCTTTTTACATATACCAACCTATAAGGACTGCTACAAATACAGTTTCTTTCCTCGGACCGTCAGGGACTGGAACCTTCCCCCCCCCCCCAGAACATAACAGATCTCGAGGACCCCAAGCAGTTCAAGAGCGCAGCCTTGAGGATTCTCAGACGGGACGACTAACTTCATGCGCACACCCAACCCTGCACGTTTGACTCCACCAGGAGTGTTGTGCAGTATTTATCCAGATCCAGATCCAGATGTGTTGCTTCCAAAAATATCGATTCCCAGTTGATGATTTTGTTAACCGCCTTTTGAGGAATTGGAAACGATCTGCTTTAAACTCCGAATTGCGTAAAATGAAACCGACTTGATTTTAGATGGTCCAATTACTAGGTTGACATTTGAAACGTCTGATCTAACAAGGTTGTTTCATTTAGCCAAAGGATTCTATAAACCAGTTGTGGGATTGGTGTTTTCTGTGTATCACGTCGGTCAATGGCCGGAATTCTATTTCGATGTTTTCATGCAAAACACAAAACGCCAGGTCGCATTTCCTGGTCTTGCAAATCTTTTCAAACCTTCTAACGAAAGCAATATTAGGTGCTCTTTGGCATTTTAGACGATTTCACTGCTTGGTGTCGTCATGCTTAAATGTATTACTTGAATCAAATTTCAATTTGTCACAACTTCAGTTTGAGAATGAACACAGAAAATTTTGAGCCAATCGGATGAAATCACTTAACCTTTTAAAAATAAAAATATGTGAAGAAGTAAGTTATCTCAAGATGTGGCTTCTTTAAAATATGATAATGATGATGTACAAGGTGTACGCTTGTATTAGTCATGAAAAAAGTAGCCTTGTACTTATTTTGAATTTATCAGTGCACATTAACTAGCTTATCAATGCCACGAGAATGATACAAAACTCGAACTGTTTGAAAATTGTCCTATACAAAAGTTTTCTAGTTGATCAAAAGAACTATCCGACGCCCTTAATAAGACTTGCGTTTAACATGTAACGATGTTACACCTTATTAGTGTGTTTCAAAATTTGTTTTTAATTATCTTTAACTAAATTCAGGTTTAAATGAGACCAGTCATTCGTGCGTCAGTTTGATTGACAACACTTATTTTGTTTTGCGTTCTTAAAATGGTAGGGCTAAATTTTAAAATTAAAATGTTGACTTTAAGTTGACAATGACCGCAATTGCCCCTAATTCAGTGCAAGTATCCGTCGTTAATTAGTAAGGGACCCCAAAGTGAAGATTTCAAAGAGATATCCACTGTCCCTTTCAACTAACAAAATATAATCAGAGCCAAGGATCAATAGAGAAGACATATATGACCCGACCGAGAGGTTACTCAAAGTTCACCTTATCACGAGTAAAGGGTGGTTCAATATCACTGACAAAGTCAGCTCACATCCTAATCTTAAAGCTTCCTCGATTTAAAACGTTCCGATCAATAAATCTTCAAAATTGAAGTACCAGAAACTACTTTGAGACTTCATGTGATTGTTACAAATGAAAATGAAGGAAGTGGCTGGTAATCAGTTTCAGCTTCCAATATCTTGAGACGTTGACAACCAATTCCCTCAAGAAGGTAAATCTTCTTGCCTCGAGAGGTTTAATTTATAAACACCTGAGAAAAACAATGAAAAACGAACAAAAGTTATGAGTATTTTTATGCACACACCAATAAGCTTAAGTCAAAAGAGAGCTGAAGAAACTTTTTTCTGACATTTTAGAGACATGAGTGTCTAAGGAAGAACCGTGACAGTTTGGTCCTCATAAGCACGCATCTTTCGAAACTGTTTATCAATCAGCCTACGGATCCACAGTTATTCGACAATGTTTATTTTTGAGCAAGAAAAACGTCTTTAATCTCACGAAATGTTGTAGACTGTCTTTGAGCGGACTTAAGTCCTGGAGTTGACTTCTAGGAACCTTGTATCAACTACCAGGATTTTTACTTTAGCTGGAGTAATTGTACACACCCATACAAAAGTTTTCTATAGAATTCTATAGAAATGCCTATAGAGCTCTTTAGAACTCTATAGAATCAACGATTTTCTATAGAAATGTTAAGAGTCCTCTATAGAAATTTGAAGTCCCTTTAGAGTTCTATAGAATTTCTATAGAAGTTTCCATAGCTCAGTTTCTACATAGAACAATTTCTGTAGAACAACCCTACAGGATACTCTCTATAGAAATTCCATAGAAACATATTGATACATTTTATAGAACTTTCATGACGTTTCTATTGAATTTTTATGCAGTTTCTGTAGAACATCTAATTTGCATATTAATTAATTAAAAATTAAAAGGTGCATTCAAATTCCCTATCTTTCATCGTTGCAATGATATAAAGATCCCCACACAAAACATTCTTCTAAACTGATCAAAAATTTCTGAAAATATTCCTTCTTTAATCACTGAAATTACTTATGGTATAGAGTAAATGGGCGTGGCCAAAATTTTGACATAAAAATTGTAAATTTATGCTTAGGGCAGGTCTAAATCAATCAGATATGTAGCAAGAGACGTTTTAGCACAAAAGATAAGTAGTTTATTTAGACATATAAAGAACATATTAACATGTATAAACTATAATTATTTCTTTAAAAAAAATATGTAATAACATTTTTCACTTTAACCAACGTGTCAAAGACCTGGTACATATAACATAGCTCATATTTTTCTGTCAAACAATTTCTTCGAAAATTACACCGAACTTCCTTTCAACCCGGTGGTGTCAGTTAAGTCTAAGTTTGTCCCTTGGGGACGTTGTTACTCCTTCAGGGAGCAGAACTCCTTCGGGAGTATTGTTTGGTTTTCACCCCTGGCTCTTCGCCAGAGAGTCAGGGGACTTTTGAAAAAAAAAACCCTGGCTGTCTTGCACTGTCTTACTTACCTGGCGCAGGAGTATCAGTGATCACGACGGCGGAGCTCCAAAGTGGGACCTGTTCTACTCAGCCAGTCTAGAACGGGACCACTGTCGGGTGGTGTCAGTTAAGTCTAAGTTTGTCCCTTGGGGACTTTGTTACTCCTTCAGGGAGCAGAACTCATTCGGGAGTATTGTTTGGTTTTCGCCCCTGGCTCTTCGCCAGAGAGTCAGGGGACTTTTGGAAAAAAAGACCCCTGGCTGTCTTGCCCGAGATAAGAGGGGCCATTGAAAAAGTAAAAGCATCTTAATTGGCTGCAAAAGTCTCATACACATTATGTTCTTAGTATCGAGTGAACAATGTCTATCTGTTTTCACAGAGAGTAATTGGAGACATTTATCTCTCAACTTCCATACAGTTTCTATAGAACCTCTATACAGTTTCTATAGAGTCCCACTCATTCTCTATAGAAACTTATAGTGTTTCTATAGAAAAGTGGTCCACTTTTTTAAAGAACCTCTACAAGGTTTCTTTAGAGTTTCTTTAGAGTTATGCTGAAGAAACTCTCAATAAGATTCTACAGAGGGTCTGTAGGATTTTCCTTTAGAAGGAGTATAGGGTTTTCTACAGGAATTTCTATAGAAAATCTTATGCAGTTTCTATAATTTTTTTCTATAGAATTCTATAGAAGATTTTTGTATGGGCACACTTTTTACAGTTTCATACTCCACACGGCCGCCGGATAAGAGCTACATGGGGGAGTCTGTGTTCACAATCTCATTGGTTCAGGTACTGATTACCCCAGCACAGCTAAGGAGGGATCTCCTCAGGCGGCACTTTCTGGGCAGCACTTTCGAGGTGTCTCCTGCATTGTAAAAAAGAGTAAACATGGTTTTGTAACTTTTTTACAGGCGTTTTATTCAAAAGGGGGACAATTTCAAGGACATCTCGGGAGAAATAAAAGTTGCCTGTGCTTCTGCTAACAGGCTAGGTCTGCAAATATTACGAAAACAATTCCAATGTAGCTGTACAAGAATGGGCAGATTGTTATTATAAAAAATCAATGAAAAGTAGACCCAGATCTTGTACTCTAATTTTGACTTAAACTTTAATATGACGTTGTCTTCCACATGTAAATTTCCAGTAATTCATCTACTTAATTCATACTTTTTGAAACTTTATTAAAATTGTTCTGTACATCAAATAATGATACGAGACAAATTATATAGAGACAAATTTCGTTATAGGCCCTATTTCCTGTATTTAGCTTTGAGAGTACACCCACCTTTCAAACCTTTCAGGATATGATGCTCAAAGCAGTGGTACGTGCATCCAGGGGAAATGGAGGCAATAGCCTCCTTTAAATTTACATAGCAAGTTTATCGGAAAATAGTCCTCTCAGGTCCAGCCCAGGTACTCTTTGTGTACTTGGTCAACTCGCCCAAGTTGTCATGATTTGTCCCTCCCCGAAGTCAAGTTTAAGGCAATAGGTACGTTAGCGTTAAATTTCGTGGTTTGAATACTTCATCAGTTTTATTTCTGCCTGGTTTGCTCTTACAGTCGACAAAACATCGTAAAACCATTGGCAGATAGGCGGTTACAATTAAATACGGCAATCACAGGGAAAGGAAGTTATTACCCTAGTTCTCATCCCTGTAGCAAATTTATTAGAGAAATCGAAAGCATTCTAAAGACAGCTTTCCTAAAAGTCAGTGACCGTGGAATGTCACGTGGGATAGTCACGTTTTGGCTGAAAGGATAATGCTTAATTCAGAAAGTTTACACAAAAGAAACCTATGAATACTGTGCCTTCATTTCACAAATAACAAATGCTATAGCGTATCACACAATTACAGTAAGTTACGTCGTGCATGTAATAAATCAACAAAAATGTATTTTTTTTTTTATATCTTCATCAGTAAATCAGTTCTTTTTTACACTAAGGTTCCCTATCATTTCAATGTGAGTATGAACATGCATGAAGTTACTACCCGCATGTAGGGTATGTGCGGAGTTGCTACTCGAATGTAGCGAAGCGCTACTCGCGTGTAGGAAGCTTCTAGGCCAGGTCCATCGTAACAATATATACTCTTGACTGAAAAGTGGGAACAATCCTTTCAGTCTCTTTGATTGGACTTACAGGATAGTCCAAACACCGTTTTCTTGTCTTAATCGAAATTTGGCCTGACCTTTCATTCTTGTGAAAAGTGTAGTTTAGCGTAACTTATCATGTATGCAATGAGCTGAAATATTCTGTTACCAATGAAAGTATTTTTTAAAACAAAAACGGTCTTGTCACAAGCGACAGCGATCTTCAAATTCGTGGCAGAAATACAGGTGCTCTCTGTGCCATGGCAGGGGACGAAATGTGAAGCTATGGGGATAATAAAATCTCTCCCACCAGACAGGCAATTTCCCCCTTTTCGACGAAGATCTATACATTTTCCTATGTTGAGGCTGACATCACAGGTTGTGGGAGCACATGTCTGGTTCCCACAACACCTCCACTGGTTATAGCTGCATCTGCCCGGTTTTAACAGCATCTGTTTGGTTGTAGCAGCATACGTCAAGTTGTAGCAGCATACGTCTGGTTGTAGCAGCACACGTCTGGTTGTAGCAGCATACGTCTGGTTGTAGCAGCACACGTCTGGTTGTAGCAGCATACGTCTGGTTGTAGCAGCATACGTCAGGTTGTAGCAGCACACGTCTGGTTGTAGTAGCACACGTCTGGTTGTAGCATCACTCGTCTGGTTATAACAGTACATCTGGTTGCGACAGTACAAGTCTTATTGTAGCAGCACATATCTGGTTGTGGAAGCACCCGTCTGGTTGTTAGGCCCACTTCTTCTGTACTGTGTGTTACTGAATAAATTCAACTTAAGTTTTGTCGACAAATAGCACCTCTTCTCTACACTGAAATCTTTTTATTTTGTAAAATTGTGTAAGCTAGAGGTTTGCGCTCAAATGTACGTCTTGCACATTTTGAAACTTTTGTAAAACGGAGAATATAGTGTTATAGTGACCTACAAATACACAAATACCCTAAATATATACAGTCCAAGGGACATATAATCCACGCTACGTTTTGGTTTAGGGTAAAAAGTAATTACAGTTGTAACAGTTGGTTCATACAATATAATAAACACTGAAATTCAGATGTAGTAGCAGAAATTACTTCATCCACAACCATAATCATGATTTTTAGTTTTGGTTTAATAATATCGAGTAGTGTACCAGGTTAAACTTATTATTGATATTTGAAAAGATTCATGGTGTTGTCTCTGTTGCAAAACATCGATTATTCTCCCATCTCCCTAGACAAAGCGAGGTCACGGTCTGTAGTGTGTGGAATTAAATATTACGGGTGTCAAGACAAATATCTGGAGCCCAACCATATGAGCCTTGATTCGCCTACTCGATGTATCGAGATAACTTCAGGGGATACCTTACTCACAATGTGACAAAGGGCAGTGGCAATGGTGCAAAGCAGTGCTCCAATCCTCTTAAAATTTGGCTAAAAACTTGGGTTAAACTCTAAATCCTTCGGATCACTTAGTTAAATGGAGAACTCCAGGAAGTACCTTAGGGACCGATTATACCCCTTCTTGCTTATCCTTTAAAGATTAGTCGAAATGAGGAGGACAATTTCCGCTACTCTTATTTTCGGCCCGGGTCCTCATGGGCAAAGCTGGCTTACTGACCCTGATCACGATACACTAAAATAAATCCTGATGGTCCTTAAGGGGACTTATCTACCCTTTCTGTCAATGTCAAAAAAGGAACCCTAGCTTTAAAACATCATGTAAATCTAAGCAACGTCTTTCATCTACTGAAGAATAACGCATTTGCTCGCGTATACAGTATGGTCTGCTTTGAACATTCAACTGTTGAAGCTGGACATTAAATGCTGTAAAGTAACACCTCAAAGCTGTATCCCGTGTGTTGTAGTGACTGTTGCCGATTAAATTGCTCTCCGATGAAATGGTTGAGACGGTTGGAAATTTGCAAAGATGTACTTGAAAATATTCCAAACCTTGTTGTGATTAGTTTTGGAAGATCAACTATGTCACTAATTGATTAATTTTTCAAATGAGCGTTATTTCATAAATACCTGAGTGTGACCAAACTGTTAAGAAATTTAGAGGTACTCTGTGCACATCGCTTCCTTGAATCCATTTTATGATGCGTAGCTAGGCAACGGCGAATCTGAAAATTAAAACGGTCAGGTGTCTATATTCTCATCATAACATTTCTTGTATACACCTATCTGAAAATCCCAATCATGAATATGTTAGTTGTAAGGATGGCTTCAATTGTAATAGATTTTCAAGGAAGTTTGACCGTTCGTAGCTGGTTCCTGGAGAAGAGTTGGTATTTACGTAAAATTCCCGTGGCGCAAATCTTTGGGTGGGTTTGCATGCTACACGTACATGAATTACTCTAGGCATGCCTTGGCGTGGCCCACCTTAATAAGGGTGGCCCTTACATGGGGGACATATTTCTTTTCCCGTCAGCAAGGACGTTTCTACGGGCTGTGGGGATGCTACACCCCCAGAAATTTTCAAAGTACCGTCTGTCAGGAAAATTGTTGCGGTCCATTGGGAAAAAATTGCCACTTTCTTACAATTCATTTACGTTGTCAGAAGTGTGTTTTATTTTGGCAACAAAAATTTTAAGATCACAGCGTGTTACTTACAAGCTGAATTAAGGTAAAGTGGAAACATTGCTGTGCATACATTTAACCAGAGACCTAACCGCTCCCAGGTTTAAATGTATAAGGAAACTATTCTGTTTGCCTGGAAAATATTATATGTAGTTCAGAAATTAATCACAAGTAAGTTTTCTGTGCCTTTTAGCCTAGTGATGTCTACTACATGCACTATTCTGGAAGCCGTTGTCTTTTGAAGAAATCCAGAGTGTCGGGAAAATAGTAGTACCATATTGCATGATTGTCTGCCATGAAATAAACATCATATCGATACTGTAAAACAAAACACCTTTTGAAATGTGATGCAACTCCTGACTGCTCGTCGGGGAAGAGTTGTAGGTATTCGTGGTCAGTTGTGTCGGATCGCAGTCGGATTGTAGGTTAACCACGCAACACATCACACTGCCGAGGTGGATCGAAGTCTATCTACTTTTCATCAATCACACATCGGTGCGAGCACATTGACTTTCTGCAACTGTCGTCTGATTTCGCAAACGATTCTTTATTGGCCAGTTCATACAAAGAATTCGCAGTTGGGTTGATTACAGCTACACACTACAAATGACCTTACTTAGCTGAGAAGAGATCTTCCCATCCACCCCTGCTCCACTACGAATATCAAACAGCTTGATACTTCCGAAGAGGACTGTCGGATCGCAATGGGGACCGACAATAGGGGAGAGAACAAAATTTGACACACACACACGACTGAAATGAAAGGATTCAAGAGTGTGGTCTCTCTTACAGCCCACACTTAGTAAAAGTCACGTAGCGGTCACCAACTTAAGATATTTTTCACCTACAACGGCCTGCCATAATGGTGACAGATATCTCTTAACCTTTAAAGATTTGACAACTTTTCTGTTTGTCTCCCGAAATGTGAGCGTGTGCGGTGGGGTCGTGGAGAATCAGCAGTCCGTAGCCAAAATATGTCGATTTCAGGACCAAAAATGTGGCATTTAGGGCAAAATTAACGTCATGATAGTTTGCCAGTGGGGCACAATTTTAGGGAAAACACCTTGTGCCCTTTATTGAATATCTCCCCATACGGCCTTGTCCTGAAACTTTCACAACGTAAACCGGTTTTACTTGAAGGTTTACCTTACATATCGTTTAGCTTTTAAAGTTTATCGTGAATTAAATAACGCTACATTTTCATCACGCCTACGTATGAATGATTCTCATGAAAGAAAACCCCCTCTCAAAAAGGAAGCTTGCCTCGCAGTCATGCTTTAATTGACAGGTAATTAGAGACCTTCAAGAAATTGTCTCCTTTTAAATGGAATTGTTTTTTTATAAAACTGAATACAATTTCTTTTGAAAGCTTTTAGAAGAACACTTTCTAAGGGTAAAGTCTCAAGTGCAAAGCTGAACAAATGTCCTTTTTCTTATTGAAGAATTGACCCCTAAAGTTAAAAAAATTATTTTGACAAGTAATCTTAAGACTACTGAAGCATTTTGTGGAATTATTGTAGATTTCAAAAGGAATCTTTCAAGCCTGAAAATATAAAGGAACCACATAACGTAATAATGGACAATAATTTCCTCAAAACTTGAAACATAAATGCAGTAAAATTTTGAAAGGTACTGTGGGTTAAATCAGAGTCATGGAAGGACACTGCCCCACAATATTTCTCTTTACATAAGCAACTTTGAAAGGAGAGAGGGAAAAGCTTGCTATTTATTGAAGGTGTTAGTAGATCAGGTTTTGTTTATAGACAAGCATTATTTTGATAAAACAATATTTTATAAATCAGTTATAACATACAGCATCGTCATATCATGTTCCATTTTTGGGATATAGCTTTTAGTTTTCTGGAATAAGGAGTCGCCATATGTGAAAATAGTTACTTTGAAGGGTTTCTTATCATGGCATAAAGCCCCACACGGTTTTCTATTTCCTTCGAAATTCGTAACAAGTTATCTCAGTTACGATTTATTCAGCATTGTTAAGTTTTTTCCAAAGTATTCATATCCAAAGTTTAAAACTGCCATAATGATAAACCAATCCACTTATTTGAATTTCTATGTAATGTGAAATTTAGTGGAAGAAAGTAAAGAAATATACTATGAAAGGTAGCACTTATTTGGTTCTGCTGTAACTTAGTAGACTTGATTCAAATCATTCTCCAGTTTTATGGTAGTCTATAAATGCAAATGTCTCGATAACTATAGAAACATTTTGTGTTTTGTTGTTCTCAGAACCATGTTAACTGTAAAGCGTTCATCACTGGAAATAATTAAAGATAGGTCTTATTGTTATTTTCTTTGCCATTATGTTAGGGCAGCATCAGAGTGGCAATAGTAAATGGGCTGTAGAGTTTGGATTAGCTTTACGTGGGCGGTAGGCCGATAAAAAGAAAAGTGATATGCAGAAGAGTGAAGTGGGAACAATGACTTTATAATTGGGAACTGTATCCAATTGGTATAGTTTTAAAATTTACACCGATACAAACTAGCCTACACGATAAACATTCATTCAACTAATGATTTTATTTTAAAGGTGGTATGTTCAAGTCACTACGCCCTCGCAGTGCTGATAATACCGACGATTCGTAATGAATTTGGATGGAGCAGTTATGTACGACTGAGTATGCAGTGTGCTATCTTCGCCGGAAGTCTGTTGGGAGCTATTCCACTTGGAAAAATGTCTGACAAGTATGGGCGAAAAGCGGTAAGTATGAAAAGATTCACACAAAGTAAATAATTTTTCCTACTCATAAAAATTCTAAAAGCTATTGTTCTTTTTTCTAAAGGCTTGGCCCGGTATTACAGCAAACCCGAAAGAGCAATTGAAACTATTAAAGAGGGATTTGCATCACCCCAAGTATGACTTTTACTTGGTGGTAAGCCCCGCCCATAATTGTCTTTACTGCTTCTTCTTGTGCAGACACAAACATAGTTCACTAATCAAGGCCAAATCCTGGTGAGCATAAAAGACCCCATGTGTAATGAAAACATTATCTGTGCGTTCTGTGTAATATGAACTGCTCTGATGTAAATCAAAGAGTAGTCACCAACTGAGACTTTTGCTTACCCCCAACTAAAAGTCATACCTGGGTTGATGCAAATCTGTCTTTAAATCACAAATTTCTCTGTTTTAGTCCACAAATAGTGTTACAACGTTAAACAACTCATCGCACTACCATTGTACGGCATTGATGGAACCAGGAAAGTGTCCGTCAGTCCCCCTTTACTACAGAACTGAGTATAGGTGGTAATAAAGGTGAAAAGTCAATCAGTAAAAGTAAAGTTCTCAACCTTCAACGAGTCTCAGTAATAACATTTTAGATCTTGTCTTGTACTTAGTTATATTCTTTAGTAATCTCTGTAAGACGTTTTTCCTGTACGTCAATTTGACACGCGTGACAAAACATTAAAAATTGCTACCAGTTATGTAACCTCGTCAAGTTATTAACCTGAAGCGACCTAAGAATGCTTCAGAATTGTATGATACATTGAAGTGTTTTTATTAGACCTAATTAAGAAAGCTTAACTCGCAATTACCTTAAGATTTTTGTGCACTACAACTTTAAGACCGTAGGGTGTATAAAAGGTCTGTATGATGCTGTTTTCATGTACTAACAACACAGTCTGACAAATGTCTACCTTTTTAATATTTATAAGGAATCTCACTGGCTTATAAAAAAGTTCGTAAGTTTCCCTAAATTATAAGTTGTGAAAGTTTTACTAAATTGTGTTCCACTACATATGAGATTAAAGTTGTTTTAGAAACAACACAAAGAACGTGTTCTTACTCTTGTGAATGAGTTCTTCAGTAGTCATCTTGTTTTAACATTGCCACCTTGTAACTAAACTTCAGTACTTTTGGAAAAGAGCGGGGTATCAACTTTCAGTTACTGACGCAACTTTCAAATAAGGGACACTCGAGCGTGTCCTCGTCAAAATCTTTTCATATTTCAGTGTCTTACTCTTCGCTGTCAAATCACTAAAGTACGTAGGCTGGAGTTCACTCTTGTTCGGTTGGAGCATGGTTTCAAGTTTTGTTTATTGACGGGATTTCGAAATTCCATGAAAAGATTTGTTCGTACTGCTCTTGAGTAATCTTTTCATATTCAATGGTTTCCTCTTCGTCTTTAAATAATGACCTTGGATCGAAGTTCAACCTTCTCAGTTTAGAGAAGAGTCTCAAATTCTCTCCACTGACGTGCTTTTGAAATGAGTCGGTGCATATCAAGAGGGGTACTTCCCATTCAACCTTAGGTTACATATTGCTACCACAATTACATTTAAGAAAAGCGTTGAGTTCAGCGCTTGAAGGGAAATTGATTATTTTACCATTTTTAGAAATTAACTGAGAGACACACTGCGGAGCAGATGTTATATCTGTTCAAACCTATCATGAGTTCAGAAACAAGCGTTTTAGGGACGGTTTGATTACAGGCCAGTTATGCAGACTGGCCGAGAGAAAGATGCAACCCCTCTAAAGTCCTCTACCCACTTGAAGTTCAAGATTTTTCAGGCAAGTTCTTCAGTCAGGGAAGCTTCGATCGACAGATCGGGTGTCGGAAGAATAAACGTGTAATATTATTGGTAAAATTTCCCCAGTATCATAACAAAGAATAAAAGCTAGCTCACGAGAACAAATCGGAAAGAAAGTATGCGAATGCCTTGAGTGAAAAAAAATGTAAAGAGGTATTGTGTAAAAAAGTCAATTCGGGGGTCGAGGACGAGGAGCCTGGACTCGTAAAGTATAATAACTAACCGATGGGAATGATTCAATAACTGATAATATAATTACTTAAATTATTAATTTGTTAGCGAAACCCCCTCCCCAAACGAGAAACCTTGAATGAAAAAATAGAAAAACGTTGCCTAAATATCGTAATAATTATTGTAGGTGGGAGTTCAAAACAAATGAAAACTTGTGCACAAACTGACTACAGGTAGCATTGTTAACCAACTAAAAGTACCATAAGACTGTTCGCTATTTTGTTTACCGAGACTTTAGATCTCATTTTCTGTGGTTTTACTCCTGAAATGGGAAAATTAATTAAAGTGTCCGTGGTTGCTGTATACTTGCATCAAATTAGGACCATTACTTCAAGTAATTGCAAGCATTTAAATACAAGCTGTCGAAAAGCACAACAATGTGTTAGCTGATTCATCATATTAACACAGTAACGTTTAATTTGAAATTTTCCTAGATAAAACGCAAGCGTTACTCAAAAGTTTTGGTCCAATAACTCAACAAGCAAATATTTGGATAATATACCCAGAATACAATTTTGTCTCTTTATTCCGCTATCATGGCGTTTAACAAGTTTTAAAAGCTTGTAAAATTCACCTTTTGGGGTTACTATTATGAAAATAATATCACCTAAACATTTAAAAGTGTATTACTTGTACATGTATTTTTAAGCGATTATGAATTATACTCATTGTAATATTAAAATACAAAGAATTTACCTCTTTACCCTTTCAAGCCTGCTTTTTACTTTACCTGTTTAATTTTGACTGTTTCATATTCTTCCTCAAAAAAGCACTCAGAATGATTCTCGAGAGACTCACAACCCTCTCACTAATAAATCTTATTGCTTTCAGCAATGCCTCTTACTCCCTCATCACTGTTACCCTCGTGGTCAAATATATTGTCTCAGATGTATGTATGTCTAAACTCCATCAAAAGTTGTACATAGTGGCACACTTAATAATGCTGCACATCCAAAATACTGCAATACAATCCTTTTATTCAGGCCCCTCAATTGCGAAGATGAAAGTTAAAAACCGAAACGTCTTCACTTTCCTTCCCCCTGGAATTGAAAAATCGAGATTAATTTCTCGTCACTCGAAGCGTTCACCAATTTTACTCTTTCCCGTGTAACATCGACCTGTATTTGCGCCATGTTTCCTGCATTTCGTGGCAAGTGTTTTTTTCTTCTCCAAAACGAATTCTTTTTACTCGATAAATATCAATGAAATGAAAGAATCCAATATGTGATCTTGTGTATGTATACCTGAAGAAACCACAGTGTGCACCTATGTTAGTCCAGTGCAAAGTCAACAAGCAGAAGATATGTTTGGTGAACCACAGTCGGTTTATTTACTTTACTTATTTGTTTTTGTTGCAAAATCACAACAGAAGACAAATATCCTGCATTTAGAAGAAAAGGTATTCCCCATTTTTTTCCAGATCAGATCTAGGTTGGAAAAGAGTGATGTGTTTGTATTCCCATAATTTGGGATCATTTCTGCAGTGACCGGGTTCTGCACAAGAGGAAGGGAAATCGGGGATTGAGCCGGAATAATTGTTCTCTGACATATCTAATTCCTTACTCTCGTTGATTAGCACTCATTGTCTTTCCGACGGAAAGACAATAGAAGTACCAGTCACTGGGTAGTTTTGGAACAATAGATTACTCAGTATATCCCCAAGTACCCTTCCCCCGACCGTGTAAGTAAGACTCGGGTTACTGTTTGAGGACGGTCCGCGTGATTTTTTTTCCCATGACGAATGGGGCAAATTTCATTTTTTACCTTAACCCTAACCTTAATCCTAACCTGAGCATCATTTTTCATGTTTTCAATGGAAATTTTCGAAAATTGCCCCCATTTGTCCTGAAAAAACAAAATCCGCGGACGGTCCTGTGTAAAGTGACTAAGTGAACTAATGACGACGGATATACCATCATAGAACGGTTTTAAAAATTGCATGAATTATCGATCAACATTGTTTCAACTTTTAAATAAGTGCAATTATTCCAGTCTCGCATAATACATGGTGATTTTCTCATTTGACGATTAATTTAATACGTGGATATAGTCTGTTTAATGTTGAGTTATTGTCTTCGTTGTTTAAACTTATGTTCCCACAATAATAACTTTACAATAGTCTATAGAAATATTCCTTTCAAGAAGCAAGACTCTTTTACTTTTATTCGCTAACTAGGTTAGTCAGTTGGAAAATGAAGTTTCACTCAATTCCTGGAGGATTTCCCATACCCAGAATAAAAGTTTTCAATAAATTTAGAAATGTTCGCTGAAACCTCACGAGTGGTTTCAACACCTTTACCCTTCCAATTCACGCTCAGCTGCTTAAGTATTACAAGCCTGTGTGTAGAAATGTACACAACACATCATTGCACAATTTATCGATTCAAGCGGAAGACGCCCAGGTGGATTTCCAGAGTGTCACCAAGATCAAAAACGTCCTTTTGAATTAGCCAATTATAAAATTCTAGACCTTTTTTCTCTGAGCATCAAATGAAGTGCCCCATTTCCTGGAATTACATTCGATGACAACTTAAGTACAGTCTTCTTGCACCACAGGCAGACTGCGACATTACACAAGCATATCATTACTTAACACTTCACCATAGAATCAAAAAAAAAATCTTGAAGGTGAGTCAGGCGAGGCAAGAAATTAAAACTTAACTTCTTTTTGAGAGAATACCACAAAGCTAATTTGGGGCAATTTTTTTTGCCATTTAAGTACCCCAAACTCGATTTTTGTTCGATAAAATGTCCTTATCCTATGCAAATATTAAACGTGACGGAAACACAGATATGTCGGTAGCAATAACCTACCAATCCTGGAAAGTTCTACCCTCATCCACCTACCCTTTCGGTATAATTACTAACAATTGTTATGAGCACTGGGGGGCTTTGAGCTTATTTCAATAAAACCAACAGAAAATAATATGAATTTACGATAAACAATTCTCCAAATCTTAAACCATACGCAATTTACTTTAGGAATTTCGAATTACTATGTGCAAGGAGTCTCTGCGTAAGAAGTCTTTGTGTAATCTTTTGCGTAGAACATTGCATGATAGAACTGAACATTTCTTCACGGTTCATTGATTTTTATTTACTTATGTTTTGGATAAAAGGGATACGTCAACCCACCGTGACTATATATTTCTCTTGCACAAATATTCGTCCCAACGAATAAATACAATTTCCAACGAATGTAAGACACAAACTCAAGTGTCTCTTACAAGGCGAATTCGTTATATTGCAATTTTGACACTATGCAACTAGGTAGAGGCAAAATTTACCATATTAAAATAACTGCTTTCTACGTTCCATCCGAGAGTGACAACTACCTGGTACGATGTAAACTATGATTTTCTTCTCGTCAGAGTTTCCCAAACCCCATTCCTAAAGAGAAAGAAACTCGCCTCCAAACCAAGATCCCATGCTCTTAACTCGGTTTGCCATTCCAGTCTGTTAGGAAGAAGAATCATGTAGGATAATGATTACATTTGTAGAACAACTGCACTGTTGGGTACTGACAGAATACAACTTATTCAAAGGTATAACCATGCAATAAAAATACACGAGCTACCACTATACGTGCTGTAGGTTTTCTTTACTATGACGTCATTAAATTAGTCGATAAGGTACGTTAGATGAATTTCAAGCAAGATCAAAGGCCCGCAAGTGTATACATATTGATGTAATTTGGTTATGTGATTCAAACCATATTTTCCGGGGCAGAGTTTATCTCTGATTGACCTACTTTTCTAGGTCAACATGATACATGATAAAACTGCTGCATAGATGGAAAAACAAAAATAATAAAAGTTCTGTTTTACTGAGCAGCCCCTTAAGTGGCCCCTTCTCTTCCAACATTTCACCAAAATTAGCCTTACTAAGTGAAACCACTTGAAGCTGAACTCACTTGCGTAAGGCAATGTAACACATAAAAAATAACTTTCAACAATTAAGAGGTAGGTGTACTCGCATACCTGCTCTTAATTTCACCTGAACTCTCGTTTAATTATGGAGAGGTTTCTTATTAAATATTTTCTTCGGGGCTAAAAAGAAGTGACGTGTATGTCGCAGAGAACACACTTAAGGGGCCTGCACTGCAGTCCTTTAAGTTTGAAAACACGCGAAAAAAGTTCAGAGGAAATTCAATTTACTTATTACTCCTACTGCCATTTTTCCTTATCACCCCTGAAAATTTTGGGGGGCATTCTCCCCTTGCTTCCCCTCCCCAACACACCTTACTGGCTAAGCCATGAATGTCACTGTCATCAAAAAGGGAGTAACTAGTTAAAAAGACCATACAAAACAGATTCCTCAGAATTCACCCTAGTGTTCTGCACTAAGCAGTGCAACCACAAAGTCCACTTTAGCCCACCACACCGTGGTGGCAGATGTGAACATGTGATATTGCATGGTAGGGCTGGCCGACGCAGGAATAAAGTAAGCCGGGGGGGGGGGGTTAAACCACACCACAGATCTCTTAAAGTGGGCATGACACGGCCAAAATAACTTTTGTGTATGGCAAGATTGGGTACAGTAATGTAAAAGTATCATCTCACACACAATTAAAACCGGCGCAGTTCGGCATAAATAGAATTTGAAGAAAAACGTCCAACAATCCAATTTCGAAAAATGCCGCAACAGGTCACCTGACTTTTATGACGCAATTGGCGGCACCCCGCACTGCGCTATGTAAGGACGCGTATCTAGATGTGAAAATAATGCAACGCTTTGGGAAAGTTTCATATCTTAAAAACTTCATGAAAAGGATTACATCACAATACCCGCCCAACATACAGAGCGCAAAGCGCGGAACATGTTGGGGGCTTCGAAGCATATCATTGGCCAATATGTTCGCGTGCATATGCCCCCGTGTTTTAGCTTCCCTGCATATAATAAACAGCTTTGTTTTTGTGCAAAAAAAAAAAAAACGCGGACCGGGGGCGCTGTACAGAACAGCTATGAACATGTATGGACAGTCCATAACAAGCGCGCCTTTACTCAGTGAGCTGTTCAGTAACGTTGCTATTGTGAATGGTAAGCAGTCACCGCGCAACGATGATTAGTTCACGATGTGGTCACTGGTCACGCGCGCTGCTGTAGTACAGGTGTTTGCAATGATGTACCTGCTAACACGCGTTAGCATGCACATGATTCGATGTGTAGAACGATGGGTGAGCTGCCTGGTAAAGTGTTACTAACCGTGCCTCCAATGACGTCACGATCTTGAGACGCGCTCACATACTTTTTTTCGCTTTTGGATTTCAGATGGCCGAGTCTGGCCTGTAAATGGGAATTCACAAGGTCGTATTACTGTGTTTATGGACGTAGTTGAGTCGGAAAAACATTTGCTTCATTTCAAGCTGTACCCAAACAATATTTACTGAGAAACGTACTTTGGCCGTGTCATACCCACTTTAAGAAAGATGAAATCGTCCAAGATCTCATGCTTTCAACTCACTGGCCCACTCATATAATAAACAGCACAGTGAATCTCTATTTATCTTCCTATGTGTGGCCGAAGTATGCAAAACCATATATATAGGTGAACCTATTAACTGAAGTCAGCTCAAATGTGTCAGTCCTTGCTATGCCTCAAAATGAGGTTATAGCTCTGAGAAATATCAATCGATTCCCTCTGATCTCTTCCATTTATGTCAACTGTGGGGTAAGATGACCTCTCGTGAAGCCTAATTCTGAAGTTTTATCGATAATCGTCAATTCGATTATCTTTTAAAGAAAAAATCAACAACGGAGGTTCACCTTCAGAACATCTTGATTTACAGGTATATTTGGGGGACACGCTTGCCAAAATAAAGAGGCTAGGGTTGCAAGATGTAAACGATTTTGTTATTTCAAGATCTGTATCTTTTGAGATGTTCAACAATACAGTAACTTGAAAGGACCAACGAATTCATCCATTGCGTAAAGGTGCGTTCACACCAAAATCGAAATCTTTTGCGGTTTTCGGGCGGGACACGGTTTCTTACCTCAGAACGAATGGGGCGAGTTTCTAAATTTTCATTGAAATAAAGTTGCCCTTATTTGGCAATTTGCATGCCTGCTGCTTGCAAAATGCAGCAAATTTCCGTTTTGGTGTGAACGCACCTTAAACAGGGCGTAGCTAGGAGGAAATTTTTAGGGGGGCTCGGTATTAAATGAAGGGTCACGGCATTGATCGCTGTCCTTAATTCTTACACATTTTATTAGGACACAATTTTTGGGGGGCCTGGCGAACATCAGGGGGCCCAGGCCCAAGGCCCCCCTAGCTACTCGTCTGACCTTAAATGAGGTGAGTAGTTGTAAACTAATCTATAGACGCTATTATTAGAAGACTGGCAATCACAAAAAGGATCCCCCGATTAAGTTTCACGTCGGTGTTTTTTGAATTCATTTCTTGCAGCTAGAACTGGATGGAGAAATCATTCGTTAGTACATGGTAAACTAGTGGCAAAAGTGTACATTTCCAAGATAGAGTAGGCTACTAACGTTACGAATGGATAGAAAAGAGGAGTACATACATGCTTGATGGCCAGGTTTCATTGAAGTAGGATTGGGAGGTTCTGCTCCTTTTCAAACCGTCATGTAATGTTTTCACATCCTCTTTTCTGTGTTGCAAATCTTTGAGTTTCTACAAAAACAAGTGACAGGTATTTGTACCTTCTATCAAACTTTCCACATACTTCAAACACGGGATTCGGTAAGTAGAAACCTCCAGCAACTGCTATAAGGGTTTTCATCATGCGTGAAAGAGCTTGGCCGGTGCTATGACGGACGCTGTTGTCTCCGTGGCAACTATTTAGTGTCGTCATATGATAATTCCAAAGTTGTTAACGCCTGTGTCATGTACCAATTTTCGTAAGTTAGGGTGTTAAATGTAAAGCCTGTCAACGGAACGTCATGAAGGAATGAACCCCGCTGGCGGAAGTTTTCCCCAGGACGAATGGTGGTGATTTTCTCAAATTTTCATTGAAATCATGAAAAATGAAAAATGATGCTCAGGTTAGGATTCTGGTTTGGGTTAAGGTAAAAAATGAAATTGCCCCCATTCGTCCTGGGAAAAACTAACCCCCGCCGCCTGGTAATCAAAATACATTAGCAGAGTGCAATATAGCGTTTCGCAGTGTGCAGCAACTAAACCTTTCTTCTTTTCTTAAACTCAGAGGAAAGCGAAAGTGACAAATTGATAAATAAGAAGATAATGCATTAGACTGTTAAATGGGAAACATACAATCGGAAACAAAATTGAAATTCAATTCTAAACTTGAAATGAAGTGGAGTTCATTGCCTTAAAAATTTGAATATCATAACTGCAAAACGGTAGACGCGTGATTAGAGGGTCGATTCGTTGCATACAGGCGCTGCATGTACGTAACATTGGTCGTAAATTTCAGTTTTCTGGAGGAGTCAAGATTCTGTTGCAATTACTCAGTGCCATCATTCAGATCGATAGTCCTCCTTCACTTTTGACAAGCCAGTTTAAGATGAATGTTCGCTCGGATGAAAGCATGCACATACAACATCTCCTGATACGCTTCAAATGAGAAAAATATCATTTATCACGTCCTTTAGATAAAGTTTGAGAAAGCAGATAATGGTTCAATGACGAAGTATGGGAGATACTATGACATAGCAATGTGAACATTGAAAGCTCTTGGGAGAGGATGAAAAAGAGAAATTGACATGATGTTTTTTTTTTATTTTTTTATTTTTTTACTTTTTTGTATTTTTCCTTTTGTACCAAACGTCAATGCAGTCACTGATTGCAGTAGTCATGCACGTAAGTTTGGCAAATAAAGTAATTTGAAGTATGCAGCAGATAAGTAAGTATGATGACAACACAGTACCACGGACTCGGATTTGAAATGTCGGAGATCATACTTAACAGAGCCGGGAAGAGGAAGGGGGTGGGGATTCATTGCCATAAATGAATTCATTTTAATTTTTTAATTCTTTATAGACTTTTTCAAGGGTGAGTTATGAATGAAACTGAGTGTTCGAGTTTGTAAGAGGTGATGTGGAAGAATTTCTAGGAAGGCTCGTATTCAGTTTAGGCTGTTTAACCAGTAAAATGTTAAAAGATACCTCCTTTACATACACTGTCCTAGCTACATTGACGTAGAAGCATTCCCTCATCATGAAGAGCCCTTTTACAAGTTTTTTTCACGCTGTTTGTGGTGTGCACAGTAAGTTCCTACTTTCCACCTAAAGTTAATAGAGTTTTTTACCTTTCGCTTTTTGCCGGCTCTGCCCCTGTGAAACCATAAACATTGCACCTGTTTGCTCTTGTGTAAAGGCTAATGTGTTCTTCCCTAACGTTACAATCGTTTGGACACCCTCAACGGTCATATCTCCGTGCCTGTTTGCACGTAGAACGAACATGTCAACAAAATGTCAACACGAGAGTCTTATCTTATCATTTAAATAGCAAACACTTGTCTTTCGTTTCAATTTATGTAGAATCAAAAGTAACAGTTTCACATTCTAACAGATAATAAACTTTCCCTAATTTCCAATTGTGGTCTGTGAAGAGGTATTAAAATTCAGTCAAGAATCGCCTTGTCCAGATTTCAGATTTCAAACACTGGACTCTTTTCCATCTGTCAGTCTTTATGTTTTAATGTTGAAAAGTCTGATGTTATTTCTTACTCCCTAAGGAAGATTTCTTTATCTATGAGTTCCGTAGAATCTCCAAGAGAGTTAGAGACGTATTTTCAAGATCTACTTCAAAATTTCTTCCACGAATTTGCCTTCTAGCAAAGTGTTTCTTTCGTGTGAAGTTTATCGTTGTAATCGGAAAGGTAATCATTGTTAGCATTTAAAAGGGCCCTTCTGAAAGTCTGACGAACGTTTGCCAGAACGGCTTCAAGTCATTCGAAAATTGGCTTTGAGAACTCCCACTCAAAGTTGACATTAAAATTAAAAATTTTTCCTCTACGAAATGCAATGTTGAGTAATTTTTTAAGCATTAGAAATATATCACTTAACAACAGACGGTATGTGAAAGATCTTGGAACGCAGGTTCCGAAAAGTCGAAAGGTTTTGCTTTTTAAAACAACGATCACCCATAGCGCAACTTTACTCCTTTCACAAATACTTAAAATAAATAAGTGTCATAATGACGTTGCCGGGGAGGGAGCAAAATGTCACATACTTCCCTGTCTACATTCTCCTTACGGAGAGTTCTGCATCTCGGCTTCTCACTGCCTGAGCAGAAAGTAGCTAGTCTCCAATACATTGGCAAGTATTTGCTCTTTTCATGTGCAATTACCATTGTTTAACTTTTAAGTGACATCACTCCATTGGAACAAGTTGCTATTTCGTTATTTGTACGCCGCAATCACCCTAAGCATGATTTATATGTAAACAGGGAATTGTCATAGGACAAATTTCTAGTGAGAACTTCAACTCGTAAAATTAAACGGTGTAAGATTATACCAACTTTGTACCAACCTGTCCGTGACTGACTGGGGGTGAACCAAACGAATAGAGCATGGTTAAAGACTTGTTAAAGACAAAGTTAAGGTTTATACTTTCTGTGTCATTCAGGGCCGTTCAGGGTCTAAGAGGAGAGGCGTAAGGGAAGGATATGACATTCATGTAAGGTCGTTTACGTGCAAATTGGGGGGGGGGGGTGTTTGACAAATTTTCACCTTATTATATATTTAAACATTCTCATTATTTAGCGTCTTTTTCTGGGGTTGGGGTTTCTTATGGTGACACACCTTATCTTTGAGAAGTTTTTGTGTATGTAAGATGACTATAATACAAAATGGTGCTGTCTGTTGAAGAAAAATTTGTACTGGTTACACGCTTAGGAATTCTCATCTATAGTGCCTTATTCTATTTGGGGGCTGAGAGTAAGGGAGGGGATGTTGTCTATGACCCCTCCCTTTTGCGAAATTTGTGCCTTTGCAAGGTTACTTTGATACAAATGGTGCTATCTTGGCAAGCTTTGAATTGATTATACGTTCTCAAAATTCATTTTTTGAGTGTTTTTCGGCTGTGGTATGGCACGAGACTGTTATCCGGTGAGGACTCCACCATTTAGTGCACTATTTGGAGGGTTACCATCGGTTGGGACGTAGAGTAGGTCTATGTTTCGTTAAAAATGCTTCTAAATTGGGAGAAATTGTACTTTCTAGAACTCCAAACTTGCATCTAAGTATTTTTGAGACTTCATGCTTAAGAAGCTTTGACTTCTAAACGAAAAGTAACCATGAAAAAACTTATCATTCTACAAAATCTCTTTGTGGGTTATAGTTAGAGTAAGATGAGGTTTTACGGCTCAGTTCCTAACCGATTGTTTTAAGTCGGGTCGGCCACGGCCTATCTTCCAGTTGTGGCTCACTGGCTTGTTTTCCCTTCTCCAATGCTTAAGCTGAGAACCAAGCACAATGGCAGTAGGTTCCATTTTTAAAGTCTTTGGTATGACCAGGCCAGGAGTCTAACCCCAGACCTTCCGACTGCAAGTCGGATGCTCTAACCACTTGACCATGCAATCGGACAAAACAGGACTAAATGTTACTGTACAAGCTCGTTGAGTTTAGCATGTGATTAAAGGTCATCGTAGTCTAACTTATATAAACGTGCTGTGGCACAGTTTGAGAAACAATACTAACATCTTTAACGTAAAATATACTTCAACTGTGATGTGCGCATCATGCGTGGGGAAGGAGGTTCATTCAAGGTCGTCTGCCCTCATAAGAGCTCGTCTGCTGGGGGTGGTAAATGCACCCCTTGCCCCCCTCGCAGGCTACTGCCCTGTTCTAGGCTACTGCCCTGTTCTAGGGTGAATTTTGCACTCATCACTTTTTGAAGACAACTATCAAATTGAAAATTATTGTAGTCAATCTAAATCTGCTCTGGCCATGACAGCAATGAGGTCCCCTCCATATCCCGTTAAAGGGGTCTATACCCTATGCAGGTTACTTTGTAAATCTACACTTCACTGATCTTTCCATTTAACTTCCATGTTGCATTTTGCATTCATACGAGTATTATCAAGTTACATCAGTCCTACACATCAGTTTAAGGTGAGCTAGTGACAAGAGAACGTTGGAGCCTATACTGCTTGAGGGAATTATGTAGACTTCAGCCATGGCTTAATTAAATTCGTATAAAACTTTTCCACAACTCGGCAGCCTTTTTAATATCTAGTATTGTCTGGCCTCTTTCAGGCCTTGCCAAAATATTTGTAGCGACACAGAGGTTAAGGTAGCTTTTGAGAATGTAGGTTTTGCTTATTTTTAGACGATTTCATCAACTCCTAGATGTACATTGACATGTCAAGGCGAATTACTTCTGCAGGTGTAAGGGTTGTAGTTGTCGACTGATCTAGTTTTCCTACAGCTTGTAAATAAATTCAGAATGCAGTGTCACGTTCGTCCGCTGGTCGAAGACGTATCTAAGAATTTTAACACTTTCAACCGAACGAATTTGAGAGGGGTGACTGAAAAATTAGTACACATTAAAAGCCCAATCGCTTAATGGTTCCTTTCACAAAGGAGGTGCTTCGTTGCACTGAAGTTCATCCCTCAGATATATACTTGAAGTTCTTGACTATATCATTTGTACAATGTTTTCACAACTTGACCTCTGCTAACCTCAAATGACCTTTGAACCCAACAAAAATTGAATAACAAACAATGAAAAAAAGGAACCTGTCTTAGAAGGGATTCGAACCCGGGACGCCTGTGGCCTGTGTGGGAAACCGATCACTATTCCACTACCTCAACAAAAAACTAGTTAAGCGTATGGTATATCTAATCATCACTTGTGCCTTAACATGCTCGATACCCGAGAGAAGTGTCGGCCCCTTTGAAAAATATATTGCCCCATCAACACATTGTCTGGCTACGGACTGGCTAAGAACTCAATACTTGCAAGTGGCAGTCCTGCTTCAATTTTATAACCAGTGAACTCAATGCTTTTTACTTTGCTCCGAGTATTTCATGGGGCAAATGCTGTATACTAATACTTGAATCTACTACTGCTCATCTACTACTTGACATAACCAAGCGGCAACATCTGCTAACATACCTACTAATAAAATAAAAGTAAACAAATGAATGAAAGTGTGATTCAAACCAATATTTGCAACGACTTCCCGTCAACTGTTTGCTGGTACCTCTTGACATATGCCTGCTTCTACTACAGCAGGCTGCATACAATGTATTCATTAACGCTAAGCCCCGTCACTGTATTTTGACAGAGTTACCACTCTACGAAGGAACTATAAACGCATAGGTCATTAATCTTCAATAAGAGACACAATTTCTTTCCAAATATTTTGAGGCAAGAAGGGAGCCTGTGCAGATGCGTTATTATCGTGAATAATGTAGTGGAAAACGTGCCAATAATATATTTGTGGGGACTACATTCTTGAGTTGTTATGATTATCTTACCTTCGAAAATAGTGCACAAGTAAACAGTTTTATGAAGCTCGTCTTGTTTTATTCTCTTAGTTTTGTCATCGTTTTTATGTATGTAGTCTCTGCAGGAACTGGGTGACATTTTGGCTGTTGTAAACAATTAAAAACGAAATGAAAGTGACAATTATCTAGCCAGGGATACGTTATGTGAACACCACCCTCATGTAACACTTAAAACTAACCTTGCCCCTCATTATATTAAAGCTGCTTGCCATCTACTTTTTTACGACGATGATACAATACAGACTTCTAGCTTCTTCCTACCATCCAAAGATATCACACTTTCAGTAAATTTGCCATTTCTCTCGATGTATGACACGCAGTAACTTTATGAGCTTTTCCATAGCAACAAACAACTTTCATCTTCAGACGAATGATCTTGTAATTACCGCAGATTACATTCCTGGGTGTGACACCTTTCGAATGCAACACCAACCTGAAGGATATTTATTGTACGCATTAATCATTTTTACATTAGCTCGTAACTTGGAGACAATTTTATCTGCTTACATGTTTTCGAGACAACACTCGGAAAGAGATATCTTTTGAAACATTCATTTCTATTTGTTTTCTGGAAGGCATTACCTGGAAACATAACTTAACGATTGACAAATAACATCGACCTATTACGTTGCTTGGATACATGGTATCTTCTCTCTGTCGATCTAACTTGTGGTGTAATACGTGACTCTTCAATGTGCTCGAGTGTTAATTATTGTAGTGTAAAGTGTCGGAAAAAGATAGAATTTATGGAGTTTTTTCAATTAAGAACACTGAATATTCACCAGACGAAATTATACGCTGCATATTGCACTATGGTGTGTGATGAAAAAAATTGGCATTTTCTGTGACAGACGAATGGGAAAAGTAATGATTTGACTAAGACCCCACGACACAGTGGCGGAGGTAGGGATTCGGTAAGAAGGGCGAGAATGGCCTTTAGAGGCGCTTTGAGATAAGTAGATACCGTATGCCTCAGCACGATCTAAGTCATGGCTTTTCAACCTTTTGGGGCCTAAAACAAGCTACCTCCTACATCACAGAAGATGACCCTTCTAATTAGAATATAGTACAGAGTATGGCTGCTGTTTGGGCATTTTGTTATCTGGGACTAAAATAACACTATTATCATGTTACTTGGAAGCAATGCCAGTAATGGTGTAAGAGTAAGAACGGTAAAAACCTAAAAAGGGAGCCGACAGGCGATTTGAGTCTGTCAAGGGGTGAGGGTGATCGGCCCCCTGGCTACATGGAAGCTCTGCCACTCCTACGGCATACTGTATAAAAGTCAAACGTTGCTATCCAGTTCGTACATTCGAAGCCATATTTAAGTTTTATAAAGTAATGCCTGACACCATTTTTGCATGCCGTCATCATGGCAAACCATAGTTGTGTGTTCGTTGGCCACTGTCTGTATTTAGAACGTTAGTGACTGTTTTTGTTCTCAAGCGTTGACAGATTTGCTTGTATACTGCAGTAACAACTTAGTCAAAACGGTGTCTGATTCGACTAAGCGCGTTAGTCCCTCATGTGTGACTGATTTCTGCCCTTACAAAAAATTGTGTGGCAAAAGTTCTAATACCACACTGGACAAACCGTGTCATACTCTGTAAAACTATGGTTGGATGTGAAAAATAGTGAGTTTTATGTGATTATTTGTTGGGCAATGTGTGATTGTAATAAAAAATTGACCCACTTTTTAAGGTGCTATGCTTTTACCTGCATTACCGCAGTTTGCCGCATGTGACAAAGAGTGGAGAACCAAATACAATTTTACAAAGGCAAACATGTGGCAAAGTGGGGTAAAGTAGAATATTGTGTGTCAAATTGGTTCCAATCCCACATGTGTCACCACTCATTACCTCACTTTTCCAGTTGTGTATTTTCCTATGCCCTGCCACATGTGATTATGCATGTTCATATGTGGCATGCCCCACATTTTTTTGTAAGGGTGGTGATATATTAGCTTACTAATTGCAAAATCATGAACTAAGAACTGCTAGTCACAAATTAGTCGCCGAGTTAAAAAATTGACCAGAAATTAAGTCAGCTGGCCATACAGTTAGTCAAATGTTGCTGACTAACGTGGTAAGTCAATTCAGACACCGTTTTAGTAATTGGCGTTTACAATAAAATACACTCGAGAGTACGGATTGAACTGAAACTAAATGTCTGAAAATACATTTTGATACATTTGTCTGCATCGTTCTCGTAAGCATGGTTCTTTTTGCATTGTTAATTATGCAAAAACCTTTCTTCGCTGCAGGACTCGTACACTATGTGCACTCACTACGGTCGTAATAAACATTTACTCGCTATATTAAAAAAGCTCTTCTATTCGTTTACTCGTATGTTTACTCAAAAGCAGTGGGTATACATTTATACTCGCATTACTTTAGAGATCTTTTCGGTTACGGACCTTTGCAATCAGGTAATGCCAACCAGTTGAAGTGCACGTATACTTGCGAACCGCATGATAAAGCCTTGGTATTAACTATGCGTCAACTCGTTTGTACTCTCGAGAAGAGGAAGGCCTTAGTACACATATACTCCTATTAGGTATAAAGGACTTTTACTAGTGTCCTCGTGATTTTATTCACGGTCAGGGGTCATATACTTGTACTCGAACTGATAATACTGGACTGGTGCTAAATACTCGTATTTATACTCATGTTCAGATATTGTAAACCCGTAGTGCTACTCGCAACATTGCCGTGAAAGTATCAGTTAGTATATACTCAGCGATACTTTCATTTTTCTTACAGTAGTTCTGTGATCCCTGAAAATAATCTTCAACAAAAAAGCGCATTTCATATGTTGATACAAATTATGTTACTGAAATTTAATTTTAGGTGGTTATGATGCACTGTAGTTAAAGGGTCAGTTAAACTTAAAACCTGAAGGGTTAACTTTTACGTAAAGATTGGCACGTATGCCCTCTGATAGGCTGATGGGTAAAAACTACCAAAAACTCGTTATTTTGGTAAAAGAGTATCAAACATGGGCAATGTTTTCACCAACTTAGCAACTTCTTTGCCTAACAATTTAGTAGGAGACATATGTGCCGAACCTGTATATGAGTTCACCCAACAGTTCTTCGATTGAAAACTGAGTGTATGAAAATCCTGCCCAAACTGCCATGTCATTTCTGGTTTACCTAGTAAAACCCGACGGTCCGCCTGTGGCCAAAAGGCCAACGGAGGGCCGTCGGAGGTCCACTGGCTGGACAAAAACTTGCATGATGTCATAAAGCTTTTTAACCAATCAACGTCATCGCCAACGGCGGACCGCCGGTGAACCACCGGACATTTCTCTGGCGGACCGACGGAGTGGCCGACAGCGGTCCGTCGTCGGGCCGACCAAATTTTGCTATCAGGTATTAGTACCCTGTGTAGTCATTAAACAATTTCCTATGCACAGCCTGTGTGGTAGAGTTATTTGAAGTGTGGTCAGGCTAAGTTAGCATGCCACACATCATACGCGAACATTAAGCCGACGGAATTTCTATCCACAACAGGTCACTCGTGTAGAACTTTTGTCTCTTGCGTTGTTTGTCAAGGAGTCCCTTATTTATATTTGTCAAAAAGCCCCTTTTCAAGTATGAACGTACATGCAAGCAATCTTATTCTTATCGGAGCCTTTTGATATCACTGTAATAGTAAAGAACTTTTAAATAATTAGGCTATGTCTGCACCTACTATACTTATTATATAGTTCATGAAGCTTTCCATATACGAACGCAAGTTGACCTAGAACCCCTTGTTTGACTGCAGTGATTTTAATCTAACCAGGGAGTTGCTATTTGACAAATAGCAACTCCCTGGTCAAACTATTCGCGCGAAATTGCTCGATCTTCATTTTAAACATTATATTTTAAGCGTGAATGTGGGATGCTGAAAAATCTGTGATAAAGTTGTATCCTCTTTTCAAGTTGATAATTGTATATCTTTAAGACGTCTATGTGCAACAAGGAAAGAGTAAACTACTGTGACCTAAAAGAGACATTCACTGAAATTTCTCATGATCTCTCTTTGTGTAAGTTTGAGTCTATTTTTAAGCGTAGATTTTTCTTTGATGACGTTAGCCAACATGTTTACTGTCATAGAACTATGTCTTTATGTTCATCAACTAATGAAGGCTTGCATCGACTATGCTATTCAAATTGGTTATTGGAATGTACACATCATTAATTAAAAAGGTAAAAAGTAAACAAAAGATTGACGTTGCTTTTCGTAGAACCCTTATAATTTGCACTTTTCACTTTTCTTGTATTTACAGACAGCCATAGTTTCTTTGATTCTCACAATGATATTTGCTGCAAGTGCAATCTTCTCTCATCAAACCACTGTCATCATTCTATTAAAATTCATGGAAGGTTTCTTCCTCCAAGGAGTGGTTATCTTACCCGTCTACATAACAGAAGTACTAGCAACTGAATACCGATGCGTCTCTAATACTGCCTGTCAGGTAGGTTTTACCACAGATTCCTGACGTTGGAAAGTTTTCTCTTACTTTATATTTTATGGTTATGTCCCGTATTCGGGTGAAATAAAATATTCAGGCTGCATGAGCGTAACATGGACGCACATTATATTAAGATAAGACACCTACGCATTGTTAACATTTGTCAAAGTTTCTAGGCATTTGACCATGATACATCATTGCATCTTAATAAAGGGTAACATCGTAATGCTGAAGGTTAGTGCTCCTTGGCTTCCGATAAGACTGTATTCTATGTTAGGGAGTAGGGAGGCAGTCAAAATGGTTGCTAAAGAAACGAAGAGGGGGGAAAAGAGGTGGGTGGGTTTGAATGACTTCATTTAGACCTGACAACTTCGCGATGATTACTATTCAAGAAAGGGCACTCAAAAGCTTGAACGATAACTGCTCTCCGGAAGGGTGCCAAGTCCCATGAGTCTTTTAAGGGTAGCAGGGGCGGATCTAGGGTCTTTTCTGAGGGGGGTCCAACATAAAAAGGGCACATTCATTTTTTTTTAAATTTTGGTTCCCATAAACGTCAGCGATTACACAACTTACCGCATATTGACAAAGAAAGGATAAACCAAGAGACATGCAAAAACTGGAATCAAAACCTGGAATCTAAACGGTGAAATTACAAAGCGCGCGAAGCGCGCGAAAATTTTTGGGTAAGCCTACACTTATAAGAATTTGTACTAATTTAAAGCTTATACAGAACAATTGAGCGGACAGTTGAGCCCTATCGGGCATAACTTTATTGTACTTCCCTCCTCGAGTCACTAGTCGTACCGTACGACGGACACAAGTGAACGTTAACCAGGTTTAGCGAATGCGATTCAATTCCCGACATTTACATAAATCCATGTATTCTACTTATTAACTTGAAAAGGTGGAAAGGTTTTGTACTATATTTAGCTATAAGTATAACTGAACTGAGGAAGAGTGGACAAAGCGTACCCAAAATTTTGGGTTTTATCCCAGAAATTACCCTTATGAAAGCCAAAAGAAGTAAACTGACCATGGGTGGCGGCAGAATTTTTCCAACAGGGGGCCGGGCCATGTCAGCTACCCCAAGTTCCGACATTCCCTATTTCGAGGGTATGATGAGAAGGGCAAATGTGGGAGCCTCAATATCCCATGCAATTGCAGGCATATTTTGCATTATATCACTTAATATTTCATGATCGGAGTTACGCATCGTTAGTGTTCTTTGAATCTGGATCGTGAAATTGAAAAGCGCGCGAAGCGGGCGAAATTTTTTGATAGGCTTACACATAAAACATATGACGAAACGATAAAAAGAACTGTAGGGTTTGTAGACCGTATCGGGTGTAACATACATTGTATCGAAACCACCTGGACTACACGATGAAATAGCCAAACTTTGCTCCGTAAGTCGCTCACCAACTGACTGTACCGCATGACACACACAAGAGAACACCAACTAGGCTTTGCGATATGGAATGGAAGTTACGACCTTTACATAAAGTATGTATTCTGCCCATATGTTACTTGGTAAGGGTGGAAAGGACTTGTGCTATCCTGCTATGTGGAATGGAACTATTGAAAAAATAGAGTGACCCTACAGCGTGCGTAGCGCGCCGAAAATTTTGGGTTCTTGTTACAGAAATTATCCTCTTGAGAGCAAAAAACAGGTAAACCGTCGATTAGTTGTCGTCAGGGACTGCGTACTTTCGACTAAGATTCCCCTACGAAACTGTAAAACTTCTCCGATAGGGGGGCGGGCCTTCCCCGACGGGGGGCATGAACCCTTCCCCCACCTGGCGCTACCGCTATCTCGACTGGGGGAGGAGGTTAAAATACTGTATGTTGTGTTCCCTATATAGTTGCGTCGCGACTATCAAAAACACTCTGTCAGAATAGATGACTGAAGTCGAATGTTTGCTTTTCATTTGCGACAGCAGACCGGTCATCGGTCCAAAGACGTCAAAATATTGAACCGACTGACATTGCGTTATTTGACCTGGTGGTGATTTTATATAGTAATTTTAAAATGAAACAAACAGCGATTTGTCTATTGTGACTTTTGGTCAACTCTTGGCTGTGGACTTTACCTAAGACTGGCTTTTTATTCCCATCACTAGGGCAACACTATAAAGGAAGAGAGTAATTCCAGACTATAAATATCATAGCGAAACGTATTTAGCCTACCTACTCTCTCTTGTTCACGAGAGGATGGATACTAGAGGGTGGAGGGAAGGTTTCGTAGATGTAGCGTTTATGGAGTGTGAACAGATCATTATTTTGTAAGACCAAAAGACTAGCAGTGACCTTTTGGAATCAATATTTAAAACCCAATAGTAATACGTTGCATATAGCTAGTGAGTATGACGTAATATCTGCGTGTTTTGTATTACTCTGAATGCCCAAGCACGCCACACGTGGTTCCAAGCGAAAAGTGATTAGAATGCCTGATTGTCACGCAGACATACTGTAGTCACATTCTCTGTAAAACGATTGCACTGTTCGGGTTTCGGGGCGGCCAATATAGGCTACCGTAGTCAAATATATTGCCGAAAGTTTCTGCGATACATGGCTAGACTTTTACGAGTGGATTGATCGATACTGGATGGGGGTAACCAAAATCTCCTCGGAATTGGACAACACTGTCATTACCTGTGTAACTGTCTGGTTTTTTTTTTTTTTTTTTGGCTAGTGTGAAAAAAAAACATTTTTTGAAAAAGGGCACATTGGAAAATTTGAGGGGGGGTCCGGACGCCGGCGACCCCCCCCTGGATCCGCCACTGGGTAGTCTTGTTACCAAAGCACGAGAAAGATTCCTCTACAGAAGATAAAAATCTCCGTATTTATGAGTTTGGGAACCCAAGACCACACGAAATAAAATAAACCCATTTGTAAGATATATATATATATATATATATATATATATATATATATATATGTACCAACACCATCATCCAGGGATATAACAAAAGGAAAATAACCAAAGAGAAAGAAGAAAAAGACATCGACAGTATAGAAGAAAAGAAATGCAACTGCAGAATCAAACAAAATTGCCCCCTCAACGGGGAATGCCTACAATCAGGGGTTACCTACCAAGCTGAAGTAACAAGTGAAAATAACAAAGAAACATACATCGGGCTCACTGCAACCGAATTCAAAGAACGATATAGCAATCATAAAAGCTCATTTAACTACGAAAAAAGAAATCACAACAGAAGTAAACAAACACATCTGGGATCTGGACAACGCCAAAAAGACTTTAGCATCAAGTGAAGAATTATTACGAAAGCTCGCTCATACAACCCCGCAACAAAAAGATGCAACCTGTGCATAGCCGAGAAATACTTTATCCTATCGAAGCCGGCTCTATGCACCCTGAACAAGAAAAACGAAATAATGACAAAATGTAGACACCAAAACAATTATCTATTAAGTGCAGTGACTTAGAACACCGAAGTCGGTATACAAAGTCTTACTCACTGATTGAGTGCAGCCGTGTACGAAACTGTCTGCCTTACCTGTAAACTCCATCCATTATTATCATATATAAAAGCTCTTCTTGAGAATCGAGTACTTTCGGAGGTGCCAACCGAACTCTTACGTTATTATATATATATATATATATATATATATATATATATATATATATATATATGTATATATATATATATATATATATATATATATATATATATATGTATATATATATATATGTATATATATCAGTGGGGGAGCGTCCATATAGTCAGGGGGTCGTTCGCCCCCAACGGACTCAAATCGCCTGTCGACGCCCATTTTAGGATGTTACAGTATGAGGAATAAATAGGGTATCTACCTACTTCAAGGCGCCCCTACAGGCAATTCCCGCCCCATCCGACCGAATTCTCTAGCTCTACCACTGATATTTATGCATATATGTGTACATGTATATATGTAAGTGTGTATATATACATATATAGCATATATATATATATATATATATACACCAACAAAAAATTCATTTGATGATAGGATTTGTATTTTTTTTTCACGTTAAAAATTTTAGAAGTACCTGCCATTTACCGAGAATGTGATTTCAGTGATGTTTCCCGAGAGATAACTCAGGAAGTTGACGCCTTTTAAGTCAATTACGCAGGCCTCTTAACAAACGAGCTAATTCAGGACGGAAAGAAAACATTAGGTATCCCTAGAGTGTCCTTTGGATCCTCTAAAGTATACAAAATCGACATCGATGATCAGACGCTTTGACAAAACAGGACGAAGGCAATTTGTTGTATCCATTAGTCAACGTAAGTTGTAGCCAAGCAGTTAGGGTAAATTTTGGTGAACGTCCTTTTCAGCTATGTTTTTTTTTCAGCTATGTTTGCTTTAAACAGTCGTAAATATCGTTATGGACTATAGCCAAGATATCGACATGCAAATGTTCCATGCAAAGTTCTGTGCATTAAATTTGTTTCTACTTTCTACTAGTGTTATAGTAAAGTCTTATGATACATACCGGCCTATCATTACAAAGCGTGTGCCAAACGGATAACTTTACCGGGACAAAATGGGCTGCCCCCTTTGCACCGTGTCATTTCCACGTTCCTTTTATTACCAAGAAAGAGAAAGAAAGTTTGGGCTGAACTTGTTATTTACGCCGTATAGGTCTACTTGAATAAAGGTACAATATACACCTCAAAAATTGGGAATTGGTGCCAAATTTAGAGATGGGCAAGCGATTCTGCATTAGAGGGGAAATGGACTGATCCTTGTCAGCAGTATTCACAAAGTCCCGTCTACATAACAATGAGGTAAGGCAATAAGTAAGCAAAAAAGAAAAGATTAGACTTTCGCCAATGGATCAATCAATGGAAATACATTAATCTGCCCTTTTTTGAGAATGAAAAATTGCCCATTTTGCACGTAATGGCAGCTACATATTTATCTTTCAGGAAGTCAGTGCACGACGTAATAATAAACAAGTGTTACAAGTGTTATTTGGAAAGCCTGACGTAGTCTGTGAACTGTTCCTTATGATACCTTCCCACAGTAACGCGAGTCATTCTACACACTTACCACTGATTGCATTGACAAAAAATTGAGCTTATTTAGTCTTTGAACAGTACTTTTCATATTTTGTTTTACTTTTTTTGTTTCTACTTTTTGTAACATGTGCAAAGGTAGCTGCCTGTGCCAGCATTTTTCAGATCGTATGTTTTTATATTTGTATATACTGTGCAATATGTAAATCTAAATACAACGCCGGTGGAAAACTACCTACGGATCCTTGTACAATAATTCTATGCTAATGGCAGTGAACTTGAACACTTACGCACATATATTCTTCACGGGAACAACTCAACGTATACATGAACCAGTTTTACACTCAATTCATCATCATCATCACTTCATTAATATTTTTGTTCTGTAAACTTTAACTGTTTTAAATTAATTTACTATTGACATTTTGACCCTTCATAATGAGTTATTCACACCTACCAACGAAACAACTGCAGCATAGCTTATATCCGACTTCATTTGTTCTAGATTTCACTTTTTTCACTTAAGCTAGTGCAATTAGCACCGTCGATGTCATTGAAAAACTCCATGGTCTACCTAATGTAATTTAGTGACGTACGTGGTATTACGGTTCATGAGGCTTGCGTCACCGCAAGACGCCAAAACAAACTTTCAAAGGTATCTCGCAAAAGAGGCCGTTCACCCTTTTGTGGTGTGCGAAGCTGCGAAAGCATCAACCAGGTATATACGTACGTATCTTCTTTGGCTGCCGTTGGGACAAGCCTAGTTCAATGAATTCTCGCCTCATCCAATTTTAGGAGCATTTAAGCGCAAGTCTCCCTATCATGTTTGTTATTTTAAGCTACTTAAATTGATTGGTAGGCTAAGTGGAATATACATGTATGAGAAACAGGAGAGTTTCTTCTTCAGAAAATGTAATTTCTCGGTTGTTTTTACATAAAAGCTGAAGATTTGGATGGTAGAGCAATGTTTACAAACCAGTAAATGAAGAACTGGGCTCACTTGGACACAAAATGGTATAAGTTTCAGTTTGTTATCCACCCAAGTGTAAACATGTGTGACGCATTAGTTGTATGAAGAATGTCAGCGGTAAAGATACATTCCTTCAGATCACAGTGAGTAAACTAGACCATTCAAACTACAATTTCAAATGAAGGTTCCGACGTTGGCGGCGGAAAAGACGGTGCAAGTCCCATTCTACCAGCCTACCCTGTCATTCCCAATGTACATCACAGTGAAGGATATTCTTAGTCACAATGCTTCCTTGTCATAACAACAACGTGACGGATAAAAGTAAAAAATGACACTTAAAACTAGCAGCCACCAACAGAGCTGTATATAGGGCACTCCTGGCGTCAGAAGACCATAACCTGTCCATTGTCCCCTCTATAAGCTCTGGATCAAGATTGTTTGCAAGTTATAAGGCCTAGCCATAAGAGTTTATCTTGTAAATTCAAGACTATCTTCCGATAGCACCAGCATCAGATTTCTAATTCTTATTTGCATGCCACAAATTCTCACCTGTAATAAAAGTGTCTTATATTTTTGCAGAACATTAACAATAATATGGGACTTTAGGTTAAAGGACTACTAAAGTTATGATTTTAACAAAATTTGGATAATTGAGCAAAACTTTTCAGCTTTATTACTTTTGCTTGAAGAAAAGCATTTGCATTTTGAATACAAGATATAAGTAAGGAAGCTTTCATAAAAACTTATATCATAGGCTCGTTTTGGAAAGCTTGAATGTAATTTCCAGAAAAAATTTGACCGTTTCCTGGAGGTAAAGGGTTTTGTAGACACTAGAGTTATATTTAGCACGTACTAGAGATATGTGTAGCACGTATTCTTAATTAAGACTAGATTTTTCCTTAAATTTGATGTTCTACGATGAATCTGCTATTTCTGCTCATCAATCGTTGAGGTCATTTACACCTTTCGACGACATAACTGTTATGGTGGTAAACACAACGCTTCGGAGCTATGAAATGTACGATTGCTGGACTTAGAGAAGACATCGTTTGCTCGCAGGTTCCCTTCATTAAGTTTGGATTGTGACGTAAGCGATTTAAGATTAGAGCTACATTCTCATGAGGCCATTCTCGCCACAAATCTGCGATATGAGTCTTAAGGCAATTTGGTATCTCCAAATTACAAGTAAAGGTCTCACGAAAAAAAAGGAAAGAGGAAAAAATTGGGCTGGAGTGTCTTCTTCTTTCTCCTACGACCAGTTATTACTTCGTTTACAATTGTAGCAGGATTCATGTCTGGCAATGTAGAATAGGTGTAAACGTCCTAATGAAGAGGATATCGAAATGAATCTCTCGAAGTTACCCCCTTAAACGCATGGCGCATAAAGCACTTGAAAAATTGGAAACACATGTGATACAAAGCTGTTTCATGAATAATGAAAAGCCACTGTGCGGTTTACATAATGGCGTCTCAATACTTTTAACCCTACCGGATTAGTTTTAATATTGTCAAAAGAGGGATGAAACTTTATGGACGCTCATGTTTTTTGCTCAATTTGGAAGGAAAAATTAACCATGGTAATACACGGTCACAAGGTTAACAGTTTATAAAAAAAAGAAAATAAAATTTATCTTCAAAATTGTGGACACTCTAATAAACAAGTCTATTAAGTATAATAATGATATTAATCAGTCACTATAGCTTTTCCTAAAAAGTGACTTTGCATAGGATAGGGATACAATAAAAATCTCTAAACAATCTTCAGCTGATGTACATTAAATTACGTAGAGTCGGTATTTCAATTCAGTCGTAGCAGTAGTCACATTACAGGGTAATCGAATTTTTCGTTAACTGCATCCTTTGATCCAACTCCTTTTCAATTTAGAGGACTTATGTTCGTTAAGTTAACTCTTCACGTGACAAAGAAAATTAAGTAACAGGCCTACCACAGACATACACCACGTGATTTAATTTCATTCAGACTTGTCTAACACTGGCAGATCCTGTGGTTAAGTTAACGTCATGTGATAAATAATAAATTTATGTGACCATCAAAAGAAACGACTGAGATAGCATAGGGAACTTAAAGAGTATAAATCTTGACATTTAATGTCACATGTGTCAGCTACACCGTGGATCACTGTTTATCACATGTGACATGTCTGTCGAATCGGTGTACAATACTAGGAGTTAAAATGTCTAACATTCCAGAACCAAGATACTGTTCCTAACGTTTTCTCCTTAATATCTACGTTTGCATTAATCCTACTCCGTATGTCTATTAACCTTGTCAATTGCAGTCAATTAAGTGAGTTAAACGTCCATGTCGACATTTGCAAACATCTAAAAAAGTATTAACGGAAGAAACAAAGCTGTGGGTTACTTCTTAGTATGTCGCACAGTTGAAAAGAACATCCATGAGACATTTTATTCCCTGTAAATCAAAATGAACTTTGTAGAAAACTTTAAAAATACTTCCCATTATCTTTGAGTATCGTATAGTACCTGAGCAAATAAATCAATTTGTCCAGTACTGCTTAGTTCCGTCTCCATGAATGTTTCGACGAGTAACATCAACTATCGAGGTCGCCAGGACCCATTTGGATTAAAAGAAGATGGAGAGTAGAAAATATCAAGTACGGCTCTGGAATGATCAAGCACTTTGACTCAAAAGTTAATAGGCCAGATTGTCCTTTCTTTGGATACTTCAACGATCATCGAGTACTTTGAAAGTGCACTAGTGAAGTTTGTTTGTTGCCGGCGGCAGAATTTTTAAATTTCGTTTATCTTTGAAATGCGTAGCTCGTGAACTCTACCTACATTTACAGAATCTCATGCAAAAGTTTACTACACGTAACGAAGATAACTCAGTGCGAAACATGGAACACATTAATCGCAAGACAAATGGCCTAAATGCGGTTGTCGTATTGGGTATGCTCTCAGTTTTATGACAATTACGTTTGTTTTGAAAAGTCATGCCTTGGCTTCCAGTCTTGTTAAAGCAGTCACGTAGAAAGCTCAAGATGTGTATTCAGCTTCCTATTACGAGTTATTCATAGCTTTACTATGCTATGATTATAGCTTGATGTAACTTGAAAAACGACTTGGAATGCCATAACAGAAAAATAAACAAAATATGCCTTGTGATAAACGTACTCGTGGGATGAATGCTGTGCTCGAAGCTCCTAATCCGCAGGAATATTACAAAAACTACGTATTTCATGGATGGCTATATACGACGGTCAAGATCTTTGAAGCACTGCTGACATTTATAACTATGTAAAATGACTGTGGGAATGAAGGATATATAAATCTTTTACATGTTTATTTGAAAAGTAGCATGCATAGGCTTTTTTATCCCTATGCGTTTTCTAGTGAAAAGTTCCATGAAGTAGTGAAACGTACAGAATATTTTAAAGGGCAAGGTTTTTCCATAATTTATGTGTTATCTCAGACGATGTATAGTCACACGTGGAAAAAGGTTCCGACGTATCATGGAATCATTATTAGAACTATGTGTACAACAAAATATTGAAATAAAAATGTCTCTGGGGTTCCAAACTATATAATATATATATATATATATATATATATATATATATATATATATATAATATATATATATATACTATATATATATATATATATATATATATATATATGTTAAAACCTGATAAGAGTCCCAAAGGCTGTAATCTGCAGGTGCGAACACCAAGTAAAATCCCGACTTTGCCCCCAGAAGGTTGGGTTTTCCACTGTTCAGTTAAAGGCGATTCGAGTAAGGGCGATATCACGTAATGTATATATATATATATATATATATATATATATATATATATATATATATATATATATATGCCCGTTTTTGAAATTCACTCACTGTATTTCCAACTCCTCAGTAGTGTTTTTAGACACGGAACTATCCATCTCCGACCGTCAAATCAAGTCCAATCTCCACTTTAAGCCTACTGACTCTCACAACTACCTCATGTACCCTTCCAACCACCCCAGATCTTGTACCAATTCGATTCCTTTCTCACAACTTTTACGGGCCAGACGGATTTGTTCCGACGACCAGGATTTCGCTAAAGTTTCCAAACAGATTATTTCTTTCTTTGAACAACGCCAGTATCCACAAAGAGTGCTCTCTAATGCCCTGAAACGCATACAAGGAATTGATAGAGCCTCTGCCCTTGCCCCCAAAACTGACCATACACCCACCAGACGTATCCCGTTGGTCCTATCCTTTCACCCATCTGTAACCCCCATTGTACGTGCCATTTACAGGAATGTAGAGACCCTCCGTCATGACCCATCCACCCGTGACCATTTCCCTGATCCCCCCATCACGGCATTCAGAATTGAAAAGAACATATCTAAGCACTTGGTCTGTGCCTCTCAACCTCAAGCAGTAGTGCCTGACACCCCAGGAACTTTTCCTTGCAACCGTGGGAGATGCAATACTTGCCCGGTGGTCAGTTATGACAAAAACCTTTCCATTGTAGGTCCCAACAACAACCGGTTTAACGTTCATCAGCATTTTACCTGTACTTCAGCCAATGTTGTTTACGTTCTCGTATGTAAACGCTGTAATATACTGTACGTGGGAGAAACAAAACGTCGTCTTGCTGACCGAGTCACCGAGCACCTGAGATCAATCAAACAGAACCTCCCAGGGTTCCCGGTAGCCACCCACTTCAATCCCCCGTCAACATGCTCGATCCGTGACTTGATGGTTTCGGCGGCCATCTCGTGTCGAGGTTCCGATCATGACCGCCTAGCTGCCGAAAACCGCCTAATCATGAAACTTGGAACCCTGTCCCCACATGGTCTGAACGTTAGACTTGAACTGTTATAACGCAGCAATTCCTGCATTATTTTGACTTGTGGTAACCACTTAACACTGTCTGTTTTCCTAGCCGAGGTTTACCGTGCCCAATTTTATTGTGTATTTTTTTTTTTAAATTGTACGTTTGGCCGTGTCAACGATCAGTTGCATTTTTGCCACCTGATGAAGGGTTTAAACCCGAAACGTCGTGGAATTTTTCACAAACTTTTAGCACTATTTACTACTTCATTTTTACCTATATATATATATATATATATATATATATATATATATATATATATATATATATATATATATATATACTACGGTACAGAGAGAGCATAATAAATCTACTGTAAAATTGTTAAATGCTTTTTGAAAACGTAATCAGTTAGCTCGTCTGTCTGATCACGCACTAAAACTCCAAGACACATATTAGTATTACCGCATGTTCTCCCTTGCCTTAATACTCCTCTCATATATGGCAGGAAATGAAATCACCAGTGATGTTCATGACACCCTCACCAAGATAAATGTGGTTTTGAAATGAACTGGTACTCATAATACTGCTTAAACTTGGACGAAACACTCATTGAGTTTCTTTTTATGAAGGCTGCATTCACTGTTCGGTCTTATGAATATGCAGTGATTTATTGCATCTGCCAGATGAGAAAGTATTTAATCTTTCACAACGTATTTGCATACGGCACACTTTAAAGTTTGGATGATCTTTTATTGTGGTTTAAAAATTCTCACTGTAGTAACTGGTATGAGCACACGTATCATAGAAAACTGATATCGTATCTATTATTAATTTAAAACAGGAAAACAGTTTAGACAACCGATACCTTCATATTAAAGGTTTCTCTTAAATTGAAAATCCGGAAATGCAAACCTTATTGTCTGTAGTGCCCCACCATTTGTCCAATGTAGACGCCAAGTATTTTACTGGCATTGGTGGTTCTAAAGATTCAGTGATATACCATGTCTACGCCTGTTCTTATCAGCAAGCATATTGAGCCGACTCCCTTTAAAGGTTGAGTATAAACAGGGGCCGCGGAGCCAATTTTGAAGTGTGGGGGGGGGGGGCTCTAATCATCGAAGCAGCCCAATATGTTCAAGAAAATACCTTTAAGGCGGCCAAAAATACCCACAGCAGAAAAAGTGCCGGGGCTAAACCCCCCGAGCCCCCTCCGTCCCCGCCGTCCATGATAAACCAAACCATTGACCTTACAGTTAAAAAAGTATTCTTTTTAAATTTTAATACATTACATCTCTACCGTTTATACGTATCCTTTCCTCTTGCTAATTTAGTTTGGAAATATTTCCTGTTTTACCTTTTCAAGCTTTCTAAAGTGACAAGTGGTATTTTGTATTGTAAACTTACCAGGAACCATACAGCGCTCCGATGGTCACTACTAATTACGCAACAGTTTTACGCTCGTTAAAATGTTCTGAGATATGACAAAAACCTGGCAGTGAATTTGAGATTGGTGTGCACCGTTTGATCTCGCTATGAATTATATACATTCCTCACAATCAAGGGTTTGTTCGCACACAATCTCATTCGTAACCTTGAAGTTTGTACTTTTGTCTGAGACGTAAGCAGTCCTATCAGCTCACCTGGCATGCTTTACACAACATCTTCAGGCTTAACATCATGTATGGCTCACCTTAATGCCAAAGTGTAATGATCTTGCATTATAGGCGTTCATGTTAATAGATACCTTGTAGGAGAAATTTAGGAAACATTTCCTACAAAAAGGTTGGGATAACATTTTTATCAAAGACTTATTAAATATAACCGGCTGGATTTTGAAACAGAAAAGCTTCATGATATATGACGTATGCGGTTGAAATAAGTATTTGATTGTAAGGGGAAACTTTAAATACCATAACAAAAAACAAACAGAAAAGGACAAAAAACTAAATTGTCTTAAAGTCATTTCAGTGCACGTTAAGAGGCCTTTCTCAGATTATCTTAATTCACTTCATATAGCTATTTTAAAGAAGTTTATAACTTATAATGGGTGCTATCTTTCTTTTGAAGTCAAATCTTATAGTTCTTAAGACGCTCTGAAAATCATGTTAGTTATCTTTCTGCTTGTAAAGTGACGTTGCTACTTCCCCGTCGTTTTATTAGAGTACCCAATGTACTCACAATTGTTGGTTTAGATGTGTTGGAGAACAATTCTCAGGGATAATGTCCCAAACATTTATCAACATTTCTATCCCTTCCTGTCGCTACACGGTAGTCTAGCTGATTGATTGACTAATACAATATACTCGTTAGTAACATTACTGTCATCGTTCTTTCTCAAACCTTAAATCATCACCAAAAACAAGGCACCACGCGAACATCATTAATGGTCTTCCTGATGACGTCAATATTCTTTCCTCTCGAATGCTAAAACAAGAAGAATCAATCACCTGGTTGACTGTGTACACAAGATAGAATACCGAGAGCAAGGCATGCAGTATCACCAGACCAATGCTTCAAGGGGGCGTATAGACATTCAGCGCGATAAATATCCTCAATATACTGCTCTTGTCAATGCATTACAGTGGTAAACTAAGTAAAATTAATATATAGCAGTGACAAAAGATTTACTTTTTTTTAGGTCTATAAAAATACAGCGGTCTAATTTATCATCTATTCTACAAATGCTCAAATATTTTGGTAATTAATGCCATAAATTTTTGAAATGAAATTTACCAACCGCAATGAATCGTTTTGATAATATTTATTTTAGAAATTTCGCCAAAAGTCTAAAACTTTTCTATAGTTGTGATATTACTGTCAGATAGACACACACAATAGAGCTTCAGTCATGAGAAACTGTTGTGTGTGCTGAAGACGAATTTGACGAGGTTTGTTACAGATACTGTTCAAATTACGAAAAATTTCTCTGTAAGATTTCCTCATCTGTCTGGAGAAAGCAAAGTACATTCAGGTTATAGGGGAAGATGCTTGAGAGACTGAACGATAAGTTGGCTCAATCACTCAACAGTTTCCACCCTTGGAAGTAATACGTTTTGTAATCTCATGGGTTTTTGTGTACAAAACTATGTTAAAAGAAGTTTGTCTTTTCGTACACCCACTTTACAAAATGATCTCTTGAACAACTGATGCCAAATGATATTGAAGAATCGTATGGAAAAACTGAACGTTGTATAAATTATATACAAATACGTGTGGCGGTCACATATAGGTATGACGTATATATAGATATAGACACATTGGTATGACAATGGCATGTGCACATATGTATACATATGCATATTCATGTCATGTTGTTATACATATTCATACATATATTCATACCGGTGTACCATTCATTGGCAAACACATATACAGACATTTACATTCGTATACATTTGCATAACATGCTCTAACGATTGCTATTAGAGCCTCTTGTACATTATGTCAAGCATTCTTGACTCGCCCAGATTTAAGATTCTCCAGTTAATGTCATTCTGCAAAACGTTGGTGTTAAAATAAAAAAAAACTAAGATCTCTGCATTTGTGTTACTCTATCTACCCAAACTTGAAATTGAAACTGTGGTCTAAGAAGAACTGGAAAAATTCTGAGATTACAGTTTGAAAGTGACTTTGTTAACTTATGCAAACAAGAAATATCACTCTTGATTGACTTACTTACGAAGACAAGATAGCGACCTTTGCATCTTTACCTACATATTGTAAAACTATAGGGGATGTTTTGACAGCCTGTAAGAATAGTAGAATGGTGGCCATCTAAGTAACACGCACAAACACGAAAAATTGTCATACTCTTATGAATGAATTGGTTATTACAGTGCCAGTTGAGTAGTAAAGTAATTAAGTAGGTACAGCTTAGAGAACACTGTTTTTCGAATAAGAAATGCATACTTCACATCACTGACATATGGTAGATTTTCCCATACATCACTGTTTTCGTTGTTATTCTTTGGTTGAGGGAAAGAAGTTTATGGCGTAAACCACACTGAAATTATAAGCAAGCAAAACTGTCCAAGTAAACAAGTTCGATTACAAAACAATAACAATTGTATAACTCAGTTGAAAATTTTTAAGACACTGAAATAAAAAGAAAAACGGAGCAACTGTGAAAATAATGTTTTTGTTCCGAGCTCAGGTATTTATTAACCACTGTATGAAAACACATGTGTGTATAATTTTGCTTTTAAACTGAGTAGCTTTCAACTCTTCGTATTAGAATTTTCAGTCTTAACTTGTAAACCTAAAATCTGAAAACTACTTCATAATTCCCCGTTATCACCCTCTTCACTTTGCTAACGAACAAACCATCTTTTCCCGTACTACAATTAATTGCTCAAGTAAAATAATAAAACGGGATCTTGTGACACTGCATTCCCACAAGAAGTTAAATTAAGCGAAAGCTCCACATGCATTATCAAGGTAATGAAATGAATCCATACTTAATACCTATCCATTTTCTCCTTCCTCTAAAAATAACATCTTTCTATCACTAAGACTGTTAGACCAAATTAATCCTAGACTGTTCGTAATCATCTGAAAGCACGAACAGTCTAGGAGTTAATTTGGTCACTAAAAGATTACCATCGTTCATTTCATCATTAATCATCATCTCCGTGTTCTTCCTTAAGCTACTGTTATTCACCATTCGACAGAGTAAAGACAGCTTTGCTTAAAGTGATGATTTATTCAAGTTGAAATTCGTTACAAGAAGCTCCAAATGTGGAAGCAGTTAAACGTAAATTACCGCATTGAAGAAATGTTTGAAAGATGCCCACACTTTTTATTCCGAGGAAAGCATTTCAACTTCCTTCCTCTAAATTGGTATATTGCTACTCATCTGGTAAAGATAAGCCTTCCTAATAAAAGTTGGCAATGAACATAAAAGGAAATAAGTTTAAGTAGCTAATACTCTGGCCGATGAATTGTTTTGCCTATCTCAATCTCTAATGAACACTATTAGTAACATTTACACGAGTTTTTATGGGAAAAGGTGAAAGTACTTGATAAGAGGAGTTTTTACCTTTAAGCAAGAAAACTATGAAGATAAAAACTTATCCTTTTTCGCCCCAGTTATCTCTAGGGAAGTTTTGAAAACCTTTTTATTTTTCTTACATAAAAGGGTCAGACAATACCATCCGGTAGACTGCGTGAATTTGTTTACTAGAGGGCTTGTAGCATAGTTTAGTTTTCAGGAAATTTTTCTACCGCAGGCTATGTGATGTTTGAAGATAATCTTTATATGCTTTAGTTTTGACAAACGTGCTCTTTGAGAGGTCATTCTCGTGGTTATATGAAGGTTCATCTTTGCTTGCGTTTAAGTCTTATTCTGCTCCGGGCAGCTTCACTGAGTTTTCGTGTGTAAGTACCCATGTCATGAACAACCAAAGATTTATATCCGAAAATTAAGACAGTGAAGATTCCTGGATTATATTCGAAAATTAAGTGAAGATTTCTGATTTATATCCGAAAATTAAGTGACGATTTCTGTACAGCATGTAATATAATAACATTAGGCAGAAGAACTGTTTCAGATAACAAATGATGTATCATACTACAAACAATACTTTCAAGAACAAAGCGTAGGTTGTGGCATAAACCACGTGCAACTACAAATACATCCCAACTTTATTTTTGATACGTTTAAGAACAACTAAATTTTAGCTTTCTGGTGAAACGTCCATACAATGTTCAAGTTCAACGGAAGTTATTACCTTTCCTATCAAAGGCTGAACTTAAAGAGCAAGCAAGTGTGACATCATGCATTCACAATACTAAACACTGTTTTTATTTGTTCTTTAAACTGTACATTCCACTGTGCACTACAAAATCTAACTAATTTACATTCTGAAATCCTGGACATTGAAATGATGTACATTTTACAAACCCTTAGGTCCAGACTATCAACTTTATGCAATCCAAGATTAAAATACTTGCTCGAAAAATATAATGACTTTTCTGAGAAAAGGCCGACATTTTTTTACATACAGCGGGGTACCAGGAAAGTCCCTGGTCACTCAACTACTGCGGAGGCACATCACATGTACGATACCATATTAAAGTTGAGCAAGCTTGGCTTCATTTTACTTGGTTAATTCGTTTTTTATTCATTGCTGAAGGCAAAAGGAATCTATGCAATCACGCCGGCGATTGTGTGTGCATGGATGTGTAAGGGTGTGTGGGTGTGTATGTGTGTGTTTGTAACGATTGGCTTGTAAACACAATCTCAAGATAGCAATGATGGACAATCTTCATACTTGGGTTACGTAACTTTATCCCATTGAGAGGAATAACCTTATTGTTTTTAGTGAAGGTCAACGGTCATTTGAGGTCATCGGAGGTCACAAACCGAAAACCTTGAAAAAACACGATATTTCAATACAGCCCTTACAAAAAAATTGTGTGGCAAAAGTTCCAAAAACACACTGGAAAAACCGTGTCATAGTGTGTAAAACTATGGTTGGGTGTGACAAATAGTGAGTTCCATGTGATTATTTGTAGGGCAATGTGTGATCTTAATAAAAATTTGACCCACTTTTTAAAGGCGCCATGCTTTTACCTGTGTTACCGCAGTTTGCCCCATTTGACAAAGAGTGGAGAACCAAAATACATTTTTACAAAGGCAAACATGTGGCAAAGTGGGGTAAAGTAGAATATTATGTGTCAAATTGGTTCCAATCCCACATGTGTCACCACTCATTACCTCACTTTTCCGGTTATGTATTTTCCTATGCCCTGCCACATGTGATTATGCATGTTCACATTTGGCATGCCCCACATTTTTTGTAAGGGAGGGATGAATCCTTTATACTTGGTAAATAGATGTGTTACCTTAAGAGAGAGGGAACCCAATGAGTTTGTTGGAGGTCGAAGGTCATATGTTAGTTAGTTAGTTAGTTAGTTAGTTAGTTAGTTAGTTAGTTAGTTAGATGAGATATACGTCCCAGTTTCCAACCAATTGGTTCAAGTCGAGACGACCACGGCCTTTTTTCCAGTTGTGGCTCACTGGCTTGTTTTCCCTACTCCATTGCTTATGCTGAGCACCAAGCACAAAGGCAGTAGGTTCCATTTCGAAGGTCATATGAATTCATCAGAGGTGCAAGTACGAAAACCTCGTTAAATAAATAGACAGTGGGCAATACCTCCCAAATCGTGCCCGGCGTTTCGTCACCAAAGAAAAGTTAGGGCTGAATTTATTTACTCCAAAGATAAAGTTATAGAGAACTACATTTATTTTTTCACAAGCACAAATGTTACAGTTATAATACTAATTTAAATTCAGTGGCGTAGGAACCGGGGGGCCAAGGGGGCCATGGCCCCCCAATATGTTTTGAGGGAGGGCCAAATGTCATTTCGCCCCCCCCCCCCCAATGATTGCGACAGTTTACAGTTTCATTTTACCCATTTTTGCTCTTAAGAGGACAATTTCTCTAATAAAAACCTAAAATTTTCGGCGCGCTACGCGCGCAGAGATAATCTGGTTTCTTCAATAGTTTCATTCTACATCACTAGATAGCGCAAGTCCTTTCCCCTTTACCATAACACGTAGGAAAAAGTACACAGTTTATGTAGAGGTCGTAAATTTCATCCCATATTGCAAAGCCTAGCTACTGTTCTCTTGTGTGTCATGCGGTACGGCCAGTTGGTGAAGCACTCACCGAGCAATATTTGGCTATTTCATCGGATAGTCAAGGTAGTTTCGATACAATGCATATTATCTCCTATACGGTCTAGAACCCCCCCCCCCCTCACAGCTTTTCTTTCTTACTGTTTAATTACATAGGCCTATGTTTTTTGTGGAAAATGACTCGAAAAATTTTCGCGCTTTGCAGTTTAACAGTTTAGATTCCGGAAAAAACATTTGATCAACTCGGAACTTAGCTTCTCTAGTATATACAAATTTATTCAATATATGACCCGAATGAAATGGAGGCTAGTACACAGGCTTTCTTCAAATCCCACCTCACCAATACTCGACGGCACTGGGGCTGTCGGAGTTTCGGGTCGTTGGCCGTTCGCCGGGCAAATCGTGGGGCTACCTCTACTCAACTTAATAATAAGTTAACAGACTCTGGCTGTAGAAAATCTCAGTTCCAACTAATCCACTGAAATCCATGGGGGAGAACTCAATGCTGAACAATTTTGAATGAAGTCGGATAGATTGTGACAGACTTAAAGTGTTAAATTCAAATCAAACTTTACAAAATTTGCACAACAAGGACACATCTTGATGGCTTCAAAACTCCTGGCAAGCGCCACTTCCGGTGATTTGGGATGTATTAAAATCTCAGATTTTCTCCGTACGCTCCGTCCACGCAAACCTATGGTGGCCCTTTGCTTAGATAGTAAACGGGGTTCAAACTTCCAATCCTCGGACTCCAAGTCCAGGCCAGCTCAACTAATCTGTCCTCACAGAAATGTGTTTTATAAAAAAAAATCAAATCAAGCTTTACATTTTTTCACAAAAAATTGCACACCTTGATGGCTGCTATCAAGCCTGACAAGTGCCATTTCCGGCCATCTGGGACGTATTCATATCTAAAATTTTCTTGGTACACTTCGCGCCAACCAATGGTGGCGCTCCGTTAAGATAGCAAACGGGAGTCACCCCCACAAAATCTCCAGTCCTCCAGAGCCTACTAAACAAAAAATCACTCCTGCATGGTGTTGTTTTTGTTTAATTTTGCTATGAATATTTTTATTTTGCTCAAATTAAAATCGGAAGAATCACATTGAGCACATGTGTTTTAGTGTGGGAAGGGGATTCAAGGTCGAGAAGTCACATCTGGTCTGCCCCTCCCCCCAATGTCAAACATCTTCCTACGCCGCTGAAATTACTTAATTATGAACACGTGAAAAAGATGCAGTGACTACAGCATGATTAAAAATACCATGCAGGCGCGGATCGGGGGGGGGGGGCTTTTCCGGCCTCAGCTCCCCTTTTTCGCCACATCAACAGTAACAAATTAGCATAATGTTAATCTAGGAGAATACTCAAGGGGGCTTTCAGCTCCCCCCCCCCCTTTCGAAATGTCTGGATCCGTGCCTGCATACGCTTAACGAGCTCTTTGATGGCGTAAAGGGTTAGAGTTCGGTTTCTCACGCAGAGAGTCCAGGTGTGAACCATTTGTTTTTTCTTTCAGTCTGTTATTAACTTTTTGGTGGGGTTCAAAGGTCACGTGAGGTCAGCAGAGGTCAAATTGTGAAAACATCGTAAAAAATATAGGCCTAGTTCAAGAAGTATAAATTTGAGGGATGAACTTCAATGCAACTTATCACCCCTTTCAGCAAGTAATCGCTAAGCCTTTGGGCTTTTTGGTTCTTTTAAAATATTACACAGTGTAGGTGAAGACTACAGAGGATTGCTTTTAGCATGACGGTGTGAGTATAAAAAACATTTTGGGTTGAAAACGTCTTTGGTTAACGTATCATTGACTCTGATCATTGACTCTGTTCAGTGGTATTTTCATTTATTTAGCCACAGTACTTTTATAAATACATGCATTTTCAATCCAATTTGAATAACCAGCGGAGAAAATGTAAAACACGATCATTATTATTTGTTTTCCTTGGCAGATAGGTTTGGCTACGGGTTATTTAACAACCGGTATCATGGCTTACTATCTGCTGCCTGTGTTTGGATGGAGAGGGTTAACTGGATTTATTTGCATCATCGGATTAGTAAACCTTCCTATGTTAGCGGTGAGTAACCCCACTACCCCCTTTCAGTTCTTGCATGGTGGTGTCGCAGCCTCGTGGGGCAGAATCTCTTGGGCAATGCCCCCAAATTTTGATTATTTCCCTGTTTTTTAGATGTACATTTTTCACAACGAATCCATATGATGGATCTAAGCTGATGTAAATATTCTGATATCGGCCCGGTGTCGGACATGATCAATTTTACATAAATTCATAATCACGTCTAGTTTGGAACATCTTTTATGAATATTTCTTCCGTTATCACTTAAGTTATAGATGCCCTTATTATGGGTGAGATATTATTTTAAATGAGACTCAACCTCGCTAAAGGATATGCCTGAATTTTTTACGAAGTTCAGGACAGGGTGCTGAACTTTAGCCGTGGGTCATCTGTTTGTGTACGATGATTGTGTCCAACATTTGTAGGCCTACTTTCTTTGACCATGCAATTTTCAGCAAACATTTGACATGCCAACCTGAAAATTTGCCATTATCTCCAGGTCAAGGGCGGAGATCTAGGGGTGGGATGGGGATAATTTTGTTGGGGGTCGGACCACCCTTTCGTCCCCTCAATGTTTGGTCTATGACCATATAATACTTGTGATATTGTGAGTGTAAGGCATAGTCCTCTTCAATAATTTGCTTGATATGGACGGAATATTTTTGATATTTTGACACAAACCGAAATATTTGCTGATACTTGTATGTAACTATTAAGCTTTCGGATGATTCAAAGGCAATGAAATTTGATGGCGCTTTGCGTGCACACTCATTAGAGACCCTCTAGTGGGAGGTTCTCTAACACTTATCACAGTGCATATTCAGTGATAAACAAGACATTCGTATAGAGACACACATGTTTATTCTCTCCATAATCTGGTTGAGAACGTAATACGTTTGTCCAATCTTTCCGTAGAAGTAGTAAGCTGTAGTGGTATTTGCTAAAATTGGGGTATGTAAGACATTATCCCCTCCAATAGCTAGGCTACGGAGGACAAAGCACCTTTAATTTATTTACCTATTTTTTTTTTTTTTTTTTGCACAGCTCGAAATATTTAGTGATATTTCAGAGATATTGTCAAATATTTGACTAAATTTGGTCCAAAGTTTACTAGATTGCAGGTCAAAAGTGAAACAAATCGGTTCACTCTAGCCAGGTCTAGTGAAAATTTGACAAAGTTTTGGTTCCTGCCTGTATTGATAAGTTTGTTCTCAACTTCTAATGGGGCGTTTTTAGAACAATGTTTCTCCAGCAAAATAGCTTCTCACTTATTTTAATTATTGCGTGGATATTGCGTTATTATTTTTTTTCAAATTCCCTTTTAAACAATCCCCTTAATCGATATACGAGTATCTTATGATGACTTTTTAGGAGTTCTTCGAACACAGCTATCATGTGTGGGTGTCTGATGAAGGGGGGGGGGGGAGGTTAAATGACCATAAAGGTGTGAGAACTTATAATGTTAAAACTCCTTGCATGGACCTCTGATCGTCCGTTTCATATTGTATCTTCATTTTGACGCTAGGTCAAATTTAAAAAAAATCTTTCATTGCCTAAACATTTATAGATTGCAACTCTTGTAACCGAATGACTGCAAATCCACACTAAGCTCGCTAAGTAAGACCAATATTCTGTAGTCTATCAACATATTCCCCAACCCAGCTGGATTTGGGGTGACTTCAAACGTCAGTGTATTTTTCAGCTCACTCCGTGCTCAAATTGGTGATACCTTGAAGCATTACTGGGAAATCGTAAGGAATTTTTGTTCCAAAAGTTAAGTTAAAGGTCCATGAGAACCTCAGTTTATAAACTATCTCGATTCAACACACTTTGTGTCACACCTTGTCTAGAGGATAATTAATTGCTGAATTGAGAAGCTGGACGTAATAAAACACGTACACATTTTTGGAAGTTTATCCTCAACTTATCTAAATTTACAATTAACTCAAGACAAAAAAAAATCAATTAACCATAGGCTTAGGAAGTGGGAGCTGTTGAATTAAAGCTCCCTAGTCAAAAATGTGCCCGGCGGCAGTATGCCCCCCTTACTGTTCATGGAAGAAAACTCCATATTTGTTCCTCTGTATAATATGTCAAAAAATTACAGTACTTAAAATATCTCACCAAATTGCTTCTGAGGACCCTTAAATATTCAAAAGTTTTACTTAGGGGAAGGGGACGTCCCTCCCCTAAGACGACAGTAAGAAACAAAGTTCAGTCCCCCAGCGGAGAAAATCTTCTTACGCCTTTGCAATAAACATGAACATAAGGAGAGGTCTCTTTACGACCTATATAAATTAAATTACTGCATTAGACAAGCACGTGTTGCTCGGCTAACGCTAAGGTATAATAGACGTTATCCGGATGGTGCGGCTATGAGACCCATGATCCTCCTCACAAGGTCCCTTCTCGAAGTTGAAGGCCCACATCACGTATGGCCGGAAAACTAACCACCAGAAGAAACAACCTGTTGAAAGAAACACATGTTCGCATAGGTGTTTTAGGCGTCTCTATTCCTCATGCATTACACCATTTATATGTTTTGTAGGCTTCACCCTCTGTTAGCCCTGCTAGGTTAGTCCCCGTTTCAACATACCTCTTTCAGTTATTACAACTCACGATAACTATCCTAGTTTTCCTATCTTGACTTGAATTTAGTATCCCCTGATTTCATGTATAGATATATCTCCTTGTGATTTTCCCGTTTTCTCGTCCCTGTATTTGCCTAAGTTGTAGTCAAAGAAAACAACGCTACACTAACCTTCAAGCTTGTCAGCTACACTAACCATGGTTCGATGATAAGGAATAGATGACCCTCAACGGTCTCGTCATTACGCCCAGTACCAGTACTACGGTCCCTCTTCACAAGGAGGCTTCAAACCCTCACCTGTAACGCACCCCAGATTCTACTCTACGGCAGGCTAATTCCAAGTGAGGTACCCTCCCTTGCGACTATCTACATTCATCTCCATCTGTTCATACCAAGAGCTAAACTTATGACAGTATCAGGGGCGGATCTAGGGGGGCCGACTCGGCCCCGGCCCCTCTTTTTGAAAATGCAAAAAAAGAAAAAAGAAAAAAAAATGAAAGGGAAAAAAGAGAGAAAAAACCGGAAAGGAGAAGAGATAGAGAGAAGGACAGAGAGTGGAGTGATAGAGAATGAAGCTGCAATTAGCAACCTCGAAGCATGGGAGTCATAGCTCACAGCAGATCAGTTTGAACGTCGCTTGGGACAGTTCACACGCATGCTGTCTTACTACACATGATTGGATACAATCAATAAGATGCAATACCGATAAAATACCATCAGCCAATCGAAAAATACCTTACGAGACAGTGCGCATCAGTTGAGATGGGCTGCTATTAAGCCTGGCAAGTGCCATTTCCGGGCATCTGGGATGTATTAAAACCTCAAGTTTTCTTGGAACGCTCCGCGCCAACCTATGGTGGCGCTCCGCTAAGATAGTAAACGCAGTGGCGTACACAGGGGGAGGCCATTGGGCCATCCCCCCCTCACTGATGCCGATTTATTTTTTTAGTTCCTAAAAATACGTAAATTTTTTAACACAAATTTTACTTCAAAAAGTAGCATTTTTGGCACCAGATTGCGTGTAAGGACACCTGATTTTTCAAAAAATTTTCAAAGGGGAGGGGGAACCCCTTCCCCAGGCCGGCGATCACACAACATACTGCATGCCCCCCGTGAGAGAAATCCTGAGTACGCCACTAAGTAAAACGGGATTCAAACTTGGACAAAAAAGTCACACCAGCTAAGCTAATCCGTCCTCACAGAAATGTGTAATAAAATAAAATCAAACTTTACATCTTGTTCACAAAAATTGCACTTCTTGATGGCTGCTGTCAAGCTTGGCAAGTGCCATTTCCGGCGATCTGGCATGTATTAAAATCTCAAATTTTCTTGGTACGCTCCGCGCTAACTCATGGTGGCGCTTCGCTTAGATAGTAAACCGAGCCATCCTTGAACAGGATGCATTGTAGTAAGGCACTGTACCTATGATAACTGTCTTCTGTTAATGACTTGTGGAAAAATTAATGTGTTGAGAGTTGAGACATGAAATTATATGAAGCAGAAAATGCAAAAATAAGAAATGGGAAGTGCTATTTCCGGCGATCTGGGAGGTCTATTTTGTCAAAAATTTTCTTGTGCGCTCCGCGCCAACCGATGGTAGCGCTCCGCTTAGATGGTATAGTGCCATCAGTTACAGGTCGAACAACTTCGGCCCCCCCCCCTTTTCAGAAATCCTGGATCCGCCCCTGAGTATTATAGTGGAACACCTGCTTATCAGCTAATCTTCTAGCCTGTTCCAAGATCTTTTCCGTCATTCAAAGCTGTTCAAAATTATTTTCCAAGTCTGCAGATATAAGCTTCGATTAAGAGTACCAAGAAACGTAAGACGATGAGAATGTCCCCTTTGCCACCCCTGCTACATTGTTCTCTACGATAGTAACCAGGTTTTAGTCCGATCTTTTTCTAAGACAGGCTGACAGGCAAACTACTATTTTCATGCAAGTTGCGCTGCTGAACTGAATTCGAATGTCGACAATTTTACCATACGGCCCTCTGGAGTCTTCACTCTAAGCAGGAATGGCCTAGTGGAACACACAGATCCAGTAATATCCCAGAATATTAGAATGTTTTAATGCATACATTTTCTTCAACAGGTGATTTTTCTGCTCGTTTCCCGCGCACGTGTTGCTCTCTCATGTCATTGTCAGGATCCTTCTTCTTATTCCCGGTTTTTCAAATCCTCCGTGTCAACTACTACTAAAATCAACGGGCTGTTGAGTTCTTACCTGCATGGTAAAAAGATTGGTTGACTTCCGAACACACATCCAATTATGAGCACATTTCGTTGCCAGCATCGCTTAAACATATACGTTTACATTCCCATATAAGTTTTTTACATATACGTATATGTATTCGTCAACGTATACATATTAATGTGGCTATATATAGGTATACGTATACGTTTACATATACATATACATATACACATGTTCATACATGTTCGAGTACACGTGCACGTGCACGTGCAGGTACAGGTACATAAACATGCATATAAATATACACGCATACATGCACACACATGTACATATACATACATAGATATATAGATACACATGTACGTAAAGATCATTTTAAGGTTTCCAACCCACGTCCCTCCCCCATTGTCCAACACGAATTGCCACCCTTCCTCCAGATTACTTTTTGGGAGATTACAAAATGTCGTACCCTGTTTTCCCAGAAACTGTTCAGTCTGTGATGCTAGAGCCATTAGTGACTCCATATGTAAACCGGTATATAAATTACCTACATAAATTATTCATTGCGTTTGTGTAAACTCAAATTACCACATTCATGTAAAACGCGGTTATGGGAGTTGTTTTCGATAGTGTTCGTACTGTAAGCCAAGATGTTAACCAGTCTTCATTACTTGCATACTAGAGTTTGAAATCATTTTACGTCAGTGCATAGCCTGATCATTTTCCCATCTCTCTAGTAAAGATTCGTAGCGATCAATTATTTTCATAACTATAATTGTCCGCCTTTATTTGACGTTCTGCCCAACATCACATGTCCTTGACCACGAGAGAAAGATGAGCTCTTTGACGTTTCTCGTTCCTTCTCGTTTTACTCTCACTTCGATATTTCATAGTCGAAAATGGAACGTCCTAAATGTGATTCCTCAAATCTGGTGCTGTAATTTTTTTGGGACAGAGGCAAAGGGATCAAGCTTATAAGTGCTGTATTCATTTGCATTACTTATTTCGAATATTGCATGAATAAAATTGACAAAAAGCTGGTTTTTGTCTGCCTATAGCTACTACTTATAACATTCCCTGGATGTGTTACACTATAAAGGTCGTGTAACCAAGAGTCAAAATTGGCTGAAATTCAAGTTTGGTAATTACATGGTAAATATTTGGAATAAAGTGATCGTATTTTGTACAAAGGAAGAAGATTTATTTTTGTGAGATTGTGAAGTCAGATTGAGTTTCCAAAGAGTTGAAGATTTCTTGATAACGTAAGGTTTCAAAAATGTTTGCATATTTGACACGGCCTTGTAAATACTGCAATTAGTCGATACGAATGTAAAGTAATGAATCACCACAAAAGACGCATAAACTTAACAGAAAAGGGTAAAGTGACAGCGACAGTAAAATGGACGTAGATCAGAAGATATTGTTGTTAAAAGGTTTTAGCAATTTTCCTTCATGTATGATGTGCCAATGTACTGTGTCCATACTTTGTTGCAAATTAATCGCTTCTTTTACCTAAACTGTGAATTTTCTTTATTTCGTTCACCACGGCGTAATGCACAGCATGGTCTTTAGATAAGTAGGCTACATACCTCGCAAAGGAGGTTCAGCTTTTGAAGTCATGAGAGCATTCCTCCACTGCTAGAAATAGAATACCCTTTGCCACAACTGCCTCCGGGGGCACCCTTGGGCAAGGTGCGCCTGTATTTACCCAGTTCAGTTTGGGTTCCCGAAGAGAGTGGGCGTTCCCGATCCCCTGCCGGGCTCGTTCGATCTCTTTGGGAAGTTTTGTTGTAGTTACGTGTAGATAGTTGTATATACTGTAAGTAAACTGTAAATAGTGATTTTAATGTAACAGGTGGACCCCTCCCCCATGTCCCCCTGCGCTATGGTTGCCTTTGGGCGTGTTGTTGCCTTCGGGTGTGTTTGTTGCCTTTGGGCGTGTGTTGGTTTGAGATTGTGTTGTTGGGTCGGTGGTGGGTGTGGTGGTGGTTTCTGTTGGTGATAACAAAGACTCCAAGCAGCCGTACCGGAGCTGGAGTGTCCTCGCTGGTCGAGGGATTCGGTCTGGTGTTCTGGGCGATTTTGGTGGTTTGTGTTCGGTTTTTTGGTTGTTGGCCATATGTAGTGATCCTTTCGCCGGTCTGGCCGTGTCCGTTTTTAGCACGTAAAAAAAGAAATAGAATACAGATAAAAAACTTTTGTCTATCTCTTGAATTACTCGTTTAACAAAAGAAAAATAGCTGGGGAGTTTAGGGGTATTCTACTAGTGAAACGTGATGTATTTTGTTTCGTATCATCATTCTTGTTTCATAACTTGAAAGAAAGTTTACATCTTTTCTTCATACTCACGTGTGATTGCTTCCAGAAGATTATTTCTTTCAAGACGACATTTTGCCCAGCAGTTTCCTCCCAAAGAACCGTCGCTGTACGAACACATCTTAAACTCTTTGTTTGAAAATTAGTAATAGGACTGACTCATTGAAACAAATTTTGTGCTCTAAATCTGAACATTTGTATTACCTATCAATATTTCAACCAACTTGAATGAAGTGAAAAAAATCGTACGTTTCATGTTATATAATATTCTTTGCCGTGAAAATTAGCACACACAGGATATTTCTATCTCTCTTTGTTTCCGTTCATCATGCGTTTACTCGGAATTTAAACAGCCGACGGCATTAGAAGCAGGCAAGTCATGCTAATTACTCAGCCTAAATGATAACCAAGACGTTCAATTTTGCAGCTAGAAACACATCCTGTAATTTCCGTTTAGGTTTCTCTTTTCGACAATGACACTTGCATTTGATATACTTTCCATCTTAATAAATTATTCATAGTTTTCTATTAAAATATTTAATACCCTAGACCTAGTAAAACGTTTTCTTGGCATACATTTCTGATTTAGGCTTTCATTTTCTCCAAAGCAAGTTCAAATGATGTCAATGATGGAATACATCCCTTTCAAGAGAGGGATAAAAAAGATACAAACTTCATGACGATATGATTGCCCGGGTACCGACCAAAAAGTATAATCGTGTCGCATGATAAATCGTGAATACCTCTTTAGTTTCTTAAATATGGGTAAACCACATTCCCACCAAATTCCATGTGGACTTACTTCGTCATTTTCACTTTCGGGATGCAAAATCGTCAACAGCTTTTCAAAAGTGTGTGGGGTAGGGTGGGGCATGAGATTGACCAGACGTACTTCAAGCGCAAATTGCAAAGTCCAACAAGCAAGGGGTCGGGGGCTCACGTAAGGGCGCTGGACAAATCTGGAGGCTAGCTGTGGTTTAATGTGGGGCCCTTTCCTACGATTTTAAACCGTTAATGATTGTTTCCACCATTTTCGAATTTGATTACATTGAATCAGCTATATTGCAAGATATGAAAACAAAGAAGTTTTTATTATTTTCGTTACGGTTCTGGAAAAAAGTGGGTAGGGGGAGAGATTATCCCCTCTACTTTCAAAAGTAGAGGGACATGCCCCCGTTCCCCCACCTGTTGACCCCATGGTGGGACGAGGTGTCTGTGAATTTGTTTTATCGATTCAGGTTCAGTCCATCAGTTCAATTGCTCAAAAATGTGTTTAACTCATGAATAGCTGAACGAAGTACCATGCACACAGCAAAAATATGCCTCCATCACACAAGGTAGCAGGAATCGCAGCCTTCTCTATCAAGGGTTGCCGTGTAAAATTATGTTTGGTTAGACTGAAGAGTTTGCAGTTTTAATCAAGCATTTCTATGCATATATGAATATTTTTAAATCTTCACAGCCGACGGAACCTGCCACACGCACATGCTATATGCATCAATCATATTCTTTAAACAAAATTGGGAAGGGGAGCAATTTTGAGCATAACTTAAATGTGAGGTCATGACTTTCTGAAAGCTCTTCCTTTGTGGCCTTCACCAATCAGAGGCCGTAGGGGCTCTTTTATTCTTTCACTAAATGAGCAAGGTCAATACTTCAAAATGTGAACAGAAAACAAAAAACGATCGACAGTGCCTATTTCTTTTCGGATTAGCGTGACAGTGTAGCACAGTGTATCGGACTTGTATAGACTTCACAAGTTCTTTTACATCGATGGAAGGGGGTAGGGAAGTAAATATAGGTCAAGTAAGGTAAACTCTGCGCATGCGCACCTCTGCATATGAAACATTGGCATATATAATTTTTTCCTTTACCCAGATCCTTCCCTCGTCGCCACGTCGTTTTGCTCTCGTCGGTGAATACAACAAAGCTTTCTCTTCCTTGAAAAACATATCAAAATATAGCGGTGGCAAATTTCCAAATGGAGTCCTTAAAGACAACGGTCGAATTCCAAAGGTATCATTTGAGTACATCATTTTAAAGTTTCTTGAAACTTTTGAAGACATTTGATGATTACAGATCTTTATTTCTTTCATGCTGAGAATAGCAGGAGATGGTGCTATTGCTAATATCCTGCAAGAATGCACATTTCTGAGGTGATAGAGACGGCCAGCCATTGCCCTAAAAAGCCTGAAAACTTTATGTGGGTATTTTTCATGCCATGCTAGATCCAATCTACATATGGTAACGATAAAAGTTGGGGCTGACACGTGTGAAAACCTTTTTTAGGTCATTTTTGGCCATTTTGGGGCAAAAATGTGATTTTTATGATTTTTGCTTGTTTCATATTTTTGAATAATTAACTATCAGAGAAATATAAATTTTAGTTGATTTCAACTTTTTTGGCCAATATTAACAAAAAATCACAAAAAACAAACAAAACAAAGACAATCTGGGGTGAAAAATAGCCGATATCTCGAAATGGTGTTCTAATGATGTACGATATCTCCAAAGTGGGAAATTCTCTCATAAAATTATAAAGAAAACATAATATTGGCTACAAATTGTTAAGGTGTAATGTTACACTTTTGTAATTAAGATGTAGTGACCTTTAAGGTACATACTACCTTGTTCTAATTTATACAAAACACACAATTTTGAAGACTTAAGTCACAAAATGAATTTGTGTAAATCTGATGTTTTTGTTAGCCCAACAAAGGTTACTAAAGCGTCTAAGGAAAAAATTGTGCACTTTTTGACAAAAGCATGAAAATTTCCTCATGAAAAAAGCGTGAAAATTTCCTAGGGCATCTCAGCGTCTACACAACGTACAAATGTAATTTAAATGTGAATGCCTACATTACAAGTACGTAAGAGTCCATTTTTGTGATTAACAATATCACCCGACAGTCGGAAGGGGATAAAACGGCGGCCATTTAGAAATCAAAACGGCCTCCATACAGGTATTTCATTCGGTTGAGGGTAAAATTGTGAACTTTTTAACCAAATTGTAAATTATGTTTGCTTTTAGGTACTTTCAAGTTTGCTGATTCATATTATACTTGGTAACCATCGCTACCATTACGTGACCGGCCGCCATTTTGAATTTAAAAATGACCGCCATGGAATCTATCAACTAGGGTATCTCAGCCTTTAGACAACATCCACATGTGATTTAAATGTTGAAACCTACATTGGAGGAGAACAATGATACCAACATTGGAGGAGAATAATGATACCAAAACAAGCAAAATGAAAGGCTTTTTGAGTACAATATGTCAATATCTCAAGATGATGTAATGATGTACGTTGTACCTTTTCTGGAAGTTAAGCCGTGGTTACACAGACCGATGTTTTAGGGTCGGGCGGTTTTATTTTGTTGACCGATTTGGCCTGCCGATTTCGAAAAAAAATAGGGGTTAAACAGGCCAATCTTCTGTTCACACTGCCCGATTATCGCCCATACAAGATGGCGATGCTTTGTGATGAAACCTTCAAGGAAAGTGAAAAGAGGGGGGGGGGGGGTAGGCGGTTCACTACCTTACATACCAAGTTGGTGAATTGTTATATTTTTTAGGAAAGAATACCCGATCATGTTAAGCATGATATAAGCAAAATTTTAATGAATTCCACTCTTTTGGAGGAGTGAGAGTTGTTCTGAAATTGACAATTAAGAGGTTTTATCAAAACCAACTAAACCTTCATCTTTAAAAAGTATCCCACTTTATGACGATATCTTGCTTAATGCGCTCATAGCTGCGTTATAAATATTGACAAACTTTGTCTAAGTATACAAAGGCTTCTACTGATGACGTTCTGCCTACAGAGCGAAGAACAGAAACCGGTCTAGTTGGTTTTGAAAAAAAACCTCTTGTCAACTTCAGAACAACTCACATTCCTCCAAACGAGTGAAATTTTTCTAAAGCTTTTGCTCATATCATTTATAACATGATCGGGTGTTTTTCCTTAAAAAAATATAACAGTTCGCCGACTTGGTAACGTCAGATAGTGAACCGCCTACCGCCCCCTTTCAAAACATTTCTTCCAATGTCGCTTTCTTAAAGTCCCAATCATGATGTTTAGGATGCTGGAGATTGTATAGGACAGGCCTGCTCTAAAACATCTCTATAAGTTTGCCCGTGAGGGCATCAGGTCAGTGGCTCGCCATGTTTGGGGGTTCTTTCAAACAGTGCAATGACGGCGGCCTGGCGGGTATAAAGAAAATTTGCACGTGTTTCGGTCAAGTTTATCGGGCGACGTAATCGGTGATACGTTCACACGGCCCGACGCCGATTTTATCGGCCGACTAAAGTCTGACATCGCCGACTCGGATCGGTCATCCAGACTGTCGGCGAATCGGCCAAAAAGTGGTTACACAGACCGATCACGACAATTTCTTCGGCCGACAAGCCAGTCGCCCGACAGAATCGGTCTGTGTAACCACGGCTATAGCCAGTCCAAAGAACAAGTTGAGTGCAAATGCAAATGCAGAACTTTGAAAAACACGACAAGTAAAAACACATGCTAATCACTTTAAACCAGTGGTTCTTAACCTTTTCCTTTGCAGTTCCCCCCTTGCCAATCAGCCGATCGGGCTGTTCCCCCTGGAAAGATATATCAGAAAAACATGATTTCCAGTGAGAATAATTTTCGTACTTAGGAAAAAAGACAACAAAGGCACTATTCGAATATCACATATCTGATAAAAACAAAATAACTTTTTAATTCCAACGACATTATTAGTGGAATTTTTGGCACTGCTTTTGGGCAGCCACATGGTCAATGTCAGGGATGGTGAACGACAAGGCACATCTCAGGTCAGGTTCAACATTCAGACGGTTTCAGTTAGGATGTTACGATTTTTCAAAAGGTACCCGGATATTGGGGTCAAAAAGGGAAAAAAAGGGTCAAATTTTGCCCTTTTTTCATTAATATTTCCCAAATTCTAAAAGGAATCAGGCTGAAAGCCCCTGCAAAAAGTTCCCCCCTGGAACCTCAAAAGTTCCCCCCAGGGGGAACTTTCCCCCCGGTTAAGAACCACTGCTTTAAACTGACTGGATTTGAATTGATATTGACTTGTCTCGAAGTCATTTTGGAGGGAGAAAATGTTATCAAAATAGCAAGTAGCATATTTGAGTAAAATATGCCAAATATCTCATAAGTGGTGACTATGATTTAAGTTTTATGTTTTTGCTTGAAGTTAGTCAGTGAAAAACCAAACAGTGCGTACGCAAATGCAAATATTTGAATAACACGAGAACACGTCAAGTAACATTTTATACTAATCACTTAAAACTGTACCTTAAATCCAGAATTAGAAGGATCGATGTATCTTTCATAGGGTTGGAAAATGGTTCTCACTCATCCAACTCTCATCTTCACAGCTTATTCGCTTGCCGATAAAGAAAGTTCTGAAATTTATTCCCCCAGTTTGAAGAAGTAATTGTACAATACCTTTGTGATGCCTTCTTCGTTTAACTCATATTACCTAATTTTGTCTTCTTTTGAAATTAAAATGTGAAATGACTTTAGAGAAATTACTATTTCTTGCACACTTTGATGTAAGGAGAGGGTTTGTTTCATCAAGGTGCAGTCACTGTGTAACAAAAGACATTTTGCGGTACAAGGCCTTAATATAAATCAAGGGTGGCGCCAGCGGGGGGCCAGGGGGGCCATGGCCCCCTTCGGGGAAGATTTGGCCCCCGTCAGGGAAATTTTCCAGTTTCGTCGGGGAGCCCGTACGTAAAATATGTAATCCCAATGACCTTCAGTCGGCTCGACGATCTACTAGATTTTGCTCCTAGGAAGGGCATATTCTTCAATAAAGACCCCAAATTTTCCAATTTTCCTTAAAAAAAACCCAAATTTCTCAAATTTTCTTCCATGTAAAGCCAAGTTTTTCAAAATTTCTTCAATTAAATTCCCAAATTTTCTAAGTTTCGCAAAAAAGCCAAATATTTTTCAGCGCGCTTCACCCGCCGATATTTTGTGTTCCTCATCCTTTTGTCAACTCATCGTCTTTGTCTGTTTGTCGGGGCTTTGGGTTGCGGGCCCCCCCCCCCCCCCCGTCAGGGAACTTGGCGCCCCTGTTGGGCAAATCCTGGCGCCACCTCTGTTATTAATTGGAAAAATACAAAGACTTTAACCCCAATATTACAAGGGTGACATTACACATTGTTGTGCAATATACCATTATTATGGGAAAAACTTCACGTTCAGGTTTCAGAATAGGATGTCGTGTGATAATGGTACGTCCAACTATGTCTCTAAGTGGGCGATCATTGCATCGACTACGTGGGTTCCGTGCAACTGTTAAAGTTGTTGGGTTTACACAACATTATTCTCATCATTTGGGGGTACAGGAGTACAAACCATACACTCATTATCGTAAAATAAATTATTGAATACATACAACGTGATTAATACCCGAATTAGTACATTCACAGTGTATAGAAGGAGTATGGGAATTATTATAATTTTAACGTGGCACACCCCTATCTTGTATGATTACTAAGGCATTAACTTGTGCTCCTTTAAAATTTCCCACAAGATTACTAATTCGCACAATATTTAGATATTTTACCAAAGAGATGAGGTCTTTTGTAATTTAATATACAAAAAGGTAGATGACGCATTATTGTTGCAAAACTAAAGTCAGTCGGAGCGATTTGAAGAAATTACATGCTTAGCAGCCAGCAGCTGAATATCAATCTTTGATTGAGTGATAAGACCTGGTCCGTTCAAGGATAAGAAAAGTTTGTGCCCTTCTGGATAAAAATGGTCGCGGTCATTGTAAATAAATTGAAACTACTATGAGTGGCCAACTTGTTGCCTGTCTTGGGAAAGAACTGTTTGTGTCTGACAAACACTTCTACAAGGTTGAAACGCCACTTAATTTTGGTATTTTATTTAGTGTGACAAGCGGAACTTTATTTGGGTATGCTATTGCTACCTTCAGGGGCAACGATCTGTTAAAATTATTAGGAAGGGGGACATCTGCTTGCGTGAGCGCTTTACACCTTCAGCCAGGGGTACAAGGGACCGCCAAAGGTCTCCTGTGGGAGCCAAGCGATCTAGTGAGGACACAGATCACACATTTCTGATCTAAAGTTCTCCTCAGCTGCCATTAATAGGATAATGTCACAATTATTCATATCGAAAATGTGTGAGACATTACAACATATATTTTTCTGCATCCCTCTAAATATTAGGGACATTTGATATTATGTCCCCCACTAAAATATTGGGAGGACATGTCCCCCTGTCCCCATGATCGATGCCCATGGTTATCCTAAATCAGCTTATGACGGCCATCATGAACCAGAATATGAGTATATGTGATATAATTTATTTCATCTTATGAAAGGACCATTTGATCTAGCATAATTATAAACATGACCTTTTTCAAATCAAACCATTGTAATGCCTTCCACTCATGATTAAAACAATAAAACACATGTATGAAAGCCATTTTGATTCAAAATAGCCGTCGTTTGACTCGCTTTCGACCGTTGGACAATATTCTTAATCATGAAACTGGATTCTTGTAATCTGCAAATGTAGGTATCAACATTTAAAACATGTATATGCTGTCTAGACGCTGAGATACTCTAGTTGATCGATTCCATGGCGGTCATTTCTAAATTCAAAATGGCGGCCAGTCACGTAATTGTAGCGATGGGTACCAAGTATAATATGAATCAGCAAACTTGAAAGTAACAAAGAGCAAACATAATTCATAATTTGGTTTAAAAAGTTCACTATTTTACCCTCAACCGAATGAAATACATGTATGAGTCCAGTTTGATTTCAAAATGGCCGCCGTTTGATCCCCTTCCAACTGTCAGGTGATATTGTTAATCATAAAAATGGATTTTTACATAGTTCTAATGTAGGTATCGACATTTGAATTACATTTGTATGTTGTGTAGACGCTGACATACCCTAGTAAATAGATTCCAATGGCGGTATTCAAAATGGCGGCCGTTCACGTGATGGTAGTTATGGGTACCAAGCATAATAGCCTATGAATCAGTGTGCTTGAAAGTGCCTATGAGGAAATTTTCATGCTTTTGTCAAAAAGTACACAATTTCTTTCCTTATAGCCGCTTTACTAACCTTTGTTGGGCTAACAAAAACATCAGATTTACACAAGTTCATTTTTGACTTAAGTCTTCAAAATTGTGTGTTTTGTATTAGAACAAGGTAGTATGTACCTTAAAAGTCACTATATCTTAATTGCGAAAGTGTAACATTGCACCTCAACAATTTGTTGCCGATATTTTGTTTTCTTTAAAATTTTATGAGAGAATTTCCCACTTTGGAAATACCGTACTTCATTAGAACACCTTTTCGAGATATCGGACATTTTTCACCCCACATTGTCTTTATTTTGTTTGATTTTTATGACGTTTTTTGTTACTATTTGCCAGAAAAAAAGTTGAAATCAACTAGTTCATTATTAGTTAATTATTCAAAAATATGAAACAAGCAAAAGCCATAAAAATCACATTTTTGCCCCAAAATGGTCAAAAATGACCCCAAAATGATTTTCACACGTGTCAGCCCCCTAACTTTATTCGTTACTGTATGTAGATTGGATCTAGCATGGCTGACTGCTTGTACTAAAAATTGCAACATAACTTTTTTTAAGGCTTTTTGGGCCAATGGCTGTCCGTCTGATACTGTAATCAGGGAGTTGTTATTCGGATAACAACTCCCTGCTGTAATAAGTTCTTGATGTTCTGTGTCATTTAATGAGGCCCAGTAGCTTTGTACCACAAAATTGTGTTCAAAATAGTTTAGTAATACGTTGATGGATCAACCATTTCATTTGTGACGATGTTCATTCCGAAAAGCTTCACAAAGTAAAAAAGCCATCTCATAAGGTAAAAAGAAACAGCCACTCTTCGGCCATAAGTCTTCATTCAAGAGAAACCGCAATAGACGTAAAGAACTCAAGTTAGGTTCCTTTTAAACCTTCAGCTTTGTCCAATCATACTTCAAAAGGGAAAAACTGTCCGTTTCCCCTGATGGCACATATTAGGTACTTAGTATCATCTTTAATTGTGTTTCATCCTTTATAAAAATTATCGCACCGTGTTAACGCATGGAGGAAGCTGCGTTACCAAGTAATAACTACCAGTAGTGGAACCAAGGTATAAAACCAGCCCATTGGGGCACTAGACGGGTACCCCCCATTAGGGGGGATCAATAGTTGGTAATTTTCGAGCAATGGCAATGATAGTTGTCGGGTAAACGTGCTTTAAATTTTGGGCAAAAAACCTTAGCGCCCCAATTGAAAGTGGCATGTAACGTTATGAACCACTTCCTTGATTCTTACGAATTACTGAAACTCGAATGATCATCCTTGCGCATTTTTTTGATATTCTCACCGAGAATCCCAATTAGAACTGCCTTTCCTGTAGAAATCCTGTCGGAACGTCATGCCCGAGATATTTATGCAAGATATCTTTCATGATTGGTCACCTGCGACCAAGGTTAAAATGGAACAAGCCGTTGTGGGTGTGGATGCAATGCAATTAAATTTTACGCCATGAAGTTAAAGGGCAAATGCAGTCACCCTAATTTGATTTTGAATACCCTAGTATCCATATTCACTATGGCTCTTTTCAATTACGTGGCTATTTACTTTTTCATCATGAAAGACACATGTGAGAGAAATTAGAGAGCTTAGTAAGGTTTGGCTAATGTTTCCAAGGGAGGATGGGGCTGCTTATTCCGTTCTTTGTAAGTCTGGAATAAATTACTTATGGTTCTGACCTTGCTAACATCACGTGATTTGCTCCTGCATATTTATTTGTATTATTTAGAATTGACTTCAAAATTCATAATAGGACTACAGCTTTTTATTTTACTTCTTTAACTTATATCTGTAACTTTTCTTTTATAATAAGTGAAATAACTTTGGTAATTATTTTAACCACATATTACAACTTTTGTATTTTTGTCAACAGTCTCGTATGGGGGAATTGCATAGTATTGTTAGGGATCGGTGTGCATCCCATTTATCTATAGTCATCTGGATTGGAAGGTAAGCTGTAGATGTCAGTTGAACCTGAACTACTCAGATAGACACACGGAGACGTGTCATTGTATACAAATAGCCAGGATATAGTCAACTTTTTCTTCTGCTTTGTGCATGGTAGAATTCTTATCAATGAAATTAAGCATGGTGTCATCCGCAAGTTTTCCCTTTTTCATTTAAAGTTTTTAACAATAGGCCCAGACGGTTATGTTGGATTTTTTCCCTTAGTTTAAGTGAGCATGCATCAACTTGGTTTTGCCTCCCTTGTGCTAATCACGTTTATTCTGCGTATTGTTTCTTTAGGATTAAACGGCATTGTTTATAAAGCACAGGGCAAGGTTCTGTGTTTGAAAAATCTCAAAGATAATTCAGGGCATTCACAGCTACCATAGTTCTTGCATAAAAAATAAATGTCGCAAAGGTTGAGAGAACGGAGATCAAAACAGCTTTTTCACAGAATACTTTTGAGCTGAAATATAAAATCATTTTATCCATGTATTTTAGAAGAGTGCATGGCGCAATAACAAGTACTTTATCATAAGTTTCCTAGATTCTCTGGAGGAGAGCCGAAGGGAAAAAACCAAACGTTACTCCCGAAGGAGTTCTGCTCCCTAAAAGAGCTACGTAGCCCGAAGGGACACAATAATTAGTGTAACTGTATCCTTCAGTATAACTGTATCCTTCATAAGATTGTGATCTGTGCCTGGTAACTACTGAATATCATAAAAATATCATAAAATACTTTGCAAGAAATTTGTACGCCCCAAAGCATTTTAATTTTATAAAAAACAGAAGAATGTTATGTGAGGAAATATGAGGAGTACAAGAAAGACGTCACATTTCATTGCACCACAAGCACTTTTAAATAAAGGAAAAAAATTGAACGATTTATGCCTCTACAACGCAAAAAGCTGTCTGCGAAGATAGAAGTCATATCATAACATCTGTAATATTTTTTGGGGAAGATGCAATAATGTTCTTCACTTAACATCTGTCAGAAATGTGAGGCTGTGAGTGTGTGTGTGTCTCTGAGAGCGCGCGAGAGCGCCTCCTGTAACCTAAATCAGATCAAGTTCGAACTTAAAGGGTAGGTACAGTACCTGACCATAGAAACTTGTGCATGCGTAATTGATGACATCAAAGCAGAAAGGTCAAAGGTCTCACTACCTGTAAATGGCTTTTAGCCATGATTTGCTTATCAGTGTGTTGGAAAAGGTTATTAAATCATATAATATGCAGAGAATGATGAGAAAATTTAAAATTGTGCCTTTTGGTTGCTAAGGGTCGCGGTCAAAGGTGAAATATAGGTCAAAAGTCAAACTGGATTAAATCTTAAAGCTTTTAGAAAAATTGAACTTCCCCAAAACCGTAAATCCGACCAAGCAAAAATTGGTGGGTAGATACCCTGACCTTGAAAACGTCCCCATGTGTGATTGATGGCGTCATATGTCAAAGATCAAATTACATATAATGTTTTTGGCTATGACTAGCTCACAAGTATGTTGGACATCTTCATTTATCATGAGATATGTAGAGAATATGAGGGAGATGAGATTTTTAATTCCATGGATTGCCTTTTTCGTTTAAATGTTATGCTCGATGTCCCCTTTTAAAAGTCGATTCAGAATTTTCCTTATCTTGAAAAATATAATACGCAAATAATCCAAAACTGTGTGGGCTCCATCATAATCAAAAGGTTAGTTGACATGGATTCATGTAAAGTTGTATGCTAAACTAACTTCTTTCGAACTGCAGCCTGGATGAGGTGAGATGCCACCTCAGTGACGATTGGGCGCTCGTCGCCCATCATGTGTTACTTTTGCAGTTATGTCGGCTACCCTCGTAACACCAACGGAGTATATATTCGACACTCGCCTGTTGTGAACTAGCTTAGGTAACGTCATGCTAGTTGACGCAACCACTCAGTTGTCTATGAAGATTTGTTGCCCTCTACCGTGAAACACTATACTCCAGCGTGTGAGCCTTAATCAGGTAGCCACGTAGTTGTGTGGCATAGTGCTGTCAACCCTTGGGATTTGTCCGAAGATTTTGGGAGAAATTGGATCTGTGACCATGGGATTCGTTTCCTTCATATTCGAAAACAAACAGTACCAATGGCTATTGTTTTGTTTAAAATTGAATGCGATAGTAATTAAGTTAATAAATAACTGCGGATAAAGCCGAGGTGGCCGATTTATTCCAATTGTTGGTTAAATTCTGTTTAGATACGTTGCATATGTTGCAGTTTCGTACTTTTTCAATATTGACGCTGGGGATTCTTGTTAGTTTTTACTCATGATCTTGGAAATTTCGGAAATTCCTGCACAGCTGGTATGACATGACTTGCGATTTAATGATTGAAGGAATCTGAACATAGGAGGCGTTAGTTCTTTCAGTACTTCCGTGTGATTTATTAAGTGCCTCTCGTGAGGTAGTGGTCACACCTCCAGACTGCCATTCTTTCAGCCCGGGTCTGATATCTTCTGTCTGCTACGGAAGCCGAGAACATCGCGGTGGTGTGAAATCTGACATGCCAGTTTTCCCACCCCTTTCTTCAGTAAATATGGAAAGATCAAGATACGATTTCTCCTTACCATTATCCACCGATAATGTGGAGTGGAGAAAACCAAAGTTAGTGAGGGGGGTACTTCAAGAAAGGACCATTACACAGTAACTTTTTTAGAAAACCCTGTCCATAAATGGACTATGTCCACCGATCCTCTTTTCAATTTAAGTAACGTAGCTAGCTTGCTCGCCGACGATTTCTCCGTACCACGGTGGGATCATTCCACGTTGGTAATAATATAACCAAAGTTATATAGCGCCAATCCGTGTCATGTACGGGCTCGTCCATTTATCGACAGGGTGTTCGAAAATGGACACTGTGTAATGGTCCTTTCTTGAAGAACCCCCTCACTAACTTTGGTTTTCTCCACTCCACATTATCGGTGGATAATGGTAAGGAGAAATCGTATCTTGATTTCTCCTTCCCATGTTTAGCGAAGAAAGGGGTGGGAAAACTGGCATGTCAGATTTCACACCACTGCGATGTTCTCGGCTCCCGTAGTCTGCGCACTTAATTGCCAGCAAAATCCATTACCTATGAAACCTTACATGTTTACATCTATTTAGAGTGTTTTGTGCTCTTCAATTGGCGCCACTCAAAACCATAGGCATTTTTGGTTTCAGTTTGATGTCATTACCCTAACATTGCGTTAAGATTAGCACCTTATATTTTTTAGTGTGTGAAAAGGTTACCGTATTATATCTGTGTTGATAGTTAATAGACCAGATGCAAGTAAGAATACATTTACGTAAAATTTTACATTGAACAGAAAACATACGACACTCTCAAAACGTTCGGCTCAAACTGAGCCGTCAACAGATCAAATGGGCACTTAACCGAAGAGGATCAAGTATTTGACTAGTGTTGGTTTAAAGACAACCGTTTTTTCTTTTCAAGATGAACCAAATCTAGTCAAATATATGACTAGAGTTCAGTGCCTACTTGAGCGAATTCGGTTTGAATCTGAACCGGACGTTTTTTCAGAGTGAGGTGCAAAAACCTAGCCCAGTGATCCATATAACTAACTCTGCACTGGTCATTTGGTCATTTTCCTAACATGAAGTTTTTTATAAAAGATGAAGTGCGTCTGGACTACAAAAATAGTTAAATTTATCGAGTCATGTCAAGGATTTCAAAAAGAAACATGCCTACAAAAACTTCTAGTAAGTGAGAAGGAAAAGGGTAGAGCAAGTTTAATTAATCAATTATTTATAACAGACCTGACAGACTGCCAAGTTATCCAGTATTTGTCAGCAACTTCTCGCACGACATGTTTGCAACTTTGAAGGGCATCGTATTCACTGTCGCGAAACCATCTTCTAAGTTGCGCCATAGTTGAAATCTTACTAATTGTGAATTAAGAAGTGGGTGCAACCATCTATACAGAAAACCTATGCAGGGAGATATACGCTTAGATGAACTTAAAGGGAAAAATGCAGCTACCCCAATTGAATTAGTATACCGCGGTATCTTAATTCTTGCAAAGCTCTTGTTAATCATGTGACAATATCTTTGTTACTAAATTGTTTAAAATACACAGAATAATTGCTTGATTTACCTTCACTGTGCAACGTTTTTCCGCTAGCTAGCTGACGGGTATTTGGTGTCAGGTTTTAATTGTTACCTGGCAGAACCAGTTAAAACCAGCTAAAGCCAGATACCAAATACTCGTTAGCTAACTGGAATTTTATAGCAAGGGAAATGAACGGATATTTGTTACAATTAGGTGATGTTTCAAAATAAGTTTGGGGGGACTGCATATCCTCTTTAAGCGGTGTCACTACCTTGTTCAAGAAAAGTAATCATTCGGGAGTCCCCAAAACGTAGATTTGATAAATTTTCTTGTAAAGCCTGTTTCCAAGATAATTTATGTATGATCCATAAGTTCTTATTTGCCAATCAATTCTGCTTGTATCAATTTCATTGCAATATTCTTTCCCAGTTGTAGCTTTAGTTTTAGCTACATATACCAGCTAACTTGAAGACTGATGAACTGACTTCAAAATGAATGAAGATGAAAACATCGTTTGACTGTATTAAGACTGTATAGTAATTACTTGACTAATGTTACAATATTCTGCCGATGAAGCCCTGTAGACATGTTGGCACACGAAACATGTTGTAAACCTGTACCGATCGATGGGCGGAATTTTGTTTTTTGTTATAAGTCCTATCAATTATTCAATGGTATCTACGCATCTGCCCGTAGCACTTGTTATGAGATATTAATAACCAGGAGAACCACCCTAGTCCTAGAAAGGTGGTCTAATATCTACGAGTAGTTCATGGTTTTCTCATCTAAATTGTCCTCCTCTCAGAAATCCCAGTTCAATTTTAATGGGTACGTTGGTAAGCTATCCAACTAAAAATGGTATTTCAAAAGGTCATATCCTCACTCAGAAATTTTGGTCGCCTGCAGTTGTGTAATATAGCAGCCTTGGAAGGCCATGGTCTTTTCTAAATTTGATATATGGTTTTAGTCTTTGGACAGCCTCTAAGTAAGTTCACACGTGTTTAACACCACACCTGCTAACAAGCTTCGTGCTCTGTATATATTTTCTCCTTTCATTCCCAGGTTTCTTACAGAGATTGCTGTGATAGGCGCCAGGCTTGGTAGCACCATTTTATTATATTCTCCATTTTTTACAAAACAAAGCATGGGAGCTCTAACCTTTAACCTATTTCATCCAACAAATACAACCTCCGAAGTCGTTTATAACGTCACTGAGTTACACGTATTTTCCTTTGGAGCTGTCGGCGAATTTGTTGGTTTGTATAATACCATATGTTGGTGTATTAATACATCCTTCAGCTAAAGCAATATATGTTTTTCATTTATTTCAGTGGAACTTTCACTCTAAAAACGTCAGGTTCAAACTTGAAACGACTGAACCCGTTCAAATGGGCACTGAACTGGAATCTGGTCAAATATTTGACCACATTTGGTTCATTTTGAACGAAAATGGTTAGTTTTGAACCAAAACTAGTCAAATATTTGATCCTTTGTCCGTGCAGTGCCCATTCGATCCGTTTTAGGTTCAGTTTGAACCGCACGGTTTTAGAGTGTAGGAAAGTATGAAGTTATCATAATTAACGAATAAGGGTGGAAAGACCGTCGGTCCACCGGCGTCTTGTGCACCTCTGGATCGCAAAGAACTCATTCAGAGGGTAAAGCCAGTCAAAGGGACCCCACGGGGTCCTGGGAGGATGTCGAGGGGGAGTTGTAATTATTTCATATCTATACGGATACAAGAACGGAGCCTTTAGCAGTCTTCATATGAAGAGTATAAAATCAAAGTTATAACATTTTGATTCATTAGATACACCGTGTTTACCGAACAGTTGCAAGAGCAAAGAAAGGATGCATCCGTAGAGAGGGCTCTTGAGATCTGTGTCGCTCTTCAATCATTTTAAATTTACAAACATTACATAAAATATCAAAATTACTCTGCTTCATCAGCCGTAAATCCAATGTCTGACATTATCTTCTTGGTTATGCGAGAGGTAACATTTTACCATTTTGGCCGACAAAACGTTGTTGTTCTGGTAAAAAGTCTGGTAAAAATAAATATTTATAGATTTTACAACTGGCATATTTATATGAATATTTGGGGAATGACTGGGGATGGGGTGGGAGATGTGCCAGCATATAATATGTGGTCCCTGCAGTGCTGTGTCTTGCAAGATCCAGACTACCTCACCAAGGTTCGACCTCCCCTGCTTCCTTCTGACCTGAAACTTTGCCTTTCTCGCTAAAGAAGATGGTTGACAGAAACAAAATAAGACTTAAGCTAGAATCAGGATTTTGGAAAGCAGAGATTCATCTGCAAATAAGCCACTCATATGACCTATTACATGAAAGAAGAAGCGATGATTACACGGGAAAAGGATCCCTTAGCCCTTGGAGGAGGATTCTCTTGGTTTACACTTTTACTGCACTTGAATGGAATATTTTATTCATTTAAAACATTACGCTTTCACTCTGCTGAAGTTATATCGTTTTTACTTCCTTGTCTACATTTCACTTGTCATTTGTTTTCAGTCCAAAAGTTGCACGTTTCTTGACTCGTGCGTACTTAATCGTATGACATGATTCATGGCGGAGAAATCTCGCACATACGTGAATGTGTCCATTATATATATAACATTATCCCCAGTGCGTTCATACCTGCGTTACATATTACTAATACAATACATAAGTAGTGCAGCCCGAGTGAATGTTAGAACCCCTTGTGACGTCATTGCTGTACCGTGATCAGGATATAAAAATGTTTGACGTGGTTGATTGCAAATCCTGAAGAAGTGTCGATATCATTTAATTGTTTCACTCAAGAGTCATTCGTACTTAACTTATATATGTCTCATGTGTCATATAAACTTGCATGAGAAGTTCTTGGTTTTAAGCACATGGCGTCAGCAAGAGGTACAACTCGAGTGCAGGGAAGTATTCAAAGAAGAATTTGAAAACTTAAAGGGAAAATGCAGTCATCCCAATAAAGAATTGTATAGTAGACTATCCTATTTCCTGAATGGCTCTTGAGAACCATGTGACAGTATTTTTCTCACTCAATTATAAAATTTACAAGGAGCAACTGCTTGGTTTACCTTGAATATGCGATATTTATGTCGTTAAATATTATGAAAGATACTTGGAAGAGAAATCAGAAGAAATTTGTGACATTTAGGTACTGTTTCAAAATAAGTTTGAGGCGACTGCTTTTGACCTTTAAATCCAAGTATAAATGAAGGTAAGCGAATAAAAAATGGACAAAAAGATAATGGGCATTAATCAAGGATTTTGTATTTTTATTTTGTATCTTTCCCCTCTAAAAACTGCTGGGCATGCATGGTATCATGGCACACTATTCTGTAAAGAAAGTACCCAGGTAGGTCACAAAAGTAGGCATGCACACGTTAACCAACAATGGGTACCGTTTACCAATGTGCGTAGAGTTTTGGTAGCATACGTGTCCAACAATTTTTACAGAGTGTATACATTTAAACTTTTTTCTTTTGCTTGCCTCGCTAAAATCAAATTCGTAGGAATTGTATAATATACGGTAAAATTTCATAATTTGGTTACAGGATCTCTTGCTATAGTGCCGATGACTACTTGCCTTGGACTGAAGCAAAATTTATTCCTCACAACATCTGTTTATACCGTGGTTTCAATTTATGTCGTCACAGGTGTTCTCTTGCACCAAAGGTAGGCTCATTTACAAAAGATGCAATGAAGTAGTAACCAGGTTGAAAGATATGAAAGTGCGCCATTTCCCACACTTGTGATGTTTCATGCTCGTATATATTGGGTTAGGGTAAGAAGGAATGCAAAACGATATAAGTACAAGGTGGTCAACAGAAACGGAACAATAAGCGCACATGCTTATAGATAAGGTCCCCTACAAATTAATCTCTTTGCGACCGGGTCAAACATTTCGCATGCATTCCAAAGATCGAATGGATCAAACATAATCCTTATATAGTTGCAGGTTAAGAAATTTGTTATAATGTAGGGGTAATTCCTAAAAGTAGGAACTATACGGGACCAAAGTCGATTTCAGCCCGACCAAGGTTCAATAGGAATGGGGTCAGAAAATTTGGCATTCCAAACCTCCGTTGAAAATTCCAACACCGTCCTTTCATACTGCAGCAAGAATACACCGATGAATTTGCAACGTGCTTCCCGTAGCGGAAGCACTGTCAGTATACTAAATTGCTGAAAGCCCAAATATAAACAGGCGAGGATCCAGAAATTTCGAAAAGGGGGGCTCAAAGCCCCCTTGAATATTCTCCTAGATTAAAATTATGCTAATTTTTGCGTATTTGTTATTGTTAATGCGGCGAAAAAGGGGGGGGGGCTGAGGCCGGGAAAGCCCCCCTTGGATCCGCTCCTGATAAACACATATAGGCCGGCACTATTTTACCAGTTTCTAGTGTTTAAAGTTCCCGATATTTGCAATTCACTCGTGTCTACTGAAATAGAAATGGAGGCGTTGATGATTTCACTGACGTTTCTGGATGTTTCTGAAGCAACTCGGACTATTCAGAAACCAAATTGTTTTACAGTTACAGCAGTGCAATCGAGCACGGACTCGACAGGGGCGTAGGCTGGTCTGAGCCTGATAAGCGACAGGACAATATCACTTCACACAATCCCCAAGTCTGCCTAAAATTTTACCTCCTAGGGTTTGTTTACAGGAGTGAGATCCTTCCTTTGTCATTTCATAAATGTGCCATTCTCGGGAGGGGTCTTAGGGGAGGCGGCGTTCCCCTTCCCTTTAAAATTTTTTTTTTGTTAATTTAAGGTTGTTTAGATGAAAAATAGTGCCATGTGTGGGATAGTTTTGGAATGGATCGTATATAGCTGGAAAATGTCCATAATTTAGTAAATTTTAATTTTTAGTTAGGTGAAAGAATAGAGTTTGTTTTCTAAAAGAACGATACTTTGTCAACAAACCTCCTGAAGCCCCCCCCCCCCACTACCTTAAAAATGGTAATGAGAGTGTAAGTCGTAATGAATGCGAGCGAAGCGTGCCGAAAGCTTCCTTTAAATAAGATTTCCATGACAAAACCTAAATTTAGGCTCTGCATCGAGACACTTTCAATTAAATTGCCCAACAAACCTACATGCCACCCAAAAATTCAGTCTCTTGCCTGGCAATTCGTAGGGCAGCTTTCAAGGTTTGCTGCTGTGCTTCTCCGAAAGTTGCTATCGGAAGATATTGATAATTAGAACAACGCTGAGGTACCGGTACGTGTGAAGCGCGCAAAGCGCAAAATTTCTATAGTTTGCGAATAATTTCAAGTATTCTGATAGCCTGAGAACCATTTGTTATAGAAAAAGATTACAATAGATTCAACACACCTCACCCTACCCCGTACATAAACCCCTTTTTGAGATCATTTTAAAAGATTTTTCAGAAATCGATGGAGGGGGAAACGAGCCTCCATGCCCCCTGTGCCGTCGCTACTGATTGATAGTATGATTGCTTTTGTCCTCAGTTTGAGTATCGACACTTCAAAGTTCCCTCAAGTGCTATGTCTACCCCTTGGGTTTTGAAATACATGCAAACTTAGTAGGCAATCACTGATTGATTCTCTAAGCTTCAAGAATTAATCAGGAGAATCTCATAACGAACTTGACCCATCACCCCCAGTCTACGCACACTTATCTGAAATGAAATTACGACCCCTGTCTTAAACGAGAAACTACAAGAAGAAAGTTTCACTGAAAGATTTTACACCCTTAACACCATGCCTGTTATTCAGGCACACTTATTACCTGTTCGGTAGAACAGTCTCATGCACCTAAAAGGAAAGTAAGACTATCAGTAGTTACGGGCCGCCCATTACCTATTGAAATGTGTAAGAATCCCTAAGCATACGTCAAGGATGAGTCCTCGATAATAATAACAGTAAAGATTTAAACTCGGGCATACCAAATTAAGCCCCCCGAAATAATAAAGTTCATAAACAAACGCCTCATGAGAATGCTTCCGAGAATGTTGCTCCCAGCTCTCCTATCAAAGTTTCAAAGGGATGCATTTTGAGAACGACACTAAACTTCCTGAAAGTAATGTTAGGGAATTAAAGAGACAGTCACGAAACATTATGTACCTTTAAGAAAGAAAACCAAAATCAGCTGAGGGAATAGAAGGTACTACCGCTAAAATTCCTTCAACGGAACTGGAAACAAAGGCGACCAACTACTAGAACTTGTCATAATCCACGATATTTACGCAACAATTATTACGATATAAACTTGTCATAAATATGAAAGACACCATATACCCTCAAAAGCATGTGTATTTCCCAAGATCTTTTCACGGCTAAGAAGAAGGCTTTTTTGTAGTGTAAGTTTCGCTAAGCGAAATTCAATGGGCTGTACTAGGAGTTTTTCAGATGTTACTTTTGTAACTTTTTTTTACTTTTCCATCATGCGACAATCTTGATTTATTACACAAACCGTTTTTAAGGGTTTGCTACTGATGTAGTTTGACCATCTTCCGCCTGAGCCAAAGTAACAGAAACCGGTCTAGCCTGGTCACCGAGACTACACCAATAATAATCAATCCCTGCACAAGCTCTTGAAAAATGCCTATCAAGTCTAGCCTTTCCTTCAAATGTGCAAGGTTCACCGACTACCCTTCATGTGACGTCAGACAGTGTTCCACCGGTTACATCTCTATGTTCCGACGTCCCCATATTCCGACGTCTCTATGTTCCGACATCCCTGTATTACGAAATTTCTATGTTTCGACAACCCTATGTTCCGACGTCTCTATATTCCGCCGTCTTTATGTTTCGACGTCTCTATGTTCCGACAATAGTGTACTTTGGCGCCGACAATAATGTACTTTGGCGCCGATTAGAATGGACTTTGGCGCCAAAAATGTACTTCGGCGCCGACAAAAATGTACTTTGGTACCGACAAAATGTACTTTGGCGCCGACAATGATGTACTTCGGCGCCGATGAGAATGGGCTTTGGCGCTAAAGTACACTTTTTATCGGCGCCAAAGTAAATTTTTTGTCGGAACATAGAGATGTCGGAACATAGAGAAGTCGGTATATAGAGTTGTCGGTATATAGAGGTGTCGAAATATAGACACGTAAATGAAGTCTCTATATTCCGACGTCTCTATTTTGTATGCATCCTCTTGTAGGTACAAGACTGAGTGTGCTGGGTGGGGACGACGGTCATCATGGAGTTCCACGGTGGTCTTGCTGAACTTCTTTTTCGCCTTAGGCCTATGTTTTTTAGGAATTTTTTGTCTCATTTTGAGCGAAAACTCCACCTGGTGGTGGTATAAGACACTGAGACGAATTTGTCGCTACAGTTTTGCTAGTGACATTATTTAACCTGTGTAGCAAACTACCGGGAGAACATCCCCAAATCCCAAAATTGCACACCTAAGCTCTAAAACACAAACTTGCCTCTACAATTGTGCGTTTGCCGAGTGTCCAGAGAAATTCATTTTACTTCGTCTATAATAAGATCTGTACTTGTTGCTGTTCCATGAAATCGTTCACCCGAGGGCAAACGTGGAATCAGGTAGGTACAGATTCAAGTTTATGCGCAATTTAGAGGTCGTCAGTAAAGTCAGGGACAAAAAGGAGGAATCAATTCACCGAGAAGACTATATGCACAGAACAGAAAGTCCGTATGGAAGATATTTGGCATCCTTAACAATCCATAATACAGAAAATCGCACTTTCCATCATCTTGACAAATTTGTCAACGCAGTTGTGCCTTGGTTCATCCCGTATATCCCTCCCTATACCGTGACTGTATAGATTGTTGTTACAGTATTGCCATCTAATGAAACGCACGGAAAGCGCGAGAGAAAATTTATTGTACTTGGGTGACGGTTTAGATTTCTATACTGACTGATGACTTACGGGCGGGGACGAGGAAATTTACTCGTTTAGTGTTGCACGGAAAAGTTGAGAGTTAAAGGCAAAATAAAATGACTCGATGGGATAATTCTAAGCTTTGGGTGGTTCTCCTGTCTCTTCAATCCCTCTCTGTCTCTTCAATCTCTCTCTCTTCCCTACCAAAATTCCCCGACTAAGTGATTTTTCCCCGACTGTCCACCGAGGTAGGGGCACCCCCTTTAACACACGTCACTGAAGAACGTAGACATTCATACCAGTGTGTATATATGTGAATCGTTCGTTAGGAATTGGTATGAAATAATCACTTTTCTGCAATAGATGATAATTTATCAGACTTGTGCCGTAACGGTACACGTAGGCAATTATCTAGCCATAATGAACAAAAGGTCATGTTACACTACATCGATAACAACACCGAAAACTATACCGATAACCCGAGAATGGTAAAACTCGCACTGGTGGATTTTAAGAGAAAACTCAAGACTGTGAGATGACTTGAACCATCTATACCGACCCCATTCTAATCGAAACTAAACTTATCACTCAGAGAGGGATTTCTTGCTGCAACTGTACGTTCTGACCCGAAGATGGACAAGGTACTGAAGGGGTGCACGGAGAGAGCACCCAAGGAGGCGATTGTTTTTTAAGGGTCGAAATACACCAATTTGCATTAAGGCGATGGTCATTTTTAATTTTCTAGGTGGTGAAAAAATCTACAGAGGAGGCCCCTTCCCCATCCCCTTAGGTACGGGCTTGGATCTGTTATGACATTTAATTTGGAACAATCAGGTAATGTCCAGTGACCAATGTTAATTTTTTTGTCAGTTTGAAGACAATTCTGCAGGAGCAGACAGGGCTAGAATTTGTCTGCCTGCCATGAGCCCCAAGAGGCATTTTCGATTGCTGACGAACTTAATTGTTTTCGAGAATTACCTCTTAGTGGACAAAACCTGGTTGAATAGTTTTAACGGCCCTTACATCGGTATAATTACTAGAGTTAAGGTGTGTCCTTTGTTTGGTGTATCTGTGAACAGGTGAAATATCAATACAAATTGTGAATGATCAGATGAGAAACCGACTGATCTGCTTGATATAATTGTATTTTCGCATTTCCTTCGCAATTTTTTTTCTAATGTTCAGTCTCGATTTTCGTTTTCACAGGTGGCTGGTGATAATGTGTAGCACAGTGGCACGCGCTGTTGCCAGGGCTTCGGCAAACTTAATGGTAGTCTACACAGCCGACGCTTATCCTACTCAATTCCGAGCGACTGCCTTCAGTGTTAGCGAAATTTTTGTATGCCTGGCAGTCTTATCAGGGTCACTTATTTCCGAGGTGAGAATGTGCGCTTGAGTATCTTAAATACATGTGTACATTAAAGACAGACAGTCATCACCCCAAAGTATATTTTTAGTGTGGGTATATCAAAATTCTCAGTTGGTGACTGCTCTTTGATTGACATCAAAGTTTGAAAATTTGAAAGATGCAGAGTAGCTCACATTCCACACAAGGCAGAGAGAGAGTGCTTTTATTACATTTTATAGCCTTGTATGCTCACCAGGACATGGCATTAAGCTATAAAACAGGTTTATTCCTTCACAAGGAAGAGCTTCATACAGTTATGGGAGGAGCTAGAAGTTGCATAGCTGGGAGAATTGGAACTGTCTGGGATCATGAAAATTCCCCTTTAAGCCTTTTCTAAAGAAGTGTCTGTTGAATAACCAAAAGTTTTCATTTCAGTTCCGTCCAGGAAAAATGGAGGTGGTCTCTTAGAAGCTACCATACTTCATTAACAATGTAGATGTGGGCTTTTCTGTAATTTTTTGAGAACTGTAATGGATTTTGGGTTCTTAGTTCGTTAACCATGTGCTCGCTTCGGGCAAGTACTGGGCTGAGCATTTATACTTGAACACACCACGAATAATCACATTTGGTTGATTAATCAAGTTTCATCAGTCCCTTCCTGTCCCTCATTGATCGATGATTACGTCAATTGAAACTATAAATACTGAGAGTTGAATTATCAATAGAAAATTGATTACCCAAGTTTTTATTTCCGTTCAGTCCTGGGCTAGGCTGATCTCTGATGTGAAAGATTACATGGAAAGAAGGTCATAAACAATGCAGATTTCATACGGAGGGTATGCTATCTAAAGCCTGTTACAACCGATAATGTAAAAAATAAAATATTAATTATTAAATAATAATATAATAATATAATAAAAATAAATTATTATTATTAAATAATAAATAAAAAAATAAAATATAATTTTCATTCCTTTAGTTTTTGAAATATCTGGCTTTATTAGAGGGCGCCCTCTATTGAGACATAGATCTATGCAAATAAGCTGTGTCATCAATATGACCCACCTTTATGTTATAAAATATGTTGCAGTCCTTTCATGATATTTTTTATCGTAGATATGTTCTTTTTGGTGAGCTTGCGGAGCAACAGAGGAGTGAGGGCGCTTTAAGTATATGAAGGAGAAATATGACAGCATTATGTATTTGGCCTAGACAATTGAGAAAAAGTGACCTTTAATTCTTCTGTTGTCTTTCAATGTACCTTATTAAGGGAAATATACCTGCAAGAGGGCGCTGTAAAATAAGGTGAGAGCCCCTTGCCCTGGGGTATGACCTACGACCTTTCTGAATTAACGTATGACTTCTTTATTAAAATTCCACGTTTCAAATTCCATATGAAAACGTCCTTAGAACAGTTTTTACATTATCGGTAGACGAACATTTTTACATTATCGGTAAATTTTTTTTACATTATCGGTTCAAAGAGTTTTTTACATTATCGGTAAATTTTTTTTACATTATCGGTTGTTTTTACATTATCGGTCGTTTTTACATTATCAGTTGATTTTTACATTATCGGTTGTAACAAAGCCTTCCCACTACCAGACAATCCTTGCCTCCCCCTAGAGGGTGACGGCATTCCTTCACCTAGCAAACTGAGACTAGGTTACAATGGCTAAATTGCCTTTACAGATTAGGAACTTTACCATAACCCATTAAACTATTACACCATATAAACTTCCTCATTTTCATATTTTCCTCAATTGTCCACATGTAACTTTTAAATGTTTTATCCATAACAGTTGCAGGTTTTAAGCTACCCCCGTCCCCTCAAAAAAGGTGGGAGTGGCCCAAAACAGAATTTACGATTTATTCCCACTACATTTCATTGTTACTTTAATCATCTTTGTTCAATTTATTCCTAGCCTGTCAAACAAACATAATGATTTCGCATCATGATTTCACGAGGGAGTATGCTGATGACATATCTTTTACTTTGACCTATTTTTTTTTTTATCAAAAGTTCAGTTTTGGAGAAAATCGTAGAAAAACATTCCAGTCACCCTACATTTCGACCAACAAAGAGAGTCTTCTTCAAAGTTGTCACGAGCCTTGCTTAATCTTCCTTTAGAAGTGCCATTTACAAAATCGTTATATTTCAAAAGCTAAATTAGTTTTAGTTTAGTGTATCAAGGATGTAATGATCTGACTTTGACATGTTTTCTTTCCCTACGTGAAGGAAAGGTGCGATGGTGGTACATTAGAAGTAGGCAGTTTAGTTTTGGCCTAGGAAATACTCTGCAGGCATGATAAGATCATCTTTTCGGGACTCAAAGCGTGGCAAACCGAGAAAACTTACTGTTGTTGATGTGCAGTTCTCCTTTCTAGTGGTTTTCATTATTTTGATCAAAGGGATCTTATCTTGTAGATTATTTATACCGATAATTTCGATATTGCCCTTCCTGGACTTTTAGTCGAGATAATATTACTCATACCAACTAGCCTATGTTTCTATCTAAAACTGGACAACTACTCGCTATCTCAGAGTATCTGTACATAAAGGTATTGGATGTAACCTATAGTGCAAGTAAGATTGTTTAGTCTGCTTAGCAGGCTTAGGATGTTAAGTTTCCACATAGATTCATCCCACCACATTTTTTCCATCGGAGTTAATGAAAATGCCGACCTTCAAAAGGATGCTACGTTACACTCTTAAAACATTAGTAAAAACAATGTTAACGACTTATATGAGACATTGTTTTAATAGAAGTATTCAAAAATGTATTATGTTAATTATTATCTTTGTTGTAACTAATACATTGTAGAGTGTAACACACAGAAGCCTTAAGATTAAACTTTGTGTAATATAGATCATGTTACACGCCACAGAGACTGGAAGATGTGTGCCTTATACAGACTTCTAATGAAACTAAAATATACATGGGCGTCTCGTTTGTCTTCAATACATCTATCGCACTATTGTGAAAGTCATTATCATGCTAAAAATACATTCGTAAAAGTAACGTTAAAATTATGTGTTATAAGAAATGACTGGGTCTAATCAATCTATTGGTAGCTCCAGGGCCTGATAAAAATTATTTTGACTAAAAGTATTAGTATTCAAAAAGTTTATCAAAACTCTTGTCATGGTGACGTCAACTTCGATTCGGAACCTAATTCTTCAAAGTGACCAGCAGGCTTAATCATTGAGTAAATTTTAACATCTAACTACTCTGAGTGTGACATGTAAATATAGTTAGCTCTACTTACAAGTAACGAAGCAATGTTCTTTCTCTATTTTATCACACAGTTACTGTCAGCGAGTAATTTCATTCTAGAGCTCTGCTTCTTTTCTACGTCAAGTTTTCTGGCAAGCATGTCACTGGCTTTCCTTCCCATCGAGACAAAACAGAGACCAATTGAGGTACTTACTACCTTTTTCTTCACCTGCTTAAACATAGTAGCAAGTTATGTTTTCCCCCTTGTATACTTTGTGGGGCCTTTACAGCTCATAGATCATTAAACTGTTATAAATCATATCCCACAAGTTTACATCTATCGTCATCGTTGTCCGTTCAACTTGTGCAGTATCGATAGTTTTCGTACTACATACATAAGTGCTTAAATCGCAACATTTTCCAGTATGTACAAACAAAACACTGTAAGTTCGTTCACAAAATATTAAGTTTTGTAGCCCACGAGCATTTTACATTTGTAAAGCAACAACTCTACAGTCTTTGGTACTGTAAAGTAAGTCAGAACTAAGTTAAAGCGAATAAGGAGTCGCTAAAGTATCTCTCGTGATGTGTTAGAACGTTAAAAATAGGGGAGGATTGAAGATTTTACCAGAAAAGGGGAACGGATCCAGGATTTTACAAAAAAAAAGGGGGGGGGGGGGCTGATTTCGTGAGAGCAGGTTCGAAGCTACGATCTTCAAATGTACGAAGTCTCAATAGGGGCGAGATTCCGGGAAAAATAAATTTTAGTCACTCTTAATGGTATTTCCTGGCATGTAGAAATCAAAATTAGTAAACATAAGATTTATGGTGCTGCTTTGGAACCGTCACAAAAAGGAAAGTGATGCCGGAAAGGGGGTGGGGTGGGGGTGGATTAAAGCAGGAAAGTCCTCTTCTGGATCCGCGACTGAAATGGCACATTGAAGGTAAACTAGGAACTTATTCCAGGCGCGGATCCAGGTGGGGGCGCACCCGGCGCACGCCCCTCCCCCTTTTTCGATGACCAACGATTTTTTTGACTATTTTTTTTTTTACAAATACTCCGAAAAAAATGAGCAAATAGATATGGAAAAATACTTCCCAGATGCTGAGAAATCGCATCTATAAGGGCATCTAGAATTCAAATTTTCTTGGGGGAGGACCCAAACCCCCCGCCGTGGCTTCGCGCCTTCGGCGCTCGCTCGTCGGCCTTCGGCCGACGGTGTGTGCGACTCCCCTTTCTCAAAATCCTGGATTCGCGCCTGTATTCTGCATGAATTTAACCAGTTGTAACTAAACTATTGTCACATGATTGAAAAGGGGTTTTACATGAAGTACTATACCAGGGTATACTAACTTAAATCGGGATGTACATCTGCCCTTTTTAACAGACGTGTGATTAGAGGGCAGTCGCACCCTTCAGAACGGTCAACAAATAATTTGACCGTGAGTTGTAATACCTGTGATGATCCCATTTCAACAAATGAGTGACTGCCAAAATGGGTAATAAAATCAGAGACTTAAAGATACATCAAGATTGGCCGAGGGCCATATTAAATGATTGTCGATAAAATAGGGGCCGAAAGGGAGCTGCAGGTCGAAACGATGTTACGGCTGCATAGCTTAGAAGCGCTTTCCCGGGGAGCTGGGTAGTGGGGCCCACGAGTTCATCCTGGAGCATCAGACGGATGGGGTGGAGGGGCAAAGCACAGTGGCGAACCTGAAAACCAGCACCTAGGGTTATGTACAAATTGTGTGCATTAGTATGAAGCATTTGAATATCTTAAAATGAAAATGGATGTGCACGAAAGAGATCACAGAAATTCAAATTGACCATTTGCTTTTATAGTAGTCAAACTCGGACATACGTCCTCTCGAGCTGAAGATGCAGGGGCCGTATAGGTAGGAGGGATGGATGCATGGAAAGTGTTGCATGGGGTTTAGAAGCGCAATTGCACTCAAGTTGTAATTAAAGGATAACTATATATATATATATATATATATATATATATATATATATATATATATATATATATATAGAAAGAAGCATTAATAACACAAACTACCCTGCCAAGCCTCCACGGGTCCTTCATCAAGGCTGTACAAAACAAAAATGACGACAAATAGAGAGAGGGCAGCAGAGGACGAACAAAATCACCTACTCATATATATATATATATATATATATATATATATATATATATATATATATATATATATATATATATATATATATATGTATATATGAGTATACATATCGATCGACGACTGAATGAAGGCGCCAAGAAATAGCAGTGTCAAACATTTGAGTAATATTTTGCCTCGTTTAAAAGTTTAGTACTTACCGATTATTTAAAATTGCCTCGTTATATGACATGCAGGATAGCAGTTAACCATTTTGATGACGTTGTAAATGAAGCTGCTCAGACTTCCTTTTCGTAAAAATTACCTTGACAAGAAGGAAGTTTATTTGAATATCAAGTTGAGCTAGTATGGAACCTTTCTGCTGGCCGTTCTTGTAACGGGGGTAGCCCATTAGATGGTCTGATGATAATTTACATCTCACTTCCCTAACAAGGAAGCATTAACATAATCGAAGGACGAAAGAAACAGTCATCCCAGTTTTGAGTGAAGCCGCACATTTATGAGCTTTAAAGAGCATGAACCGTGCAAATGTAAAAATCTTCATGAATTCTGCATGAAACAAAGCAGCCAATAGCAAACAGTCTTTAAACAAGTCAGCAAACCTGCCTGTTTTGCTAAGTAATAAGCTTTGTAAAGAAAACTGACGTTTATGACCGTTTTTCCATTTTCTTCTAAAATACAAGGTGAAGTAAAGCAGGCATATAGCCGCCTGACACTTTGTCTAAATTTATAAAGTTTCAACTGCCTTTAGCAAGGAGTTTAATTCCATATCTACGGTTTGAGGGAGGTAAGTATTATGGTATGCACAAAGCTACAGAAATGAATTGAGTGTAGGACATCCCAAGCCCGTAGCCATACAAGGTACTGAATGGGCGAGAGATCATGGGGGGGGGGGGGGCAAAAATTGTTTACGGGTTTGGGGCATCCTGATCTAGGAGGGGTGAGGAGGTCTCGTAATTATTGTTTCTATTCAAAACAAAGGTTTCACGAGTCCAACGCCATTTCTTCACTGGCAAGATTAAATCCGTGACAGGTAACAACCCCCGGACAATTTTCTCCAGGATAATACCCCGCCAACCCCCGGACAATGCACCCACAAAATATTGCCACCCGGACAATTCCCACCCTGGACAGTTTACGCTAGAACAATTACCATGTACCACAATTTCCTTCAGAGAACTTCCTCCACTATAAAATTTGGATTTGTTTTTTTGGCAATTGTTCACGGTTAGAAATGGCCGGGTGAGTGGCAGTTTTTCGGGGGCATATTGTCCAGGGAGTTGCCTGGGGTCATTCGGGTGGGAATTATCAGGGGTAGTTGTCTGAGGTCGTCCGTGTGGTAATTGCCGGGGGTATAGTTGTCCGGGATCCTAATAATTTATCTATTGCTAAATGATCCATGAAGGCTTGCTGAAATATGACAAAACCAGGCGCGGTTTTACGGGGGGGCTTTGGGGGCCCAAGCCCCCCCAAAGTTCGATCAAGCCCCTCCAAAAATTTTCAGAGGTTGTGTTATGCTATATTTGCGTGTACTGAGAAAACAAAATTGCCCAATACACTTGTGACATCTTGGTCCAGTGGATTTAGTTTGTCAAGGGAAACTGTCGTCTGCGTGTTTCGAAATCACATATTAGGTTCACGATTTCATACAATGAAAGTTGGGTCAGATAAGTAACATCTATGATAGTATGTACGTACATGTAAATCAAGTTAACAGATTAATCATCTGTTGGAAGTTCAAAACGAGTCATTTCGTCGCTGATCTCGTCAAGCTATACTAGCAGTCCTTTTAAGTCAAATCTACAGACCGAATCGTTATTCCCATTAATGTGAACAGGTCCAGTTGCTCGTATCTCTCAGTAACGTTTGCTACATTCTTCCAAATAAAAAAAAAATATATGCCTGTATCTATGTCATGGTCAGGGGCGGTACCACTCAGGGGGAAGGGAGGCCTAAGACCCCACCATTTTGCATCTTAGCAACCTTAAATTAGCAAAAATTTCTCAAAGGGAGGGGAACACCCTTCCCCTTAGACCTCTCCCCTAAGAAGGCCCTCTTTCCCCCAACCAAAAATTAGAATTCACAAAGTTATGAACATTTTCCAGTCATATAGTCAAAAAAATTACCAAAAGAACGCACCATTTTGCATCTTAGTAACCTTACATTAGCAAAAATTTCTCAGAGGAAGGGAACACCCCTTCCATTAGACCCCTCCCCCACGACGGCGATCACTCAACCCATGTCCCCTATCAAAATAACCTTACGCCGTCCCTAGTTATGGTACTGTTTTTATTATCATTGGTTTCAGCGTGCGCGTGACCGATTTACATATTTGAGAGAAAATTTTATGATTCTTCCGTTTCAAGTCCCCCTAAGCCCCCCCCCCCCCAAAGTCTCGATCTAGAACCGCGCCTGGACAAAACACCAGGAGACCAAACCTTTGAGTGCACACATGTACGTACAGTACAAGATATACCTGCAGGTTTCCTCAAGGTCGCACTACCCCAGGATATAATAGCAAGCGGACAACTTGCCTCAGATTCTTTTTTGTTATTCTTCATAATGGATACCTTGTTTGTCCTTGAAATTTGATACTGTCGGAATGTTTAGATAGTGTTTCATGTAGATATTGTGTAAAACTGTAGGCTACCATACTTATGGTACAGCAAATAAAGTTATGAAATACTCAACCTAGCGATGTAAAGAAATACACAAGTTAGGTTTAGCCCATTATATTCCCACATGACATCAAAAATTTCCCAACATGTACTGCAGAAGCTGAAAATAGCATTTCTTCAAAATTTGTACATCTTCTAAATGTATGGTGCATTGAGATGGGGTGAGGTTTTCATCGCCTAAAGCAGAAAATTTTCCTGCAATTTTTATAAAATCAAATTTAGTCACTGGAACATGCTTTTAAAGCCGATTCATTCTTCTGTACAGCACTTTAAAGCTACGAAACTAAAGTTGAACATTGTTCAACTCTGAGCTATGTCCATGATTGGCCAGAAAGAGCAAGGGATGACCATATATGGTTCTTATAGCTTTATTACAGTGAGTGAAAAATTATAAGTATAAACCGGCCTTTACTCCTGGTTTTTACTCGTGATATAATCGTCATCGAACTTTCTTATGGATTCCTCGCCGATGTGGGTACAAAGTGTACGCGATTAAAGCTCACACATACGGTTAATAACCAAGAACGAACCATAAAAATCCAACTAAAATTCGAGCTACCGTAAGTCTGAGTATCATATATACATTTCAAAAGACTTAAGTCAGATTGGGTTAAGTGATTTCTCCGTCTTCCAAATCACTCAAATGAAGAAATCTCACTGACTTACTAAAGTCGTAAAACAACTACACAGTTTAAAGTCCATCTTGCAATGATTAGGAATATTTTTACATCGGAACCAACCAACGGTCGAGAGATAACTTCAAATAAAGCCCCGCATGAATAAAGTAGTATAAAGTATATGTACGTGAGGAGGAACATACTCCGCATCTGCTGGGAATAGAAGGCTACGTCAGTAATAACGCATATGAGGCGTCCACTGTTTTGCAAAGTTCATTCACCAGTCATTCCTTAGTTTCTGTTAACTTCAGAATATCCTATATAGGTTACACTTAATGAAAGGGCAAATTACAGACAACATCATCAGGGAGCTTCTTAAGATGTATCCTAAAGGCCTGGCATACCCAGTTATCGATTCGTTGTGTTTTGGGATTACTCGTGTAAGTCATTTTTGACCGCTTATGACCCCCATCATGAGTCTAACTTCACCAAGTGCTCAATGTTCATTTTTGATCAAAACAGGAAACGTGACTTCTACCCCAGAGTTTTACAAAGATGGAACAGCTGAATCTGTGATCGTGAAACATGAAACTTGGTGAAAATAAAACAGCTAGAAGGAATATAATACATCGTAACACATCTTGGAACGCATGTATCTGGAGAAATACTAAGACATGATTTCTTCAGTTCAGCGGCAAAACCGCGGCGAGAAGGACGTGTACAGCATGTTGAAGGCCTAGCCTGTCTGGTCTAAGATTTCTTCTGAGTGCTGTAGATATACATTTGGGAAGGCTAAAGGACGGTTGTAGATTGAAGGGTGACTGTAATGAAAGATGAAGCCTAAGTACGGCGGTAACGTGAACATACGTGATTTTCTCTTTACTTGATGAAAAATGACGCCACATGACGGCGATGTGATTGCACTAGTGTTGTCGATGTCAGGTTTCTCAAAACTCATATCTAAGCCAACTAACGAGTCAAGTTGGCACACAAAGTATTTTATTGTAACTGTAGAGACACTGTATGATTGTGCACATGAGCTCCATCCACTTCTCAAAAGTGTGTGTGCGTGCGTGTGTGTGCGTGCGTGTGTGTGCGAAGGGGAGGGGTGCCTGCCCGGCGGACGTGTGATTACTCTTGCATCTATATTGACTACACTAATGAGGACGCAAAGACGGGGAGAGGGGTGGTGGTTAGATCCTAGATGCTCTGTAGTGTGATCCGTGCGGTGGTAATTTTCCACTTACCAGCCTCGTGGGCAAACATCAGTTTCTAATGTTTATGAATGAAAATGACAGTTTTTATTATTTTTAATTTCACTGTAAGCTGAAGCCCAGAGCATATGCCTACTATGTTTTGATTAGGGTTCTTGACAAAGTGGAGAACAAACGATACGGTATCCCTCACTTTCAGAAGTGGGGACATACCCTCGTCCCCTATTCATGTTGACACCCGTGATTGCGTACAAAACTTTCATGTAGTATTTGCTGCACAGGTTTGCAGGGAAATTGATAGTATGATGGAGAAGAGTGGCGGGTGAGCTCCAAAAGGTTCGAACGAGCCCTTTCCTCAACCCCCTTAATTTAAAGTGTACCTAAAGTCTAAAATTTCAAAAATATATGTTATAAAGCTTAGAAGATGCATCCAGATGGTCCAACTCCCATCTTCACAGGGCATTCCTGAGCCAAGATATTAAATGTTGAAGCTTATTCACTCCATTTAAAATGATAAATTGCGCAATAATTTTTGATGTCATTCTTGTACTACTCAAATTAAAGTCCTTGTTTTTCTTCGTTTTGTTTCGAAATCCACTGCACCTTGTTCCAAAATGTGATCACTTCTTACTTTTATAGGGTGACTTGGCTATATAAGCCCTCTCCCTACAACATGCTATGCAAGGGAACGGTTAATGTTTCAAGGTCCTATAAACATCTTAATTTTAAAGAAAACAAAAGCAGGTAATATGAGTTGTACAAGAAGGACATCACAAATTATTGTGCAATCGACTATTTCAAATTAAGTGAATAAATTTCAACATTTTACATCTCAGAAGAGGAGTAAAGTATGAAAACGGGAGATGGATGAATGGAAATCATTTTCCAACCTTTGTAATTCTACACTTTAGGTCCACTTTAATTTTTATTAACCTTTTCAATGTGTTATTATGCATAGTTATCTTGTGTAAGTCATTTTGACGCATTCTCTGAACATGATAATTGGGCTTGATATTCTTTATCAACAGGGCCTATACATTGGGGATCCCGTCTTGGGGTAATCACGGGGTAGAGTCATTATCATTTTACGAGATTCGAACGCTCTTTTTTTTCTTTGAAATCCTCACGCTCTTCGTGATGTTGTACTAAAGAGCAGTACTTCTTTAACTCTTCAAATTGAAAAATCTTTCACTTACGGTAATTAAATATAGAAATTTAAATGTCAGTTTGTTAAGTCTTGACCTGTGTTTTTGGAGATATTCAGTTAAAGGGAGGGTTTCGCCAAAAAATTATTTTTGATGTATGAAAGAGTAACTAAATCTAAGCATTCAGGTAAAATTTTCATTCAGTTCCAAAGTGTAACTCTCGAGAAGTCGGCAAATGAAGTTACATTTGTGACCGGAAGAAAACATGACGTAAGCAGGGGTTTTCATCTTCCTCACATTGATGAGCAATACTTTGCTCTCTTTTTTTTCGGTCTGTTGTTTTGGCCATGAAGGTGATAGAAAGGTGAGCTTCCAATGAGAAATTTAAAGTTATAATATTCCAATGTCTGTCATGCATTCACTTTACGATAAAATGCGATAATGGAGAAAAATATTGGTTGTAAAGTTTAAAGAAAAACAAAAGAGAGCTCATTGATGTGGGGTTTGATGTCAAATATGCTTGCTTCAAGTTTGCTTGGAGTTGAAAATTTGACAATCTCATATGCTATTATGCCGAGAATCACACATCGGATTCCAATGCAAATTTTACCAGAGTGCTTAGAATAAGTATCCTTCTGACAAATGAAAGCTAGAACTCAGATCAGTTCCTTCCTAAAGTTACCGCATGCATACTTTTGAAAAACATAACATTACCAGCACTACAACGCAAACTACTTTGAAAACTTTCGGTGCCTTTTGTCAAAGACTAACTCTGCAGAGGACTTTTTCCAAGCTGGAAACTCATAAATCCTTTAGTGTTAATGACGATAAAGGGCGTAGTCTGTTAATACTCAAGTGCTTCTAAAAATATAAAAAATTGTGATAATTGTAATAAAAAGATTAGCCTGTTAATGGTAACCATTTAGAAACTTTATCAAGACACGTCTACCTTATACTGCTATATGTCATCAATTCTTAATTTTTAATTAAAGAATATTTTCTACTTTAAAATAAATAATTTGGTAAGCATGCAACTACAAGTGCTAATTAAATGGCCTATAAGATTTTTAGTTGTTTTTCCTCTATGTAGTTGGAGATGAGGACATGTTCTCGAGACACAGACGTCATCCCACGCAGAGGGATGCATTCCTGATATTCGATCCTGACTAGGGCCTCCTCCACACAGATCGATTGTACTATAGTTACGATTTTATTACTTAATTCTCACTGTTATGCGACCCTAGTCCATGTGGTCGCTGACGTCACTAACATTATTTCTGTATTTGTCGTCTTATAAATAAAGAGAATGAACTAAGTTACCTCGTGTGCATTTTATATGTGACTATATTTAAAAACTTTTCCTGTATTTATTTATTTATTCCACGGGATATGAAAATTAAAACTTCAAATAACGATACTTGAAAGATGAAGTTTCGTTCTTTTTTATTTATCCGTAAGCTACTTTTTATTGAAATAAAACAATCACGGAGTACAATTCTTGCGCGGTAAGTTACTGTTTATCCCTTTAAAACAAAACATTAATATTTAGCCAATCTTTATCAGGGATAAATGTTGAACTAAAGGCTTAAAACATGCAGTTCAAAGACATAAGCAGTTCTTTTGCGTAGCCCCACTTGCGTTAAAAGCGCGCACACACACACACACACACACACACACACACACACACACATATATATATATATATATATAATAGTAGGTCGAAGTATGGTAGATCGAACTATGAATACAGAGGTCAAAAGTTGTGTAAGAGTTTACACAAGTTAGTTTATAATCTTATGGGGCAAAATTCGCACATGAGACACATTACGTAAGCTGTGTTAACTATAAGTTTTGAAGAAGCGCCAACAAAGATGTAGGAGATATCGGAATCACCGCTATGCTCATTTCTGTATGCATCGACTTTTCATAATAGTAATTTCTGATTATTTGTTGTTTTCCCTAATTTTGAAAAGCTAAAGCTAAAACTAAAAAGCGGATGTTACATTTCATAAGTCATATTAACTTTTTAATCCCTCAAATTTCGTCTACCATCTTTCACATTTTCAAACCCATTTTTAGCAATTACAGGTATCATTAGGATCTACGATTTAATTCTTATGAGAAGATTTAAAGTGTTTATTGGCCGTCTCTTAATTATTTAAGATACGACATAATGAGCACTGATCCCGGACTCTCCTACACTGTAATCAGATACAAACTTAAGATACATATCGGGACCAGTTGAAGTAATAGGACTTGGAAGCACACTGCCACACAACCTATCCATGAAAGGAAAACTATCATCCGCACCATCGTAAACCTGAAAATGGAGAAGTACACAAAAAAGACAGAGATTCAACAACTGTTTTCGACAAACTAAAAATTCTTTTCATGAGTCTTGCACGATTAGAAAGGCTCTAACCATGAATCATCAAAAACAAATTCATCGATAAGCGTTTTAGCATTCCCGAAGTGGGTCCTAAGTACGAGTGTGCACAGTTTCATCCGTACCTCACGTGACAAGAATTCTACTCTGTGCTTAAATCCGACAGACTACTATTATTGTGTAGTGTACCATACATAATGCTTACATTAATGACCATCTAAAGTGCTGCTTGCAAACGAAAAATTCCAGAGGGACATAAGATGATCTTTGGAAGGCAAAAAGTACAACTAATATATTAACCTGTACCAATATACGTTGCAGATTATTTTTTGACATATTTTTTAAGTTGATTCATCACAACCTTCGGATACTTGCAGTACCATAAACTGTGCGAGCTTACGTCAGATCTTGTGTGCTCATAACAAGAGAGTGAAGGAACGAAAACAGTGGGGCGTGCTCCCCTTTTTAGATTTTTTTCCCCATGGACGCTATACTAAATGATGTTCTCATATTTTGGCATGAGACCGTACTTTCCCATGGGCATCCCACCACGTCCTCTTTAGAGAAATCCGAGCTGGCCTGACCAGTCCTCCTAGTGTCATGACCTAAGAATATAGTCATTAACATTTTCTCCCTAGCTGTGATTTTCTTGAATAAATCACGTTTTTCTATATAATGTTTCTAAATTCTCTATATGTCATGGGGAACACGATTTAACCAGGGAGTAAAATAGCAATTCTCTGATTTAAAAGAAACCCAAACTATAATCCCATGAGTCAAATTAAAAAAAATGAAGTAGAAAGGATACGGATGATTTTTCCAAACTTACCAATAAATAGTCGTATTGACAGTTGCCGCTTGATTCTACATTAAACGAGTCGAAAGTCAAAGTTACTGTTGCGGATCTGTCCTGACCTTGAATGGTTGTGTCACAGTTAGCATTATTGGGGTAGGTGGATGGATAATTAGGTGTAGCTAAGGTACCGGTGGCGTCAGTATGAAGAGATCCACAGCCAGTCTTTGCTATTTTGACATGAAGAAAGAAATGTAACGTTACCCTAAACTTGTAATTCATTAATGCTACAGCTTTCATATCTAGATTTGTTCTGAAATGAAATGATTCTATGAGATTACAGACTTTTAACACACAGGCTGAACTCTGAGATGTATCCGTCTAAAATATTACTTTATGTGTTCAAAGTTTTTTTTTGCTCCGTTATTGCAATGAAGAAGAAGACTGCCATTCTGAAGTATAATTCGGACTTTGCTTATTTTAATAATCATACTACAAAATTATGCATTTCCTTTCTGCGTCAATAGTCCAGGCCGAAGTGAAGCCTTTTTTGGGTTTGCATTTTTTTTTTTTGGCTATATTTGCTAAAACTTTGATAAGATGTGGAGTAGACATTGGACAACCAGAAAAGTATGTGCTCCATGTTCTTTTTTTTCATGTGCAAGGGGGTAGCCAGCCAATTCAAAATGGCCGCCATTTTGATTATTTTGGCTAATTTAGCTCAAGAAAGGCTCTTTTGCTCCAACATTTGGAGTCTAAAACTTTTTAGGACTATAAGTGGTAAAATAAACACATTCTCCAACAATATACTGAAAGTTTTCCCCAAAATATTGATCCGCTTTGTTGTAGCGGCCAAAACGTCCCTGACTATCGAGGTAATTGTCTTAAATGAGTAAATGCACTCTAAATGAACTGGAAAACACTCTCTTGCCACAGTAAGTGGTATTAAAATAGCAACTGTGTTACCAGTCCAACCAAGTATTACCTCAGTTGGCGGTTTTACCTCACTTGGAAGGTGTGCAGCTTCATACACACCCTCGCTTCCCACCATGCAGCACTACCTTTCACACACACACACCCACACACACACACCTGCCAACTGGTCACAGCAAAAACCAGGTAGTTACTCCAATGAACTTGACAACACTTCAGCCTACAGTAAATGGTCTAAATATAGCAACCACACCATTATTCCAACCGAGGAATTCCTCGATTGGTGGTATTACCTCACTTTGATAGTGTGTGACCTAACAAATTACCTCGTTTTCCACCACTCGACAACGCGCTCTAACCTTCATCGGGGCGCACTTTCTGTTTTGTGATCTATTGTCAGGTTAGGCTGCATTTCTTTTTAAATAAAATAACTCTTAAAACTCAAATAACTCAAGATTATACCGCATGTGGCTCTTTAACGACGAACTTTGCATTGACGGTTGGTACAATTTATTGTAGACTGGATACGCTGACATTTTGTAGAAATTCTAAAAAAAAAAACTTCGCTTTCATCATAGCGTCTCTGCGTTGAGCTTGTAGGTGGCTAGGCGTTTCACCAGGAGTAGCTGCAATGAGCCGAGTGGTTCCCCTTTTAGACACACTCACTATATCCAGTCGTACATATAGATCAGTGGATCAAGGTAAGTGAGGTCACCACTTTCTATGTGTGCTTCAAAATTAGCGCGCCTTTTGCATGGGCATGCTCTGTCTAGTTCAGTACAGGATGTCTATGTACTTAACAATGAACCACCACGTAAAGAGGTGTTTCACCGACGTCACATGATCGCTCGTCTCTTTGGTTGTTACACATTTTATCCGCCAAGCGTCCATTGTGTCGTAGTAGTGTCTATGGTCATGCCGTGCGCGTGTGCTGTAAATACGCTTACTGCGCGTGAGATGTGCCCGGCACTGCCGGGCAATCCCAGTCGCGTGACGTCACATGAAATACCTCTATACCCATTTCACCGGTGATTTACTTACGACGGGGCTCAGGCGTAGGTACGGATGCTTGATCAACAAACGCAACGTTTGCTACAAACCCGTCCCCAGTTTTCGTGCTGTCCGATTCAAATCTCAGAAACATTTGCTCTTGTGTACTGTACACTGGATCCGGTATGGTAGAACCGCACAAAGTTTCAATCAACATGGCACTACTGGAATCCCCGTCAAATACCTGCGTATATAAAAAAGAATGCTCAGAATGATTTCGAATATATTGTTCATTTTGAACCTGATACAAGATACCTTGTTTCAGGCAAGCAATGGCGCGGTGCACTCAGGGAGGTATTTAGGCTCCTCAGTATGCTCGGAGAATTGTACTCCGTCTATGATAAGAATTTTTACATCTTTTACTGAGTACCCTCCTCTTCTCAGACCGGGCACGAAATCGCATCACCGCTTTTAAGAGCAAACTCCCAGAGTCAGACAAAATGGAAAAAGAAAGAAACATTGCCCTCTCAAAAACTTTACAAAGTCCAGGGGTATAGTGTACGGCAGGTGAAACTCACTTTTTTCAGTAAACACAGAGTACTCAACAGACTTGTGGTACTAAAATGCGCACTCGTACGTACTCGAGCAGTGGTACTCGAGTGCTCGTACTCGGGACTTTGTACTCGAACTTGTGATTGAAAATTTGTAATCATGAATGTTAAGTAATAAATGTTAGTGGTCTTCACTGATTTTAAGTAGTTGAATAGAACTTATATTTCATGTTTATTGTTATTATTAATACATACCTCATCTCAACAAGTATACAATAAATTGTGGTGTTGCCAAAAGCTAGAGAAGATTAAAAATAACCCTTTTTCGTACAAATACTCGTTGTTTTGTACTCTTGCTCGTTATCAGGACTTTCTACTCGTTCTTGTGAATCGTAATCATGGCTTTGTTGTTGTACTGTACTTTTACTCGTTCTCAGATAATATGAAAATGAGGTGATTGTACTCATACTCGTACTCGTGAATTTGAACGGCACAGGACAAGTTTGGTATAAGCTTACCAAGTGACTTTTTTGAGGTTCTGACTTATTTATTCTCTGCTACAAGTCCTCCCCACTGAACACACTCTTGAAAATTAGGGGAGATAGCTATCAGATGTAGGTTGGGGGGGGGGGGGGTTAGTGGACAATAGTGCCACAATTAATCCCACAGGAATACATTAATGGAAGTCTGAATCTCTTTGCTCGAAGTTATAGTCATCTTGTTATCACAAGCTTGCCCTAAAAAGAGCTAATGTTTTGCTCGAATGGGAGGGGGATGCAGCCCCAAGCAGAACCACATATGCCTATTATCCCACCCTTTGGTGACACTATATAACACATTCGTGTTGGTGTGTCGTTAAACCTCATCTAACTAACTACTAACTAACTAACTAACTAACTAACTAACTAACTAACTAACTAACTAACTAACTAACTAACTAACTAACTAACTAACTAACTAACTAACTAACTAACTAACTAACTGACTAACTAACTAACTAACTAACGAATTAACTAACTGACTAACTAACTAACTAACTAACTAACTAACTAACTAACTAACTAACTAACTAACTAACTAACTAACTAACTAACTAACTAACTAACTAACTAACTAACTAACTAACTAACTAACTAACTAACTAACTAACTAACTAACTAACTAACCCACCCTTTGGTTACGACATGATGGTAGCACACGCGGTAGGACAAGTGATTATGGCATATAGAGAAAATAGCTGGTAATCACCGTTGCATTCTTATCTCCCAACAATAATGCTAAACTCTTTTTTCAGTATCCCGTAATTAAAATGAACCGAAAGACTAGAATTACAAGAATATATATTAGAGGTTGGAAAATGAATTCCATTCATTCAACTCCCGTTTTCATAGCTTACTCCGCTGCTGAGATATAAAATGTTGAAATTTACTCACTTAATTTGAAATAGTCGATTGCGCAATAATTTGTGATGCCCTTCTTGTACAACTCACTTTACCTGCTTTTGTTTTCTTTTAAAATTATAGATGTTTTTATGACCTTGAAACATTTACCGTTCCCTTGCATAGTATTTTGTAGCGAGAGGGCTTATATAGCCAAATCAGCTTATAACAGTTAGACAGTGATCACATTTTGGCACAAGGTGCAGTGGCTTTCGGAAAAACAAAGGAAAACAAGGACTGTAATTTGAGTAGTACAAGATTCTCAATTCAAAAAGAGAAATTAGCTCTCTTAGAGCTTCTCGATAGGAGCATCGAGATAGCAATTTTCACCCTCTTTGTGAGTTGTGTCCAGTTCACCCTCCCTTTTCAGTCAAGATTTAACTACGTAATCTTTTAGGTTGAGCGCCCTCTCATAGGCTAGAAAAGGTGGTTCCGGGAAAATTTTACACAAATTCGGGTCTCCCGATATTAAGTGCCAATGTCTAAGCAATTTTTTAGCTCTTTGGTTTTGAAGTGGGAGTTTATAGGTTGTTTTGAAAACTAGTGGTATTTTATTTTCACGTGGTTTAGGCAAGAGTAGATTTGATCTTTCTTTGTAGTTAATCCTTTGATGGAGTGATCAAATTCTTGGCCGTGTAGTTACGTGCAGTAGTCCTTTTTTTAAAGCGTCCATCTTAAGAGTCGAAATCGTTCTCATTGTTTGACAATCTCACATATCTTAAAACTTCTCCCTTAATATAACCTTTAAAGGTTGCGAGTGGGTGGGCAGAGGTCCTATCGAGGTATTGATAGGTTTCTGTCGGCTTTGTGTAGACTTTGGTGTCCAGCCGCCCGTGGGTTTCAAAGTTTTAGCCTTTGAAAATAGTGAGGGCTAGGTATGTGACCGATTCGTGAGACGCTTCCATCGTCAATTTAATAGTTTCGTGAATTTTACTCATCCCACTGGTAAGGAAAGTTCCGTAAATTTTGCCTTTTTAGAACAACAAAAGGTCATCTCGATAGCAACACCAACGAATGATTCAGTCGTTGTAATGCTTATTTCAGATTTATACATGAAAATGTCGCATATCTCTGGCGAAGCTTGGCTGCCCATTGCAAAACCGCTTTATTTTATATAAAATGTTCCGTTAAACTCGAGACAATTTCTTTCTAGAATGAGTTTAAGGAGGTTGCGGAGAGAGGCAGTTGAGATTTTTGGTATCTCATGGAGGCGTTGGCTTGCATTTTCACATTTTTTAGCAGACAAGATTTATTGGTTCCTCTTGGGGAGCAGTGGCGCCGCTAGGATTTGGTGACTGGGGGGCAGAACAGATGACGTCGTAATGCCACCTCTGTTCCCCCCAGTCTGTGTAAAGTGCACCTTTTGTGTGCGTCCCTGCGATTGCATACAACGGTGTGGAATCCTTTTTGTCACTGCATAAAGGGGTCGTCCTAGGGAGGGGGTGTCCCCCTCCCCTTTGAGAAATTTTTGTAATTTAAAATTGCCTAGATGCAAAATGGTGCTATCTCCGTGGTATTTTTTGAACTGATCATATATGGATAGAAAATATCCTTATTTAGTGAGTTTCTAATTTTTGGTTAGATGAAAGAGGAGAGTGTGCGTCCCTGCGTTTGTAAACAGCAGTGTGGGATCCTTCCTTTGTCACTATATAAAGATGCCGTCGTGGGGGAGAAATTTTTGTTAAATTAAAGTTGCTTAGATGCAAAATAGTACTATTTTGGGGATATGTTTGAAACTGATCATACATGGCTGGAAAATATCCATAATTGAGTGAATTTTAATTTTTGGTTAGGTGAAAGAGGGGAGTATGTTGTCTTAGAGTAGGTCATGTTGTCAACAAACCTCATGAAGCCACCCTTTTGGCTACTTTAATGTCTTCTATTGGGGAAAGTTTTCACGCAAAAAATACGTGCGTGGAGTCCACAGAAACATTCTTGGACTATTACGAAAATTTTCCTTCGCTTCATTGTGCATTTTTAAAATGTATCTAAGGCTGACAGACACCGGTATAGTGCCTCCGAGAAGTTCTGGATTAATTATGTAAAATGGGCACTGATATGATGATTATTACCTGACATCCAAATGATACTACAGAATATGATGCCGAACACTTTACAACTATCGTATTTTTTCTAGGTTTGAATGAAAATCCAGAAGAACGGCTTCCAGCAATGGGGAGTAATTGATAAGCAAAATGGGTTAGGGACTAAAAAGCCCGTTTCAGAACGTTTTTTTCGTCGTAAGTGTATTAACAATCACCATCTATACCGGTAATGGCTGCGCGCGAAGCGCTCGGTAAAATTTTTTGAAAAATGTATAACGGCAAATACGTACTTTCAACCTTCCACATCATGCTACAAATTAGATTGAAAGATTCCACAGGGGTTGGAGATGTGCTTCTGTTTCTCGGAAAAAGTGTTGTTATCAGAATAGTTGCATGTATTATAACCTTAATAATGGTCATGAGATGGAGTGAAAACCGTGACGAATGCGCGCGAAGCGCGCCGAAATTTTTCATTAAATAAGATAACCATGACAAAACCTGCATTCATGCTCTGCATCGAGACACTTTCAATTCCCCAACAAACCTATTTGCCAATCACAAAGCCAGTCTTTTACCTGAGAATTCGTAAACAGCTTTCAACTTTTGTTGCTGTGCTTCTGCGGGAGTTGCTACCGGAAATTATTGATAATAAGGACAATACTGAGGTAAGGTTTGAAGCGCGCGGAGCGCGCGAAAATTTTGATAGTTTGCGAAGGATTTGCGATAATTCTGATAGTTTGAGAACCATTTGTGATAGAAAATGGTTACAATAGATCCATCACTCGGTCGAAAACAAACTTCACGCTACCCTCTACAGAAATCTATAGCTTTAACGCCTTTTTACAACTTTCAAAAAAATTCTGAAATCGATTGCGGGCACGCGTCCCCATGCCCCCCGTGCCTGCGCCACTGTTGGGGAGTATTTGAATAAACAGAAACCACGTCTTGTGTCGCTAGAAGTATGTTTTCATGTACCTAGGTCGCTTCTAGAAGACTGTTGATGCAGGGAACTGGAAGACCCTGGTTGATGTAAGTTGTGTAAAGTCTTTTGCCGTTTAACGAACGGAAGAAAGAAATAATCTGCAAATTCCGAAATTTTTGCGATCGGCGATTCATTGGTGCTTATTTTGGGTCTGCCGATAAATTTTGTGTTTATCGCTGGTGTCTTATCTTATCCACCTTAGGTAGGACGTAAATGACCGGTGTTCGCATAGGTGATTATTCGGGTTCAAGTAGTTCAATGTGGTTTCTTCGATTTCCTTCTTGAGCCACATATTTTTGAGCTGGGCCGCAACTAACTGGTTTGTTTCGTTTATTACCCCGTGGTCTAGATTATCGTAATGCACCTAATTCAACTGTCGGTTGATTTCGTTTATGTAATCAGAGCGGTTAACCACAGCAATACCCCTTCCCTTGTCAAAGGGTTAGTAGGACCACGGAACAGTCTTTTAAATGAACTGTAAGGCAATTTTTCTGCTTTAGAGGTATTGCTTGATACGTGTATAGGCATTTTAGCCAGTTCCACTTTTGTGGCCCCCAGATAATCTTCCAAGTTTTTCTTTAAGTTACAGCGGAAACCAACTGGATTTTAGACTGAACTTTGACAGCTTTTTCTATGTGTTTCCCTTACAGAGTATGTCTATTCTCATTGTCTAATTAATCCTTTTGAGGCTCTGAGGATTAATATTCTGGTTAATTTAGTGGGGTTAGCTATGAACTACCAAGAGCTATTTTCTATATCTCCGACAATGATCTATTGCAGAGGTTTTTAATGAAGTGTTCGGTTTGTTCCGCCTTCAGACTATTTTTTGGCAGTTTTCATTCGGCCTTTAATGGCTGTACACGTCCTCTGGAACTTTTGAGAATTTACATGAAGTTTCTCCCTTTTCAGGGTTTGGAAAAACTTCCTACTTTTTGCACAAGAAGGGATTCTTGATTTAACATCATGTTTAAAACTCCATTCTGGATCTCTTACGTCGGATGATGCTTTTAGCAAGTTGGATAATTGTGGAGACTTCTACTTAGGTTTTGTGTTGACTAAAAGTGCTATTTGAAGAGTTTTACTCTTTGAGCGTTCCGGAGAGACCTTCTCTTTGAATGGTTAGCTCAGAACTGACAGATGACAGCAGAACTGGGCTTTAATAAGACCTCCTCGGCCAGAGTGAAAACAAATAATGTACTCCAAATCCAATTGGTTTTCATACATTTTGGAAATGAGACAGCTGCCGAAGAAAGACACTGACGACAGACTGGACGAAACCCCATACGATTGAGCGCCATATAGACTAGTTATACTGAAAATTTCAAAACAAGGCTAAAAACACTGAATACATGGCATCTACTTTGACAATGACGTCAAACTTAATTATGCTGTATAAGAAATTGTATGCGGCTGAGCCTTTAAAAAGGTCTGCAGAAGAGAGACACCGTCAATTGACTGCAGCCTAAGGATCATACCTTCAGCGTATCGAAGCAACCGTCTGTCCCATAAGTTTCGATGTCCATAGATTCAAAGGAAAGCTGTACAACCATGCCAGCTGGAGCTTGAGCAGAGTAATGGCAGTCTTCGTAATTGTCATAAGACCCCGGGTAGCCAGGAGATAGAATCTGAGATCCACTCTCCGTGAAAATTGTACCACAAGCTGCAAAATATTATTATTATTTCTATTAAACATTTTCTTAAGATGAAGACTTGAGAATTAGCATCGAAACTCAAATCGGCGGAACCAGGGAATGCTTTTTATTGCATTATTAACCATCAGTAATTTGTAATATATATATATATATATATATATATATATATATATATACGTGTATATTTATATTTATATTAAAATTTATAAAAAAAAAAATCGGTTTTCACTAAGGTAGGCGGTAGGGAAATGACTGAACAAGGAATATGCCGTACAGCCTGTTACGTAGGCAAGCCAATGCCACAAAGTTGATACATCCATGCCCACCGACTTCTAATTTCTATATGCTTCCGAAGATACACAAAACTAACTCTATTGGCCGTTCAATCGTCTCATCTCACAACTGTCCCTCCGTTCTAATTTCTAAATATCTAGACAGAGTGCTCAACCCAATCGTGAATTCGTTGCCCTCGTTCATCCAAGACGCTCCCCTCTTTTAAGAATTGTGAGAAAGTTTTCGTTTCCGGATAATAACGTAGATTTCTTCCTATTCACCTTGGATTGTCTATAGTTTTTATACCTCGATACGCCGTGATGTGGCCTTGCAATCACTATCTTGACGGGCGTCCTGACCCTAGTGTTTCTGCGAATACCATTTTACGTCTTACGGAGCTTGTTCTTTACTCAAATGCCTTTCACTTCAATGTTCATTTCTACAGTCAGATCAAATGTGTGGCGATGGGAACCAGAATGGGCCCATCTATTGCCTGCCTGACTATGGGACTATTTGAAGAACGTTTGAACTCTACCTACTCGGAGAAGATACCTCTTTTGTACCAAAGGTTCATTTACAATATTGTGGGATGTACCAAATGCACCAGGGATGAATTTGAGACGTTTGTAAATTTTGTCAATAATTTGCATCCTGGCTTTAAGTTCACTCAGGATGTCTCCTCAAATTCTGTCAACTTCCTAGGAGTAGAACTCACTCTCGAAAACCGTGAAATAAGATTTACTGTTCACTATAAACCCACGGGTTCCCACAATTACTTACGTTATTCGTCCAGTCACCCCCTATTTATGTTATTTCCATGCCGTATTCTCAACTTTTTTTAAGAGTCAGGAGAATTTGTTCTTACAATAACGATTTGAAGGTTTCATCAGAATTTTGCCAAATTTTCCAAGGCTCGTGGTTATCCCACTACCACTTGAAATAGGTTTATAGAGTCAAACCTAGTTGTGACCGAATGTCATTAGTCCTCCCGTTTCACCCGTCTATAAAGCCCGTAAGACGGGTTATCAACAAAAATGTCAAAACTCGAAGCCAAGACGCTTCCACTAAAGACATTTTCCAGGACGTGTCTCTCACGGCGTACAAAAGACAGGGTAACCTCTTTAAATGTTTGGTGAGGGCTTCTGATCCTCCTGCTATTCAACCCAGCAACCCACGTTTCTCTGCAACCAGAATCAGTGTAATACCTATGAATTTGTTTCTTTGGACAATTTTCTGCAAATACAAGGTCCCCGAAAATCTTTTCGTTTTAATGATCACTGATTTACTTGTATTTCTACCGATGTAGTCTAAATTATCGCTTCCAAACTTTGCAAATTATTACACATTGGCGAAACCAAATGAAGATAAGCCGATCGTATAAGTGAACATCTACGGTCCATTCATGTTCATTACCATGGTTTTCCCATTGCCACTCACTTCAACCCCCAGCCCCTTCCCCTGTAACATCAGCGATTTCACCGTCACATGAGCCTTCTATTTAAAGGCAATAACTTTGACCGGTTAAAATCGGGAAAAGACTAATTTTTCAACTTGATACATTAACACCCCCCCCAACACGGTGTCAACTTAAAGTTCGACGTCTGTTGTAATAACTGAAAATCTTACGACGCATTGTGACGTAATTACCATCATTTAACTATGACATTGTCACTTTGCGTTGTATTTTGTAGGCTAATTGTAGCATCATGACGAGGTTTCGCGTGTGCTTCTGCGTCTCTCCATGAAATCTTTTGCATGAACTTTTTCATTCTGGCTGGTATCTTTGTAGGTTCATATTAGTCGCCTTTCAATTCAAAGGACCGAAAAGTTGGAAAACTAAAATTTTAAACCATAGCATGAGTATCATCTGTATAGGTTTTCTTGTCATTGTTTCCATGCTACACAGAACAATTTATCACGTCTAGCTTATTACGTTGTTCTTTTTTCTAATTTCTACCTCAGTGTTAGTGTGTATTGTTATTGAATTGTTCAAAAGGGGCCCACACATAAACTCTCCTGAGCTTCTTTGGAGACCCCTAGCCATACATAGTAGTCTTCAAGTCAGGTACTTTTACCCCCTTTCAGCCCCTTTCAGCCCATTTTCATCCTTCATATCTATAAATGTATGTTGATATTTTCATTATTAAACACCAGGTTTATTATAAGTAGGCCGTGCATGTAATTACTGATACAGTGTTGTTTTGACTGGGTGAAAACTGATCTGTAAAACTGATAATGTACATATGTAAATGGATGCTCCAATAGAACAAAACAAAGCAAAACCATACTCCGCAACTGAATTTCGAATTTGGGGATTCTTAATTTTTGAAGTTATAAGAAAGCCAATAAATACCCATTTTGGGTATAATCTTACCTGTTGGTGGAGGAACTGGGGGAGGAACAAACCCCCCTCCACTGCCTTCCCCTATGTAAAGGAGTAAGTTAGGGGTGCCGGCTTGGCTGTCCGATATCAAATCTGCATTTGCTTTTGTTTGTAGAGTTTCTTTCAGCTGCTGCGGAGTGAGAGAGTTGTCTTGAGATAGCAAAATTGCCGCGGCACCTGCGTTGTGGAACATTTAAAGTAAACATTTAAAGTAAACATTTTTACAAAATTTCTCATTTTCGGTAAATAATTTTAGGCACGATGAACATATTACTCATTGGATGATATGACGTGATATATACGGCGTTTACCCAAAACTTCTGCAAGAGAGAAGTATCGTTTACATGAAGTGAATTTTGCCTCGGTCAGTCAGTGCCATCCTATAAAAGTATCGATGGGATGGTGCGGGAGTGGGTTGTGCGGGTGTGTTTATATACGTGTTAGAAACAGTGAAAACGGCAATATATTAATCATAAATTTTTAATCGCGTTTTACGACTATAATGGTTACTGCTATTAATATGAAACTATAGTAAGCTACGTCTTTGTCTCATCAGGAGTGCCCAACCAGTCGGACTGATTCCAAGTCGATCGCGATGGGTGTAGGAAAAATGAAAAAAAAAAAAAATAAAGTTTTCCTATTTTCTGATTATCAGTGTGATAGCACATATTTTATGAATATGCGAAATAATAAGTGCATGTCACTCATCGTCATGCATTGCCTTGATTTTCATGTTTCCAAACACGGGTTGAATTATTTGAAAAAAAAAACACTTAGCAAGAGCATAAGACAGTACGAGCATCAGATGTAAATGTTCAATCAGCCAAAATGTCAAAAAGGGAAAATTCCAACCTCATTAAAATAGAATAAAATCAAGTTGGAAAGTCTGTTAATTGGTTAATGAGTAATACACATGTGTGTCTTATGACCGAATGGTGGGCGTACCTAGAAACTAGAACCAGTAGCTACATTGCTGTCCCATTGCACCCCGTGTCAAAAGAACCGCACTCCCTTACGGGAATAGCCTCTAATCAGCTTATGGACATTATGCCGAACATCTTGCACAAAACAGAGACAAAGCTTGGGATTTTGTGAAAATGAAAACATACTTTCAGTCAGAATTAATCGTTAAAGAGGAAAACAGTAAATCGATTGCTCTTTCTGCGGCATAGATTAATCGCTTCATAGCAGACGAAGGCGATTAATAGGAACTCTCACTTGAAATCTCGATTACGCGACAAAGATCATAGCAAGGTCAAGAAGTCAATTCTCACTGCAGTGGAACCCTTGTTCATCACAAGCGGATCCATGTCTCATTCCTTAGTGTGTGAAATATGGAAGCAAAGTTCTCGGGCCCGTTTGACCATTTGCGGGTGCTCAGCGTCGTAAGAGTTTCGGTGTGAAAGGGATAGTACTCTTGACGGCGTGGTGGAGGTCCACGGACAAAGTCCAGTGGAAGACGATGAGGAGAGCCCGAGGACTACAGTATTTATGAAATCGTGGGCAACAGAATGAAGTATTTAATCATCTCTAAATGGCAGTTGGTGCTTTAAACAGACCACCAATCACAATTTAATGTTTTTGGTTAGAGAAGTCAAACCTCAAGTTAACGGACTGTTGTTTAAATAAGTTTCCGACTGATCGTTGGTCGAATTAATGTTGGGGTGGTAGTTAGTGAAAGAATGCTTTGAGGGAGGGCCGGAGGTTGCCATGGGTTTTTAAGCAGTAATTCCACTCAAGTTGTCTAACAGAAAGTTGCCTAACAGTAAACGTTAATGCGACACTTATATCTGTTGAGTGCGGGCGAAGAGGCCGAATTATTTTATTGATTGCATATATACCGTTAGGTATTTAAATGTATGTGCAAGGACCACTGCGTATTTCATGACCATCGATGACCATGCGTTGAAAGAAATTTTAACTTAGCAAAAATTTCGACCCAGACTTTGGAGGCTTTATGGGGGCATTGCAAGCTTCCCTTCCACCTTTCCTTCTCTTGCAACATCAAGGTAGGAATACTGTGGAAGATGCTTTTAAACACCGTTCCCATTGCAAAAGGAGGAAATTCGGAAGCAATTAATGCGTAAATTAATAGGAAATACTCTCAAGAAATAGTGAAGTACACACTATTTTTATTTACAGTATCCACAGAAGCCTATCTAGAACTTACTTCTAGGGTGAAATATGGACATGGAGCTAAATTTATGTCAAGGACTTGTAGAATCTGAAGCTTGGATTTGCAGGGGCAACCTGTGACACAGTTTGAAAAATTCTCTAAATTTTCATTGCAAACCTAAGCAGATTTGAAGCATACTGGATAATAAAGGAAGGGTTTAAGCGAAAGAGTAATTTTTAAATGTAAAAGAGGAACTAAATCTACTCAATTTGGTGAAATTTCCATTCAAATCGGACATGTAGCACTCGAGATATCAGCAAATGAAGTTACTACATTTGTGAACCAAAGTGAGCTTAAAGGTCAAAAGCAGTCGCCCCAGACTTATTTTGAAACAACAGCTAAATGTCACAAATTTCTTCTTATTTCTCTTCCAAGTATCTTTCATAACATTTTAGGACATAAATATTACGTACTCAAGGTAAACCAAGCAGTTGCTCCTTGTAAATTTTACAATTGAGTGAGAAAAATACTGTCACATGATTCTCAAGAGCCATTCAGGAAATAGGATAGTCTACTACAGAATTCTTAATTGGGGTGACTGCATTCTCCCTTTAAGGTAAGCAGGACTTCCTCACATTGATGAGAAATGCTTTCCTTTGATTTTTCAGTCTGATGTGCTGGCCTTGAAGTTTATAAATAGGAATAGGACCTTCCCATGTGTGATGTCTGTAAAATTCTTGTACCGCTCATGCAATCACATTCCGATAACAAGTAATTGTAGAGAAGAAAACAAACACAAAAGCTACTCATTAATGTGAGGTTATGACGTCATATGCGCTTGCTTCAAGTTCACTTTGGGTTGAAGATGTGAAAAACTTAACTGCTAACATCTTGAGAACGACACATGTGATTTCAATGCAAATTTCACCAGAATGCTTAAAATAAGTACCCCTCTAACATATCAAAACTTGATTTGAGCTTAGACCCTTCTTTTAAGAAACAAGAGATATTCGTTCTTCCCTTCAAAGACCTACAATTAGTGTATGCATATTGTTACTTTGCCTTGGAAATTTCAGTGTGCCTCCCGACCCATTGGATCCGCCACCGCTCAGTCTTCAAAAACGTCATTATTGAACAATCTTTCATTCCGTAATAAATACAGTAATAGGCTAGTTTACCTGCGTAACCTACCTGCAACATGGGGTGTGGCCATACTCGTACCACTGATGATATTATTAGCATGTGTACCACCGATCCATGCGCTGTTTATCGACACACCAGGGGCAAGTATATCCACGCATACGCCGTAATTGGAAAAATACGCACGAACATCTCTGCTGTCTGTAGCTCCGACAGTTATGGCCTATCAAAAATGGGGAAGAAAGATTTAATATTACACTAGTCTTTACCTACCACAGAAGGAACAAACTGTTCAGAGAAATTCCCAGAACCACCTTTTCAAAGCTGGTTTTGGGAGCAACTGAGGCTCAGAGCAGAATAGAATACCGTGGCGCACTTTCCCAGCAGTGAGAAAGGGTAAGGGGAAATCAGTTCTGAAATTTCTTGCTGAAACGGCCAAGTGGCTTTGTCCAGAGATATGAGTAGAGCGAGTGCGCTTTCCACTCATATTCAAATTAAAGTTTCATGTTAGATTTTTTTCTAAAGTGGTAACAAAATGCATGGGCCATAAGGAAAGCCCTCTCACTAGATATATTTACAAAAGTGTCATACATATAATGTTGCATACTGATATGCTTTTGCACATGTGGATGGTCCGTGCATGAACTTGGTTTCTTGGCATCACACTCTGTATGCTGCCAAGACCTATTGGCTACGTCTTTCTTATAGACGATTTGCATCACCCCAAGTATAACTTTTACAAAGGGGTAAGCAAAAGTCTCAATTGGTGACTGCTCTTTGATTGGCATCAGAGTTGCAAAATTCAAAAGATGCAGAGCAGCTCATATAACACAGCACAGAGTGTTTTGATTATATATTAGGGCCTTGTATACTCAACAGGATGTGGGCTTAGGCAATAAACTATGTTTCTGTCTGCACAAGGAGAAGCTAAAGACAGTTATGGGCCGGGCTAGAAATAGCTTAGATGGGAGGACTGGAACTGTCTGGGATGAGAAGATTTCCCCTTTAAGTCAAAAGAAGCGGTAGAAAAATTAACTTAGGCCTATTTGCTTTTACCGAGATTGTTTAACTACCTAATAACACATTTCTGCCAGAAACGTTAATCAATCTTTCTATTTAAATGACCCGTCCGAACGGGAAACCCTTATCCTGGTTGGAAAATTAATCCCTATTTTAATTTTACTGCAAGGAGGATCAAGTGAACGTCCATTGGAGTTGCTCTATACGCCAGGGAAGTGTTAAAATGGTCACTGAATACTCTTACTGCCGACTTACAAGGGATGTCAGCAATTTAGAGGAAGAAAGTGAGGTTGGCATTGCAGAATACCGATCGCGGATGTTATTGGGTAGGCCTATGCAGTAATAAATATAAAAACGCTGACTCACTTCTGTAGCTCGGGCAGGAGAGTACTTGCATGCATTATCGTCATCGTTGCCAGCCGCCACAGCCACTAGTATTCCTTTTGTTATCAGTCGTTGTACCGCATCGTCCATGGCAACTGAACCCGAACCCCCGAGGGACATTGATGCTATCGCTGGGTGGATAGCATTACCAGCAGTCCAATCACAAGCTAGAAATTGAAGTAAAAGCACATTTATATAAAACAGCATTCAGAAAATATGATGAAAGCAAATATCATGTACTTTGCTATTTGTTGATAGCAATTACAAATTCATGCACCATGCCAACTTTTCAGTAGCGTTTCGTTGGGGTAACAAAAGTGAGGGCAAAAGAGCAAAAAGGGGGGATTGTATTGACAACATATTGCAAATGAACTGGCAAGCCCAGAAAATCCCTCGATACTAGAACACAAAATTTCACGAGTTTGAAAACGTACAAGAAGAAAAATAATCAGAAATTCTATTTGATTGATCTGATAACTGAATCCCGCGGGGGTCTTGGGTTTTACCGAAAACGGTTCAGTTTGTAAGGGAGAAGCCTAATTCTTCCAGCGAAGGCTACGTGAGGGCTCGACTATGCCTATGGGTCTTCCTGGAGAAGATTTTGAAGTTAAACACGGATAGATACAATTTTCTAACTTCGGATAATCTTGATAAGCACACAAAGACACATTTATGGAGTCATCTGTGGAGTGTGACCAATTTCGAAAATAGCAGGCAAAGATGATTATCGGTATGCTTTAGTCAAAATGATCAAGACATGGGGCGTGGCGTCCCCCCCCCCCCTCCTAAAAAAGTTTTACCTTATTAAACCCTCTTAGATGCGATTTCCTTGCACCTGGAATCAAAATAAGTACATGTTGAAGTAGAGCATTGGAATAGTCACGTTAAGACATCTGGAAATGCAGAAGGGGAGGGGCAGTTATTGTTGTTATTTTAGAGTTTGACTAAAGGAATGACTGCACGGTATTTGAGCATACTCTGAGCTGCTATTCTATGGAAGAACAGGCTGGACCCGTAAGCAGACCTAATGCATTTAGAGAGAATCGAATGGGACGTTTTGAGGTAAAAGGCTTGTAAACAACTGAAAGAAAGTGTCAACTTTCCTAGTAAAAGTGGCATCATGATTCCTTAGCACCGAGATGTCGTAATATTCTCTGATGTTGTCTTAAAATTATATTTACACTAGAAATTGGTGCAGCAAATATTATGACCTACTGTCGTGAGAGATCGAATAACCATGGCAAGGGTTCACATCCAGTTTTTATTAGACCTTCTATTTGGGAAAATCTTTCATTCCATGTAGATTATACCAAACAAAGGCAGAACATAGACCATAAGTGCGAGAAAAAGGGCTGAAAAATTGCACTTTTAAACCAATTTTGAGCAATGAGCACCCAACAAAAGATGGACTGGAAAGAAATTATTCTTAACACATCTGAGTGGAAATAATTTGTCATCTCTAGGAATGCCATTATTTTTTTGCAAAATATTCCGTTTCTCCTTATTAAACGTAACAAAACCAGTTACTTTCCTCAGAAACACAACTTTTATCGAAGACTTCCCTAATTTCAACAAATTTAATCATAAACCTAACTTTTTGGACAAATTGAGCACAATTCTCCATTCTGAGTATACCTCGTAATTTAAAATTCGTACCATCTCCTGTATTAGACTTGTTTGCTTTTAATGAAAAAGACAATGTCGGCATACGTTGTCGATAAACTAACAACGTTACAAAGGAAGATAAATTTGCGGATATTAATTGAAAAAATTATGATATTTGTTGCATCATACTAAAGGGAAAATCATTGGCTCAATAAACAACTTACAACAGCAACATAACAAATCATAGATAATTAAATCTTGGCTTTTATTGGGTAGTTTTTGCTACCCAATAGGGATCAAACACATACAAACACATTTATATTCAATAAATTCAATATATATATATCTATTGAGTGAAAAAAAATTGACCGAATAGTTTACTCAAACGTCTACTCTCTAAAATCTTTGGAGTGAAAAATCACTCTTTTAGAGTGAAATTAGGGATCACTCTAAATTTGGAGTGAAAAATTTCAATCGAAAAAGAGTCATTATTACTCTTTTAGAATGAATATTCAATCTTAATTTTGGAGTCATCCCTAATTTCACTCTTTGGAATTTAGAGAGTATTGGGTCAAGAAAAAATGACCTCATAGAGGCTTTCAAGAGTACTATAATCTATGATTATGGATAAAAAAGTGAGCAATACGGGAGTTTTAATTCCACTCCTATCAATTCAAATGAAAAATACAATCAGTTAAACTGCTATGGATTTTACTGTAAAATCTGAGGTGTTGATCTGCCATGCACATTTGTGTATGTTTTACTCGAGAAAAATAAATTTGATGTGCTAAATTAGCCTAATTTTGTTTCATAAAAGTTCACTTTTTTGACTTCCAGAAAGGACAAAGTATTTCCAAACGGGTTTCATGAGGGATGATTTCGGATCACAATTATTCAAATATTCGTAGATTCTTTATCCTATCATTTTTTACCTGCAGCGATGATAGAGGTTAATGACGACCCCGAGCAGTCTAGACACCTTACTCCATACACTTCTGTCTTCTTAGCTACACCGTACATTGCTCCTGCAACAGTTCCAGCGCAGTGTGTACCGTGACCATGGCAATCAACTCCCTAATACGTTAAAACCCAACATTAAAAATAACATTAGATAATAAGTCAGTACAACGATGTAAAAAGTAAACAGATATTGGATAATAAATAACCTAACAGTCCTATCTACGTAAATGCGAATTGCTACTAACACTTGCACTAGAGTATTTTATTCTTGATTAGATGGATTTCGTTTATTCATTCCAGTGCTACCGTTCGCCAGTCATTAATTCCTTCCAGCAAAGGTTCTATAAAGTCGTTTACGGTATTCATTTTAGTATGAATGCAAATATTTTGTTCATTTATTACAACACGAGTGTAACCTTTCTATTTTTATTCCAGTGAAAATCTAGCATTTTGTGTATCCCTTCTATCATGGATGGAAAGCTTCCTTTACCGTACTCATTCCTGGCCGGGTCGCTCAATTTTTTCCTAAGAGGGTTATGAGCAAATCATGCCAATGGACCAATCAGCTTCTTGGAAATAGGCCACACCCCTATTTCCAAAATGACAGCTCTTCGACCCTTTTATTGTAATTCTGACACCGGATTATGAAAAAGCGGGCCAAATAACCTCAGTTTGAGTAACCCTAACCTTACAATTAACCCTAATCATGATTTTGAAACAAATTTGAAAAATTTTGAAAATCAAATTTGCCCATAACCTCGTGGGGAAAAAAATGAGGCGGCCGGGTCATACCAAAGCCTTTAAAAATGGAACCTACTGCCATTGTGCTTGGGGCTCAGCATAACCAATGGAGTAGGAGTGAGCCACAACTGGAAAAAAGGCCGGCCCGACTTAAACCAATTGGTTAGAAACGGAGCCGTAACACCTCATCTAACTCTAACTCCAGTGTGAATGTAACAATTTGTAAGGAGTCAGTCTCAGAGTACGTTCCTGTAAGAACCATTTATGTAAAAAAAATGTGAAGTGTCAATATGATGGAAACATAGGTAGTCCTGTCACTTGGACGCTTTATATATATATATTATATATATATATATATATATATATATATATATATATATATAATATATATGTATCACAAAAAGAACGGTTAATACTTTGAATACCAACATATTTGCACCATGTTTGATAGACATAGAAAATTATATATATATATATATATATATATATATATATATATATATATATATATATATATATATATAATATATATATATATATATAGTGAGTGTACCTTGAGTCGGTCACTGCATTCAAAAAGTAAGATAGGCGTGCTGCAGCCAACAAATAAGCATATGACAGTAGAGAAACTCGAGCGCGACATGACAACAACTCAAACTCTGTCAAAAGTAAGCACTTACTCCCATTTTTAGAAGAAATTTCCCCAGCCTAGCCTACATGTAGTGTTACCTAAAGGTGGCTTGAGACGTTCTTTATATGGCCTAAAAATTATTTTAAACAATTCTCCAAATCACTGCAAATGGTCTCCTTCCATCATTTATGATTTGTTCCTATAATGGTGATATCATTCATGGAATATATTTTGATTTCACTCTTATGAGCTTTCATTATGTTTGGTTGACCGACTCAAGGTACCGTTCTTGAACCTAAGGCATCTGGAACCTGTTGTGGGAATTTCTCTGTCTCTTGAAAGTTTGCCAACAAAATTCACTCTCTTTCAGGATTAAGAGAAAACTCGTTCATGAGAATGGATAAGTTCGAAATACAAATTACTACCTTATGTGTGTGTTTTTAGTGAAAATTCCCTTAATTGACTGACTCGTGTACCACCATCATATATATATATATATATATATATATATATATATATATATAGATATATATATATATATATATATATATATATATATATATATATATATATATTATATATATATATGTATATGTATATATATATATATATATATATATATATATATATATATATATATATATATTATATATATATATATATATATATATATATATATATATATATATTATATATATATATATACGAAAACATACAAAACATTTCGAGCAGTCATAAGGTCTTCTCCACTTGTAAACACAGTGTAACGGTATAAACTTAAAGTTTATATAGTTCAGAGGGAATTCGTACATGAGTGCTCATGAAAGAAAGATCCCTATTTAGACCAGTCGTGTGTGTTTCGTGTTGGAGGATCATCTTTATGTCGCGCTTGCTTCTCTCTTAGGCTGTTTTAAAGATGCCACACAAAATGCTACATTTAAGGTGGGATAACTGTGATTAGGGAGATTGAAGTGTTCTGCTAGGGTAGGGATGGAATGCATATCCCCCATAAAGTGGAGGAGGGGAGCGTGACCCTCAATAATTGGTCAACAGACGTGATATTGTGCATATATTTTTGAGTACGAGACGATAGGATTATCCTCTCTGCGCCCTTCGCCCGCACCCCTTACCAACTTATGCGTGGCAAGCTGGACCGTAAATACACATATTTCAGATATGCATACATGTGTATGTAAATGCGTAAACGAGTCCTCATAAGTATGCATATATGTTTTCTTTTTCACAGTGATACGGACAACGCCGAGGGCGTATTTCTCGGTATTACTTATTCATCATTTGAATGGTCCTCCTCCATTTCCAACAAAAAATCATGGTCCTTGATAACTGTGTTTGCTTTGAACAAAGGTCTTTTTTGTAACTTACTACCAACGGCCTGTTCCGACCGTGGTGCTTGCTTCCCCGGTTAATGGAGTTTAGGTTGTAACAGGACTAATTTTCATTTTTAAAATAAAAAATGTAATGTATTTCTTACCTCGCCACCCAGGCTGTCATGAGCGATATGAGCTCGACCCTGAAAATCGTTATGATCTTCGTTGATTCCGGTATCTATGACGTAGACATTTACACCTTCTCCGTCTCCTGATGAAATGAAGAAAAATGAAATAATCATACAAATCTGGGTAATGGGAGTTTTTAAATTAGAAATATTGGATGTTACACCCTAAGGATACGCACGGAATACGCAACAGGCGCCAATTGAATAATGGGGTTTAACATTCAAAGCGCAATTTGAATAAAAATGTAAGAGTGCGAGAGTGAGTCTGCAACCCTCAAAAAGTGGGGGTCGTGTTTCCCTGTCCCCTATTTGTAACCATATAAGGCACCGGTAAAATGGTATTGCTAACGTGATTTTTCCCTAATTTAAAGCTTAAAAGGGAAAGTGTATTCGCCCTAAATTTAGTTGGAATAGTCAGCTAAATCCTACAAATTTCTTATTTTCTTTGCAAATATCTTTCATGATTAACCAAACTTTAACACCTCATATTAAAAGTAAACTAAGTAAATTAGTTTGCATGAACTGAACTTCATTAACAAAACTATCGTTAGATGACTTAAACATTCATGAATGAAAGCAACGAGTACATACACTAATTCAAACTACGGTGATGACATTTTCTTTTTAAGGACACGAACATTGTTTATTGGAGTATACATTCAAAGTCATAGGAGTTAGGTTGACGTTTAGTGACCTCACAATGACATGTAATTAGTACATGTCGCCGAATTCAAACATTGCCACAATTTAGCTATAACTGTTAGGCTACATCTATCAGAAGTTTCAAATGAAACTTTAATGACGCATTTCACTGTCATGCAATCTTCGAAGAAATCTTATACTGATAATGTTTCTTACCGATTGGGGTGTAACTATCATCCAGTTGGAGGGATTTCTCATCAATACGATCCAAACCCCACGAAGCCAAACCAGCGATAGTGACAATACTGTCCTCTTCCACGTATTCTACGTCATCGAGTCCTCGAATCTGTAGTAACATGAGCCACCGACAAGCACAGACGTAAACACACACACACAGACGAATATACAACATGATTACTGAACTCAGGGAGGAAAGACTAACCTAGCTGCCTGCTTCGATCACGTTTGTTCCTCCCAAACTATGCAAAGCATATGGTGCAATGAAACGTTGACAACAACCAGGCGTGGTCTGACTTGTCTGACAGAGGGGACAGCAACCCGAGTTCCCGATAAAGATCACGGGTATAGCCGGAAGAATGGCGTAAGCAAAAATTTCGGCGATAGAAGATCGCCAAAAATTTGCTTTCATTGAAGACAATTTCAAGTAGTGGTGGTTTTATTTGAAAATTGTAAAAATTATATACTTTCTTAGTATGGTTTGCCGCTCAGTCTGGTTATCTTACCATGCCAGAATCCTTACCTTTTAAACACGTAGTGGGCTAGATGTTATCAAACGCAAGTTATGAATGTGTAGTTTCGTAACGCAATACTGAAAAAAGTTAAGTTCATATCTATATCTTTCCAAACAGTCTTCCAGTTATCCTTCGTTGAACTAGAACATTAACACAAAATTTATTTCTAAACATAAAACGTTTATAGGAATTGCACTTTCTTGCAAGCACTTGCGTAACCAGATTGATTACAGTAAGGAAAGCAAATGCTTAACTCTTTAAATAAGAGAATTCCACGTGAAATGTCATTCGATTAAGTAGCCGAAGCTTTTGTTGTCTTACCGCCATTAAAAGCTCATCCGAAAGACTGGCTGCAAATCCGTTGAAAATATTCGTGAAAATTTGAGAAATGCGGACCCGTTTATCAACGTTTTCGCTGAAACGGATCATATCCAGAACAGAGCTGAAGTCGGCATCATCCTATCGGAAATGGATCAAAGATAATCATTTATTGATTCCTTGCTGAAGGCAAAAGGAATCTATGCAATCACGCCGGAGATTGTGTGTGTGTGTGCGTATCTATGTATGTGTGTTTGTGACGCTTAGCTATCTCAAGATAACAATGATAGATAATTTTCGTGAATGGGATATAGAATTATCATATTAAGATCCCTATTGTTTGGGTGGAGGTCAAAGGTTATGTGAGGTCACCAGAGGTCAAAAACCGAAAACCTTGTAAACACGATATCTCTGGGTAGGAAACATGGATGCTTTTCATACTTGGCATGTGAATGCGTTATAGTCAAAAGATAAACCCCATTGATTTTGGTAAAGGTCAAATGTTATCTGAAGTCACCGGAGGTGAAAATACGAAATTCTTAAAAAACTGCTTCTAAACACGATATCTCAAGATAGCAATGATGGACAATCTTCACACTTCGTATATAACGTTAACATATTAAAAGAAAGAACGTCTCATTGTTTTTAGCGGAGTTTGAAGGTCATTTGAGGTCATCAGAGGTCAAAAACGGAAAACCTTGGAAAAACACGATATTTCAAGACAGGGACGATGGATCCTTTTCATACTTGGCATGTAGATGTGTTACTTTAAGAGAGAGGAAACCCTATGAGATGGTTGGAGATCGAAGGTCATATGAGGTCATCACAGGTGCAATTACGAAAACCTCGTAATTTAAATAGATAGTGGGCGGTACCTCCAAGTTTTGTTCCGCGCTTCATCACCAACGAAAAGTTAGGGCTGAATTTTTCTACCATTCCAAAGATAAAGTTATAGGGGACGACATTTTTTTCACAGGCGTAACTGTTACAGTAATAATACTAATTTAAGTTACCTAATTGAAGTAGATGCTGTGACTATAGCGTGATTAAAAGTGCCACATGCTTAGCGAGTTCTTTGATGGCGTAGTGGATTAGAGCTCGGTTTCTCCCTCAGACGGTGTGGGTACGAAGCCCAGGCTCCTAAGGCGTGTTCCTTTTTTTCATTTTTTGTTATTTAATTTTTGGTGGGGTTCAAAGGTCATATAAGGTCAGCCGAGGTCACAAGGCTCTAGCTACGGCCATGCATGCAACCCCTACCTGTATAATCCTCCCCACCCACCCACATGTTTACTGCGTAATCGAGTTGACGGCAGCCGTCAGTCATTCATAGGTAGGCAAGATCGGTCTCTTGGTGGAAGCAGAAAGGTCGGATGGAATGAACTTACGAAAGTATAACACTGAAAACCTAAACTAGTCCTAAACTAGTCAGGATGGTGTCCCTCCCGACTTACTTGACTGACTAGCGTAAAATTAGTCGGTGGATTAGTCAGTGATCACAAACTAATCAGTTGATTAGTCCGTGTGACACCGACTAATCAACTGACTAGTTTGTGATCACTGACTAATCCACCGACTAATTTTACGCTAGTCAGTCAAATTAGTCGTGAGAGACACCATCCTGACTAGTTTAGGTTTTCAGTGATAAAGAGAACCAATCCTCATTCAACCATACTGTGAAGATGGATCACGTGGACTTATTTTTACGGGAAGAAGAAGTATGGAAGCACGGATATGTTGTGTCTGGCAAGGGTAACTATTGTCACTTTGAATAGTCTACTAGTGACTTTTCTACATAGGCTATACTTACCTTTAGCTTCACAATGTAGCTACCAGAACCCCCGTCCTTCTTTTTGTAAATGGGGGCAAGTGAAGCTGCCGTCCCAAGTAACAGACAGATTACAAGAAACTTCATCATTTTGCCTGTATATATATGAAAGGCGAAACATAAAGCAAATATAATAACGTCAAAAGTTGGGCGCTTGCAATGCGAATTTTAATAGTTCTCTCAACTGAAGTAATTACAGGTTGTATTGAGAAAATCTATAAAGAAAAGGAGCCTGGTGCAATTCAGGCGCGGATCCAGAAGGGGGCGCACCCGGCGCACTCCCGCCTTTTTTCGATGACCAATGATTTTTTCACCAGCGATATGAAAAAAATGAGCAAATAGATATGGAAAATATGCTTCCCAGATGCGAAAAAAAAGGAAGACCTTTCTTTTTTTTCTTTTGCTCGTCGGCCTTCCCGACGATGTGTGCGCCCCCCTTTCTCAAAATCCTGGATCCGCCCCTGCAATTGAAGTTGAAAGTAATACCAGAGATTTATTGGAGGTTGCTTAGTTTCGACCTCTATCTGGTTGATAGACCAACTCTTCAGACCGATAGCGGGGCATCATTCATTGATCGATAATACTTTAATAAATGTACCAATGCGGAAATTAAAGCAGTGAACATGGCTGCAATGGGTTTCTGTGAAAATTGCCCCGATTTAGCTCCCTCAAAACCAAAATTTGTCAAATTAATGTAGGATTATTTATAGATGGCAACAAAATATCAATTTTATATTTCATAAGACACTAATGTTGCTGAAATTCTTGCCGTTTTAAGAGGTTTTAGAAACAAAACTTCAGCCGATTATCATGATATAAGCATATTAGTTTAAAATATCCATATATCATATAACGCTTCACATATGTTATACAACACTTCACAAACTTTTGTAACTTCTATTTTACTACAAGAATTTTCCGGACAGTATTAAAGTGGAAAAAGTTATTAATTTTGAAATATGGAGAAAAGAACATGTTAACAAATAATAGTCCAGTTTCTTTCCTACTTAACTATTTTATAAAAAGTTTGATGTCTTCATTGCCATAAAATAGTCTCCCCACTGAGATTCATCACTCCTTTGGGCTAGGTCGTTCTATGCTGCATCTATAGTACTAGCAGATTTCAATAACAAGATATCAACCATGACAGCAGGGGCGTTGCTAGAGCATTTATCATGGGGGTGTGGGGGTGTGGTGCGGTATTTGCCGACTTAGAAGAAGCAAATGCCGACTGAAAGTGATGATAAGAGATGCATTTAGAGCTGAGAACCGTTAGTCCAACCGGTAGTGGTCCAACAGGGGTGGCGCCAGAATTTGTCCACGGAGCGGGGGGGGGGGGGCGGCAACGTCGACCCGAAGCCTCGACAGCCCCGATGCCCTCGAGGGGTTGGTGAGGGGAGATTTGAAGAAAACCTGTGTACTATACCATACCATTGCGGGGCATATATTGCACAACATTTTGTATATACTACAGGAAAATAGTTCTGCCCGATTTAAGGTTTTTCCCGAAATCTAAACTCTGAAATTGCAAAGCGCGCGAAGCGTGCAAAATTTTGGGTAAGCTTACACTAAAAGAATATGTACTTCTTAAAAGCTTATATAGGTCTACCAGTGGCGTACCCAGCTTACACTTAGACTAAAAAGAATCTGTACTTCTTTAAAGCTTATATAAGTCAACCAGTGGCGTACCCAGGATTTCTCTCAAGGGGGGGGGGCATGTAATATGTTGTGTGATCGCCGGCCTGGGAGAGGGGTGTAAGGAGAGGGTTGTCCCTCTCCCCTTTGAAAATTTTTGAAAAGTTAGGAGTCCTTACATGCAATCTGGTGCCACACATGCCACCTTTGGAAGTAAACTTTGTGTTAAAACATTTAAAGGGTTTTTGGAACTGAAAAAATTGGCATCCGTAAAGGGGGGGGGCATGGCCCAGTGACCTCCCCCTGTGTACGCCACTGAGGTCAACTGTCCAGGCAGTTGGGCCCTATCGGGCACAACTTACATTGTACTTCTCTCTTCGAGTCACTAGCCGTACCGAAAGACAGACTCAAGAGAACATTAACTTAGTTTAGCGAAATGAGATGAGATTCCCGGCATTTACATAAAATGATAAATTCTTCTTAAGTTACTTGAAAAGATGAAAAGGGCTTATTTTAATTTAGCTATTAGTAACGAAACTGAGGAAGAGTGGGCAGAGGATACCGAAAATTTTGGGTTTTGTCACAGAAATGACCCTTTTGAAAGCTATAATAAGTAAACTGACCATGCCTTTACAAAAAAATTGTGTGGCAAAAGTTCCAATACCACACGTGAAATACTGTGTCGAACTGTGCAAAACTATGGTGGGGTGTGGAGAGGCGTGAAATTTCTGTGAATTTTTGCGTGACAATGTGTGGCATTAGTAAACAGTTGACACACTTTTCCAAAGTGCCATGCATTGACCAGCATTTTCACAGTTTGGACATGAGGCAATGTGTGGAAAACCGAAAATTACGCTTTGACACATGTAACAGGAGGCAAACTGGGGTAAAGAAGGAAAAGTGTGGAGATGTGTGGAGAAGTGTGGTGCTGAGTAAAGTAAATTCAATAGTTCGATTTCGTTCACTGGCCTTGTTTGCCACACTTTGCCCTGGTTTGCCACATGTGTCAACTTGACACAGCTTTCCCCAATTTGACCCACATTTCAAGGTGTGACAATCATGCAGGGAAAAGCGTGGTCCTGTGTATCAGATTGGTTCCAATACCACATGTGTCACCACGCATAACCACACTTTTTTCCTTATGTATTTTCATATGCTCTGCCACACGTGATTACGTGTGTTCACATGTGGCATGAAACACTTTTTTTGTAAGGGTAGGTGGCGACAGAATTTTCCCCACAGCTGCCTGGCCATGCCAGCGACCCAAAATTCCGACAGCATGTCGAGGGGGTGAGAAAGGGATATGGAGGAGCCTAACTATCCCATGCCATTGCAGAGTACCGTATATTTAGCATTATATCACCTAATGTGTCAAGAGCCGAGTTACGCACTGATACTGTTCTTTTGAGTCTGAATCGTGAAGTTGCAAAGGGCTCGAAAATTTTTGGTAGGCTGACACAAAAACATCTTATCATTAAGTACAAAAAGACACAAAAACTGCAAGGGTTGTAGACTGTATCGGGGACAACATACATTGTGTCGAAACCACCTGGACTAACCGATGAAATAGCCAAGCTTTGCTACGTGGGTCGCTCACCAACTGACCGTACCGCATGACACACACTAGAGAACAGGAACTATAGGCTTTGCGATATGGGATGAAAGTACGACCTCTACATAACCTGTGTACCCTGCCTACATGTTACTTGGTAAGGTCACAGAAATTAATTACTTTTATTTCTATGGGTAAGGTTGACAGGACTTATGCTATCTAGCTATGTGGAATGGAACTACTGGAGAAACTAGAGTGAAATTACAGCGCGCATAGAGCGTCGAAAATTTTTGGTTCTGATTACAGAAATTGTCCTCTTTTTTCACTTCTTTTCCTCATGGTTCCTTCATTTTGTCGACTAGTGCAGAACAATGATACTGAAAAGCCCTATGTAGCTTTTTGCCGACAGAATATGTTTTAAGTTTCAAAAAGTGTTGCTCACGGTCTTTGAAAATATTGTGATAAACGTTGTCTACAAATGCATTCCAATCTCCTGTCTTCCGTCTGCACCAACACCTTTCTCTTGCCCTGCTTTGTCCCTCCCTCCCCTGATCTTTTCTCTGTTCGCTCGGTCTTTCTCTCTCCTTCTTCTCTCATCTCCTCTTTTTTTCTCTTTTTTCCCCTCTTTCTTCTTCCCTCTAACTTTCCTTCGTTTGCACTTCCCTCTTTCCTTCATTTTGCCAACTAGTGCAGGATTTTGAAGACTGCGTGGATGATGGGGGGGGGGTCACACCCCCACCCCTCTAGCGTCGGCCCTGCATGACAGTTGTCATTTATCGTATAAAAAGACATCCCATCCAATAGACGGGATAGACCATTAATTATGATTAAAGAAATTAGAACATTGCGGATCATCATGGTATTGTCAATGATTGGCTGGCTATTTGAGTAGTAGAAAACATGTTTAAATCAGTAATGTTTAAAGTTATGCGTGTGTAATATAACATGTGGAGAGCCCAAAGAATCAATTCTTGAACCAAAACCATTGTATGCCTATACATGAATAGTATATGTAATTTGGCAAACTTGTTAAAATTTGTTATCTTGTAGGTGAAACAACTATTTTTCATTGTCGTGAGAACGTCAGGGAGTGTTAGAGTTAGATGAGGTTTTACGGCTCAGTTTCTAACCAATTGGTTTAAGTCGGGCCGGCCACGGCCATTGTTCCAGTTGTGGCTCACTGGAGAACGTCAGGGAGAAAGTATGGTTTGTGGTAAAGCTATCTTGCGATACCAGCAAGACTAGTATGATGTTTTCCAATCGTTCTGTAAACTCCTATCTGAGTACACTTTAAATGAAGGTACGATAGAAAGACTGCATGACACTCCATTTCGTGGTGTATGTAGATCATAGCCTAAGCTTTATTGAAAGGAAATATTGTTAATCTCGCAAGAAACTTTCCAAAACTACTGCAGGGATACGAAAAACCAGTAATGATTTAAGTGTGAATGCAATGTATATTGTGTATTACGCAATCTTTTTTCTCTGTGTCTTATACCTATCGGACCAAAGTATGGGAAAATACCTGTAAGCCAAATATGTCTCCGTTATTCTTAAAACAGAAAAAGGTCATATTCATTATTTGCAGTACATAATATTTATACAATAAATCTAAAATCTTCCACAAATTAAAAACTTAAAAATTGTATTAAATTTTTAATTTCAAAACTGTACCTATCGGGCAAAAGTATAGGAAAATACCTGTAAGTCAAACATTTCTCCGTTATTCTTAAAACAGAAAAGGGACATACTCATTATGTGCAGTGCAAAATATTTAGAAGATACATCTAAAATCTTTCACAAATTGAAAACTTTAATATTACAATAAATTGTTTATTTCAAAACTGGACTGTTTGTATTTAAAGCTCTCCATATATGCTATAACAGCAAACTTGCAAAATTATTTTACTTGAAATCAAGTGGGAGAGTTAACACAAGGAGAAAAACATAATTTTACCCCAAAATATGCACGAAAAAGACAGCAACAGCTTTCTATCTCAATTCAGCAGTGAAATACTAGAATTCACCTAAAGATACACACACACCCACACACACGCACACACACACGCACACCCACAAAAAGTATAAAACTGTGAACTCATTCAAGAAATGTATAATTATTAACAAAAAGGCCAACAACCTTTAAGCGTTCCAGATAAGTGTTTTAGTTGTACGACCATTTTATATGCCTGTTATGTGAATGGTTGTTCATTTTTTCTAGAAAATTTACAGGAAAATGTAGATACTGACATGCTTAAAGTACGTTTTATCAACTTTTCCAGTTCATTTGTGAACACATATGGGGAAAACGAATTATAAGTATTGCACGTCTGTTTTCCAGCGTTTCCTTGTAACACAACAAAATTACTAGCCAGAAAAATATTTCAAAGCAAACTGTTCATATCTATTTCTATATGTTTATACTTATGATGCTTTCCAAGTTGATGGAAGTAAACTGTTTCATTTCATATTTGCAATAACGAACCTGAAAAATCGACTGACGATGAGAGTAAATTAAAAGAGAAAACTGTCTTCATCATGTTCCCCTTTTCATGATTTATAAAAAATACCAGAAAAGATTAAAATAATAAAACCCCAATGTGATATGAGCTCATCATGAAATACGCCTACACCCAGCCCTTTTAAATCTACACCGAATCTTTTTTACCAGTTAACTACGGTTTGACACACCTCGTAAGACTTACTGAGAATGAATTTGTACTCTGTCACACAATTATACCATTTCGTGCCATGAAAAAATGTCTAACAATCAAATAAGTAAAATAATCCACTCACTTAAAACTTGGTGACTTAATTCAGTTTGGGCTATCCGTCAATGTTTAAAATGTCTAGTCGGACTTCTTAGCTTTTCAGTTACTCAGCGACAAATGATTGATACCGAATGATATGCTTTTAACTGAAGAACACGTCTTACTGTGAACATTGGAAACCGTCGTGATAATTTGGGTGGGAATGTGCCACATTGAATGTTCAAAACAAACTATAATGAGATAACAATGTTTATGAAGTTATGATCAAAGAAGAGATTGCACATTCACTGCTTCTACTGATGAGACACTGTATAGTCTGGTAATCCTTCGCACAGCGGTGAAAGGAATGACTATTTATTTTTATTACTAGAATCATACAGCTTAATCGAACACCTGACAAGTGCCCACGAGACTCAGTCTTTTTTCAGGCAGTCTGTGTGAGTTAACCCTTTCGCCTACACCCGTGATATTTTTTTGTACTCATGGATACAATTGAGTTGGTTGTCTGATACCAAAACATAAAAATAGGTCTTATTGACCTATCGCATCGTGTCGACATGGCACTGCCCGGTTTTGATGATGGGGGGGGGGGGGGGGACTACACAAGATGATGGCGTAATCTCATCCCAGATCAACCAAGAGGTCGGTGTGAATTAATATGCATATGCATATATGTACGATACTAAATAAATCCGGAATGGACTATTCCTTTCTTGCCTACTGAGGACGTGCCGTCCTGGGGAGGGTCTAGAGAGAGAGGATTTTCCCTTCCCCTTAAGAAAGTTTTGTTTGTTCAATATGGCTCACATTCAGAATTGTGCTATCTTTGGTAAGGTTTCGAACTGATCATCTATGTTACAAAATTCTCATACTTTTGTGATTTGGGGGAGGGGTAAGGAAGGGTATGGTGTCTAAGTGGAAAGGTTGCAACTTTTTCCCTTGAGGAATTTTTGTTTTTGTAAATTAGCTTGGATGCAGAATGGTGTTTCCTTCGGCAAAGCTTTGTACAGATGACATAAGAAATAACCATTATTTTCAGTAATATTTTGGCTGTGGCATGGCACCCCTCCAATATTGGTACAATGAGAGCAGCTTAAGGTCTCCTGGAAGTTCTGGGGTAATTTCAAAAGTGAGACGTTAGTAGTATGATCCTTTAACTGACATCCAAATGACACAACAGGAAAGCACACGAAGCACTTCTCAAAAATCGTAGTTTTACTCCTAGTAAAGAAAATCCAAATGAGCAGCTTCCAATGCGGAATGATCTATAGGGAGTAAAGACGTAACGAAAGGGGTAGAGGATTAAATTAATCAGCATGTTTCATTCATAGCAGCAGCTTATTCAAAGGTAGCTGCTGCTATGAGTAATATACTTCAACTCATGTACCATGCATCATTCACGCTACAAATGTTGCACATAATAAAGGATTGTCACATATTTGCCTCTTCATGCAAGCCTGAGGTTAGACTTGTGTCTGTAGAATTCGGAAAATAGTTCTGGCCAAAATAATTCTGTGTACTATCGTGCTAATAATGGCCATCAGGCATGGAGTGTAAACCGTGGCAACAACGCGCAAAGCACACCGAAATTTAGCATGAGAATAGTTTTAAAATCCGTACCTGTACCTTTGAACAACTTGGGATGGTATTAACTACAAAGATAGTACCGAAGGTTAACGAGCGCGGAGCACGCTAAAATTTCGATAGCTTGAGAGGGTTCCACGAAAATTTTGATAGATTGGGAACGATTTGTGGTAGCAAAAGATTAAGATAGATCCATCACTCACGGTCGACAAAAACACCCAGGGGTCGAAATTTAATTTTTTCTCCACTGTTCCACGGAACAGTACCTTTTCCCAAGCTACTGTTCCGGATCAGATTTTACTGTTCCAAGTTTTCATATACTGGAAAAGAGCAGGTTCTTGTATGTAATGAGTTGGTACTCCTTCATATGAGCGCACGTACTGGGCATTTCTGGGCCGCAAATTTAAGTGAAATCGTAATTCTACTCTTGTCCTTTACAGCGTGGTTGATTCAACAATCATTTCACACAGTGAGTCAAAGGGACGATCTCATATTTTAAGGAAGAAAAAACACACACGTTATGGCCCATTTTCTTTGGACACGAGATGTCAGCAGTCAGATCAACTTGCTTCCAATCCTTGTACAAGTTTCGGTGCCTAATTGCTAGTTGCTGTCACGTTTTAACTTTTAAACGGTTAAATGACCGGTTGGCCGTTTAACCGCTGCTAAATTTAACCAAGTGTTTAAACGGATTTCTTTAAAAGAAAGAAAGGTTAGCACTTTTTCTCCCAATGTTTTGCTTTGATATCTGTCATTTAGAAACATTGTTTGTTTGCAAATTCAATGACCAAATTAATGCTTTAGAAATAAACGGTCAGTGACTTTTCATTCATAGCAATGTAATCCCATGATTTTCACCTTCTCAAAATGCCTTTATCCCGTTTGCAGCAGAAGCTCAAATCTGATTGTTAGTTCACAATACGGCTCAACGAATTCACAGGTTATACCGTGATCGTAGTCTACATTAAGCCGCTCACAGAACGAACGCTATTACTTGGACGCCCGCCAATAGATTCAATGTACTTGGACATATACATGCGTATAGTTGCAATGTGTTTCTTCTGGAAAAATACTGTTCCACGGAACAGTTGCTTTTGGAAAGTTACTGTTCCGGCACTAAAAGCACTGTTCTCGGAACAGCGGAACAGCGGGAATTTCGACCCCTGACACCTCATCGTACCCCTACAGAAATCTATAGCTTAAACGGCTTTTGGGTTCATTAAAAAAAATTCCTTTTGGGTTCATTAAAAAGAAAATGAAAATCGATCTGGGCCGGGGCAACCGCCCCCCATGACCACCTACGTGCAAGCGCCACTGCACAGAGTGATAGTTGTTAATTAGTCTCCTTTCATTATTAATTGTGATAAATTAAGAACGCGCAATAATAAGCTATCTTGATAATTAATACAAGCTTAGAACATCAATCATTAATTACTGAAACAATATTAGACACCCAAAAAGGCTGTTACCAAACTTATTCCAGAACAATAAGTTTTAATACCTTCATTACTAGCGTCTTCAATGTAAAACGTTCGCAAAAAATATTACCTGTGGGATCCTCAACACTTGTTACACGTTATCTTAAAACATAGCCGCGATTTGTTTACATGATCTCCCCGTAGCTGGCGTCAAGGAGTTGAAATGCGTAACATGGCATTACTTCTAAACATCACAATCTTCTTTCCTAAACTGAACCATAAAATTTTCCTTAAATTTTGCCAAATTTCCTTAAACTCAGGAACTGAATACGTCTGTCGTTAGATTTTGTGTGCATGTACAATAGTATTCTTTCGTTCAATAACCGATTTGTACAAACAGTACACATGTCAATCGAGTTTTGCTTGATTTTTTTTGTTGAATTCCCAATTTTTTAGATTGTCGCTGGTTTCCTGATATTTTGTTTGGATATTTAACAAATTTCCCAAATTTTCGAATTTCCGTAAAAGAACCTTAAAGCCTCAAGAGTTTGTGAAATTTCCTCAAACTATGGAATTTACTTGAACTGTTGAAAGTAGAAGCACTGACCTATGGGCGTTTACTGCTTTCTCGACGGGTACATTTCTTGATGTCCTTCATAAGTGAGGGGGAAGAGTCTAAACGGAGTAACCAAGCTTCAAAGTGTATATCTGTTCCTCACTATATGCAATCGCTTCAATTAAAAATTTTCATTTCTTTGATAAAGAAAACAGCATCATTCACAAATAACATTCACCGTCAATGATAAGGCGGTTTAAAAAGAATTTACATGGCTCGTTTTAATCGTGCGTATTGGCTAAAATAGTTTCAGGCATAGGTGTAGGAAGCGGAGGCAGGTGGCTAAAGCCCTCTTCCCAGTCAAAAATGTGGTGGGGCGGAGGTATGCTTCCTCCCCCTTAATTTAACGACAGACCCCTAAATTGTTTCTCTAAAAATGTCAAAAATTGCAGTAATTTTTCTTAAAATTGTACACAATATGTCGCACCAAATTGCACCAAGTACCCTTAAACATTCAAAAATTTCTCAACGGAAGGGGAGGGGCACCACCTCCCCCAGAACGGCGGTTTGAATCAACTTTCAGCCCCCGACCCCGACCCCTCACCCCGAGCTGAGAACAGCCTCCTACGCCTATGGTTTCAGGGGCCATTTTACCCGTATAGCAAGTACTAACAGTAAGTGGGTAATTAATTTCAAACACTTTCCTACGAGTTCATTCAACGTTACCTTGACTAAAGCAAAGAAGCATATTACTTTGATAAAGCCTCATACATGCATGTAGTCCATCCACAAATCAGGTAGCATACCGACTCAATATGCCTACTCAAATTCTATGATTATTTTACCGTGAAGCGAAAATGGACCCATTACGTTTGGGTGGCGGTACTGGCACATAATACTTTCTAGTATCAACTTAAGTTATGGTGACATGCCACCAGAAAGAGCTCTTTTCACTTGGTAGTAAAAAATAAAATCCCCAAATGAAAGATTCATTGGAATTATTTCATTAACTTTTACCGTTCTCAACGTAATCCTCTTTAAAGTTTGATGGATTCTGCAGTAACTCATTGCCTATGCAAAAATAATGATGAAGAGTGTTCCAAAGTGTTAGCATTTCTTGTTTTAACCCTTTATAAAGTGGTATTACTATTTTTCAAGAAAACAATTTTAACTTCCATAATAAATAGCTCAGGAGATATCAGTTCTACAAGTGTCCTTGCTATGAAGGTTGGAAAAACAAAGGCTTACATAGCCATATTTGGTGAGTCCATCTTTTGATGTCACTGATTTACATATTTAGCTCATGTTTATGGATGATACAACTGTGAAATAAGAATTTTCCTGTAACATGGTCAATATTTGATGGTTTTTGATGTGGATTGCAGCTACTTTCTTGATTTTGAATGCTTTTTGGATCAAATAGCCAACTGCGTAATTTTCCTGTTACCAGACCTTTTAAGAGCATAACCTTTTTATTATTGTTTTGCAGAAATTAAATCAGCTATTGTCTGGTTGGATATGTGTGCAAACAACAGCCAGAAAAGTTGGTATTTGAATGAAACAACACTGATACTGATAAAAGAGTTATTTTCTGTGAACTTTGTTCCATCTACTTTTGACAGACAGTTCACAAGTAATTCTCGGCAATGCTAGTCTTCATCCGAAGGCAATTACTTCTCAAGAAGAGTAAACGTGCAGTACGTCTCGTCATCAGTAACTTAGTAAAGTGCACTAGATAAGGTCTTATCTACGCGCTGCTCATAACAATTTGACTAATAAGAACTACCTGACACAATGCACTTTTGCTTAGGATTTTTGAGGGTTAGACAATATAACCAGCGAAATTTGTGTAGCGAACTTTGTAATGAATAAAATTGGCAGAAAAGAGTATGTTAATATTTCGTGTAATGTTCTGAAGTTTTCGTGCGTGGTGCGAATTTCAAAATTAATTAACAATTTAAAACGTTTCGCATCTGTTCCCCATGCCTGTAGCTTGACAAGGTGTTGAAGGGGGTGTGGGCATGGGCGTCAATCTTTACTTGAATGTGGGGGGGGGGGGGGACATGGCCACTTCTGTCAAAAATTTACTGTGTAAAAATCAATGGGTGTATTTCCAAAATGTGGGGGACGTGTTCTCCTGTCCCCCCAAGATTGACGCCCATGGATGTGGGGGTGGGTGGGGGAGGAGGTTAAGGGGTAGGCACTTCACAGTGGCGGATTAAGGGGTTCTTTCACATGCAGAGGGTTAAAAATGGTGCTGAAGGGTGCTCGATCGTATTGGGTACATAACAGCCTCGACACTATCTTACCAAGCACTTGTCAACCTTTCTCTTAGATTCTCCACCTGGATGCTTACGTTACCTCTCAGGAGCTAATGCAGGATTTTACAAAATAAAAAGGGGATACGTTTGTGATGAGCATCAGTAACTTTTGAATTTAAAAACAGATGGGATTCTCTGTCAACTGCAAAAAATATAAATAGAGGCATTTTTAAGACATTAAAATTACCATGGTGTCTCAGGTGATCACAATGCAGTTTTGGAATTATGATCGTGTAACTGTCAAAGTGAGCAAAAATGGAGAAAACAATCTCATCAAATCGCATTTGTCTTCTTGTGGCATTCCCATCCACCAGCTCATTTCACCCTTCCTTCTCAATCTACACCAACTTAGGTTTTTGATTCCACAAGGTGTCCAAGGGTAATGCTCTCTATGACACATGTCTATCACTAGGAGGTTCTGTAGTAATTTGACTTGTATTTTAAACCTTTAACTGGATTCCACACATAGTCACGAGAATATTCCTTTTCAGGTTGCAATTATACATGAGACCAGCTAAATTGAAGCGAGGTGGTTGCTATCTAGAGGTCATGAAGTACTTTCCCCTGCGATGCATTGTCTGTTGGTGTCGGGTAATTTGGCACATGAGCAGAAATGAGTTCAAGAATGCTTTGGATAGCTAGGGCCACCTATTAACCTTAGGGTTTTCCTTCTTTCTTGTGACTTGGTATTACTGGTAGAATTTCTTTTCTTCCTCTTGTAATTGATGCCAGATGCCACATATTTCCTCATCCTCTTACCTCTTTAATAACACCACACTAACCTTCTGAAGCCCCTGCTTTAACGAGGCTGTGTGGTCACAATTTCATGGGTAACATACTGAAAATTTAACAGCTTCAAAGGAGGATATCACATCTTCTACAAGTGTTCAATACTTTGATGAGCACTAAGATAATTCCAGTTATACTCACTGAAACTGCTTTCATCTAAAATGATAGCAGGACCCCTTTAACCCTCGACTCTCTCCATTGCCATCTATAGTAAGATGTCGCCAGGAGCAGAGAAACAGAGGGGTTGAGGGGTTACAACCCCCACTTTCAAAGAACTCCCCCACTGACTTTGTGTTTTTCACACAGTTAATTTTTTGAGAGATCGTCAAAACCCCCCACTGTTGAGAAGAAATCTCCGCCCCTGGATGTCGACCATATTTTTCTCGAAATTATACCTGCTATGTGAAAATATTTGAAAAGAATTTCCTTTTTTTTGTTCTCCATTAGAAACTTGAGAATGTACTGTAAATGACCTTATGCAATCTTTGCACAAACACCACACATAAAATACAGACTCAAATAAAATGTTGTTTGCTATTTTCTTTCATACATTCTGTATCGATCCAAAGTATTTTACATATTAATATCATCTATGTTATTGAAACGACTCAGATACATATGCTTCTTGAAGACAGTAGAGACCTTTTAAAAATGTTTACATGAAGGAACTTGAACAGAGGATACACTCCCATGTTTACAATAATAATATCTCTTTCGAAAAATATGGTTTCTAAAAACATAATATGAAAAATGTGTTGAAGTTGCATGAAAAATGTAGAAATGTATACACAAGAATAAATATTTTGACAGGAGAGGGAAAAAGGAATGTTGATGAAAGAAAGTAAATGACACAATTGTTATCTGTTTTCCATGATAAGAGACAATTAAAAGCCAGGAATACGAAGCACCAAGTCTACAGTTACTGGAAAAATCAGTCCAGTGTTTATCATTGGAAAATGTATCAACCTCTTGTAAGAACTATAAAACTGTTTTGTAGATACATCCAACCTATTGTGTTTATCATTAAATGAATTTCTTGATGATTGTACTGGTTACAAAATGGGCAAAAACAGACTACTCTGCGGTCTTTCATGATTTCACAGTTCAATATACCTAGCTAGTGTTTCAAAGTTTAAGGAGCAATGAGAATACATCACATTTATCCATGTTCTTTGCATATGCTGGCAATTAAGATATTTCTGGAAAGGCTGAGCCCAGGAAGAACCTGTATTTGCTCTGAAAGTTGCTTCATTTTTCCAAAAATCTACTTGAGAAATAGGTTTTACTCAAACTTTGGGGGAGTTGCAGCCCCCCTTCCTTCCCCAGCTTGTACACCTATGGCTCACTGTGACAATGGAGGTTTGTAGCAAGGTGGTTACATTTGAAGAGTAAGGATTTAAGTTTGCAAAGATACTTGTGCAGATCTACCATTAACATTAGTGTGATTGAAACCATGTTTTGAAGATGAAGTATTTGAAAGAAGCAAGATCCTTTTAACCCCTACCCCACCATAGCACAGTCCCTCCCCACCATAGCAGAACCTAGCCCCATCATAGCTACATAGCTACAGGAAAACCATTGATGTTAGTTTTCTTGCTTTACCTTCATTCTAGCAGACCTCTGTGAATACCGCGGGATGATCTGATACTGAAGACTTTTAGCAAGCAAATTATATAAATGTAAATTTGGCAGCTCTAGCATAAGTAAAAACATTATTTTTATGCAACAACCTAGAAATATGTTGTTTTAATCCTAAAATACATAGTCCTTAGTGCAAGATGTATTAATTCATTTCTGAGAACCTTGTTTCAACTACATCACCATAAAAATTCTCTTTCGTCAGGAAAAAGTTACCAGCTTTCACAACCTGTTACAAATTTGTGGATGTTGAATGTTTCTTGCATGACACATTCATTTGAAATTAAATGCACCATGTAACTAAACATTAACTTCTAAGAACAGCAAAGCAGTGCATGTTTAACACGTTTACTTGAAGTACTACATGTATGTATACTATGGAAGCATCTCAAGTTGAAAGAGGTCTTACTGATGAAGATTGCCACTAAACAAGAACAGAACTCTTTTGATGAGTGCTAGAGGATGACACTGAATGTATAAGCATTCTTAAATCCTTCTCTTTGGACAGCTATTTTATGCCCCCATCTGACAAATCAGAGTGAAAACCTGCACTTCAGTCACCCTTCCAAGGGCTGGTCATGGTGAAGACCCCATTATAACTATATACTGCTGGATGGCTGTTTTGATAAAAAACTTAATCAGACCACCTAACAACCATTACCAATTCAGACTCACTCAGAAAACTGCATGCAGTTTTACTGTGTATTAAAGTCATAAAGCCCTAAGTAAAACCTCACTAGGTTCACCAGAACTTGATTGAGGTACCTGCTATGGGTTTTTAACTCTCACTAACATTTACCAAGAATTGGGTTATGTAGCTATGGATTCTTCCTGGCAGTTCACCAAGATTTGAGTCAGGGATCTAAGCATTTTTTCATCTTCTAGTAAAATTCAAGGTGGCTTACTAGGACATGAGTCAGATTTCTATGGATAGTTGAGCTCTTAGTAAAATTCTATTGTGGTTAACTAGGATTTGAGTCAGGTATTAACTACAGATTATTTAGCCCCTAGAAAAGTCTCAGGTAGGATAACCAGAAGATGAGCCATTTATCTACAGATAATTGGGACTCTAGTAAAATCCCAGGGTATTTACCAGGATGTGAGTTAGACATCTTTGGACTGCAAAGTGTCAAACTACATCAAACTACCTCTCACAATAGTGTTGGTATGACCTGGACTAGAATGAGAAAAAGCAGTCCACTAGTGAACTGGTTGATGCTCATGTTGAGAGTACAAGCAAACTTTGAAATGTATAACAGACTCCAAACTTTGTTGGCATGGCAGCCATTTTTAATGACAAGTCAGGCGAAATGGGATGAAACCACATGAAAAAACTGTGCACCTCCAGTACGATTTGAACCCAAGCAACTGAAAAACACATTGATGCATACCCTTCTGGTGACTGTGGACATTCCAAGGAATCACCTTGAGGATCAGAGAGAAACTAAAATGCATTTTAAAGCATTCAGGACCATATTGATGAAATGCTATTTGTAAACATCTCCATCTCAATCTGTAATGGGATGGAGAAAGATAAATATTTTTTAACCTGTGACTATGAAGATACACCATAAACATAACTTTATAAAATAATATAACACTGAAATATGATAATATGGAGAGTTGGTACACCAAGTTTTCAATGTTGACCAAATTCTAAAAAAAAACCTCATGATTTTATTTTAAAATGAGAAATAATAGTCCAAATAGACAAATTATGAGAATGATTGAGAATTATATGATGGAGCAACTTATTGAACTGTTGGGGTAGCTTATAATTCATATAACAATAATGTATACATAGGATATGATATCAATATCTCTTTGAAAAGAACTTCTCTGAGTTGACCTTGGTAAGTCTTGTTAGCTATTAGCAGTATCAATAGGGAATTTGACTGAAATTCAACAGAAAAAAAAAATGCCACAGATGAGATGCACACATCATGTTTAAGCTTATATGGTTCAGAATAATGAACCATCTATGCTTCTTGAATACATCAAGGTATCAATATTTTTAATAATTTATTGTTCTATCCTTTCCATACATTTGAAAGATCCAAAATTCTGGACAACACAGTGCTCTACATTAATTCAGAACATCCTTCTGTTCACAAGCTTTCCTTTCCAAGATAAGCATCACCCATTTAAAGAAATAGACAGATATACAGAACGATGCTTTTCAAATCCAACCTCTTAAATACTTTTGTCATATATCCATATAATTATTCTCTTTTAATTTCTCAAACATTTTGCATAAACTTCTGTTGTTAATTCCTCAAAGGGCACATTTCATTTCCCTCTAGGACTGGCAACCACTTTCAGTTCCCACTAGCAACCAACTTAATTCTTTACAAACACAGCTGCTTTTATAAGTTATCTTTCTCTGGACTAATTCCCCTTGAAAGGGGTAATAACCCTCTAATATAGTATAAATATATTCTCAATACAAGATTGAGTTAATCAACACCAGCTCTTTTGTTTCATTAACTCTGACATACCACACAAGTTTAGTGTCTGGTATGAACAGACCAGATCATTTCTAAAGATTAATCCATTCTTCAAAATTTATGAACTTTCCTCAAATGTCCTCAAGTCCATGCCTTTTAATTGCCATTCAGAATACTGACGCCGAATAAAAAGGTAAGTGGCTAATTTTATTACACCCACTCACTGACGTCCATTAAAGCAATTCATCAAATGTGTCTCTGACCAAATGGTCCATTCTTACACAACTCTTGCTGACTCAAGCACTTTTTGAATACTATGACATCACACAGCCTCAGCCATGTGGTGTCTGGCAAGCATTGCAACATTTTTTATCATCCTTTCAGACTCAGACTTTGACTTCACTTTCATTTGCTCTTCTGCTTTGTATCTGAATTGCCCAGTTTCTTGAAGAGAGCTTTCCCTTTTGACAGGAATCCTTTCTTCTTTTTGGTTTCCAAAGTGGTGGCATTATCTGGTGTTAGATCCACAATTTCTGATGTCCTCACTTCTTCGTGTTGGATTTGTGGTGCTTTACCGTTCTCTTGTTTACTTGGGGATGACTGTGTCTGCATTAAGAGAGAATGAAGAGATAAATTTTAATGAGGTGCATTGAAAGAAAGAGAAAAATTAAAGTTATTCTTCTGATCAAAGTATGGTACAAATTCTGGATACTGAGTAAAGTTATTAGATATAACATATCATACATTAAAATGCACACAGTGTTAATTAGAATATACAACATGAAAGTGTTTAATCTGAAAATGTGCCATGTAGAGAATATTTTAATATATATTTGTACTACAACAAGCAACACATTATGAAGTGTGCCACATTTTATGGACTATGAGTCCCCTCCCACCCCCCACCCCCAATCCATCCCCCAGAAAAAAGAACAGGAAAATTGCTGTTGGCCCATTTTACTTGTCCGTGCTTAGTAACAATCACAATACAGCCACTAAACCAAAATAGAATTTCTCCAAAACTGCTTTTCTTTTTACATTTCCACAAACTTGAAACTTAAAAGATTGTTAATTTGACATGCCACTTAGAAACTTCCAATAACATTTTACAACATAGTATTTTGCAATACACATATTAATTTCACTATAGTGGCCTACAAGTATTAACCAATCATATTCATTATGCATTCCTATTTCCTCATCGTTTCCAAGTTTACACTAAATTGTAAATGAAAACTGTTTTGACTGTGAAATTCCATCTGAATCTCCCAACAAATAGAGCCCCAAACACTACCACAATGGCACATCATTTTATCCTTAATTTCAGACATCCTAATTTTTTTTGACACACTCACAGCAGTTTGACCACAAGATACTGTATTCACTCTGTTAAATCTACTCTCTAATAAACACACACTGTTACTGTGTGCGTGCGTGTTTTACTGTGTGCATGTTTGAAGCACTTGCAAGCTAGTAGTTTAGAGCTTAAGTAGGTAGCTTTTATCATTTTCATACCATGCAGTGTCCATTTAACATGACCTAGGTCTGGTATTTGATGACCTCTGACCTCTAGCTGACTAGCACAGACCACTTCAATAACTATGTACAAAGGTATTCAATCCTTGATTTGGATTTTATTTTCCACATTAATTTATTAAACTTAACACATCGAAGGTTTCTTCTGTAATATTAAAAAAAAGGTTGGGAATGAGTTGCTGCTGAAATATTGTGACAAAGTGAGGGAGGGTGGGAAAGCTTTAACCCCATGAGGTTAAGGGGGAGGGGAAATTTCCCAGGAACTCAGTATTTTACCTAATTTAAGAGCATATCAAATTCTGAGATGCTACACTCTATCAGCCCATTTAATTGCATCTTTTTTCACTTTGGAATGTGTAGTAAAAGGGCAGGGGAAGGGGGAGGAAACAAGTGAAAATTTGTCCCTATCACTTAAATGGGAAACACCCCCCTCCCCTAAATGGAGACTGACAGCAGAATAAAAAGCAGTCCATACCCCAGTAGTACTACATACTGTAAAAGTGTTTTGAAATCATTTTGAGAATACACCACAATGAATTAGTTTTATAGAGAAACAGCAAAGGGCAATTTGATGTCTCCTTCAGGTACTCAAAATAACAAGTTTTTTTTATACAGTATATTGGAACAACAAAAGTATATGGCAGTTTTGCAGGTCAACACATACAAGGACAATTTATTGTACAATACATTAAAATGCAACGTAATTGCCATCACCCATTTTTGAAGGAACAAAAAATATATGTAAAGTGTATATATACAGAAAGGATTAAATGCAAATAAAATCTCATAAAGATTTGGAAAAGAAATGAAAGTAATATTTTTTTTTTTGAAATTTTAAACTAAATAATGTGGTGGGGAAAAAAAGTTGGTTTAAAGTAATTTTAAGAAATTATTTTTGGTGATATAAACAGGAAGGATACCACAAGAGCTGGCAGTCAATGTAGAATGGTATCACGATTACCTTTGAAAGAAGAAACAAGCTAAGACAAGCTTCCCCATAGAAAAGGTGGACTGTAACAGGAACGATTAAAAAAATATGAAACGGTTGGAGGTTACTGGATTTACAAAGCTGTGTTATTAATTGGTAATTTTTGTTAATTGCACCCAATTTAGTAGATTAAAATATAAGCAGCATATTGCACTTGTAAAGCAAAGCCCAAAGGAAATAATGAATTAAATGTGGTTAGTGAATGTCATTCTTTAATAGCAACCTAAATGCTTAGCATGGCTATTGAATAAAATAACATTTTCTAATCTGTGCAAAAATTATTTTGAGGCAGTCCTTCTCTGATAAGATTCTACACAAAGCACATGCAAACAGGATATTTTTTCTAGGGGCTTAGCTTTTTTGCCTCAAAGAATTCTGTACTGCCTACAAAAAGTGTTTAATTTTTGCCAAATATCTGTCCAAGGAACAAGCTTTGCCAAAACTTCTGTGGGGTACAGCCCCCTACCCCCCCCCCCCCACCATGGCTTGTATGCGTATGGCAAAAAGTATTAAATGTTGGCAAACTGCCTTTTCAAAACTATGCTAAAATTCAACTTTCTGATCACAACTCTCACATAATTTATTTTCAAAGGATTCAATATTTTTCACCCTGTGAGCTTTAAAGCAATTATTCTGTACGGTACTTGTAAATCCTATAGGGTAACTTTCCTATAAAATGTCCGAGAGGTCATCGAAACTTTGAATAGTACAGTTAAAAGAACATCAAAGTCTGCAGATGATACACTAAACATACTGCATGAGGGGAACCACAGGTTGGTGCCTACAATAACACAGAGTACTTTTCATGCCAGCAAATTATTTTGTAAAAGAGGAAATCTTGTATGAAAAAGTATAACAGAAAAAAAAAAAAAAAAATTCATTGGAAAAATTTAAATCTTGGTGCAACACTTGAAGCATCTCCTTCTGGTGTCAAAGATGATCAAAATGCATCAATTCCAAAACCCGTTTTCTACTAACTGCAAAAAAAATTAAATCAAAAAAGAAAAAATCAAAATAAATGTGTGTTCTTACAGAAGCTTGCAACCCTGTTCAATAATTTGTATACTTCACCTCCACAGGGAATTGGGGATTAATTTTAAGGGTGTGCCATCTTCAGTGAGCTTACATGCACAGAAAATTTGACATGAAAAGAACTAGGAAAGAGTTTCCAAGTTATTCCTTAATTGATACCATACACAGGTGAGAGAACTAGCAAGTCACTAGAGGTGAGTTATGACAGTAAGTACTACATAATTTAAAGCTGAGGCTACATATTAAGGTCTAAGGTGTTCTGTTTAATTTCATTAGTAATATTTCACCATTTCTTTCAACCATGTTTTCATGCAGTAAGTGGTTATTTCAAAAGTTACTTTAAAAAGTCAATATTTGTGAGAATCACCCCATCCCCCCTTTCAGTACATATCAAGTCATGACTGAAGAATGAAAACTGCACTCAGTACCTGAAGGGGGTAAGGAACCATGCCTTCATCTATGGTCAAATAAAGATTTTAATGCAGCACTTCCAAATATGACCTTATCATATCCTACAGGATTACAAAAAAAAAAAAAAAATAGTTCTTGAGCCCGTGTTATAAGTTAGTCAGGCAAACAAGTAGAGTAATTCCTCTGTCACACTTCACCAGTCACAGTGAATGAATGTTAAAACAATAGAGCACCACATCTATTCATAGTAAAATAAAGCCATCTTCTTCAATGACATTTCAAAATAAAGAATTTACAGCAATTCACAAAGACAAAATTCCTAGAGTTTATCTAAGAAAGTCCAAAATGATGTTAAGATATTTTCTCTTTGAATTGTTACAACACTTACACGTTCATGCATTTCTGATGACATGATAAAATGCAAGCAGGCAAACAAAATTTTAACTTTTGGTTTTTAAATTCCCAGAGTTTCCAATGTAATGTTTCCTAGATTCCATGAGAATTTGTTATCTAGAAATATCAAAGTTCATCTTTCCCAACTTCCTTAAATGACTGGGAATCCTAACTTAACTTTCATAGTAGGAGTCTAATGATAACACCACTTCGCAAACTTTTGTAAGATCACCACAAACACAAGAAAATGGCAGTCTGTACGAAAAGTTAGTAAAATTAATTATGATTTGTTTCTCTAGACCCATCAACCTTTAGTAATGTTATACTTTCACCACATGAGCAAAAGTGGAAATTAGTAAACAGTTAGTGTAACTTAATAAACAGCAACTGTTTTAGTTCCTGGCTTACCCTTCACTTCCACTTATAGACTGGGTGGAGTTAGCATTAGCAATGAGAAAAGTTGACATGAATCACTTGAAGCAAATTTTGGCAGATTCAGAGGTATAAAATTAAACAAGAAAAAAATTTTAGTACCTTTTCAGTATAGGAAAAAGAAAGCTACATACATTAATTAGATAAGGTTATGATATAATAACACCTTTTAGAAATGTGATGTTAAGGAAGTTACTCCTTTAGAAAAGGAAGATAACCATTTTCTTAATACTGCAAGTGTTTCTACTTACACATAATTGGACTGAGGCATTGAGCAGAAAAGACAAAAAAGGTTTCCTCGCTGCTAAGTTCATGCAAACTCACATACCCAAAATCTGACCATACACAGTTGGTATTAAAATTACTAATATGGGGATGCAATAATCCTTTCCAAATTTATACCAAGAACAATCTTCAGTAAAGGCACATATAAAAAGACAGCATGGAATTTGGCTTCTTGGATACCAGAGAATAACTACTTTTGGGATAGGTATTTTAGACTGTGATGGAATATCATTGAATAATGTGTTCCCAACAGCCCTCCATACACTACTGGAACCATACTACTAGTGAGACTAAATTCTCTCATCAAAAGAAGAAGTAAAATACTAACTATTAGATGTTATAAAATGAAATTATCAACACATCTTTATCTTGTTAAAATTATTGGATGAAGATGGAGGGGAAGTGTAAAATCATCTCAGATCTGCATTTTTATTGACTTTGGAAATAATGGATACAAAAGAAGGCCGTTTGAAAAGTAAAATGACAAAAGGAAGCATTATCCCAAGAGCTTTTAATCTGCCATGCCTTATAGTTAGGTGCTAAAGCATTTTTGTAGCAACAGGATCTTGTTAAGAAATCTAAAAGCATCTTATCTATGGCATCCCAAAGTTTGAGCTGTGAAGGACTGGTTGTACAACCCTCCTTGCTTGAAGCTTGTGGTATTGCTCCTCCCCAAGGGAGGGAGTTTTGTTTAGGTGGGTCACCTTCAGAACGTATCACTTCTGTATCTTAAGGCCACCGTAACCGTCTTATGGCAGGGCATTTTTACTGTACAAGGTTGTTTTGTATTTGGCTCAGGCTACACATGGTTGGTTTCCTCTCCGGCCATTTTGGAGGATGAAATGTTCCGTGCAGCAGCCATCTACATGGCTACCACTGAACTGTACCAGTGTTAAATAGATATTTGATTATTCTTTCACAAAAGGTTTAAAAGCAAGTGTCTATGTGAAGAAAATTACCCTAATCACTCCCCTCGATTTCCTACCAAACCCTAGCTCTGGAACTATTTAATATCACTTTCAAATGTCATATGCACTTCAGAACTATGGAACACTGCAAAATATTTTTTTCACAATTTGTGAGGAGTTAATGGTACAGTGATATCAATTGGTCAATTTTCATATACAAAAATGACTAAATTTCTTATACTTTGATAATAAAACTGACATTTACAGTACCTTCCATCACCATGACAACTAAGACACCCATAAAATCCATAGCTATGGTTACCACTGATGCATGTTCCCCAAGTTAAAGAATTCCATAAACCTCAACCAAAATAATGAAGGTTGCACAACCGCATCCTTATACCCCACAAAATATTTCGCTGCATTGCCGTGCAATGTATTGTGGGTAGGAATATATGCTAACAGTTGTGAAGACTTACAAAACGAGAGTTGGGATAAACTCTACAGATTCTTAAGACCACTTCAAATTGTCTGCAACAGTGAAAATAGTTACAAGCTAGGTGTAGTTGAACATGCAGAAAACGTTGAGTGCAAAGCAACACAGATGAGAACATTGAAGATAAAATGAGAAAACAAAACGAGACATTTCAGCCTAGTTGGGGTGACACAGAATATTGCATGTGAAGATTTCCAAACTGTTTCCACAAATTATGGACCCTCAACAAAATTTTGTTTGAATTATGAAAAGAGCACAATAGCTTAAATAAGCGTCGTCCACTCCTGCCATTTATGTTTCACTCATCCTATTCATATACAAAAAGACATATTTTGGCCAACTTTAATTTTACAAAAATCAATTGATTTTCTTCTGTTTTTCATAAAATGTATCACTATTGTTAATACTCCATTATTTTTTTCACTTTCAAGTGAAATTTGGAAAATTTCTCCACAAACAGTGATAGTCAAAACTTCAGCTGAAAAAGTAATCAAATGTTCACAAATAAATGAAAATTTGACATTGTGAATGAAGCCACATATTGGAAAGTTCCAGAGAGAAAATTTAAAATTGTAAAGGACTTAATTTCTATACAACCTGGCCCACAAATATCCCCTTAAAAATAGAAATGAACTAAAAAATGAAACATTTGTACCTCACTTCTATTACGTTCATTTAAATAACCGAGATACATCTTTTTCATTCCAACCAATGAAAGAGAGACAATTACTGCACCATGCACCCTTACCTTATTGGACTGTTTATCTGAAGTAGGCCCTCTAGCTGGCGATGGTGAATATGAAGATGGAGTTGTTGTTGAATCTCTGTCAGAAATTTCTTCAAGAAAATTGGAAGGTACAAGACCTCTTTCACCACCAATCTCACCCTATGTGGAAATAGAATTAGACAATGTGAGATGATACTATGATGAGCAACTGTTGCTTGGAAACCATCTTCAATCCCTACTGCTGGACATCAACAAGTGATACCCCAAAATCAAACGGAGTGGTTGCACACTCAAGTTGGCTAGGGACTAGGAAACAATTTTAGGTAAATCTGTCAAACAAGTACAAGCCACTTGTCCAACACTATGAAATAAGCAATCAAGACTGAGGGAAGTGGTAGAAAGGATGAGGGGATGGGTGGGGGAGGAGATCTAACCCAGAGAAGAAGCCCAGAGTAAAACCAGATAAAAGCATGATCTTTTTACCAATTTGAGGCATATTATTATGGGTAAAATTCCTCATAAATGCTGTTGGCAAAACAAACAGTAACTCACGATGAAGAAGCCATCATCATCCATCTCCCCGTAGACTACCATGACATCTCCCTGTCTAAATGGAAGTTCCATCTCAATGTCAGGATTGGGTGAAAGCTCTCTGGGATCATAATCAAACAGCGCCCTCATTTTCCTCTTGACTGCATCCCGAGCAATGATCAGTTGGTTGCCATTGGCTGGACTGTCATACATGTGACCTACAATAAAGAAATTTTTGAGAGTGAAATAAAATTTCATCACTACATGGGTGGAGAGACTCAACTCTGATGCTGTTGGAATAGCAAAGAGCTTTGTAGTCCAGACTACAGTAGGTAAATGTCTCATTCTACAGGAACATCAATGCATGGTAAATAAATCTAAATACAATCTTCTCACACAAAAGACCACTCATGTGCACATATGAGATATTTTTAGAGGGGAAAGGGGAGGAGGTTGAGCTGTAATTGACACACAAAAAACTGTATTAACCTAGTAACTGCCCAAGTTTTCTTTCAGTAATCTACTGGTGAAGCTGGTTTTGCTCTATCCCTGCGGGGAAGGGGGAGGGGGGTGCTGAGGCCCCAAGGTCCCAGGTCTGTATGATTGAGATTTCTCATCTACAGCTTTGATCTGTTGGTTTGTTGCAACATTTCAGCAAGACTCTTGTAAAACCTACTGAGATCATTATGCACACGATACTATCATGTTTTTTGCACAGAAATGATACCAATGTAATCCTTACAGCTAAAAAGCTAACACTGTCATGTGGCAAACATTTTACCTGCAGATTGACTTCTACATCAACTTACAACAGATTGATAATCACAATATCATATCTTTTATTATGTTTCTGTTCACAAATATTCCATGAGGCTCTTTTGTAGCCTAACATACTTAAGAAAATAGCCAGAGTTTGTAGAATTCATTTTCTACTGAAGTTGAAATCTCCAAACACACTTTCATCCACAAGATGAGATCAAAGACCTATTCCTGAGCTACTAATAATAGTATTGAGGCCATCACCGCACCTCCTGATATGGGGCTTACTAGGGCTAATCATAGTAGTGTTGAGGCCACTACTGCATCCCCCTATATGGTGCTTACCTGGGCTACTCATAGTAGTATTCAGGCTATCACTGTATCCACCAATACGGTCTGGGGAATCACTGGGTTCTGTCACAGATAGTCTCTTGATTGGGCTGAGAGGAGCCTGTCCAGGTGAGTCAATCTCTTCAATCATGTTAAAAGGAACAAATCCCCGTCTCCCATTCAGCTCACCCATAAAGAAGCCGTCTTCATCTTTCTCACCATAAACCTTTAGAAAGAAATATTCGCAATGATTCCAATTTATTTATAGCAACTAGAGCAGGAGGGGTCACTTTCCCTAGGGCCTTGGACAGGATGGAACTGGGGACTGGGAGGCCAACATGATCTGTGTCTTTACTTAGAATGCAACACCCACTCACTAGACTACATTTTCAAGCAAATGTTTCGTTGAGGTTACTCACCCTCATGACATCACCTTCTCTGAAACCAAGCTCTTCATCATAAGCATCTAAATTAGGAGACATTGTTGCTGGATCGTAGTCATAGAGGGCGACAAAGTACCTCACTGTGGATTCATCATAAAGGTCTTCTGGTTCACTGCCTGAAAACTCATCATCAAGGGTATCCTCTGTTCTGGAAGACCTGGAGCCCCTGGAGCTGCGAGAGCCTCGTGATCCACGGGAAAGCTTGCGATGCATTTCACTGGATGACTTGTCTTCATACTGTCGACCACTCCCACCGCCATTCCAACTGCTATGTGAGGAAGGCTCTCTAGGGGACCCGGGCTGAGGTGGGTTGGAGTTAACATCTCGGGATGGTCCACTCCTACCCCTGCTGGAAGTTGGTGGGGAAGACTTTGAGTTGTAGTGCTGAGGAGAGGGAGATGTTGGTGTAGGGGTTCGGTCTTCACTTGTTTCCTTTGTTATTTCTGTAAAAATTGAAAGAAAGTGGATTATGAAACACAATGGTATCGTCAGACCCTCTATCAAAATGCCAAGTGAGCAATCTCACTGGATGAAACAATGTCTGCTAATTAAAATCATGTCATTAAAGATTTTAATCATCTACCAGTAAAAACAATTACATGTGTACTGTAAGATATTCTGAAATTACTACCAGAGCTATAGGCTTGCATTGCAGCAAAAGTGATGTTTCCCGTGGAACCAGCTCCATCATGTTACGTCCTATGACACTTCATTTAAAAAACAAAAGAATACTTATTCCCACAATAGTGTTTTTTAAAAGGACTATACGTCTAACCCAGAAATTACAACACCACCCATACATTGATACCAATCTGGCTGGATAGTCCAAAATTGCTCTGAACTCCCAGCTAGGTACAGATACATTCAGCAGTCACTCCTTAAACATGTGTCACATCAGTGTTAGCTTACTTCTCAGGCAGGGAAGGGCAACACCACCCCAAAGGTTTCATAACCAGGTACAAATAAACTTCCAGAAAAGTCTTCACGCTGCACAATTTTCCCCTGCACCATTTTCTCCACAATAACTGACCCGTCACTAAGCAACACTTACAAAGTTTTAATCCATACTCAATCAACTAATCCTTTATCAAGTAGTCCACACTCAATTAACTAATCCATTCTTGATCATGTAATCCATTCCCAATCAACTAATCCATACTCAATCAACAAATCCTTAATCAACTAATCCACACACTCAATCAACTAATACATACTCAATCAAGCAATCCTTAATCAACTAATCCAAATTCAATCAATTAATCCATTCTGGATCAACTAATCCATTCTGGATCAACTAATCCACACTGAATCAACCAATACATACTGGTATTCAATCAAATAATCCTTACCCATACTCAATCCACTAATCCATACTCAGTCAACTAATCCATACTCAATCAAACAGTTAAGTCCTATGTACCAAACTGGGCCATCACCCTTTATGACTGACCTATATGAGGAACCGTCCTCTGTGCCTTCATGGGTACTGGCTCTACCACCTGGTTGTGTGGCGACTGCTCTGTCTCTCTGTCAACATCCTGCTGTCTCCTGATGACCTGAATGGGTACCACTTTGTCAGGTTTGTTGAGGGATTCCAGCTCAGGGTCTGTGTCAAATTCTGACGGTTTTGAATGTTGCTGTAAAACATCAAATTGTAAAATTTTTGTAACCTAATGAATTAAATCTGTCCTTGTAGATTATGTTTTTCAAATTTCTGGCAAATGGATACCGTGAAGGAAGATGAGAAATCTTGGCAAATACAAAGGAAGAATATACGTACAATCCCATAAGACACTTCTAAGAGTAATACTGGACTCACCTGGGGTAGTATTCTTCCAATGAAAACCCTAAAAAGCATACTTCGAGCTGCTAATGCATCACAGCTGATAATTGTTAGACGTAATTGCCAAAAGATTATTTACATGATTACAAGTATAGTCATCGATACATCAATAACAAATAATTTCACATCCCCTTTTCAAGGTTTAATGTAACATCTCCCATCAGAGGCTGAACTTCTCACCTGTAAGATTTAATTTCAAACCCTACCTTAAGGTTTAATTTTACTTCTCCCCTGTAAAGTTTGCTTTCAAACCTCATCGAATATGGCTTATTTCACATCTCATCTGTAATGTTTACAATAACATCTCACCTGTGCGGCATAGTTGCACTTCTCACCTGTAAGGTTTCATTTCAAACCCCACCTGTAACGGTTTCATTTCAAACCTTAACGAAATAGTTTAATTTCCATCTCACCTGTGTTGTTTTATTTCACTTCTAGGTGAGGTTTGATTTCAAACCCTACCTGGATGATTTTATTTCAAACCTCACCTGTGATGTTACAATTACATCTCACCAGTGAGGTTTAAATTTCACTTTTCACCTGTAAGATTTACTTTCAAACCCATCCCGTAAGGTTTAATGTCAACTACCTATAATGTTTAATTTCACTTCTTACCACTTAGGTTTACATCTCACCAATGAGGTTTTATTTCACATTTACCTGTAAGGTTTCCTCAACTCTCCTTTTTTCATCATCCTCTGCTCTTCTCCGTCTCCTCCCAGTACTGCTGCTGTCACTCAGTCCTGGTAGAGATGCTTCACCAAACTCAGACACATCCTCTTCCCTCTCTTCCAAAATATCTGAAAGTTCAGAACGATCACTGTCTGAGACTGAGTCTGATTCTTTGATTGGTTTGCCCTCTGCTTTCACCTGAGAAGACAAATTAAAAACTGTTATTCCTCAGCCTGTGGTGTAATAGTTTGGTTTCAGTGTTTCAGGGTCCAAAAGCCATTTGGGATTACTGAGAAGCCAACACCAGATTGATCATGGATGAGTAGCCTTTTCTTTCTGACTAGTGCTGACGGGTAAAGGCAGGGGTGTACTTATCACTCCCAGTCCTGCTCCTTGGACCACCATTTAATGCCCCCATGCAACAGACAGGAGTGAATCACTAGTGTTTAATGACTGTCCCAAAAAATGGGAGGGGGGAGGGAGGATCCTTGCACAGCACTACTGCTCAACAGCTAAAATGAGCAAAGTAGATGACTTCCTGCAATCAGACAACTTCGTAAGTCAAACAACTTCCTCACACAGACAACCAAATACTCCACATATACTCAGATATAATTCATTTACTTAAACCCCCCAAATTATGGTCACCAGAAAATTTCCAAGTGGATTCAACTCTATTTGATCCATGGGCCTTCAGCGTGCATGCATGGTAGTACACTCAACCACCAAGCCAACTCCAATTCCTTGAAGGATCTGATGGGAAAATATATGAAATAAATGAAAAGAAAAAAACTGAAATGTTTAACAGGTGACATTTTACCTTCAGAGGCACATTTTCATTTGCAATAATCCCATCAGCTGATTTCGTTTTGGCAACTTTCTTGACAAATCTTTCCATACTGTCTTCCTCAGACTTTGATCTGGAATGTTCTTTCATTGAGCTGTCTTGGCTTCGACTACTACTGTCTTCATCATCGGCATTGTCATACATAGAACCCTGGGACTAAAAGGAACAAAGATGAACGATAATTTTAAACCCCTTGGTCAAAACAAATAAAAAGTATAATCTACAATTCAATTTAACAGGGATATGTCACAAAACACTTGTTGAATGTTGCTTTATCTCTTACTTCACCTAACTCTTTCTATTGAGCTGACAATGAACAAAAGTAAACCTTTTCAAATGATTTAATTTTTCTAATCTTTCCTGAACACAGGGCACATCTTAAGGAAAAGGTGAATCATTTCAAAATGATCACATTGTAAGCAACAGTAAAGCAATGAGTCAGAACTAAATATTTTTGTTACAGGAAGCAAGAACTCATCCCTGCAATCCCTTTTCATTATCTTAAAATTTGGAGCATGTCTCAAAGATAAAAAGTGAAATGTTGAATTGTGGCAGATGTCTGTCCTGAGTACAAGAATCATTTACCTGAGCCTTGAAACCTCTTGTGAAAAAGGGAGAAGCTCTTGCCATCTTTACTACCCTGCAGTACTATTAAATCTTGTACTTAAATATGACCTGACTCATTTCCTTCACGAGGGAGCACTTCAAAAATTTTGAAAAAGCAGGAGACATGTTTGTTTTGTGCCTCTTAAGAAAAAATGAAGACGAGAGATTCCTTTTTTCTGATATGAGTGATATCTTTGCTGATGCTTAACTTCATCAATTGTTTGTTCAGCAATCTTTTTCATTTAAGAATAAGAAAAGGTCTTTGGAGAAATGTTAAGTATGATTTTAGTTTGATGATGAAGATTCACCCCTCTCTAATGCTCTGTTCAAGGCACAATAAAGTGCACTTACATTTTGCACGTACCCTCTTCGGTCTAATCTTTATTTATGTTAAAATGGAATGCCCCTGGATGTCAACTCTGCCTCCACCCCAACACCCACCCCAAATTGTAACCTAAACAATGGTAGCACGAATATAATGCCTTCAATTCCTATTTTCACTTTCCTCCTAGTTTGACATTCCATTGTTCCATTCTTATGTCTTGCAATTACCCTCCACCTATCACACCTAACCCCACCACTAGAAGCATGCATAACTCTGTAACACACATCAGACCAAACCAAGCATGCCCCCTCCTTCATGCATATTCAATCATCTCATGCCACATCACACAATAAGTGGTTCCAAACACAAAGAAAATTGGGAAAAGAAACAATTGGAAGTGAAGTGCAAAAGTCCTTGGTACTTGAAATAGGTAATGTTTCTATCTTAAGTTTTTGTAGGCCCCTGTTTTCATCATAAGTCAACCCCTTCCCCTTCCAAGTTTTTGCAGGCCCTAATCACAGTGCTACAGGACAATTCTGACCTGAGGATGTGGACATGGAAATTACATTGGAAAATTTTAGCACAAGAGATTGGTATACTCTTTCGGGACTGGTGGATATATGGAGGGAGTGGGGGATTTGTCGGTACAGGACATTTATTGGACAATCTTTTCAGAGGTCAAGTAAAACACCTGAATGAGCCAGGCAGCAGACATCTAATCTCGCTGCCTACATTACGCCATATGTATTAAAGTTTGGGGGATTATTTTATGAAATTTTTTCTCACTATATGCCTTGAGGTGGTTATTCAGAACTCAACTCAGAAAACAACAATATTGCTAGGACTGAGTAACATTGCAAATGAAGTCGTAAGACTGTTAATTTTGTGCAGCAAGCTGTCTGAAACTATTAAAGTATGAAAGAAGCTGACCATTAGTCCCTGGTAATACACCACTGGTCCCTCAATTGACAACAAAACTACATCAAATGTTGTACGTCTTTCACATAGAAATGGCGTTTGGAAATTATAAAGGAGATGCGTATGATTAAAAGGAAAATACAAAGAGTCCAAAAAGGTGTTAACAACGTATAAACTGCTTTTAACTTACGGTCAAATTGGTCTACAGATACAAACAGGACTGTTTGGCAAATTCTTTTTTAAATGAATATGATACAAGTAGTTCCACTCCTAACAAGACGTTCAAGAGAATACAGTATTCTCTTTATCTCATTAGGTCTCATTAGGTCCACTGTCATGAGAAGATCTTTTTTCATGGGTGCATGGCATGTATTACAAGCTCTTTCAATGATGAAATTTTTATGAAAGATTACCTCCAATATTAAATTTTAGAAAAAAAGGAAAACATGAAAAAATCAATACTTTCCAAAGAAATGGTTCCTGAATAGAGGGATATTAGCTGCTGGGGTTGCTGAGAAGTTCTAAGGGTGTCACATAATCCCCTCATGAGAAACTTTCCTTCATTACATTTAGGTAGCAAATTTTAGCTCTCCTAGTCCTCATCTCACTGTGACTTTATCTCTTTTGCCTCCTTTGCGAACACACTGAGCTCAGTGGATTATCTCTTTTGCACATACACCAAGCTGATTGAACTGTGAGAGTTTATTTACTAACACAAAGGAGGTTCTACCCTGCCCAGTCAACTGTACTATTAGCTACACAATAGGCAAACAGAACAGCAGCTCAACAGCCTGACTGAGGTGTGGGAGGAAGTGAACTGTTTGCTGAGCTAATCAACTGGAAACACCCTCCCAGACAGGCAATCGGTGGGTGTTTGGGAGCTACCTAAATCTAATGGGGAGAAGTTCAGCATGCTTGTAGGACTGAGAGAACCTTAAGTGGAAATGAGAGACAAAGGAGCCAGCAAGTGCTCTCACTTTTGAATGCAAAGTAGCTGTAACCATCCATTTTCTGAAAGTTTCATTTTTTTGTTTTTTATGGAGAGGGAGGGAATGCATGGGATATGTTCTGGGGTTCCAGTGGTATGATAAACAGATAAGCCAATAAAATTTTGGGAACCACTGGTTGAGAAAAATATAAAACCTAAAATGTCTCCAAATTACTTTTCCCTCATACTTTTCATCAGCCAACCTTTGATTTCACAATGACACACTGAACACACAAGACAAGCAGTATTTAGAAAATGTAGATAAGAGTGAAAATGCTACAGTTTTTAAATCCATTCTGTCTTAAGAAAGAAAAGGATAGGTGAAGATAGCACTTCAAAATGCAAACAGGATATGTGAGAAACAAAATGACAAGCTAGCTCTCTTGACTTGTCCTATTAAGAGCTACAATAGTAACTTTTGGAAAAATTTCCACAGCAATGTTAGAAAGATTAAGAACATTTAAAGAAATATGATTATATTAGGACTGGTTATTTTACCACTGGGGTGAGAGAACTTCAAGTTACTACCAAACACAGGAGAGCAGGATATTTCACAATTTTGTTATCAACTTAACTCACATATTCAACAACAACTTTTCCTTACAAAAGTGAAGCCAGAACATAGAGAATAGTTGCTATTTTAGCTTTCTCACACCTGAAATTTCATCACTGTTTAATATTTTTCTAACTACCTGTCTACAAAATTGTTTTTACTAGATTCAATAAACTAAGTTCATATAAACTATGTGTGGGTGTGTGTGAAGGGGAAGGGTAAGAATATTGTCAGTGAAAGTTTGGGGGTGGCAGACCCTGATCCCATTATTTGTTTATGTAATGAATGTCAACAATAATTCTGATATTGTGTGACAATATAATGCTGACTGTGTATAAATAAAATGCTGTTTGAAAAATTGGGTAAAGGGGATTCGAATACCCTTTTTTTCCATCAGAGCCAGTCAGCTGGAGTAATAAGGGGTTTCAAATTAAATCCCAGATGGATGCTTGAACGGGCATCCAGCTAAATTTTGCCATTTATACTAGCATAAAGGGGCTTCAAAGCTACTTCAAAGCTACACATTTATAACCCAGTGACCCCCAAAACAAACAACAACAACAAAAAAAAAAAAAAAAAAAAGGAAAAACATCAACATGTTCCCAGGACAAACAGACAATTAGGGGACAATTATCCAGTTCATATTCTTGTTACTAGCCTAGACAGACATTTCTCCAGCTGATTCAAGATTAAAAGGTCCTTTAACCAACTGTTACTACGGAGGAAAAAAAGACTGGATGTTAGTGAGCAAAGATGCACGGCACGACCACTCATCAGAGTTTGTGAAGTTACCGAATCATCCTCGTAGAGATGATAATGACTGTCCGTGTCAAAGGTCACTTTTTTCCTTTTCCGTTTAGACTGTTTGCATTGCAAGGAGAATTGAATATTTCTTTTTATTCATGATAGGAAACTGAATATTCATTTAAACCATTGCATGAAGGACTAATGTAAAACTACATGATAGGCAAAATCAAGGTCAATGCACTCTAGCATACCACCAATAAATGTACCCATTCTTTCTTTACAAGATGTAAAGATATTTTTCTCATGAAAGATGGTACATTGCTATATGCTATCAGCAAACAAGCATAATTGATGAATTGAATATTAAGCTACTTTATCCATTAAAAAATGAAAGCGTCAATGGGTTAATTCCGAATTATACCACTACCATGTTGTAAAATAAAATTTGGCAGCCAAGATTTACCAAAGCTACAGACTTGCTGGGAGGACAGCAATTAAAAATTGCAATATTTTCACTTCTCATGAGAACAGGGCAGTTTTATGGAAATAAATTATTAATGGCTTCATCAAGTTGACTGACAATGTAATAGCCCTGGTAATAGAGAATATCAGTTGACAGAACTGCAAAATAAATGTTACAAGGATTTGCAAGCTCTCTCTGCAGATTATGACAATATTTTGAAATAAACTTAAAAAACAAACCAGTACTCTGGATGGATGGCATTAAGATGTCAACATCTGCAGCAATGAAGCTTAGCAGACAGGAGGTTCATGACTGATCAACAGGGGCTCATCACAGTATGGTAGGTTTTGAATCCAAGAACAATCTCAAGTTATCCTAGCTGGGCATGACTTTCAAAATTTAAAAGAGTCAAAATTTGAACTAAAATGTCTACTTGGAAGCCACACAACATGAGCAGGTGATTTACAAAACCCTTAAAGTTATCTCAAACACAGTGTTTACTACAGCAATATTAAGTAACTGCATTTCAAGGCCTGGATTATAAAGTAAACCACAACTCTCTTTAACTAGGTGAGGTCCATCTTTCCCCATAATATGTAATTCTTTATGTTTTTTTTACCTTCCCAGACTTGACAGATCCAGGATCTCCTTTCCTGTCATCAAGAAGCTGTGGTTTAATTCTTCCTGGAATGGAATCACCAGACTGACCGTTTGGAGACAGCGTCCTCACAACCACATCTCTAGCTTTATTTGCACGCAGTCGAGATGTTGACACCATGACATGATCGCCTAAACGGAAAAAACAAATTAAAACAAAAAAAATATACTTATTACCAGTGAAATTTTTGCACAAGTAGCCAAAGAATACAATGCATGAAGGAACTGGTTTTGATGTCCTGTGTAAGTACAGGATCTGAAGGTATGGTCATTTTAAGTGCATAATTTCATAGACAGTCATAGCTTAAATTGCATCATGTGGTAAAAATAAAACAACACATGGATTCAAACTTCATCTTATGCCCTTCAATTTCTCTGAAAACAGTCATAATTTGAGGGTCAATATTTTATTCCTTTATTAAGCACTATGATGATCCCTTGATGGCCAATTCGTTTACTTCTTGAACATCTACCTACAGTGACCTATAGCATTATGGATTACAATATTGGGAGTCTTGTAGAGATGTCATCCTGGCTGGCTAGGATTGCACCAAGGTTGGCTGACCACTACTCGAAGCAAGTCAAAGTATTAAATGTCAACATAAAACTGAGCAAACACCTCACTTAACTGATGGGCACTAAACTGTTTACCACCTCAAGAGTTCTTTATATTGTAATATATAGGATTTTAATCCTTTTGAGTATACTGTGTACCCATCAGAGCATGGTTCATTAACTTGTTAAAGTTTAATTGAAAGTCACTCAGGTTTTAAACTAGGATATCTCCTCTTCCCTCCAGTGTTGGCACTATGTCTCAGTAGTTGTGCAGGAAATTCCCCCTTCCTGCATATTGTTGGGGGGGGATTTTGGTTTTAAGAGGGGGGGGGGATTCTTGATAATTTCCAATGCACAAAGAAAGCTTTTTTCCCAGCAGGTTTTTCCAACAGGTGTGGGAATCAGTTTCCACATGCAATTTTAACACTTGCAGAATTGTTGAGAAAAAAAGGGCATTATGCAATCACGTTGCCTAATGCAAACACTGCTCCCTCCCTCCCCCCACTCCATCCCAATTTCTGTCTCTCTTTAATCACATGACAATATATTTGTTACCAAAGTATTAAATTTCTTCAAAAGAACTCCTTGGTTTCCCTTTTAGTATGTAATACTTAAACTGAAACACTGTAACATACACTTGTAAGGGTATAACATGAGGAGTTCTGAAATTTAACTTCAAAATGAAGTCAGGAAGACCCTCCTTATTTCCCTTAAATAAATTATGTGCTAGCTTTAGTTAACACTCCTTTTCTATCTGACTGTAACCATTACACTGTGTCACCTGTTGGATTCATGGTCTCAGCTACTTTGGTCTCTCCAACATAGACAGCATATCCCAATACCACAGCACCATTTGAAAGACCGGACGTAGTAATAGTGACTGGTAGCCACTCTACCATCACAGTGGATGGGTTTGGTCCGTGTTTAACCTGGACATCAAGAGGGGGGTCTGGAAGCCCTGAGGGATGAAAGAGGGAAACATTACCAATCAATGAAAATGACAAAATGGAAAAAAAAGATAGATACAAAACTTGTTTTGTAAGACTAAAAAAAATTTATCTCAAGAATGTTTGAAGTGCACTGTTTATATTTAATACCACTGCTTTTCAAAAATGTAATAAAAATTTTTGTTTTTAAAAATGCATAGAAGCACACAAAATTAGCATGAAACATACCTCTCGAGTACAAAAAGAAATGTATTAGCTTTACACAGCATGAAAATTCAATTCTTTGGAAACAACATGGAGCAGATAAACACTTCTGGGCAACAGAGATGTTCAGGCTTTTTAGGGATGCTATGATGTGAATGTACAGTGTGTCCCATGATGTACTTTAGACTTTGATCACAACATTTCAAAGCAGCACAGCAAATTAAGCATAGATGGCTGATAAGGGTTGGGGTAGGGCAGGGAAAGGAGCAAAAGCGTCACTCCCTCATGTCTCTGTCAGGCACTGGCTTGAAAATAAATCAGAGAGCAAGAAAACATGTACATTTTTCAACTTATTCAAAGGGTTATGGGGTGGGTAGGGGGGAGTGTCAGTCAGGGCACGTTTCACAACTTGTCATTTCACTTTAATGAAACGAGAAAGGTTTCAAAGCTACACGTATTTCACGCTGGCAAAAAGTAAATGCAAAATTTATCTCATACCCAACCCCACAGTAATGGCATTCCATGCCAATGTTTACTGTACATTGGGACACAAGCAGTGGGGAAAAGTATTCTGAGCTTACAAGAGGTCAAAGGTGATTTGCCTTACATGTAAAGGCAATGAAATGAGCAATGGGAGGCTTAGCTGCAGGTTGAAAAACAAGCATAACACATAATGCGCAGAATTTAATTACCTTTAGCTTTAGCTTGCTTGCTGCGTTTGTGCCCTAATATAAAGTAAAGACATAATTTAAATTAATCACTTCATGTGATTAGAAACTTGTGGGAACAATCAACTGAAACCCTCTTTCTGAAAACATGACAAGCACTTGCACCTCTTAGAGCAAGTATAATGAGATGCATAAATCCTTGTACGACTAGGAATTTCTCCAGAATTTCAAATGACAAAAAAATGACCTTATGTTAGTTACCGTATGCCTGGGTGGAATACACTACCTGCTAAGTACATGCATCTGGTCATGTGACATCACCAAAAAAAAAAGGGGGGTAGGGCTTTTCCCACAAGGAAAAAGCAATACTTTAAAAGAAGGATGAACACGTCATGATAATTTCTGAGAAAGACAGGCTAGGACCATCTACTATACATTTCTAAAGGTGTGTTACTCTTGTTGACAGTTTAAACATTGAAATTACTTATTTGTCCTTAGTAGCAACGAACAGAATATGATGCATGAGTTTTAATTTACAGGTGTCTCCTGCAAGATGTAATGATGAAGATGTACAGGGTGTAATGGCTGTTTGCACCACAGCTGTCTCTGAAAATTACTTTGAGAACCTACAAAAACAAATGAGCCAATGGAATCTTTGTGCCTGAATAAACACTTGCTATGATCAGTCAAAGTCTCAGTACCAATGTTTGCTCACAACAACTTGTTGCCTAGCAACTGATCATTTTCAAATTTATTCGTGCATTCATGAATAGCTGCAACCGAGTTTACTTTCAATTAAGATGACAGTCTGCACCACAACTATGATGGAAAATATACACTTTAACATAATTTTGTATCTGTGTACATATTTTAAGGTTCCTTTAGCATCTGGTCTAAAGAACTTTTCTTCTGAAATGTCTACAGAAAGTTTTAACAGATTTGAAATTAAATCTAAAAGAAAATAATTTAGAGACTGACTGGCAATATCTGGTGATGGTGTGCATGAAAGGCACATAACCAGCTTGTCAATTGTAATGAGGCAGGGTGTTTCTATGGGAAGTCGGGGGGGCATTTACTTGGATTAAAGACAGAAATCACTCTATATTGAAACTCAAAATTAAAAAAAAGAAAAATTGGGGGGGGGGGCATAGTCATACTTGAAGGGGGACATTTTGCCCAAAGTCCCCCCGGCTACAAGTCAAGCATACCTGTAAGCTATTTTTATAATGTGGCAGGAGAACACATATCTTTGAATAATGTTCCTAATTTTGTTAACATTGTATAATTTTTTTTTACAACTACATAAAATAAACTTAAAAGAGTCAGTCATAATGTTAAGGGGTGACCACAGAATGGAAAAGAACATAACAACTACAGCATGGCTACTGCATGATGCATAAAACTTAATACTTAAATTTCTTCAAATACAGGAGGAGAATCAATGGGTACAGGTCACACATTACTGTAATTTCAGCTACACAGCATCATGAGCAAAAAAATCAAATACTTGTTCCTCTTTTATTGCAAAATACTGACTTTTCATCACCAGTACTTTTACAAAACTGCCACAAAGTACGGATAAAATGCTTGAAGTCCTTAAATGCAGACTTTTGAGACAGTAAATTTTTCTCGAAACCAATATTATGTTGCAAACTTACCACCAGGAAGTGTTTTGAACTCAATCTCCGCTGACAAGTTACTGTTAAGTTTCTCATCATGTGACGTCTTACGACCTTTGGCCTGTACTTTAATTCTGTAAGCTGACAATGGCGCCAGGCCGACCAGTGAATAAGTGTGAATGCCTGGTTTTAGGAGATGCTCATCTTTGCCATTTACAGACACAACATGGGCCAAATTGCTGTTACCTGGCAACCAGCTTACTTGAGCTGATGATGGAGTGACATTGGATGCTTTAAGGTCACTTGGTGTGACAGATGCCTCTGAAAAATGATGAAAATACAATCAAATATGAGAAATACTCATCCTCATAGTGCTTAACTTTATATTACAGAAAAAGTTGAATATTAAATGTTTATTCTACCTAATGAGTTTGCAACAAATTACATCAATTATTTGGCATATTAACAGGTAAAAGTTTCTTTTTATCCCTGTATGTTTTTCTTTTCCATTTTCCATGGGGAGTCTGCTTTGAATATTTTTTTTTGAACATGTCACATGTTCCCAGCATTCATGAAAATGATCCAAGTCTCTTTCATTGGTAAATTTGGAACCAAACTGATGTTATAGTAGTCAATGCACTATAATCATGTTTCATACAACAGACAGATAAAGAAATATAACACACATACACAAAGTTATGAAAGAAGTCATCAAATATGGGATTCTTGAGGTAACATATGTTTTCCACAATTGACATCTACAAATTTACTTACAAATTCACTTTGGAAATTATCCTCTTCAGCAAGCTCTATTGCACACCCTTTTCTCACAATGTAGTCCCCCCCCCCCCAAAAAAAAACCACAAAGATACAATCACAATGAAAAGAAAAACAACAGAATGAGGAAAGGGGAGCAGGGCCTTACCTGGACCAATCATAAGGGTACAGGAAGAATCTTCAGACTGGCCTTTGGCAGTGACAGTTCTTACAGAAATACGATAGGTTTCGTTTGGCCTAATATTCTCAACTAAAGCTCGACTTTTTGCATCCCTCTTAGTACAAGTCCTAAATTGACCATTGACATAGACTCGGAATTCCTCAATGTCCTGCCTTGCTATGGTGTCTGGGGGAATCCATGACACAATGATGCTATTCTTGAGTTGCCTCTCCAAAGTCAGTTTTGAAGGAGCTGGAACTGCATTAGTAAGAAAAGGAAAATATAAGAGAAGGAATTTTAAGAACTGTGGTGTGTTAAAAGATAAACAAGTTAAAGGGCGTACTTTACTAGATCAATATCTTTGCAGGTTTCACAAGAGCTATGTACTGTTACTGGAAGATTTTTCAATTCACCAAACAAACCAAGTGATCTCACTTGTCACACAGTTTAACGTGTTTATACCATCAACCATGCACTACCAGTTTCTAAGTACGCCACTTTGAGAAATGCTTTTAAAAATTTCAATATTCCATAGGCCTACTGTAATAATATCGATGACAAACTTCCAAATATTTAAGTTCCTGACACTGAATTGAGAAGTCAAGACTCAAATGTCTTGAAATTTTTTTCAAGCCACAGAAATAATGTAGACAGATATTGATGAGGAATAAAAAACAGTATGACAAAAAGTTTGATTCTAAGTTAATGTTCTGGCTAATTTTGTACTTCTTTGCTTGCAAAGTAGCCCTCATTCTGTTAAATTTGTTATTTAATGACGATTAAAAACCAAATCTTGAGTTAAGAAATGTAAAAGATACTTGCAATTTCTGCAACAGCTGCATTGCCTCCAAACAATACATTTCATTAATACAGATATCTACTCAAAATCATATCATTGAATAGCTAATAATGAGTGGAAGATGCCTTCAAAATTTGTTTAATGATTTTATTGCCTAAATAGACCCCAAAGGTAAAAACTGCAAATTCAGAATCACTCTAAGTATCATAAAAGATAGAGACATCAGAAGCCACCATAGGGAATATTTCACTCTCCCAAAATGCAATACTACTTCCTTTAAATCTCTACAGCCTAACAGCTTAAGCTTGACAACAGGAAGACACAAACTTGGTAAGCAATGCAACAAAAGCATGTTGCAATCTTTTTGACAGACATAATATCAGCTATTAGAAGCAAACTCCTCCAATTCTGTGTCTCGTTTATCCTGGAGTAACCTTCCTCAGGCAAAGCCGATGTTTCATGGTGTGTAAGAAATAACTGCGCAATGTATGACAGACATGAATACATTCATGTTCCTGGATGTCAAACAAGCAGTCTAAATTGAATATTTGATCCAGATTTTGAGTCTGATTGAAGAAAAAATGTCCCAAAGGTGACTGACAGCCGTTAAACTGTAATGAGGTTAATTGACAAGCTTGGAAATCTGAGCACAAAGCTACTTTCATCTCTTAGTCTTGGAAACAACTATCAACTGATGTTGCATTATTTCTGATGTCAACGACTTGTACTTAAACTCTTACAAAAAGATCCAAGTTTTATCTCACGTACTGCCTATGTGAGACATTCACAAAAGTTCTTTATATATATATATAAGGGAAACCTTACGACTAGCAGATAAATGCAAGAAAACAAGCATCTTTTGTTTTGAAGAAATCTTTGGAAATTAGTAGGAAAATCATGCACTAGATAAAAATGCATCTTCCGAAGGATAGAATAAAATACATGCAAGAGTGGGGCAGGTGATGTCAGCAAAAGAAGGACACTGATTGTAAATTTACTTTACATTCAATTCTGAATGACAATTCCTTGCATAAAGTATTACATTATATTACATTTCTAAATTCCACAATGGCCCAACAGGACAATACCTTCTGCAAAGTTCTTCTGACTGTAAAGAGTTTGAAACTTCCCATTTATTTGAAAAAAAAAGACTAATAACATGATGACAAATATGACATGAAGGCTTTTGTTTATCTTTCCCGGCAAAAAGTGATGTCCTTTGAATGAAAGCATCTTGGCCATGGACAGTCCCTTAGATGGACCCCACTGCTGGTTAACTTGTTATTAACTGAAGGTTAGCAAAACTTTATGAATTGAGTCTAGCTGTTATATTTACACATCAACATGTTAATCTGGCTGGTACCAATGTATGGATACCTGATGAGACTTTTGCCTTACGTAATGCCTCCATAATATGCCACCTTATCCTAAGAAAACAAATTAGGTGGCCTTATTTTTTACTCTTTCCATAGCAATACAAAATCTCACAATAGTTTCCGTCAACTACGTTTTTATTTTTATGAATATCATTTGCTTGGGGGAGTGAAAATGTCCCTCATTGAGGAAACATCCTATGGCCCACAGAGAATGCACTGTACAAACCATGTAGCATGCAGGATGTTAACACACTTGGCAATTAAGGTACAGATGGATAACAAGGGTGCTTTGGTTGTCTTATTTGAATGAAAAGATAAAATAGGAAGAGCCCAGATGATAATATAAAAGCATTTAAATAGAAAATGCTGACTTTTATACCAGACTTATAGACCAGACATACCAGACAAATATCAAAACTGCACAGACATATTTTTTGATAATGCAGTTTCTTTCCAAAGTTAATTCACCTTGTAGGAGTGATTCTGAGTTGATATCACTCATGGAAGCTAATGATTCTTCGGCTGTTTTGAGTGGACGTCTGCCATCGTCTTCTTCCTCTACTTCTGGTATGTCCTCTAAATCACTAGGGTGCTCAGTACTACGATTAAAGCCTGCAAGCTCATCTGTTAGAAGAATGGTTTAGATTTCCAGGAATTAAGGCCCAGAAAATTTTACTTAAAAGGTGTTTTAAGTACATGCCTGAAGCAGATGAATTAGTTTGCAAGCTTACTGCTGAAGAAGATTAATCTCAAGATGGAGGGAATAATGAGAAGCGACAGGTTAAAGTATAAAAAATATGCAAGAAAAAAATAAAAGAATGGAAAGTCATAAGTGGAAATGATAAACCACTGTGTAATATTCAGAATCTCTGCTGTAAATGCTTTTCATTTTTAACAGAACTGACATTTTGTTTTAACTTCTCCCACAGTTCCATCAGACGCCCCAAATTAAACTACTCCGACGGAAATTCCTTTTGGCATAACAAACCTTAAAAGAGCCTCTAACACAATCAACCACAGAATTCCACAGCTGTTACAACACAGTATTTCCATACAAGTACATGGTTTAGCAAAATAGACAGAAGGAGAGAGATACGTCTAAGCACTACTCATTTCAACTGACTTTGTAATTTTTCCTAGAAACCCTTTCCCACACAATTATATATATATATATATATATATATATTTCTCTAATTTGGGATTTAGGCGAAAAACCGCATGAAAAAAAGCGACTGCTGGGAGAACATGACCCTTAGGTGAAAAAATCGTTTCGCCTTAACGTTTTACACAGTTTTATATAGGAATGCGTAACTCTGTACGCAAGTCCGATTTACCACACAATGTTTATGCAATTACTTAACTACACACCAACTTACGTGCATGTATCCGATAACACTAAGGACTTACGGGCCATTGAAATAACATGCATATATATCTCAGAACTAAAAGGGGAAATATAATGTTATGTATTTTTTGTTTTTTTCACCGGTTGTATTGGCGGTATTCCGATTTCGCCTAACAGGTCGATCTAGCGTTATATATATATATATAATGGTAAAACCTTTCAACACATAAGTTGGTCATGAATTTACATTGCAGCTACAATTTTCCCCAATGTCACAGTTTCCATTTCTTCATGAATAATCAATGCATGCCTCAACACATCACACTGCCTGTCAACCAGCTTGAAAACATGAGAGAAATTAGGTTTTGCATATTTTATACCCTTTACAAAAGCACTGCTTGAGGCTAAATTCCTGTTTTACGTGCGACTCTCAAATGCTGCCTGTTCATAAAACAACACATGCATTAGCAACAAGGAAAAGAATACCAGATTTAGAAACAAAGCAGCAAAAAGGCTTCTTCACATTTTTCATGCATTATTTATTTATTTTTTCTCTTTCCTAATTAAGATGACACGCTACCCGTAAGTGTTAATTGCCAAGGCAACCTTTTCAATTGAGGTACCTTTAAAATATTGCTGAAGCATTTTCAACTTACTTGCAAATGCTAGGGATGGAATCCTTTTAATTTCATTCTCTTCACTACTGTTGAATGACAGATCACTTATAACATCACCTGAGAATAAATGTAAATGATTCAAAATAAACCGAAAATACAGATATGAAAATTAAGATGGATTCCTGGCTATGACACATACATTTCAATTCAACCACACAAGTACATAACATCAAAGTAATAGCTTGCCATGATTTAGCCTACACCCGAAAAATTCCCAACACTGTCTATTATATACAAATTAATTAAATGCTCAGGGAAGCCAATACCCTACCATATGCCCCCTCCCCCTTCCCTTCTTTAGAAAGAACAGAAATAAATCTGACATGACCCTTGCAAGCAAAAAGCATTGCTGCAAATTTGTTTGTTTATTCTTTGCTCAATTCAATGTTCATTTATTATATATATTGTTTTGCAGCGAAACATTTAACTCAGTAAAATCAATCAGCATCAGGGCTGATTTTAACAGTTGTCCAGTCGCCGGTGACAACCAAAATTTGTGACAGATGACCAAAAAATGGCGGCTTGGTTGTCCATTGGACAACCAAAGTCCACGCAACAAGTTAAAAGACTGCTTCTAGGGTAACTGCAAATTTCTTTGCACAGACTACTAAACTTTCTGATGGATAACCAAAATAAGCACACAGGCTGTCCAATGGACAACCAAAAAATTTTCTTACAATTGAGGCCTGAGTGCTATTTCTACTTATTAAGACATAAATTTGAGATAAAAGTGGGTAATAAAAAACTAATAAATCAGGCCATAACTGGATATTTTTTTAAATTTAACTTTTACTCCTTCCACTTTGTTCTTGACATTTTGGAAGGTGTTGTCAAACTAGGTGCTTCAATTTCCATCTGAGATTATACGACAGACAAGTGCAGTAGCTCAACCATTATTTTGAAACATCACATGGCATCACATATTTGAGACGAGTAAATGAGCCACCCAATGAACAGGAGGGGTGAGGAAATGACTAAGATTTGCATTTGCTTTTCAAATATCTGACGAAATAATCAAAATCTCACCTTCAGCCTGGGAGCTGTTTTGGTGTAGGACATCAAGTATTTTATCATCTGGAAGATGGAACGAGATAAAAAACATTAACGTCTTATTTCAAATTTACCATTACTTGTCCTTTAATATTGATGGCTTTTTTATGAGCTGAAGACATGGCTAGGCTGACTGCGAGAAGTCTGGAACTTGGCAGGTTAGAAACACCCACTGAATATACCCAAAGATTTTAGGTAAGAAGCTAGCAGAGTTAAAAAAAAAGTCAGGCAGGAAAGATCACTGTCAGTACTGGTCTAGATTCTCAGTTGCAATACTAGTTTCAATCTAGACCTCATCCTCAGTGATTGGGGAAAGTTTGATATTAAATGTAAAAAAAGACAGTCTGAAGATGAGGTACTTCGAAATGACAAAAACACATTTGACAAATAAGGTGAATGATCAGAACTGGGGTGTTTGGTTCCCATAGCACCACCACTTCCTTAATACTCATTGTGACTTATTGAAATGGTGAATTTTAAAGTTCTTCCAAAACTGAATTACAATCAAATTTGACAAACAAGCAGCATTGCTTTTTTGCAGTCTTTAATACCACATGGGCACACGAAGGCAGTTGCAATAGCCCCAAGGATTAATTTGATGAGTAAAAAAATAAGGTTAATGCTAGGTGGTACCAGGGGCCTGAAGGCTTGCAATATTCTTAAGATGGCCTTGATTGCCCTTACATTATTTCAAGATTAAACTGTGTTTCTGTTGATTAAATCATGCACAAAGAGGCTAGGCCTGCCACAGATCAGGCCGCCACAGCAGAAGTTTAGCATATTCACACAATGCACATGAACTTATTGAGGAAACAATGCTTCTAACAGTGCAAAGGCCAGACAAAATACTTAATTTAATGCTTGAACCCTATGCTAAAGAAGGAGTTTGGTAAATACTGAATGATGCATGAGTTTGAAGCAATTATAAATTGCTGTAAAACTCTAAAATCTACTTGACAACTTGTAAATAGTGCAGAAGGGATAATGACTTAATATGGCAATGCAGAGAAGTTTTGGCAGGAAGAAAGGGGAGGGGTGCTTTTGCAGGAATTTGGAAGCTGACAGCTGAACAAGTCTTACTTTGACAAAACTGTGCAGGAGAATGCAACCATCATGTAGCAATATCGGGAGAATGCAACCATCATGTAGCAATATCGGGAGTGTCATAAACTGACTAGGAAGAGGGGTAAAACACAATTGGCTAAGGTAAGAGACATGTAGTGTTTGATACAAAAGTGCAAAAACTTGACCAGGGAGTTGGTTGAAATGCACCAGACTGCAATAAACATGAAGTCTATGACAGGGCTGTGTCACAAATTAACTGTGGAGTAGGGAGGAGTGCAATTGACTATAGCAAAACATGCAGATTATGACAATAAATTGACTAGAGTTGGTTGGAATGCAATTGATTAAAGACATGCAGTTTATGTCTGAGTTGTGTCCCAAATGATCCAGGTGTGGTGAAAACACTGCTCAACCACACAGTAGACAGTGTTTTATATTGCCCATTCCATGCAATGCCTCAGCACAAAAGGATAAAAATTAATATGTAATGAAAAATTTTTCTGCAGGCTCATACAAATGAGGAGAAAAACATGGACTTGAAGCAAAGGATGTAAATATTCTAAAAGAAAGACTGTACCTTTGTTATCAAATAAATCCTTTGTATCTGATCAAATAAAACCAGGAAAACATATGTATTCATTATTTTAACATGTTTAGAATCTGGAGAGGGTACTCCTGTTTTTTTAAGTTTTTCACATTAACATACACCAAGAACTTAAATGCATCACAATGGCTCCCAAAATAGCGTGGCACAACCTCTCTCAATCCTCAACTTATCTGATGAGTATGGTACCCGAAACAACCATTCTCCTATTAACTAGGCCAATTACAACAAGTATTTCACATATACACATACAAACAATACACAATACACAAACAAGAAACAAATTTCAGCTTGACTAAATCAGTAAAAATTTGCCCAAAGTGTCTTCTCCAAAGAGAAAAATGTTCCATCTGTCTCTAATTGAGTAACGTGACTTCATTTACTAAGGATAGTGGAAAATCAAATCAGTGTCAAACTGAACATTGTACCCATAACCCCAAATTCATCAAGACATTCTAATGTATAGTACTTGTGCCATTGAGAAAACAATCCAGTGCCCTTAACTACAGGTAATAAATCTCCTGTCTTTTCATACTTTTCCTATAAACAAAGCTTTCTTAAAAGTTTAACAAAACCATAAGTGACACAATGCATTTGCTTTTCTTGCAACATCAAATTATCATGAGTTGTTCAAACACAGCACATTAATAAAAGCCAAATTTTTCCAATTAATCTAGAAAAACTGTGTCAAAACCTAACCTGCCACTCTTTCAATGAAATTGCTAGGTACAGACCCTCGTCTGCCATCCATCAATTCTCCTTGAAAAAATCCATCCTGTGGAATGTTTGAAGGAAAAAATCAAACATAAACAAAACAAGTTTAAACATTCCTTCGTCTCAAGTGATTAGGGTTATCAAAGATTAAACCTACCAAACTAACAATCTCAAACAGAACATAATTAAAGTTGACAAAAAATAGCATGCAAACCGCTGGCAACAATTAACTATCATAACAAAAGCCCAGCATCTCACGCAGACACTGCTGAAATTATTTCAAGAACCACTTCATTATACAACTCCTATAACGAACAGTGCTTCCACACAGCAAACATAGTACAGCTATAACCACACATTCCTTAACTTTTCTTCTTTTTTTTGCCAGAACATACACACCAGAAGTATGTAGAATGTTATTGATTTGCCTAGGTTTCTCTCATCTTGGTAATTCATGATATAACCATGGAAATTCCTGACTAGCTTTGTTCAAGTGTTTTTTTTTGCCCTTTCATAATGATAACTGGGATGCCCTGCTAAAGAAATTTTTTGGTAAACACATACGAAATGTACCTAAAAGTCACTTTTTCTCATCAATGGTGATTCATGTGGTGATTTGTTGCAAGTGATTTTTATTTTTTGTAACCGCTTTCAAACTGCGGCACAAATAATGACATGAATGCCCTGACAAGGAAATCTTATGGTAAAAACATTCAAACTGTACCTAAAATCCACTTTTTTCCTGTAGTTTTCACTGATGTTGTGATCTGATGCTAATAGTGCAATATGTGTACGCTGTCAATTTCACACATGGTAAATTTATTTGTTAAAATAATTTTTTTTTGAAAGAATCATTGCATCACGCACTCCTTCCTTTCAAAAGTATCTCATGAGTGATTTAAGTGAAATTAAGGCCATAGATCTTTTTGTCAAGGGTAGTAAGAATGCTTGCTGTACTTGCCATGTGATTTATTACCACAAAAAACATTTGTCACTTTATTCTAAACAAACAAAGCTATGAAATACTCTTTTAGGCTCCTTCCCAAACTCTTAGGTATCATTTTAGAATGATGTTGAGTCACACTGCTTGGTGCACTCAAAACATTAAAGTGTACCTAAAGTCTAAAATTTCAAACATGTTTGTTACAAAGCCTGAAAATGAATCCAAATGGTCCAACTCTCATCTTCACAGGACATTCCTGAGCTGATATAAAACATATTGAAGCATATTCACTCAATTTAGAATGGTAGATTGTGGAATAATTTGTGATGTCACTCTTGTACTGACTCAAATTACTGCCTTTGTGTTTCTTTTGTTTTTTCAAAAGCCACTACACTTTGTACCAAAATGTGATCAATGTCTTACTGTTATAGGGTAACTTGACTATACAAGCCCTCTCTAAGCAAGAAAACAGTAAATTTTTGAAGGTCATATTAACATTAATTTCAAAGGGAAAAAAAAGTAGGTAATGCGAGTTGTACAAGAAGGACATCACAAATTATTGTGCAATCGATTATTTCAAATTCAACCTTTTATACCTCAGCAATGGAGTATGCTACAAAAATGGGAGTTTGATGAATGAGACTCACTTTCCAACCTCTAAAATATACATTCTTGTAATTCTAGACTTAAGATACACTTTAAAACTCCCATGTACCTACCTAAGAGCCATGAAATTATGAAATGGTGAAAACCACCTGACACCATACCCTGTATATATTGGAGAATCATTACTGAATGGCCATCAATTATTAGATACTACTGTAGTTCGAAGCTTAGCTAGAACTACTTTGTAGCATTACATCACTTATTTTCTGATTACTATTCTGCATATACTTAATACTGTTATCAATAAAACCTGGACACACACTAGTGAACAAATGCCGCACAGATTAGTTCTCTGTATACTCAAACTACACATCCCCTTTCAATGCCTCATCACATAGAAATGACAAAATTGGATATCTGATTTATAAAATAAAAACCTTAACAAAATAGCCCACAGTTTTAATCAACATTCATCAAATCTTCACTATTTCACTAATTTTTATTTTACTCATTTGTCATGAATAAACATAAGCTACATATGCAAATATGTGATATACAAGGAGGGACTAAAAATTATGTCTAATGCTATTCTTTATCATTCAGCCCTCATTTGATTAACAGTTGTAACACTGTTATGCCCTGGAGATTTATTTTGAAAATTGGCTCCTGGAAGAATATCATAATTACTCACCATACTGTTAACTCACGAGCAATCAAGAGATAATTCACATAGCGGTAACACAAAAAAAAAAAAAAAAAATCCTGCATCCTTCTAATCATTATTTTTGCACAGGCAATGTGAAACTTCAGAAGCCATCCACTTTGAAGAGGTACTGGTATATCTTGAGTATGGTAAACAGTACACTGAAGTAGTTCCAAAAAATTTTCATGAGAGGATTTCATTTTTCAAGTGCTGAGTGAAAACAGCTCTCTTCATTTTTCTTGCATTTCACCAAACCTTTAATACCAATATCTATATTTAGTAGAAGTCTAGTCCTGGTTCTGCCATTGATGAACACTAAAGCCGAAACATTAAAACCCTACAATTTCCCTTCCAAGACCACCTGTTGATTCTATTTAAATAAATTTTAAAATCTTAAAGAGACACTTTGAGATGAATCATGAAATTAACTACATTTTTCCAACCTGTCAAGCTTTCTTCACAAACAAATGACAAATGGTCAAACTAAGATGATTCCCATACTCTACGTACAAATGAACTTTTTATGAGTGATTAATTAACGATTCAATTCAGTTTTCAAAAATTCGTGACCAGACACTTTTTCACATTTGTATTACTCATAACTGCACATCACCCATTACAAGCAAGAGTCCACAAATTCCAAATTTTTAGTTTTTGCATGATCGAGTGTTGGAGGTGGAACTCGACAAATTATGCTAATTATAAGCATTGCCATGTGGCAGTAACCTTCAAAACTCTCACAACATTATCAATATCAACTCAATGTGCTGCTTTAAGAAGTATTTCTTACCTCATCTGGGTCACCGTAGACGTATATGTAATCCCCAGCTCGCAATGGAAGCTCCGAGTCAGGGTTGTCATTCGGTGAATCTTCAGCAGGGTTGTAATGGTATTTGGCAATGTAAACTGCTAGCTTGCTGATGGCACTGGCATTGGAAAGAGAGGATGGCTGGAGACGAGAAAGGAGAACTTCATCAATTTTATCACTGACATCCTCCAGGAGGTCCTCTGGTTCACTACCGGAATCAGCCTTTAGGAGGAGAAAGAGAAGAACATATAAGTGTCTATGGATTAATTTGTGACCTGAAAGAAAAAAAAAAAAGAATTTTGGGACAGAGCTATCCTTATCACTTAGAAGAGTGTTTGGTGTTCTACCTGAAATGTAACCAGGTATATGGTTGCAACATGACCGAGAGAGGACATTGATCAATAATAGGAGCTTTCATGCAGGCATGACTCCCAAATCTTAGAAATGTTTAGGGCTAATGCTTCCTGGTTACGTTTTGCTTGGAAAATCTGGATACACTACTGTCACAGTAGAAACTTACACTGCCATCAGGGGGATCGCCAGGATTTGCCTGATCGGGGGGGGGGGGGGGAGCACCCCGACGTCTTGATAAAGGTGATGAGTTGAAGAAAGCATGTCAAACGTAAAATAAAGCATGCTGAAAATTTTTTGGCTTCTATTTCTAAAAATTTGAAAATTTGGGGATTTTATTGAAGAAAATTTGAAAAATGGGTATTTAATGGGAATTGGAAGAGTTTGGGTTTCATTGGAGGGGAGGGGATAGGAAAAGTTTGACTTTTTTATTGAAACGTCTGCCCTTCTTTAATGCAAAATTAAGCAGATTGTTGGGGTGACTGACTGTCATTGGGATTACATATTTTATCACACGCATTAAGGCTCTCTGATGAAACTGGAAATTTCCCCTGACGGGGGGCCAGGGCCTCCTTGCAGCCCCCTGATTGCCACAATGAAACAAAACTACAAACACACACACAAACAAAAAACCACACTGCATACACAGAATAATACAAGGTAATCTCAGGACATAATCTTAATTTGAGAGAAATAAAAAAGTGTTGAATAAATGTATGTTTGTTTTATTAAGGATCCCAATTCCCCTAAAGATTAAAAATGAATATTTATGATTTGCAGGTTTTTCCTTTTTGCCATGACAAGTTGCAAATGGTACGTTTGAATTTTACGATGATGACAAAATTCAGAATGCTAATGTAGCTTTACCTTCAGCAGACCGAGACAGTCATAATTATCAGAGTCTGAAAATATTAGCTCCTCATCCGTTAAAAGTGTCTCTTGAAATTTTAATAATTCAAACTTGAGAGTTTTTGATGAGGAAAAATAAGATGCATTAGTCCATCAGGACAATGATACAGTATAGCAGGTGCAGAGCAGATCAAAAGTAGGTTGCTTTACTTTATTTGAGTTGCTTGGTGTTGACTTGCTTCAAGTACTGACAAGTTCTAATATTTGACAGTGTCACCAAATGACATTCTTTCCACACTGATAATTATATAAAGAGAATAAAGGAAGATCAATGTATGTAAGGGCCTCCTTTTCACCCTGGTTTTGACAGTTTGGGATAAAATTTCACATTAGAGTTTCAAGGATGGTGGTATTGATTCCACTGTCGCTTGCAGAAATCCATCAAAGTGGTAACTTAAACTTTGTCAACTTTCTGTGAGAGAAGCCACTGGAAAACATCGTTATGCTACACTGCCAAATTATCTGCCTCAGTCAGTACTACGCTAAAGGGAAAATGGGCTTCCCCTAACTGCTCTTCTGTGAAGTGGAAAGTAATGAAACAGATTTTTATTTAGTTCCTGGTTCTCATTATAAGTTATTATGCCCTGAATGTCTATGATTTCAGGGACAAATGCAACATAGAAGTCTTTGAGTTAAGAGGCTTTGGAAATTTTAATACAATTACTGTGGCAATTGTGCACTTCCTGGAATTCATTTCATTGGAGATCCAAACTGGCAAAAATTCTACTAGGCTTCTTAGTCACCGACACAATATTACTGATATGAAGATCCATGGCTATCATTCATTTTTTCCTTAAATAAGCAGGCCATATCATAATTGGATAAATTTATCAAAAAAAAAAAAAAAAAACTAAACAGAAGAGAGGAGGTGAGGTATGTGCACAGTGAACAGGAAGATCTTACCAGTATTGGCTTCCATTTTGATCAAAGAGCTTTAAAAACCATGCTAAGGAACCAAAATAACTTTTTAACATCACAAAGGTCACTTTGCCTTGCACAACTTCACGTTAAAGTAGACCACATTAATTTAGATGACCTGCTTTTCAGTTTGAAGGGCCTTCCTCTAACTTTCTGCTGTGTTTGTATATATTTTTATTAAATGCTGGTATATTCCTACTTTTTCTGTCAGAGGTACGGGTACATTGTTATGTTAGATTATCATTTATTTTGTCTACTTCCCATGCAATCTACTTACATGATGGTGATTTGGCTGGGAAGGACAGTTTGACAACACATTGCCGATACTCTGCACATTACTAGGCACATAATGCATTGAGCAACCTCTTCCCTGGATTCTGCCCTATATAAGACCACGTATTCTTAGAAACTGTAGGACAAATTATTACGCATTTTAATGGAAATATGACTCAATCTGACGGTACCTCTCCATTTTCTCCTTTTTTTCTGGCACTGCTGGAAGACTTGGGTGATCTTATTGAAGAAGACAAACTAACTGACTGATCTTCTGCAAGAAAAAATGAAAAATACTTCCTCTGATCATGATTTGCTTCATAAGTCTACAGATAGAATAAACTGCTGAATCGAAGTCATCATTTACGCAATCTAGAGCGAAAACTGGTTTATATTTAACTTTAGTGCGACTATGTGCCAACAAAATTACTTTACCTTGTGACATAATATAGAAGTGAGAGGTGAATCTTGTGGCATATTAAGGTAGACATTTCACCTCCCATTCTCTCTCTCTCTCTCTCCCCCTTCCCACCTGCTTGATCTGTACAGAACCGATGTAAAAAAGCAAGATTTGAAAGTCATCAGTCCCAATCCTAAGGCACAGCAAAAGATCACAGCTCTACATGCATCGTGCCACACCTTCACTTCATTTTCAATTAATGAAGCCTGTAATACAGGCATAAGATTCCCACTGATCCAATCACTTAGCTTTTCTTAGCTTCAGCCCACTTCTAAGCAGTTGTCAATGTAGTCAATTTGAGCAGAGTTAATTGTTAATAGCTACTAAAAATCAAATTATTCACACAATGACACAAAAGCCATTAATTTTGAACAAGCACCAATATAATTAAGACCAGTTGTGATTCCCCATCTGCAGGCTGCAATCCTTTGGTTGCAAACAAATCGGTTGGCTCAAAGCCGTTTTTTGCAATGAATTCATTCAACCTGTACAATATAGTGATGAATAATAATATAGCATGCAAGACCACTAGATGTTAGGTTTCTAACTTATACATCAGGCATGCAGGTCACTCAAAAGTGTCTTGGGACCGTTTATTTTGGCAATTTGCTGTCATTAACTTCAAACGAGAAACTATATTTACAAAAAGTTGTTAAGTTCAGAGTACACAGAAAAGACACAGACCCCTTTGATTTCTAGGCACTGAACGTTCTTGAAGCATTCTTGTCATCTGGGCTTCGTCTGCGATTCTTTTCCATTCATCTGGATTTGTCTGGTAAGCCATTCTCTGTGGTGAGTTATGTTCTTGAATGGAACCTGTGAGAGCAAAGATAATGCAATGGGTAGAACGAGTACAGTATATTGTGATGGACAGGACTCTTGACCCTTCAGGTATCTGGTATTAAGCCATGCATTATTTTGACTAACATTCTTGGATGGTGATAGCAAAGATAATACGATGGTAGGACTAGTGATTAAACTATGACAGATAGACCTCATGGTTGACCCTACCTGCGGGCATCAACACCTACCCTTGATTATATCATGGTTCGCAGAAATTATCCATTTATTCTTAAATGGCTTTCCACAGAAATAATGCAAAAACTCTGAGCATTTCATTCATTATTTATACTTTTTTAGATGTGCAGGTCATCATCCAATAAATTAATAATTAATATCTCTGCATGTTTCTTATTATTATTTGCAATCTTAAAAATCTGACCCTATCTGATCTGCAATTAAATTCTTCATCCTCAAAGTCATAGCCACAGGACCATTTTAATGAGAAAACTTCTGATTTACTAGCAACGTGAGAGATTTCTCATTTTATTTGCGATAGCTTATCAAATTTCAAGACCAATCCCCCAAATGCTTTGAATAACGGCATTTCACAAGATGAGACCCCGACCTGCTTACAGTAAATTATTCAATTTCACAGGTAAGTGTTTAATTTAGGAACCAGCACATACTGTACATACTTATTCCTACTGAGGATACAGCGACGACTGCATTGCAAGAGTTCTAAAGGCTTCCCAGCATAACTGCAATCCATCAATTACATCATTATGAGTATTTTATCATTTTTGTAATTTCCTGTTTTGACAGTTTTTAGCAAACTTACTCTGAAGATCTTAAAGTTCTACTTAAATGGAATAAAAATTTATCACAAAACAACTCATTTGAAAATGGCACTTTCATTCTTAGTGTAACATATTTTACCCCTGCTACTTTACATTAAATTAGAATCTCTTCATGCACATAGAATCTCTTCATCATTTCTTGTAAATGGATGTATTCAGTTTGCAATAACCAACAGCATGAGTGGAGAAAAGGGCTGCCATACCATTGAAAGATGTTTGCTGTAACGCCCCACAAAAAGGTAATCAAGGAATTAATGACCATATGCATTGCTGTCAGTGCCCTTTCCATCAGGCTCAGTCTTACTGTGCCCCTTTGCAGCCTATGTCAAGCCCTTTCTCCATGTCAATAAACATTAGTGACAGTAATAATACACTGACTATGGTGTACTTCAGGGTATCTGCTGGTGTTGGCACTACATTCAGCTACAGAGCAATCCATTTTTCTAGTTTGCTAAATCTCCATTTACTTGTTTCAGTTTTAGTTTTCTGTCTTTTTTTTTTGCTGCGGACGTATTACTTTAAATGAGTTATTTTAAGTACCTCATAAATTTTATTCCTGTTTCAGAGTGTCTTCCTCTTTCTTTTTATCTTGTCTTTACATCATTTCATGTCTTTCCTTTTTATTCATTTATATTTGTAATTTTCTCTTCCACTTCTTTAATTTATCTGTACATTGGTAGGGGGAAGATAAGGTCTGGAGCTAAGTTTACCCTCCAAAATGGTTAAATGGTCAATAATATTGTTATTTTGTATCTGTTGAATACACTTCATGCTTTGACCTTACTGTCATCTTGAAAACAAACCCCACTGTCATGTTAGAGCTCATCATCTGAGGGCGCACTTCTATTTCTATGGTCCTATGATATCACATGCATGCAGTCTTCACATACTTCAAACACGGCTGCAAAAAGTGTTTATTTCCTGGGTAACTGTCAAATTTGCAGCAACTTTCACATCTTTTCATGTGGAAAAACATGCAAAATTTCCATTCAATTGCCAACACTTCCCTCTAAAGACTAACATTTTCCACCCATGCTTCAAAGAATAAAAGCCATAGATGAACCTTGGCATATAAAAACCATTTATACCTTCCTGTACATTAATAAAGGAACCTTAATACAGGCAGTTTTATTACTAAAATCATTCTTGCTAACACTTGTTATTTTAATAGTGCAGTACAAACAACTTGCACTTTAGAGTTTAAAAAGTCGTCAACATTTATACTGATAATTGCTTGCGAGTCACTTCATGATTAACCACTGTTAAAGGAAGACTATTCAGAGGCAAGACAGTACTTTCTTTGTTGCTAGGCAACACAACAGTTCTCTATAGGTCATTGACTGGTACTGAACTTTTGCCTTTTTGTCAGTAACCTAGCAAAATGGCCAAAGAAGGTATACATTTACAAAAAAGGTCACCAGATCTTTATAAATTATTACAGACAGTGAATGCACTGTGGAACTTCCAGTTTGTAGCTAGTTATCCCACCAGTGTACTTTAATAACTGGAGTTCAGCAACATTGGGCAAAAAATCTGTTGTTCTCCATTTGACAATCTGAACTATCATTTTTGACATACATTTAACTCCTATATCCACTTCTAATAAACCAATCAGCAGAAAGAAAAGTTACTCATGTGAATAACATAAAAAGAAACAATGTCTTCCCTTCTATTTTGAAGTTATATCACATATTTAAAGTTTTTCCCCTATTTATCCCTAATTTTTTGTTTTGTAATAAGCTACCAGCTGACTAAATGCAGTGCAGGAATTTTAATTAAACAACTGCACATGTTACAATGATTATTTGCCTGTAAATAATGATTTCTGTAAAACCTCTTGTTATATCTGTTAAATAAGCATAAAGATTTAAAATTCAAAGTTGAAAACTTTTCTTTTTTCTTTGTTACCCCCCCTTCACAGCCTCAAGCAATCCTGAGGAAGATGAGCTTAAAATTTTTAGAAAGCCTCAGAATTATTCTTACAAATGCTGTAGATTAGGACAAAAACACTCAAATACTTCACCCTTAATTAGCACCTCTGGCAAGATGAGGCCTTGAAAAATATGTTTTTCACGTTTGTTACAAAATTTTGTGCCAATGACATCATGATGTACTATAACATAAATTCCAGGGGCAACTGTCATGACAAAAGGTCAAGATTTACCGTCTGTGTACACTGTTTATGTGAATAAATACATGTCTGCCAAGAAAAAAGGCTGAGGAAGCTAAGAAGAGTTGGAAATAGTATCAATCTAGGTATTATTCTTTGGGCCTAGGGAATCAAGAAAATGAGTGAATACATACAAGTATACCATATTCATTTCTGAAATAAAACTGTCAATGTTTCTCTCGATTTAACTTCATGAAATTTTGTTACTGTATTCATACATGTGGTATTAATTAGGAACAACACAACTGGAATGAGCCACAACTGGAAAAAGGCTGTGGCCGACCCAACTTAAACCAATTGGTTAGAAACTAAGCCGTAAAACCTCATCTAACTCTAACAAGTGGAATGTCACTGTTGAAAGTCTAATATCACAAAAGTGGTTAAAATATGATGGGCAATGTCTAATTGAGTAATATTCAGAAAACGTCCCTACCATTAGCCAAAAATATTTCGAAGGCCCCAAAGTTTGGAACACACTCCCGTCAAGTATCAGGGAAGCTTAAACAGTCTGTACTTTTAAAAAGCTCCTCAAGTTTCATTTAGTCTGACTGTACTTTTTGCATTTTCTCAGTACTTTGATCTTTTGGAGTTAGTGCAAGGTAAATATTGTATACTTGTATGTATGTAAATATAATTCCTTACACAACCAGGCTGAAATATGCGTTCTCGTCTGAAATCAAACTTTCTATATATATATCTACTTCAGCAACATTTAAAGTCTATTACACCACAGTACTTGATTACTACTGTGCATAAAATGTGACTGATTCCAACTTTGTACTAAATCATTCAATGGACTTGCTCCAAGCATCCATTCCATATGCAACCTTGACTTTCTTTATTAAACAGAGTCAAGAGAGGTGTTTCACCGACGTCACCTGATCACTTGCCACTTCGATTGTCAGATGTTTTGCCGGGCAAGCATCCACTGTGTCACAGTAGTATCTATGGTTATGTCGTGCACCTGTGCTACACTTACTGCCCATGAACTGTGCCCGGCATTGCCAGGAAATCCCAATCGTGTGACGTCACATGAAATTCCTATATACCATACACATACATCTGTTGCCTTACAAACTCCCATAAATTTGATATAGGACCCTGGTTAAGTTATTCACAGCTGCACATGTGACTTTTCAAGACTTGTTGTGAGTATGCATACTCAAAGTCACATTTTGCCAAGAAATCCCAATCGCCTGAAAAAATGAAATTTCTATATACCAATACACCTACATCTGTTGACTTACAAACTCCCTTCAATTTATTAAACAACCCCTGTTAAGTTATTCTTGAGTGATTCACAGCTGCACACGTAACTTAACAAATACTTGTTGTGAGTATAAATACTCACAGTCACAGTTTGTAACATTACCTGTACTAGTACTCATAAGAATGGAAATTTTGTACTCATACTGTACTCACAGATTTTCAAGATTACATGCATGATGATAATGAAAATTTTGCATTGATGTTATGAAAACATGAGTATTTTCCTTTACTCTAAAACCAGAAAAACTGCTTATGTCTTCACATAATCAGACTCACAACATTGTTAATCTGTAATTCACTGACAAAATTACAAAATTTCATACTTTTAAAGATGAAATGTTTTGACACTTGTATTGTAACAAAAAGAACTGCAGTGGAAATAAATAAAATAGGAAATTATCCCAAAACATAATCACTGTCAACTACTATCAATTTGTCAAAAAAAACACCATACTTTGCTTATTACCATTACCAAAGTTTAAATCTGTAATCTTCAAAATACAAGGCCACATATGGTTTCAAGTGTCACTACCTTCAACCAATCAATTACAAACTCCAACTTACAAATTGAAATGTTTCATTTCTAGTTGATTATCCCTTCTTAAGTTTCTTACTTGCACCACATGCTGTCAGTAGTCCGTAAAGTAGCTCACGTGCTTACCTGCTATCTGTTTGATTTGACTACTAGTATCTTGTCGTATCGACGTCAGCTCCTTCGATATCTTAGTAAAACTGCTACTCTGTTCCTCCCATTTCTTCTCCAAATTAGAAACTTTGGCTTCCAGACGATCTACTGATGCCTGGTGTCTCCTTTTGGCCAGATCTTGTTCCTGTGTTTTAAAAAGAGAATTGCTAGCTGATACACTTTCTAACCGATGATGTTGTCTGAGATTTTTGGGATGAAGATGGCATGATGGTGCAAGAAAAGATATGGAAGAGAATTGACTACTGGCCTGCCTCTCCCTCCTCACTTGATTAATTTCTCCTAGGAGTCGATTAAATTATCCTCTGGTTACTCTTAAATCAAAGACATATGGCACGTGAAGTATGTGCACATCGTATTTAAATAAACGTAAATAGAATGTTATTAAATTTAAACCCCACAAACTGCTGCACAAATAAATCCCTTTTAAAATATGTACTCAGCCTACACTGCTGCAGTTTTCCAGGTCATGCTTCACGTAAGAAGAATCATTGTTTCGGAAAAACTCAGTCTAAGGTAAAATCTCTCCCCATGGTGTTAAATACTTCCTTCAATTAACAGCTATGGCAATTTATTGCTTATTTACTGAAAACATGTTTTTAAAATTGTAAGAACCATTCTAGCCAGTTAAACACAAGATATCTATTTTTCCATAAATGACCAAGTCAAAGCCTATATTGGTCCCAAAGGAAAAGATTAAAACCCTAAGAACTACTTGCTCTTTGAATTTTTTTGATGGAGTCATTTTTGCATTCTGTCCAGGCTTTGTTTTCTCATAATGAACCACAAATTTTCCACTCATTCCAAATACTTATGGGTCCCTGGAAAGCTGTAACATCCCTTGGGATCCCTTTGCTTTGTAATTTTGACACTACAGTTTCCGTTGTTAGTGTCGAAACAGTAAATCGGAGAATTATAGAAGAGTTTTCATACATCTCTGCAGAGTAAAATGATTTTGTATAAATTTGAAAAACCTGTATCTTTGGTAAAACTGCGTGAATGTGTAGGTATGATGAAATAGTAATACAGGAGAATCAATGAGGGGAAGACAGGATAGGGATAAAAACTGAGGCCTACAGGGGGGTATATCTCCAACATCACACCCCTTCCTTCTAAAAAGATAAAGACATAAGACGTAACCTAAAATGTCAAAGTGATATGTTACAAGAGGCCTAGAGACCAATCTTAGTAAGATAATAACACCTGTAAAGTTTACCTCGTTGAAATATATTAAGACAAGGCTACAGGAAATCTTTAAGTGACTTTTTTTGCATTTCCTTCAATACATAATGGATGGTTTAGGCTGTACCTACAGTTTAAAGTGACAGAGAGTGTCAAAAGTTTGCATTTCTTGTCTAGGGTTCTTTCATTGAGTATCTTTACATGATCACTGTTATGAACCGTCTAACTATCCTTTTGAGAGGAATTCAGTATCAGAAACTAACTTGGAACAGAGTTTAGTAGTTTCATCAAAACAATTGACTTCTATTTATGAATTTCACTGGATAACAATTATTGATACAAACAGCAAAAGATAATATTCAGAAAGGAATCAAAGACAAACCATTCTACCTATTATCGAGCTGACCAGACTATGATTTATCTTACTCTGCTGAGTCAGGCATGACAATTCCACAGGCTTTTAAAGCAAATTCCACATTTAAACTATTTGAGTTTGTGCCCCTCTCCCTTCCCCCACCCCTTCTCCCTCCCCACATTAGACTCAAGTCCAAAATTGTTCAAGAGGATTGATGGATAACAAGACATGAAGAGATGACCAAAATATGTCAAATGTTATCAATCTGCAGAAAATGCTTTACAGTCTGCACTCTAGTATAAACACAAAAATCACTGTGTGATGCATTTTTCACCTGTCTAACACTTGAAAGAAATGCAATGACAGAATGTTGATGATCCATTGAAGTCACTGTTTAAAAAATAGAATATCATCCGCTAGCCCAAAATGCTGATCCTTTAACTTTGTGGACAAATCCTTCACCCACTTGTACCTTCCAACTTGGCAAGCAATTCCATTTTAATTACTTGCCTCAATTTATAGTGCTTGCTATGTCAAATTTATATACCCTAGGCAATCACATTTCCTCCATACACTTCAACTGGTACACCACTTAATGACACTGACCATGTTTTAGACCCAATTTCCTTTCGCTGATCGGAATGGCCCAATTCACCAATGCTCATAAATGACGCATGAATTTATGATCTTGTTGGAAATGCTGCACCAAATTTTACTGACAATGTTGCCATGAATTAATTTCTCCAGAGACGAGAGAAGTCAACAAAACTGCAAAAACACCGTTTTTTAATATATCGTATACTTACCTCTTGTAACCTCTTAATCTCATTTTGTTTTTCTCGTAAACTCCTCAAGGCTTCCTGATGTTCATTTTCTAATTGAAGACGCTCTTTGATAGTGTCCTGCATTAGCTGGGAGCAAAATAATATGGACAATTTCATAACCAGACGTGGAAATAAACAACCAATAGGCTCTGCAGCGCTTTGCAAGGAAGTTAGGCAAGTTGAATGCAGGTTATCACATAAGGTCTTAGAAACTTAATATGAATAAACAGACCAGATCTGATCTGGGTTCAGCGAGGGCATAAAAAGGGAAGTTTGGCCTCTCAACATAGGTCAATTATAGTGTACATGGAGTCAATGCCATCCATGTATGCAGCTATCTGGCATAGCCTACAGTAACTCAGACATGGTCGACTGAGGTGTTTTTATGAAGGAAATAAGAAAGTATCCATATGTAATTGTTTCCTGTGATATATTACTGCCTTAGGGAGTCATTCCTGGACTGACTTTACCATTTATGGGTTTCTGGACCTACTACATGATGTGTAGGTATCTGTGAACTAACACTTCCATATCATACTGCATGGTAGATGGGTATATTCAAATGTGGTAGAACCATACAGGTACATAGAAATTTTATTTAATGCAGTAAATTGGAACAATTTTAAAATCTGTTGACTTTACTAACTCTAATGACAAAATTTTGATAGTATGGCAATATATAATTCAGTGGACGAAGGACTGGGATGCAACTCCGTGTTTAATTGACAACAGGTGGGGAAAAATAATTCCAGTGTTTAATGTAAGATTCAGGGAGGAAAATACCCTCAAAACTTAAGACACGAATACAAAGGAAATGTAGAAGCACATGTAATGACTTACCATAAATTCGTTCTCCAACTTCTCAAGCCTTGATTTGAGTATATCTCTCTCTTTGGTAGTTTTTTCAAGTTGAAGCTTGTAGGTCTCTAGATCGCTTTTTAACCTTTTACATTCTTCTGAAACCTACACAAAGTTTGAAAAAATATAATAACAATTAGGTGGCATAATGAAAAACTTGTATTTACAGCTAATGAAAATCTGACAAAGGAAATAACAACAACCAAGGGTATAGAAATTTACAGAAATGAAACCATAAAGTCCATCATTTTACCAACGGCGAAGGAAAGCCGTTGAAAGCCAATGACAACGAATTCAGTGCCTAAGGTTATATAAGATGAATTTATTCATATATGTGTAATGCTTTATCCTCCAATTGAAATAGGGTTACATGAGGATGTCACATGACAATATGAGGATGCCCAATTAAGGGTGAAATTGGAGCACAATTGTCAGATGGATTTATCTGCTGACCATGGGCCCTAAGAGGCATTGTTCACTAAAGGTCAGTTTGCTCACATTTGAGTGGAATTGTGTCAGCCAGTTTGCCTGTTTTCATTTGCCTAGCTATAGTATGACTTTTTGTGCAGAGCCTTAATGGAGATGCATACATAATGCATAGCAGGGCTAACATATAGCATGCAATAAAATGATACAGGTTTCTGAAGATACTGACAGAAAACAGATATCTTACTTCAACGTTTTGCTCTCTATTGGTTATATTAACTCTACCATATATACTTAAGATATAGTAAATAATTATTAAAACATTTTTACAAATGACGGAATTCTCCCAAGATAAATTTGCATTGAAAGTAGGAAAAAACAAAACAAAACAAAAAAAAACAAAACAAAAAAAAAACAAAAAATGCTCATGTCACACCTGCATGCTACTGTACAATACCTCTACAACATCCTTAATGAAACATATCACCCTCCAATAAATCTTCCCAGAACTGCCTAGCAACTGTTTAGAAATTACAAATGAATGTTTTATGTCTGCGGAAGTAATAAACTAGACTCGATCCACCCTTGCACTGTGGGCTAAATCATTTCCATTCCTTTAGCACTGTTATTCCAACTGGGCCGTTCATTACGGAAAAGCAATTTTTTAAGACTGTAATGCACACCCAATCTATAGAAAAGAAATAAAAGCTATAAATTCAGTTTCTTCCCATGTCTAAACATGAAGGAAAGTAATCTGGTGAAGGGTAACTCCAAAGACTTCGTAAATTTGTCACATTTTTGTTTTACAGATTTGTCATGCCACCCGTATCTGACACAAGTTGTCATCAGTTGGATCAGTTGTTTTCACCTTTTCTTTAATACCATAACCAGAATTAAAATCGATAGTCTGTATCTGCTTTTAATAATTCAGGAATACAGTAAAGGTCATAATTTAAAGGCAAGAACAACGAATCCAATCCCTTTCTACTGGGGCCTGGATAGGTGAGCATTGATACACATGTGCCCTCAGAGGTATTAAAAACCTGTTGCTGACTATCACCGAGAGCACGTATCATATGATTTTGCTCTGGGAAACAGTTTATGTTGATGAAGGAGACACTGCCTTGGCTCTGTGAAACCAGAAACGTCCGTGTGAACTGGCTCTCTTCATATATATGATGCATGCAGCGCCTCTAGGTAATACATATGCTTCATTTTGAGCACGATAATTTATTGCATTTTTTCAGTCTGTGCTAAACAAGAAAGGGCTGCTAGCTCTATATATCCTAGGCTTGTAGTAAGGTGGAACAAGAAGGCAGCTGCGTGCATCTGACTAAATTAGAAATGTTTTATGGCTTCAATGAACCAACTTGCTTAGGTTCAAGGGCAGACTTACACTGAACATGAAGTGAAAGAAAAAGAACTATGCAGGAAGCTACTTTCAACATTATCTACATACTGTAAGCCTTTCAATAATTGTATTCATAGGCAAAATGTCACTCAGAACATGTATGTCTACTTAGAAAGTTCGAAATGAACAGTAGAGCAATCTCTGAGATGTGATACTGTAGCTGTGTCACCTGGAGTCTGAATATGCATATGGCACGACTTGCATCAAAACCAACAAGATAGGGTACAAGGATCAAATTTGAGCTTTCCCATGATTATGTAACTAGAAATTGGTAACTGGCAGTGAAATGTGTGGATCGCCTGATCCAGAGCTCAATGTACTTTATAGTAGATAGACTGAGCTGTAAAAATAGTTGCAACCAAGTCATGCACAAAACTGAGAGGGGGTGGGAGGGGAGGAGAAACAACCTTTGAAAATTTCACTGTGCGGAAATGTGTGGGCACCTGACCAAAAATGATGAACATGTCCTCCTCTCCATGCCCAGTTTCCCTTCTCAATTGGATTTGCACCAATGACATAATGGCAGCAGACATCACTTTTGCATACGTACATATATTAGCCTTACTCATCAATAGACTAATTAAAACAGTGACAGAACTTTCTGGCAAACTTTGCCATTAAAATTGGGATAAAAGTCATAAAAATTTGAGAGGTCAATACAACAGATCTGGCCAAGCTAGAAATTTGGGACAGCATGGTCAAAGGTATTTAAAAGAAACACTGCCTAATCACAAAGCCTGAATATTTTACCCTGCTGTTTATACTGTACTTGACCTATCATTAACCTACATTTTGATTCTGAGATTGATTTATATCTAAGAATGGAAAACTGCAATTTTCACAGTCTTGGAAAACACATATTTACGTACAAACAGGAAAAAGAATGGATTTTTCAAGCAAGTCACCACTGTTTCACCTTGAATAAACTTCGTTTCTTCAAGCTTTAGCCCCAGGGAAATGCAAACACTTGAACGAAAAATCGATGATATTGACATATGTTTGCCAGTATCACATATAAAGAAACATACAAAACCTCAAACATATAAACAGTGGAATGACACAAGAATATGGCTGTGCCTCACATTGATCCAACCCTCTTGATTTTACAGCATCATTCAGCTCGTAAAACACTGACAAAACTTTTTACTGAAACTAGTCACGCCACCTATAAAGTAACCTCAGAGCTCTAGTACAGGTAACTGGCTGCTAGACCAGTAAGGTACAGATTTCTTTATGCAGTCCGCATACCAAAAGTGTAAGAAGTACCTAATTTATAGTAAAACATATTCAAGACAATTTTCTCTTCGTTTCCCCCCCCCCCTCCCCCCAGCTGCCCTCCAAAAAGTGTGTAATACAGACTTTTGGAAAAATTACAAGGTAACACATGGTTTGGCCTGCTCAAAGCATACAAAATTTTCTTGTGAAACTTTAAAGGCTCTCTAATCTCACCCCAGACAGCAGCAATTCTCAATATTAAGTTTATCTGCAGCTCCTCCTCCAGGTTAAACCAAAGCACCTTGTGTCTAGTACACCTTCAAGACAGAGCCACATTAGCCTGCACTGAATTTATATTGCTCAAGGGAAGATTGTTACTGTGTTTGTGAGCTTAATTGGGAACACAACTGACTGTACAAGTCATTGTTGACCAACCAGAGTGGAGCTATATTGTTGAATGAATGTCAAAGTGCAGTTACCAACTGTATTTAGAACTCTAGGGTTATTCCTAAATCTGTTTGGGCAGGGAGTTGCCAGCAACTGCCTGGTTTGGAAGAATGCAATATCCCCTTTAAGACATGCCCACATCTAGTTGGTGAGAAAGATACACTTCAACTCTAAATCAATGATATTGACACATGTATTAAACTAGATCTAAATCTCAAACAGACACAAACGAATACCAAAGAACTCTTCACATTGATTCCACCTCAGTGATCTAGTTCACGATGAGAAACGTTTCCAACCATCGGTGATAAAATCTGATTACAGCAACTGACGCCTGATTGTAGAATCGTGAACTTCCAAGGAGATGATAAACGTGTGGACAAATCGGTATTTGCTTTGAATAATAATGGGATAGCAAATTGGTCTAGATGGAGTAGGATCAGCTTGAGTTAAGCTAAGTCTTACCTTAGGGACAGTGAAGCCCATAGGCATGTGTAAGCACATTTTAAGTGATGATGAAAAAAATTGACAAAATTCTAACGGAAATGCTTCTTATGTATGGTTAGAAGATGTTTTCATGGGATAGGTGTTCTATACATCACAAAATGTTTTGCATAATTTTTTATTCACAGAGGAAAAGAGGCTGTAAGGATATGTTACTGTGTACCAAATACAGCTTGAGGAAATAGACTGAGGGCTTATAAAAAAATATTTCCTTTTACTTCATCTGAATTTGTTGTATGCAAAAAACAAATACATAATGTTTTTCTGTAGTAGACCTGGTGTACAGGATCACATAAACATTTTGTGACTTTTATTACAGTAGGCCTGTGACCTATACACACTTTTATATACTGTAGGATGGGGGGGGGGGAGGGACTGGGGTACGTGTGAGGCATACAATATCCATACATGTTACATCCATTCAACTCTAGGATGTTTTTTCTCTATAACACCAATAGTCTACTGTAGGCACTGTAGTTCACTATACAAGAAAGGCAATATGTATCCTTTGTATTAAATATTTCAAGTTTCATACTACATACAATTCACACTGAATTACAGTTGTTTACTGTTAGGGTAAAGTATCTACCTCAACTATGCCTATGGAGATTGGGTTTTAGATTACCTAGCTTCAAATAAAATTTATCAGAAGTAAAAATTTTCAGCTTTCTTAGAATTTAAAAGAAAGGGAGGGAAACTGCAATGGTAGACTAAATATGGTCAATTTAGGTCCACTCTCCAAGAGCTTGATATGTAAATGGGTGTCACTTTATCTTGATGAAAGTTCTGGTTCTTGCCTGGAAAATTTTATTTGACCGAGGCACTAATATATTCTTAATAACTCGTTTACGTACTGTAGATTGACAATTGTGTTAACTATTGGGTCACTCTTAGGCAGAAGAATGTACATTTTACCAGCGATTTGGCCGATGATTATGTTAAAATAACAGATTATCCCTCTTTCATCCTGAAATTTGACATTAACAGTATTTGCTTTCATTTCATATTTTACTACGGTATAAATTTCAGCCAATCCCAATAATTGTAAAACAAACTGAAGACCTGAAAACGATGATTAAAAGGCTTTCTAATTTTACTGCCTCATCACACTGTACAAAAATCACTTACAATTATTTTATACAAAATAAATTTGTGCTCCTACATAGAGCTTTCTCAGGATGGGAATATGATAGTACCAGTGACTATCGCTGGTCAGGTATCTTCACCCCTACATCTGTTACTGTAAGGAACTGCAAAATTCAGTACTTTCAGAACCGTTTCATACATATGATCTTTGGAACCAACTCTTTCCTACAAAATCAATGTTAACTCCCCTCTTTGTTCTTTCTGCAATGGAGAAGATGAACCATTGGATCAATTGTTTTAGTTTTGTTTTATTGCAAAAGAGCTCTGGAAGTATGTTTTTATGTCTCAAGATTCTTTCTGACCTCAATTTAGAGTTGTTTTATTCGGTTTTGTTGAAGGTGTTAAGCATTCTGTTACTTTCCTTCTACTTTTAAACCCCAAAAATTTCTTTTGCAAGAGTAAATTTAACAATCAAACGTTAGATGTAACAAACTCCCTATGTAAATTTCTTGATCGAGAATATTTCATCCTTCAGAAACAAAATAGTGAGTTACATTCGCTGCAGCTGAAAGAAAGTTTTAACAATTATATACATATAGCCCCTATAGAACAAGAGCAAAGATAGGGCATCTATTTTTATGTATTCACATGGTTATTTTGACTTTAAGAATTACATGTCAATTAACTCTATGTTTATCTGCAATGTAAATTGCCATGTAAATGATTGGTTAAGCAAAGACAGTTCTCTTGAAGAGAAATAGTAGATCAATAAAAGAGAATGACCGCAACTTATCCTTTTCATCATCTTTGTACTGTTCATTGGGATATTAACATTACTTCGTCCATCAAAATCAAACTGGTTGTTATATCCGCTGCACTTTATACAACTTTTCATTTTTGCCATTTCTAATAAACTCTTCAAGGCTTTCAGTATGAAAACTTTTTCATCACAAGAGCAAAGAACAGAGAAACTTGTTGGAAGATTTGACAGAACTATCATGTTCCAAACAGCCGTGCTCCACCGGGTAAACTGTGCAACCAAGAGATAAGATGCTACCGCAGCAAATGTCAATTCTTGTGCGTTTACCCACCTGTTCAAAGAGGCTTAATTTCCCCTGAAGTTCTCCTAGCTGTTTGACCAAGGATGAGTTCTGGGCTAATGCATTTTGAAGTTGAACCGTCTAGAAATAAAGAGACAAATAAAAAAAAAAAAAGAATGGAAAAGAGAAAAGAAAATAATGGTTAAAATGTAAGTACCTGGGGCGGCGAGTGACATTATCATTTCAATTAGATAGGTGCTGAGTGTGAGATAAGGAGAGACTAACAGATCAAAACTAGATTGGGGAAAAGGCTGAACCCTAACTAAAATGTGTAAAACTGTATATTTTATTGCATGAATTTAGAGGTACACCAGATTTAATCATGTGTATACTGTAGAAAAAATATTTACATTTAAATACTTTTGCTCTCATTATAATGAAAGGGCAAACATCACAAAACCACAAAGTGTGTAATAGGGCTGCTTTGAAAAGCTGAATGTATAAAATTGCTTTCTGATGAAAATTGACAGCTCCCAATACATTTCCATGCTTTTTGCTTCTGCAGAGCATACATGAACTACAGCTAAGGGAGGTCAATGACGAGTACTGAACATATGAGGTTAACGGCTTACTTTTGGTGGGAAATGAATACACACACCCACACACAAAAGAAAAAGACAAAAAAAAAAAGGGGAATGAAAAACACTATTTGACAATGGAAGTGGGTTACAAAGAACACTCTTGTAACATTTCAGATGCAGATAACTTTGAAAATAATGCACATACACCCATATGCAGTTCCACCTACTGTATGTCTACTGTCAATGTTTCTGAAAAGCTATTCACGCAAATGTAGAATAATTAAAGTAAGATATCCTGTGGTTTAAATGAGGAGGCCTTTTGTGCATGTATGTGCACTGTATGGTTACATGTAGTATATGGTAGGATTTAAGTTCACATACATACACGGACAAGCACACCCAAGGCCTCAAATGCTTTTTAACCATGGACTCAAATGATATACCCATTCAGGGGCTCAAAGGGCTGGTCATAGATACCCATTGGTTTACCTATACTACTCATCACACCTTTACATTCACACAGTCCAAATGTATCGCCAAACATACTGTACTGCCAAACGTACAGAGACTAATCCTGTGTTAAACTCATCTGCATTATAATGACCGAGATTCTTATCTTACAAGGATCAAAAGGTATTTAGCAACTATTAATAGTAGGGAACCCTTAGAAAAGCGTGTCAACCTGTGCCTGTAACCACACAGCATCACACGTCAAAAATAAGAGAAATCATACAGTAGGTGTTCTTGGGCGGCAAAAATACATCTTTCGAACCCTCTGGACACAAGTTGAAACACTCTTTCTTGCCTTCAATTTCAAGACGTAGGTTTTGTCTCAGAATTCTTTAGTAACATTGCTTTTAACTGCCAAACGTTTTGCATCTAAAACCTATGAAAACCTGCAGGAAAACCTGCAGCAAAGTGCAGTAACTGGTCTACCTGTGTGAATGTCTTGAGAAAACATAGGTTTTCACACAAAATACCTGTGATTACCCGTGGTAGATAAATGTGAATACATGAGGAATTGGAACTAATTGACACAGGTTTTTTTTTTTTGATAAGGGAAACCGTCATTTCTTTTCCATGGAAATATTAAATGCTTCAAATGAATTATTTAAAAGTGTAGGAATGGTCGACAAAACACTACAGCTGAATAGAATATCCAGCTTTGTAGAATATAGGCTAACTGCTAAGAAAGAATCTATTTTCAACATCTAAATGGAAAGAAGATGAGAACATATCCCCAAAATAAATCTTCAACAGCTGGTTCTTTCTGAATATGACAAAACGAGCAGTTGAGCCATTCGATAACCTTAATTTTACATAGATGCTGGTTAGTTAAAAAAGTACAGAGCAGGGACTGCGGGCCAATTTTGAAGTAGGGGGCTAATCATCAAAGCGGCCCAATATGTTCAAGAAAATAAAAGCCTTTTAAGGCGCGGCCCAAAATGCCCATGGCAGAAAAAGTGCATGGGCTAAAGCCCCTATAGCCCCCCTGTCTCTGCTGTCCCTGCAGAGTATTAGAAGGCACTGGAAGTATACTGTATTTTTTATCTTTTTAAAAGATAAGACACAGGATAAAGAAAAGATGAGTTTAAATTGACATTACAAGTTCAAAAGTATATTGAGAGAGAAAACAATGTTTCTTGGAGATAAAGAGTTTATAACACAGATATGTATCAGGCATTTCTCCCCACTCAAATTTTGTGCGAAACTATTTATTTGACCGGTAAGCTTGAACTATCTTTAGGCAGGGTAAGCGTAGATCTTTTATAGGCATTTTTTCCCCAACCAGTTAACCTTTATATACTTTATGTTACATACTGTAAGAAATTTAAACAAGTTTTACAGATGTCTGATTTGTTTTATAATTTTTGTTATACTTCTGTTTATACAAACTGTGATGTTAAAATGTATCTATTATTTCATAATACAGTTGAAAATAGAGGCAAAAAATAAAAAAAAGATCAAAAGGGACAACATTCATAAATGCACCTCTTACTTAAAAGTACCACCTGTGTGAGGGGATAACCATTTGTCTTAATTCTGCATCAACTGAAGTACCATGGTTTCAATTGTTCTCAACAAGTCTTGGTGCAAGGACAACTATTGGCATATATTTCAACTGCCTTGTAATTTTCACAATTATACTGTGGAAATACTGTAAAATGCATTAGCTACATCTTGTATTATGCTAGCAAGTGTATCTTGGCGTACACCCCAAATCATAATTAAACAGTGTGCACTATGGGCAAACATAGAACATAGTTTTACATTATTTAACACTATTTTCCCTTCTTTGAAGTTCCAGATGATTTCATGCTACCGAAGTGACAAAAAAATTAGATATGACAAGTTTCACAAAGCATGACAACATAAACTTGTCATACTTTTGTTGCACTTTTACAAGAGTATAGTCTGCTAGTTGCTTGGAATGAGACAGTTATACTTGAATATTCAAATTTCCTTTCTAGCCATTCATGATACACCAATTCATCTTTTTTCTGTGGAAAAAACACGTATTTTGTGTTCCTCAAGTGTGAAAGTTGAATAATTTTCTCAGTCTATGACTCAGTCAGTGAATATAACTGAGGCATAGCTTAAGGAGTCTGATATCTATAATTCAGGGTATCATGTAATTTTGACTTTTTCACACAGAGAATCTGGGAGATATTCACACTCTAACAACAAACTTTTTAACAAAATTTTTCCATTTGAAAAAGACAGGCAACAGATCATAGCAAACTAAGATTCTCAATGGCACACACGTGAACACAGAGCCTGTATTTAAATCAGTCACTAGCAAAAGGAAACTGGCTCCATGCACAGTTGCAGGGTCATATCTTTTTTGGGGAGGGGGGTGGGGCTATAGTACATGCACATGGAACAATCTAAGCCTACGTCGTGTTCCAATAAAATTTTAGCAAAAATGCCTCACAGATTGCCTAAAATGGCACTCCCTTCAAGGTTTTCAAAATTCCTACTTTCAAAAAAAGAAAAAAAAAAAAGATATCATATTGTGCAACTACAGTAAGGAAAGGGGGGCGGGAGAGAACTAGAGAATATTCTTGAAAGGGTTGTGGCCTCCTGGTCCCCTCCACCCACCCCATAGACCCACACCTGAGTGGCACCATATTTGCATTAATCTCAGAAAATTTAATGCAATTTTATTTTAGTTGATTACTGTAAAAATTCCTCCACAGACACCCAGATGGGGTAAAAGAATTAACTTACAGAAAAGAATGATCACAATAATCTTACCTTCACCAAAAGAACAATAAAAAGGAAAAGGAAAGCAATATCATGCTAAGCACATGAATCTATCTAAACCTAAACTTTTATAAAATGTGCCAAAAAAGTTATTCAGAATGATAGGACCAAAGATCTTAAAGGGAGAATACAGTGACCCCAATAAAGAATTGTATAGTATCCTATTTCCTGAATGAATCTTGAGAATCATGTGACAGAATTTTTTTTCTTACTCAACTGTAAAATTTACAAGGAGCAACTGCTTGGTTTACCTTGAATATGCAATATGTATGTCCTAAAAAATTGCAAAAGATACTTGGAAGGGAAATACAGTAAAACCCTGTTTATCCGAACACATTGGGACCGAGGGTAGTTCGGATAACGAAAAAATTCGGATAAAACGGAGTTCCGAGTTTTTGCCTCAAGTACGGTACACTGGGTCCATAAGACAGTGTGTCAACACATTTCCAAAATAAATCCGAAAAAGCTAAAAATTACAGACAAAATCCACCAAAATATTTCCTTCCTATTTTTGGTGACCGATATGATATGGCAAATAAATTTTAGCCTAAGACTTCTAAAACAGAGATTTTGTTCCTAAAATTCGAGCCTTCGCTCTACTGAATGACCAATGCTTTCTACACACTGAGCTTTTTAAGTACGTAGAAACAGGCACTAAATGAGTGTGTGGCTAAAGAAAAGCTGGAACGATCTGGAGAGGTATCTAGAGTACAAATTCGGCATGAATTTCCAAAAATGTTAGAGACACATGTGCAGGAGACTCTCAAAGAGCAATTCGCAATGTTTTTGTAAGGTCTACTTTCGTTATTTTTAGGTATGAGCTCACTACATTATTAACTTTTCAGATTTAGTGAAACTAGGACTTATGCTAGCCTAACATATTTTTGTATAGGAGGATATGGAGCCTATACCGACTCATGGCTTCTAACAAGAATTTCCAAGCAAATACGTATGATATTTCTTCCAAATTTGACAAAGAGATAACAGATTGTTTTCTATGTCCACATGTTGGTATTTGTAGCCATCGTGACATCTTTCCATGAATTTTCAAGTCCCGAGAAAAATTAGAGCATTTCTGCAAAAAATTTACGTGAGTTTTGCCTTGTGAAGCACTGAAAACTTGCCGGATACTACCATAATTGTGTTGAATACTATTGTTGTTGAATCTGACGGCTAGTTCGGATAAACAGGGTTTCGGATAAACAGGGTTCGGATAAACGGGGTTTTACTGTAAGAAGAAATTTGTGACATTTAGCTATTGTTTCAAAATAAGTTCAGGATGACTGCATTTGACCTTTAAAGCTATGAAAGTATAAAATCTGTTAATTCTAGCTCTTTAAAAAACTAAACATAATCAAGTAGGGTACCATAACTGAGTAACTGAAGTTATCAAATTGCTATAACTTCCCCACTCATGACCCACTTTCAACAGCCCTGTGTTTAACAGCCTAGCTGTCATGCTAAACCATGATACCTGCTAAATTTCCTTATACTGTACTGCAGTGGAAAACAGATCAGAATAACATCTTTTCCAAGCAAAAGTCAAAAAAGGGCACAATTTCAAAATCCAAATGCAGTACATACACATACAAATACTACAAGGGACAAAATAAAAATGTTAAAAGTAAGAAAACTCAGGATGAATTTTCAAATAGCTACACAATTAGCAAGTAGCTGAAATAACACCTGGCAGATTCTCAGTTTGGTAAGTTTTGTTTAAAGAAAGAACAGAATATTAAAGAATCCTATTGTTTGTAAGTTCTATCTGATGTTAAGTCTTTTAAACCCAGCTATAAAATGTATGGTACTGTAGATTTGCTATTACTTGGTTTTTCTTGACTAAGAAATTGAAGTAAAGTCACAGGGTAAGATCAAATGCCATACATTTAAACAAATTTTGAAGTACTGTTCTTGCTGTTAATGAATGTCAGATTCAAGTCTCTTTCAAATCTTGGTCCAAAGGTGCTTTTTTTTCCATTTACATGTGCATAGATTACCTCAAATCAAACATTACCTACACTCAATTGATGTAGAATAGACTAAATGTAGCTTCTCATTTTATTTGTTTGTTTATTTATTTTTTGTTGTTGCTATTTTAAGTTTAAACATTCTTCAGTTAATGGCAACACTTGTACTTTAACAAGTTGAGTTATTGTGTGTTCAATTTCACAGTACTGCATAGTCATATATTCATATACATGCTACACAGTTAAGTATGGTATGAATTTACAGCTCATTTTTATCTGTATATATATTTCACAGCCTACTGAAAAAATGCACATATATTACACCATGACAATTGGAAACTCTCCATCCATAAAATCTTTAGGGGAATGCTTCTCCTTCTAAATTCTGAAGAATATTACACAGATCTGTACCTTTGATGTAGTTTAAATGCCCTAAGCTTTTACTCTGTGTTGTCATGCATACAGCACAATACTACAGAGACAAGAGCACTCACAGTAGTACAGCAAGGGTACATTATGTTCTTGAGCAGTAGATATTTAAAGTAATATACGTCCACAGTCTGTGTTGCCTAATATTGGATGTACTTCCACAGTCTGTGTTGTCTAATGTTGAATGCGAGATGTTAATTCTTATATTCCCTTAATATCATACGAACGAATGATTAAATCCATTTTCTAGAGTGTATAATATTTGTCCAAGCACAATTTAAATGGATGAAATAGAGAATAAAGTGAAGTTTAGCATCTATAGGTATTGCAGTGTACTCAAGAAAGGGGGCAACTCATACAGATAAAACATTGCAGAATAATTGCAGAGGATGTAGTTACTGGAAACAGTATTTATCACAGAAATCTGGGAGAGAGAAGTTATGTATCATACCTATGGTTCAAACAGCATACAATCACTCTCCTTCACATAAAATGCAAACCCAACCTGCCCATCATAATATCCATATTCCCCCCAAATCATCAATTTTAGCAAAAGTTTGTTTTTCCAAGAGTTGTCATAGACTTAGCTCTAACAAAAGAATGTGTGAACATTTCAACAATATTTAGAAATCAGTTTATTCAGAGACGATGTGTTCAAATCATCCGGATATTACAGTCTGGCATGTTCATATCAGTCAATAAATGTAATTTGCCAGCTGAAAGGTCTTCCATACAGTACATTCAATTACAATATAACCAATGTATTCCTTTAACCTCACCAAAACTACTGTATATCAGTGAAAGCTTACAAGAACCAATTTGATGCATATAGTGTTAATATTCAAACACTATACAGCACAAAGAATTTTCTTGTTTCAAAAGATGAAGTACATACTTTTTTGCCTTGTCTAGAAATAAAGTCCCATTTAATACCATTCAAACTATATATCACAAGGGATGACTGTCTATTTGTTCACAATGTGTGACAATTGAACTGTCAAAATAATTCTACTTGTCAGAAACTGATTTCACTGGAAATCTACAACTAAGGTATGCCTCATAAGGAGCACATTACTTTTTCCCAGAAAACTGTGGGAAAAGATAATGGCTCTTTAAATGTCACATCCAGTGACTGTTTTATTGAATGATAGCTTATTTGGAAAATGTATCTTGTTGTACTGATAAAATAATAAAACATCCCATGGAATGAACAGATCATGCGGTCTGAATTGGAGCAGGAGTCTGCAGTAGACTTGCTTTCATTTAAATTCTGACTTTACAGTGATTTATTCTGACTTAATTCTAATTGTCATTAAATAGGCTTACTGTTAAAAGCACTTACTATTTGGAACCTTTTAGCAAAATGTGTTTTACAAGTAATTACTATTGACTGAAATAATGCACTTTTCTGTCTACTGACTAAAGGGAACAATACTCTTTGAGTTACCATGGTAACACTGATCAAAGCCATTAACTTATATTCATGTGGAACATGTCAGTAAATGTACATATATAATATAGACCATGACATACATACATAAAGTAAAAACCCCACAAACAAGTTTACATTTATCAAAGAACTTACAAGTTGAGAAAATTTTCCTTTTTCTTCAGAGACCTGCTTTTCAAGATTGTCACAAACCTTCCTCTGTTGGCTAACTTCAACTTCCTGGAATGAAGAATAAAAAGAAGTTTTTGCATTATTTCACATGAATCTAAATACCTTGCTATGTTTTGTGAAATTTATTTGAAAAGAAATAGCAATTAGAATGCATTTCTCAAATTTCTCATTGTTTGCATAAGGCAAAGCCATGTATGATACCCATACTTTCTTTAACAAACCCACAAGTTAAAACAGTTGAGTGTGGCAATTCCTGGCACTGCTCTTCATTACCGACTCTATCCTGGCTTCCATTACAGCTTTAGACTGGAACACATTAATATCTTGCCTTTGGAACCAAAATCTCAACAATCCCTCAACCTTCCCCTACCAAAAAGTACTTTTTTGGGGGGGTGGGGGGGATTTCACATCCGGATTCTGAGACGTAGTGTCAGTACTAAGATGCAGAACTTTGTGAGCTGAAATGCGTGAGGTATATTAAGGAAAGACTCTGTGGTATGGAAAGAATATTGCTCTACATTCATATGAACAGTACGCTAAAAACTGCTTTACTACCACTGTGCTACACATTTTATTTTGTAGTATCTTTAAAGTAAATCAACTGTTTCATACAGCTTGAATTCTTTTCAGTAAATACATACCCACACTGAAAATGTACATTAAAATAAAAAGGCACACAATCAAACACAATCGTGAATGCCATCTCCTATAAAGCAATCGGGGGAGAAAGGTTTGAAAAACAGATATACCCTGGGACGAAATAAAGAATGAGTACTTTTTAAAGCTTTTCCACAACCCCACCCACCACCCCTCCACCTCACATCCTGGCCCCAGCTGGAAAAGGCATGTGCATGAGTTGTGTCCTTAACAATGAAAACTCTTTTCTTGATATTAAGTCAAAAGCATCTCAGGAACAGATTAATTGTAACTGAGTATTTGAAGCATCTCGTACGGATGGCAATACTTTGAACGAATGCTTCCATAGCATTTGGAGGTGTGCACCACTACAGTAAGCTTGTTATGGGTACATTACACTTGTTATGGTGTGCAGAAATGTATTTTGAAGTTTTCATTCCCTATTTTCAGCCAAATGTTTAGAACCATTCCCAGCTGGCAGTAAACACCATAGCAACTTATACTTTCCCAATGTGACAAATGGAACCTAACCACATTTCATCAATTTTTATCAGCCTTTTAGACAGAAAAAGATTCAAATTTGTTCATCTATGAGGCCTGAGCATATCACATTCACAAAAGAAACCCTGAATTTCTACCTTAAATGTAGATTGCTAAATATTTGATTGAAGAAGGGAATACTTGATATAGTACCTTCCTAAAGAAACCTTCTCTAAGTTCTAAGATGATTACCATAAAAAGCAGAACTAACAAAACAGATCAATCAGCAGCGACGAGGAACTTTATTATGCCCTTCCTGCTGTATTCTCATTTTAATATTTTCCCATCCATCAAAGCATAGCCTCCTCTAAGCTTGCAACAATCACTGAGGCATGCTTCTGGGCTAAATGCTGACTGCCATGCAACTAGCATACCATTTTTCTTTTTCTTACAATATTTGTGGCCGAATGAAACTCAGCTTCATCCAATTTGTCCATTTGATACGCTAATTGATATTCCCTTGAAAATATTGTCGGTAAAAAAGGGTTATATTTATAGCTGTAACAGAAGAAGCAATTCACACCAAACTTTTGAGGGATTGGATTTTCATTTCTCACGTGTAGAGAGATTAAATGGTGTTCGTGCAGCAATCTAGAGATAGACGAATTGCCAAAATGTAGTGGATATAGTTGTATGTTGTTTCTACTATAAGCATCTGACGTATCTGACAGGTTTTGCATGTTTACTCCTTCAAACATTCTAGAACCTTAAAGAAGGTCATTCAATTACTGAATCCACTTGATTTAACTGGTTCCTATATCATACTAACATCTGGCTATTAATAAATTCAACTTTTACGAGATTAGAAATAAAGTATTAGAGTTCTTAAGCTACGCAAAGGGCAGACTGGTCAGTTTAATTAATCAAATGACCACTTTGGCAGAAAAAAAGGCAAAACAAAGTTGTGGGGTTCTCAAGACTGAATGACCATTAAAATGTTCACTCATCACTATTGCAATCAATTTGAATATTAAAACAGCAGGAACACCATTAAGTACTGTAGATAAATACCTTTGAAAGCTTCATTCCTCATGTGTAGATATTCCTGTAATATGTACAGGCATTGAGAAGTTTTAAGTTTTTCCACATTCTAAAATAAATTTACTTTGTTTCCAATGGTTAAAAATGTTTCTTTGTGTGTGATATTGTAAGGCTGTACTGATTTTTTTACAGTTTGTAATTACAATTATGGTAATTTTTAATAGTAACTGCCCCCTTTTCCCTAATACTGTAATTTTATTTAAATGCATGGTAAAGCTTATTATAATGCACACTTTATACTTAATTCACCATGTATACTTCGTATAGGTAGTGTACCTCTCAATCTCTTCTCATTCTAGCCTTCTAAAAGCAGTTGCATCGTAATTCTGATGCAGAAAATGGCAGCCGTAAATCCAAAGATACCTCAATGGATGATTGGAATAAAGTACTTTGACAATTTGTAATGCCTGACATTAGCAACTAGACCGAAGTCGAAGAAATTTTACAAGAAAGGAAGGAAAGAAGCACTATTGATTGAAACAAAATGGCTCTGTTTGCCGGGGGCTACAAAAAAATGAAGCTGCCACCGATTTTCTATACAGGTATAGAGATGTGTCTTGATAATTCTGATCACAGGTGAAGGATTTGAAACCTTCAGGGCATGAGTGCGGCATTTTACTTCAAGAGAAGAACTTCTAATTAGAGGAGCTTTATATTAATAAGCCAAGTCATAACTCAATAGATGGCAACTTGGGGAACACTTTAGGTGAGCAGTCCTTTGACCAAGATGAGCAATTACAACAAAAGGTGGACAACAAATTACTGATCAATATTGAGGGTACAATTTCCTGTAGTTTTGTCCAAATTTTACAACTGTCTGAATGTTTCATGTATTTTACGGAAAGTTTGTATGGTAAACTGAGAAATTTTAGCCTCTTATTGGCCTCTTGATACAACAAGAGTAAGTTCTTGATCTCTAGCTAATCTGAAATTATGCTTTGGAGGTAGAACAGCATGCCAGGTGTTTTTATAAATTGATACAAACATATTTACACGTTTGGAATTTGAGATGTGAAGATGGGCATCCTTGTTTTTTAACATAGACTGGTCTTCAATGGAACAGTATCATGGTGAATAAGATGTGATTCAGTGTTGTCCTCAAATTTATTGAAGGACAGATACACAGTGCACAATATAACTAGAATGCAAGGCATTCACACTCATGGCTACCCAGATTGCAAACATGGTAAATTCAAGGACTGCATATGTCTCACGCACCATCCCTACTATCATAGGCATACGGGAAGACATCTCACGGGGGTGGGGGGGGGGGAGGGGAAGGTGTTTGCCCTGAAAATTTTGCAAATTGTCCTGATTTTCCCTTTTACCAAGATAGCACTCAGGACGGGTCTGGAGTGCCCCCCCCCCCCCCATAAACTATAAAGAAATACTATTTCGGGAGATATTATTTTGTTGTGCAACTAATACGCATTCTGCCCGGTTGGCAATAAATGCTGCTGCCTGCCACACTGCCCACTGCACTGCCCCCTTGCCCTGAAAATACAAGTGTCAGTGCCCTGAAATAAGCATTTTCCCTGCTCTGAGAGGGCTGCAGCCCACAGATCCCCCCACCTATGCCTACTGTTCCCATACCCAAAGTCCATGTTGGGACAGACCACACATGACCTCAAAAGGCCCTGGCCAAAGTGAATTACAAAGATGAAGCAAGTAACAGGAGACAAAACAAAATTTACTGACAAAATCTGCAGGAAAGAAAAACAAACTTGATTGACAAAATCTGAAGGAATAAAATCTGACAACCTACTGTAACTCTCAGGAGTTTGAACTCAGGACCTCTAATATGCATGGGAGGCTTTCAAGAGCATATTCCACTGTGCCACAACTTTTCTGTCATGATTGGGGTTTTTATATTATATACACACAGCCTTCACAGCATGATTAAAGTTGAATGATTAAAGTTTCATAAATGCTAGTGAAGAGCTCAATGCTGTTGGCTACAAACTGAAATTGTACAAATGTACAACCCTCACTTTTAGATGGTCACGAAACGACACAATTTGTAAGGATGGCCTGCAGCAGAGTATGGTTAAGAACACTGGCCTACACCGGTATACAGCAGTACAGTAGCATGCTGCTTGAAGCAGTACTGTTGTTGGCATTGCAGGTGCCTGCAGTTTTATGGAAATGCCGAAGATTGTGGGCAAAAAACTCTAAAGAATTCCCAAAGGTTAAGTACGAAATGCTTAACTGCAACTTGGGCAACATATAAACAAAGAATTTAACAAACGTTTGAAACAAATCAGCCAGCTTGGCTTTAATTTCAGCCTTTCTTGACTTTCAATATTATATGTGTTAAATAGAAAACAATGTAAAAAATTAACAAACTGGTGGTGTTTATCATGTTTTTGAATGGATGGAAGCAATCCCAAGATTGTTTCAATTACTGGGTGGGTACAAAGTTCCCAAGATCTTTAGAAAATTTCCAAATGCTGGCACCATTGGAAAATCCTTTCAGGTATGCATACATGCAAGAGCTGTTACTGATCATTACTTATAAGTAGGACAACCTAGTTCTGTACCAAATACTCCATGACAAAATCCACAAAACTCCCTGGTTTAGGAATCTACGAGCCCCAATACTTACCTTGTATTTACCTGCCTACTCAAAGGAGGCCTAACCAACATAAAGTCAATGGAGGCCTTATGCCTACACACTGCCGAAAAGGCGGGAAAATAATTCTTTAAAAACACCCAAAGGGAAGAGTTTACTCATCCGAAAACCGCTTCGGGACGATTGGTGAAAATCTGAAGCTATATCTTTTTGAAGAAAAATCTGAAAACAGCAAAATCCCTTGCAAAACGGTCAAATTCTTAGCCAGGTGAGAAAACTGCAACGTAGAGTTTTGGCAGGCAAATGAAGAATTGAGAAGCCTTGACCCCTGGAGGGATCTCTTCCACTAAACTATCTTTCATTTTCCAGGTAATACTGTGGATAAGTGAGGGTTCCTGTGCATATATAAATAGGGGGTAAGGAAGAAAGACTTCTTCGTTGATATCATTCAATTTTAACAGTCGGTCTTTTCATATTTGCACTAATTGCTTTGCAACTAGTTGTGCAATATCATTGTTCAGCTCTTTATCTAAATATTGCTGTTAGCTAGGGGAAAGTGACAACTGTGCATGGAACGGCATTCTACAGAGATGGTAACATGTGGCTCACAATTAGAATTAGACCTAGGTTGCTCACTTAAGAGGAAGTGCTATATAGCATCTACAGACTAGAAAAGAAAATTACATGTGGGACTTAAACAATGACTGTGACAAGTCCAAAACATGACTGCTATATTTCGCTGTTCGCTCGTAAATACTTCTGTCAGTCTTTATTTAGAGTTGATTGTGTTCTTAGATACAAGATCTCTGATGAAGTGGGAATACCTTGATGGCCATAGTTCCAATTCCAGGATGAAATGGTGGTACAGGGTATTTCTAACTCTACAAAAAACGATATTGAGCAGACTCAACTACACACTGCAATACCAAACAATACAATACAATATATCCATACTGACAGCAAAGTGTGAATATCCTATCACAGAAAAAAGTTAGACACATATTTTTTCACTATGAGGAATAAATCAGAGAGTGTGGACTGTAGACAAATCTGTTTTCCATTATCCAAGCTCAGATAAAGTCTTCATACCTAAATCACTTCTATGCTTTACATAAATTACAATAACTGCCATTGTGCACTAAATTCACCCTGAGGACAATTAAACTAGCTGCTTCAATTTGCAGTCTACCTGATGTTAAAAAATCATCTCTAAAACTTAAAAAAAGAGAAGACTTTGCTATCATTACTTAACTTTCCTCTGGAGTTCTTTACACATGAGGAGTGCACAATAATAAACTTCTTTATACCCCTCTGTAAAAATGCAACTTTGAAAGGAATTAGTGCTTGCTCAGTCATAAATGTCACTGTTGATCAATGAAGACAGGCCAGGAACCTTGCAAAGGTGTATTTGTCTTACGGAGACAATCCCAACAGAAAGCATCCGAGAAAGACCAATTTAGCGAGTTGAAATTTAAGATGAGCTAGACATGCAGGCCATTCTGTGGGGTTTATGTTTGGGAATATATGTCGTGCTTCATGCAAGTTTGACTAATCGTCTTTACAACAAACGAGGCAAAGAGCAAGTTGACATTTGGAATGATGGTAAACTCTGCCAAACTACCTTGATGATTGGAGCAGCTTTAGGTATTTATTTACTCTGAAATCTTATCATCATAATATGACTCCTACAATCTGAAGACTGTAATCACCTCCTTCTACTTTTAAAAGCAAAGGCCATTACAACTTAGTACCTCATGTTCTGTAGACAACTTTTCATAACCAAAAAAAAAAGAAGTAAAATTAAATAGAGTAACTAGCAAAATGGAATTAAGTTCCAGTTTTCAATTAATACAGCATTCAAAACAAAAAATATAATATCTGCATTTGCTTGCAAGAAGAAACCTTTTCCACCCTTTATGATTTCTCTGATTGGATGAAGAGCAACCCATCAGAAGACAATGGACAGTACCATACTTAACATAATGGGTTTACCATTAGATCAACTGATAGGCTAAGTATCTATCTTTTAACTATACAAGACTAACTATTTGAAATACAAAGGCGGCATAGAATTTACAAAGAAACTTTTAAGTCTCACTGCTGCTTTAATGAAACCTGAGGACAAATAGTGTATTGTGATAGCCCCTGGAAAATAATGACTTGTTCTTTTATATTGCTTCCATACAATCATGGGCATTAGTTTCTAATTTTAGTGGAAGGAGAAAAGATCAGAGTTTACTAGAGAAAATTGAAATATGGAAATCAATACAAAGCACAACCTAGTATCTGACAGTGTTCGAAACTATCATACATGATTGAAACTTAGACCAACTGGTGAGAAGTAAAATCACTTTTCCAAGAATTTTTCCTAACTGTTATCTAGGGACCTAGGTTTATGATAGGACTTGCTCCATGAAGTATTCCATTAAAGGAGCCATGATATCACTTTGACAAATACATCAGCAATGGTTTTCATTTCACAGCAAACAGATCCAACCATTACATTTAAGAGCGATCTTTACCTCTCTGACCTTCCATGGAGGATACACAAAGAAGGGCCTATAGTTGTCATTGATATTTCACTTGCAGGTAGGAAAAATCTATGATTCAATTACTCAAAAGCTTGAACGGTCTTAAAATATTTACTTTTTGATAAAAGATGGGATATCGCTTAAAATGGCTGCTGGTTTGGAATTCATTACAAGAAATGATATGAAGTTTAACCATACTAATAGCTAGGTTCAAGACTGCATCCTTTAAAGTTCTCAAACAGAACTAATACAGAATGCAAATTTGCAGTGCACATGTACAGTATAATATTTCATTGATATCATTTTCAATTTTTTTTACGAGGATACCTCAGAAACATACAGTCATCAAATGAAAGGATCAGTTGATGGTCATTCAGAAAGAGATCTGATGCAAGGCAGAGAAAAAATAACAAACAAATGAGTAACAAATGAAACCATAAATAAAAAAAAAAATCATAATAAACTTTATAAAAGAAAAACATTTGCAATGGATTGTTTTCCCCTTGATATCATTTTCTGTCTCCATGAAAATGGTTTCTCTTTAATAATTTATCTCCAAATACAATAAGTTTCTCATCAACTGTCTCTTCTTAGTCTCCCACCTCAAATGGGTAAATAAGTTTAAAATAACTCAGGTTTATGATATGATTTAAAAATGTGCAGACTGAAACTGATCAAAATTGCTCTACATAATAATACCTAATTCTTAACATGCACATTTTGATCACAGCTAGATTCATGGTAAATTAACTTATAATCTTACAGGTATGATCAAAGGGATAGTGATAGCAGAATGTTGAAAGTTGTTTAACATGTACACAAAATGAAAATGTCCTTGTGCATATTTTCTTTTTGGGACTTGATTAACTTGCCTCTGGTATAAATTAGAATGCTAAAAATATACTGTAATGCCAATAGTATTAAAGAGAGTGTATACAGCTGAAAATATCAGTACAGATCGAAGTGTAAGAAAGGTAAAATTACACATTCAGACCTGTAACTGGGTTGTGAGAAAAATGATAAAAGAGAAACATATTTCTTGGACCACTCCATTTTCTCAATGGCTTAAATCATCCTCTTAAGAATTCTTCCCAACAGTACCAAAAACAGATTATAGTAAGGAGATGAAAATAAAAAAAGTTGAACAAACTGCCAACGAACTGTAATCAATGAATTGTATGTAGACATAGTATTTATTATAATAAAGCCCTGGAACAAAGTACCCAGACTTGCTTTACAATTGGAATTTCTGAAACTTAAAGGAGACCAGTCATAATTTTGCCAGACAGCATTTTTGGTAACTTTAATTAGAGTCAAATCAGTGCTTACTTATATTGATCGCATATAGCACATCACAATGTGTTTCAGACAGTAGAAGTTCAGTATGCACATTTTATTTTTTAAGTGATTCCTCCTATAAAGCTGACAAATTTTCAGTGTACCACCCAAAACATGTGATGACCTTTGCTAAACCACCTTTAACCCCAAATTGCTATTTCAACCTTGACAATTGTGACAGCCTTTTTGTGCCATAATATTCACATTTTATTGGATGCTCCAGCTGATGAGGATAGTGCCTCAAACTGTATACTAATGACAGATGTTCATCTACTGATGATGGTTTTGGATGGGAAGAGAAATAGCATAGGTGTAGGAAGCTTTTTGAGACGGGGGGGGGGGGGGCTGAACCTTGTTTTGGATCGTGCTCCTGGGGAGGGGTCTAAGGGGAGGGGGTGTCCCCCTTGCCTTTGGAAAATTTTTGGTATTTGAGGGTCCCCAGATGCAATTAGGTGCAACATTTTGGAACACTTTAAGGAAAATTACTGCAAATTTTTGACATTTCTTACAGAAGAGACATATAAGGGGTATTTGCCCTTGGATCTTGGGGGTAGAAGCATACTTCAGCCCTCACCCCTGCCCCCTGCTTCCTACGCTTATGAGAATTAGGGCAGTCCAGCCAACAAGATGACAGAGGTAACTGGAGACATGGAGGTTCAGAAATGCAAATATGTGATGTATCAATTAAGGGGCAAGCACTAGCAAGCACACACAGTAAGTACAGCTAGGCAAGCTGATGGGGAAAGGAGGGGAGAGAGGGTGAGGAAGGCATTATGAGAAAATACCCCCAAATATGCCACAGCTACAATATAATTTCAGTGGCACATACTACTGTATGTTAAATCCATTCAGATATCCTCCAAATACAGACATTCCCATCTTCACATACTGTATGATTATGCTTCCAACTGGCTTGTAAGTTTATAAAGTGAACTGTAGTGATATCATGTGCCTTACCTAATTGCCACTCCTGCCATCCTTACAAAGAAGAAAACATTCTCCATTTACAGATTGTTCAAACACTTAAATGTCTAAACCAGTCCTGACACACTTCACATGTAAAAGAAATCGCTACATTTACTTGCATCAACTGTTGCAGAGTATACTCAAAAATGGCCAATATCAAATATTAATGCAGTTATATCTCAAGTAACTCAAAAACTTCAGTATAAAGTCAGAAGAGAAGCTGGAAATGGTCTCTGTGTCCTGTCAAAAAAACAGTCTTTGACAGCAGACACATATTCAAGCAGCAACAGCTGTGTCTCATATTACTATTTTCATGCAGACCCAAGGACGTCACCATTAAATTCTTTAACTCTTACTTCAGATTTGAAGGGCCTCTGCTTTCCTGTGAATTTTCAGTACAATGCAACTAGCACCTAAACAGAAGACATATTTTGACATTCAGTAGTATCGACCAATTACACACATGCATTTAAGAGCAGTTTGAATGAAGAGTATGTGGTTGCAGGTTATCCAACAGGACATTCTCTTTAAGGGGGTACATGCATATGTGCTCAAATGCTCTGTATTTCTTCCAGCAAGTGGGGGGGGGGTGGGGTGGGGCAGGACAGGGTTGGTATAGAGGAAGGTGAAACTTAAAAAAAATCCTCACAGTTCAGTCAGCCTGATCTCAATAAATCAATATAGGAATAATATATTCAAACTTTGAATACGAGCATTTCGGTACTCACTTTTTCCACATTTTTCCACATCAGTAGTGGCATAGTACTGTACTTACTGTACACTACATATAAACTCATTAAAAGGGTGCTGAATTACAACTGAATGAAGTCTGAAGTTAGTCAAAGGCACAGTTTCAATTTTCATCTATGGATGTGTCAACCCAAAAGATATGGAGACATTTTATTACATGGGAAATATAATTACTGAGAGACCACCAGCTTTATACAGTCAACGGCTTCAACGTCATGTGCTTTTCTCCCCTTCTCCTCCAGGCCCTTAAAAAACTTTTCATGGAGCTATTTTCTTTGTTATATTGAAAAGAAATGTGATCAGTTCAATTCTATATGTACAATGTTTTTTCATCATCACATCACTTCTCCGACTGCTTTGAATACTCCCATATTTGTCAGAAATATTACAGTGTACCAGACCTGAAGACATTGTTTGAACACACGGACCCCAATCTTATCTTGGATTTTCTCAAAGAAAGTGGCCTTTACAGGAAGTTTTGACATGACCCCGCCCCATTTGCTTTTGTCAAGACTTTAGGATTTTGCCCAATGTTTTAATTCTTTTTTAGTTTTAGTTTTACCCTACCTTTACCCTGTTCTATCTAGCTGACACTACATAACACATTCGTGTTGATGTGTCGTTAAATCCAGTCTAACTAACTAACTAACACATCACTTCTCTTTAAGTAATTAAGGTAGAAAATTGTTACATTTGTCTATAATTTGTAGTTTCCCCAAAACAAATTGGAAATTTTATAAAGAGAGAGAATGTTTATTGGCTGAAGAATAAATGCTAAATAAAAAACCATCCCCAAGCTTGTGGTTAAAAAAACCTGAATGAGCAAGTTTGTAACTTAAGAACCTTTAAAGCACATTAAATTTTCATGTATTCCTTTCTTTTCCTGCATACACGATCCATTATTTTAATAAAAAATGAGGAAACGAAATAAATCTTATCAACAATGCTAAAATAATCACATGATTTTTAGACTTATTAGGTTATGTGGAATGTTCAAGATTGATGATTACGTCAGAGTTGGATTACATATTTCACTTACGATGGTACATGTATTATGAAAAGGTTTAATTAAGACAGAAACCCAATACTTTAAAATTAACCTAAGTTGATAAAAAAGTGACAAAAAATGTTAGAATGGAGTCGTTATTACGGGGGCGATGAAAGTTTCATAAAAGATGATTGATGAGGTTGACCTTTTCATTCCAATTTAAGCATTGCAGGTATGTTTATACAATACAATACTATTAGCAGCATTATGAAGTAAAATAGTTGTGGGGAGGTGTAATAAATATACCTTCACTATGACATAGAAAGCCTCATGTGAGTCACGAAAGTTCTGATACACAGAGGAATTCACAAAAATAAATAGCCAATTCCAAATGCTGAGAAATATACTGGGTGGGTTACATTATGTCATAAAAATTTGGGGGCATGAAATAGACTGGAGAAGGCAGATTTTGAATTATAACTCGAAGTTGTATAGACTTCATATGCTTTATCTTAGGATTGCAACTTAAAGACCTAGCTCCGTTATGTATGATAAAGGAGATACTGGGAGACATACCTTCAGTAATGAAACAATATGACAGATATTTTTTAGAGAAGAAACATGTCTTTGTGAGTCAGATTATATCTATAACATAGTCTTGCAACTTAAAACCTACATCTAGTATAGCTGATGTGAGATGTGTAGTCACTAAGCAACATTATTATTTAATATAAAATTAAAAGACAGAGGAGGCAGTAGGAATATAGTAAATAATAGAAAGAATATCTCATTGTAGTTGATGTATCACTGAAAATCTGAAAAAATTACATTGAGACTAAAAAAGAATTAAGTAAAGAGATAGAGAGGGAAAAAAAAACCAAACAAACAAACACACACAAACACAACAATGGGAAGAAAAAACAAGCATCACTACTACTGAGTATGCTATTCATATGACTTACAAATATATGACCACAGTTGGTTACACCAGTGATATTGCTATTAAAGAATAAATTATATGCACTGGCAATGTCCTAACTATTTAATATTTTTAAACTCTAAATATGTTAAATTCAAATATCCAATATCCTTTCCAATTCCTGATTAGCCCTTTTTGATCAAAAGTGCCAAAATCAAATTCAAAACATAGATATTTAAAATCAAATAAAACTGTAAATAAAAGAAGAAGACATAAAAACAATTATGGGTTACTTACAACTGATATTTTGCATTCACAGTCCCGTATATCTGTTGTTGATAGAATTTTACCAGGTATATTGTTGTTGAGGTAATTCTGGCTTGTAACTGCCATTCTACAGGTGTTAACCAGAGGCATTCCTAACTTTTCACTGCCTTACAAGTCACAAGGCAAAGATAAAAATACTGCCACTTCTACAACTGTACCTTCACAAGAACATAAACGGTCAAAGGTTGCATAAGAATGATCTATCATCCAGCTAGACACTTGTTAAGAGTAAAACAGTAGACATAATGGTATTCCTGGAGGTGTCGCAAAAGTGAGAAAGTATCATGTTACTATGAGTGAGACAACTCTCCAACCTTGACAAGAATTTCGTATACCATCGTGAAATCCACAGTATAGTACTTTTCCAAGGCAAAACTGTAAGATGAGAATGCAGATATTTGTAAAAGCTCTTCGCAGAAGCAATTCACGATTTAATATAGCGAGCAACGAACAACATAAATCTGAGGAGTGTTGCAGGCTGATATCAACTTGCAGAGCAATTGAGAACTGGCTGTGTAATGAGTCTCACAATGTAATGAACAAAAATCCATGGTAAAGCACTTATGGATAAAATTTGAATTTTGACGAAAGTGACACTCACAGTAATAAGAATGGAAATGTATCTCTGGCAACGGGAGTTTTACAGAGCACATGAAGTATCATGAGTATAAAAGGGACATATACATTATGATCAAAAAACAAAAAACATCAAGGGACATTATGAAACAGACGCCAGTTACTGTCAGTGTTGTTGATGGCTAGCTATTTCTTGCCTCCGCGGAAAGGCCATCGGATATTGACTAAAATACCTTTTGACTTTTACCATACATATGGCCACATTGTTCTGACATAGATGTATGACAATCCTTAGGAGACATGACACTGAACTCAAGTCTTACTTTTAAATCTGGTGCTGCTGTAAAAAATTTCTTTCATTCTCAATTAGTTCCTAATCACATCTGGTTGACCATGACTGAGGTTTTATATCAGAATTTCTTACATCTCAAAACCCAGCACTTTTAGTCAGAGACTTAATCCAAGGGAAGCATGCAAACATCTTCAAAAGTTCAGACAAAGAATATGGTGTGGAGAATCATAAACAAGATCATTTTTCAAGGTGAGAAAAGATTAACTACTCTGCTCCTCAACATCTATTGAATTTTCTGGCATTTTCATAAATTATTGCCTATTTGGTGGATGCAACTTCTGACCTTGCAGATCGAACGACATGCAATATGAGACTACACAACAATGCATGGAGCAAAAACACTGCACTTTGTGCACTAATCGTTGTCACCTCAGGAAGATTTACTAAACCAAGATACACTTCAAAATTCTACTTTTAGTATGAAGAGTGGAGAACAACCACATGACTCGGAATAATCAACAAAAAAACAATTTTTTTTATAATTTTATGGGCAGCACTAGAGTTCTTAGAAAAATAAATTCAGCACAGACCATATGAAAGTGAAAGCAAAACTGATGTGGAAGGGATCTATAGTATTATAGCCAAAGACACACATTTTCATTGCAATGCTACTTGAACCACTTTGCTCTTTGATATGATAAAATAATTTTCAGAGGTACAGAAAACAAGAATGATCATCATCAAAGTCACATATCCTACAAAAAAGTGTTGGTATCTTCCCAAAGCAAGACTACAGTATATTGCAACCTTTCTCAAAAGGGAAAAATCTTGGTCTTTCAAACATATAACTCTACTGAAAAACAAAAACTCTAAACACACTGAATCCAAAATGGTCTCATTCAGTTTGTAAATCAAACATTTAAAGCACAGCTAACAGACTTGAAACTGTCTTCTCACAGTATTTAATGCAGTACCCTTCAACTTAAGAGCAACTTGTAGTTTTTCCCCATCTCCAATCAAATTCACAAAATAGTTGCAACAGAATATCAAAGATATGTGACAGTACTCACATATGACTTTCATCCAAGTTACATCAATACCATGCTACAAGCTGTTCAGTTTGTTTGCAATCTAGCATGTCAAGAAGTATCCAGATGAAATTTGTTCTAACTAACAACAACTGATCACAGACTTCACTTGGAATTCATGAAGAATATCTGGATTGGCTTAATGGATGATAACTCACATATGCAAATGAAGCTCGAACTCTGCTTAAAATTCCATCAGAAGCATATGTTATGTGCATCCATGCACTGATTGCTTCTGGCATTATGACATTTCCACCATCTTGTCGCTAGACATATACCATACTGAATCCATGCAAGGACTGGTTGTTTCAGATTCTTCTAAAATACAAGTCTATATAGAAAATACTCTTCACTACATTAAATGAATGCTACTCCCAGAAGGACACAAAGTCTCTGCATCATAAAACTGTACAAACCTCCTATTGTCAACACAACTAAAAATAATCTTTTCAGACAGGCAGAAAAATGTTAATTTCAGATGTGGGGCTCCTTGCCCAAAAATGAATTAATTGCAACTGTAAAGGAAACTAAGAAAATGTTCTATATTGCTAAAATGAATTCACAAATGACATTTTCCATCTTTCTGGCATTTCTTTTGAACAGGACAAAGCTGTTACAATCAAACAACTTCTCCCTCAATTAGATTCTACTAAAGTTTGCCAGGATGAGAGGTACCTCACAGTTCTCCATTAGTGCAGCCACTTGTTACTTTTCTCTTTCGGCAACTAATGATAGAGCACACTCTTTACACGTTCTGTCATTGGCCTCATCCTAGGCTCTCCACTAACAAGTTTCCACATTCAGTTTCAATTTTAATCAGTTTTTCACAGAGCTTCTGCTGAGGTACAGTAAATGAAATGTGAGGTTAGACAAGGTAGAGATTTTCTACTATGATGGCACTGCATTGTGTAAAATGGTGATTTAAATTTTGCCTAAATTACAGTCACCAAACCTGAGAGCTAGGCAAAGTAAAGTAAACAACTACTTATCATTACCGGAAAACAAATTCTATCCTCTGTTGCTCAAAATGACATAGACGATTTCCGCAATGGTAAGATTTAATGCCCTCTCTATTAATAAATTTGCATGCACTCATATATAGCCTTGCCATGATCACTGCTAAGTGCACAGACTCATTGGCAGGATCATTGCAAAGCAGGTTTCTGGCAAATGTTTTATGGATGAGTTATTATGTGGCCAAGGGACTAGTGCGTTTAAGATTAGATCGATATGGCAACGTTAAAAGCCATGTCACGATTTGTTGTGAAAATATCTTGACAGCACACTAAGCACAGTGAGACCCACTGTATCCCCCAGGGGAATTTGCTTAAGTGTTGTGAGACCTCTGAGAGAGTAGTGCCATTATGGTTAGCATGCAAGGATCTAAGCACAACTTGCAGCCAAGACAATGATTAGAGAAAATATGATAGATTTTTTTCCTTATTTTACTGAAGGCCTTTTTGGGTTGTCCTTGGCAACAGGTAGCTAAATAACATTCCACAAGTCTCCAGATGGTTGAGTGAAGGTGGTACAAGCTACATGGAGGACAGTTTATGCTCAATCATTGCATGTAAAAGCTTGGAATTCAATTAGTTTCTCCACTCAATTGCTCCATTTACCGAGCAAAATATTGAGGGAGCAAAATACATATTTAAACTCCAAGGAAACTGTCTCCATGACTATGAACATATATGTTCAGATATATCTCAAAGAGAGATTGTATGGCTTCATGGAATGAAGTATAAATATTATAAAAGATCTGGATGGAAAATTTAACACTTTATTCAAGTAATGTCAAAGTAAATCAAACTGAAGAATTTAAGTTTCAGGTATTTTCAGGATTCAGGCATCTGTGATTCTTCAGCAAATTGCTTGAAATTCATAAAAGGGTTAGACGATAAATGTAACTTCTCTCGTCAATCTTATCTACTCCCACAGGGAAAATTGTATTGAATTTGTTAAACATGAAATGGCATAAATGAACCTTGAAATTGTGCATAAACAGTTGTTCACAACTCAAACATTACGATGTGCAAGAAACTTTATCTTCACCCTTTATGTGGGACAGATTATTAGTGAACTAGCTGCATGTGTAAATGTGAATTAAAATAACAATACCAACAACTATCTCTTCTTTACCTTTTTTTAGTAATTAACCTACACTTTATCAAATGTGACTGCACTTTTGATTCCTTCATTTAAGCACAGACACATACAGTATATGTTTTAAGTCTAAATTGCAAGGGTTACACATGTATGTAAGCTACTTTGTTACCAAAATTAGCAACCCCAATGTGGTCTGCATTGGTTGACTTTATATATTAATTTGTACATATATGTTAGTCATTTTGCAAGGCAAAGGGTTGTAAATTCACCAAAACTCCCTGGTTTGGGAGTCTATGAGCTCCGATAGTTACCTCCTATTTACATATGTATACCTGACTGGTACCTGTGCAAAAGTATAGGGGAGGATCGCACAAAGGCGAAAATCCTCCAGCTAAGATATGGAGAAAATTCTAAGCAAGAATTTTCGACTAAAACAAGAAAGGATACTCATGATTCTCATAGCTAGAGGAGGATGAAAGATGAATTCATACAGTAAGGAGAAAGGAACTGGAATGATCCAAAATCAGATGAAGGAAAATCTTGGAAGGTTTTACCAGACGATAGTCGGAACATGTTTTACACGGAGAAGGAAGAACTAGGTTCTAGGGCGCCCTCAGTAGGTAGGGGATCCCACGGTGTTATTAGGTTTGCCAGACGGTTATTGCGGGCAATAATGGTATACATATGTAAATAGGAGGTAAGGAGGAGCGAAATAGACTCATGCTTTATGGGAACAGCACAATGCAAATTTGAATAAATGCTTCATTAGATGTGCTAAAAGTTACATGATCTACATCAAACTGACATCAAACTGTTAAGACTAAATGATATCCTATATAGTCATCTGGAAAACTGCTACATCAGAGAGAAATGAAATGTCTAGATTCATCACCTTCTACAGTCAAAGTAATGAAATGCAATGTCTGGAGATGATGGAAACCTGAAAGACCTTGACCACATCAGTACTTGATGATGCACCCTTAAGGCGACTATGTACATCTTGATACATCTCTTCATAAGTGTCTTCCCAAGAGAGGGCAGGCAACGAAGTAAGCACTTAAAGGCTCCAACAAAGGTTCAAACCCTGACTGGCACATTCAATTAGATATCACATGTCAAGACTTTTACCTTATAGATAGCTTTATAAACCTTTCCCTAGATGCAGAGTGTCTAAAGACGAGTTTCCAACTTAGCTCAGATGGGACCAATAGTCACTAAATTCATGAATAATTTTAAGCCAATGGTTGATATTTTCATATAGGATGCTCCAAGAAGCATTCCTTCTCGATTCTCATTGCCCTTAATGTTTAGGGGCAAAACAGCAACAGCAACAGCAACAAATTTACAGAATATAACTGAAAAATTAAACTGTTATTGATTACAAAATAATACTTGTAACAATTCCTCCATGCAACAAATTTACCAACAAAATATGAAAGAGGTTGATTTTAAATTTCCTTTTGTAACACATTTGGGACTGGCACAAAGTTATTGTTAGTAGTGTTTGACCGATTATACCACAATTGGCAGTTGCTAATTACACTATTTAATTACACAATTGGGCTGATGTCCAGCACCAATTATTAACATGTAGAAAGGTCATGTTTTCTTGCTGTCTAGTGGAAATCTCTAGCTTTAAATATTTGTTAACACTGTAACAACATGAACCTCACATTGGAGTTGAACAATATTAGGAATAGTTTTGTACGTTCCATGAATGGAATCTTAATCTTTTGTAGAATTTCCGTTCCAAAAACTGAAATAAAAGTCAACCCTTATACAGGGGCTAGCTTGCCTAGGATGTCACAGGCTTAGACAAGGAGTCTGTGGGCCTACGTACAAGGCTCTACCTAGTATTCATGCACTGATCATGTTGGAAAATTCTGTGTAAATGTTTTGCACTGGTTTGCAGTACTACTATATAGTAGCCTATCTGTCTAGTCCTATTAAAAAATACTGTATGCAGCTACCTAAGCGCTTAAGTGCTGCTTAAAATTCCAGTCAATTCATTTGATTTAAGTATCTCATGCTTCCTTTACAATATGAATACATTTTTGTTAAGAGTCCTGCCCAAAAATTAGGTCTAGTTAAAAAGATTCTCCAAATGAAACGTTAAAATAACTCCAGAAATATTCCCATAACAGAATATTCCCATAACAGAGTTGCTGTTATATTCCCATAACAGTATTGCTGTTGTTGATCAGTTACAGTAGCAGCATGGAGTCCATCATGACCAATGTGTTACATAATAGTGTAGGAAAGCACTGCAGTTTGTATTAATGCACACTGTACTGGGTGCACTTTCATAAGAGAACTTCAACTTCTAAAGAAACTTTCTGGGATGAAGTGGACGATACCATTAGCGGAAATTCAAATACAATACAAATACAGTTTCCTACTGTTTCTTTTTTATTTTGGGGAGTAATTTGAGAAGTGCAATGAATTTTAAGTGTCTGTTCTTAAAAATTTTAAACTTTCAACTGTTGCATTTATTCTTTCTTTTTTTTTCATAATTTTTGGAGGGGTTGAATTAAGTATCGTGTCCTTGTATTTTGGTATCCCCTGAAAAGCAGTTATATGTAACCATGTGTGCTTATCATAGGTAATTAAAAGCTTAATGAAAGAAATGTGGAAAGTACCATAATTTATGATGGATTATGAGTCTTACATTTCCACATTTTGAGTTGCACCAAATGTGTACAGATGATATAGCTGGCACTGAAACATAAACAAATGCAGCTAAAAGCCATTGTATAGATCTGCAGTATAATTTGCATGCAGATCGATGCACAGCTTGGTCCATTGAACACACACCTTGCAGTGTGCCCTCTTGAAGTACATAAACTGTGCTGCAGCAGAAATTATGGAAACAACAAATTATTACTATCATTTGCATAGGTTTGAATTTTATTGCAAGTTTTCTGAGTATCAATGCTGATATTTTTGGCAGAAACAGAAAGATATAACATGTTTTGTGTGAATATTAGTGTTTGCACCGGGTCCAAAATTCGGAACCGGGTACCCGAAGTCAATGGTCAGTCAGGTATTCAGGTACTCGAAAATATAACTTCTGTTAGGCTACAAGTTTGTTGTAAAGTCATAAGAAATTTTGCTTTGAACATTGATATAATATAACCCCAATGTATCTTAAGTATGGGCATGACAAGTGTTCTTAGGCGTGTGCGTGGTAAATTTTGCCAGGAAAAAGTAACATGTTAGGTGTTCTGTCACACGTGGAATCTATGTTAGTGAAACTTTGGATCCGGGTAGCAATTTCAGAACTGGGTCCTAATGTTGTCGGTCGGGTACCCGGTGCAAACACTAGTGAATATCAAGGTTTTTGCAGAAGGTTTGAACTGTTAATTAACCATGTTCCTAGTTTTCATATAATAATTAAGTGGTGATAACTGTAATGACAGATTTTACCGATCCCAATTACTTATGGGTTGTGCCACAAACTGCTGCCAATTATCTAACAGATGATCGGTCAGACACTTTTAGTTATACAGTATTATAGTTTGCTTTCACTGGGGAGGAAAGAGTTTTTATTCTACTCCCGGGACCTTGTTACACAAAAGCAATAACAATTGTCCTTAAAGGTTTACCTCTTAAAATGTAACATTTTATAACCGTTAACAATTTCTACTGTATCAACTAAAATGGAAAGTTTTCAGCACTTGAAGCAAACATTTGAATTTTGTCTGAAAGCCTGAAAGTAATTTCCCATTGTTTCTACATATTAAATGAAAGACAAGTCGATGATGGATACAATTCCATGAGAGTAAAAACATCATACTTAAAGATATAGAATACTTTAGTCATGTCCAAATGATCTACTGCTGAGCCATCTGACTTACAAAAGTCTGTATTATTGCTATAAAGTAATTTTTGCATTCCAGATACTGTACTTTGGAGAGTGCAAACACATGATTAGTTATCTTGTGCAAAAATTTACAAAAACAATTTTGAGAGAGTGATTTTATGTTTTAAAGAGTTCTTTCCATAGACCCTTTTCCAAATAGCAACTACAAAGGACTATGGGATAGACTTTAGTACGCATTTGTCCACAGTAAAATGCCATTGATGACAATGACACACACTAAAATGCGATCCCACAATCCTTTGTAATTATTCTTATTTGGAAAAGGGTCTATTGTATAGTCAGTATATGATGTTGTAAAATCTATAGTGAGAGAGTCAAATGATGTGCAAAAAAAAAAAAAACATAGAAGGGCAAACTCTAATGTCCTTTCATTGTCTACTATAGTCTTTTCCACTCATTCCCTGCTGCAAAATCAGAAAACTAAGAAACCTCTTTCTCCATCAGAAATATTATGACAATGCTCCAATTACTAACCATAACAAGCAAGAGAAATTATAAACTACCAACAGAATGTTACACTGATGGTACAGTAGCTGCAATTTGTGGATGGTATTTGACATGTCTAGGCATTAAAACAAAAAATTTGAAAGGACATGAATGTTCACGGTACTATAAATCTTACTGTAATCCTTTTTGGAACTGACTTAATGCATCTCTCAATCATTCCTAATATCTGACAAGATGAATTAGAGTATGTACACATAAGCCACACCAATAGAAAACTTGAAACAACTCAAAGACTGTACAGGGACTTCATTCAAACTTTGCAAAACATAAATCATGCAAAGTATATATTACAAATGAAAATGCGATCTCTGTTACAAATGATCCATCATATGACTGCCTAGCTGAACATCCTCCGGAAGAGATTTTATGGACATGATGCAGAGTTAAATATAAGCCGCTGATAAATCGACAAAACTAAGCAGGGAGAGAAGCTAGGAACAGCAGATCAAACTGACTCAATCCAGAATAGTTCACAGAAGTACAAAATGTTTGCAAGAGCTGTGATTATGCACATGGTTAAAGTGAGATCTAGAGAAATGATATCAATTTCTCTACCCTTTCCAGAAGATTCATAACAAATGTCAGTCCGCTTAATGAAACGTTACTTCCAAAGCTGACATCTGAGTTCAACAACACATCCAATCAATATTATTTTTCTTTCATTTGCGCATCCTGTGCTGTTGTGCATTATGTTTCATCCTTTCAGACACAAATATATTGATCAGTCTCAAAGAACTTTACCCAAACTGACCTCTATGACCTCTCTACCGCTGATCTTAATCAAACAACATATAACAGAAGAGACAAACGATCCACACGATGAAAGAACTATTATCTTTATGTTTCTCTTTTCTGCCAAAATATTTACATTACTTAATCTTTCAAATTCTTCAAAACTACCACAACACACACTGCAACATATGTTAGTCCAGCGTACAAACTAGTCCAAACATTTCAACACACATGTAATGTCTTCAAAATGTGTAATATCTGCTACAAAATAAACTTCAAATCACTGTGCAATGAAACTGACAAGCCTCCCACAAAATCTAGTTCACTGCAGTAAATCAGTTTAACAGCATAACATCCTCACAAGCTGACGCCTATCCGTGCCATTCCACTCCCAAAATTAATCACTGGTCACAGAAGCTGTCCCGAATCAATTTTCTCAAAATACTGGATACTGTTCAAATACGAAATGCAAAAATGGTTTCAGATTAAGTAATACCAAGGCCAGCAACCGTGGGCACAGACGATACTAGAGCATCTTACAACTGGGTCAGTCTTTTAAGGAAGATTTCTAAAAGATGATAAAACAAATAGCACTTGTTGATTTTGGCGAATTTCCCTGTTAAATGCTGTGAAATTTGCTGCAGGCCAATTTGTTTGCTGTTGTAAGTCACCTAGCAATTGCCTAATAGTAAGACTGTCTATGAAACAAATTTGAGAAGTGTCGGAGGATGCACACATGTTCATGTTACCTAAATGGATCATGAGTTCCTAAAAATTCCCATGCCAGAACCTACATGCTAAAACTGACTTGCCAACCAAGGACTAGGGAAGGTGGTGCCCTCTGTTGAAGGGGCCTCTGCAACTGTCCTACTTGTTCATCAGAGTTTCACCATAGGCCTGCTGGGCTTACATACACAAATAGCACGTAATAAGAGGCCATGACGATTCATGTTTTCCTGAGAGCATGCACACTGGCTGCTCTGAGCCAAACCTTTAAAAGTGTACATGTGATAAGTTATCTGAATTAATTTGCCTCGCATTGTTACCATAGAATTTCAAAGAGTTAACCATCTTCTATTTTAATACTAATATGCATTACTTTCAGAACAGTCACACTTCTTATGAATTTCAGCACTAGCAATAAAAGTCCATTTACTAAATTCTCTGAATGATTTTATCCCTAAAGTACTATTTTTGACCAATTTATGTTCATCTAATAAAGATGGTTCCTCCACTGAGAGTCCCAGTGATAGGTTCATGCTTGTGGTTCTAATACTGTATACATTTTTACTAGTTTCTATAATTACTTTTATTTATAATCTAAGCCTTTGCTTCACAATAATTCAAAAACATCAAAATCCCAAAAATTAAAAAAAGAGAATACTGCAGTTAACAGTCAGCCAGAAATGGTTATGACATCCCAAAAGTGCTGGCCTGAATCTTTTCCCACCATTGCACCCAGATTCAAAAGTTGGAAAAAAAGGATATTCTGATTGCTCACTAACTTTGGGACTAATGAATATTCAGTTTAGAAAATCTATTATGTGCTTACTGGATTGTCTGAGTTGAAAATCATATTGTAGTGGAAACTTACTAATGAGGTAAAAAATCACGCTGTTGGTATGAGCCACATTTCTGCACGTGAACTACAAAATGGAGTTTAACCTTTGCCAAATCAACATACATACCCATGCTTACTAAGTTTCCTTCATAAATTCAGAGATCACAATCTATATGCACCACTTCAATAACCCGAACTTATCTATTTTGAGTCTCTCATTGTAAAGTGGGAATCATTTAGTTATATTAAGCTTTCTGTATCACAATGCCCTACTATGGGACTTAGGAGCAACTCTTGTAGATCATGTCTCAGATTTCAGGGAAATGTCTTGTGACCAAATGACATGATGGATTTGGTAGGACTGCCTGAAACAGATGGCAACATTATACTCTTTCCTCTTTCTACAAAAGGAACTGAAGGACAGTAGTGTGTAGCTATCAGAGGTTATTAGTAAAGAAGTTTTGGCCTAGAGAATTTTCAAGATGAAGAATCTCTGTGGGCCTCCCACAAATGGAACTGTCTTCTCAAAGAAGTTACCCTGCTAATATTTTATCACTGCTTCACATTTTACAAGGCTGTCAAACCCAAGAGACAAATACGAACACTAAAAGCTTTCTGATGTGAAACTAGTACTAAAGCTCTTAAAAAGTAGAAGGTACAGTAACAAATAAAAAAATACACAAAAATGGGTCACAAACCCACATAACCGCAGTGAATGTGGAGACAAGAGACTTAAATGCTTACTGTCAACCACCCATAGTCTCACTTAGAATTAACAGACAAGGCTCCAAAAGGTCTCTGATACCATGCTTTTTTTCAGAATAAAATGTCATGCATGTAGGATATCCTTATTCATTAAAGGCTTAAATCATCGCCTGAATGTTAAGCACCTGCATTCCACCTTGACAGGTACTAATTATGTTAAGTCTTAATATGCAAATAACCACATAAGCAGAGAGGTATTAAATTTTTTAAATTACAGCAAAGAATATTTTGCTACTTCAAATTTTACTAGCAGCCTTTAGATGATTGAGTTATTCTCATGAAATTATTGCAAACTCATGCACACCAAACACTGCTTCATGTTTTTGCATATATGTATGTACAGCTAAGTGATAAGCTTGTGTAGCAAAATCTGGATAATATACTCTCAGTTGCATACTGCATTGGCTGGCAGACAAATTCAATACTTTTGATCAAATTTGGATTCTTTTCACTTAGAGTCATAAGTTATAAGATGGGGAAGGTATACATTACGACTCTTGGATGATATTAATCGAGCTTACATTGAATGACAGAGGCAACGGATAAAAACATGAACCTCAATGCTACTAGATTTCAATGCCTCAAATGCCATATCCGTTATCCCAATTGGTTACATCAAGAATTTTTACGTGACATCAGAATTTCTGTCTGATTGAAAACTGCTATGTGCAAGTATGTGAGCCGTACACAGCAATGATGATTGAATCAATTGCTGTGCAACAGATGAATCACAGTTAACCTGTCCAACTGCTAGAGAAATGTGTGACCCAGGCCTTCAGTCGTTGATGGGTAGTTGTTTCATGATGCTAAGCAAACATGAATTAGTGTTGGGCCGACTATCAGTACTCTACATCAGTATCAGCCGATGTTCCCCATTTTCGTCCAGTATCGGTATCAGTAAATTTTTAACTACCTGAAATGCCGATGTCATGTAACAGATATATGCTGTCCCATATGTCATGAAAATGGGACACTATTTGAGTACTTTTTAAAGCAAGGTCCAATATTTTACCTTATTAAGATGAAGCAAAACTTATTTGTGGTGCCCAGTGACCTACGGTCAGCATACAGAATGCTTATTTCCCAAATATCCCAGTATCGGATTGGTATTGGCCGATATTGAGAACTAAAATATCGGTATCAGTAGTATCAGCTACTTGCAAAATCAGTACAGCACTAACATGAATGTGAAAAAAGGATTATGAAGGGTGGCTAACCAACTCAACAATTTAAATTGAATTTGGTTTCTTTTGAAAGGCCAAGGCGATTGGGGAAACCATAGATTGCTCTTGGATGCAAAACCCACCTTACTTTCAACCAACTGGAGACTGAACCATGAACCCCCAGCTGCTAAGCTTCGTTGCTTCAAATGCCACTGCCTTAAATTTATATCCACTTGGCCACGCCACCATTGACTAAGTGATGCTGGTGGCAAAACAAATATTATGTAATACTGTATCTTAAAAACTACAATACCATGGAAGAAAGACGCACAGTTCTCACATGGCAAGCAGCTTCACAGAGTCAGAGGAAAATAAAACACACTCATATCCTAAAACAGTGTGGCACTTTTAAACATCATTAAAGATTGTTCCAAATTCCTTTCCATAGCCACAAATTGCTTAAAATTCTGTTTGCTAAGTGTAATTTACTACTGTATTCTCTTTTTTTTCTAAGTTAATTATAATGTAAAAGTGTGCAATTATTTTTGAGAAGTTATCTTCTTACAGTACATGTGTCCATGTTTTTTATCACATAAACTGTTCAAAATAATTTGCAGTATCTGTATTAAACCTCTTTTTCAAATCTTCTACCAATTGTCAATAAATATATCTTTGCTGTTACTTCATGGAATAAGCTTCAAATTACATGCAAGATTTCTAAAGTTTGAGTCACTGTTCCACTTTATGTAACAAATACACAACTTTTTAATCCAGCCATTCAGCAGTGGCTTAGTTCTGATTTAGCATATAGCTTGAAGACAAAACTCTTATTCCTCGATTCCCATTTGCAACCCGAATATAATCACGTTCAGAGACGAAGAGCATCTCGATCGATACCAGTAACAAAATATTACTCTTTGAATGCCAGCGGTTTGAAATTCATCCTGACTCATTCAAAGAAATTAAAAATTGGGAGAAAGGGGGAGATTGATTGTTCCCCTATCACAATCCTTGATGAAAAAAGAATCAGCACTGCAAGCTGTCCTACATCATGTACTTCACTCCAAGAGCCTCCTGTATTTCTGTTGCATGAGAGAACTGCCATCACCATTGAATAGCGACAACTTTGAAGGATAGTTTAATTATGTGGTCCATTAGCCTAACGGATGCAGCTTTCTCATGTTCCCCTTGAAGAGCAGGCCAGTTGCGAGTAGAGTCACTATTAACACTTAGGAATGATCTCAATACTGGACAGTTTGTTTTATTTTCCCCTGTGTTTGTGAACCAGTTATTTGAAGTACCTTCTAAAATGAAATGCGACCTTTTGACGTGATGACATTTTGGTAATAAGTGCTGCAAGTAATTGCATAGTGGCACCCTGTTGCATCTTCCAGGGTAGTATACATCTCACATCAATGACAGGTGATCATTACTCTATAACAATTAGGTGATGACTTCAATAAAAAGTAAAATTAGAAAAGTATCAATTTCTGTGAAATTTAAGGATAGAATTTATTGAAAATTTAGAGTTTCTTAAGTGGCAACTTGAGAGAGATGTTGCTCACTAAACTTGTTTAAAACAAAACATAACTGACTAAAATCCACTTTAATATGTTTCAGATTACAACTATGGATGAAAAAAAGGTACCTGAATTTCTGTCGTACACACTGCATACTGTGTGTATGTGTTGCTTTAATACTGTATTAAACAATCCCACCCATGCAATTTAAAGATGAGAAGTGTTGAAGAATTCAGACATTTTATAATAGTACTTTACAAACTGTGTCAAAGGGCTTCTTTATTTTATATACTTATAGATCAACAATTGGCAGAATGGTAACCTTCACACAGTAACATTAGTCCTTGTCTGCCCCAAATTTCTCTGACTATAATACATATAAAATGAAGAAAATGATACTAAAGAAAATGTGGAACTGGCTCCCATTCGAAATCTTTTGGGGCGGATATCAGCTTGTTTAGAAGTTTGAGTTTGATAATCGACAAGAATGTAAAACATATATAATCAGACTGAACAGTTGAACCTAAAGGGTGATAAATTATATACATTTAAATAGGAGGTAATGAGGAGCTAAATAGACTGTGGAATGACGAAAACAACATACCTATTATACAAGATTAAATGAAACAATGTGTAAGTATGACTGTAATGCAAACAGTATAAGAAATGGATACACACAGAAGTATAAATTAAAAGTGGTTCAATAAAGCAGATGGCAGCTTTGTAGTCGTCCATAGTACACATATTACTATAAAAATGTGCAAGAAAATGTACGATACTTTTTTATATCAAAAAGCGTGACTCAATATCTTTTAAGAGTTAAATGTCATGTTCAATGTTGGATAAAACAATGTAAAAACCATTTCCTACTTACACCTCTAGTTGTAAAAAAAGGGGAAAAAAAAAAGAAAAAAAGAAAAACTTTAAATTTCAAGACACAGGCATGCGTTAAATAACAGTACAGTTTTTGCAATTCTAATGAAGAGTTAATCACAGACGTGCCCTTGGCAGACATAAAAAACTAAACTCATGTTTACTCGGCAGCTCTTTCATCACTTTTTCCAATTTTGACCTAAAGTAGATGAAATGTTGTCCATGATATAAATAACGGCAGACTTTCCCTTTCACCTCAGCATTACAATTAGTAATGATGAAAATAACTTACTGCTACTTTTCTCTTCTGTATGGGAGCCATGGTGTGCCTCAAGAACTGTTGCATTTATTCTTCCCTCTTGGCACTTTTGTCTCGCAAAAGACGACACAATGAGGCTGGCACAGGTTGTGAAGAGAGAACACTCAAGAGAGTGACATGGTATATGTTCTACACTGCAATAAATGCAACCTGGACTATTTCTCAGCCTTAACGTAAGTGAAAAAGAAGACGACTATTCACTCAGAGTGATAATAAATGATAGTGGAAAAATGGTGGGTCTTTTAGAGGATAAAGAGTTGTGTCTGATAGAGGAAGATGATGATTCTCTCTGAATCTGACCTTCCAGTCTAATACTGGCTAAATATAGAGCAGGTACTGTCAATTTTATCACCAAAGTTTGACACATTTAATTCTAAAAAGTATTAATGTCTATCTGTATCTCATTACTGGAAAAGTCACAGTGTCCCTTTGTGGCTCATATTAATCTTAAATAATAGTACCTTCAAAATAAAGTATTTAATACAGATTTTAAAAACCAGTACTTTCTACAGAATTTGGTTACTCCAGCCATCAGTCCTCAACAATTTTAATGACAATGGCCAATGAGGAATACCTCTAACAATCAGACAAAAGTTATGTGATGTAGATATCATGTCAGCTGAGCCGTCTGATCAATGCAGGCTATACTGCACTGTCACACTAGAATCCAGGAGTGATCAATGAAACAGTCAGACTGCCAATTATACTGCATTTAATACAAATTTTCCCCCACAAGTACTGGTAATTGGGTATTTACCAACAACTATAAGCACTTGGAAATCATTTTAGCACCAAAATTCAGCTTTAACAACTGGGGTGGTCTGTACTTATATTCTCTTTTAACACTGATCATAATAATGTTGAAAATGTTTATGAGGCCATCCAAATTTCACTTTTTTAGCTTTTTGTGTCAACTGGGACAAATTGCTACATTTACTTCCAATAGTCTCCTTCTGCTTGGGGGAATAATGCATAAACGATGTACAAAGAGATATAAATATGTGACGTACAAAGTGCATTTTGCCTATTCTTGCCCCCACATTTATTAGTACTAAAAACTGTGCAACTTAGAATTTCTTCCATACAGCTTCATCTGCATCCTAAAATGTTCCTCACTGTCTTTCTTGAGTTCCCCAGCAGTCCCTCCAAAGTCAAAAATACACTTCAAAAAGGTCATCACATTTTTTAAATTTATTGTGAGCAAAACAATTTGCTGAAAGGTCAGCAAAGACTACCATTTCCACAACGTGAGATGGGTTTTTTTTCTGAATATGCTGGAAATATGCTTAAAAACCTAAAAACAAGAGTAAAATAGGTTAATTGTCAAATCAAATTAGCTCATGCATGGTGACGACCATTACATGCCTCTTGATAACATCAAGACATAGAGAGAAGCTATCATTGTGATGTCATCCTTGAAACAAAGATTTAATTTGACAAGGAACAGGTGGATCTCAACTGTCATGATCGAATAGCTCTTGACAATTTTCTCCACGGAAATGTATAGATAGAAAATAGCCCCAAACTACATGCATGGATAGGGTATTATGACTGGTTATGAAGCTGCTTGATTTAAAACTACTGTACTCATAAATTACTTCAAATGTAGGAACTTATTGTCCAAAGAATTTGCGCATGGAAATAAACATCTCCCTTCTCTCCCCCTCCCCCCCAAGGTTAATGATGCCTAGCCACCCTGACAAAGGAGAAAAATGATGACAGTAAGTGCTAGGATTGGCCACTACTGTACAGACACTATGATTAATCCTTGCAAGTCTCCCTGCAAGAATGAAATTTGCCCCTCCAATACTGCGACGCTGGCTACAGACCTGCTAAAGCATATTGCGGAAGTGCAGATCAATAGCATCCAGTCTTCATTTTACATTGTTTGCAAGATTTTGTAACACCATGCCAAAGAACAAAATTTACAATCAGATTACAAAACCCTGGCATGATGGATTTAGATCCAAATTGTAATTTAGAAGAAAACACAAAATTGTAAATATTATTTGCGACAGAATTATACAGATGCCCTTCCAAGTTTATGGAGTGAAATGCACTGATTTCATCATCTACTCTTAGCATGCATGACATATAGTGTTGAAGGGATTTGCCAGTGACAAAAATCAATGACTTCAGAAAATGCAGATTTTTCTCTTTTAGGCAGTGAAAACCACAACTCAATAGCTTGTTGCATTTGTGAGATATTAATTTTCAAAGAAATGCAATTTTTTCTCAAAATGAAGAGCATTATGGGAAATCTGTGATGTCATCACAGCACATTAATTTGACAAAGCATTGAATTTTGTTATGATATTGACAGTTTCAGGAATATTTAGCAAGATGCTGTACGTGTAGATTTATGCTAAACCTACATGGAAAGATATTCAAACATTCCAACAGTATCAAATTTCAAGGACAACAGGACATTCAATTATAAGGAAAAACAAAAGAAATCTGAGGCAATGTGCCCACTTTACATAACATTCTGTTACCTTGGTAAGAACTGGAGGTATTTTTGACAAAAATAAATAGTCTTTCATATTAGATATCTCGAGTTAGGAAAAGAATATTGCTACGGGATTTAGAGGGTATGAACTGAATTTTTTGTTTCTCTTTCACATGGCACCCTTGTGAAAAGCCACTGGAAAATGCCTTTAATTGGTGCTGGGTCTCTAAATCTGACTGGGAAATTTTCCACTTCCAAAACATTTTGAGGGGGATTTTGGTTCAAAGAGGAGGATCTTGATAAATACCAACATAAAAGAGTGAACTTTTTCCAACATGCTTTCCAAACAAGTGCAGGATATTCCTGCAGGCAATTTTGAATCTTGTGGGATTGTTGAGAGAAGTGCAGGAACCATAGGCCTATAATCCCACTGTCTAATGCAAACACTGACCTAATGTTGTTTCTAGTTGTTAAAATATTTCTATCACTACAACTTCAAATGCACACAGCTCCATTTGGAATTGACATTTACAAAAACATGTGCAATGAAGTAAAGAGCAGGAATGGGACCTGAGGATTTTCTGAGTGCTGGGCACATTGATTGCCACCCTGGAGGAGGGCCCTAGGGGAAGGTAGGGATTTTCTTATGTCAGTTGGGAATATAGCCCTGAGCAGGATACATGATTTCTGAGTTAGTGCACTGCAGAAATTTTCATCTTTGGGTGAAGCTATACCCAGAATGCATGGGATTAGGTATAGCTGTATGAATGTGATTTAGCCATACTTAGGATAAAATTACACAAAGAGAAATGTACAAAACTGTGAAAATAAATACCTACTGTAGAGATGTTTAATGCATTGTCCAGGGATGCTCTACATCACATAATGTATTGTCTAAGTAATGTACTGTAGCCATGATGGCCAAGGACTCTACACATCAAGGCATAAGGAACATAAAATGTAGAAAGTAGGCTACTACAGTATAATGATGCCTGTGATGAATAATTATTTTGTCTTCAGTTAACCACAGATCATTTAAATTAAAAGATCTGTTCAGTAAATGTTGGTTTGCACACATATTACTTTAAAGGGTGGAATTTACAGAATGGTGTGACTTTATTATATAAATTAACTTCTATTTGCACTAAATAGTAGTTATACAATTATTTAATTAATTCCTTCATTATAATACCAGAAATGAAAATAACTATCACAATAATTAGTGTCAACCACAAGATGTACAGTAGACATGTATAATGATTACACTAGAACAGAGAATTAAGCAAGTCATTCACAATTTTTATAACTATTTTTACTGAATACAATCACAACATCATCACACTACACTTCAAAATTATATGAAAAGGCACAATTGATCAGCTTCAGTGTATAACTTGATTGCAAGGAGAGAGAACTAATTGAAAGGATTTATCATTGGTCAGCTTTAGGTTCTAAAGATTTGTGACTGCACATTTTGTTTCAGGTGAGTGCTATTGTTAACCCCACTGAAGCAAAGGAGTCCTGAGTATAGACAAATAGTGCTCAAAAAGAGGGCCTGCACAGAAGGCACTAGTTTTGTGAGATATCAGTATAATCCCAATTAAACTTTGACTAAGTTTTCCTTTACTGTAGGATTCTACCTGCTCACCCTACACCATGGAATTGCAAGACATTTTAGGTGGTAGTTCTGGAGCAAATAAGACATGTATACTTTCAATTAACTCAATTTTAAAAAGCCTCTATTATTGCAGTATACATAAATGATTCAACATCACAAAAAAAAAAAAAAAATGTTGGTTTCAATAAATGCAAAAAATAGATACTCTTAAGGCTAGAAACAGCTCCTTTCTTGACAGGCTAGCTAAATTTCATGGTACAGTACATACTCAATACTTTTGATTTGGTATACACCCTCTTCTACACAATGAATTTTATCTTTCTTCCATGTATATCAGTGGTCTAGTTTAATCACTTTCCTGATCACATCAACTTTTCTTTGCTTTCTCTGCATTTAGATTTACATGAGAAACACAATCAGTGCTGTACATCCACCACACAGAACAAGAGTGACAAATACTAATATCTAACTGAGGGCAGTATTCAAGAAATGAAAACTAAAATGTTTGGACTTCACCTCAGCATTGGTTTTGACAACTAAAAACCTAATAGAGGGCACTATACCAATTCTATCACAGAGATGAATATAATAGAGGGCACTCTCCCAAAAAGAGTAGATCAGAATAATGAATTGCCTGTGAGAAACAGTACACTATAATGTTTCTTTAGCAACTGATTGTCAATTGGTGCAAGATGTTCCTAAATAGCAATACAGTTAAGTCTCAATGCCAGTATAACATTGTACATATCATGTCTTTTGCTTGACACATCATCCTGATACAACGTTCTTTAGGATTTTCAGTTCAAAAGAAATTTACCACCTGATGATTATTTCAATGATATACCACAACTTCACTAATTACACAGTCTATAATAATACTTCTTCCAATACTACTGTAAGAAAATGAGACGGCAGGATATGTTGCAGGTTTTTACTGGATGACTTGGTGAAGTTTTTGATCATTTTAACTGATATTTGAAAGTTCCTCACATCTGTTAAAAATCATATTGTAAACACGGTATTGGTTATTGCCTTGCCTAAAATGCAAATTAATTTATTGAGCATATTACATCACTATAAACATAAGTATATCCAGTGATAACAAATGAATTTCCTGGTTAATGAGTTTATTTGCAGTGAAGTATGTATAGGCATTTACAAGCAGCCCTGTACTGTATACCAATAGACTATGCCATAGTTTTTCTACAAACAATGCTTCTAAGCTATGAAGTATTATTCTTACATAGCGCCACCTATTTAAAAAAGTTTCCAAGCAGGACATCTAGCATGCTGCAGACTGTAAACAGACATGAAACTAGAAAGTGTGACATTTAAGGCTTTTGCAACTTTCCTCTCTTCTGAGTCTTCACAAAAAGCATGTATAGAGGTATTCAGTGTATTTAATATTATGTGAGAAGCAGGTTATTGAAATTAGCTTTGACTTCCTTTACAGTACAAAGCAAATCTGTAAGTTTGCATTTTATTGCTAATCACTTTTTTCCTGATAGGGAAGGGGCCATACCTATTACTTCAAACATGTGACAAATTTGTATTATTTTTGTAAAAAGAGAAAGTGGGGAATTTCTGCTGTAATTTGCATACCTAGCTTTGATGCATGCCACCATGCAGTTTATGGTCGATTCAGTTATTTTATTTTCTTACTTATTTATTTTTTTTTTGTTTAAATGTGCCTAATGTGAAATCTTGGTTTTGTGTACCTTCATTTCTTCTGAGTTATTTTACAATTCTGCACAAGTAAGTTATAAGTAATTGTGATACTACTCAATGCACTTCTTACAGTGTCTATGTACTGTTTTGCTGTTTTTTCCCCTGATGATCATTTCAAGTACATTATTGCAGTGATGTTACAACTAGTCCATTCTTAAGGTGTAGTTACTCTATTTCATCTCTTTTCCTGACAAAAAGTGACAAGTTGTGATGATATTTTTTCAATGAACATTATATTGCTATCTTATTTCACCATACTATTTTACAGAGCTGAGTTAGCTCAAAAGACTTAGTTTCTCCAAAGAGTGATGCACTTGGAATGTGGCCATGCAGTGTTTACAAAAGTTTTACCAAATAGTGGTTTGGACAGGAGGAGAATCCTTCCATTTTAGGGAATTGTTTAGATGACCAGTTTGTTAAGAGTAAAAGAATGTTACCACTTAGGTCTACTTCCACTAATTAGCTAACAGTAAAAAAATGTTCTACTCCTGACCAAGTCTAAAGAATTTGCCTAAATGATAGAGAAAGAATTTTACCATTAAAGTAATGCTCCACTCCTTCCTGGAAGAGACAGAGGGAACAAAGATAGGATAAATATGGAGGAAATTACACAGAAGTCACTAAGGAAAGCAGATTGTGTTACAGACACATAAGGCTACCCTCAGAAAACATAAACCTTGCATTACTAAAGTCAATTTGTGAAGTCACTGAGCTTTGTTTCATCTGTGAGATTTGGTGTCAACTGAACTGAGGAAGTCTGACTTAGCCAAATTTTGGGTTGCTAGATCTGAAGTATTAACTTGCCTGCACTTAGCAAGCTGAATGGTGAAGATTTTCTTTTCAAGAGGTACTCAACATAAATCCTCTGTCTATCGTGTATTTTCGTCACCTTTTCATCAATTATTTCTGTACAAATCTGCTTATTTTCAACAAGATCAAGTGACTTTTGGGTGATTCCATTTATTTGGGTACCAAGCTGTGACATGACATTTTTGGCCCTAACTTAATGATTCATTCTTTCTTTTCTGTGACACAATGTTTTCATTTGTCTTAATACTTCCTTTGAAACTGTTGTTGAGTAAGTTCCATTCATGGGTGCAGGGATTGTTTACACATCCTCAAAATGGCCTTGTTTTGGGGAAAAATTATCTATTTCATACAACAGGAACACCAAAATATTTTTATCACATTAATACCATAAATGGGTCTGTTTCACAGCATTTGTATTCTTTAGATAATTTGAATAATTTCAAGCTAAAAAGTCTGTTCATTTCTCAATTCATGATTTTATCTCAATTTTGTGTTAGAAAAAACAAAAAAATGTTTCACACGTAAACAAGATTATTATTAGGGATACCAAAGTACATATCCTGATATTTCAAATTTTAAAACAGCAAAATTTTACAAAGTGCATGTCAAATGTCATATTAAAAAGTATAATTTCAAAAGCTATTTCAAAACAATTTAAAAGCTTGGCAAGTTTATTTCAACTGTTAGGTTATACAACATTAACTTTTCAGGGGACAACAAAGTAGTGATGCACATACATGTCAAAACTGAAGATGGCCTTTTTTTCATTTTTTGTTGAAATTTCTCAGTATACTGTTAAATGCATGAAGTAATGTCCAGGCTTCAACAATCCACAAACTACTAAAGAGGATTATAGCACTTAATAAGGATAATATTATTGGAAAAGGGGTAAGAGGGTATCATATGTAAAGGGGTCTCCAAGGTTTACACGTCAAATCTCTTCGGTCAGACTTTTCCAATTGAGCAAAATGCCAGTATTTTTTTTAATTATGTGTTTTGTTGTCACAATTCATATGTTACCAACAACTAAAAATATTGCAAATTATGCCTAAAGGCAGGAAAAAATTCAACTTTTTGGATGGTAACTTCATCAACATTAGGAAGGTTTATTCCCATGATACAAATTTTGTGGGAATTACATAATTAACCTATTAAATTGTAGTGACAAAATGAAAACACAAGTATGACAATGCGGATAAAACTTACATGGCAGTAGCCTTTAAAGGAGTATCTTTTCTATTGGTGTCATACCCTAATTTATGGAACTGCCCTACAATTAAATCTGGTTAATGAATTCAATGACCGCTACATTCCAGTCATTGTTTTGTTTTTCAACTACTGCTCTGCTACTAAATATCACACAAGTAAAAGTCACAACTCCTTTCAGCATCTTAGATATTTTATACATAATCGAATGAAATAAAAAATGCAACTTTACCTACTGTGGATCAAAGCGCTAAGGGTTTAACTCCAGTTGGTATTGCCATGCCCAAAAGCAAACTCAAATCAGCTATTACCATGATTAATATATCAGAGTGAAAATTTTAAAAGCATTTGATTTATGTGAATCTTCATCTTTGCCCCCAATATACACAAAAACAATGAAATTAAGAGATAACTCTACTAATCCTAAATGGTGGGGTACCAATCACTGAAATATCTAAACATCCCCAACACATCTTCTTTTGCAGATTTGATACAGTACTAGGTTAATTGCAAATTGAAGAGCTGTTCTGAGAACTAAATTGTGTCACTGGACTTAATTAGTTCTAGGAACAGTAATACAGGCCTGAGTTTTAGATATTCCATGTATGCTACATATCACACTCCTAAGGAAATTATGGAGTGAGATGGGTGTGCTGTTTTGTTAAACTTTAATAGATTTATCTGAGTTCCCATTCTTTATCTAGGTGTGCAAAAAATCGCTCTTCTCACAGTGATTTGAGGTGAGTGGTGGCGTGTGATAGCACTCGCATGACTCAAAATCCAAGGCCTGTAATAGAGTACATATACACTTGCAGTGAAGCATTAGACAATTTATGTAACTGTAAATGGGTGGAGATATATGCCTGAGAGCAGCAATTTCTCTGGCTACAACAGTTAAAATGATTCTGTTGGGAGTAAATTGGATTGTTCAATGAATATTACTGTAAATAGGTGAGGTAAAGAGTACAGCGTTAGGGTATCAACTCCCTTGCAAGCGGGATAAGGTGACTTTCAACCATGTAAAGGAAATTTAGCAGTCATTCCATCTAGGTAATGAAACATTTAACAGGTAACCAACTAACTATCCTCACCCTCATAATACCTTCAAATGACCTTTCATGACATAAGTTACACCACAAATATTGAGTATACAGTAATGTATATAATTTACATGTAAACCAAGGAGCTGAGTTGCCTAAGCTTGGTAATTCAACTAAAAACACCACAAAGTATGTAGTATGCCCCATTATACCAATTGAGTGGCAATTGGTGGCATCCTCCTGACTAAACAAATTCATCTTCAGCTCTATACCTTACTGTATTTCTTACTGTCACTTCATATCACTCATGATGGATCTTTCTGACATATTCCCTCCCAGTTCTGACTTCAGTGGTATTATTAAGCATATCCCAAACTTATTTTAAACATCAGCCTAAGTTTTCTCCTTTGAGGGTATCTTTCATGCTGTTTCAGAGCATAAATATTGCATGTTAAAGGTAAATGAAGTAGGAAACTGTCCATAAGAATCTAACAATACAGTAACAAATTATGGTCATCTTGTGACATGATAAAATGAGCCATACTGTACATAAATACCAGCATTAAACTAATTCAAAAAGGCTGGCTACATTTGCTGTATAGGACACATCTAGGAAAGCAGGCCTAAGAGAGTACAGGCAATTGAGATACTCATGTACAGCATGCATTAAACTCTGTTTGATTTTGGCTGAAGAGGAGCTCCACTCTCAATTAGATACAGTAACAGCCTGTATGCAACCATGGATATGCAATACGGATTAATTGAGCCCTTCCTTCAGTACCATATGCAACAAAATGAGAGCAGAAAACAGGAGGAAAACATCAGGATAAAACTGCCATACTTCTGTGGCTGTGGAAAATAAGGAGTTGAGGGGAGGCCTGGATAATACTGCAGGTACTGCTTTACATATACATTACTAAGAGGTGAAGCCCATAGCCAAGGGGGAGGGCTGGCGAATCCCCCTGGAAGAATTTTTACACCCCTAGAAGATAAATTACCATTACCTTAAAGCATTTTAGTATATCTTCCCCTTGAAAACTTTTTGCCCCCCCCCCCCCGAGTATCTCCACCTCTCTTGAGCACCTTGTCTGGCTACAGGCAAACCATCCTGTATAGGTCAAACAATGGCAAATGTATAACATTCTGCTGAGCATATGATGGTAGGCATTGAGTTCTCTAGTATCGCACAATTAAGCCATGTGTGAAAGTAGGATGAAGAGATCAAGACTCCAATTGCCAGACATTTTGCAGAAACAAGTTTGCTCAGAGCAGGGCAAGATGGAGAGAGCATGTGGTTCTACTATGTCCCCCTCTAGAAAGCCATCCAGGTACTTAAAGCAATTTATGCCAGATGGTACTTACAGTCAAGTTGGGGAATTGCATACACATAGGAGGTGATGAGTGAAATAGACCCAGCCAATTACAAATTGTACATCTCACCTTATCTGCATGGTAAATTTGGGTCAAATGTTGCACTCTTTGCCATTCAGGCAACTTTCACAATGAAAAATTTATCCAATTGGGGGAGGGACAAACTCCCTCCCCTTTGTCATATCTCCTCCAGGAAATACATTCTGTATGTGGTACAGGAGAACTGACCTCAATGGTCCTTACTAACCTTTATCATAAACCACTTAGCCAGAAAATCATAAACAAGCTTTGGATACTGATCTTTTTGGTGTTGGGTTACCCCACCACTAGCCAAAAAGAGTAACAACTCTGTATTATGCCATGGCTCTGGCAATGTGTTCGTAACTGTTGCAGGCATACTTGCAACATCAGTCACAGTATCAAGTGTTGAATACTATCCTATGAACGTTAATGTATCCATTAGGTTACAAATTCAATGGCTTAGGCACAAAGTGCCATGCATTGTCAAAAAGTCACAGCAAATTTCACCTAAAGGGGAAACTAGTAGGCCTACCTTTAAGAAATAGTTTTGTTACAATGATACTTCATTAAAACTTGTAAAAAAAATCACAAATGCAAACCTTTGTGAACACAGAAATATACTTTCCTGCATGTTTTTGACAATCATGAAAATTCCCCAGGGGTAAGGATCCCAAGGTAAGTATGCAGTCTTTACTAGACTCCCATCCAGGGGTTGGAACTGTAGACTCTGGTTACCTTGCCCAAACCTAGACATGACGCCTATATTGAAAGAATTGAAGATTGTCAACGATTGAAAAAATGCTCAACTGAACAGTCCTCCTTACAAATTCAACTTACAGGAACTAGAGCATTGCCCTCAGATACTATATCAATGTCCATCTGTTTTTCCAATCCACTCTCTCTTCATCTTCCCAATGATTCACTTTCTTTTTCAGTATTTTTTTTTATTTGACTGATCATGCAAGCAAGCTCTTTGTCCTCTTACTTTTCTTTCATAAGAAAACTGTTTGCTTGAAATCAAAAGCATTCACTTACCAAGCCTTTGGCAAGATGAACAGCTTCTCTTAACCTCCGAAGTTCCTCTAGTACTGGCTTGAGGGCGCTCTCATTGACTTGGTTCTTGACGCTTGATAGTGACTCAGCACTCCCCTGTGGGTAAGATAAAATGATGACAGATAAAAGTAAATTGGAAAACATGAATGTGCCTCCAGGGAATGCTCAGTAATGTTAAGGTGTATGTGATGATAAGATCCGACGAAACCAAAGATGAAACCATTGTAGAGATGAAACATTTCCGAGGACTGACATTTTGAGAGGTCTGTAGCTGAGATATGACAGTGCAGGGTTTATACCTTATCTAGACTTTAATACCCAGTAACAGAAGTGATTGGAGTGCTGAAAAGAAATCACAGCATCTGCATGGACACATAAAGTTTTATCTTTTTGCATGAAGTTCAGAGACTGCAGAGGCCAGGTTATTTATAATCTAGTGCCTGAAAAAGGCAACAAATTATAGTAATACGTAATCACAGACTAGTTTTCTACTGTATGTTACCATATCATATTTCCACCTATAATGTACAACACATTAAAAAAGAAACTCGAGCAACTTTTACATGTGAAAGGCCAGGGCTTTAAAGGGGGTGAGGGCAACAGGTATGGAGGATATTCCATGTAGGACAACACTATTGCCCAGGCTTTTATGGCCTTGAACAAGATGTACAAAAGATCAACATAGTTCACAAGGGAATTTTCAAACATATTTTATGAAAACTATTTATAAGCTAACCCTACGTGTATCGTGACACAGGCAACTTACCAACGAGGATATTCAACAGTTAGAGGGTGGCAGGTGCAGGCCACACAGGGCCATATCCTGCTATATATTATATGCAGGTGAGGGAGGGTGGGGGCATTGTGACAGTAGAGTATGAACCAAAGATAAGTAAATTAGTAAGAGGAGCTTTGATCCAAACTCAAACTGGAAGACTGACCTCTATGGGAGCAAAACTATTGGGAAAAAGTGTGGATCACTGTTCAGTCATTTTATGAAAAAAAAAAGACAACTGAATGTCATACAAGTAAACCACCATCTTTATTCAGGTTTTTTTTTCTTTTTTAAAAAACAAGATGTCACTTCCCAATATATTTCACTTATGAGAATAACATATTTTCACTACATGCCATTACACACATATTCTCAAGCATGAGGGCATATAATGACTAATTAGAAGCTTATGTAGACCTATTAAAAGGTCATGCACAATTATATATGGTCTATTTAAATAGCAGAACTTTCACATGCATGTTACTTTCTTACATGCTTATAATGTATCAGGTGGCATTTAGTGGGTCCCATGTCTGAGAACCATGCAATTAGTGCACACCCAGTAGTGTACATAGAATCTTCTGAACAAATAACAGGGAAATTTATACTACAGGTACATGTGAATACTGTATACTATACACACATACCACTAACCAAACCACTCTACACTTGCTGTACTAACAAAGGTGCCTACTTTTGTATATAGATTCATTCCCCAGCAGAATTGTGGACATGTTAAATTCACACTTCCACCACCCCAATACTTGCATTTCCATGAGGAGTCACTTTTGGTAATAGTGAAGATGGAATCTATCTATGCTTTGCTTTACATCGGTATCTTATCCTGTGTGAAAGACAACAGTATGTTGGGATGTACTGTACTGAGTAACAGAATTAGTATTTACTATATAGTGTACTCACAACAACTGAGTGGATGCATAGCTCCAGCACACACAGTACGTACTTTATATACTGTTAAACCTCTTCATAATTAAGTGAATAGATTCAAATATGACCATGTGCTTGCATCATCTAGCTGCTTGGGATTTCCTGTCATTTCTTCTCACTTTGAATATAGCTTGCTGATCGAGAGCATGAACTGTGAAATAGCTGCCACATGACACAATAGTAAGTATGATTTCTTTTACAATTACCATTGCACATATTGTAACTACTGTGTGGCAATACATACTGCGGCAATCATGGCTACCGTATGATGACAGAGAAAACGTATGAGCTGTCATGTAAAAACAGCAAACTTTCAGAGCATACTCCTTATGTCAACACAAAAACATGATTAATGCATGTTCAATCTTTCACTGTCTAAATACAGAAGAAATAAAAACAACCACTTCAAAACTTGCATCGTTTACATACACATGTTATGCTAAAGGCCTTTGGACTTACAAACAAAACTTGTACTTCTGAATGGCTATAAAACCGGTTAGTAAGAAATAAAGATTCGAGTCAATTTGTTACTAGGAGAAACATTTCAAAAACTGGAGAAAATGTTGATGAGATTACATGATGGTAATCAAAAGGTTCAGTCCTGTTTATTTTGTAATATCAATGTTGAGAATCAAGTATGATAACGAGAAGGTCGATCATCATATATATATGTTCATAGATTCCACTTTTAATAACAATGTCTTGTCGAAAAAAAGGTACAAATACAATTATCTTTTCACTTCTAATTTTTTACATCTAAAATAAAATTGGTAAGTGGATTATCATCTATGGAATGATTTCAGAACAAATTTAGAAGGAAACCATTAAAGCTACATGGTAACCAAGGACATCAGTTATTACCTTCTCCTTAATGGACAGCTGGAACAGACAATCTTGAGGGGATTTTCCTAGTCGTTGCAATTACAGCGACAAATTTGTGTAACACTTGAGGGTGAAGGGGAGTAATTTGAGCAACTTAAATGTCAAATTTCATCCTTGAAATTTAGCTTTCAGATTGATGGCTTTATGCGATCTAAATGCACGATATGTATAATCAAAATGCTTTATTGGAACAGACTGTAAAGCATAAACAAATGTATTTATTATCAAGATATTTCACTAATTGACAACGATGCATACAAATCCACATGACACAGTAAGATGTATTTTACCTGCAAGCAATAGCAAATGACAGTGACTGCATACTACCTACTGTGCCTTTTCAAAGAAATTTGACAAAATCATACAAGCAATACTGGCATGAGGCAGAAAGTCCTACTGTAAACAGCAAAACGTGGGTTATACAATATACTGATTTGAACAAGTCTTGAATTAAATTAGTGTCAAAGTATGTTACTAAGGTTGAATTTACTGCAATTCATTTTGCTTAAAAGGAGTGCTCAAATGTATTAATTTTAGTATGAGAAGTTTGAAAACAAGCAATTGACCAATAAAAGCTTGTGAACTTTCTAAATAAAAAGAAGTAACTTGCAAGCATTAAATAACAATTAGTCATCCTTCTTCTGAAAAATCTAGTCAATTTAGACACCAGCATTCAGATAAACCAGCATGATTGCTCGATTCCAGCACTTTCCTCAACAATCCTGCAACTTTTAAAATCAAGCGCGGGGATATTTTGCACCTGTTGGGAAAATATGTTGCAAAAAACTGCATTCTATGTTGTCAATTTATCCAGATCCTCTCTTTGAGTCAAAATCCCCCACAACATTTTTTTTTTGGGGGGGGATTTCCCCTCTCAGATTCAGTGCCATGCACTGTTAGGCATCTGGCATACATTTGAAAGCATCATGCAAGTAAGGTCACTACCATTCTTTGATTCAAAGCAGCCATATTATTCAAGACCATCAGATGGAACTTACAACTTTTTCAACAAACAAATTAACCATCCTTGCTTAATTTTCACAAGGCCATAAATTACACACTGACAGCATTTAAGTCAATTGTTTAAAGAACTGCAGTGTAACAAACTTGCCATAAGAATTATTCTAGAAATAACCTCATACAGACTTTAAACAAAAATTAAGAGCTTCTACCTAAAAGGAACATCAAACCAGAACCTAAATCACGCATACAGGCCATCAATCACGAGTACAGTAAATGGAAATTCAGACGTAACTGGGGCAGGCAAGGTTTAACCACCTTTCTTCTGATTTGCTGGGAAATGAATTTCTGCTAGCCATATATGATGCTGTATAATGCCATGCCATCCTGTGCATAGCAACTATCTTTGGCAGTATTATTACAGCAATTTGTAGAAAATAGAGAGGCCAAAGGATAACAAATTTAGGGTTGAAAGTGACTTTACAACATGTAATTTAAACCTAAAGAAGAATAACACAGTGAAAGAGAGGTGTTCCAAAACTGAAAATTACTGACATTTCTAGGAAGAAGGGGACAGTGCTTGAAAATTACTGTACTGAGTCACACCAAAGCTGAACAATTAAAGTAACTAAAAGGGCGAACTATTGTTAGTATTTTGAACCACACCCTGTGAATGTAGCACTACAGGTGTATATCTCTTCTGTATGTTAATTGAGGGTTAAAGGCGCTGCAGATGTAACTTTGTCATTCTTTTTAATAGGTGGATGAATTGACTTTGTACATTTTTATAACAACACGTAAGATCTTGTTAAATATTTGTACACAGTATGTTGCTAAAATGTTGTATTGCCTTTGTTCAATTTTGTACTAAATCATATTTTGTATATATGTGTGACACCTATATTCCACAAGTACAGGTACCACAAAATTACTCATAAAAAGAAAAGCATTTGAAAGATGATTTCATGCACTGTTTTGATCTGTACATGCTGTTGTCTCCTGCATTATGCAAAAATTACTATGAGAACACTTGACTATATTGCTACAACAGTGAAATTATATTTCATCTACTCTGGATAAAAACTTGGAAGACCATAGTGTTTTTGTACACAAGGAGATTTACTTCAAACACAAGCTTTAGATCAAACTAGGCTGAATCACCGTTATGTTTAATGCTTGTACATTCTCACTCACAACTGAATTACCCCCATGCAACCAGGGAGCTGCCTACCTTGTTTTCCCGATCCTATATCCCAAATGAACATACCTGCACTGTAGGCCTATATCTTTAACACACCGGCAAAGCACCCACCAAGAAAATTAAAAGAGAAGATCACACTTTATGTCAATGAAATTAAAGCTTCCAGCCTCCTTAAACAATTCTGCATGGCCTACACCCACAGAGCTTGCTAGCAACTGACAAAAATTTGATAGGCATGAATGCATGGCTTAGAGTGATATATCCTTGAAACTAAACAAAATGGTCAAATGAAACTATCTCATAGACTCACCCACCCACCGGCTATCTATCAAGTCTCTTTATTAAAGTGGTTATAAGGGGCACATACTGTAAGCAGGGAGAATGTTTCTAATAGGCCTAATTGGTTAAGTTTAGCTAGGGAACAACTTATAAAAGTACATTTAGCTATAATGTGCTAGCCATTATTAATACAAATTGAACTGTTGTGCTCATGCTTAATACTGTACTGTTTGGAAATAAATGTTTCAACTAACAAAACCTGGAGAGCATGTGAAAATTAGACAACGTGCCTAGAGTGGTACTATATTTTAAACAAGAGCTTTCATGGGATGGGGTACATTATAAAAACATTGTCAGATTTAAATTATCATTATTCAGAATAATTTGAAAATTACTTCAACTGCAAATAAATGAAGAACACACAGAATTGTATATGAAGACTTTTTCACATAAAGATAATACATACTGAAAAAAAAAAAAAAAAACAATAGGAAGGCATACTAAAAATTTTATGACCCATTTTCAGGAGCACACAAAGGAGTGAGAGCAAATGAAATGTTTTAGAATACTCCTAAGAGACATTCTTGTTTATACTAAATCTATTCCAAACTTACACACATCTCACAACTTGAATGAACTACTGTATTCAGGATCTGACAGCTGTATCATCAAATACGCTATCACAAATTCTTACAATTCCTGCAAAAGGCTGCAGATTGGTCCAGACTATTTTGGGAACTAATAACGTAATTTACATTTAATACCCCAGACTCAAGGCTTCATGCCTACAGACATCTCAGAAACTAGGTCTAGCGAAATATAAGCTTGCTTGTACACAACACAACATCCAAAGTGAGAGTATTATTTATAAGCTTACAAGGGGTTATTATTTGGGGCATGTGAAATAAAAGTCAAAATCCCACACTACAAAAACATGCAGTCAACATAATTTAACATTTTTTTATGTAATATACAACTCGGCAATGATCCAACCCTACAACTAGATCCTGCCAGACAACCTGTGCAACAAGGCATGTATTATTTTGACAGTCCATTCTTAAATTTCAATCTTATTTGAAAAAATCCCTAGAGCAGGTCTTTCCCCTGTTCATACCAGGATATTTTTTCTCCCATTTTAACTGAAATTCGATGCGGTAAACACAATCCTATCACACCAGTTCTGACTTTGTTGGATCCTTTTCTGTTGTGGTCACATATACTGTATGGCTCCATCCAGGTTTTAGTTCCAACTCCAACCTCCCAGAATTCAGATTGCAAAGTGTCAAATAATACTCCCTGAAGGTTTGAAGCTCGCAACAAAATCAATACCTGTAGCATGGCCAGCTCGTATTTGGTAAATTTGTCACAATTCAGTTCATTGATTCTTCTCATTGTGCTTACAGGGGGAGTTAGTTGCAAGTGAAATAATTGTTACACTGTTTGGGGAACATATAATACACAGTACTGTATGCACAACAGAAACATTATGCTATGCCACTGTACTGATGCACTGTTAGTGCAGTTACTGCATACAAGCTTGTATGTACACTTCAATTGAGTAGTACTGTACATAATTCAACTATGCATGACAACTACATGCTTCATTTGAAATGCATTCAGAATCCTACCAAATGTGAAATTACTAAAACAGATCTGTGAAATTATTTGAAATGTCATCCGTTAATGCCAACCCATACATCAAGCACGCACTTTAGGCTGCATGCAACATATGCTGCATATTAAAATAACATCACATTATACTTTCTCCACTTAATCTTTCAAGGATAACGGTACTGTGTAGTTTTGCAACTTGCAAATTGTCTGATAATGGTGAAGTATATAACCACAAAGGTTCAATGTGTAGATCCCCTTAGCCTATAATTATGGTAGTAGATCAAATTATGACTTTTGGTACAGGTAAGCTGAATTGATGATGCTGAGGAGAAAGAGGAGTACCTTCAACAATTGTATTCAGAGAGGACCAGTTCTAATGTCAACACCCTGACCAAAATGATGTTTTAGCTGATTGATATAAACGAAATTCTGTACAGTTCACTTAATGACCATATACAATTGATCAATGGGGGATTGCTCTCTGTTCTGACTTCTCTAAAGTTGTTCTCATGTCTCTTTTCTGAAAAGCTTACATTAAGGTCAGTGCATGTTAGGATAAAAGTTAGGTTAGGGCTAGGTTAGGATGAAAGCATCAGGGTTATAGCGTGTCCTAATAAAGAGACGTCGGAATATAGAGGTGCAACCGATCTATGCATACACATGCAGACTATGCCAGTTCCAAATATTGGTATCAGATCAGTATCAGCGGATTGTAAAGCAGAAATATTTATATCACTAAAATTGGTTATTACTGTTGTGATATTAGTACAATCCAACAAAAAATTTGATCCATGCTTTGATACCAAACTTCCACATAACTCCCTGAATGTAAAACTATACTGCAATTATCTTCTGGAAATGTTATCAATTCAGGACACACCACATGGCCCATATGTGCATGGGCCAGATGGGTCCATCAAACAGTTCAACGATCTACCATCTAATTCCCAGTAAGGCTTTCAAATTTTTACAAGATGTGGATATATTTAACTCAACTTAAGTTTCAATATAAATTCACGTTGGCTTTAGTAGGGTTCATTATAATGTACTCCACCATTTTCATAAACGTAGAATGTTGAGGCACTCATGAATGAAACTTTTCTTAGTTTCTTCAGTTCTTTGGAAGGATTTTTTAGCCAAATAGTACCTTAATATACAGTAGCACTCTCTTTACAGATCAAAAGTGTGTATGTTTGTGCAAAACAAGCACAACACTGTGACACAAGAGCAAGAGTAGTGTGAAGACTCTGCTAAGAATCGAGAAATCGACCTTTTTTGAAAAGCTTACTCATCATACACGCTACAAACAGTCTCTTAGCTTTTTACTGTTTCCTCAAGCATGTGGAAAAGGTAAAGTATATTTCCCAGTATGAACCCTACAATGGGTTATCAGGGAAGACCTTGCAGCTAGGCCAGGATGCATGAGGGGATCAGCTGGCTCATGATGTAACCATGCAGTCAACAAGCCACCTGGCCCTGAAAGTAATACCATGTAGTCACCAGATTAGGATTAATGTGACCCAGGTACATGTATCCTGCTTCATGAACCATGCACTGTTGAGAATCATGTGGCAATATTTATTCCACTGAATTGTGACATTCATCCAGGGTGGCTCCTTCCACGGTTACTTAAGTTACCTTGAAAATGCAGCATTTATGTTCTGACATATCATGAAAGATACTTGAAGTGAAATGAGAGGATCATGTGAGATTTAGCTTAATTATTTTAAAACATATTTGGGGCAACCGCTTTTGCTCTTTTAACACCTCAATGTGAAATTATTCAGTATTGTGTGGGTACGTTTCAATCTTGTTTGACACACTAAACCTTAAAAATGTCCATGCATGATCATCAAAGTTATTAGAAATTGGCAGTTATATTTCATTGTTTATACTTCAGTGGTGTTGTGCCCATACAATAGAACAGCTAGTACTGTATACTGCCTCCAAAGCAAATGCTCTCCTATAAAACCTCGTTAAATTAAATTGGCCTGGCAGAATGCCATCATATACATCTGTTAGGCTCAGCTTGAATATGCCTCCTGTGCTTTTCTTCAAGGTCTGCTGAAACAGGCAAGCTCAGCTGTTTTGTCTACAGCTAAATTACTGCTCATTGTCCTCCACTTTGCAAGTTTATTGATTTAATATATGAACTAAGAGCTGTTTTTATTTCTTTCACAGAGGGCAACCCTGCACTTTGAGATAAATGGAAGATTAAATTTGATGTCCAGTACATTACTGTTCTAGATGTAACATGAAGAGAAGTTAATGCAAATTACAACAAATCCAGATACAATTTTGACAAGAGCCCAGAAATTTTCATATCACTCGATCTTCATCCCTAAAAACTGTCAATTTCATCATTTTGTAAAATACAATTAGTACTCGTAAATTTATGTCACAAAACATCTTGAACTGTGGCTGTTATCATACAATAATAAAAGTCTAAAATAGTGTGTCTCAACCATACAGTAAATACCTAACTAAACTAAAAGTAAGTAATTTTTGGGTTAGTGTTCTTACTGAACCTAATAATGCTAATATGACATAAAACAATATAATTTTACCAGTTTCTTAATACAGTAATACATCAGGTACACTATGTACTGTATAAAATGCATGCATGATGATCTGAAACTATGGTTCAAATCTACAGTGGCATAACTGCAGTATATATAGTTTGACTTCAGTAGCATATAGCCCAGATTTATTTTTTTTGGGTGCTCCATCACTGCATGGAAGGGGGGGTGCTTTATACAGTATGTAGAATCACCATATACTTATAAACACTTTTTTCACTCCTTGATCTTCCAGTGTGGAGGGGGAGAGACTTGTGGGGGTCTCGATCATGCCCAAGCCCATAGCATACACACAAGCCCCCCCCCCCCCCCTTAGCTACAACACTGAACTTTATAAAGTTTACCTGTAAATTCAAGTACACCTGTACCCATTTCGTTAAGTCTAAAATTCTCCTAATACATACCTAATTTTTAATGAATTCACCAAGAGATCTACTCCTTCACCTAAATACCATGAACTCCTTTCAAGTGATATGTTTATTGTCAATGCATTTATATATTAAAATCTGCACAATTTGCGGTGAATTGAAACTGACAGAGATTGTACCACTTATTGAATTACAGTCACAAATTAGGTCTAATCTGTAACAAGATTTGAAGTAAGTGATGAAATTGGAGACAAAATGTACACATAGAGTAAAAGTTACCTGTCACAAATAACAAAATTAAAACTCCCAAGTAAAAGTCATTTTTGTTAACACAATGGATCAAAAAAAATAAACAAAATGTTCTTCAAGATCAAGAATGTCACCTGGCAAAAATAGAAGGAAACCCCATTCCAACAATTTTGAAAACAATTGTCTGAAAAGTTTTAGGCATGAGCAATTTCTAAAAGCTAAATTCACGTGTTATACATGGAGCATGATCAAATGTAGGTTTTAGCGGCTTTATACAGTGCTATATAGGCCTTTGCACTATCACTACAGAATCTAAGGACTTTACATCAAACCTGCATAATAAACTAAACTACAAGACACTGGGAAAGAATACATAGCTGGCAGGCATTCGGACCAGAGAGCTGTTATTCACAACAATTATCAAAATCCCCTTTGAAGCTACAGTATACCTGAAACTATATACCAAGGTCAGCCAGTTCCTACAGTTTAGACTTTCACTGAATTAAAATGTTAGCATAAAAGAGGATTACTGTCTGCTAGGTGGAGTATGTAGCTGCTAGGGAGATTTTATCTACTGATGCAACATTGCCAGTCATCTGAGGAAACGGATTTTGCATTTTAGATGCTTATAGAATATAACAGATTTAAGTATCAATATGAATATAAATTTATGTTTCTCTAAACTTTCCAAAATGAGCTAGGAAAGTTTAGTCATCTCTCACAAGCTCATTTAAAAATGGTCCCTTGTAAAGAAGGTGCCATCCTGAGCTGTAACTAATTGTTTCCTTTATAAAGCTGTCAGTTCGATTATAATAAACCATATTACATAACACCTTATTAATTTCTCTACATTTGATTGGAGGATTGGTGGTCACATGCTATGGGTGATTCGGCACTATCATCATGGTCGTGTGTTATCCATCGTGCAATAGTCTAGTATAACACAAGGTCATGCAATAGTCTAGTATAACATACGACTGTGACGTCACAATCACTGCGCGTACGTACAAACTATGCCGCCGCAACTCGACAAATCAATGCAGCTTTGGGGATCGCACATTGCATACCGTACGTAGTAGACGCATAGCTAGCAAACGACAAACCATGGAGCTACTACACGGACAAACGCCAAAACATAACCAACGACTGGATAAAGGTAACGTTAGATAGTTATAAGGTGTTATAATACAAATGATGAATGTTTTTCATTCGTGCAATAAAATGAATAATATCATTCGTTGAAAGATTTAACGTTCTATTCAATCTTTCAACTCATGAAATAATTCATACTCATAACATTCATTATTTGTATACTATTACAGCACTAGCAGCATGGGCTTGATACGAATGCATTGTGCTCATTATAAAATACTTCGACAAGTCTGAATTACCAAATCTGAATGTTTCTAGACCATCAAAATCAAACTGAAACCATTAAATAAAGGCAAAAAGTCAAAAGCCTAATAATCAGGTAACATTTGGTAATCTTCTCTCCATGTGGTGGGTGTTATTAAAGTATTAGCATAAATTAATCTTCTGATGTGACTCATTTTGAGAAGCAAATCCCTGTTCAGACAAGGTTTGAATGTATGCATATTCCAAGCCAGTATATACACCCAACCCCAGTGATGTAAAATTATTGTAAAATTTTCATTAGAATACCTGAATATGGTTTGGGGCTAATATAACACCAGACCTCAAACTTTACAAATATTTACTAGAAGCAAACAGAACATGATGTCATTCTTACAGCAGGTAAGTGGGATTACAAGTGTAAATACTGTAGAAGGTAATGGGATGAAGCAGATTGTCAATTGCAAAATCTTTTCAGTTTACTGAATATTCTGACAATGTGTTAAATAAGCTCACTTTAGTAAATCCAGACGTCTGGGAAAGTAGTACCGGTACTACGTATAAACTTAAGTTTGGAATAGAATTTTGGCTTTGAGAATTTCAAAAAATTACTTCAACATACAATACCTGAAAAAAGAACATACGTGTATTGGAGACAATTAATGCAATTTTCACCAGCATGCGTAAAGATATGTAATTACTCTTTTACTTGAAGAGATCACCTTGCCATGACCTTATTTTTGAATAAAGGCATAGCTTTATAAGACAATACAAGGAAATACTTGAGAGGGCTTTCATCATACGGTTATGCCAAAGATTTTTCTGGATGGATAAATCTTTGTGTTTGCACATTTTCCATTGCTTTCAACATGCATACAATCTGATTATACATATCTCCTCACGCTCCACAAAATTGAGACATTTTGATAAAGTGTATACTTGTAAAACAGACTTTATCTGGTAAAGGAAGTAAGATTAGTTATTTTGAACATAGCATTTGACAACAACAGAGACTGCAATGAATATATGGCTGCGATTCACAATTATGTAAGAGAAGCTTCCACATAACTACAGATCACTGAAATGGAAATTATTAATACAGGGAAAATTAAACAACAACAAATTACTTCAATGGAGCCAAACTGGCAATAAGTCAATTAAATTTCATCAGTCAATGCAGCACACAGTACTGTACATGTACCTACTGTTCTAAGAATAAAACTGTACACCATGAATTTTGAAATTTATTTGTACCATAAATCACTATACAGAAAAGTTTAGTCACAGGTTTTTCTCAGTTTCAAAATCTAATTAGACTCAAGTCTGTACTTTCCCCACAATCATTCACAAGTACCACTCCACAGGAAATTAAATTTGTTCTCAATTTGTGCAGGGAAGTATTAAATCTTAGCTAGGTGGGCCTAGAAAGTATTTAATCCTTGATTGTCCTCAATATATGGACAGGAACATTAAACTCTGACTAGGCGGGTAGAGTCCGTTACCTGAATGCCCTTTTCATTAAAAACTATTCTGTCAAAAGGCCACTCAAATGAAACAAATGAGATATTCATTGGTTTTCTACTGGTGAGGAATACCACACTTGGGAATTGGATTTGCATGTAATTAGACTGATGAATTCAAAGTTTGAGGTAGAATGGAGACAAGATTTGATGTATGATGTTTGATCATAAGCTCGATGTTGGCATGTGTATTTCCTGTGTGGGTTAAGCATAAAGGGTATTGCAAAGGTGGGTACTGTAGACACCCAACTTAAGAAGTATCGATATCCTTGGCTGTAATGACTCATGTCTAATTAAAGGGAAAATGCAGCTACACCAATTTGGAACTAGTGTTCCTGGGTATCCTATTTCATGAATGGCTCTTGAGAATCATGTGATGACATTTTTCTCACCAAATTTGTAATATTCATGCTGAATAACTCCTTGGTTTACCTTGAATATACAATATATATGTTACGAATTATCATAAAAGATATATTTGATAGGAAATAGGAGGATATTTGTGAGATTTAGCTGTTGCTTTAAAATAAATTTAGGGAAACTGCTGATGCTCTTTAAGTAAAAGGTCATGCATACTCGAGTCACCCAGGATCAACAGTTACAAATCTTGTGTAGTGACTTATATGAAGAAGGAAAGGGAATTGTTTTCGCAAGTCTTACGGAAAATGGGACATGATGTTACTACTGTATGGTGAATACTCACTTTACAAAGGGCTCTATAGAGGTCAAAGGTCATTTGATATAGGTACAAGAGAAAAACAAATTGATCCAATACACACAGTTCACTATTGCAAAGTGAGTCTCCAATCTTTGTATGTAGCTATATACATGAAAAGTTGGGTTTTGGCCTTTCTTGGCTGTGATTTAGTCTGGATGGGGTCAAAGGTAATGACTGTAGAAGCCAATAGCCAGAAGTTTTTATTGATGAGCTCAATTGAAGCCAGGAAGGTGTTGGAAAGTCAACTTATACCATATGGGATTTTGCTGTAAGGTGGTCATAACTAAATCATAATACATGAAAGGTAATAAGAAGGCTAAAGCAAATACCCTGTAAACATGAAAACTAAACGTTATGCGGGTGAGTGATATTTGAATAGCATACAGTAGTCTGTTGGCAGTAAGTGCTTGCCCTCTACCTTTGTAAAACATCTTTGTTCAAAAATCGTGTTGGTTCATGAGACTCAAAATGTGGAAATTAAAGGCATTGTCTGGTGGCATTTTCTAGGGGTCTTATATGAAAGATAAAAATTTTTCATTACATGTCATCCAAACCCCATATCAAAACTCCATTCCTAACTCAAGATATCTCTTCCTAAAGATTGGTTACTTTTAATAAGAAATACCTCCAAGTTTCCTCAAGGTCACAAAACGTGATCCAAAGTGGGCAAATTGCCTCAGATTCCTTTTGTTATTCTTTATAATTGGCTACCTTGTTTGTCCTTGAAATTTGATACCGTTGGAATGTTAAGATGTTTTTCCGTGTTGATATAGTGAAAAACTGTTCCATACTTATGGTACAGCAAATAAAGTTATGGAATATTCAATATAGTGATATCAACATTATAAAGAAATACAAAAGCTACATCAAATCCATTTGCCCAGATGACATCACAGATTTCCCATCATGCACTAGGGAAACTGAAAATGTAGTATTTCTTCAAAAATTTGTATCTTCCGAATGCAAGATGCTATTGAGATGGGGTTTTCACTGCCTAACACAGAAAATTTTTCTGCTTTTTTGAAAGCACCAAATTTGGTCACCAGACCATGCTTTTAAGTGTCAATCTGGGCTGCCATTTGATTGTTAAGGCCAAATATTGCTAATTTGGCCTTATTTAAACATTCACAAAATGTTTACTTACGAATGAAAAGTGCTTACTTGGCTTATGAAAAATTCTTCCCTAAAGTGATATTAGATATCGAATTTGGCTGTATTTGGGAGGAGAGTTTGGCTGTAAAGTGTGAATTCATGTGGGAACCCTGGTGTCAATTAGCATGACAAACACACCCCATGGAGCTGGAATTTAAGGATATTTTTTGAGAATCCATGGTGCAGGCTGCTAACATATTTCAAAATTTCAACAACTAGGCCTAATAAGGCCACATACAACCAAAAGGAATGTCTAGAAGTTTGAGATCCAATTAGGGCTACACACACCACAACTTTTACTAAGTACTGTACTACAGATATGCCAACAGAAGTACTGAAATTTTCTTCAGTGCAGAGAAGTCATTGCCAATTTACATAACACAGCATAGCATAACATAACATAACATAACAGGTTAAAGGGCAAAGGAGGGCTAAGGCTCCATAAGATGCCCTGAAGTCCATACAACCTTAACTGACAACAAACAACCAACCAACATCAAACGAGCCCAGCCCAATTAGATTCTACCACAGTTATGGAAGAACTTGTCAATGTTAACCTTAAAGCAGTGCACAGATGTGGAGTTAACTACCCACTCAGGCAGACTATTCCACTCGTTAACAACTCTATGAGAGAAGCTGAACTTCCTAATGTCCAGCCTTGCAAAACACTTAACTAGCTTCTCACAATGGCCTCGAACCCAAGATTTACTTTGAACCTTTAAATAATTGCAAGATGACAAAGGATTCTTTCCAGAGAGAAATTTGTACACCTGAAGCATGTCCCCCCTAATCCTTCTCATAGTTCAGGCCAGGACTTTTAAAGCCACCATGCTTTCTGGTTAACCAGTGGTATACACACTAGCATTACAGCAAATTCTTAAATGCAAAGATCATCAGTTGCCACATATTATGCAAAGTCATTATTCCACTGCTTCTAAAAATTTTAATACCTCTAAACAGGTGTCACTTATCAAGAAGGCAGACTATGACAGCTATGCATGTTAATAGCTTGTCAACAGTTATCCTGCTATCTACAAAAAGAGGAAACATTTTGTCATACAATGGCAAGAGATTGCTTAACAAGATTTTTAAAGGATAAGAGATTCTCAATGGGATGTCACTCCAATGGATTAGCAGCACTTGAGAATCATTGTTGTCAAATAAACACACTCACAATAGCTACCACACAGGTGCGCCATTCATCTGAAGTACACTAAAAGGTAGAACTTTGAGACTTAAGTGTGGAGAGCTTTCTTTGAACTATAGCACTGAATGTGACCACTGGGGCAAATTGCTGCATTTCAAGCATTTGGCCACTATTTCCTTAAAAGCTTTTTCTTACTTTTATGCATGACTATTGTATGATTGGTCATATTTTTTTTTTTTTTTGCTGTCTTGACTGTGTCTTTTTTTTTTTTGCCAATTTAAACATATCTGTGCAATACAACTTATACGAAAATTTATGAAAGGAGTTAGTAAAATTATAAAATCAAGATAATTAACTTACAAGGAGCCAGTTCAAAATGCAGGCAGATGGATCGATGTGTAAAGGCCATGGGGCAATCTCATACTTCAAAGAAAACAATCTCATAACTGTTTGGATTAAGACATACAGGCAGCAAAAGGATACAGATAATCTACACTATTATCAGACAGAATTCAAGGTCATATCTCCATGCCAAAGCAGATTGTCTTCTTACTGAAAGACTATAACTGATAAATAATTTGTTTCTGATCATGGCAATAAATCCAAATCCTTTCCCTCCATCCTCTATATCACATGTAAATACACTCTGTTTGCACTTTACATATTTTTTACAGAAATTCAAATGCAGCATTTTTCAGAGCTATTTGTGGAAGCACTGGAATCTGAAGGTGATGATACAGTGGAAGCTACCATTTTCCAAATATTCCCCTTTTGCATACCATAAGAAGTGAACTAATGCTATCACTTATTTTTAGACTGCTTTTAAAATTGGGTTTTCCTCAAATGCATCTGGAAACACTTTGTTTCTCGTAATTCAGAAAAAATGTACTTTTATGTATAAAAAAAATTAATTTAGCACAACTTTATTTTTCCTGCATAGACACACAAATGTGGATAGGGAAACAAGATTTCAAATGCTAGGGTAAAAACCAAAGAACTTTGACTATTTTGTATTCTGTCCATTGAAAATAGGCATGCGATTGCTACTTCACTTATTGATGCCTCAGTTAGACAAATGTGCTATTGGAAGCTTCTACTGGATAATTTTTCTTGACCAAATAACACTTGAGGATTAACTAGTCCAGGTTATTCTTCTATTCAGCCAATTTCTTTGTCCCAATAGATATATATTAAAATAAATTAAATATAAATGTTTCATCTATATTGGGGCAGCAAAAAACTACCCAACAGAAACCAAGATTTAATTTTTTCTAATGTTTGATATATTTCTATATACAAGTTGTTCACTGACTTCATGCTTTTTGTTAGTGTGCATGCAATACAAAGCATAGAATTTTTATTCAATATCCACAAATTAACCTTTCTTTCATTAATTTGGTACTTTATCTGCAAGGTGTGGCAAATGTTTTTTGTCTTAAAAGTAAACAAGTCTTATACAGGAGAAAGGACAAATTTTAAATTATTAACAAAATTATGAATGAAGAATTGTGCTGGATTTACACAAGTCAATTTTGTAATAAAATTTGTTAGACCTGGGGACCTCTTTCTTTGATTAAAAGTTGTCTTTCCAAAAAATATTGCTGGATCTGTTCCATTTAATAAAAAAAAAGAACATTTTGCAAAAAATAATGGCATCTGGCCATTTCCAGTGACAAATCATTTCCAGATGCATGATCAGTAAATTACACTCAACATATACGCAACAACAGAAAAGTAAACTTTAATCATGCTCTAAGTTTCTCAAAGCACATTAGCTCATAAATACCATTCACATCAAACTTTTTTATGAAAAGAAGCATTTTTTTAGTACTCAAATTCCATCTAAATAATAGGTATAGTACTGTATGTACCCATCCATGAATGAAGATTGATATTCATGAACACCAAACTCACTTTTAGCAAACAGATATATGAACAGCGTGCCAATTTGCCAACAAATCAGCATGGTGTAAACTACTGTGTTTAGGTATACTCATTCAATCTTGTATTGACTGTCCTTTTAAATGCACATAAAAACATGCTAATTCCACATCAAATGAATTTGCTTTACATTTTAAAGGGTAGGAGCATTCTATTACTCAGGTCCAGAGATCAGCTGAAAGTACATTGTATATATTCATCCACCATGGATGATCTTTATTAATTTCAGGCTTACTTTAGAAAACAGAAAATCACTGAGTGAATGTAGCTGTAACATGTAATGAGACATATTGCCCCTAACACAAAATTTTAAATGAGATTACAATTTAATTGGAAAATTGTCAACAGGTTGTGCGAACAGTATACAATCTAATACTATGGTCTTTACATAATAACATAAATTGAAAATGCTTGTATTGCATTCCATTCTTATGAAGACCTTTTCTAGAGTTACATTTATTTGGTATATTTTTCGTATCATGGTTAATTGTGATGGTTGCAAAGTTGCTATTGTCATCATCGCCATAGTCGTTGCCATTGCTGCCATTGTGTTTATTGTTGTTGTTATTATTATAAGTGGTAAAAAAATTTAAAGGAAAGCCTAAGGTCCAGTAGCTCACCAACTATACAATACAGTAATCCACTGCTCTCTGTATAAAGACTAGTAAAAAAAAAAAGGAAATTAAAAAATAAAAGGGAGATCAGAAAAGAAGATAATAAATCGAAGACATATTGTACAATATTTATCAAAACAGTATGCTCTCATTAAGATTGCACACAGAGACAAAATTTTTAAATATGTTGCTGAACTTACTGGAATATGGAGACCATGCCCAAGTTTGCAATTCTCTACTTCCACAATATACATTTACTTAATGGGTACTTTTCTATGCTGCAGTAAAAAAATTTTTAGTCTCCCAAGTTTATGTAAACATTCACAGTTGCAGCATGCACACAAGGTTTTTGCATTCTAAAACCACAAGACTGTCAGTGCTGACAATGTTGACTGTGGTGTTCTTATCTTTACTGTGGTAAACATTCGACATTCCAAGTGGTTTGTAATCTATATCAACTGTACAAGCAACAGAAGCATTTTCAAAGATAAAACCTGAAAATTACCAATCAACTGTTTCATTCATACCTTCCTCTTAATATCTCTCTAAATTTTGTGAATGCCACCGGGAGGGGACTTCAGACGTTACATCTTCCTATGTGTCCCATGATACACAGTATGTTGCCACACTTGCTATATTCATTGTAGTAATGCTTGCATGCATAATAACCTTTTTTGCCCACACTACTAACAAATAAGATCTACATGGTTCTTACTTGATATAGTACCATGTACAGTATGGCTACACTGTATACATGTACACATGCAGTATAATCCTAGTGACCTACTATAGTGCAAACTTTAGCAGTCATGGGGTGTCAATTCATGACTCAACTGTCAATGCTACAGCTGAGACAGCACCCTTGACTCGCATAATACATAAAAAAAAGTGATTAATTTGTGAATATAAACTGTAGGGCCTTGAAAATATGGCAACTTGCTTAGCTAGTACAATTCTGACATGTGGTACCATTTTCCGATGAATTAAAAAGAACAGTCGTGTAATGTTTAATTTCCATCACTGAAACTAGAGATAAATACCTCTCCCATAAAGTGAGCTACAAAGCCTTCATTTAGCCTGCATGTCTTTGTATTCAATACTTTTTTAAATTAGGTAAATATTCTTCTTCAGCAGCATTCAGAGTACAAATACCTGTACCTGTCTCTTCAAATTACAGTATTCACAATTCTGTCAATTCTACTGATTAAATTCCACCAGAATTTTCAGGTCAAAAGTTCATGACCACGAAAATCCTTGCTTTTATAAAGAACTTCACACTACACTGACACAATGAAGCACATTTCTGATGGATACATCCAAAGCTTCACACCTGTCTCTTATTTCTTACCATATTAAACACAGCCTTCAGTTGTGTACAGTAGGACTATGTAACGTGCAGCAAGAACAGATGGATACAGGACTACTGAGTGAGGGAATAAAATCGTAGAAGGGGATGGCACTGTTTTGCAAACAGCATACTGAATTGAGCAGAAAGAATATTTTGATACTGCTAAATGTTGTAAAGAAATGCATGAAATGCTCAGTCAAAGCACATTTTTAAGTCATAAATGTTTGGTTGTAGTTAAGCTACAGTATGGCTTTAGTACGTAAGTTTGACCTAAACTTGTGCTTAGAGCAAGTATACCGGGTTGAGTTGGTTTTGATACTTTTCTTAAAGATGTGAACTTCAGTACGCACCATACGATACATATATCTTCTTAAATGGGATTCTAAAAAAAAAAAAGAAAAAAAAACAGAAGGATGCCATTTATACACATCAACTTTGAATGTCACGCTGCATGAACCCCTCCCACACACAAACTTGGGTGTTACCACTCCATAATCATCTCATAAATTATGAAGTTGAAATAAGCACCCTTAATTTTCACACTGTAACACATTTTTTTTAGTATGTTCTGTAATATCATCATCAAACAGACGTGTCTCCACATTTTACACTTGATACCATTCCCTCCAGGCCTGTGTGGGCCATTTTAGATGCGATGGATTTTCCAAGAAATTGCTCTCCATCATTTAAGAGACAAAATGTGATGTTTTCTAGCTGTGGAACTTCCTGCAAACTTGTAAAAGTTAACAAAACTGCACAAACTAATGGGCCTTTTAAAGCTGAGACATGTAATAATGCAACAGTACTCTACCACATCCTTAGCCCCAATATCTCACTTGAATCATCAGTTCAACACTCCAGTCTGACTTGCCTCTCACATTCTCTCCAGGTGTTTAAAAACACAATTAAACATGCATACATCACTACAAAAAAAAGGACAATTTTGTTCAAAATTAACAATTTACCAACAAAAAATGGTCACATTTCAAAGAATCTACATGTTAAAGCATTTGTACAGTATCATGGTAAGCAAATTCAAATCCCCAAGATTTGCCTTAAGTATGAGAGTCTATTAGCTCTGACACTTAATGCATTTCTCTCATTGCTTGCAATTAATATCTGGCAGTCTCTAAAATACTAAAGGCACCCATGTCCTTCTGCTTAAAGATCCTATAGAGGCAGCCATTTGTCCTTAATTGCTTCCTGAGCATGAAAATACATTTCCCATTTTGGGCCGGGTTCTTGCATTCATATCTTGTACAGTATCTTGGGTCTTGACTAAGACCGATTAATTACAGGTGGTGTATGTCAATTCAAATTGTGATGAGTTTGTTGATCCTTAACATAATGAGTAGCACAGTGAGTATTAACAGGGCTTCAAATAAGCTTAAAAAAGGGCACAGCCAAAATGAGCAAATCCAATGTTGGTCCATGTTTATTTCATAGGACACTTTGACTGAGGGGCACCACGGCCACCAGAAAGGGCCGACAGCCATGGCTGTCGGTGTTGCGAGTTATTTCTAGCCCTGGAGTAATCTGTGTATATTACAGAATGTACAGTACTGACCTCATAAATTATTCCAGATGTAATAATCAATTCTTTTGGCAAAATTGTATGGTTATTTGAAGGCACCTGTGTTCTTACATACTGTATATTCGAAGTCATTTACTGTACATACCTAAACGAATGCTCCTCATTTTGGATATACTCACACATGTGACTGTTATGAATGTTAAGTTTTTGGCAAAGATTTGGAACATCTTTTGCCTCTAATTTTTTTGCTTTTCCGTGTTCATTTTGACCTTTACACAATTTTATGCTTTTGCCAATTTTGATTGTAATTTCACGAATGTATATAATAATTCTACAGGCCTTGAGCATACGTGCATGAATTAAGATTTTTGCTCTTGGCTTGTTTCTGTTCATAAAATATAACCATGTGAATGTAGTAAATGCCAACCTCTTCATGATCTACGCCTTTAAAATTTACAGCCTTCTGGAAAGTCGTATCCATAAATTACACCAGTGTAACAAGCAATATACTGCTGCACATAAGGGCTTTGCTGTGACAATATCACATACACACGGCACATATAAGTTATACATACCAAATGCATAAAGTTGATTCACAACCAAACACAAATTACTCTGGACAAAATTAATTGAAAAATTGGGCAGAGGTTGTCTAGTGTTTACAATTATGCAATGCAACGTGAGTTGACTTAATACTACGAATCATGACTGGCTATGCTGAACACTATTATTACGATGGTTTTTAACACCCAACTTACTTCAGATTTAGTCACAACTACTGGCCAGCAGTCAATTAAGGAGTGGCTCCACTTTCCTTGTAATTGTAACTCCTGGTGAACTTTCAATATAAGCACAAAAATAGTATTTTTAAGCTTACAATTGTGTTTATATGTTGTAGGTTATAATGAAGTATATGGTAAAACAACTAGGTCTTCTTCTTTCTCAATTAGTTTACTTGTTCACAAAACTTACCTTCACTTGGCCATGACTATTCTCCTACATTGACAGTTCAGAGCACATTGGCCATTGAGAAATTTCTGTAGTTTAGGCCTACGGTGACGTACAGAGTATTACCACTCACTAGAAAGCTGATAATGGACTGAACATTGGTTATGAAGTCATAGTATAAAAGGCTGATGACTCCATTCAGAATCACATTTGACTTACAGGGCCACCAGGACACAACTTCAAAACTATTGCAGTAACCCTAGCCCAGAGCTGCTCCACCTTTTGTAACTCTAGACCGAGTTTTAATCGTTGAAATGACACGAGGGAGCTCTTCCTTTCATCTACTGAAGAAAGTAATCTACTAACTTTTTATCTTACGTTCTGGCCATCTTGGCAGCCCACCAGACGGTGTGCCATGGCCCACCATTGGCTCCAGCCCTCTGGCTGAGAAATGCTGCCTTAGCTTATTTAAAGCTATCCTGCTCATAATTTTTTCTCTATATGAATCAGAATTATATGAAAACATATCCATTATCTTGGACAAACTGAACATGCATGCATGCCTGAGGCTTGAATGCTTGATGCAATCATGTCAAAACCATATACACCATAATTACACAAACATAACAGACTGGATGGAGTATGCATACATATGCTGCACTTCCATTGTGAATTCACAGGTAGACATGAACTGACTCTCAATTGTCATATATGTATGGTATACTGTACTGCAAAATCTCACACAAAAGTTTTACTTGATTAGGCTGCACATGATAGAGTGTCACAAGGTCGTTGAAAGTGGGGGATGAAGGAAGGGGGTATGATATGACCGTGACCAGAACTTCTTCAAGCTTGCATGAATATAGTGAAACCCTAGAAGCCATCATCATCCTAGACTCACTTAAGGTCCCAGAGTGGAAAAATTTGGACGACAGCTGGTGAAATCTGAGACATTTTCCTATGATTTTAATCCATTAGGCCTAAATGGTTATTTCCGCCATTTTTTAGTTTAATTTCATTAAATTGGCTTCAGTACATTACAAGCTAGGGAATCAAACATGTGCCTACTGTTTTATTTCTCGGGTTCTAGAAATTGTGGTTGGACAACATTATGACCCCTCCCCAGGGTTTCCATCAAAGGGAGAAGGGGCATTTGTCCCCCTTTCAAAACAAAGGAGGGTAAAATCCCCTTTTCATTTCCATAAAAATATAAAAAAATTGTCAATATCTTGGTTTCTTAAGAAGAGGACACTTTTGCAGCAATGTTTGAACTTCTGTAAATAAATTGTCTTTAAAACCCCCAAACTGCACCCCATCTAGGGGCCTTAAAGCAAGCTTTTGTGCCACTGAACCCACTTGTAACTTTGGCCAAGGACGCTCATTAATTTGGACTCAGGGTTTAGTAGTAATAAATCCCCCTCCCCCTTTTTGAATGTCTGGCAGAATCTCCACCTGCTCCCCCTCCCCCCTTCCACAACCTACTGATGCCCATGTGCACATCACATGTCCCTGTGAATACAGTATGTGCCATTCAAGCAATTATTCCAAAGTATGTGCTAGTACTGTACATTCAAACTAGCAGTACAAATGATAGGTTTCTGGGAACATCTATAATGTTCTTTAATGGTATACACTGTACTCTGAATATGTCACACTGTAATTGTACGGTGGGGGTGGTTTCTAAAGGCCTTACTATAACTGCTATAAATATGACCAAAAGAATCAATTACCTTTTTGGAATAACTTTGCTATTCATATTTTATAGATACTGCAGGGTTCCTACAAATGATGATGGGTGTGGTCAGCATCAAATTCTTGACGACACCTTGAATGAGTTTAAAACTAAATAAGTTACCATGTGCCCTACCTTTCATACTTGCTTACATGCAAGCAATTACATAATTACTACTCTGGTATTCTAAAGTTACCCTAAAAATTACTGTGTTAACAGCTTACACATTTCACAAATTAAACAATGGCCCTATCGCTAATTACAGCATCCATTAATTAAGCAGCCTTCACACATGAGATGCAGTGCCACTGAATTATCTTCCAGAATAACATACCTTGAAATGTAGCAAAATTTTCCAATATACAGCTGTAACCATGCAAGAACTAAAACCTACTGCATGTAGTCATTTGCAGTGATTGATTTCGGTAGACAAACTAAAATGAATTTTGAGCAGCTACAAATCTCTTGAGACGATTTCATTGTGTGTTGTGGATGATGTTTCAAGAAACTGTCTCAATTTTTGTATTGCCTGGGGCATCATTATGCAATATTTCACAACCCCGACCTGGGAGAAGGAACTTTCCTTTGATATATAAAGGCAAGAGTAGTAGGTATATACATGTGGTGCAATTACCATTTATTCAGTGGGTGGATAGTCTGCAAAGTTTATACTGCCATACGATACATGCAGCTATAATGACTAAGGGTACAAGGGATAGAAATAGTGGCAATTGACATTTAAACAACTTTTGGTTCCTTAGAATTAGGAGCCTACACTTAACTCCTTTACTGCATGTACAGAAATCAAATTTTTGTATAGCTTACGTATTTAGAACTGGTTTTCAATGAAATCTATGTGTCATTGCCCAACATTAGAATGTACTGTACACAAACAGGGATTTATTAGTATGCCCTCTATGTACTTTATGTCCTGACATCAATTTGAACTTGTTGTCATATAGCCATTAAAAAACACGAAATACTTGAAGAAGGTACAGTATGTACAATGTCACCACTTCTTACTTCTTCACGAAAAAGTTATAATAAATTACAATCAAGAACAATTTACTGTAACGTAACACTTGCTGATCACTAGCTTTATGAGAGATTTAACTACTCAGGGATTTTAATCAAACCAACATCCAAAATACACCACTGGTCTGGGGAATCCCCTTCAAAGTAACCAACACAGAACCTGCCTTAGTAGGGTGAAAATTGATATGTTACAAACACCACCATGCCCCCTCCCAATACTGCAAATAAAACCAAACAAGAGCATCAATGATGCTGTAGCTCAACTACAATTTCCCTCACACACAGTTACTTTTATAAATGTAGTTTCATTGGGATCCAAATCAAGGAGTCATGGACTGTCATGATCTAACAACTTCAGTGCTATAGATGTAAATGGTCACAGCAGTGGCATATCAGCTAGTTGCCCAGCTTGCGACTTTTTTTTTAAGTGTTTGTAGGCACAATACTATAGGTAATGCTGCTGACAAAAAATGAAGTGTTACATATACCCCATTTTGTCAGGTCTGTCAAAAAATGAGTCCTATGGCAATATACATCATACAAAACATAAACACTTATGGAAAAGCACTGACATGGATTTCACCATCTGACTTTTTGAGACCCCAAATGCCATTTAACATCAACACAAAGTGGACCTTTGCATCATCCACTGAACACTCTGGCCAACTTTGATAGATTTTGACACAACCATGACTATTTCAAGGATTTTGCTTGATTATATTGTTTGCCCTCTCTCTGACCCCAAACAACCTTTGAACTTCTTCAAAAGTACAACTCTGATGACCCATCAATTCATCTACTGGATACTCTTGCCAACTTCGATGAAATTCACACACAAGCCCTAGGAGCTGAAGGCATTTGTACAATTCCAGTATTTAACCTCTCCTTGACCCATATGACCTTTGACCTACTTCAAAAGTACAACTTTGATGACTTGTCATCTACTGAACACTCTGGCCAACTTTGATAAGATTTGGATATAACCCCTAGGAGTTGCAGGATTTTGAGTGATTTCACTGTTTGACCTCTCTTTGACCCCAAATGACCTTTGACCTACTTCAAAAGTACAAGTTTGATGACCTGTCATCAACTGAACCCTCTGGCTAACTTTGACAAGATTTGTGTATAAGCCCTAGGAATTGAAGACATTTACAACATTTCACTGTTTGACCTTTCTTTGACCCCAAATGATCTTTGACCTACTTCAAAAGCACAACTCTAAAGACCTGTCATCTACTGAACACTCTGGCCAACTTTGATAAGATTTGGATATAACCCCTAGGAGTTGAAGGATTTTGAGTGATTTCCCTGTTTGACCTCTCTTTGACCCCAAATGACCTTTGGCCTACTTCAAAAGTACAACTTTGCTGACCTGTCATCTACTGAACACTCTTGCCAACATTGATAAGATTTGAATATAACCCCTAGGAGATGAAGGATTTTGAGTGACTTCACTGTTTGACCTCTCTTTGACCCCAAATGACCTTTGACCTACTTCAAAAGTACAAAACTGATGACCCATTATGTTTTAAACACTCTTGACAAATTTGATAAAATTCAGACATAACCCATAGGAGTTGAAGGCTTTTGCATGATTACACTGTTTGACCTCCTTTTGCTTGACCTCTCTTTGACCCCAAATGACCTTTGATCTACTTCAAAAGTACAACTTTGATGACCCATCATTTACTAAACACTCCTGTCAAATTTGAAAAGATTCCAACATAACCACAAGGAGTTGAAGGCTTTTGCGTGATTTCACTCTTTGACCTCTCACGACCCCAAATGACCTTTGACTACTTCCTGTTACCATAATTATCAAGCCCTTGATATGTGTTATAGCCACACCAACTTTGACAAGGAACAGTCAAAGCACCTGCAGACAGCAGCTATTTTGCCAATGTCAATGGACATACCGACAGACAGACAGACAGACAGACAGACAGATGCATTGCCATGACAATAACTCAATTTGTTGAGCTAAAAATGAAAATAAGGCCTAATGTGGACCCCAAAACATGGCATGTTTTAACTTTCTAACAAAAGATCCCCTTTGAAAAAAAAATAAAGAATATTTGAACCCTGATTCAAACGCCTCAATTATCACCTCCATGATGGCATGCCTACGACTAACAGAATCATCAGCAAATATCAAGCTAATTTAGTACACACTTGATGCACAATATCCATAACTGCGAGTTGCTAATTGATGCGTCCCAATCTGATGAAAGTTATACTGTAATATCAATCCCTGAGAGAAGGGTGCTCGCAGATCAGAATATTGAACTGTCGCACATGTTCTCAATTTCAGCTTCAGGAGAGTCTTCTATTTCTTTAATTTTCTGGGAAAATGACTGACAGAAAGATATAATCACTCAAGAGAATGAAATTTCACAAAAGTTACATTGCATTTAATAGCATTTTTGTAGTATTGAACGAAAGAAATAAGAAACCACTAATTTTGCATGCTTACCGTAAGTGGTATCTCATGACCGCAGTGTACACTAATTTTGAAACTCCTGGCAAATACTAATTGACTCTTAGAATGTTCGATCTGAAGTTGTTCCTAACCATGCATAGAAACAAACATTTTATCATTATTTCACCATAGCCTCACAATATATAACTCGATCTTTCTTTATTTCATTTTATACATTTCACCTGAAGAACACCTGCTCTGAGATGAAGTCATTACAAAATACCATGAAGTCATTACAAAATACTGCAGGCAGGTGTCGCTTTAATCAATTATTAAAGATGTACTGCTTCCCTGAGAAAGAAATGTTTCTGCTTTGAGAGGAAAATTATATTTGATCGCAGTCATTCCATATAGAGTACATGGCAATCATTCTGTGTACCTGGAATTGACAATTCTATGTTTTGAATGCTCTTCATAACTGGTCCCAAAACAGTGCCGGTACTAAAAATGGACCAATTACACAAAATAAATCTTTATGGTTTGCCAAAAAAAAAAAAATCAAAATTCAAGCACAGATCTATAAAATAATTCAATACATTTAAAATGCATGCAATGCAAAAGAATCATCTTTTTTCTTGTGGTACAGTTGACACTGCTGTCAAAACTACACTATCAAACCCCACCAACTCAAAGTACCAGTGGGGTAAATACAAACATATCACCTTAAGCTGGCAAATTAAGAAGCAGCTTTCTTTAGTGATATTACTTATTTAAAATAAGCCAAGTACATACGTAGTTCATACAGTATTCTCAAAAAATTCAGATATTATCCCAAATGTACCATTTTGTGTATGCACGTACACTTTGAAATCGGGATAAATTTATTAGGGTATTACAGTTATATTTATAAATGAAACATTTACAGAGCAAAGCTGGGCTGAAGTTTTGCCGTATAGATAAAGATACTTAATTCTCGCTTAATTGTCAACTGGTGCACAACTGCATGCTCACCTTGAGTCATCATCCCTTACAAAAAGGTGTGTCAACCTGTATCTGACATTCTGTAACCATGCATGATCGCGTGTGAAGCAGTCGACTAGGCGAATAAGGGATGTTCCATGGCTAAATGACTTCAGACATTGAATATGAATATACATGTGAAAGAAAACAAGTTTTTATCATCATAAATTAGGCTTAATGACATTTAGTAATGTGTGTGAGGTACTACCCTGAGAGCTACTACAGGAAATGAAGTTGACAAGTTGCAATCGTAACTTTAATTTTATAACATGTTCAAACAGTAAAGGATATTGTGGTATTTGTGTTACTTTGATGTCTTTTATATTAGGTACTGTAACACATTGTTTCCCCATTCCAAGAAATATTGGGCCACTTAGTTTCCTTGAGCACATGCATATAGTTTATGCATCTCCTAGATTAAAATTCCCATGCATACCAATTGGCAATTGTACAAATCTTTAACACAGGATAGATTTAGGATGTAGCTTAGTGCATAGTTGTTTTATACTGAACTTGTCTAACAGCATGCTCCCTAGGAAGTGTATGTAATTCAGCAAAACACACACTTCCTGGTTAACACGATCATCCACCAGCCATTTGTGCAGAGGACTGATGTTTTCTATCATTAATTTCCATTTTCCAACATCACACAATTGACTATATCTTTCTGTGATGTTACAAAGATTACACTTAAACATTATGATACTCAGCATGCATATTGTCTGAGTATCAAAGCCTAAGGGTACGTACTGTATCAGCATGGGAACATTATTCTATGCAGTGATAATCGCAACTTCCATCCCATGAGCAAGCTATAGTAAAATGATCAGGGTAAAATAATGAAATTCAATATGACAGTTATACAATTACAATTACGAAGAAGTTTGCCAAGCATAAACAATATTATGGTTCAATTAGCAGAAATACAATTAATGTAATTGATCTTTGCTTCTTTGGCTTCATCAATTTGTATGACACTAATTTAGTAATATTCCCGTACTTGAAATCCGTCAGCTATGAAATATATTGCATCGGCAAAGCTGACTGGTTTATAAAATGACAATTTGTATTTGAACTGTGCATGCATACAAGTAATACGTACTGTAATTCAAAAGTAAGCTTCTTCATAGCTAGGCTACTGTACTTTATTATTTGTTACTGAAAAATAGACAAAACTTGTAAAGAATTAATCTAGAATTAACTGTATCTATACACAGTAATGAAGGGGATGGGCTGGTTACTTATCTTGAGTAGGTTGTAAACATACATGAGATAATCATTCAGACCCCCTTTCAAGTATGGTACTAATGTAATGACAACTACATACAGTACCAGTGCTGTCTATATGAAACATGCATGTATGTACAGGGGGTAGTATTACATAACAGACTATACAACACAGTAAAACAAAACCTTACTGAGTACTGTACGGTACATCAGGTTTTACTGTAGGTCTAGAAACTCAAATGTTCTGTTTCCAACCTTTCTTTTTCATACTAAAAACCATTTTGTCTTGGACAGCAGCCATTTCGTGACAATTACACAGAAATGTTAAAAAAAGCTGGTGATAGTGCTGACATATCTCATGTAATCTACTGTATTACTGTATGGTATGACAAATGTGCTTTAATTGTTATGATGATACGTGTGCTTCCAAATAATTAAGTCATAGGCTTTGTATAGTTTCCATTGTGTAAAATGTAAATTGTGTTAAATTTATATGTAATTGCCTTTTCTATTTCATAGCAAATTGCTTTAAGTAAACATTTTAAATTTGTGGATTTTTTAAAGCAGACTGTGTAATTGTGGGGTTTTGCAACCTTAAATGTGAAATGTAAAGCTTGTAGGCTTGTAGGCACCAGTGTGCTCACTGCTAACATACAGTAAGGCACTGTGTGTGTGGAATGTTCCATTCAAACTTAATACAGCATTTAAGATCGTTATTGCAGTGCTGTTATAAAATGAGTTGTCACACGTTGCAAGGCTACAAGTTTATTTTGTATGGGGGAAGGGGGAGGGGAGATTGAGTAATATTCTGTCATAAACTCGAGGTTCTGTGACACTTGACTGATTTTTCTTCATGTGATTCCTGTGATGTTTTAAATTCTATGCTCACTCATCTTTTCTGTTTTCAGCAGGGGCAGAGATTTGTTCTCAGTACTGGGGGGACATGACCCTATTTTCAAATAATTTACTGTGTGAAAACTTAAAGTCAATGGGCGATTGCTCAAATATCAGAGGGGGCAGTTCCCCCCCCCCCATGGGATCACTGCCCATGGTTTTCAGTATAGCAGAAGTCATCCCCTTTAATATTCCTTTACTAATATGCAGTACTCTTTATTAGAAATACCTGTAATGTAGGCCACTGAGGTGACATGTTCACCTTAATAACACAAGTCCTGCCCATAACTCCTGTTTATCTCAGATCTGATGCCGGTTCATTAAAAATGAATTCAAGCCAACAACATGAAGATGATACCTCCAGTTAAAAATGTCATAATTATCAAACTTAGGAACCTTGGATGGAAGCAATGATCGTGAAATAAAAAGCACTGAGGTATTCAAAGGAAGAAATGCAAAACTAAAATTCAGATAAACCCCAATCATTCTTTAAGCACAATTTGTGTCAAATGACATTTAAGAGGAGTGATAAATCAATTCTGACTGGGTAGAAAAATTTAAGGAAGAAAATGGATTGGCAAATTAGCTCATTGATCCATGAATTTCCAATATGATCAATTAGATTTAATGGACTGTTTTATCGCCTTTATCACTTCCATACGTTCATAAATTTATGTACAGTAGTACAAAGTCTGGATGATGTCATCTGCTGTCAAAGTTAATGGAGAACATAGCAAAAAAGGGATTAAGTGAAAGTAGGTTTATATGTTTGAACATCAGGGATGTCCTACTGTACAAACACTATACAACTGATGGTATGACCTTTACATTATCAAATTTAATACACAGGCCAAAGGTCAGACTGAGGATAACGCCACATGTAAAGCCTACAGTAGATGCCGTTGACAGACTCAGTGCACACAATCCCATGCTCTCAAAGGAAAGTCTTTGGTACCTTCTCTTATTTAATCACTCAATGTTTACACATTTTCCATGTTTTTAAAAGGGCATAAATGCCAAATTTGCTTTCGTCAAATTCAATATTCTTCTTCTGTTTTTTTAACACTGTAGTATTCTTTAGGTAAAACTATTAACACAGTGTCATCATATCATATGGCCATACAGTATTAAACTTGGAAGTAGTTCATTCACCTTTGAATCTATATGTTCCTTCATGTCCTTCTTCATTTTATTTTAGGTGAAAATGTCAATTTCCATAATTTTCTGTGTTATCCACTTTCTTTCGATCTTTTGCTTTTATATCATATTCCTATATCACAGAGACAATCTTACGGCATAAAGGGATATATTAAAGCCAATTTTGCAAGCATGCAATTAACACACCTGATACATTGATATATAACAGTGTTGTTCATGGGTGGAAATATGGAGAAGGTCATTCTAGGCAAATTTGGAAAGTTGAGAGGAAGTTTTGACCATTACAAAGAAATAAGTTTGGCTTTCGTGTACATGAAAATGGGTGAAACATTGCAGAAAATTTGACTTATCCTAAAAAGCAGCGTAAACAAATTTTGAAGTACTTTTTTTCATGATCTATATATATTTATATACAACAGTAAGGGACATTAATACTCTACAATAACTGAAATATTAAAACAAAAATGTGCATAATTTTAAACATATTATTTTTACTTAGTGCTTCACTGTTTATTGACAGCAGTAGAGATTTTTTTGAAAAAGTGGAGAGGGTGGTAGATTGGAAGGAGATGGGGGAGGGGTTAAGAAAGGGCCCTCAAAGCAAAAGGTGTTGTATTGACATGTGTTAATGGGAGATCTCCAAAAAAAGAAATCTCCCTCCCTCTGGTATGCTTTACTTATTGTACAGGGAAAATCTTATCACTCACAGCTCTCCCATAACTGAGTTCTCTTCTGAACCCTCTTACAAACTGTCTTAAGCACCTCCTTGTGCAGATAAAAAGCTATAGTCTAATTGTTCAAGGCCATATTCTGCTGAGGACTCTACTGTGTAATCCAAACACTTTCTCTGCATGCTGTGCAATGTGGGGGAAAGCTTTTGAATTTTTCCACTTGTCAGTATGTCAATCAAAGCTGTACATGGCTTATTTAATGTGAATTTCCCTTATTGTCTCAAACCCAAAATGCATTTGGGGTGATACATGTCTTTCTTCAATAATAATAATGTAAATATACGCACAACAGCATACAACAGGCAGTACATGTGGTACTACATGTGGCACAGCACAGGGCATTATAACTGGTGGAGGCCAGAGGATGAATGTGGACATTTTTGTATGAATGAGGTCTACATGTGTAGTGTCATATTTTACAGGGTATATAGACTCCCTCATCCATATATGCAGGTACTATACACAATGATGTGTGCCTATAATACAGGGTCTATGTATATGAAGGTCAAAAAGTACTAAATTAGATCTACACATATTTACAGAATATACATCTGCTCTATAATCCCTGTCTAAATATCACACTCACTTGAACCCTCCTCTAAACAAGGTAGACACTGCAGAAACACAAGAACTACAGTAGTTTGTGTTATGCCCAAACACCATGGAATGTTGTTTATAGTGATCTTTACATAAAATTATCTTTGGGATGTTACAAATAAAGAAGGTTAAGAAAATTACAATACCCTAACATCTCATCATATTTGGATACTTGACTGAGACTACCCCTGGGATGACAGAAGTAAACAAGATTGAGAATTAACTCTATTGTTTATGGTATCTGCTCAACCAGATGGGGTAATGCATGGACACTCATCCAAAGAAAATTTTAATGTCATGCATGACCAACTTGGCTGAGCTTTGTGTACCACTTCCATCAAAGATCTGCATGAATGCATGACCAACAGTACTACTGTATAATACCAAGGGTACAATACTGTATATACACACCATTTTTTATCCCCAAAGAATGAGCAAATAAATAGCTATACTTCTTTCAATTCCTCATGGAAACTACTAACAATTACTGTATCTAATGAGCCATGTACAGTATCAGTTAAGGCTTGAAGTAAAGTTAGATGAGGTTTTACAGCTCAGTTTCTAACCTATTGGTTTAAAGTCGGCCGGTCATAGACTTTCCAGTAGTGGCCAAGGCTTGGAAGGTAAAAGGGATCAACCTGAAATGTTGAATCGAGTTCTACCTGCTATAAACAGAACTGGTGGAATCTGACAGTGCAGCATCATTATATGTATACTCTGATAATATTACCTTTTCCATCATCACAAAGTTGTATTCACACTAAGAGATATTCTACAGTACTACAGAACAACTGGACAGCTGAAAGTCTCAAATGCAACACATGCAAGTATATTGTCAGTGTTTGTTGGCACAGATTGCTTCAGATACTTGAAGGGAAACGCCACCTAAGGAGGAGAACGCATTTGGTGGAAACGCCGAAGCCACGCTAAGGAACCTCCCCTAAAAAGAGAGAATACTCATCACAACTGTGCATCTCGTCTTGACCTTATCCTTATCCTTGTCCTTCTTAGACGCCATCACAAATGCTGAAGGTGGAAATTCCTTAATAATCTTAATAATCTTAATAAAATATAAATCCAAAATTATGGAAAGCCAAAGATACCGCATTCGAAAACTTTCGTGGCAAGCTAAAGAATAGGGAGAGCCCTTCTATATCCATCCCATCACGCTGATAACTTGCCAAAAGATTACCGCAGGTAAGTAGGGTTACATAATGTAAATAGGAGGTAAGGAGGGGCGACATAGATTGCTTCAAATACTTATGTTGATACAACAATGACCATAAAGTTTGACCCAATGAATACAAACTGTATGTACACACCACTTCCTTGGGAGATGGGGATACAGATACCTACTGTAACTGAATGCTGGAAGCAACTTGCAGTCTTTGCTTTAATACATACAGCTCACAAAAGTTGGGGAGTAACAAAGGTTGGAGATGGGTGTCTCACCCCCTCCCCCATGCTTTGATGAAGAGTGTAAGTATGAATGGGGGCATTAAATGACAAACCATGAGGAAATAGAGCTAACATAATTATGCTTCTTGCATGCTTGTGCTTATTATCCATCCATCTTTAGATCTAAAACTGTTCAAGAAGAGAAGGAATCATCTCATCAATCTTTATAATCTACTTTGAGATCCTTGCTCAGAATGCATGCATAACAAAGCTTGGGATGAGATTCTTGACACACAGTTGCTAGCTCAGTCATTATCATCACTATGCAGTACTATACAGTCTAGCTACAACTGAGTCTAACACATTTGTTCTGTCTTGTAACAAGTACAGATCACATTTACACAGCTGTATAAACTCACTATTACAGTAGTTACTGGAAAATTTTTGTCCTTTTCTACTGCATACAAGCAGTGCTATTATCATATCAATCACTGAAACTGCATGGCAAGAAAACATCCCTTCAAAATGTTATTAGTGACAAAAAAATATCACCTGAGCTAAGGTACTCTGAAATATCACCATACTGTAGACTTGTGGCTAAATTCATATTGAAACCTTTCTTGCAAAGCCTGTAAAGAGCGCTTTAATTGGTTTAGAACCAGCGAACAACTACTGAAGGGTGGTGCCATTTGAACAGTGTCATCACTTAGATTTTGTTACAGGATATTTAAAAGAAAAGTACAGAAAACTCAATCTGAGAATGAGTAACAGCAGATGCATGCATTATATTCCTGAACATTTGTAAACTTGTAAACATGGAGGCCTGTGTTTGATGAAAAAATTGTACATGAATGCACTTCCTGATAAGATCTCTGAAATGTAGTTCTATGTATATATCACAAACGCTCCCCGCAATTCATTCACTTCCACACAGTACTGTATGTCACATAATAACAAACAGCATAAGAAATGATCAGGCAGTTGTCACAGTATTACTCTAGTTACTAATGCATTTGAAGGGAAAGTGCAGTCCTCCCAATTTGAATTAGTGTACTACCCCATCATCCTCATTCAGGAATGGCTCCTATCAATCATGTGACAATAGTTTTGTTAATTATTTGTTGAATTTATGCAGAATAACTTCTTGGTTTACTTTTAATACTCAATATTTTTGTATAGAAACATAATGAAAGATATACTTGTGGGCAAACCAGAGGAGATCTGTGAAATTTAGCAGATTTTTGAAAACAAACTTGGGGCGACTGCTCTCCCCCTTTAATTCACTTGACCACACTTCACGTATGTTGAATGAGTTCACAGGCCCTGCATGGGTCATAATTATATTTTACAATGTTACAAAATGAGTATCTAGTAAAACCATGCACAGAGATAAAATCCCCTCACCAATATTATCACAATTAAAACTGAGGTAAGGGATTTCCTAAATGTACAATAGGCACAGTGCATGTTTTAAACCGTCCTTTACTGTTACTGTACACATGGGGCATTTGTAAAGGCAGGATATGAGAAAAGTTCCCTCAAATTCATTCATTAACTTGAATGAAACCATATGGACCTAAATGTGGCCCTATCAGTCTACACTGTACCTGCAAGAGTTGCATGCTCATGATTTTTTGTTCCAGAAAATCCTTGTCCCATGTTCTATTGTGCATACATACAGTGAAAGATTTCAATCTTACAAGGATCAGCATTGAATCTTGCCTACTTGGCAGGCTGTATTACTTGTTCAGTCATCCTTAATATGCCTGCCCAAGTGAACACCTAACAAATTCTTTTGGATATTCATAGAAATATGTGGCCCCAAGACTGGTTGATTGTTAGTGAATATTCAAAAGAATGCAACAACTAGTCCTGTTTAAATCATGCAGTAGCCTATACCACCCACAGAGTTGGTATGTCATTGTAATGGCCAATTACCAGTAGTACCCACTGCACAGGTGGTTGTGCAACACAGTAATGATTCGACTTCTCAGGTTTCAGTCAAGGCTTTCAGTCTTATGATCTGGAGTAAAGACACTCACTCAAAAACAATCTGAGCGTAAATGAGAAAGTCCATGAATAAGTCAAATATTATGGTAATGAGGTTTGCATCCAACAATGGACGCAGTAGTGTTCAAAACTGAATGCAGTTCTCTTCATTTGGGCAGACAGTGTTTGGGAAGCCTTAAAAAGGGGCTGTGCAAACAAAGTCTGCTCCACAGGGTACCTTGAATCTAAATGTTAATTGCCTCGCTTGCAATTGTCAGCAGTGAGAGTAATTGCTAGCTGGGGGTAACTGATATGGTTTGCAGGTAATATTTTGCATTGTGTCCAGGTTGATGTCTTAAATGTGGAGAACATCCTGGGTATAGAAAACCAAAACCCACTGCAATTTATAATATGTCTATATTACTCACTGCACCATGCAAACATTGTCAAGATGCATTTTCTTCCTATATATATGCACATTATAGCCTATGTAGCTCTTTTAGAACAACTTTTCCATCTGCTATCACCCAGTGCTTTTTGCCTAGATGGTGGGTTTGGGGGTTTTAAATATAAGCCATACCAATTACCAAGGGGTATCTGCATGCTCTTCACAGTATACGTTCAAAACACACTATACCACATATACCCATGATCTCAATTAAAGCTTTCTACAGGTACAGGCCTGTATACAATGGTACGTAAGTGTACTGCATGTACAGTTAAGTGGTACTGTTGACATTAAATTCTCACACTATTTGTAACAACAAACCATGATGCTCAATTTAAGTACTCACCTACTGTATAGTCAAGAGTACAGCAATGCTGTAGCATACAGTGCACTTAACAAATTTCTATTGCTCACAGATTATTACATAAAAAATATGTATTGACAACAGATAAATTGCTACAAAAGACCTTATAATAAAGCCATATCACACAGCATGGATTCAAACGGCTGATTAAACTTCATTAAGAATTTATACCACCAATGAAAGGGAGACTTGAGACTACCGCAAGTGTTTAATTCATGGTTTGCATAAAAAACGTTGTTTTCTTGCAATATCAGCATTAAAGAGGATTTTGCAGATGAATCATAAATTTTTTTACCAAGATACAAGTATTATTTCATGTTAAAATACAAGAATTATTTGATAAATTTGAAAGTCTGAACCAGGAGGCTTTCAGTATGAGATTAACCTACAAGCATGCACTGTCACAAGTAATTAAGATCAAGTGAATGTCTCACCTGGCTGCTTCAAAGCACACTGCTACAAGCTATGCTTCTCACTATAAGACCCAACTGGTTGTGAGGATCCAAACACTCCTTAAATTGTGATAATTAACAAAGTCTGCTTGCACTTAGCTCAGACAAATTTAAAAAATCCAGCACTTATACTGAGTTCTCATATGATATTTCTGCCACATGAGGGACTACAACACTGCCTAGCGCTTCAACTACTTCCCACTGAACTGATTATGTTCGTTATCGCCAAGGGTTACAAGCTAGTCTTGAATGGCAGTAGTTACGTCTTGAGACAGCAGACGTGTGGAGCTAGCAACTTGTCCATGCATCAACCTGGCGTCTGTGATCTCAAAACAACTCAAATTGAAAAGAGAGGGATAAAATAAAAAGTCATGAATATTAAAATCCATTTGTAGGAGAGGTGTAAAGAGAGATTTGAAGCTGGTGTAGAGACAGATAAGATGGTCTGATGGAAGTATGAAATTTTTTATTGCTAGAGTAATATACAGGTGTGCTACAAGGCATTTTTGAGAGTAGCTCCAGGTGAAGGCAGCGAAGCTTAATTAGAACTACAAATGATGGAGACCATTCCACTGGAGGCAGATCACTAAAAGGTAATAATTCCCAGAATAGTTGGAAAGTGGGTGAACAGCTACACTATAAAGGCATGCTCCTTTATGAATGTGTACTGTCAAATCTCAGAGCTGTGAAAGGTCAATTTCTAGATATGTAACACACGGTAAAGTCCCTCTCAGGAATGTATGGAAAATGTGAACATATCAGTTGTGAAATATTTGGTGTAAAAGAAATGCATTATTCATTTGTTCACAATTCATCAATCATCATGTACTAGGGATACAGGTTTTCTTCTTTTGTTTTGTTTAGATGCAAGTATTTGGGAGCCAATTTGTGGGGTGTACAGATTGTAGATGAACACAGCAAAGGTACGGTAGTGTACGCTGTCGTGAACTTTGAAGAAACTGAGTAAAAATTACAAATGCTTTATAGTTTAAGGTAATTATACACACTTTATGCACAAATGGATTTAAATTTGCCTAAAGCTCCATTACAGTTATATTCATCATAGCTTCAGACATAATCTTACAGTCACCGTTGCCTAATATGCAAAGGGAATGAACTGACATGCAAGGGGAAAATAAGAATTAAAGGACCAGAGACGGTTTTTTTTTTCCAAAGCTTGTCCTGTTTAAAAGATAGTTCAGATGAAACAAGGGTCACTATATCATTACTACAATTGTTTTCTGTAAAGGGTGAAGCATATCACTACTGGTCGACTTCACACGATTTTAAGACAAGAAGAATTTAAGGGCCCTTGTTGTAGGTGATTGACTTGGTCAATTGCCTCCTTGGTCAATTGAATCCATCAAAATTTTAGGGCCTTTTTTCTAGAAAGAGCCCCATGGTTTATTAACACTTCAGTAGAACCAGGGGTCACTTTGTGTTTAACAAAAAGTCAGAAGGCCCCCATCCCTGCTTATTTTTAACCATGGTATCTATAAAATCTGCTGAATGTACACTGTACCCGTCAGAAGCAACCTTTCACGAGAAGGTAAACAGAACCTACATTTTTAAACCTTTTGCAAACTTAGGACATCCATTCGCATGCTCACATCAGATAAGTTCTATACATATTAGCTATGTACAAGATACACAAATTTTAAAACACAAAGCTTTATGAAGGCATTTTAATCAGTCCCAGTACTCAGTTACTGTCTACTGTATGCATTAGGAAATTTAAAGGAAAGATGCGTTGATCATAATTATGCTTGGGGTTGGGGGTTGGGGGGTTGTCTGAACTGTTCAGACAGGTCCATCCTGGGGGAGGGGCCTACAGGAATAAGTCTAACCCTCTGCATTAGAATATTTTTAAATAGGGTATGCATCCTTACATGCAATTTCATGCTACTTTTTTGAATGTAGTGTGTGACATACATTATATTTGCCTTTTCTCTTTTTATTGAGATTCCAAAATTTGTGAGCATAAACTCATTACCAGTCTGTCTTTCAGATACCAAACAGAAAGTACTCCATGGGAAAATCTCACGGCTTGCTTGTAAACATATCACAGGAAAGAAATTTAATGCACTGTTTACAACACATATAAAGACACAATTGCACTGTCCTTGTACTTCAGATATCACAAAAAAGATGGAATATTACAACTGAAAGGTTCATCCATGCAGCCCCACAAGAAGAGGGCATCACTCCTCTAATACTTTGAAATAATTAAAGACAGACAGTCATCACCCCAAAGTATATTTTTAGTGTGGGTATATCAAAATTCTCAGTTGGTGACTGCCCTTTGATTGACATCAAAGTTTGAAAATTTGAAAGATGCAGAGTAGCTCACATTCCACACAAGGCAGAGAGAGTGCTTTTATTACATTTTATAGCCTTGTATGCTCACCAGGACATGGCCTTAAGCAATAAAACAGGTTTATTCCTGCACAAGGAAGAGCTTCATACAGTTATGGGAGGAGCTAGAAGATGCACAGTTGGGAGAATTGGAACTGTCTGGGATCATGAAAATTCCCCTTTAAGTTTTGATAGAATGGTACAGTAGCCACACAGGCCCCTAGCTCACTGCATCTAGGGGCCAAATGAGGAAACTGTGAGCAAGCCTGCAAAACTTTTTGCCCCACTCTTGGAAATTCCAAGTTGTCATTGGTTGAACGCATTTTTACACATCTCACCCTCCCCTGAGAAATATTTCACTCTCTCCTTGAAACTATCTCACCCCTCCTCAGTACCGTGTCTGGCTAATGGCTACATACCTGGCTATGGGCCAAAGTATTTGCAGCATGGCTATACTTCAGAAGTTTTCTGTCCCATCATTGTACACTAATTCAAAGGTTTACCCAAGTACTGGCACGTTTTCTCTCAGACTATTTCCTAGGCTATCATTAGCAAAAATTTTGGCTACACTTGCAAACAACCCTCCTGGGCAATACAGTTCATTTACATTTCATGATTGAAAGCTTGCTTGAATATTTTAGTAGCCAACCAGCTCCTCTTCATTGGACATACACTAGCCTAAGGAAATTTTATGGAAAAAAGGCTCACAGGCCACTGTTATTTTGAATGTGTGCTGTACATACTGTAGAGATAAGCAGGAATACTTGCTTGATCAAAGTTTAGTTTTATACTGGTTTTACAAATCTGAATGAAACAGAGGTAAGTCTAAAGAATTTTTTAAGTGAGTACCATACATGCATCAAACCGTAAAGTCAGTGCAAATCAGACTTAGCAGGAACAATACAGTACACATTGCTGCAGAATATGCTCTACCTCCTTGAGAAATGCATTGCATGCCAAGAACTAATGCTACAAATTTGCAAAGTGGTGCACTTCTTTCTTTTACAATGTTCATTACAAATAGTGAAAATATTCAGTATTCAAGTACAATTATGCTGCAAATAACATAGGAGTAAGGCTAGGGACCTGAAGTGGAAACCTATCTTGAGTAAATTGAATTGTCCACTTCAGAACACAAATGTGTTTTTCTTGGCAAATTTCATGAAATGATTTTTTTAACAATTAGGGGAACTTTAAGGTCTAAAACCAACCTTTTGCACCCCTTGTGAAATGTCTTACCTTAGATGCCTATGGCAGGTACAGTTTATGTTATACACACTGGAATATATATGGAGTTATGTGGACAGCTTATACAGTAAAGAAGGGGATCAACTTGTCATCACCCTGCACTGCAGATTTCAGAAAAGGAAGCCAAATAGTAAAAATACTGTAAGATTATTCTCTGAGATCTACTGTTCTCTGCTCTGATGTAGCTTCACTCTTCTTAAAAATCTACTACTGCAAAACAAAGAAACTTGCTTGTCAGGTCTGCATGACTTTTCCGAAAAATTTATGCCAATGCCCTCCAGGATTCCTCCTGGGTCAATTTCAGTTACAGCCTTCAAGCTCCTTTTATCATTGTGTACCAATTATTAAAAATTAACTGGAACAAATGTTGACCAAATTAAAGTCTCAACCCCAGCATCATGCAGCCTTCCATCCTGACACAGAAGTCCACAGAATTCTCCTACCCTTAAAAGATCTGACTTCTCACAAATTTTAATAAAAAGTGACACATTTATTGCTAAACTTTAGCCATGCACTTACTGTACATTTGACTGTAGTTGGCATCACACAATGGAACTTACCTTTATATAGGAGAATGGCTGATGGTCCATTCCATTTACCGCCATCTTTAGATTCCTCCTTTTCTGCACTTCTCCCAGAGATTACCGTTTCAAAGGGTACAATGCCTTTAGATGCCTTTGAGGAGAGTAACAACCTTCATATGATGTTCCAGAACTTTACAGTACTAATAAACTCAACAGTAGTGTTTGAAGAACAAAGCTGATGGATACACTGTTACCAAAAGTATTCTTCTCTTTCAACTTGGTGATAACAGAAAAGTACAGATTGATCAGCCTAAATACTTTATTTTCTCTCAAGTTCCCACAAATGAGTAAGATACTGTATTAAAAAAGAGTGAAAAACAGATTTCAGGGCAGAATCCGTTCATTTGAAGACTGTCATATACTGCATGTACCTCTCATACATTCTTGCACACAAACACATTAAAACCATCTGACAAATGAATGTTGAGTATTTACTAGAATGTAAGAATCCTCCATGAAACTTTCACCATGACAAACATATCCTCTCATACCTCCTAATGAACAAGCCATCACTAGATATCACGAAAAGGAATGCAAACTGGTTTTGTCAAAGTTGTTGACGACAGGAAAGAAAGAGAGCCGTAAATTGTGACTTAAATGATGATGGTTAAAGACTTGAAAATGGTAAAAAAAAACTTGCACCGTTGAGGTAATGTTTCACTCAATGTCATGTCTTGCTATAGATATCCAACACTTTTCAAAATAAAGCTCAAAGACTGAAGTCGGTTTTACTTTCAAATTAGCTGTAGTGATTCTTGCCCTTAGAAATAGAGGATATCGCAAAATTGTAAATGTACACCTTGCAATGGAGGAGAAACACAACACATTCATGATTCAGTACTGTAGTTTAATAGTAGAACAAATTTAGTTTTATTCTTCTACTTATGAAATCTGTCACAATTCAAATAAGAGGTGATTTCCTTCACAGAGTTCTCTTTTCCAAAAGAAATGCACTCAAAGTTTGTAACAAGATAGGTAGGGAATATGTTCCAAAACAGAAACTTTTCCCAGTAAAACTGTAATTGAAATGTCACCAGAGTAAAATTACCTTTTTCAATAATAACAAAACTATAACTGAAATTAATTTCCAACAAATCCAACAACGAAGTCTTAATTTCAGTGTTTATCCCATATTAAGTCCTGTACAGTCTCACAACCGCAAATGGGCAGTTCTGTGTAACATAAAGGATATAGATATATGGTTCACAGAATTTTATTTCTCTCTGCCAGATATAAACATGTGTTACTGGGGTAAAGTGTCAAATTATTGGATTATAACTACAAAGCAGCCTTGGGACGTGCCAGTAAAGCATGTGAGGACCACTCTGTGCTATTCTGCCGACAATGCTGAAACCAGCCCAAATTGGTAAAATTAGTATGTAATTTCCCTGGCAATGTCTAGACTAGGCTACAGACTATACATTACATACCATGTTGTGTAAGTTATGTTCCTGAGGGTCATGAATGGTTCCAATGATTTTATGTTATGAAGAAAAGAACATTTCCCGATCAAAAATGCTTGCTAACCACACACTGAACTATTCCCTCTATAGTCAGCCTTTACAGGATTTTGAGGGCAGCAAAATTATGATTCACTTTTTCAATAGGATTCGGAAGTGTGAATGATTAAAGCCATTTATAAATGCATCAAACTGTTCTGATCAATAGTATTTTGACTAGCTGGTAATGGTGGTGTATACTGATGGTGCAGGTATTACTGTACTGTTGTTATAATTACTGTAGGTTTAAGAAAATCTGGTTTACTGTACAAATACTGTACAATACCAAGCTAGAAATGTCCAATAAAACAAATTTTATTTAATTATATTGGAACTTCCTTTTTTGGGTGGACATTCTGACTCAAAGCAGCTCAAGAATTATAGACTTCCACATGAATGAATTCGTCAAAATTCTGAATTCATCAACTTTTTTCAGGTTTGCCTTGATTGTATAATACATCTGTTCCCTATTTGGAAAGGATGTAAAGAATAAACTATGGCAGCTTTAAGTATGGAGGTTTTAATGTACACTGCAGGCAAGGTGAAAGGCACCCATACAGTAACTGTATGCATATAGTCCACAGGTCAACATTGCAGGAGCCTCTAAAAGTGATACACAGCTTGCCTTCCAATATTCCCTATAGCATGCAGATTTCATGTTAAGGAGCCTAGCTGACTCATTCAACTTTTAAATTCAAGCATCCATGACTGTCTTTGATCATCTTTGCCTTACAACCTACAGTAGTGTCTGCATTTTGTCTAAAAATATTGGGATAGTTTAGCTATTTTATCTTGTGGAGCTTGGTTCTCTTAGTTGGCCCCTAGATCTTGAGACCTTGGGGCATTGTTAGGTAACAATATATCACGGCATACTTCTACCCACGATGTCAGTTACATGATTTAAAAAATAACCTACAAGGATAGTACATACTTTACAGAACATACTTTATAGAACTGTAAAAAAAGCAATCTACAAAATACCACTCTTTACTATGTTCACCAAAGATTGAAGTCATGATACACAGTAGATAAATGCCTGATATTTGTCCATCTTAAAAAACATCGACAAGTCATGACAAAAATCATGACAAAAAAGGTGCCCCTATAAAATGTGTCTTCACTAAGTAGAACTCAGATAATTCCAACACCAACTGACATTTACAGTATGGATTGGTACTGTGATTTAACAAGATGGTTAAACAATTGAGGTGACAACTCTAACACCTAACAGTAACATTAAAAACTGAATATTGATTTCTGCTGACTGGTGAAGAGAATGTCTGCTGCCTAAAAATCTAACCACATGCCCGAAGAACAATCGCACAGGGATGCATTGACCTATTTCTACACTATGAATCAACACTAGTTACTGAACAGAAACATGTAATTAACACCATGTTTTTACAAAGTGCCTATTTCCCACATCCCCAAGCACAGTACAGTAACTATACACTCACCAGTGTAGTATTATTTTCTTCTTAGTCTGCATGCAAGAGCTTTGGCAATCATAAACCTGCAATTCATGTGTAACACTAGATGCTATGCACATGTTTGAGGCTTGTCAAAAAACCATTAAGTGTAATCAGAGGTTACACTTCTTTTAGGAGTTCTTGACTTCTTAAATTCATCACAGCTACTTCTCTGTAACATAATACTGCAGGCAATTCCTTTTACATCATTGGAGAAACAGTGCAAAACTTTGTGACACCAAAATGCTTTGTGACTCATATAAAGGCTACAAGTTGGCATGGACACTAAAAAAAAAAAAAAAAAATACAAGAAGTATGCACAATAAAAAGCTTTACCCATGTAACATTGTTGAAGCTATTAAGTGACATTGTGCAATGAGTAAGTAATATCATACTGTAACTGTTACCAACTATAAGTATGAAACATTCACACATTTCTTAATTTTCCAAAATGCAGTGAAGGTAAACGACTGCATTCATTGATAGCACCAGATACAGCAAACAGTTTTTGCAAAATACAGAGACACACCCCCTCCCCCAAACACCCACCCAAGAAAAATGGAGGGTATTGCAAATGTACCAACGTGATCACGACTATTATTTCATGTTATCATTTATTATGCTAGCTCTGTAAAAACCTGGAAATTCCTACAAAAGACTCACTTCTTTACAGAATTCTTGCAGATTTGGAGGAAATACTACAGTCACACAACCCACACAAGGCAAACAGTAACTCACCTTGCATAAACTGTGCCTACAGTGGCACTGATGTTTACAAGGCTGAGGCATGGATTAGGCAAGGACACTCAGAGGAGAATAACAGTAGTTCATGAATCAATCTTAAGAATGTCACAGTAAATGCATGCAATGCATCATGTAAGTTCATATTTACTACGCAAGTGCTAAGATATTTGAGCCTGCTGAGTATGTGCAGCCTAGGAAGTTTATCATACAGTCTGTGCATTTTATAGATCTATACTGCACTGCAAAGTACAGTAGGTATCAAACCAAAATAATGTTAAGAAATTTTATATTCTAGCACTATCTATTCCATCTGATACTGGCAACCATGCATTAATCTGGATTAAAGATATGCAGGCAATGAGGAAAAATTCATCTGGTTTTATGTCTCGTATTATTGCGTATCTCATACCTTGAATCCTTACTACTGTTCCCTAACACCGGTACCATGCAGTAATATTGCTTGCCCTAACAATGAATCTGTCAGACATCTAATAAGACCAATTCATGCAGCATCTTGACCTCTACCAGAAGAAAAATTTCTGGTTACTGCAGCAGGGTCATTAAATGCTTCAAATTTTGAAAGAGTCTGTAACTTATTCCTGACATGTTTTATCAGTTCTGCTTGTGTAATTCATCTCCAAAGGATGAACATTTTGAACAGTATCTGTTGGTACTACACAAAATCACATTTGAAGAATGTGCAACTGGTCTCAGTAAAGTATAATGCAATTTTGATCTAGAAGTGACCTGGACTTGACCTGGAGTTAATGAGACAGACATCTATAGGCTTGATCTTGGTTAACATAATTTTGATTTACCCTGTAACTTAATTAGAACTGATCTGGCTGTGATTTGGACAAAGTACCACAAGTCATTCTCAAGCAGCCGACAACCAACTTGGAAGAAGCCCACCTGGTGTTTACAGTATTTTAATTGACCTTCACATCTGGTTTCTGATGAGTTAATCAACTTTGATCAACTTTAGATTCTTTTCACTTGGAATGCCAGTTCAGACAGGAGAATTTTAAAGAAAATTGCTATAAAAGAACAGAAAACATTTTCTAATGACTTGTCCAGGATTTCAACTCAAACTTACCACTTCCCACTGCTGGTTATGGCTTAAAATGCCACCTACTTCAGATCTACTTGCCAAAGAGCAACTGTTTTGAGATGATTCTTATAATGACTTCAGCACAGCATACGGCAATGAATTTAATCGTTTTGCTACTGGGCACCCAAGAATTGCAAAACGTGCCTCTTTGAGCATGTTACAATAACCATCAAGTGGCAGTGTAGCAATCAAGAAAACGTAAACAACGAATTCACAGTCTGATGTATCAGATGAAGTGTTGACAAATTAAAGTCTTCATTCCTAAGATACGAAACAAACAGGGATGAGTTTAATTTACACTTTCACACATTCTACTGTATCCTGACAAGGAGGCCAAAATGGGAAAGATGGTCACAAAATTGCGAGTCATGGAAATGAACCTAATTCTCTAACAGATCTGATGGAAGAATCCTACCTTTAACAAAATACTGCAAGATGATGTACCAGGAATGAACCTGAAGTCAAATTATGATAGCTAAGTGTCAAGACACTTTACCTTCAACAACTATCTATGTTATGTTTACAAACAAACCGTTTATTTTTGCAGTACTGTGTCACAATTGAGAATTAAAACTCTTTTTTGTTTTCTTTTTCATAAATCCTGACCTTTACACTTAACACAAAGTAGGATTATGGAGCATTTTGATTAGAGGAAAACTTCTAGTAGGAAGCCCTCAAAGGAGTGAGGGTTCAAATACCCCCCTCCCCCATTCCATCCCCTCTCCCTACCTGAGACAAAAATATATACAAACACTCTATACATCAGTTCAATTAATTGCCACTGTTGGAGTATGGTAACCCTATATAGATCCACTGCTGAAATTCAGCCCACAATAGGTCCAAATTTTCAGCAATTTATACACAGTATATTGCGTAAGCCTATGTATCTTCAAATTTTAAAGCTTTTTGAGGCATTTGGAAGGAAAAGAAGAAAATAAGGTTCTCTTGTGAGTTCCTTCAGTTACATGAATCCCCATAATACAATGCTAGAGGGAATTCATAGCTGGTGTAATTTATACTGTAACCTTTTGGTTTCTATTAGAAGAGGCTGAGGGGAGATAAGAATGAGGAAAGACGAAAGGAGAACATTTAATTCTCGAAGCTTCTAATCTATCTACATCAAACAGTGTCTGCAAACCCTCTTGTTATCCTCACGTCTCAATCTATCGCCGTCAATTAAGTCTTGAGATGGAACAGTACGCTTCACTTGAATGCTGTCTCCATATCGTGAGGGAAAATCCCTGTAGCAATCACATTCTTGATGCGATTTAAGAGGGCCCATAAAATGGGTATCAAAATTATTCCAAAAACCAATGTGATGACGAGCAATTTGCATAGGCAACCCACAAAATGAATTTGCAGGAACGTTTCTTGGTTAAGGTGCATTAACTTTTGAAGTACTAAAAATTTATTTACCAGATGCATTTTACTGGGCTAAAAAGGCAGCAGCAATACTCATTGCTGCCTCACACAATATTTATGTACCAATGCACCAGGTAAGCTTTGGAAAGTAAGTAGTGTGGGTTGTATTGTTGAATACAGAATGAAGAATAATTAACCTTAAGTACTTTCACTTTGTTTTAGCGAGAGTCAGCCTTAGTATGCAAAGTTAATGCAGTCTTCCCAAATTGAATAAAGCATACCCACTTAAAAAATGAAAATTTTATGTTTGCTCTTTCAATCAAGTGACAATGTTTTATTAGTGAACTGTTAGACTCATGCATGGTAACTCCTTTGATATGCAACATGTGTGGTTTAAAACATTATGCTAGATATGCCTACTTGTAAAAAATTTGGAGATTGGAGAAAAAAATCATATGTTTCAAAATAAGGTTGGGATTCATGACTGAAAGTATATATGTGATACATCCTTTGTTGCTGTCATGTGACATGAACACTTTACAAAAGATAAAAGTACTGTCCATGACAAATTTTACATGATGTTACAAGAAAAAATACCTAGAACGCTTTGAAACTTCATGCCATAAGTAATCAATGCTGAAAACAATAACGAACTTGTCATCTGCAATCACTGCGCTGCCGCCCCCCTCCACACCCAGACATATAGGACTTAAGCAGGGTTATGATTTTTGGAAATGTAACTAAGTGAATTTCATTCCTAGGAAAATACAGTATGTCCTTGAAGTATAAACAGCACATCCCCAGCAAGTGTTGCAACAGCCAACTATCGGCGCACAAATGAAAGGGAGGGTTGGGGGGGGGGTCACAATTGATAACTGGATAACTTTATGTGCTGATTGCAAAAGTCACGGTGAATGCTGAACTGAAATCAAAATAGTATTGCTGGTGCCTAGTGCAGTTTGTGGTGTTTTGTGTAATTGTTGTCAGTAGCAAGTGCTCTCCAAGTACTATGAATAAATCCAAAACACCCATGTAGCATGTAGCAAAAGCCACCTTTAGAAACCACTTTTAGTATGACTACTACTTACCTGCAAGTCAGTTTCTTCTGTTGGTTTCTTGGACTCATCCATTTCATGGTTTTTGAGTTGTCGTGATGCATTCTCTGCCAGATTCTTAGCCCTCTGTTTTGCTAGCAGCAGTCGGTAGTTTTCAGCATCCGTACTAGCTAGGTCCCTAGGACTGGCAGGAGTTGAATTAGTGGGTTGGGTCTGGTTTGGTGAAGACTTGACATCATTAGAAGGGAGAGTAGTTCCATTTGGTTGAGATGTAAGATTATGTGAGGAAGGGGAAGACTGGTTGTTGTTTCGAGGAGAGAATCCACCTGGAGATGAAGAATCACTCTGGGGGAGAAGTGAAATAAAAGCTGTCCCGTTTCATGATGAAATAGATTACAGCATTATCTCATGATACAGATAAAAATTTGATGTTATTAACTTCTCTTTGTATTCAATAATCACATAAACTCCTCATGCTACCGTACAGTTCTAAGCCTGGTCTGTGAGTAAATTATACAAAATATATTCTTTATAATTGCTGTGTCTCTTTTGAACAAAATTCCTCAGTTTCTCTTCAATGGCTGGATTAAAATGAATTTTACTTTTAATGTCATGCAACAACAAGTTTTGAAGGCAGATAATCAGGTTAACCTGTAGAGTAACGTTAGGAAAAATGTTAAAAATATAATGTCATTTACTGTGAATCAAGAAAAACTTTGAAGGAAAACTGAAACCTTTAATAGTGTTACTGGGAAAAAGAATTGATAATTGCAAGCGACTGAATTCATCTACCCCTGGAAACCAACTCCACCCCCTATACAGTAGATGGAAGGAATCACATATAAACAAGTTTTAAGTTTTCATGAGTGCCAAAATACTGTACATGGTTAAGACCTACTTTTTTCAGTGACCCTTAAATTCACCTCAATTTTATAATCTGCAAAACAGCTGGTTACAAGTGGTCATGACACCCTTGCAACATACAAATGGGTGTATTGACAGTGACAGGGTCTAATCTACAAGACAAGGTGAGATAATTGTATGCTGTAGTTTAGAGAAGGTCATCAATAGACCCTTTTCCAAATAGCAATTACACAGGATTGTGGGATCGAGTTTTGGTGTGTGTCGTTTTCGTCAATGGCATTTTACTGTGGACAAAAAAAAAAAAAAAAAAAAAAAAATGCGTACTTAAAGTCTATCCCATAATCCTTTGCTGTTGCTATTTGGAAAAGAGTCTATGCTGTAAAACAAAAAAACAAAAAAATCCAGTCCATATGAATCTAGTATACTGATGCAGCAGTACTAAATTCTGAAAAGAAAGTGCATGCTAGTGTACTGTACATCATTAACCCATTATAGTCAGCAATATCCAAATCAGTAGGCCTTACAGATAGATGGTGACTGAAGTACAATAAATTGAAGCCATGTATACCCTGTCAATCAATTTTTTTTTCATTCCCAGTACAAATACCTATACCCTTAATAGTGTTCAATGTAACTGTTAAAAGGTCTTATGTTATTTGTGGTCTTCAAAATTTCTATAGGGGATTGCTCCAAGACTCTCCATTGACCAAAGAGACCTTTGTCATTATTGTCTGCTGATGACCTTCCCCAACTGAATCTGCAGAAGGATGGATCTGTAGGCCTGACTAGAATAATTTTAAGGCCACACATTCCTCCTCATACATCTTCTCTCTTGTATAATTTCATTTCAAACATTGCTACATTTCTTTCTCTTAACAAATTCAGAAACTTCCTTCCTTCCTAACCACTGTTTATATTACAATTACTGCACAGTAATATTTACGGTATACCTTTAAGTTGTAAATTGACAGCATAATGTTGTGAAAGTCAGTGCCATACTTCATTTTCCTATCTACATATCCATTAGGATGGCTGATACCATTAGTATGTAAAGCTTTCCTCCTCAGTCTGTCATTGAAATGGGTATACTTCTTCTTTTGACAATCAGGATAGCTAGGTATGAAACTGCTTAATACATCATCCTCAACCACCATCAAATGGTCATTTGACTGGTCACTCTTATGACCTGACAACCTCTGGTCATCACAAGTATTAGAATCTTCATTTATGACAGTTGGGTGTGATTTTTCAGGTGAAGAAACTTCTTTTTCAAGTGAAATGTGACCATTAGGAAGTTGTGATGGACAGTCTGAAGATTTTTGTTGACTATCAAAGATGCTGAAAAAACTTTGAGTTGTTCTTGCTTCCACATCATTCTGAGAAGAATGCTTTTCATTTGCCAGTTTAAAATTTGTACGTTGGAATGCTTGACTTGATGCGGCAGGTTTCAATCTAGTTGAAGTCTCTGATGTGCTAACCTTCACTGATGAAACAGACCTCGTCTTCATTTGATTGGATATGTTGCCAGAAGCTGAGTGGTATTTATTCACTGACCGAGGTCCTCGACTAGAAGAAGCAATTTTGCTGAAAGTACTCTCACTTTCACCAATGTTTGTCACTTGTACACCATCCTGCTTTGAATGTGATGTCACCATATTTGCTTGTGTCCCATGGCCATTTGAAACTCGTGCATTTTTTGTCTGCAGATGAGGAATACTTGAAGTTTGTGGTACCACCTTAGATTGTGATGAATAAATACCAGAATTTTGAGGTACTTTGGTTGATGGTGATGCAAGAATGCCAGAATTTTGAGGCACACATTTTGAAGATCCATTTTCCACAATACTGCCCCCATTTGTTGAAGATAAATTTTTCTGACCATGATTTTCTTCCGGAGGTAGTTTGACAGGATCATCTTGGAAAATGTTGAAATCAAAAGGGAGTTTGATATTGAATAATGAAGTCATCTTGAAACATTGATCCAGTAAACAGTCTTTGCCAAAATATTTTTCTTCAGAAAGAAGGCAGCATGCTGAAGGTTGAAAGAAACTGTTACCTTGTCAAAACCACTTGAGTTCTCTTTACATGGTATGCACTATAAACTTCAAGCTTTCTTGCAAGAATATGGATATGCATAGCTACTCCAACACTACTTTGCAAGAATACAAGTATATAAATCACAACTCCGTTTAAGAGCAAAGATGCAAAATATTTTCGTCTCTGTCAAGTACCACATATAAAACAAACTTGTACACATCTGAATGTTTCAAATATGGTTTCAAATCTGAAGAGTATCCCAAGTGTAATGCTAGTAGGACATTCTGCCATACATACTAAACATATCAACACAGATCCATCCACTACACAAGTTTTCTGCTGTACCATTAACAGACTAAATCACTTCCCACAATTACAGAAGCTCCCAAGATTTAAAATTATCTTTCATAATTAATTAAATTCTCTGAAGCAAAATCCGTTAACATCCACTAAGTGGTATACAAGATTTCAGCACATCCATTACAAAAATATTAAGTTACAATACGTTGACAACTTCATCTTCCTTGGGTGAAGCACTTCCATTCTCAAAACTTTGAAACATTGTAAAAGTTATCCACTTATGAGATCAGGACTGAAATTCTTGAAGATTCCTCTTATGCTTAGTTCATTCTCAGATACTGTAGTTACTCCTGAGGGAAAATCCAACTAACTTTATTTTTACAGTGTAATTAACATTATTCCACAAAACCAACCTTACTGTCAATACACTTAGGAGTGATACTAATACATCTCTGCTATGTCCAGTCAATGTTTTCTTTTTCTGTCACATAGACCTCTAAATGGCATTTGTGATGAATAATTAATTTTATTGACTCTTTGTTTCCCGCCAGGGGTCTGCAGTCCAAAACTGCTACTTTATTGATCACCCTAGGAGAGTACTAACTGTCTTGTTCAATGTACCACACACTGGGCAGATTTCCTTTTCAGCTAGGGGATTCTTCATGGGATTAGTATAGCAAGTGTACTTGTAAAGAAGTGTGAGTTAATATGTACTACATGTAGATGTAGGGCAAGGTTTAACAGAGCTTCATACAGTTCTATGTGCACCATAAACAGATAAGCCCTGATGATATAAAAATTTAAGAAGAAAACAAGTCTTAATTATGACATTTAAGAATAGTTGGACTAGGATTTTAATCATACCAAATTTTGTAGCTCCCATATCTTGCCACATACAGTAAGACATTCAAAAGTGGAGTTAAAGATGACTGAAATACTAATGCATTGGAAGGAAGTTTGGATAGTTTTATACAGGCAAACATGTGGAAATTGTAAGAAAATTGACTTCCTTCACACACAAGCACCTAAACACTATATATCTACATACAATCTATTGACACTTGCAGGTGATGACACCATTGTAATTAATTCTGCATATGCACCTTTTTATGAGTCATTTTGAGATTCAATTGGTAGGTCCAGTTTTCTTGCAATCTATCACTAAAGTGAGTACCATTCTGTGTGCATTTGTCATTCTTTTACTTGTAAAGATGCTTCAACATTATAGAACTGTTATTTTGGTGATGTTAGATGGATTCTTTGTCACCTACAACTACCTACTTTGATGCCAGTTAGTAACTATATAGGTACTGCATACCCTCAAAGACACTCAAACCCTTCTACCCTTCCTCCCTCTCTCATTCTAACAGCTGGCTTTCTGATACAAACCTTATTCAACACAGCATCAGTTGGCTACATGCACTTTCCAACTTTCTGGAAAAACTTAGTTTTCACAATGAACATTAGTTTTCATTACTTTTCTTCACGAAGTTCTTTATATATAGGCCTACAGTACAGTATTTCCCCCACTTATCTTATTTATGAATGATTGTAACTTGTTTCTTTAACCCTAGTTGTATAAAGCAATGCAGCAACCTCATTGTAACAAAATCCATCCTCATTGTAACAAAATCCATCCTCATTGTAACATAATCCATCCTCATTGTAACAAAATCCATTGTTTTCAAACCCTCCCCCCACCCCTTGTCTCTCCCCCCCCCCCCAAAAAAAATGCAAAGGAGAAATTGGAAAGAAATTTGGGCACTGTATGACACGTTCAGCTCATAATACATGATAAGAATAACCTGGGTTAAGGGAAGTGAATACTTAGAAGTGAGATGTTGAAAGAATTATGTTAAATAGCTAGGTAACATTTGACCACTGTTACCTGTACTGTACACAGTTTTACTATTGAAAGTGCATGTATCTCTGTTTCATCTCTCTACACAGAATGAAGCTAGACTAGTGCCGTCATAAGAAATGATTAAAAACTACTCTTCAAAAGACCATGCATAGGCACACAAAGCTGTAACCTCCACCTGTTTTGGGCACAGTATTTGTTATTCGAAGGCAAAATACATGCTATTTTGGGAAGCATGCATCAAAATTTCAGGCAAAAGTGCTTAGCCCCACCAGAAGAAAGTGGCTTTTATGATTTTATATGCAAGACAATTCTTCTCTATACATACTGTGTGGTAGTTCTGAGGATCTTATGTTTGGGGTACATTTGTACTAAGTGAAGTCACTGTACAGTAACATATGCAGTCAACATGTAATTACAATCCCTTCAAATTAGGCAATTGCACACAACAAAAATTCCAGCAGGAAAAAAAAAAGAATTCTATTAACATTTTCCCGAATGTATGCAAAAAATTTGTTTTTCTGCAATGCTTCATACTTTTTAGCATTTATAATAGTAACCATAACATACCTCAAAAGTCCCCCCCACCCCCCAAAAATAACAATGATATGCAGAACCTCATAACTTCTTCTCTATTGCAAAACAATGATATCACGATAAACTGAATATTTAATCTTTATATTAATATAATTTCCTCTTTAGCAGCCAATTATTTTATACTGTAGCAAGAATCCTGCTAATATAACATGGCAACTATAAACAAACAGAATAATCTAGGTCAAAAAACAATCCGCTTACGACAGCGGATATGACTGATTCATGAAAGGCTTTCAATGAATGTCGACAACTGCATCTTATAAATGTTATTAAGAGATATAAAAAATAATGACAGGAGTATGAACAAAATCAGTCTATTGGATTTTCTGTGATCTGTTGCTACGGAAACACACATGCATTCATTCCATCAATACATCTGACAGATACAAAACCACTGTCTGGATGTAGTTACATTTACAAACTAATTGCTATTACAGACATAATTTTAACATGTCTTTGAAAGTCATAGATGTGCAAAGTATCATCACAACATGGTGATAAGAATGGCTCTAATCAAACAGCAATCTAGAGCACTTAGATAATACCTTCATAAAAAAGGATAGTCATTTACCCAGGGAAATGCTATGCTCACACTATGCTAACCTATTGATTCCTTCCAACACATCTAAGCATGTATTGATTTTAAAGGTGGCTAGGAGAGAGGGGGCTATTGCAGTAAACACCAGTAGGAAATGCTGATGGCAGAACTACTGCAGTAAAGTAAGGCTTTTTTGTGAAATTCACTGAAATTAATGCACTCAAAAAAACTTTTGACACTTACTAGAAGAGTTCCTGGTGACTTTAATATATCAGGTTTGTTTGCAAATGATTTTTTTGTCTCAATTTTTATCTATAAAACCCCTTTTTTACCAGCAACAAATTTCAAAGGGGTTAATAAGTGATGATCCATGGTCAACAATCACTTGCTGCAGTGACAATCCAAAGAGTCACATTGGAATGACACAATATGTGTGCAGGTATCAGTTGGCACTTACTATTATCTTCATGTACAACTGACCAGCTGTTGAAGAGTCAATCTTGCCTATAATAAACCTTCAATTTGTCAGGATATGCAATTTATTAAACCTTCTTTTCTAGGCTTTCTCACCTTGTGCAATTTACCCTACTTTACAAAATGGCAGTGTTCACTCAGTAGATATTAAATAAGTGGTCAAAAATTGTCCTTCCACCAACCACTATACACAGAATACAGGTACAAGCACAGTACACAGGTAGGCACAGTACAAATGTAATGTACATAAACTGTCATGCCATAAAAAGAGAGGTACAAGTCAAGCTGGTTTTCCAAGACTGAGCTATTGGCTCTGGTATTTTTTTTTTTTTTTATCAATGTTTACAGTACTTACTTTTTACAAATTTTGCTGTTTGTCCAAAAGTACTGTGACTAAAAGGCTGTTTGTGTTTGATGTTGAGCACATGCAGAGTTAAATACAATGCCCAGGATTCTACGTAAACAAAGTCTGAATACAGACTTGATCCATAAAGTGATGATCGAAAGTACTTCTAAATTCCAAAGAGAAAAACCAGTTCAAAACTGTGAGGTCCTGCAAACTTGATAAGTGAGAAGAGGGCACATGACCTCCATTGGAGGGCAACCTCTGCCACTTGTATACCAAGTTACTTGCCAGGTACTCACTGCAGTTAAGTGCAGGTTTCATCCTTAAATAGGAGGAAATTTTGCATACTGTGTGGGTGATGCAGATTCTACTTAATCCTATGCAACATGCTGAGTTGGATACTGTGCTTAGGGTTCTATTCCCACTCTGTATGCAAACTTGATCCCCCCCCCCTTTCATAACCAAAAAGCCTTGAATCCACACCCAATAAGACCTTGAGGATTAAAAAAAAAAATTTCATGCAGTGTTAACCCCTGCACAGTGACTTCTTGTATTCAAATTTTAGTTCTCATCCTTGTTAATGACGGCTGGACTACCTGTTCTTGATCATGAGCTGACAGGTTGTGTGGATGTGTGGTCTTTCAAACTTGTTATTCATAAAACCATGTCTCAAGTTTAAACATCCCGTAAAGAAGAGTGACGATAAAGATTCCTTCATTGTACAAAGCTGACAATGTTTCATTTACATTATTACTCCAAATGCAAAATGATAGGAATGTAAAATATGACTACTATGAAAAAATTTACTGACTTACCAAACTTGATGGGTGCAGGTATACTAGTATCAACCCAACATCAGTAAAGCTTACCGAAGTCTATCCTTCAACCATAGTCCCCCTTCCCCCAGCCCCCTCTCTCATAACGACCAAAGAACACTTGGCACATCACAGGTTGCCAAATGAAGCACTGTGTAGATCCTCTTCATGTTACAGAGAAACAACAGAATAAAAGTTGAAGCAGGACTACTGAAAATTGTTACAATTTCCTTTAAGATTAGGAACAAAGAAAATGGGCTCTTTGGTAATTACTCACTGGTGTAACTGTTAAGATCTCAGGATGTATTACTTTTATATAAGACCTGAAGCTTTTGCATAACCACTTTACATCTCTAAGCAAGCCTGAAACCTATGTATCCTCTGGTAGTATAGCAGCAGAAACTAAAATGAAGATATCAGCTAAAGGTAAATCAAATGTATTTGTAGTACAAACCATATCCTCTGCATCAGGTGCTGGTGCATCAATCAAAAATCACTTTGGAAGTCACCAAATGCTTCCAAAGCAGGGTTTGCATTTTACGCCAAAACTGGCGTTTTTTACGCCGACGGAAATTTTACTTACGACCAAAAATACAATTCAGTCGTACATATAAGTTTTGACTTGCACATCTTTATGACAGAAAATTCAACTCATTAAACACTCACCTGCTGAATTGTAATATTGTTCACACTACGCATTCCACTAGTTTACCGTAACGATACAGAAAACCTAAAACCGGGAAGTCTAATGTTACAAGTTTCCATTCTCTGCAGCATACTGTACTTCGCATCGAGGGCAGATCTACTGCGCTGCTGTACATGGGTTATTTTAGTACTATACGTACTGTGTGTGCACTGTATGAAAACATACTTGTCATTGTGTTTAATCTAATATTGCTAATATTGCACCCCCTGTGGGCTGGGGTTGTAGAATATGTCCACGGTATTTCCCGCCTGTCGTAAGAGGGGACTAAAGGGAAGGACTTGCACCGTGTTTGAGGCCAAACTGGGAATTGAACCGTGTTTGAAATCGTTTTTAACCTTTACTTTTTATCTACAGTAGTTGACGCGATATAACACATTCGTGTTGGCGTGTCGTTAAATCTTATCTAACTATTCACAGTAATCTAATATTGCTAACGTTACTGTAGGTAAAGCTACACCTGTTACTGGATTATACACGGAATATATTAGATATATTCGGCTAAACTTCTCTTTCAGTGAAGTGAAAATATTTTTTATTATCCAATGATTGCTTCTCATCATAAAAACATTTCGGTATTAAATTATTTCATTCACACTTGAATTTATCAATAAGTTGCGCTAAAGTTGTTGTGGGCTACAGCCTATAGGCTAGGCTAGACCTAACGTTGCCGTTTACGGTGTTTCACTGTAGACATTGTATGTTTTAATCATTTACGCCAGAAATTTTAAAAATTACGACACACGATTTTGAATGGTCGTAAAAATGAAAATACTATCATGAAAAATTACGACAACTTTTTCAGAGAAACGCACACCCTGTTCCAAAGTAGAAGATATAAAGAAGTTACCAAGTAAACACAAAATGAAGCACTGTATGACAACACAAAAGACACACTACACTGTACCTGTTTCAGGTATTTACTTGTCTAGATAATTTTCACATAATTTCTCCACTGCATTTTTATTAATGCTTTTCTACTGTGAGATTTAAAGTGTACCTAAAGTCTAGCATAACCAAAAAATTGAAAAGATTGTAAAATGAATCTCATTGGTCAAATTCTTTTCTTCACAGGACTTGTATGCTGATATATTAAATGTTGAAAGTTTACTCACTTGGTTTAAAATGACAGATTTTGCAATAATTTGTGCATGGTGTCTCTCTTGTACCACTCAGATGAAAAACAGACCGGTCTTTTTTTTTTTTTTTTTGTTTTCTTTTCTTTAAGCCACTGCACCTTGATCCAAAATATGGTCACTGTCTAGTTGCTATAGAGTCACGTGGTCAGGCAGTTGCTATATAACAAATAGCAACTCCCTTACTTGATTACACAAACCCTCTCCTCACAACATGCTCTTCAAAAAAAGTACTTTTCAAAGGTCATACAGTATAATCTTCAAAACTTACCTGGTTAGGAGTCTATGAGCTCTGACACTCACCTCCTATTTATATAAGTAATTTCCCAACTTGCCTGCAAGTATGCATCTGGAATAATCATTAGCCAAACACATGCAAACACTACAAGCACAAAGGTTCCAAAATTTTGCAGAACCACTCCCAATGCTCACGAAGTGGCGGGAAGCCACATGCGAAATAATGAAGTAGGCTAGGCCTAAAGACCTACTTCAAAAAAGAAGAAATACTTATTCAGATTATCTTGGAAGGTGAATACCAACTTTAGAAATGTCCTGGAAAGAAAACAGTTTAGATATCCCCAAAAGGAGATGGAAACTCTTCAATTGCCAGACAGTAGCAAAACACGACTTGCTCCAAGCTGGGCAAGATGATGAGTGATTCTACTATGCTGCCCTCTTGTAGTGGGAGGGCGCCATCCCGGTGATAACGATTTATGCCAGATGGTACTTGCAGGCAAATTGGGGAATTATATGTACATAGGAGGTGATGAGGAGTGAGCTAGACACATTTATTTTTCAAATGGAAACAAAAGCAGGTAATGAAAGTTGTACAAGACATCACAAATTATTGCACAATCAACTTTTTCAAATATACAGAATTAATTTCAACATTTTATATCTTTGTAATTAAGTAAGCTACAGACATGGGATTTAAACCAATGAAGTTTTCTTTTCAACCTCTGTCATAAATTTCTGTAATTTTTAGACTTAAAGTATGCCCATTGTAACAGATGCAAAACGAAATATTAAATCAAGCTGTAGTAAGTCACACTTTTTCACACAGGTATACGGGAAGACATTTCATGGGGGAGGAAGGGCAGAGGGTGTTTGCTCTGAAACTTTTGCAAATTGCCCTGATTTTCCCCTTTTACCACGATAGCACTCAGGATGGGTATGGACGAGTCCCCCCCCCCCCCAACAAACTATAAAAAAAGATATTTCAGGAATTTTGGTTTATACTTGTATTGGGTTCATACATCATTACATCAGTGAGTGTTGAAAATTGCTTTGCCCCTTACCAGGCTACCAATCCCCTGCTAACCCCATCCTATATTCAAAAGAAATAGGTATGCCTCTGTTTGTGTTTTGCAAAGGTGTCTTTAACCTTTTCAATGTCATTTTTAAGTACCTCTTTTGCATAAGACCATTCAATATTAATTAAAGTTACCCACCGCACTGCCCACTGCACTGCCCCCTTGCCCTGAAAATACAAGTGTCAGTGCCCTGAAATAAGCATTTTCCCTGCTCTGGGAGGCCTGCAGCCCCCCCCCCCAGACCCCCCGCCTCGTATGCCTATGCTTTTTCAGCATTTATCCCATCAGAAATTTAAACACCAGTGTTCACTACGAACCTTTCTTCTAGGTGAAGGCCTCTGTAATTCCTTTGCTTTATCTTCAAGCCGTTTTGCCATAGCAGCGAGTTCTGCATTCCGTTGCCGTAATTTCTGAATTTTATTTCCAGTCTGCTTTTCTGCTTCTGAGCTCTCTGAATCAGCAGTCTCCATCTGGGAATGTAAAAAGCCAAACCTTAAAGACACGAAACTCAGATTTTTAGTTTTATGAACTACTCCCCATCCCCCATACCTCAACATAATTATCTTGAAAAAAACTTACAGAGTATATCTGTATAGCACTGCAAAAGAAAAAAATCTCAAAATGGTTAAAAATGATTTAATTTTTACAACTTTGTTTTTGTTAACACCAAGCACATACACATGCACTCACACATATTCCATGACAAAGTTAAGGAATTGTCTTTCACTACTAATTAAGCCCCTCCTTACTTTAACTAATTAATGTTCTACTACCTACGTGGTATGAAACCACATTACTTTCTACATTCATGACTCCTATAAATAAAAATTATGTCATAATACTTACCAATATTACTAAAACAAAAAGATCTTCAAAACCCAGAAACTACACATCTGTGTATAATCCATTCACACACACTACTCTGCTCCCACTTATATCATAGAATCCACCTTTCTACCACATTATGCTTTATTGCACGATTTCCCAGTACAATCATCACCCTTTCTCAGTTTAATTGCACATTTTTTTAGAGTGATAATTTATAGACTGCATGCATTCCTACCTTCAGCTTTTCTTTTTGTCATAAGCAAATGTGGGCATGATTAAACAGCTGTAATCATAAGACACATGGATGGTTGCAGAAAAAATATAATTCTCATCGTCCGCAGGATTCCATCTTCATAATAAAGTCTGCAGACATAGTATCCTGTACCTGTAGAATACCTGTTATATCTGATTATGAAGAAGCGCCCCCAAATGTTTATAAACAAAACCGGAAAGAATTATGCCGATGAAAACCAAAGACGATGGTAGCTGCGTCTCTGGAGCCAACTTTAAGAGCGTATGTGTATTACATACTTTGAAGGATTTCCATAAGCTAAAATCAGACACATTCGCAATCCTTGTCGCAACATTTCATGAAACTGATAGGACTGAGAAAAAAACAATTGAACTCTACTACAAAGTGCATCCACCAAGAATGCTGGGTTTCAAAAACACTTGGGATCCCTAAGATGTTAGCAACATGTTAACTGATATGTCTTACAACACAGCATAAATCTCCTTTTTCTGTGTTTAGATCTACCAGTCACAGATACAAAATGTATAAATCAAAATGCAACGCTGAAATTTATCAAAGTACTTTCAGATTAAAATGCTGCTAGACTACAACAAAAATGGAAATTATACATTCCTGATGCAAAAGCCACCCAAAGATTGAATTTCCAAAATGAAATGCATTATTATTATTGTATTCAAAATTTTCTTGAAAGCTGAACTATATCCATTAAATATTATAACATGAACACATATGGCATAGTGTTTCTTCTCCTTTCCTACTCAGTCATTTCTACTACAGTAAGTACAGAAGACTGCCCACCTTCAGCTACAAGATTTTTGGTCTAAATAAATGTTTTGGCCTTCCACTTTACAGTATATATTCCTCTGTTTTCTGGGTCTATGTCATCCTATCATAACAAAGCTACTTTTAAAGGTACTTTACAGTATATCAGGTTTGGTGAATATGTTGCAAGAGCTAACATGCATGCAAGAGCTAAAATAATATCTAAGAGTACATTATACTGTTCACATTAACACTGAATATTAATTTCCAATCATGCATTTTATAAGTGGTAATAAAATCTGCATACTGTATACTGCACTGTGTTTTATAAACCAGCACCCCTATCTTGTTGCACTGTTAACACCATGAAAGATAAACAGACTTAAAGGGAGAAGGCAGTCGCCCCAAGTTTATTTTCAAAAATTTCCTAAATCTTACAGATCTCTTATTTCTCTCACACATATTTTCATAATTATGTTTCCTGTATACAATCATGGAAAACTGAGGGTAAAATAAAGAATTATTCTGCATAAATTAAGGAAATTTAAGTAAGAAAAATATTGTCACATGATTGATAGGAGCCACTGCTGAACTATTGTGATGGGGTACACTAATTCAAAATTGGGGGGACTGCATTTTCCCTTTAAGTATATGGCAGTTGCTTTCAGCATTAACAGTACTATAGCCGTCTGCAAATTATGTAAAACAAGCACTCACATAACATCAACATTTTTATGCTTAAGCCAAACCCATGTCTACAAAAGTACAGGTATGCTGCACAAATTTGCAAGCTTTATAGAATTATCACAATCTGTTCTCAGTTTAATACTACAAACTCCTACAACCTATGGTATTCAAAGATGAGCTTTTAAAAGCAGTCTGACACATGTAATATTTGTTTGATAGCAATAAATCCTTTTCCTAAAGTGAAATTTTCAATGACTCTTGCCCTGAAAGTTATCAGTGCATGAAATACTGTAGTAATAGCACACAATACACAGTTTATAGCACATGCATTCACCAATAGGTTAAGTAATGTACGTGTAGGCTACATTTTAATCTAAATATACTGAACCAAAATATTTTACTATGGATATCATGAAGAGAATGCTCTGCTACATTTATTTTATCCTTGCTGATTATACAAACACATTCTGCCATACAGTATGTTGCCAAATTAGATATCCCTTAACCTGTGGTCTATATACTTGTATACCATAGCACTGCACTCTTTTAACCTGTTCAACTTTGACAGAATAGAGGGCACTAGTCAAAAACACATCATGGGCTCTACTGTAGTCAAGAACCTTTTATAAGGATCAAGTGTGCATACAAATTTTCCATGATGTTCTGATTGACACCTGTCAAGTTTGGCATCATTTGGGGTTGTACCTCATTGGGAGCAATTCCAGATTTCACCTAAGACAATGTGAAATATCTCACAACACTTTTCACATAAAGGTAAATTTTCCATTGTCTATGAAAGATACAATTAAAGGAACAGTGGCTGATTCATGGGGCCTTAAAGATCTTTCAATACTTCTTAATATACATTATTACAATTGGAGTGGTTTCTCTTCAAGTTTCTTCAATATGAAGAATAATCAAGAAATATAAAGTTCTGTTAGACCTACAGTACCAGCAGGAATTTAATTAGCTAAAAGTCCAAATAACACTAACAACAGGTCTCTGGAATGTGTGTCCTGCAGCGGCTCTACTATGTGAGCTGTGTACGATGTACAGAGAATGTGGGTTTCTTGTATACACAAATATGGGACTTATTTAAGAAGATGACTAAATAATTTTGTGTCATACTGTAGGTCTTGTTTAAGAGTACACTGACTTTTAACCCCAACAACATGACTTAAACCTGAAAAAGTCAAATTCAATATAATAACCGCCTCACCACAATAACTGAAATATCAGACACCTTAAAGGCAATAGGCAGTCACCCCAAAATTTCTTTGAAAAATCAGCAAACTCTTGCCAATTTCCTCTTATTTGCCTTACAAGTACCTCTGAAGATGTTTTTGAACATAACTATTACAAACAAAAGGTAAAGGAAGGATTTAATCTCCATGAATTCAACAAATAAGTAATAAAAATATTGTCACATGCAGGGTTCTAGCTAGAGCATATTTATTGCCGGGCGGCAGTTGGTTTATGAAACTGTATCTTTTTGGGGGCTAAGATTCAAAATGGTGCTACCTTTGCGATTTTTTGACCTAGTTATATGTATAATTTCATTCAGTTTTTTTAGTTGATGTTTAATTATTTTTGTTTTTTGTATTTTTTCCATTTTTAGTTAATATTTTTTTAATGTAATGATCATCAGAAGATGCAGTATAGAAATGGCTAGAAACTGTTTGTTAACTCATTATTTATTAAGTCTGTTTCTTTTTAGACTTGCCCCAAGTCTCTCACGTTATTCTTCGTCTCTTCAACCTGTCACTTTTTGCCTGTTCCTTCTCTCACAGTGGCTCCATCACATTGTACCGCTATACACTAATCTCAGCCTGCTTCCTACTGTCCCTTGCAACACACGCTAATGCTAGGCTATAGCACTTGTTTCAAATAGCTCCTGTCACTCCCACACACACGTAACATAGCGGTCTGTTCAATCGAGCGGCTTGTCGTGAGAGACTTGTATCTTTTGGTTCTGTTGACCTCATCATTTTAAACTTGTTTATTGTTTTATTTCTCCAAAATTAAGGATGAATACATTAGAAGAGAATTAACTGTCATCACCCAATCAGCTTGGGTATTGTAAGACATTTGCTGGATATTCATTAAGATAAATAATCACATCTAGCTATGAACGTTGCAGTTCACTTTGGGCGTTGAGTTATTTACATATTGAAAACTCCTCATTGGCTACAGAGATCTTGAATATTCATATAGAATACCGCCGGCTAAAAATGTGATGCCCACCTAGACCAAAAGATACAAGTCTCTCGCGGCAAACCTGCTCGTCGTGTAGCACTGTGTATAATGACAATACAATGATTCGGTGTATACAAGCAGGAGCGTGAGAAATTCTTGCGTGCAAACCCCGTTCGCTGTGTGTTGTTCGATACGGGTGAGCACGGTGTATAACAACATTACAATCATTCGGTGTAGAAAGCGGGGAGTGTGAGAAATTGTTGTGCCTGCAGTGATGTAGTCGGAGAGGCCTGAGAGGAACAGTGAAAGAGGAGAGAACTTCGTGAGAGACTTGGGGCAAGTCTAGTTTCTTTTATTCAGCGTTTCCATTTTTCATATTGCAAAATTATAACACTTGTGCTTGGAATACAATCAAAATAGTACATTTTCACCAACGTTTCAGTTTAGTTTGTGGAAAATCTGTGCCGGGCTGGACAGTACATTTGACCGTGAGTGCCAGGCGCAAATGAAGAGTGCTGGGCGGCCCTGCCCGGCGCCACCCACCGTAGCTAATACCCTGGTCACATGGTTGAAAGGTGCCATTCCTGAATTAGTACATGACAGGGTACACTCATTCAAATTGGAGGGACTGCAGTTTCCCTTTCAGTTTGACAATGAACAAACCATGAAATTTGACCCTCTAACATTAGGTATAAGACACATATGGTTGGAAAAAACCAGAGGGAGAGGAGGCAGGATGGGAGGGAAGAGAGAGTGAAGAAATCTGTACCTTTTTTCTTTATACCTGTGTATGCTACAGTATGAAGAAAACAGTATTTGAATAATTGGAGTGTACCTAAAATTTATTTTTAAGGACTCTTTCCCTCTCACTGTATTCATTGTCAGAACTATAGTTCTGTTAGCTGGGTTGTGTAATAGATCAGGTAAGTAGGAGTAACAAAGACTCAAAAATTAATGTTCAATGAATTGTGACACTATCTTTCTCAAACTGTACCTCTTTATTTGATAGCCTCCTGGTTTTCCTCTTCTGTGTGACATCATCTTCATCATTGTGTGGTTTGGATTCCTTCATTGAATCATCTGGCACATGGGCATCCTAAAATAAAGGTGAAAGAGCATTTTAAAATACCACCCAACTAGAAAGCAACAAAGCCTAGGGATCCCTTGTCTAAGAAAGAATTCTTCAAGTCTTTCATTCTATTGAGCGTCTGGCTGCCATATTATTTGTTCCGTGTTTTACAGCTTCCAAACACTTTTTTTTTCATTTATTTTTCATTTCTTGACCTTGTAAGCAATGGGACATTGAAAGCCTTCATGTCAAATACGATTGTGGTAAATAAGCTCACAAGAACTTTACAGTTTGACATTCCATAACCCCAAATGTTATTTGACCTCTCCAAAAATCAATATTAGTTCTTCTCAACATGGGGCACTCACATCCTGGGTAATATATTATCTACAGTCAATGTTCATACAAGACTTTCACAAAAGCTGTGGTGACCTCAAATGACCACTGCCCTTTACCCAAAATATTAAGGATGTACTGCATACTCAATATGGGACATCCAGCTGTTAAGTTTGAGATTGTGTTAACATGGAAGCATCACACAGTACTGTACATTTATGCAAACTTGTGCAAACATGTTCACAACTGTATATTTTGTCTGTCTTTGGCAAGTAAACAAAAATACACATGAAAAAAACTCATTCTGTTCCTTCCTTTCTGATCCAAAAACTACATACTGTACTTAAATATTTAATCTTAAAATTTCAAGTAAGGTCCAATTTTCCTGTTTGTCATGCCTGTAAAACCAGTTTAAAATTTGGTCTTGTGAATTTCGAAAATGAACTGGACATCATATTGAAACTTATCGCAAATAAGATTCAAAATGAATCTGAAACAACTCAACAACATGAACTCAAATTTTAGTGGTAGATACATTACTTCACTCCCTAGGTCGCACCCTCTCCCTTCCCCTAACCACTTCAAGAAATGCAAAAAACAAAGTTAACCTGCAAAAACTGAAAAACCATTTATTGCTGATGAAGGAAGCAGCCAAGAAGACCTCCTAAAGCCAAGGGTAAATCAAAAGAAAATATAAGAAAACTATGAAGAATGGAAAAACAAAATACCACAATGCACAAGTAACACTTGAAGTACATGTTAACTACAAATCTTTCTAGCAATTTGTTTGGACTTCCAAAAACAGCAAACCAAGGATAAGATTTTCACATCACTGTACAGGATTTTTTCACACATTTTTTGACAATTTAATTCTTTCAGAACTTTTGCCAACTGGTAACTTTCTTACATCTAACTTCAGTACTACTAAAATACTTGTACACACCTGATCTTCCCTTGTTCTGTTGTCTTCTGGAGATACATTTTCCCCTGACTTTGTCTCTTTCAAACTGTCCTTATCTGAAGCATTAAGCATCTAGAAGTGAAAAAACAAATGATACCAAATATTAATAGATTTCACAGTTGTTCATGTAATGCTGCAATGCCCAATCACAAAATACTACAGATTTACAGTACATTCTTACTGCACTGTACACTGTGACTCTTAACCAGTATTCCTTATTTTCCATTCATTATAAACCTGATCATTCAGTATGCATGGAGTTTTTGCCTCCATTCTTGCCAGTAAATGATTACTATGATTGATATACAGAGAGGCGGGGGGAAAAGGGTGGACAGATGGAGAAAAATTCAGGACAAATTTAAAAACCCATAAAATGTTAATATAGGTAACATGTAAATTACTATGACATAAAACAGTGTGCACCATACTTGACTCATACAGTATATGTAGTGTCACACCACTCAAACTATACAGTTCTGAACATTTTGAATGAGACAGCCCTGCATGGAATGATGTGTTCAGTTTTATGGTGGAGATGCTTTCTACTGCTTACTCATACATCATGTTATGTAGTACTGTAGGCTACATACCCTCACCATGCCCCCGGTGCTTCCCAATCTTCCATCTCCAGGGTGTATTAGTTAGCCACCCAAATTTGAAAAGTATTCTATTTTATGTAATCTCAAAATCTGATTTCATTATTGTAGAGCTTTTTCAATCAGGTGAAAAATTCAACACATTCCTGCTGACATTAACAAAATTTATCAGTTCTATGGTGCAACAGGTTGTGTTTGGTTGAATATGTGGCAACTCAGGAAATTCCACATGAATAGGAGTAATGCTTTATCCTATAACAAGATACTGAATACAAGTGTAATGAGCCTGCATTGTATACAGTACAAAACAAATTATATGTAACATTCCACTCAAAATCAGCAAATGGTATGTATACTAAATTGCCTGTAAATTCAACATACTGTACAGTGCAAACCCAATTACCTTTACAGTACTTTTAATTAATTGATGTGTGAGCTATTCTGTGCACACCATTTCACAGACTTAAAACAAATACAATATACTGTATTGTACAATGTCATTTTAATACCAATGTAATTGGCAGACAATCATAACCTGTATAACCTTTACAGTACTGTACAAATCCACATCGCAGACCACATGTGTCATTGATCGTTTGAACAATTATAAAACAAATCCTCCGGTTTTCTGCATTGTGTAACATTCTGTAATTCTAGATTTATAATATTGATTATCTTTATGCTTTACAGAATTTTTAACACCTGGCACCTAAACAGTCTCTTTTAAAAAGTATTAAAACTAGAAAGCCGTGCCAAAAATATTGACTGCTGACTTTTGGAATTTCAGAATTTTTCATAACTTTGCCTTTGCTTAACACTTTATTGTACTGCATGTATATCACTGTGTATACATCACGGACTTCTTATATACATGGACGGAGCATATTGCACTAACGTCCTATGCGTAAGTTGTCGCCACCGTCTACGTACACGAGTAGGCATACCAATATGGCTGCCTGCTATAGTCTTGTGTGTAAAAGTTTGGACTTGCTCAAGTGGCTCAGTATCGACAAATTGTGTGAAAAACTTGTAATATTTTCGAAAGAATGCAAGCTCAGGTCAAATTCATCAAATAGAATGGAGGACTGTGATATTTTTCTTCCATTCATATTGATATTTTGTCTGAAATGTTGCAGATTCATCGTCAAATTGGGCAAATGGTAGTAGCCCGGCGGCCATCTTGGTCAGCCTAAATTTGTTCGAACGGTGGCGACAGTATTGATTGCGCAATCCTCTGTCCATGTATTGAAGTCCGTGGTATACATGCACTCACTGTATGCTACACCTAGTAGATGTATTTTATACAATGTTCACAACACTCCTATTTCCACCTTCATAAGAGAGTGTATGGTCATAAAAAGTATGGAAAATTATATTACATTTAGATAATAACCTAAATGCACACTAAAAACGGTCAAAAATTGGAATACATTAAAATTAGAAACAGACCCCTTTTCCAAAAATAAAACAATTTAAGGCCAATTTTCTTTCATATCTAAATGGAGGTGCAACATTTATTACCTTCTCGGCAGTTTCTGTTTTAGTAAATGAAGAGGTAGAAAAATATACTAACAAGACCAACCTAAGGATTAAATGTTATTAAAACATTAGACCACAAAACAAAAAGAAAAAATGTTCATCCTACATCAATCTTGATGATTTGATTAATTAAGGAGTTTTCACCTAAACGTATGTTTAAAAGATCACCTTACTGGGCCACTTGGAAATTCTTGTGTATTGGGCCTGGAGGTATGCTGTGGGCTTGCCATATCCCTGCATGGTGTCCATAAAATAGTTGATAAAAACAAGTGCTACTATTTCCAGCTGTCATCAGTACCCTAACATACATTACATTATATACCTATACCCACTGCATGAACCAGGCTGACACTTGGAACAGCTCTCCTAGCAGTAACTGTAGATGAAGTCAGTACTATCATATCAATCTAAAGTTGTAGGTTGGGCCATCACCAGGTTCATACAGGCCAGGACTTGTTTTGGGAAAGAACCCTAGTCCAGGGGTGGTGCCAGCAGGGGTGGGTGGGGGGTGGTGTCCGGAAGACCATGGCCCCCAACAGGGAAGGCTGGCCCTCCCCCCATTGGGGAAATTTTCCAGTTTCATCTGTACGATAAAATATGAAGTCCCAACGACCTTCAGTCGCCCCGACGATCTGCTTGATTTTGCTCATAGGAAGGGCAGATTCTTCAATAAAGACCCCAAATTTTAAAAATTTTGGCACGCTTTGAGTGCCAAAAATTTTGCATTTTTAGTCCTTTTGGCCTTTGTTGGGGCTCCCTGCTGCTGGCCCCCCCCCCCCCGTCGGGCAAATCCTGCCCTAGTCTAAAGTAGTCTGGGCAAAAAAATTCAGTTCCACCCATGGCACCAAGGCCACTCCATGATAGTCACCCCTACAGTAGGACAGTAGCTCCTAAAGACTGCTACAGTACCCTAATTTTTCGTCCACTCAAAAGTCCTGACTTCAGGTATTTACTGCATGTTTTTAAAACCTGAACCTGAAAATTGCAAGGTACAGTATGGAATATAATTTTCATACAGCAAATTCTTTACCCTCACTTCATAACAGACTTCACCATTCACACAATATGTGTTTAAATTAAATGTAGCACACAGTACTAATCAGTTACCAATTACCATACCTTTTACTTAAAAAATAACATTTTTTAAAGCATGAGCATCAACAATATATAATTGGAATGTACTTACCATTGAAAGAGGACATTAAAATATACTGTTCCAAACATATGAAGTAATTCTGTGTGGTCCAGAGACTTCCTTTTAAGTATAATACTGAACAAAGCCATGTACAGTATTCTTAATTGCTTCACATTTGTGCAGCACAATGCCAAATACTATAAAATGATATCTCATGACATTGTATCCTATGTCATTTCTGCTATTAACTACTGTACCTGTTAATATTACCTGCATACTGGTATAAGGAGGTGAGTCTGGTGTACTAAATATAATTATAAACTTCAAAACTTGGCTGAGAAAGCCTAAACATACAACCAATGTTTGTATTACAAGATCAGTAGATATACCACATAGATAAGTTTACAACAGACTTCTTTGTCAGTTATTTATACAGATTTCATGAACACTAGAATATGATATGGGACTTTGCACTATAAAAGGTTATATATTGGTAAAAAACCAGCTTTCACTCTGCTGAATATACAACAGATAAGAAAAGTTAAGGGTATACTTCAGCACCAAGTGGCATTCAAACTGTCAGTGACATGATCGCAAAGTAATGTCACTCCCAAGGAGTTTGTTTCCCACAGTTTACTGTAATTCCAACTGAGCTGATGCACACTTTAAAATTAAAATTAGTCCCCCTTTAAGTTTAAAGACAGACACTCATCACCCCAAGTGCATTTTTTGTTGGGGAAAACTGAAATTCCCAACTGGCGACTGCTCTTTGATTGACATATCAAATTCAAAAGATGCAGAGTAGCTAGCTCATATTACACAGCATGCACAGAAGGTGCTCTGGTTACACTTAATACGGGCCTTCTATACTCACCAGGATATGACCTAATTTATATTAAAGCAATAAACTAGACTTCATTTCATTTCATTGGTTTGTTTTTCCACATCAATATTTAAAGATGATTTTAAACAACATGGGTTGAAAACAAACAAGAAAATGATTGCAGAGGAAGAAGTGTTCTTAAAAAACCCTTGTGGGCTTAAAGACAAGAGCACTCCCTAAAAAGGAAACAAAGAAAGAAATAAATTACAGAAAAAGGAAAAAAAAAAACACCCACGCACCCACCCATCTACGAAATTAGTAAGAACTTACAGTAGAAAACATGGAAGTAAGCTTCTTAGAGACACTACAGAGGATTTTGACCGACAATTCTGGGGCAGCATATTCCAAACAAAACTTGACCGATACTTGAGGCTCCTTTTATGATTATTTTGATCGACTAGGACAGGATGTGTTTTAACAGATTGTCTGGTATAGTAGGAATGTTCATGACTATTTACTGTGTAGAAGGAAGGAAAAGAACTTGGTAGTAAGTTATTCAAACAATGAAATGTAAATATTGCTAAGCTCAGAGTAATGATGTCAGGTAATTTAAATAAATTCAATGAGGCAAACAAACTACTGGTTGGGTCCTGTGGTGCAGAGCAAGTCATATGCCTGATGGCCCCCTTTTCTGAAGAATTACCAATTTTTGAGTATAGATTTATTTGCACCTGACTTAATTGTGTCTGCACAAGGCACTTAAGACAGTTCTGGGAGGGGCTAGAAATAACTTAGTTGTCAGAATTGGAACTGTCTAGTATGAGGAGATAAACTGGGGTCACAGGGGCACCTGATGAAATTGGAATCTGACTAGATTTGATTGTTCAAGTTTGAAAGAAATCTAATCAAAATGTGAGTCCCACATTCCAGCAATATGTACCCAAAAGGACCCTAGCTGATCTATTGAAATTTGAACCGACCATTTTTAAGCTGTATTTATGTGAATATTGAAATAATCATGAACACCTCAAAGATTCATCTCTTTTTCAAAGGTTCAGATGCAGGGGTCTACTTTACTAAGGTCTCAACCCTGCTCCCTGGATCCTTACTGATGTCTTCATTTGACAGACAAGAATGTAACCCAATCCCTAGTCACTTTCCCAAAGGCTAAAAGGAGTAGAGGAATCATGCTCTGCTCCACTATCTGACACCTTTTCTGAGCATGGAGTTACCATCTTGAAGGTGGTACAGTAACTCCATGTTCTGAGCAACCCAAAGTGGACAACACCTGAACAGGACAACCCAACACCCATAATTCAGCATTTCTGCTATGCCTCTCAGTACCACAAAGATCAGTCTTACACAGTATACCCCAGGCCTGATTTTTAAGGAAATTTTCAGGTTGCCCCATCGGACAACCTGAAGCTAAATTTAGGTTGTCCGAAATAGTTTTTGGTTGTCAGAATGAAAGTGACGAACAAGAGATGAACAATTCTATTTCCTGTCTCTGCCATAGAAAACAAACATTTACTTTAAATTCTGCATTTTTCCATATTTATTGGCATAGTACAATGATGAATGGTAGTCAATACCATTGTCTCAGTGCCACTTCTTTAGGGGATTTTTATGACATACTTTCCTGCTGATGTAGGGAACTATTCAGTTACAAATAAAATCTACTCGCCCATCGGACAAGTTCAAAGAGAGAAAGTGGTTGTCCGATGCAAGTTTTACCCGTTATGGACGATCGGACGAGTGCTAAATTTCAGCCCTGTACCCCCTGTACCAAAAAATTTAATTCCCATAACCCGGGAGCTGGTCTCTAAACGGTATTTGATTCAGAAAGCTATACTTTACTGTATGCAAGTGTTAACTTCAATTCATCAACTGGCCACTATCTCCACCTTAGAGTCCAGGGTAGTATGTACATCAACAAATTGAAAGATGACTTGAATCAGCATTACAATTCTATGAAATTTTCAGTCATTTCCTAGCTGTGAATGGTTCTTAACTGATGAACTTTCCACATTTGCAACCTACAGTACTGTACAGTGGACTTCAAGCAAGCCAAAGTGATGTCATTCCCTCACATGCGTGAGCAATGCTTTCTTTTGTTTTTCAATTAATTGTACATACTGACCTTGAAATTATAAGTTTCCCACTGGGAATTAGAAGGTTGGATACAGTTCCCAAGCTTTACAAGCATTACAAATTACCAAAGGACTGCTCTCTATTTAAACCTCTCTTTGTTTGGAGATTTCTATATTTCAACAAATTTACATTGAGCTGATTAGCATTAGGATAAGGGTTTAGGACTCTTTCAAACAGAATGTTTAGATTAAGACAAGAAACCAATCTCACAAATTAAAACTCAATTTAAAGGGGAATTTTCATCATCCCAGACAGTTCCAACTCTCCCAACTATACAACTTCTAGCTCCTCCCATAACTGTATGAGGCTACTCCTTGTGCAGGAATAAACCTGTTTAATTGCTTGAGGCCATGTCCTGGTGAGCATACAAGGCTATAAAATGTAATAAAAGCACTCTCTCTGCCTTGTGTGGAATGTGAGCTACTCTGCATCTTTCAAATTTTCAAACTTCGATGTCAATCAAAGAGCAGTCACCAACTGAGAATTTTCATACCCCTACACTAAAAATATACTTTGGGGTGATGACTGTCTGTCTTTAAGCCGAAACCCTCCTTCTAATTTTACCGTACCATTGGACAAATGTCACAGCAGTGACTCCACAGGTACTGTACAGTAACCCTTGAGGAAACAGATTGAAAAAAAGAAAACATTTCTGTTGGTTAAAACTTAAAAATTCTGTACTCAATAAGAGCATGCATGTACACATTTTCTGAGGACTAAAATTGCCTTTTGAGTCAGGGTATAGTGTTCGCAGTGATGTTGATGGGGTTTAAACTGATGAATTAACATTGAAAATTTCTACATCTCAGGAAGTTGCCAGACTCAATGAGTTGCCTCAGCTTCAAGAATTTATCCACTTTGGTCTGTTCAGCTGACAAGCAGTGGTGCAGAGGAAGATCCTCTAGCTTTTGGGAAAAGGCTAAAACTGGGAATACACTCACGAAAGTCAGATGGGGATGTGAAACAGCGGTCCTGGGAGCAGAGGAGTGAAATACATCATTACCCTCTAAGCACTAGTCAAAAGGAGACCATTCAAGCAAATCTCGCATGTGCTCATCCAGGATCAATCTGCTATATCGGGTCCTCAGTAAGTCATGTGGCTTCCTTACAGAACTAAACTGTATATTTAAAGTCATGACTGACTTCCCTGGATATTCTCCTCAAGTCATGTCAGCTACTGTGCTTCATGCAGCCACGAAGAGCAATGTAAGAAATACAATTCAGTCTCATTCTACTGACTGCAACTGTACTATCTATTTTGATTGCTATGGGAACCTGGTTTTGAGCTGAAAAGTTGGCATATTCTCATGGGGTTTCCACAGCAGGATGTTAAGTGAAGGTGACAATGCTTTTAAACAGATTTAAAAGAAAAGAGCATGAATCTTGGCGGTTCACCCAAAATTTGGTAAGGAGCCCTTACAAGATGTCATCACTGAGTAGTAAATACAATACATGACATGATTCAGGAAAGAAATCAAATTATCCACATCTAGCTCTAACAATAATGGTAGTATGGAACTTTATAGGGCACATGTTTTACCAGAGTTCCTACTGAGTCCTGAGTTTCATTTTACAGCTTCATACCAATAAATAGTCTATATACTATACTGTATGTACATTACTTCTTAAGAGCAGCAGGGCAGCTGCAGCCTACCAAGTTTAGCTGTACAAGGTGATACAGTACTGTAGCTGGCTTTTACATGAATGAACAAGTTTAGCAAAACTTATGCTGCAGCAAAAGCTCAGCTGTATTCACAAACCTCCAGTGCACACTGTATATGCAGTTTACAAGTCATGCAGCCTCTTACAGTACTACACGTAGCTTGGCTGGTCATTCCTTCTTAAAGCAGCACATTGAGTTAGTTCATGAAATTCACCAAATTTTGCCAAACTTGTTAAGTTTTCTTCATGTACCAATGACAAATGGTCAAACTTAAACAATCCCCACATCTTGCATACAAACAAATGTTTCATAAGTGAGTAATAAATAATTTAATTCAGTTTTCAAAAAATTGTGACCAGACACTTTTTCAAATTATATGCACACAACTATTACAAGCCAGGATACCAAAGGATACAAAATTTTAGCTTTTTGCATAACTATTGAATTTGAAACTTGACTAATTATGCTAATAATAGTTATTGTCATGTGGTAGTACCCTTCAACACCTTCATTAAAGGGGAATTTTCATGATCCCAGACAGTTCCAATTCTCCCAACTATGCATCTTCTAGCTCCTTCCATAACTGTATGAGGCTCTTCCTTGTGCAAGAATTACCTGTTTTATTGCTTTTGAAGGCCATGTCCTGGTGAGCATACAAGGCTATAAAATGTAATAAAAGTACTCTCTCTGCCTTATGTGGAATGTGAGCTACTCTGCATCTTTCAAATTTTCAAACTTTGATGTCAATCAAAGAGCAGTCACCAACTGAGAATTTTGATAAACATACACTAAAAATATACTTTGGGGTGATGACTGTCTGTCTTTAAGTTATCAACATCAACTCCATATGCCCCTTTAAGGGTGCCTGAGCACCTCAGTGCCTCCTGAAATTTTCAGTATTCCATTATCCTTTTCTTCTGCATAACTTTGCCCTGTTTTTTAAACCAGACAAAAGAGTGCTAATCCATAATGCTTGGTCACTGTGGCAGTCTTATGCATAATTTCACAACACTTAAGTTTTCAACTGAACATAGGGGGAATAATCTTTATATAACTACATGTATTTATAAACAGATACATTGTTTTAATTAATTTGAGTTGACCTTATAGCACTTTTTGACCTTGTCTTTGGTGATCATGGGGCTACTTTCTTGATCAGTTTTGCTTTAATTACTTTCTGCCTTTTGGCCCAGATCATCTGTTCTTTTCTAGCCAAACTAAAAACAGGGCCACACATGACAGCCCCATGATGTAGAGTTTTGAAGGTCAAGAAGTAGGTTATGTTCTGTCTAAGAAACCCTTGGGCATAGCTCCCTTGTGGCCCTTTGTTTGGCCTTTGATTTTTTGCCAGAGAGACTTTGGAAAAAAAGGATTAAAACCCTTGAAAATAGCCACATTTCCCATTAAAATCCATCAAATATTGATGGATTATAAAGAACAATTTCTGCTGTCCACTTACATCATGAATAAACATGAGCTAAATATGCAAATTTAAATTTCTAATGTCAAAAGAGGGACTCACCAAATGTGGCTAATGTTATCTTTCCTTTTCATTTCAAGGAAACTTGTATGTACTATAGCATTGCACGCCCTAAGAGATTTATTTTGGAAGTTGAAATTATTGCCTTGAAAAATATCAATATTACTCACAAAAATGAAACAATACTATATATCTTAATGCATTACCAAAAGAAGTGCTAACACTACATGCAACACTCCACATCATTTTTGCATGGGCAATGAGTTTCTCCCAAAACGTTCAAATTTTGATGGGATATATCTTGAAAAAGGTAAACGATATGAACTAATTTCAATGGCCCTCTTCTTGGGGATTTCATTCCTTAAATACAGTGCACCAGGTAAAAACAGGTCTGTTTCGTGGCATGTCACCATAACTTTATTGTTTGGAATATTACATGTGCACTAATTAGCTCCAGAAAGAATTACCATGCCATGCACAAAATCTCATATGCTGTACAATGGTGTACTGATACAGGTGGTATTTGAAACTTCAGTTAAAAGATGAAGATCTATTACAAGTTACAAGACAAAGTTACTCACGATTTCTCTCCCAGCAACGAATATCAATTGCTGAACTGTACAATACATTGTTAAGCCTTTTTTTCTGGTCAGTAAACAAATACACTCTTCTCCTGGTGTTTTATGGCAGTCGTTAACAGTCATTAACTATACTTAATAGAGGCTGGTCATCTGAGGGAGTTGTACTATTTCAATTGTAAATAATAAGTACATTTAGGACAGTGGGCTACTCAGCTTGGATACTATGAACTGTATCACTTACAACTTATAGCTACTGTATGATAACATCCAAAACAATGCACTGAAAAATAGGAGTGAAAAATGAATCACCAAGGGGAAAAGAGTTTCAGCAGAAGATGGAAATATATCTGACACACTGAACTACTCATAACTGTTACTATACATCAGCCTCCCCTCCTTATATTGTTTGTATACAAAGGTGCTGTTAGTGATTGATGATTTGTAAGCACTTGATACAGTATGTCACTGTGTGCACTGCCATACAGTTTTAAGAGATGCGCAGTGCTGTACCCTGTATGATGTCATGGTTGCCATGTAGGCATTTTAAATCCCAAAGGCACTATGGTGTTTTAGTGGTGTTGACATGCAAAATTTTAAAACTACTGTGATGCCAAACAGTATTGGCATTTTTTGTTAAGGTTAGGCCTTTTTTCATTTGACTGTCAATTTTCCTTCAAAATGCATGTTTTCCCACAATTTTTGTCAGAAACCGTGATTACACACATAACTTACAGTATGCCTTAAATTCCCACTTATAGTACAATTAATGAAAGAACAGGCTCTGCTGGTGATCATAAAAAAGCACCTTCACTTCACATCATATTCATGAGTTTTGAGCAATTGAAATGCAAAGTATGTACCAATTGCATTTTGTATTTGGTATTTTTTGACCATATATGTACAGTAGTTTGCCAAATCTGGCTAATTGCTGCGCAGGAATCTGGCAACCCTGTATGCCAGATGTTCTTCTATCATACTCAAAAATATCTTGGAACTAGTAAGTACTGTACATGTGTGAAGTAAACATTATGCACACAACTGAATGTAAGAAGAAGACCATGTAGCGATGTTGCTGGAGTTCATCGGCTAAGGTGATACAGTACCCTGTACTTACAGTACTTCCTTTACACGCATTCAGTTTTGCAGATCTGTAGATAATAATTTCACTGATTTCTTGTTTTTGTTTGTGACTTAGAATTTAGATACAACTTTGAACAGTTCAGCATGCCTTGTTTCCAAGAGTGCTCTTAATGTCATGCAAAAAGTTTATGAATGGACTGTATTAATAGGCATTTACTATACATTGGATCTTACTGTACACTGGACCCTACCCCTTTCCTTCCAACTCACTTAGATTTGGGGACATGTTCTTAAAGAGTTCGTCTCAGACCTTTCAGAATGTATAAAGCCTTCCGGCACTCAAGCCTTGGTTCCTACATTTTCATACAGTGAAAAATGCAACATTAAATGAAAGAAAAACACTAACTGCATTTCAATTGCTTATAAGGGTTCCTGAAATGAAACACACTTCAATCAATTTGTTGTATGAAAAATTCAGACCTGTAAAATACTTCTCAAAGGAAATCAGCTTTATCCTCAAATAATTACAAACACCACTTTTCATGTCAGTATATACTATATATCGTAATAACTATTATTGTAATTTAACACACTGGACCCACATGTCACATACTTCAAATCTTATATTCAACATTTGTAAATAATTTTTATACCATGTCTGGAAGTCAGGATCTACGACCAATTAGAACATATGGCTTGGGAGTGCATATTTAAGCATCTAAACTATATTTTAACAAAACTGAATTTCTCAGTGACATGATATCTACGTACAGTCCTTGTGGATCTTCCACACACTACTGCAATCACAACTATTTAGACCTGTACTACCCAGATGCAATTAAAATTAAGCTATGACAATAATGACCCCATTACAAACTAACAGTGTGTTACATGATCCAGAGTGATGTCATATATATTGGCTAACAACACGTAACGTTCACTAAAGGACTCAAATCATTCCCTTCATGCCTGAGGGCAAGATAGTAATATGTACAGGTGGATAATAAAAAGATGATTTGTCCGACAGCTGTGTAAATACTTGGTTGTCAACATATGGTACAGTACACAATCTAGTTAAAAAGGCAGAGAAAAACTGCTGTATTAGGTGTATCATACCATATACACAATAAAGCTTTTTGTTCAATATTTCCTTTTTCTTGTGTACAGGCAATTTTTTATTTTCGCCTTTTGCTTTCACAATTGCCTAGCTACTGTACTGTAGCAACCACTTAAGGCATTGGCATCTGTACAGTACACTCTACACTACATACCAAAGAGGAAAAAAATGCCAGTACATCAACATTGCTAAGCTAGCAAGTTATACTTTATCCGGTATCGCATCGCAATTTGCTACACAGATGGAAAAATGTGTAGCACTTTCTTGTGTGCAAAACCATACGGTTTTCAGGGATTTTACGCTGTAGAAGGAAAAAATTCTCAACACTGCTACGCAAAATTTGAATACTATTATTCCCTGCATACTGTATGCTACATACTACTGAAGTTAAGCAACAGCTATTGTGCAGATAAATTATTCAAGATGAGGTCTACATTCATGAACAATGGATATTGTACCATGCAGAGAAATTGTCAATTGTAACCAGAAAAAAAGCTGAGATTTGAACATGAACTGAAAGTGCTCTAAGTAATTTAAAATTCAAAGCACTACATATACCCCTGCATATTAAATAATATTTGTTTTTTTGTATTCTTACACAGCAGTGTTTACACTAGAGCACGAAATTGCAGGATTCCTGCAAAAAAAAAAAAATTGAGACTCCGGCTAAAACAATTTATTGTGGGGAAATTCCTGCAATGTGTTTGATACAAAATGAAATATGTAAAGCAGCACTTAAAAAATTTCAATTAATACAAGAAATATTGCAAACATTTTAAGGAAAACAGTAAAAACAGAGCAAAATTTCATTCAGAAATTACATCGTTCCGATACCTGGTTTGGCAAACCTCTTCCTTTCATACGTGACATCGTAAAGTTGATTCAGCGGGCGAATTATAATAATAATATTGTAACAACAAATTAAAGGACACGTAAACTTTGAAATATTTCAACAATTTAACTGTCCCCCCCCCCCATATTTTTAAAACCCCCACCAAAAAATTAAGAAAGGGGGAAAAATCCCCCCCCCCCAGATGTTTGGTGCTAGTGTAAACACTGTTACAGTACACAGCCATTTGTCATGAAAGTTGCCTGATCATCGTCACCATATTATTGTTGTCGAGGGCCTGAAAGACTATTGGCAAAGGCTTCAGGCTTGTGATCAAAGGGCTGCTGGTTTGAACCCTGCTTCGTTTATATTACTTTGTATCCTTGGTCAGGATGCTTCGTCTCTACTGCCTCTCTCCCACTCAGGAGTTCAGGCTGATTCATACTTCAGTATAGTACTATAAAGCTATAAAAGTTGAACACTGTTCAACTCTGAGCTATGTTTGCCACTGGCCCAGGAGAGCAAGAGATGACCATGTATTGCATGTTCTTACAGCTTTATAGCACATGAAAATTTGAAAGTATGAACCGCTCTCTAAATGGGTACAGTAGGCCTACCCATGAGGCAACTTGTCAGCTGGCACTGTTTGTAGCTGTGGCCATCTCAAGAATGGTCTCTTGGACAAGTTATTGTGGACCAGCAGTAATATGTGTGAAGCTGTTTGATAATTTGGTGATAAAATGCTATATTAATATCATTATTAAAAGCAATGTACACTTGACATAAATTATAATCACCTGTTTAGAAGACATCATCTGGTCTTTCCCTCTGCTACCCTTCGCTTTAACAATGTGGGCTTTATCTTCATCTCCTGATGACCTCCATGAAAGTTCTAATTTCTCCCAAATCTCATCCTCACTTTCTTTCACAACTACTTCCACCTCTTTATCAGCACCTTTTGAATTATTTACATCTTTTGGCTTTTCAGTTTTACTCTCCTCATTTAAAGATTTGACTTCAACAAAAGAAGAACGTACTTTCACTTTCTTCATCTTCTGAGTAGGACTATCCTTGCTCTGAAGTGTTTCTGGACTTTTTTGTCCAAGCCGAGATTTCTGTCTTTTCTTTACTGAATCACTTCTGGGGGTATTCCCCTTTTCATGTCCTGACCTAAGGTTACGATTTTCTCTGGCTGAAGATGGGGGCGTGCTTCGTGTGCTGGAAGGACTCATTGATGCACGGCGGGATGTTGAAACGGGAACCCTTGATTTTTTCTGTGTTGTTGGTGTCCCAGCCTCTCCAGCTCCTTTCTTCAAAAGGGCTGAAACAGCAGAGCTTTCATCCTTCACCTTTCCAAAGCTACCATATTTACCAGCCGGTAAATTTGAAAACGTCCTATTTGGTTTTGGTCCTGAATCGGTTTTACTGATGACGGATTTACCAGCTTTTTCTGCACTTGAAGTTTTTGAAGTATTTTTGTCCTGAGCTTCTTTTTGAATATTTTTCTTCAGCCTCTCCATACGTCTTCTCAGAACCTCTTCTGTATGTCTCCCTGGCCTCCAGTCATGTGGTAGGGTGTTAGCCTTGGTTAAGGTGGGTTTAACAGCACTACCATTACTGGTAGGTTTATCCTGCTTTGCACTGGGCCTGCCCTGCACCCCATGTGGTGCTTTTGGAGCTGGACGTTTGGAAGACATTCTGAAGACAACTTGCGAGAAATACTATATTCCTCTTGAAATGGAAGTTACAAGGTGATGTAACGGAAGACCTTTATTGCACATAATGGTATACAAAATACACGTATTCCTTACAAGGCTCCAGCAATCACAGATCCCTGGTAAAGCCACAAGTCTGTATTTAAGAAACTGAAGACATGCTAACTACGTCACCATTTTGTTGAAGTCAATAAGCAGGACTTCTCAAATTCTGTAATATTGTGAAGCTGGTTAGGAGGAACTGCATAAAAATGTCTGCAAAGAAAGAAAGGAAGAATAAATTTTAAATTACCTCTAAAAGTTCACATAATGACTGTTGTTCAATAATAATGTATTTGTGATAAATGCAAGCAATTTACATCACCCATGTGGACTCGTGCTTTAATACCTCCGCCTGAGAAAAGAAGTTGGTTGCATTGTTGAAAAATATTGTTATCATACTGTACCAGCAGGCTGCTACTGCTGCTAAATTGCAAAGTTCTATTAAATCACATGGATCATTTGCTTTGTAAAGTACAATAACCCTTTAACTTTCCTTTCATAAAAGACTTACTTTACACAATACTTCATCATCATAAACAAATGTTTGTGTCAAGTTCAAGCACTAAGTCTATACTTGAGTGATAGCCCAGGTTGGCAAATAATGCAAGTGATCTTTTTCACTGATAATAGTGACAAGAAACATTTTACAGCAAAAATAAGCTTAAATTGTCTTGATTTTAGAAATTCTGCATCAAAAAGTTTTCATTAAAACCACAGGAATCAGTTTATGTTGATTATTTTCTCAATGTGTAAATTGTTTCGGACGTAACAAGATGTCAACAATTTGACTTCGTTCAAAAGTTCTGCCATATTTAATGTCTATAAGGTTTAACACAGTTTTACAATTATACTAAGAAATTAATCACAAAGTTACAAAATTTCAAATTAATGTAATATTAAGAATGTTCCATACTGCTGTAACATTAGTTGTAGTTCCCGAAGACTTACACACATCAGTTTATATTGTGCAAACTGTGTCTTTATTGAAAGATTTTATAAGGAAAAATCTTGCCCAGTTCTTCTAAAATCCTGAACAAACTATAGCTTGTTGATTCAGTTTCACAGCTTAAAGAGCCAACACAATATGGTGTCTGATCATACTTGTTTGGGACGTAACACTTTGTCAACAATTTCTTTTTTAAAATGCCTTGATAGTCATTAGAGCAAAATAATATCCTTGGTTCCATACAGTAGTTGTACTCTAAGACAGAGGATCATGCCCAATTATAAAATATGTTTTGCAAAGCAGTAAGACCAGAGCCTGACTTTTCAGTGCTGTGAAAGCGACTAAGCCTACAGGTAACATGTTTTAATTAGACAAGCTCCCATGGAATCATACAGTGTAGCACACTCTCTGACAACTGTTTTGTGCACAAAGTAATTGTTGAACATCATGAAACTAATTGACACATTTCCAGAGTGCCATACAGTTCAGTATTTTTGAAGTTACTCTATATATCAACTCAACACATTTGGTGAATATTAGACTTCAACTTGAGTTCACCAACATTACAACTCTACTTCTAAGCATGCAGCATGTGGTATGGCTGTAGCAACTTGTGCAGAGTGAAAATCATTCTTAGGATCAAGTTTTATGCTACTTCATGGGCAATCTGCAGATGTTCCATGCACAGTACATGGTAAAAGTAATACTTCAATTCTGTTTAGTAGACCTATGTGCATAGTGCACTGCTGTACATGTATGAAGAAAAATCTTCACCAGATTGTGTAGCATTCATGGTATACAGTCACACATACAACTGCAGCACTACAATAGCTCATTGCCATCTTCATTGCAATTTACGTGGCATGTATAATGGTCATGAATCCTTCCCCTATGAAATTCTCTTCCACCGCACCCACATGCATATGAAGTAATTTGGTCCAGTAAACTGACTTTTACTTGATTTTGAACCCATAAATTTGCCTATGATCTCATATGTATTTCATTATCCACCCCCCCCCCCCCACCCACCTTCCCAGCACACAAATATACACTTACATTCTGCTGTTTTAATATCTAGGCATCAAAATCATGGAAAGCTTACATTTTCACCAAGGATCGGCATTCATGGACATGAGCATTTCATCATGTTCATCACCAACTTCACTGGTCATCATAAACCTTATTGTTTCACAGTTCATGCTCTATTCTAATAGAACCCTCATCATCCATATTATTCACATCTTGTGGACTATCACCCTTACAAATTGTCACAAAGTCCACAGTTCTCATTTCAAGCCCAAATTATTCCTATATTCAATAACGTTCACTTAGATTCTAGCACACAGTGACAATTGTCAACATTTTGTGTTACGTCTGAAACAAAGGAGGGCATACAATATGATACTAAGTGTTTAGTGCATGTAAGACATGTAGAGTTTAACTACTGCAAAGAATCTGATTCAAGTTTGTGGAGAGAACAAAAAGTGACTTTGTTAAGGTCTCAAAAGACACATTTGTCCTATTTTTTAAAAGTTTACACCAAGTCATTGGAATTAGAGCAATCATTCCCATTTTTGACCAAACAGGTGCACCTCATGTTTGGAAACAATTTCCTGCCAGGGTGGTTACAATGTATTCACCTAATATACCTACTAATATTATCAGATAACAAAGCAATGACCAATTCCTTTTAATAATATGAAACAGCAAACATAAAATGTTGGAATTTCCATCAACACCCGGAGCTGTTACGTCCGAAACAAGTTTCCACCCATATTGTACAAAAGATCACAAAATAGAGTGAATGATTAGCTGTAGAGCATGACTTTCCAAAGACAGAAATGGATAAGAACTCTTTCACCCTACTAGAGTATCTTTACTAAAAATTCTGGGAACATTCATTGAAATGTTTGTTTCGGACATAACAATGGTTTCGGACGTAACATGTGTTGACGGAATTCTTCTTTTGTTAATGGTGAGATGGGGAAACAATTTGGGTAAGTTGACTTACTATGAAAATAAGGTTTGTAGTTATGTCAATTTAAAAAATGTTAATAAACATCAAATTTATTTTGTTGCATTGGTCATATCAACCAAATAAGAATGTTTCGGACGTAACAAAAGTGTTGACGGAAAATTTAGATTTTTTTTCAATTTTTCATAATTTTTTAAGTACTGGATTTAAATCATTCAAATGCACTTATTATACATACTAACAGTCACTGCTGTTCTACTATAGTCAATGACTTCCAATACTTTGTCTTGTGTAAGCTGTGCACGCTTCAGATCTATAGCTACAAATGTTGACGGAAAATGTTACGTCCGAAACGGTGACTTCACTTCAACACCCTGACTCAGCCATGAATGCTCATAAAGTTTGATACTTGTCAGCATGTTGACACTGTGCCAACTAATGTTGGTACCAAAAACCAGGAGGAAGTAGCATTTGTAGTGTTCAGTACGGGCAATTAAAAATTGACCTTGGAATTTCGGCCATATCTTCCGTCAACAATTTGCTAGTATATCACATCAGGTATATACTTAGATGCACAATACTGGTCCGGTTAAGCTATGGGAGCTTAAAGTGGGCATGACACGGTCAAAATAACTTTTGTGTATTGCAAGATTGGGTACAGTATTGTAAAAGTATCATCTCAAACACAATTAAAACCGGCGCAGTTCGGCATAAACAGAATTTGAAGAAAAACGTCCAGAAATCCAATTTCGAAAAATGCCGCAACAGGTCACCTGACTTTTATGACGCAATTGGCGGCACCCCGCATTGCGCTATGTAAGGAAGCGTATCTAGATGTGAAACTAATACAACGCTTTGGGAATGTTTCATATCTTAGAAACTTCATGAAAAGGATTACATCACAATACCCGCCCAACATACAGAGCGCAAAGCGCGGAACATGTTGGGGGCTTCGAAGCATATCATTGGCCAATATGTTCGCGTGCATATGCGCCCGTGTTCTAGCTTCCCTGCATATAATAAACAGCTTTGTTTTTGTGCAAAAAGGATGCGGTACGGGCGCGCTGTACAGAACACCTGTGAACATGTATGGACAATTCATAGCAAGCGCGCCTTTACTCTGTGAGCTGTTCAGTAACGTTGCTATCGTGAATGGTAAGCAGTCACCGCGCAACGACGCATAGTTCACAATGTGGTCACTGATCAAGCGCGCTGCTGTAGTATCGTAGCACAGGTGTTTGCAATTATGTACATGATAATACGCGTTAGCATGCACATGACCTTCTATACATGTAGAACGATGGGTGAGCTGTCTGGTACAGTGTTACTAACCATGCCTCCAATGACGTCACGATCTTGAGACGCGCTCACATACGTTTTTTCGCTTTCGGATTTCAGATGGGCTGAGTCTGGCCTGTAATTGGGAATTCACAAGGTCGTATTACTGTGATTATGGCATAATCGGTCGAACACTAGAGTGATAGCCAATTCCATTTTGCTTCAGGTAACATATTTGGTACACTGTATTTCATTCAACACCAAATTTGGAAAATTAATCAAAATTTAAAAATGCTGCCCACTTTACATCAACAACTCTTTCACTGTATGTTCGGTAAGTATATATTTTGATGATTATAACAACAAGTATGGATTTATAATGCATGCATGGTCATTACTACATTGTTTAGTAATCAATTAATATATCCAAATGCATTCTAACTTTCTTGCCAAAATACCACCAAATTATTGTGACTTTCTTGCATAACAACAATGCATAACTGCAGTCCATCTGTACACCAATCAAATTTATGAACTGTTTATTACTGTGCATACGTAATAATGTACACTTTGCCGGTATGGTATTCAGTGCATGAAAGTATTGTATGCATGCGCAAATTAATATTTTCATTAAGTACTTGTCATCAGACAATACCTTTAATACTCTGTAAGAGGGTGGATTCAAATCTGCTGGCTCATAATAAAGTACTTCAAATCAAGCTTTTACAAAGTATTAAATTAAAATTTTACATCCAACCAGACTGCTTGCATTAACTAGCTTAGCTACCCTTGAAGGAAAATATTTGATTGCTTCTGGTTTTCACCAGCTCATACTGGTGCCGATTGCAGTGATCCACACAAAAGTAGTGTTAGACTGGCAATGACTACAATATTTTAAAATTAGTTAATCAGGACTATGTACTGTACAGGGCTAAATTTCAAACTCACTTGCCAAAATGGCCAGGCACCTCTGACATTCACTTGCCCTAGCACTTTTTCACTTGCCCCCCTAGCTAACCTTCATACCAGGTGTCAAATATGTACTCCTCTTTGGCGTACTTACTCTAACACCTGAGAACAATGACAGAGATCATCTAATTTCGTTATATTCATGAGCCCAATATAATTTTACTCTCTCGACTGTTGATTGGTTTCAATATATGAATATTCATATTGCACAAAAAGGCTTCAGCTGCAACATTCACTTTTACACAGTAAGTCAATGGGACTTCATTGTGTGAGCTTGAAGCGGGCGAAATCACACACTAAAACCCCACTGACATTTGTTGTTCGAAACAGCATGATAATCTAGTCTTGCTTTAATTGTTTTTCATTGAATATTTATAATTCTGTTTGTTGTGATCGTATATATATGAATAGTTAAGAGTGTACAGTTTTTACGCAGTTTGACAAAGAATTCTTGTGAAAGTTCGCGGACGTTGGTATTATGACTGCACCCAATATAGGTGCCTATGATACAGGTCCGCCGGGCGGGCAACCTCCTATCAGGCCACACAAAAACTTTTTATTTTACATAGTTCCATACATTCACACTAGTGACAATAATCCTTGAAATTATTTTTCACGATTATTGAGTTGTGCCCATCTTTAGCCTAGCCCGCTAACAATATTTTACACATTTACACTTCATTATAGTATTAAATTTTCCTTATCTTCAGTACTGAGTACAAGTGTGTATACCCACTGATCAATGAGAACTGTACTGAAGTTTTCAGCCACTGTTGTATTACTCCGTTGCTATAGGAAACTAGTGCTTGTTTCTTCAATTCAAGAGTTAGGAGTCACAACTTACGAATTCGTTCATTTGGAATAAAAAACAGTTTGCCCTACAAAAGTTTTACTTGCCACCTGTAGGCAATGGAGCAAGTGTTTATGTCGAGCCCTGATCTACAGTGGCAGTCATAGGCCTATATGATTAATATCATAATTTCAGACATACCCTGTACATCTTGCAGACACAAGTACAATGACCACTCCAAAATACATGCAACAATGATCGATAGCATATGAAACACCTAGCTCCCTACGACAACAGCTCATCATGTACTATGCATGGCATGTAAGTTCTGTAGATCTGTAAGCAGCATTCGATGGTCTACCAACCAGATGTTGAACCGTAGATACACTAACATTTGGGTACTGTAGACACTGTAGGTATGAGACACTTTCCCTTTAAACCCAAACAGATAATTTACGCCAGGCCACATGGGAGGAAGGCTGGGGTGACTTAAATGTTACCCACATATATTCCAGCAGGATTCAAAGCATTGTGAAGCATTAATGCACAGAAGCCCATTCAACTAAACATCCATTCTGCAAACTGTGGATCTCTCCATTCATGACAAACATGAGACAATATCAATCTCTGAAATTTAATGGACCAATCCACATTATCTATTCTATAGTTTATCTCTGATTGACTCATCCTATTAATTCTCTTCCTAAATACCAGTAAATCCTTGCTTATTGTTGTCTAGTCCCCCTTAACAGAGCACTGAGTTTCTGAAGAGGCCTAACCATCAATAATAATGCATGACCAGGGGTAACCTATTGATATTTGTGGTGGGCAAACAGAGGGCTTTGTTGTCCAGTTGATTCTGTGTAAATTCACTGACTGGTTGAAAAATCAATAAGTAACACATCAAACTTTACACACACATAGAGTGAAAAACATTTAACAAAAGGATGTAGTGCATGCACTATTGTGCTACACCCAAGGTGCTTTGCATGCAGCTGATCAACTGGCGTAAACAGTGTGTAAAGGACCTCAAAGTGAATAATCAAAATCACTTCTAAGAAATCAACACTGTTTTAAAACTGTCAGTAGCAGGTATAGTTTCCTTCTACTATCAAACCGGTGTTCATTAATGTAGATGTACAGCATTAAGTTAGATAAGATGTCATGAAGAGCAAATTTTGTGTATGGAATTAAGAGGGGTTATAATTTATTGAGTTCGAATAGTGTTTGTCAAAAAGGACTTCCATGAAACACATTTAAAACAGTTTTTTTATTACTTGACACTTAGTAGTTGATCATTTACTTACCACTTACTTTAAATTCATTTTCACAAATTACTGTAGGCTTATGCAAAGTGTGGATGCCATTTGATCAGGTATCTTCACTGCCCTTTGAATATTATCATTTGCTTTGAATTTTACAAAATGATCTAAAAATACAAACTAATTTAGGTTTCAGTTGCAACATATTTAATCACTAATAATGTGAGTGGTGGATGGCACCAGGGAGCTTTAAGACTTCCACCTCCCTGATCTAACAAACTCGTAACTGGCCTGCTGTAGATTGATGCTGCATGAATATTGCACCCCCATGACAGGGATACCATGGGCTTAAACACTTAAATTCCTCATTGATCAGGGAATAATTTAGTATTCAAATTTTGCATAGCAGTTTTGAAAATGTTTTTCCTTCTGCAGCATAAAATCCCTGAAAACCCCATGGTTATGCACACAAAAAAGTGCTACACATTTTTCCATTTGTGTAGCAATTTGGCCACCTTGTGTAGCAAATTGCCAGCCCTCGAAAATAGCCTCCGCATTCGGCTATGCCGAGACAAATTGACTTCGGCAAAAATTTTGCGGAGGCGATAGATTGCAGGACACGCATACGGGGACTTACCGGTTACGAAAGCTGCACACTAGGCCTACACGGCTCGAAATGAAGCTTCAAAACCTTCGAAAAGAAATCGTTTTCTGATAAAATTTCCACCACGATTGAAACTTGAGCAAATATATTCATAATATTCATAATATCTTATTTGGAAGGGCTGGTACAGTAACTGTTGGTGTTATGGTGCCAGGAAGCAAGTGCAGTGTGATTGAATGGAAAAAAAAAAAGTCACCCACCACTCCTCTGTGAGAATACTTCCGTAGCACTGGTCATGTCTGGGTATCTTACAGGGGGGGAGGAGAGGGGAGGGGTATGTGTAAACACCTCTAGAGGTTATTTGTGGTTTACATTTCAACTTTCTGCAATTCAGAAATGGTTATATTCTGTTCATATAAATCATTTTAAAAAACAGTCCATAAAACAGTGAACAACACTCTTGAAGCCAAGGGTGGAAAGACCCCACTTTTGGAGGAGGACAGAAACGTACCCCCATGCCAAACATTAATGGTCCTAACTCTAAAGCCTGAACTACAGGTATATGCAACATCCTTCTTTCTTCATGATACAGGTATAAAAAATGTGAAGTTCTACTTTGTCACTACACACGCAAAGTTTGCCTATATATCATTTGACCCCATTTTGAAGCCAATTGCATTGTCAGTCATTTTCATCCTCCATTTTGTTACAACTTTTTTGCTTAAAAGACAGTGGACTACCTGGCAGTGGGACAAGTTTGAACTACAAATTCTAGTAGCAGCAAGACATGGTAGACCTCAGAGTTTCACCTGGGATCTTGAGAGTGTACAATAAGGCCGTAACTTTTTAACCAGTTTTTAACCAGTTTTTAACCAGGTTTTAACCAGTGTTGTGTGCAAAGTTATGGAATCTGTAATCAAGGATTGTTTGCTTAAATATCTTTTAGATAATGGGTTACTCAATCTGTCACAGCATGGTTTTTTACCGAGTAGATCTTGTGTTACTAATTTACTGAGCTTTCTTGAAGATGTTTCCTTATCTCTTGACTGTGGTCACAGTGTTGATGTCATTTACCTTGATTTTTCAAAAGCCTTTGATAAAGTTCCATTAGGTAGACTTATGGTTAAACTGCATAGGTTAGGCATCATGTTAGACTTAAGCATCTTGGGCTTACCACCCTGGAGTTGAGAAGGATTAGGGGGGACATGCTTCAGGTGTACAAATTTCTCTTTGAAAGGAATCCTTTGTCCTCTTGCAATTATTTAAAGGTTCAATGTAATTCTCGGGTTCGAGGCCATTGTAAGAAGCTGGTTAAGAATTTTGCAAGGCTCGACATTAGGAAGTTCAGCTTTTCTCATAGAGTTGTTAACGAGTGGAATAGTCTGCCTGAGTGGGTAGTTAACTCCACATCTGTGCACTGCTTTAAGGTTAACATTGACAAGTTCTTCCATAAGTGCGGTAGAATCTAATTGTGCTGGGCTCGTTTGGTATTGGTTGGTTCTTTGTTTTCAGTTATGGTTGTTTGGACTTCAGGGCATCTAATGGGGCCTTAGCCCTCCTTTGCCCTTTAACCTGTTATGTTATGTTAACTTGCCAGAGAGAAAGTCAGACTCCTAAGGTGCCATGGGAGTGCGAAGTCCTCCCACCATTGGCTGGGGAACCAGGGCCCAGGCCTTCCTTAGGCTCCTGGTGTGAGTCCAGGGGGCAAAGCCCCTAGAAGTTCTGGGGTTTTAGAAAAATTACAAACATTAGAATGAGGCTAGTGCTGTTGAACAGAAACTCAAATGATGGGGGAAAAAGGTATATAGGGTGACTGAACCTAAATGTTGAAAGTTCACCCAAATTGTTCTTAATGCTCCTTTGCCTATCTAACTTTTTTCTTCAGAATACCTAAAAACATGAAAGATGATACAAGGCAATGGGTAGCCAAACTGAATAGACAAATGGTTTCATCTGGCTATGTCTAAAATCTGACTGGGTAGCCAGAGTACACAAATGGCTACATATGTCTGACCATCTAAAATTTACCAGGGTGTGGCACAAGCACTATGCTGCACTTGCTTTTACCATTGACTTTTTTTTTTTGGGGGGGGGGGGAGGAGGGGGGGTTGGCTCCAATTGAGTTTTTCTCCTCCTTCATATATGCAGTCATATTTGACTTAGAGTGGTGTCAGGTTTAGTTGTCTTTGGATCGGCTTAAAATCATGCATGGTTTTGAAGTATTTTCTATTTTCTCATTACAGTGATATGAGTGCCCTTTGTGGGAGGGGAATGGGTAGGGGGTGCCCATGATTTATTATCTTAGAGTCTTCTGCACATGTCAGGTACAAATGTTTTTGGCATTTTTTTTTAATAATTTTGGTTATTTTCCATGCTACTCGATTTAAATTTAAGGCATTTATTCATGTCATTTCAAAATGATAAGGTCACCATTTTTATTGGGGTCTGATGGCTCACTTACACTCCATGCTTCAATGCATAATTTGATGTCTTGAAGGCTTCAGCCAATCACAAGATTTTATTCTTACATGACTAAATCCATGTATTAGCAGATCAACATGTAATTTATTCATAGTGCCTGTAATCAAATGCTATTTTACCGATATTTTTTGCCATTTTTATCAAGAGTCTGCCTCAAATTTAATCCTAATCACAGGAATTCATTCCCACATGGATTTCTGAGGGAATTTTGAGCAATTTAGGGAAAGATCGATTCCATGTCTTTCAAGTAATTTTAATGAGAGAAAGATGTATGAGGCGTTTAGCCTAGGCCTCTTCTTAGGCTTAGCCCTATGACAATTTTTTGGCAAGGCAGTCGCAAAAAGCAGTGAGATGGCTAACTTGGTGAATGATAAAATGTTTAAAGACAAAATATTTCAAATTCCAGGGAAGGAATGTGTGAGTGGGAAAGTTTGAGACTATCATGGTGAGATTCAGTTCGCAAATATGGATAGGGCCTAGGCCTAGGTTACTAAGTTACAGTAATGATTATGATTTATGAAGAGATGGGCTTAGCATCGGACCTGTAATCTTAGTATAGGCTAGGCCTAATTCCAATTATACCTTAGCCTACCTAGCCTTTCTTAATTTAAAATTTTGTTTAATTTGCCTAGGTTTGGGTAGTACACTATAGCTTGTAAATTGCCGGCTAGGCCTAGGCTATAACCAAGTAGGCCCTAGCCTAGGGCCCTAGGCTAAGTCGCTGACAACAGTAAGTGCCAGCGCGTATATATACGTAACGTTATTACTAACGTTAGCCTAACTTACCAATCCACTTAGCAGCTTAGTGTGCGTTACTCAGTACGGAAGGCAGTTGTGTTCGACCTCCTAGGCAAAACTTTTTCGAATTGCAACAACGACCTTCCAATCTTTTCTGTCAGTCCTCAAGTCAATTCAAGTGCGAGTAATTCGCTCATAGTCATAGGGTGACATCATTCCATTCCGAACATGTAACACCTCAGACTGCCCTAAATTGTTTTCACAATCTGTGCGAACACATTTCCAGTCGTCAACTTCTACAGGAGAGCGAACGTTGTTGTTGTTGTCACGGTATGTGGCATGCTTTCATTCAACTTCTGGTGGCATCGATCTGTTTCTACAAAGTCAAGGAATCAATGCGTCAACGTCAACTTAGGGGATCAGTCAAAATGGCGACTTCCATGAGCACATTTCGTTCCTTGGGAGCTGGTATTAAATTTGATGTAAAACGATTTCGAACGGACGCAGAAAAGTTTAAAGTAAGATGAGCTAAGAGTGAATGAGAAGTTATAGCAAGTAATGTAATATTTTTCATCGAGCATGCTTTAACCAACGGCAAGGCCTGCATTGTTTTCCGCGATGTGAATCCAGTTGATTTGCACTTGCAGGCGAACCCTGGCAATATTGGTAGCGGATCTGCGAATATAACTCTAGGCTACCTAGTCCTCAGTAAAGGCACGTGTGTAGCCGGTCGCGGATAGCTCCCTATACACGGTCCTTGCACCGATCCATTAAAAACCCGGGGTCTTCAACCAGCTCAGTGCAGTGTCGACATTGATTTTCTTCCTATAGCAAAGCTAGGACCTTAGGCCAAGGCCTAGCCTATATAGCCTACTACCATAACTTTTCCTTTCCAAGTCTTTTACAAATGTTGTAAGCCGTAGTGTTTTTTAATCACTTGAAACGACTGAAAACTTCCGAAAATTTGAAGTGAAATCATCAACTTTGTCTCTTCTGTAGAATTTACTGTAGCGTTCGAAATGTTTGTTGACATCAAAATGCCGTGTGCGTAACACTGACATCACGCACAACATTTTGATTACTGTAGACTGGTTCCTATACATACACATGGCAATTGCCTCTGCAAACATTTTACACTGAAGTAGTGATGTAGCTCATTAGCATACTGATATAAACCCGTCTGGAAAACATGTAGGTTAGGCCGAAGATCTTCGGCGTAGCACTCAAGCGGTCACGCCAAATTTCTGGCGTATTTTGTCATCCTGATTTCTATTTGGCGCACCTAGCCTACAGCAGAGGCTGGCGTAATTTTTATCTTGCCTTTCCTTTGGCGTAAATCTTCGGCGGCGAAAAAACGAACTTTCCAGTATGGGATATAAACAAAGTTCCATAGTCGCACAGTAAATTTTATGGCGCGAAAAAGTTGTTGATTTCATTTCACATTTTTGGCACTTTCCAGAAATTCTCAGTGATCAAAAACAGCTGCAATACTCCTGTAAGATCTGGAAAAGAAAAGTCTTGGTAGTAAATTAGGATTTTTCTCTCAAATTTTGCTGTGAAAAGAAAGACAGTTTCAACCATTACACAGACAGCCGATTCCCCCTGCTATTTCCAATGGTTGGTGTAAGGACTGTGCATAGTGAGCTGTAGGAGAATGACCACAGTCCTTTAATGAGGACTAAGGCCTACCTTAACATTGGTGGGCCGATAATTCGCAAGTAAACTAGCAGTCGTTCAAGAAAGCAGGTGATTACTTATCAACACAGCGGCCGTGTAGAGTGACGTGTTGACAAGCAGTCAATGATCGTTTTTCTGCACATGCAGTGGCCACTGTGTGGAAAAGGAATTGGATGCTGACCATGGTGTATCCATCCAGTCCTAGGCAAACAGTTGGTACTCCAGTCACTCATCAGTAATGAACTGTGTATGGTCATTTGCCTGTGTGCATTTAGTGCACTATACGCCGAAGATCTTCGGCGTGGCCATACGATTTCGGTCGGCGTGGCGGCTTAGAAACTAGCCTTTGTCGGCATGCAAAATGCAGTAAGTTGAGGATCGCCGGCGTAGTTGGCGGGCAAACGGTACTCCCGGCATACCGGCGGGCCGATTCAGTCAACTCCCGCTCGTATGCTCATGCACAGTACTGTGCTATATATACCTGTAGGCCTACTTGTATTGCCAATGAATGGTGTATGCATTACGTACATGTATACATTAGTACGTACAATTGCTTACGGATTGCCTCTGACTTAGCTATAATGTGTGTATACTATATACCTGTACGTACATTGCCAATGTATGGTGACTGTGTACGTATCACGTACATGTATACTGTACGTATGTACGCACGCCTATGGATTGCTGTGTACGGGTACATACATTGTATGTGCACAGTACAGAAAATCACGGCGTACATCCCGGCGTACGGTCACGAAAACCTCGGCGTACCTTCGGCGTAGGCTTTACATGGAATGCACCCTGGGTCATTTGCCAACAGCTCACTCTACAAGGTCATAACTATAGCCTGTGGAAATGGTGGGGTGATCAGCTGTCTGTATGATGCTGATCATCTTAATTTACTCTCTTCTGACGGCCTGTTTTGGACCTTAAATCTTACATTTACTTACAAAGTTACAGGTGTTTTTGATTTCCTGTAATGAAATACTAAAGAAAATTAGTAGAAAAGTTTTTGTATTCCACTTTTTCATACTTGGGTCATATTTGGGAGAGGGAATGGGCACAAATGTCCGCCACAGAATGAATTAGTCGGGCTTGGAGCGCTGTGACTACAAAAGGGTTCAGAACACCAGGGCTACCATGGTGCACAGTATATAGTTTAACTTCAGTTTCCATGGGGCATTTGAGACTGCCTAGTATAAGTATGTGACAAGTAGTTATAAATGAACAAAAAATGTATGCCAGTAACCGCATTTGTGAAAAAAGCATGTGTGCTACATTTTATCCAGGGTTCATTCAGGGAGCTGTTATCTGGATGGAGATAGATCGCTTTGCTAAATCTACAGTAAGACTGAGGGTTTTCCTCCACTGCCACAGCATTGCCAGTCATCAAGGAAAATAAAAAATATTGCGTCTTTCGACGCTCAGCGACGTGCATGACAGTATATCAGTTAGGTTTTATGTTGAAATATGAACAAGAATCTATATCTGGTTATTTCAGGAAGCTTCCGGGAACTTTTCATATTGTTGTAACAAAAGCTAGACCTATACCTCATCAACTCATTTGCATACGGTATCTTGTATGGGAAGGGGCTAGCTGTATTCTTTTAAGTTTAACTGAACAGCCGTTTCGAGTTTATTAACACCTGCTCTAAACATGTTGGCGGCGCAAACCTACACATCAAAGTATTGTTCTGCACAGGACACTTGTTAAAGGATTACTTGACTTGAATGATATCGCAAGGTGAGTGCCAACAAATTGGAGCCACAAAACAAAGGAAAAAATGCCTTTGCGCCAAATAAACGGCTTATCGTTGGTAATCTCCCCTCGATTTGTTGGGTCTTAAAGTATTAGCATAAATTAAACTTTACGTTATATCTCCATCCAAATAACAGCTCCCTGGTTCATTCATGCAAAACATTCCATAGATCTCTTCAGTGTAGATAAAGGTTGTCTCTTGGCATAGTGGTATTGGGAGTTTAATACTCTAGTCAGCATAATGTCAATCTAATTACATTATGTATGTAATACACTGCAAACTAGGCCTACAGTAGGTCAAAAACCACAGCTGGAAAATTTTCTGCAACAGTGTGTTTCCACTAAACACACATTCAGCATCATACAAATATGATTATTTCCTACCAAATTTGATAGAATGTATGTAAAGCTTTTGTTTCCATTGTGATGTGTGATCATCATACAGTAGGCTTTGTTCAATTTTATACTGTGCTAAAAATCAAACCTGTGTTTGTTGGCAGGTGAAAACTGACACACTGTATAGGGTGCAGTACAACTTCACTGCTATGTACCTTTTTGTATTAGCCCATGGGGCTTTTCATGGTAAACTGATGCAAGCCCGAGTGTGGCTTGAACTAGTCCTGGGCTAGCAGACTTAACAGTACTATATATTTGTAGAGCCCTGCAATCAAATCCTAGCACACATCCCACACATAAAGGATATGCCCTGCCATAGCAGACTTTAATGATTGCAATGCACGATGGGGACTGGGAGTATAAATGACCATCGCCATGCTGAATGGAATGCCAGCTGACATAGCACTAGCACTACTACTGTATTGTTTTACTCCCAGTTCCCATGCTCCTTTTTATGAGTGCAATGATTAAATTCTGCTATTGCTGAATACTTTACACACTGGTGTTTCTGGATTAGCATTTTTACAGACTATGGAAGGCACTGAGTAATGGAATTGTGTACAGTATGTAAGACTCAAGTCACTGATAATGCTATCCTTTTTGTGTGGGAGATTCAGTGTAGCTAAGGCACCACCTCCTTAGGTACCTGTAGGCTAACCAGTTTCACTTAACTGTACCACTCTGTAATCATGTTAATGAAAGGGAGTTTGGATGCTATGTTCATGCTAATCTGTGCTGTTCAAAGGTGAAATTGGAAAGTCATGCAATAAGCTGTTGAGCTCTTTGGTTCTGTGTAGTTTAGTCCCTTTAAACTAACCCTCTAACAAACATGAAGACATGGGTACACTACATTTCTGTTTAAATGGAATCATTGGACAAAAACCAACTTGATCCTCTAAACAGTATTTATGAAGTGCTTTTTCAAGAGTCTCGTGTACATGTCAAACTTAGAATTGACATCCATCCTTCACTGGGTTTTTGTGATACTGTAGCTTTTATGCAGCAGACTCTTTTGGAATCTTGCAGATGCAGTTAGCCTATGTTGATTTTAATTCCACTGTTTTATCATTACAGCTTGTTAAACCTCAAAAATCAGAAAATATTTCAGAGGTAATGAGAGATGGTTTAACTACAAGTGCATGTGATATCAGTGAAAAGACCCCAGGCACAAATGAACCAATTTTTGAGCAAAATGAAGGAGTGAAGAGAAAGCTGGTGGATGACCATCCACAGAAAAAAAGGAGAAAGAGAAAGAAGCATAGTGGACCACATTGTGAGTTTTATCATGTAATTACACAGTAATTTAAAAGTTAATTTGATGGCATTGTGAGGTTTTCAAGGTATTGTACAGTAGTGCACCAGCAATAATTACTCCGTGGAAGTGTGCATTAAATTTGATCTGTTTTGTGGCCTCTGGACCCTTGTAGAAGTATTCAACTGGTACAAACTACTCCACAAGTGAAAGCTCACAAGCCAGCCTTTCACTCTACTTTCAACTTTGTTTATGATAAATATTAACACTTTGAGGTAGGAGGACTTTTAAGATATGGTGTCAGTTTCTACTTTGACTTTGACACATCACTTAAAATGCCATTTTTCACAGGAGAAAGATTTAAAGTCAAACATGCATAGTATACATTCATTTTTGTTCATTTTTGTATGATGAATGACTGCACTATTAACATCACAAACTGAGCATATTCCTTCAGCATCATGGTCTACAATGTACACTGCACCAGCAATTTTTAAGGGACAATAGTTTGGGTTCACAATTGCCATGGAGGAATAATCAAGAATTGGTGGTGTGCCTCCTTACAGGTCATGTGACTGAAGTCATTTCAGTATAAGTATATGTCTTCTATATTGAATCTCATTATTTCAGCCTATAACCTACTGCCTTTCATATTATAACCTACTGCCTTTGTGCTTGGTGCTCAGCATAAACAATGGAGTAGGGAAAACAAGCCAGTGAGCCACAACTGATAAAAAGGCAGTGGTCGTCTCGACTTGAACCAATTGGTTGGAAACTGGGACTTTAAACCTCATCTAATCTAACCTAACCTCATTATTTCAGACATTTAGACATATGATAAAATGGTGTCATATTGGTGTGAATGTTATCTAAAGATGTTCTCTGCCTTTCAAAGGTTGGGTCATTGTTTCTTCAGCATCTTGCAGTAAAATAAAAAATCAAAAGAAAACCCATAAAAAACAAATTTTTAAAAATAAAATAGTTTCTAGATCAAATGCAGCTTACATGTCAGTGCATTCAGCACACTTTAACACACCTTACCCTAAAACTAAGATAAAAAATTGCAAGAGCTTCAAGAAGCTCTCAGCATAAGTTTATCAGTCCAGTAACAGGATGGATTTCCTTTGAGGTTCCATTCACATGACTGTTTTCTATGTTCAATTCATGTTCTTATCTTTGTTTAATTTAAGAATCTCAGCAAACAAGAAAAATGTATTTGAAATTACTCATTTTCCTCAACAAGTGGAATCTTTTTTATTCTCTCCTCATTTCCTTTTCAATATTTCTGAAGCTATTGTGTCAGGAGATACTGCTATCAAGCTTTTGTCATCTCAAATAAACCAAGGTGATGAAATCACTGCTGAGGAAGATGTAGACACTAAAGCAGAAGAACAGCAAAAAAAGATTGATGAAGAGGTAATTAATTTTTAGTGATAATTAGTAAAAAAAAGTAACAGTAGTATTCTTATATATCACTTATGTAGTTCATTCTAAGCATAATTTACATGGTCTGCAGTTTGGAATAAGTGTAAAGCCAGCATGGTGTGCAGAAAAAAAGCCCCAAATTTTTTTAGGTGTATCTTTGTATTTGTTTTTGCGCTTTATTGTAATATTGCATACCAATAATTGCATTGAATGTACTGACTACCATATTAAATTTGCCATTGTAATATCCAACGATTTATGACCCATTTTAATACAAGACCATGCAAATGATTCCAAGTACCATACTGCAGTATAACAATGATGATTCATCGATCAGTGTTGCTCAGCCACCAGTAAAAAAGGTATACATAGTAGCAGATCCAATCCTAAATGATGTTTCTATGAATCAGTCCATGCTACAGTCCAACATTACCTCTTCCCACCCCACCCTCCCCACTCCCCACTCCTGGTCACATGTCCCCATACCCATACTTACTCTGCATGTCTTATTATCACCATCCACAATATATTTATTGAAAATATTACATCATGATACTGTATGTATCCACTTGAAGTCCTATACATACAGTAGTTGAAAATGTAATGATACTCCTCTTAATCTTCTAAATCTTCTGTATTTTATTTTTTATTTAGCTGTCTGCCATCCGCAGGAACAATAAGATTCATGTGACAGGCACTGATATTCCACCACCTGTCAGTGAGTTTGTACAACTGCAACAGGAGTACAGAATTCATCAAGATATCATTGAAAATATTCACAGACTAGGCTATGTGAAACCTACCCCTATCCAAATGCAGGCTATACCAGTCATGCTTCATGTGAGAGATCAATCTTTTTGTCTTTTATCAAATTCAAATACTGGCATCGTTCGTAAAATTGATATTTTTGATTTGTTGAAATTGTCATGACAATGTTTGTCAGTTTGGAGGATGTTGTCATACTTTTGATTTTTGCATATGATGTATGAAATACAGAAGTAAGAAGTATATTATACTTGATGGTAGTTGTATCCATTTTTGTCACTATGACACATTTTTGCTTAATTGTTCAAAAATGTGTTAGTGAAATCAGTGTAACTGTAACTTGTGTGGTATAAGCCATTTGGATTTCTGCCAAGATTTAAATGATCAGTCCATGTACATGAGATGGTGTACTTTCTTGTTGACCCTTTAGCCCAGATGATGGCAGTATTAAAGGAAGAGTTCTGTCTGGGTAGACTGGCTAGGGTAGTGCCATTTCAGACTTAGACTAAAAAGTGAATTCAGTTATCCTTTTTAACCCCTTCTTGTGTTATGCTTTGTATTCATTCTGTATTCTACTCATGGCTGAAGATACAGTAAAGTAATCAACGAGTATTAATGTTGAAACTATTGAATGAAAGATTTCTGATAGATGAACATAGCCTTACAGTGGTACAAATAGCATTGCTATTAACCCTGTTCTAAATTATGATACTTTGTTTTTAGTAAAAAAAAAAAGGGGGGGGGGCAAAATTAAATGGAATGATATCAGGGGAAAGAACATTGCTTTTATTTATAAGTATACATGTAAGTGATAGACATAACATCGTAGAGGTAGTGAATGGAAGCTTTCTAAGATATCTAAAGGGCTTATCTTTTCAGTAATCACTGAATTTTAATTTTGTCTTCCTTTTCAGAGAAGAGAACTCTTAGCATGTGCCCCAACTGGATCTGGCAAAACTGCAGCATTTATTTTGCCCATTTTACATCAGTTAAAGGTGAGTTTATCAAGGAAGCTGTATCCTGGGTGAAGTAGTTTGGACAGAGAATTATGTCATTGCTTTCTATGGTAATCCAGAAGTTAAGATGAATGAAATAATTTACAACACATTTGCTGATTAAGTCACATCTATGAATTAGTGCTGATTCTGATCTGTGCCTAAATGTATATATGCTCAGTCCCTGTTTGTTGGATGTTAGGTCTGTCACTTATGGACAGGAAAGTGTACCTGAAGGTGGAAATTTGTCAAGCATGAGGTCTTTTAATTTGGAAAATTATCCAAACATGAGGCTAGAATTCAATAGGAGGATTTACCCATCAGGTGACATAAGACATCTATATTTTTCACCCGGGGAACCCAGGGAACTTTGGCTAAACCAGCCTATTGAGTTCTAGCGGCATGACTTTGAGGTTGAAGGAGCATTCTTTGTGGTAAAGTGTAGTATGTGTAGAGCTCAGGAAGGTTAAAACTAAAGGAAATTTCACATTTGGATTGGCTTGATTCATTGCAGGAGCCAAGGAACCAGGGTTTCAGAGCCATTGTTTTATCACCAACAAGAGAGCTAGCCAGTCAGACATATCGAGAGTTTCTGAGGCTGTCGGAAGGCAGAGGATTTAGGATACACATGGTTGACAAATTTGCTAAAGCATCTAAAGTTTTCAAGAAACAATCTGGTCTAAAATTTGGTGAGAGTGATATTCCATCTCATGAACTGCTTATCTCTTATAGTCACAATGTGTGTGCTTGAAGTGGGCTGTGGCAACAAGATCATGACAGTAGAGTTAATTGGAAGTTAGGAATTGGACTTTGGGTGAGAATTCTTGCCACAGATTGTCAGTATCCATATATTACCTGGGAGAATTGTTTTAACATTTTCACTAGGTAAAAGAATTATGAGAAGAGAGATGTCCATTGCTTTTAAATTATGAAAGCTACAGGCGCGGTTTTACGTTGGGGCTTTGGGGGCTCAAGCCCCCCCCCCAAAAAAAATTTTCAGAGCTTGTGTTATGCTATATGTGCGTGTACTGAGAAAAACAAAATTACCCAATACACTTGTGCACATCTTGGTCCAGTGGATTTAGTTTGTCAAGGGAAACTGTCGTCTGTGTCTCGAAATCACATATTAGGTTCACGATTTCACACAGTGGAAGTTTGGGTCAGATAAGTAACATAAGTAACATCTATGATAGTATGTACGTACATGTAAATCAAGTTAACGGATTAATCATCTGTTGGAAGTTCAAAACGAGTCGTTTCGTCGCTGATCTCGTCAAGCTATATTAGCAGTCTTTTTAAGTCAAATCTACAGGCCGAATCGTTATTCCCATTAACGTGAACAGGTCCAGTTGCTCGTATCTCTCAGTAACGTTTGCTACATTCTTCCAAATAAAAAAAATATATGCCTGTATATACGTTACATCTATGTCATGGTCAGGGGCGGTGCCACTCAGGGGAAAGGGAGGCCTATCCCCCCTGTAATTTGCAGGAAAAGAAGACGTAAAGGAGAAGAAAAGAGGAGGGTGGGGTAGGCCTATATCTGATCCGTATAGTTTATCCAGAGCTTCCAAGAGGCCATATTCCGGTTTCTACCAGCCTTTAGATACGATTTTATAATGCACAAATGAAGCAAGGCAAATTTTCTTAATAGTTCGAGAATATTTATGTGGACTCCACGCACGTATTTTTGCGTAAAACTTTCCCCGACTAGAAGGTAGTAATGTGTCCTAAAGGGGACTTCAGGAGGTTTGTTGATACATACCCTTAGACAAAAAAGGCTCCTCTTTCACCTAACCAAAAATATTAAGAATGTTTTGAACTCATATGATCGGGTCCAAAAATATACCAAAGACAACACCATTTGTGCATCTAAGCAACCTTCAAGTAACCAAAATTTCTCAAAAGGGGAGGGGGACCCCTCCCCTTAAGACCTATCCCCTAGAACAGCCCTCTTTTACCCAACCAAAAATTAGAATTCACAAAGTTATGAACATTTTCCAGCCATATATCAGTCAAAACTGTCCCGAAGACCGCACCATTTTGCATCTTAGCAACCTTGAAGTGACCAAAATTTCTCATAGGAGAGGGGAACACCCCTCCCCTTAGACCTCTCCCCTAGGACTGCCCTCTTTCCCCCAACCAAAAATTAGAATTCACAAAATTATGAACATTTTCCAGCCATATATATCAGTCAAAAAATAGCCCAAAGACCCCACCATTTTGCATCTTGACAACCTTAAATTAGCAAAAATTTCTCAAAGGGAGGGGAACACCCTTCCCCTTAGACCTCTCCCCTAAGAAACCCTCTTTCCCCCAACCAAAAATTAGAATTAACAAAGTTATGAACATTTTCCAGTCAAATAGTCAAAAAATTACCCAAAGAACGCACCATTTTGCATCTTAGCAACCTTAAATTAGCAAAAATTTCTCAGAGGAAGCGGACACCTCTCCCTTTAGACCCACCCCCCTCGACGACGATCACTCAACCCATGTCCCCTATCAAAATAACCTTGGCCGTCCCTGGTTATGGTACTGTTTATTATCATTGGTTTCAGTGTGCGCATGGCCGATTTACATATTTGAGAGAAAATGTTATGATTCTTCCGTTTCAAGCCCCCCTAAGCCCCCCCAAAAGTCTCGATCTAGAACCGCGCCTGGAAAGCTAGCATTAAAAGTAAACATTTTCTTGTTTAGTACACAGTTATCTTGATGCATAAGAAGAATGTAATTGCTTCTTGTTCATTAAGCCAGGGTTATTTAAGTAGAAAAAACAAAAGGGCTTAAATTTTTAAATTGTGGACAGCTACTTATTGGCTTCAACTCTGGACCTCTTTAAACCTTTTATTGAGAACTGTCGGGGGAAACGCAAGGAGTCAGAGACCCTTTTCACCTTCTTTGCAGTACCCTTCCGGTTTAGCAACTATTTACATCACTTTGAGAGAGAATGATTTTGCTCATATCTCATCAACAAAGGAATACTAACCAGTGAACTTAGCCTTCTTCTGTTGTTGTAAAAAAGTTGTTAACTTGAAGTCATACTTTATTTTGCTTGCTTCTATTTTATGCAGATATTTTGGTAGCTACTCCAAACAGATTGGTTTATATGTTACAGCAAGAACCTCCTGCAATCAAGTTAAACAAGTAAGACCTAGATCAATTAATTTGTTTTTCATATATGAATCAGTAACCTATTTCAAGATGGTGGATACTTCCCCTTCCATTGACAGGGTTCCATTGTGATAATGCAAAAATGGAAACTCTGGAAAAAATTTTTGTCGTCTTGAAAGTCCTTGAAATGTGGGCTCTGGTCTGGGAAAAATTGGTGTTTAATCCTGAGACTTCTTTTTAGCATTCATTAGTTATGCTTGTGAAGGAAGAAGGCAGGGCTGGAAAAAAATATTTATTTCCAAGGAAACAAGTCACTTATCCCAATTTTTTGTTTTCATGTATTATAAAAATCCCTTTTTAAAGTGTGACAATCCGGTAATGTTTACTTTGTTAACAGTGAATGCCATGTTTATTTGCTGCAGTCATAAATTAGAGGATATATTAATTATAAAGAAGCTAAATGGTAGATTTACTTGACTGACTACCATCTGAGTACTTTAAGCTGTTACTGAAAGTTTTATGAACTCATGTCATTGGCTCCTTCTATGCAATATAAATTGCAAATAGAAACTGACGTAAACTCAAAAGATTTTCAACAAAAGCATTAGTGTCTAAATTTGCAAGCTTTGTGGTAGTTACTTGAAGGAGAATATTTCAGTGACTACTAGATTAGGACATAGCCAAAAAGAATTATATTAAATAAGTTTTCTAACTCTCTAACCTTTTAATTTGATCAGTGTTTGATTAGATGACAGGATTATTTTCATATCAGCTCTAAATATGCAGCAACATTTCCCATTTCTTACCTAATAAGAGTAAAAGTGCTTGCACTGTAAATATTGCCACCTGTAGGAGACAAATCATTATTGTCGCTTTTTTCTGCAAATTCAACCAAATTGATATGAATATCATTCTGCATTGTTCTGTTTTCAGTGTGGAATGGCTCATCATTGATGAATCAGACAAACTCTTTGAGACAGGAAAGAACGGCTTCAGGGAACAGCTTGCTACAATCTACCAGTCATGTGACTCAGCCAAAACAAGAAGGGCCCTGTTTAGTGCCACTTATGCTCATGAAGTTGAAAACTGGTGCAAACTTAATCTGGATAATGTTATAGAAGTGACAGTTGGATATAGGTATGCTAGAACATTAATATCTGTTTAGATCACTTAATAGGGAAGAGGGAAATTGGTATTACAAAGCTACCCGTACAAAATGACATTGAATGTACACATGATGCGTTGCTGTAATGATTGAGGACAATTGCATGTACGCATCAAGGAAAGAAATAGTCGGGTTCGCACTGCAAATTGCGACTCAAGAAATTCCAGTTGCAAAGCAATTCTAATTCAGCTTCCCAAATATTGCGAACAAATATTTTTCAGGCTCTGCTTAAGTTCTAACTATTCTGATAAATGTAGCATGTATTAATTGCCATGTTGTTTGAAGCCAAAGCATTTGTATTGCGAAGGAACCGAATAATAAGCTCATTTGAATAGTTGCTAATCGAGATTGGGAAATGGCTAATCAACTTAAACATGGATTAGCAATTACTGCTAACCAATTCTCTCACACTATTTCATCCCCTGCGCATGTGTGAATTTGCTTGAACAAAGTGTTATTTAATAACCTTTTAAAAAAAATCCTGGCAGAGCATTATGAGTATTCATGTTCTTCTGGTAAACCCAGGCAATCAATTGCAATGCAAAGAGTATGAACTCAAAGCAAAAACCATAATGGTCTGCTGCAGTTGTAAAATCGACCATTACTGCATCAACATCGTAGCAGTAATGTGTTTCATTACTTTGTTCAATTTACATTAGCTGTGGCTGCAATGGGTGTTTAATTACTTATGATATCAACTTTGAATGGTTATTTTCTTATGAAATGATTATTCTTGTTTTGTTTCAGAAACACAGCAACAGAACTGATAAAGCAGGAACTTGTGTTTGTAGGAGGGGAATATGGCAAACTTTTGGCTGTCAGGGAAATATTCAGAAAGGTAAAATTGCTGTTCTTGTGCTGCAAATTTACAGTGTTTGGTTTACAACTGAATAATTAGAGTACCACCGATGTGATATAAAGTTGAAGTGCTCAAGCCTCTGTACCAGATGTTGAAGTTGCATTCTTTGTAAAAATGCATACTGTGAGCAAAACTCAACTTTTTATTTAGTATAAGTTTTTGGGAAATGCAATACAACCAGGTCTCAAAATACATGGGGGCAGTGGGCAATATGCCAGACAAAGTTACAAAATCGTCCCTTGAAAAAACTCAGAGGGCGCAAAAAGATTATATATATTACCAAAATTGCCCCTGCAGTCTGTCAGAATCTGTTGATGGTTTCTTCTAGCAAAGTATATTCATTAAAATTCCATGGATCACATTCATTTTGAAAAGTTGTCTTCAGCTTTTCTCATGATTGAAAGTTATGATTTCATGTTGAACACCAGTTATTATTTTGGTACCAAATTAGCGAAATTAGTGCTGCAGGGCCGTATAGCTAGCGACCGCCATGGCCACATGCACACGGACTGCACTGATCAGTCATAGTTTAAAATATGCTGTGGCACTTTTAAATAGCAGGGAATAATTTATCCGGTATCCCATCGCAATTTGCTATACAAGTTGGCCAAATTGCTATACAAATGCAAAAATGTGTAGCACTTTTTATGTATATAACCATAGGGTTTTCACTGATATACACTTAAGAACTAAAAAATCCTCGAAACTGCTATGCAAAATTGGAATACTAAATTATTCCCTGAATAGGCCACCTTTCTGGACATACATACTACCGTACAGACTGTTAGCTGCTGTTTCTGATAATGTTGCACGTATACACCTTGTGAGATTCAGGGTACTGTAGTCAATTCACACAACTTGACACACGTGTGTAGGATAGTGTGGACTGTGCAGGCCGGTAATGTTGTACCCAGAGTGTAGACCGATGCCCACGGAACCAGTTCACACAAGTTCCTCTAGTCTGGTTCTGAATTTTTTATTTGAAATTGAGAGATGTCAGGCTATTACGTGATACAACTTAGGTACACTTTTATTCTGGCAAATCTCAAAAAAGCCCTCGTTGTCTCTCTAAAATAGCCCTCATAAAAAATGGCCAGGGTGATTTTGTTCTGAAAAGAACCCTCTTCATGGAAAAATCATTTTAAGCCCTGATGAGAACCAAATAAAATTTTAATTTTATTATTGGTTGTGAAGTTGCTTTGAAGATCTTAAAAAGTTGTACAAGAACTGTTCTGTGAACACTGCTATATTGGCTTTAAAAGTTGCATGTTACCATGCCTAAAAAATGTATCATAAATAAGTAGCATTATGTCTTTTACTTCTACCACAGGGTTTTCAACCACCTGTTCTGATATTTGTGCAATCTAAAGAGAGATCCAAGGAATTGTTTCATGAGTTAATTTACGATGGTTTTAATGTTGATGTGATTCATGCTGATAAATCACAGGAACAGGTAAAATGTCAAATCATTTCATTAACTCAAAATATATGACATGCTGTTATTAGCCATTTTATTTTCACTGTGTTCAGGTACATCAGTTTTCAAGTCAGTATGGCTATATCATACATTGTTATACCCCTTAGCCAAAGACAAGTGTTTTGCATTTTGTAAAATTAGAAAATGGAATTTGATGTTTTGGTTCTACACTATTTCAATGGAAATAATGTGCAAAATGACATTACAAAATGGAATTTGTCTTTAGAAAATGGAAAACTCTTGCCTCTACCCTTAACTGTGGCATTCATAGAGTGGGGTAGGGAGTGCATGTGCCTCGGGCACCACTCGAAGGGGCACAACATTGAGTACCATGAATGATATTAAGGTAAAGTTACCATAAAGTATGGGTTTTATGTTGGATTCATGTAATTTCCTCACTACCCATTGGTACTATTTTCCATAGATACTCCCCATCATTATGTGATTGTATTCTGAAAATTGATGTACTAATTAAGGTGTTGTGGTAGTTTAAACATTTTAGACTCAGCTCATGTTGTCATAGTCAGGATGCACTTACTTGAAAATAATAGTGTCAAATATGTTAAAAGAGACATCTTTTGGATATTGCAACTGAAAGCATTATTACTTTCTTCATTTAAATGCTTTTCTTTTTACTTTAATGGAATATTAATAAAGTAGATTTTGTTGACACTCTAGTAAGCCCAGTTTTACAGGAGACAGCTTTTGCCAAAAGTTATGCCAAATTTAGTAAATTGGTTGCCAAGCATGATGCCATATATTTCTCTTATCTGTTATTTCCTAGCGAGACAATGTAATCAAGAGTTTCAGAGCTGGAAAAATCTGGGTTCTGATAGCCACAGAATTAATGGGGAGAGGAATTGATTTCAAGGGAGTTAACTTAGTCATTAACTATGACTTTCCAACATCAGCGATAAGTTACATCCATCGGATTGGACGAACAGGAAGAGCCGGAAGATCAGGGCGAGCAGTGACTCTGTTTACTGAAGATGATGCAGTCTGTCTTAGGAGGTAAGTATAAGGATAGCCAAATGGGTATTTATAGTAGCAATATGTCTAAAAATGATGTTGGGCATAGGTTGTAGGTTAGAGATGGGTAGGTGAATTGGGGTAGGGTAAGTTGGGTGGTAAGGGGAAGGTGGTTGAAGGGTTGGAGTAGGGTGAGGTTGAATGGTTGGAACAAGGTAGGTCAGCTGCTGCTGGAAAGGATGGGGGTCAGTTGATGGTGGAAATATACTCATTTAGGAACATCCTAGAATTTTAGGTCATTTTCATTAAGAAATAGGGAGTAGATGGTAGCAGCAGATGCCCAGGTATATCTTCAACATATGCTTATTTTATTTTCTAATTACAGTAGTTTTGAGTTTAAGGTAAGGCACCATGTGAAAATAGCAAAGCTGTAGCTGCCTCAGCCAAGCTGCAGCAGCTGCAGCCATGTTTTATTCTGATACCCATTTCAGTAGCAGGATTTATCTTGCTATTGTGATGTGTAAAGGAGCAACCTGAGCTGCATCCTGAGTTTTTGATATGATGCCTAAGTGAATATTCAAAGTTTCCTTTTTAGGGGTTAGACCTTTTTGGTAATTATATCTCCCACATCTTCAGATAAAGGTAAGTTGGTGAGAAGAATGCCATTGATGTAGTGCAATGGAAGCTATTTATAAGTTAAAAATCAGATTGGTCACTCTTTATTTTTATGTACATTGGAGTATTTCTCAGAATTCCTGAAGTATCATACTTTAAGTTGAGGTTACAACCAAGTGGTAAATCTACTGACTTAAATTATCATACTTTTTTCACTGACCTACCATTTGTAACAAGCTGGAATTGAAACAGATACAAAACTAATTCTCATTGTAACCTCTTAGTAGGATATTTCATGAAGTAAACTCACTATTACCCTATGACATTTTGAAAGGAGGAATCAAAGTTTGGAAAATAAGCAACTGTTTTCTTTCTCAGTATCATGCCTTACCTTTTCAATAATATCAGTAGAGATGACATACTATACATTAAAATGCTTTAAATGATTTGAGAGAAGTTTATTGTACATCTTCCTTGGTTTACTTGTTTCTGATAGTATTGCCAATGTTATGAAGAATGCTGGCTGTAACATTCCTGATTACATGCTTAAACTGAAGAAAATGACAAAGTAAGTTGTTGTATATTATTTTTTGTATGCTTAGTCATGACAGTCATTACATAAGATATACAAGCTGATGTTGCCCAGATTTGGCATATTTTCCCATGACTGTCTATATATGCCATTTGTGTCTACATGTTGCTTTAAAAGTAATGTTTTGCTGATATTACAAGTAGCCGATATCACAGATACCCATATTTCAATGCTCAAGATTGGCTGATACTAATCCGATGCCAATGTTTGAGAAATGAGAACTACATTGAACATATGCTCCTGGGCACTACTCCTAAAGTGCTGTTTCATTTTCACGAGATAAAATATTGGGACTTGAGGCCGGTTCATACTTCCAGATTTTCACGCGCTATAAAGCTATAATAACCATATATGGTCATCCCTTGCTCTTTCAGGCCATTCATGGACATAGCTCAGAGTTGAACAGTGTTCAACTTTCATAGCTTTCAAGCGCTATACTGAAGTGTGGATCTTTTCAGAAAACAGGATGATAAAGAAATTGATTTGTTATCCTCTTTTCTGAAAAGGATGTGTGTTGTGGCAATGGTGTTGTGAGCACTTGTCCCGATTCCTCCCATAAATCTAATAATATTAATGATTTAAAAGTATATTTGTAAACTGAAACCATCATTTTGTATGTCCTGACCTGGTTGTAAAATATGTGTAAGGAGTTTCATTATGCTGTTGGTCCTGATCATAACATTGAAGTGATTTTGTGGAAAAACAGAATTCATGAATGTGGAGAATTTAGCAGTTATCGTTGAGCAATACCGCTTCTACACAGAATCACTCATTTTGAAGAGAAGATACAGGAGAATTGCAGAAGGACTTCTTTGAATAAAGTTTTACCAGTTCTCTGTTTCTTGTCCAGTAGTAGTCTCAAAATACTAGGTCTGTCACTGTTGTAGGCTGCTTTTAAATGTTGCTTCTACTGTTTTTAAATTTTTTCAGGAAAGAAAAAGCCAAGTTAGAAAAGAAACCCATTGAGAGAGAACCTATTCGTACTGGTCCATACAGAGGCAAGAATGAGAAGCTAAGGTATGAATGAAAATGTAGTTTGATACATTGACAGAGAATGGGGACAAACATAGGAATATGAGGCAGCCCCACTCCCCCTCCCCTATTGTGGCAGAAAAGTTGCTATTTTTAAGCCTTTTTTGGCAAAAAACTGGTTCAAATTCCAGTTGTATGTAGTTAAACTTGATCCAGTGGAATTCCAGTTATTATATCTTTCAAACCTAGTTAAAACCCAGTTGAAACCAGTTGCTCTTTTATGCAAATTTTGGCAAGATAAGTTGCAAAACCTAGAACATAGTTCAGCCCAGCTAGATCTTTGTAACCCATCTTAACCCAGTTGGTTTATGGCAGAATTTGGGTAAAACCAGTTCAAACAGTTGAACCCAGTTAAAGGCATATTCCATTGGCTTTTCACAAGGGTCTCATGTGAAAGAGAAAAAAAATTCCAGTTCATTCCCACCAAACCCTGTCGCAATACTTTTTTCCCCTAATTCGAGATATCTCATATCAAAGAGTGCTTAACTTTGTCAAAAATGCCAGTTCTCATCAAGGTCACAGAATGTTACGTAAAGTGTGCACATTACCTCAGATTCCTTGTGCTTTTCTTAATAATTGAATGTCCTGTTGTCTTTGAAATTTGGTACTGTTGGAATGTTTGAATATCTTTCCATGTAGGTTTAGCATAAATCTACACCATATGTAGGGCATAACAAACAAAGTTGCTAAATATTCCCTAGAGCATCATCAGTATCATAAAGAAATTAAATGCTGTGTCAAATTAATGTGCTGCGAAGACGTCACAGATTTCCATAATGCACTTTATCATGAGAAAAAAGTGCATTTCTTTGAAAATTAGTATCTTCCAAATGCTACAAGCTGTTGAGATGCTGTCTTCACCTCCTAAAAGAGAATCATTTTCTGCATTTTTTTAAGGTATTGAAATTTGTCTTTGGCAAATCCCTTTAAAATAGTCAACTGGGCTTAACTGGAATTTGAACTGGGGTAGCTAATAAATGTTTCAGAAATGTATTGCCTGCTTCTGAAAACTCTGTTAAATTTTTAATCATGTTTTGGCAGTTTGGAACCGAAATCTTCAATGTTTGCAAGCTGGGACTGCATTATATTAGACATGCATAATCATGCTCACATTTTGACAGATACCATCATGGTCAGAATTATGACTTAAGTGCTCAAACTCACTCATTTAGAAAGCATAGCACATTTACTCACACCTACTGAATGCTTGTAGTCTGTGTACATGTAATCAGTATACTGTGATTATGTTGCAAGTTTCTCTAACACTTGCACATTGTTCAGGGTTTTGAGTATGATTGTCCACTTTGTGCATGTATCCAAGATGAATCTGTAAACTCAGGGTATTATCAGAAATTTTTTTTTTTGGTACCATTGACAGTTCAAAGTCAACAGAATCTGGCCAGGAAAACAAGGAGCAAAGCAAAAAAGGCTTATCACAACAGGGGAAACTTGGAAACAAGAATAAATCATCCAAAAAGTTCAAGATGAGAAAACAGAAGACACCAGGGTCACTGAAAGGAGAAAGGATTGGTGGAAAACCAAAGATGAGAGGCAAGAAGCAGATGAAGAAGAAGAAGGGAGCATGAGATGATTTCAGTTGCGTATTTGATGAAGAAAGCCAACTCTCTGAAAGGGAAAATCGCCATGTGTTCCTATTGGTTGGATGGTTTCACAGTGGGCATGTTTCTCAGGAGATGAGTCAAACTGGTGGAACTTTTTGGTGTTCAAATGGTATGGAGCAGTTATTTTAAAGTGGGTATGACATGGCCAAAGTACGTTTCTCAGTAAATATTCTTTGGGTACAGCTTGAAATGAAGCGAAAGTTTTCCCGACTAAACTACGGTCATAAACACAGTAATACGACCTTGTGAATTCCAATTACAGGCCAGACTCAGCCCATCTGAAACCGAAAGCGAAAAAACGTATGTGAGCGCGTCTCAAGATCGTGACGTCATTGGAGGCACGGTTAGTAACACTGTACCAGGCAGCTCACCCACCGTTCTACACATCGAATCATGTGCATGCTAACGCGTGTTAGCGGGTACAAACACCTGTGCTACGATACTACAGCAGCGCGCGTGACCAGTGACCACATTGTGAACTATGCGTCGTTGCGCGGTGACTGCTTACCATTCACAATAGCAACGTTACTGAACAGCTCACTGAGTAAAGGCACGCTTGTTATGGACTGCCCATACATATTCATAGCTGTTCTGTACAGCGCGCCCGACCGCGTCCTTTTTGCACAAAAACAAAGCTTTTAATTATATGCAGGGAAGCTAAAACACGGTTCATATGAACGCCAACATATTGGCCAATGATATGCTTCGAAGCCCCCAACATGGTCCGCGCTTTGCACTCTATGTGTTGGGTGGGTATTGTGATGTTATCCTTGTCATGAAGTTGCTAAGATATGATAACTTTACCAAGCGTTACATTAGTTCCACATCTAGATGCGCGTCCTTAATAGCGCAGTGTTTGTGCCTCCAATTGCGTCATAAAAGTCATGTGACCTGTTGCGGCATTTTTCGAAATTGGATTTTGAACGTTTTTCTTCAAATTTCGTTCATGACGAATGGTACCGGTTTTAACTGTGTGTGAGATTATATTTATAGAATACTGTATTCAATCTTGCAATACACAAAAGTTATTTTGGCCGTGTCATGCCCTCTTTAAGTTTGGAAGTTTCATGTCAGAAGCTTGCATCGTCAGAAGTCACGGAATCAGTGGAGCAGACTTTTGCCACTCAAGAGTAAGCAGTCTATTTGAGGTGTTATGAAGACATCCTTTATGGCATTTGCCAAAGGATATCTGTGGAGGCAAACAGTTTTAATTGCTTTAAATGAGGATCATTGAAGAAGTATTATATATTAGAAACAGCAAGTGATATATAATGGTGAAGAATATGAGAAAAGATACTTGCAGTTATCAATTTATAAATATCATGATTATGTTAGCTAATTAGGATAGACTGGGTTGAAGATGGATTGTGTATGTGTCAGTGTTGTTATTGAGTCACTTGATGGTGAGTCTTGAGTCACCTAGAGTCACAGGCTGTCAAATCTCGAGTCAAGTCGGGTCTTAACGTTTCAAGTTGAGTCAAGTCATGTCAAGTCTTCATTCTGCTAGAGTAGAGTCATTTACAATCTTTAGAAAGGTTTGAGTTGTCTTGAATCAGAATTTAATGTGGTCGTATCATTCGGGTTCCTTTCTCTTTGAAGTCGAGTCACCTTGAGGGTCTCTTCCTCCTAAGTAAAATCACCTTGACTATCTGATTTTGTAAGTTGGGTCAGTTCCAGTCCTTTATGAGGTGCTTGTGTCCATTTTAACTAACCTTTTCCCTAGGATTTAAAGAAAGGAAGGGATCCCCTCAATTTTTTTTTCTTTTGGCTTTTTTTTTTTTTTTTGGGGGGGGGGGGGTGATTTCAAAAGTAAGAAGCCTTACCTTACGTGTGATTGTCTGGTTGCTTTATGAATGAATTCTGTAACTATATTTAATGGGAACCTTAACCATAATGTTACCCCCCGAACCCAGCCTAACCCTCCAGCTAAACCCCCTAGTAAATCCTGGTGTGCATGAGCAACCAGATGATATATTCCTCAACATGTAAGGTGCCTAGGCCTAAGCCTATCTTGCAATGAGTCAAGTTAAAAGCTTAGCTCAGTCAGTTGTATGACTATGAAGTATGTCTTACTAAAGCGAGGTTATGTGCATCAGTTAGACAATTGTGAATATTAGTATTAATCAGCCCTTCCAAATAAGATATTGGCTACGGCAAATAATTGCTGAGGTAAAAACAATTTACTTCGGCAAAAATACACTTTACCTCGGCAGTAAAAGTCATACATGTGCATGGCAAGTTAACGAAAGTTTGGCCAATCTACTTGTTTACAAACTTCTTCTACAGTAGGTTAACGTAATTTGTTTGTTTAAACTCCGGAATTCCATTGGTAAAACCAATACAGCCGCTTTGGGAATTTTTCCCACCTTATTACACATTAAAAGAGATAAAATGGCTGGTTCTGAAATCTAAAGGTCGCACTCTGCCGTGTCGCATTCATGTGTGTACAGTGATCACTTTCTTCACAGCATGCAGACAGTGAGTTTCGTACATACAGTAAATACCGATCATGACGAACTTTTTAAATCAAGATTTTCCATTAAAACTTGAAAAATTGCAACTACGTTTTGTATATAAAGCAATAATACTGAATACATTTGCTCAAGTTTCGATCGAGGTGCAAATGTTAGCAGAAAACGATTTCCTTTCAAGTCGATACTCAAATTCTTCATTTCTAGCCGTGTAGGCCTAGTGTGCAGCTTTCATAACCAGTAAGTTCCCGTACGCGTTCCTGCAATCTATCACCTCGGCAAAATTTTGCCGAAGTCAAGTCAATTTGTCTCAGCATTTTACCTCAGCATTGCCGAATGCCAAGGCTATTTTCGAGGGCTGATTAATGCTAGGATAGGCCCAGACTAGTTAGCTCAACCCATGAAGTGTGGGTAGAGCTTATGTGGTACTGTAGAGGGAGAAAATGTCTGTCTCTCTGTTCAAAAGCTTTCATCTTCTGCAATTGCCAGTGGATTTTGTGAAATTTGCAGTGAAGGTGCCATATTAGGATGACAAATGGATTTTGCTCCTAGCTACATGATCAGACTAAGAGAAGTGGTAATTTTTGGCCATTCTTGATCATTTTTCATGGTGTTTTGGAGGCCTCCATTCTAATTGGAGTCTCACTCCTTGGGTAATGTGGTTATATTACATGGTAGTAAGCTTAAATTAGCTTTATCTGGAGAGGTATGCTCACCAAATAAAACGAACAGCCTCAAGGCAAAAGCCTGCATGAGACAAGTTTTCAGTTACTTTGATTTGACTGCTGTTCTTAGGCATTGTAAGTATTTCTATTAGTTGCCAGTGTCCACTGTGTACACAATGTACCATGATGGCTGAGTTCCCAGAGTTAACTGATCCTTCAGCAATCTTAGTATCTATTACACAGCTCTCCTTTCTGTGTGAGGACATTGCATACAGAGGGGTCATTGTTCATCCAGGGAGTTGCTATGTGGCTCATCACCACTTGTTTCTCTGGTCTAGCTGGAGTGGTAGTCTAAGAATATTAAAGTGAAGAGATTTGATCTTTGCTCACTCAAGGCCCTGTGTCAACCAGGGAATCAACATTAGGGAATTAATGTTAGAATTAGGAATAATTTCAATTTTAAAAGTACACAAATCAATGGGGGGGGGGGGGAGGGAAGACACTTGATAGCTTCTTCCCCCACTGGTTGTGCCACTGCCCTACACGAACTGGTTGCCTTTATGCACTATGACTCTAGCTCTTGATCCCTACCCTTAAGGGCAGGGTTATATAGGAGGATGAACTAGCTGTGAAGGTTTATCCCTTACAAGGTCCAACTGCAAGGTGAACAGTGTGTTTACATGTTGGCCCAACATGAGTTTGGGTTTGTATTAAGTACAGTATGGACCATGATTGTGTTCAAAATGAATCAAAAACTGAACAGGTCATAACATCAGAAGGGTTGAGTGACTGCAGCAATGCTGCTCTAGTTATCAGTTAGAAGGCCACTAGTATGGTATGTCACAAAAGGGGTCCCTGCAAACAGTGTATACAAAGGGAGCCCTTCTGTGTCTCACCAATGTACCATCAGTGACAGTGGTAAAAATATTTGTCTTTTTCTTCTGAACTTTAAAGACTTCAGTACAACAATATTATTAAATCCTTTCAAGTGGAAGGAGATGCTACTCTCTTTTCTCACACAGATGCAAGCGAATTGCAAAACAAGTCTCTGTCATATTACTGAACATGAAAGGTGGGTCTTAGTTGTTATGTTGGTGTTGCAACTGCAGTTGTGAATGGTGAAGATAAAATTAACATACGTCAGCAATATTGGCCTAGTAGTTGATCACGTAAGTCCACATGTAAGCACAGCTGTTTCAGGAAGTCCGCCTTCCAATTCCTAAATCCTACTCAGTGGTTTCTGTATGCACATGTGAACATGTGAGGTACAGTAAGCTTCTTCAATGCACAGCAGGCCTACACATTGTATGTAAGAACTGGAAAGGCATTTGGCAGAGTTAAAACAAATTGTAGTTTCTGTAAGGGCGTGACAGTGTGACATACGTGAAGACTTCAGTCAGTGACGAGACTCAGGTCATTACAACACTCGTATGTGTGCAGATAATGAAGGTTTCCCTCCTTTACCAATTTTCTTTTTTTTTTTATAACAGTAGACTTGACTGTGTGTGTTGTTGTCTGTCTTGTACCTTATTACAGTTTAAGCATGACTGATAGGTTTTTTTTGGCCATGGGGGGGGGGGGGGAAGAGAGAAAGGGAGAGATGAGGGGTTTGAGGTGAATGACATTGAAAACTTTGTCATATGTTTGTTTCAGCCTCTTGTTGGACATCATAAAACAAAATATCTGATCAATTGTAAGTGAAGATGGCATAGCATTTTGACAGTCTATAATCATACATAACTTGTCAACCTATTCTGAGAGTAGATTCTTGGATAGTGACCGGTTACAGTCAAACAGAGCTAGTATATCATCCATCAATTACACATTTTGATATTCTCATCAATTAAAGAAACCAAACCAAACAAAATCAGTGATGTCTTTGCAGTAATTAATGTATGTTACTAGTAATCTCCGGCATTATAGGTATGCATGCAGTAGCCTTCACAATATTTTGCAGTACAGAAGAACTTCAGGACTTAACTAGTTTTTGTGCCTGTAACAGTACTGGTAGCACTCCCAACTGCTTGTATGCAATGAATATTTAAGAGCAGTATATGTGCTTTTAGTCATGAGATCATTCCAAGTATGCTTTAAATGCAACATACATAGCATTATTTACTTTAAATTATGGACATTTGTTAAAGAAGAAAATATTGAATATTTTTCACAAATTTTTCTGTATCTCCTTTTCCCAGTCTTCAGTTCTTATATCCCACACACTACTCCCAAATGTCATTCAGACCTTACTCTGTTTAGTACTTTACTCTCTTGCTGTATTAAGATATGGGACATTTCTTATCCATTCACATCACGATTTTAACTTCTGTCTTTAAAATGCTTGGCTTGTCTCAAATTGTATACTACAACTTGGATTGGTGCAAATAATCCTATATGATTATCAAAGCAATAGGTGCAGGTGCATGTCCAGGCATTACCTAATAACAGATACTGTACATACCATCATTCATATGTGTACACTGGTTTTTGTAGGCAATGAGTCGAAATACAGACTATGCAAAATTCAAGGCAATTTGACCAATTTTAGTGCAATTTTTGTTCTTGTTTTTACTCTGCTCTGTGAAGTGCCGACTTTGTGAGGTACCATCTTTGAGTAATGATCAGGGCTGGAAACATACACCTAACTATTATTCAAACACCCCTAGCTCAAATCTCAATGGTCATGAGATACAAAGCTGCAAGTGGCATAAAAACCCCACCTGTGGCATGTCCAGACTGAGAACTTTTATAAGGAATTAGGGACAGCGAACTGACCTGATTAAGTATGTAAGCCAATGGGGAAATATTTAATGGTTCGCTACCTAAAACCTTGTAGGTTAAAAGAAGAGTCTAAGCTCAAAGTATGATATGTTAGAGGGGTACTTACTCTAAACATTCTGGTGAAATTTGCATTGAAATCTGATGTGTGGTTCTCAAGATATTAGCAGTTAAAGTTGTCACATTTACAACTCTAAGTCAACTTGAAGCAAGCACATATGACGTCATAGCCTCACATTAATGAGTACTCTTTTGTTTTACTTTAAACTTTACAACAAATTTTCTCCTCCACAATCACATGTTATCGGAATGTGATTGCATGAGAGAGAAGAATTTTACAACCTTCACATTTCACATGAGGGATCCTATCCCTATTAACTTCAAAGTCAGCACATCAGACTGAAAAAGCAAAGAAATCTATAACCCCTGCTTGCCTCAAGCTCACATTCTTCAGACTTGCTTCAATTGACCTCATTTTGGCATAGGTGATACTTCATTTAACTTGCTTTTTTTTTCAAATTGACAAAAGACCTCGTCCCATTTGGTAACATATCGCAAAAGCTGTCCCAACAGACCCTTTTCCAATTAGCAATTACAAAGGATTATGTGATAGAGTTTTGGTACATGTTGTTTTTGGCCACAGTAAAATGCCATTGACAAGAACGTCGCACACCAAAAGTCTGTCCCACAATCCTTTGCAATCGCTATTTGGAAAAGGGTTTATATATAATGCCTCCTCTTGGTGGTATTTGTGAAGGTGAACAAATGGACTTAACGTGTGAAGTTAGGGGGCGTTCTACCTTACGACGGCAGGGAAAACGCAAAAGAAGAATTGGTCAAGTTTAAAAGACCCAGTACTGTCTTCCTTTTACAACCCATTGCACCATGAAATGAGCACATTAGTCACGTATTGTTGGCAGATGCTTACGCCTACCCCTAGGAGTCTCAATCCATAGATGCAATAGAAGAAAGGTATTTTGAAGCCGGTAAGTTTTGAATATTCATTACAGACACGCTTTACACTAAAAACAAGAGTTGCTTTGGAATGGTAGCTGGCACATTCGGACTCATGTCATTGAGACCTTTCGTGTTAAATGCTAATGACATGAAAAATGGTTTCATCTCAAAATGGGAAAATATTCATAAAACTATTAACCACTTGCAACCGAAAAAAAAAGCTTTGTGGAAGGGTTGGGGGTAGCACGCCCTGGCAATTTAGGCTATATGCAACTGCGTCTATTGACCTGACATGGAAGTTTACGGTAGGACATTATTAACAAAACGAAGCCTAATTATGAAAAGAAAAGGTGGGAACGCAGAGGAGTCTACAACATGGAAGATTAAAAGGAAAAAGTAACTGCAACAACTCGACAGTTCGACAACTTTAAAACTGCAATAAAGACTCACTGCTAAGACTCCGGGGACGAACCAAGTATTCGGAGTCGGGCGCCTTGTCAACTGACTTATCACAATGTTGGAAATTAGTTTGATTGTGATCTACTGTTCAACTTTATCACATACAAGTATAACTTCCGGGGGCGGGGACGGAAGTTCGAGAGAACATCCGTTTTCTCCCGCATCCTAATAGGTACCGTACTTTTAATTGCCTGAAACAAGCCCAAATGATGATGTTTCAGCGCTTGAATGTTATACATTTTTCCTATTAATGTGTAGCGTGGCTTGTAAATGTTCCGTAGTCTGCCCTATAAATGACATCATGAGGTGTGGGGGGTCGGGCCTGGAGTCGATGGGGCGGGGCAATGGGGAAGGGCACAGGAAGCCGTGCAGCTGGTCATCCGTCGCAGAATTTTCCAATTCCTTCGGGAGACATGTAGTCAGGATAGTAGGTACGATAAAATGTGTAATCCCGACGCTGGAGTAACGCCACTGAGTTGCGCGACATAACAGGGGCCCAAGCTCCCCAACGTGGGACTGCAGCATAAAGCCCCGACAGGGCGACGGGTTGCCGAAAGGTTATCCAGAGCAAAATTTTCGGCGCGCATTTTGGGTTTTTAGTCAGTGAAATTGGAAAAAGTTGGGGGATTTATCACAGGATTTGCCTTTATTTAAAGTAAAATATCAAGTAAATGACATAAGGGGTCCATACTCCCCGACGTGGGACTGCAGCTTGAAGCCCCGAAAAAGCCTCAGATCCAAGAGTTTAAGAAATGTAGAGTTCTGATAAATTCCTTGGCTTGAGGATCCTTCCATAGTACGGGTGAGTTGAAATATGCAGCAAGCAGTTCGAACTATTTCAGGAACACGGGAACAATGCATGAAAATTTTAACGTTACAAGTTTAAGCCCGTTCGCTCCGCCGTATTGTGTTGGCTATACAAGTTAGCCCAAGCCTCGTTCTTCCACCATGTTGCGTTACGATACGGGCCAATCACATTGTGAAGACTTTGGGGATCTAGGGGTGTAGCTTCAAAAAGGAAATCCAGAGAAAAGATGACGAGAGTTTAGAAATTGTTGACTTAGTCGATTATAATTGATTGATTTCCATTCCAAAAGATTAAAGTTGATTAAAAGAAAGGTCGGCTAAAACTATGAATTAACTATTTACAGATTTAACGTAACAGTAGCATGTTTCTTTCGAGAGGTCTGCACCATGAGTGTCGAGGTTGCAGCTTGGGCCTCCAAGATTCACGGCTCTATGGTAATCTCAAGAGGGAATGCAGTCCCCCGCTTGGTCAAGAGTTGAGACGCACTAAACTATGTAAATATTTATTTATAAGGTTATAGCCTACTTTTTGACCAATCAGGAGGCGCATGAAAAGTGAAATTGACCGCCCCAACAAAGTAGAGCAGGGGGAGTGGCCTCCAGCGTGGTATGAGGCCTGAGAGTGTACGTACACCAAACACGTGACAGGAAATGACTTCCAGGTCCAAGACGCATGAGAATTAATTTGTAACAAACAAGCCTTGAGGCTACTTAGCGTAATGGGTTAATTTTTCTACCATTTAAAATATAAATTATAGAAACAAGATTTATTTCTTTACAAGCATTACTGTTACAGTAATAATTCTAATTTGAGTTACGTAATTATGAACACGTGTAAAGGATGCTGTAACTATAGCATGATTAGAAATAAGATACGTTTAACGAGTTCTTTGAAGGCGTAGTGGGATAGTGCTCGGTTTCTCACCTAGACGGCCCGGGCTCGAATCCCTTCCAAGACAATTTTCTATTTTCTATTCAAATTTTAATGGGGTTCAAAGGTCATGTGAGATCAGCAGAGGCCAAATTGTGAAATTATCACAAAAAAAAATAAGTCAGGAAGTATAAATTTGAGGGATGAACCTCAGTGTAACAAAGCACCCCTTTCGGCAAGGAATCACTTAGCGTGTTTAGGCTTTCTGCACTCTAAAAACGCCTGGTTCAAGTTGAACCAAAAACGGATCAAATGGGAACTTAACCGGAAAAGGATCAAAGATGTGACTAGTTTCGGGTCAAAACTAACAATTTTCTGTTCAAACTGAACCAGTCATATAGTCATATATTTGGTTCAATGCCCATTTGAACGGATTTCGTTCAAATTTTAACCGGACGTTTCAGAGTGTGGTTACTTTCAGAGTTCTGTTTGCAACCGTCTTCTCTCTGCAAGTTGAGATCATCAAATCTCTGTGAGAAATGCAACATCATTTGGGAGAATGCGGTTCTTTAACCAATTAGTTTGGCTTGGTCAAACTCACTTCTGAGTGCTTCACTTTACAATTGACTAACAGTAAATCAAGTGTTTTTCAAAAACAAAAAAGGGCAACTACACTCTAAAAAAGTTGGGAAAACTTTTCGACCAACTTTTGACCAACACTGGGCAGTTATGTGTCCAACCAACTGTTGATCAAATATTGACCAACTTTGGTTGGGTAAATGCTTTACCAACTGTTGGGCATTTATTTTACCTAATATATAGTAATCTGAAAATTACCCAACTGGCTAGTTGCGCAAAATATTACCATTTCCCCACAAGTTGGGTAATTTTTTTTTTTCAATAATTTACCTATTGATTAATAATTATCTTCTCATTTTAAAAACCCACACGGGAATATTTCAGAGAAGTTACCTTCTACAAGTTTTGAAAGCTACCGGCATTGCTAATGCTGGCCACTCTCAAAATTAGTAGGATTTTAATTGGAAGTTTAATTTATAGTTGATTCGTTTGGTTTGGCTATTATATATATCCAGTGACACTTGTTTATTATTATTAACAATTAATAATGCAATTTTCTTCATGATATTTTAATTTTTCCTTCTTTATGTTGTATTGTACATTTGAGAAACATTTGTTGCAAGAATTCACCATTGCCAGCTTCAATTTATTTCAAATAGACCTGCATTTTTTGAAAATCACAAGTTTTCTTTGAAAAATTTGGAATGCTCCATTCTTATGAAAGGTATGTAAACCTTACCGGTATTCCAATAGAATTTCACAGCATAAAAACAGATAATTTTCTCAAATTGTCTAGCAAAAAATTCCCACACAGTATAAGTGAAAAAAAAATTACTGTGAATGTATAAATTTAGAAATAGCTGTTATTAAAAGAATTAGTTGGAGGTACGTTTAACCAACGTTGGGTAAAGGAATTCATGTAAACCATTCTACCAACTTTTGGTCAATAAGTTTCTTGGTTCTTTTGCCCAACACTGGAATACTTTAACCAACCTCTACATTGCCCAACAAATTTTACCCAACTTTTAAGAGTGTAGTCACACGTTGTAATTGTATGACTGTAACGTTATCTTTTCGATGTGACAACTAGTATGTCACATGACCTGTTACGTAGGCTTTGTTGATATCCAGTGACACATTCCAGTCATCAGTGTTTGCTGTGCCTGGCGATTCTCAATTGTGCCATTATATCATTGTCTTCTTCGCCATGTTCAATACTGTCATCGTCATTGACATTGCCGGACATTACATTTTCTTTTGTAGCAGATAAGCTGTGTAAATGGAAAGTCATTGAAAAAATCCTTTATATCAGCTTTTGCTAGTTTCTGGTACTTCATATCAAGTAGATGGATAGACAGACAGACAGACAGACAGACAGACAGACAGACAGACAGACAGACAGACAGACAGACAGACAGACAAACAAACAAAGAAGGAACAAGATAAAAATGAAGAAAATAGTACACAGCAATAAAAGTAGGCTAAAGTACGATACAAAAATAGAAAAATATTGCTAATGAAACAAAACAAACTAAAAACACTTTAAAAACCACAAAAGATACACAAAGGCATAAAGCAGGAGGGTGAAAATCAGGTAAAGAGATCAAGCGGTAAGAACCATAAAAAATAATTTAAAAAATACGAGTTTAAATAGAAGTTAAAAGAGTAGCAAAACAAATAAAAGAAATTGAAAACTCAAAAATGTAAACTCAGGAACTACATATATACTAGGTATATATACATTTATGCAGTGATGTATGGTAAAGTTAGGACTGCTTTACCTCCGAAATCAAATTCAAAACCTCCCTTATGTATCATTTCAAATATGAAATGAGAGTAAAAAAGTTCAATTTAATAAGAACGTGGTTAAAATAAGAATCAACAGGAAGGGTAACTATAAGGGCTTATGAAGCAAACGCGACTGCAAACGTTCGTTGCCTAAATGACACCCATTCCCTTGGGACTTTGAGGAGAGACACCCATTCCCTTGGGACTTGTAGTTATTCATTTTACCGTTTGCCAAATCAAAATGAATTATGTTCGGTGAGAGCACATGTTAATTCGGGCAACCGGCAACAAAAAAGCAAATCCACTAAGTTTTAGTAAATGAAAGCCATGAAACGAAAGGAAAAAGAACGCGACCGACGTTTAACCTTTCTCGAGTTCAATGTAAAGAGGCTGTCACAGACCAAGAGAAGATATAGCCGAGTTTGAACTTCAATTTGGAACCCAACAAACTGTTACGAAGCGATTTTGATTTACCTTAACAGTATGATTTGTTTACAGATGTATGGTTTTCATGTCAATTGCTGAATTCGAACATTGCTATGCTATTATGGCTATTTTCTCACACGATTTCGTCCAATTTGCAAAAAAAGTTCTCAACTTTTAGGTTTAACATTACACTGTAGGAGGATTCATGTGGTCATGACGAACTGAAAATATTTGGAACTAAATTTAATCCTTTAAGATTTTGGTTTACACTCCGAAATTGACAGAGATTTTAAATTACATAGGTCCTACAAATGTCCTTTCCCTAAGTAATTAAGTTTATTGAAATGATAAAGGGGTAAATCTGAGCCCAGATGGCTTTACTTTATTGCAGAAGAATCCGCATGTAGAGCTACGTTTAACCATAATATAAATCATATTTAAAAAGTCGACCACAACATCATTTAGCAATGAACCGAATTCATGATATTTGTAAGTGTATAAAGAGCGTTCAAGTTGAAAGGGTCAAATATGTATGGCCGAGGTTTCTGCATTTCAAATAAAGCTGTTAGAATAGAGGATGTTTATAACAAAAAACTTTCGAACTTGTTGAGAGGAAACAACAGGTCCACCATGAAGTCATCAGAAACATGGATCAAGCGAACTCTTCTATCATCAATATGAATGATACATAAAACAGTGGCGGATCCAAGGGGGGTTTAAGGGGTTCAAACCCCTCCCTTGAGTTTTTAAAATAGCTTATTTTTGCATATTCATAATTGCTACCCGGGACCGCCATTACTCTTTCAAAAGTCATCGTCAACCCCCTCCCCCCTTACAGTAAAACCTGGATCCACCCCTGTAAAATGTTATGAGCCGTAGAAGTAACATAATTGATAGCATCCATATATGTCCATGTTTTATTTGGCAGCGGTGTGCATATATGCTATTTAGGGTTATTACATATGACAAAAGTTAGATCCACGTGTATTCAAGTGAAAAGATATAAACAGGAGCAAGGAAGAGACCAGTCTCATAATTGACAAACAAGAATACAGTTTCAAAAAATGAATCAATCATGAGACTCAACTATGAGACTGGTCTCTTCTCTGTTCTTGTTTATATATATATATATATATATATATATATATATATATATATATATATATATATATATATATATATATATATATATATATATATACATATATATATACACACACATCCTCTATATATATATATAAATATATATATATTAAAAATTGTTTTACCTTAGTTGTTTTCTATATTCTTTAATCTGAAAAGAAGAAAGTTGATACCAGTGAATTTAATTTTTTGGTCTTTCTTCTGGGAATAGTAACTATCATGTTAGAGTCATAAACCTTGCTTTTTTGCAAGAAGGCATGAGATGTCAGTTGTGCACCTTTGATGAGCAAACATAATTTATTAAACGTTTTTGAACAAATCGGCAGTTAGAATACAACATCGCGGTGTCAGTAAATGATACACTCGTAACAAAGCGTCAGGTGATAAACATGTTTATCTATTGTACAAGTGCTACACGTCACTGCCGGCAGTTTTCATTTCATACATCAACATTATAAAGACTACAGTTTTGGGAACGAATGGCTCAAATAAAATTACTCCAAGAGACATATATGGTATATTTATCTGTTAAGGATCAATCCCAATGCTGGGTAATTGTAGGTGGATAACATGGCAGAAGTATCAGTTAATCAAGTTTGCAGATATCATTATTACACATGAAGCAAAAGTAGCTATGTTAATTCCAGCAAACGTCTCCCTTCAATCGTTGATCATTCATTCCCCAAAGAAGTAACTTTGTAACTGATTGAACCCAGGTTGCTCCCACAGATATGAATCTATAGCAAAACAGATGGGGCATTCTCCCTGATGGACAAGAAAATCGATACTGAAAATCTTTCAACCAAAGATCTCGCATGAAAGGGGCTCATTGAGTTGATATTGAATATTTTGTGACGAGCTCAAAGGAAATCATTGCATGACAATTCTTCTAATTAGCCTCATTAGTCATTAATCACTTCCCTGAGTCATCAAAAACATGAAAAATTGAAGTTTTTATATAACTGCGAGCTTGCACAGGCCCGTAGCCAGGAATTCTGCAATGGGGGGGGGGGGCGGTACCGCAATGGGGACACCGAAGAAGAAAGTGTTTGTAGCTGGTGGTGCCACCTATGATGGCACTTTTCGGAAACTGCAGGGGATGATGTCGCAAGGCCTACAGGTTCGTGTTTTTACTTCGAACGAAATTTTGCTTGAACAGCTTGCATCAGGATGAAATGTACAATCATCAAAGACGGAAAAGTTTTTTCTTTTGAATTAATTTGGGGTTCGAATAATCTCAAACCATAAAGTCATCACTGGCATGTTACGAATATTGCTCAAAGTATTAGATTGCTACATGAAAAGCCATTGATGCCCGCTTCTAACTTGGGAAGTACACCTAGTTTGAGCTAGAAAAGGTCACTTGTACTTTTATACTAATAATGTTCATAAGTGACACAATGCAGATTGCGAGGATTGCGCCCGAAGTGCTCCAAAGTTTTGAAGTGTACTCCATTGACCATGCATGGAAAAAACTGAATGCAGGCTCAGCCAGGAGTGGTGCTAAGATTTGCCAACAGGGGACCAAGCGCCAGTAGCGGATCCAGGTGGGGGTGCATCCGGCGCACGACCCCCCTTTATTCGATGACCACCATTTTTTTTTTGCCTCATAGATATGAAGAATATGCTTCCCAGATGCTGGGAAATGACATCTAAGTGCATCTAGAATTCAAATTTTCTTGAGGAAGGACCCCCAAACCCCCCACCGTGGCTTCGCTCGCTCGTCGGCCTTTGGCCGATGATGTGTGCTCCCCCCTTTCTCAAAATCCTGGATCCGCGTCTTAGCGCCCTGACTGGGGTCCATCTTTCCTAAGCCACGTCAAATGCAATGGTTTGCCGAAAGGATGGCGAACTCGAAAGCTAAGGTGCTCGAAAGGCGTCGAAAAATTTGGGGTTATATTAAAAAGGTATTAAAATTTTTGTTTTCATTAAGAAAAATTGGAAGTTTCAGTTGGCAGGTTGGAGAATCAGCTCCACTTATCGATTGTCTTTGAACGGGGCTTGCATATAGTTAGTACTTAATTTTAAAAAGTGTCTGGTCACGAATTTGTAGTTAATGTTTTTAATGTTTAAGTACCCTATCATTACCGTTTTAGTTGTGTGTTAGATGTATAAAATCTCTTACTTGGACCATTTAACATCAAGACGTGAATAAACATTAACAGGTGTGACAAAAATTAAAGAAATTCATGAACCAACTCAATAAGCCCCTTTTAAAGCCCTAATCCTGGCATCATCTGTTTTAAGAGCGGGTCATCTAGAAGAGAGCTGGGAGTTCACTTTGTCTATATGGGTTGCACAAAGCTGACTTTTATATTTCGTAATGATTCACCTAAAATAGTCCCATATTTTCATGTAACTGTGGTGATATGGTTTCAAGAGGCTTTACAAATTTTCACTATTATAATGAAAATATTCGTGTTACAGTCACAAATTGATACGTAGTCATTTCCGACAATGCGGGGTTCTTATAAGATAGTCTAACGTTTGCGGTTTGCCTAGTAATAGCTTTAGTTAAATTACTATTATATGCGACGATTTGGAGATGTTTCAAAACGGTTTGCTATGAAGTGTGAATTTTCGATTAATTGCACAGATTTCGGATAAATGTATATCTCATGGTGACGTGAAACAACCGTTGATTCGCCTGACTTGTGACAATTTACGCATATCACATAATATTAAAGACATTGCGAAGCTAAATAGTATCTAAATTAAAAATACTAATTTACCAATAACCTACCATCAATTAAGAAATCATCGCGGTTCTTTTTCACTTATTGAGGAATGTTTGCCATTTAATTAAAAGCATATGTACCCAATGTGGGTTATTGTTCACTCAATATATTTTAGATTGTGTAAAGTTGGACTTTGCTTTAAAAGTATTACAGCCTTTTTAGTTTACTTACCACCCTTCTTAACTCGTCTACATCCCTATTTCCTACTATTCCCCAATCTGATTCCTGTTGTAACAAAAGAAACGGTATGCAAAAGAGAACATTGAAGTGCAACATTTCTACAAATCAGTCTATTTAAACACTTGTATGTACCTTCAAATAGGTTGAAGTACTGATGTCCGGATGTGGTGGAAAAATATTGGTTAATATTAAAGACATATACATATTTTTGCTATTTCTTGCACATCTATGACTTCCTTAAACGAAAAAGAAAGAAATTCCTTTAGATACAGTGAGTTACATTTGTGATAGAAAACTATCATTCAGTATATTTTTCTCTGAGAAGCAATTTCGTATGTCATTGAGATCATGGTATGTGAATTAATTCAAATAGTAGAGTTATTCAATTAATAATCAAAATACATATAATCTTAAAAAGCTGTATTTGCATACCATATTATTGAAGTCTTCTTCTGTACATTGTACCCCATCGTTTCTCTGTAAAATAACGAAAGTGTAAAAGGTCACTCTCTTTCACATCACAATGCATAGAGCTCTTGGCTCTTGCAACCCAATGTATGGTCTAACAGACATTATTAGGCTTTGGGAAGGAAATTACGAAAAGGAAATAGCGAAGAACTGTTGTTTGGATGTATTTCGTTTCATTCATTTGTCTTCCACAACATGTGATTCAAGTATAATACACTGATATAACGCCAAATGAAAACATATGTAAATATAATGTGATGGGCGTAAGCTAAAAGACCTTCCAGGGCTTGTCGAAAGTTTATTCCCACAAGTAACAAACAAATAAGTCAAGCAGACGGTAAATAAACAATTACAGGCAACATTGGTTTATTGAACCCATCCCCAAGTCGACAAATCTGGGGCCCGAATACAGTCTCCCGCGTGCCTCCTCCCATCCCAAATTGCTCACACGCCACTTCTTAAGTTTAATTACGGTACGGGTACCAGCTCTTAAAATTAGGTCAAATTATCACTGCCAGAATAACGAGGTTTAATAATGCTGTATAAAGTTAATTATTACATACTGATGTGATATTTTACTATTTTTTCCAAAATGGGTATATACTTGCCTTGGAGATAAAACGTCTGGTAAGGAGTACCAGGGCCTAATTTAAGCCGGTTGACGTACAGAATTTTGTATAAAGTGAGTAAGGGTAATAGGATGCCTGGTATCATAACTCTCTTTGAAACTATTTTGCTCAAAAAGGTGCGAATAGGAGATCATTAAAATCTACATGCTAAAGACGAAACCGCAAGATTTAGGATATCATGCAGTTTCACAAGATCCAAGGACTTCAAGATATGGCTGGTTGGATGTTTTGGTCCAGCGTGGAAATGTGCTTCAGTCCTCTACTTGCAGAGGCATGGCAGCAGTTTTAAATTTTATGTGAGTAAAATATTGGACGCATTGACTGGATGCATGTACGTATCATTTGTATTATTGCAACAGTACAAAAAAGAGGAATCCTTGTGTGTGTACTCGATAGTTTTTTTCGAGTATCCAAGGCCTCATTATTTGATACGTTTTGAGATGTTAATCTTGTGAGGTCACTTGCCTGAGATATCATGTCATCGCGACACGTGTCTATTGGCTTCCGCACAGTCTACAAACAGGGTTTTATCTTAGTTTTCCGGTCGATTTTTTGAAGTAATTTTCTTCAATTCAAATGAATCCAACCCCATCTAATAATCCCTACTTGCCACATATAAGTTGCTAGCTAACTCGTAAAGAGAAGGAGATGCAGGGGCGAATTTAGGGGGGGCCCAGGGGGCCCGGGCCCCCCCTTCCAAAAAATTTTGAAAGTTTTTTCAACTTCGTAAAACAAAGGACAAGGCCCTATTTCAATGAAATAGGCCTATGAGATGTGTCAGAGTGAAACTCAAACTTGTTCATTATTTTCTACCTCAGAAAATAAGTGTTATGTTAATAACTCTGCTACTGACTTTCAGCTGATAACATTTTGGCTTATATTGGCCTCAGTAACTTTCTCTGGGCATTGCAAGGAGTTACTCATGAGCGCTGTATTAATGGATTGCTAACTTCAGTTTTTTACCGGCCAGGCCCACAGCATTGGGAGCACTGCTTCTACTTTCAAGGGAATTTCAGAATTGTTTAATATTTAGACGAATATTTTCGACAACACCAGGCTTTTAATTATAACTTGCTGCAATATTACCCTGTAGTACGTGTCTTATTTAAGCCTTGTAATTTATTTTGATGAAATGCACTGTGAATTTAGAGTAAAATTTAAAATTCATTAAATTATGAACATTTTCCAGCGATATATGATCAGTTCAAAAATAGGCTAAAAACATCACCATTTTGCATCTAAGCAGCCTTAAATAAACAAAAATTTCTCAAAGGGGAGGGGACACCCGTCCCCTTAGACCCCTCCCCAGAAAAGTATCTTTCACCCAACCAAAAAATTAAAATTCACTGAATTATGAACACTTTCCAGCCATATAAGATCAGTTCAAAAAATGCACCACAGACATCACCATTTTGCATTTGAGCAGCCTTAAATTAACAAAAATCCCCCCTCCCCTTAGACCTCTCCCCCAGGACGGCGATTACTCATCACATGCTTTGCCCCCTATCAAAATACCCTTGCACTGCCCCCCCCCGGGACACCCCTTCTCCTTAGATCCCTCCCCCGGATCGGACTTTTATACAAACCACTATGACCTGGGCCCCCCCCCCTTTTGCCAAATCCTGGATCCGCCACTAAGATGTATACACTAGTATACAAGTTATGAATGTTTATGAGTGTGATAGTATGAATAATTTTATGAGTTGAAAGATTGAACGTTGTATTCAACGAAGCGAAGCCGAATTGAATCGAACGTTTAAGATTTCAACGAATGACATTCAGTATTCATATTGTCGCACGAATGAAAAACATTCATTATTTGTTTTATATAACACCTTATAACCTTGATCTAGTCGTTGGTTAAATTTGTGTTTTGGCGGTCACTATGGATTCGTGTTTGTCCGTATGATAGCTCCGTGATTTGTCGTTTGCTAACTGTGCGTTTATGCACGGTACTGATAGAGGTTCTTCACTGACGTCACAAAAACGTGACAACAAGCTATATTGGACGTCAAACTTACTGGCGCGCGCAACATGTACGCTGTTGTACAAATGTATTGGTAAAAGTTAGGTAAAAATGTTTAATATATTCTCTGTAAAGAATGTTTTCTTGATGATAGCGAAAGTTGTTGCGTAATCGTCAAGAAAATCACAGGGCCAACAGTTCTATTATCAATTTCCAACAAATGTACGTAGAGCTAGATGGTTTCTAAAGTTCTTCAGAAGAACTTAAATCGGGAGTCCAAATACTAAACTACCCGTACAGCCCGTAGTGCTCACTTCGTATCCGGTGAGCATCTAAAGATATTACTATAGTTTTTCATAGTGATCGTTATGAAGTATTTAAAGCAAACACTTGTAGCCAACACACAGGCTTACATGTACACATAAGTACAATCAATCGTTAATAGTTTAATTAGGAAAATACTCTGAAAAAGAGGAATAAAACATTTCAGGCTTTGGCAGATACTGTGTGTACACAGCACTGATCTACATGTAGATAAGTGGTACACACAGTGAAGGTCTTGCTCGTGCACTAAGTTTGACGTCCAAAATGGCGGTACAGGTAAAATCGAGCCCATTATGACGTCAAGTAAAGGATTCCATGTGACGTCACGCGCGTTGGATTCCCAGGCACTGAAGGGCAAAACACACACACGCAGTAAGCGTTTTTACAGCACACGCGCACGGCAGAACCATAGATACTCCTGTGACACAATGGACGCTTACCCTTCAAAACCAAAGAGACGCGCGATCTTGCCCTTCAACACCAAGGAGACGCGCGATCACGTGACGTCGGTGAAACGATGTACGATCCCCGATGCATTCTGCAGTGATGTATTGAGACACGGCATAGCGGGCAGCGCGCGCAATACATCGCTGACTCATTGCCGTGGGTTAGTATACAAATAATGAATTTTTTTATTCGTGCGATAGTATACAAATAATGAATGTTTATGAGTGTGATAGTATACAAATAATGAATGTTTATGAGTGCGATAGTATGAATAATTTCATGAGTTGAAAGATTGAACGTTCTATTCAACGAGGCGAAGCCGAGTTGAATAGAACTTTAAAGCTTTCAACGAATGAAATTATTCATACTATCGCACTCATAAACATTCATTATTTGTTTTATATAACACCTTACAATTTTTGCTAGTTGTTGGTTAAGTTTGTGTTTTGGCGGTCACTATGGATTCGAGTTTGTCCGTGTAGTAGCTCCATGGTTTGTCGTTTTCTAACTGCGCGTTTATGTAGGCCTGCCTGATATAGAGGTTTTTCACTGACATCACCGCGTTCGCACGTCTCTCTATTTTGACGGCCAGGCGTCCAGTGTATAACAATCGTAACTAAGATCCTGCAGTCTTTTGCGCATGAGCAGTGACGGCCAGTGAAACGCGCTGACGTCACGTGAAAAACCTCTATAGAGGGATTCTTTGTGACGCCAAGCGCGTTGGATTCTCAGGCACCGAAGACGGCAAAACACACATACGCAGTAAGTGTATTTATAGCACACGCGCACGGCATTACCATAGACACTTCTGTGACACAACTGCACAATGGACGCTTATCCTTCAAAACCAAAGAGACGCGCGATCACTTGACGTCGGTGAAACAATGTACGATCCCCAGTGCTGCAGTGATTTATTGAGACGCGGCATAGCTTGTACGTAGCGCGCTCAATGCATCTTTGCCTCATTGCCGTGGGTTAGTAGGGAGCTTTAGATTGCACGACGCGGACGTCATGTTGTAACTATGCGCATGCGTCTACGTGAACTTTACGTTGTCGGTGTAATTCTACACCGGGAGTCGCTCGTTTTGGCGTTGTGGCTAGAACGGCAACGAGAGGCAACATATGACGTCATATAATTTTGTTGCCATGCCGATCGTTGCATTAGAAACTTCAAATACGCGTTGCACGCATATCATAAATTCATCGTCGTCCATTATATCAGTTAAATAACCATACCAATTGCTTCACGAACTCGATGAAGGTTTGCCACTCTCCAATTTAGGCCTACATAAGGAGTAAGTTTGACTTATACTTCCCGCTAAATACTGTTACCATTAATAGATCGGTTTGCGCGTCTGCTACTCAAACGAAGTTTGAATATAACACCACGCGCCTTTATGCCGCGTCGTAGAAATCTAAAGCGCAACAGTCCCAGGGCGCGGACGTTAGCTCGACGACGTGAACTGTGGGTTAAAACGCCGCGTCGCCCTGCCCACGTCGTGTAATCTAAAGCTCCCTACTAACCAACGGTCGAGCACCGGAATTTTGATAATAGTGCCGAATCACGCATGGCATGTTACCACCAATCTTCCAATCAGATGTAGAGAAATTAATAAGGTGTTATATAATATGAATTATTTCATGAGTTGAAAGACTGGACGTTCTATTCAACGAGGCGAGGCCGAGTTGAATAGAACGTTAAATCTTTCAACGAATGGAATTATTCATACTATCGTACGAAGGAAAAGCATTCATTATTTGTTTTATATAATAAAGGGTTAATCAACGCTGGACCGTGCATTAAGTAGAGGATAATGCACGATCGGGGGTTAATGCAAGCGATGCACGAGGGCGCAGCCCGAGTGCATCTAGCGATAGCATTAACCCCCGGAGTGCATTATCCTCTATTTAATGCACGGTCCAGCGTTGATTAACCCTGTTCATTCATACACAAAAAAATTGATGAAAAAAGAGTAAAAAGAAAGAAAATTTGTGTTTGCAGATAACCACATTTTTATTGAAATCAAAACCCCGAGGAGAGATGAGACCTCTTCACAACCTTTCAAAACAATAGGCCTATTCGTGCGCAATTAATAAAGTAGCCTACTATTAAACAAAATGAATTCAATGAAATATTCATAAGTCATGAAATATAACAACGATGTGACTAAATTTGAGAAATGGTATTCTTCTGTAAAGACTTCAACAGCCGAAAAGGACAAAAAATTAACAGTTGGTAACGTAACTAGAGGTATTATGACTCCATGGTAACCCCTACGCCACGAAATCCTGTATTTGTATCATGTACATTTGCACTGCACACAGAGCATATTTACTAGGCCTATCATGGTACGTTGTGTACGCTGTGGGTGCACATGCTGTGTACATAACATAGAGTAGGATATCCTATATCCTGCTCTATGGTACATAAACACATGCACGTACGACGTATAGGCTATACTGCAGTACGCGTAGTGACATATCCACCAGTATGCTTTAAGTAGCGCGGTCTTTTTAAAATTGCTCGTCATTTGTTCAAACCCTAACGGACTTGTTCAGGTATTCTTGAGCTTTTAAGTTACTTCAAATGACGGACTTTGCCTAGGGTTCAGCTACTGATTTTGGGAGATAAACAGTCACAGCATTTCAAACGTACATTTGGAGAAAAGTTTGGACATGTTAGAGATCTCAGCCCTAACAGCTATAACGTTAGTAACGCCGATTTCGTTCGAGGATTCAGTGCTCGACAAGGAAATTTTGTGTAAGTTGTAACGTTACTGAGGCTTGGGCGTAGGTTATTTGACTCTGAATTATAACCGTTTATGGATCCTTTGCCTCTGTAGGGTTTCACGTAAGATTTGGGAACAAAAGTGTTTCTTAGAAATGGAAGCGTTTTCGTAGGCCTTGATGTAACTAGGCTTAACGTTAGGCCTAGTGAGTAGTGTCACATCAAAGCCCTAACGTTGGATATATCATATCATGCTCAGCTAGGCCTATGTTAGTCCGCAGTCTGTTGACCTAGTATTTGTGAAGCTTTGGGGCTTCCCATACTAGTTTAGGGAACAAAGTGTACGTGAGAACTAGGCCTAGGTATCCTAGGCTAGGCCTATATGTGTGTCAAGCCAGCCATATCTAAAGCTAGGTGATCTTTTAAACACAGTGTGTATATAATACGGTATTGTATTCATCCGCCGGTGATTTCATTCTTAATTTACCGTGGGTTATCCTAGGATAATGCACGGTCACCTGACCGTAATTAACCAATAGAAGTTGAGGATTTTAACTAAGTATGAATGAACACCTTTTAACTTTGATCTAGTCGTTGGTTAAAATTATGTTTTGGCGGTCACTATGGTTCGTGTTTGTCCGTGAGGTGGTGCAGCTCCATGGTTTGATAGCTACGCGAGTACGCGTACGTGTTTATGTGCCTATAACGTACGCTATGTAATGTGGGATCTCAAAGCTGCATTGATTTATTGAGTTGCGGTACGGGCATAAATTGTACGTACCCTAGTGATAGTTAGTCAGTCAGTCAGTCAGTCAGTCAGTCAGTCAGTCAGTCAGTCAGTCAGTCAGCCAGGTAGGTAGGTAGGTAGGTAGGTAGGTAGGTAGGTAGGTAGGTAGCTTTAGTCGCCTCTTACGACAGGCGGGGAATACAGTGGGCATATTCTACAACCCCCAGCCCACAGGGGGCCCCAGTGATAGTGACGTCACAGCCCTTAGTATAACACACGGTCGTGTGTAACGCGCAGGCCACACTAGAGCGATTTCCGAATAGGGATTACGGTCCGATTTTTATGAGTTTTACTTAAAATCTTTTCCATCCCTGATAGGAAAGAGCCAAAAATTTGCCAACCTGTGTACATATATGGCTTGCATCAGAGGACTACGAAAATGAAATGTAAACTATTTCTTTCGTGACGTTACATCGGCAGACAGCGTTTATCGAATACTCGTGCAAAAATCGGATTGATTTCCGAACAAGTACCGCTCTGTGGAGCAGTTTAAGTTACATAATGGTAGCAGAACAGTTTATCGTGAGACAACTAGGATCAGTTATCGATATTGAGTGACCACCCTTAGAGCAAAGTCTGAATAAAAAACTATTGGTCCGATTTAGAAAAAAAATCGGATCGGATTTTGGATTGAAAGTCGCTGCAGTATGACCCGCCCTTTATACTAGACTATTGCACGATGTATAAAACACGACCGTGATGATAGCGCCGAATCACGCATGTCATATGACTACAAATCCTCCAATCAAATGTAGAGAAATTAATAAGGTGTTATATAATACATACTAAACCATGGTCGAGCACCACAATCGTGATGAATGTGCCGAATCACGCATGGCATGTGACCACCAATCTTCCAATCAGATGTAGAGAAATCAAAAAGGTTATATAATATTAACAGCAATGCGTACCGACAAAATAGTAACTCACCTTCCATTGACCTGCCAGAAGGTCCAGGGTGTATACTGGAGATTCTAAATATGATCCATAATACTTCACTGTGAAAACAAAATTAATAAAAAGTCTAAGTACTTTTTTTACTAATGAACCCTCAGCCGTCAATTTGTTACAGATGCCAACGTCTAAATAAATTCGAAGGAAACTAGAGGAACATTCTTAAAAAAATAAAAGATGCCACTCACCTCTAACATCCCTTGCATTGAGATTAGAAAGAGTAGAAAGAGTAGACGTATCCTCGAAGGATTTAGGAGGTGGACTACCGTAAATCCTGTGAAGAAATCATGGGTGGTCGTGAGATATTTTGCCATTAAATATTGTAAATAACGATAATTATTATAAATACTGTTGTGGGTCAATATTTATGAAATAAAAAAGAAATGCAAGTACTAACAATTAATCTAGTCTCATGAAAATGAGTTCTATAACATGTTTCTTTCAAAGAACAAAAAGTATATAAAGACACTTACTTTAATTTAAATCCTTATGAATAGGTACGATAAAGCTTGAAGAATAACTGAATTTTTTGGACTCTGCACGTTCCTTTAATAGCTTTGCCAACGAAATCTGTTTCGGTATTTCATATAGCTCTTTGAGGAGTAAGTATTGGAAAGGGAAAGAAAAAATCCATCGCTAGGCTTACAAAAGAAATCACCACCCGAGTCAGAGTAATATTTCGATGGTCTGTCTTATTTTTCGTATTGGCTAACAGTTGAGTAGTGAGATGGAATACAAAAAGAGGGCAAAATCAAGGGCTAATATTCCATCATCGTCTTCCGAATTTTCATTTTTCTCCTGGAAATAGTTATTTTTAACCAAAAGCAGTAACATAATTCACCTCATTTCGGCTAAGTGCCCATTATATAAGTTGAATTTGAACCAAACGCTTTGAGAGTGTTCTATAATTAATATGCCTTAAGTTAAGAGCAGCATCTCACCTTTTTAAAATATGTACCACTAAATTGAAGAGAGGGATTACAGAAATTTGCTAAGTTATTCTACCAGCGTTCAAATCAGATGGGAAACTTCTTAATCAGATACCTACCCGAGAAGACGTAATGATGAACACATTGAGGAAAACTTTAAAATATCAATGTATTCATCGTCACTCGTTTCCTTTTTGAACATTCGTAATCCTAGCTGCTCGACTGGGATCCTTGAAGACAGGGTCAGGCCAGAGGTTGTTTTGAGAGTTGATGTAGGAAAGTCCACTGATTTGAAACAATTGTGTAGTTGTAACAACTTAACCGGAATCTGTGTGGAAAGGTAATTATTCACCTTACAACAGGATTAGATGTTAGTGTGCAGCGTTTTCTGACTTCCTGTTTTATTTGCATGGCAGCGATGTGCCCATGGGCTGCGATCCGGGGGAACAGGGGGATATGGACCCCAATACTTGAGAAATAGCCCATTGACTTTGATTTTTTACACAGTAAATTATTTGAAAATGGGGTCATGTCCCCAATATAGAGAACAAATCGCCGCAGATGGATGTGCCAATATCTGTACTTTAATTTCATTTGATTCACATCAAGATGACGTGTCCTAAAGGCACCTCAGAAGAGACCAAAGATTCCTAACAAGAAGCAATTTCCAAGAATTGCTTGCACAGAGATATATATTCCTGGTGAAAAAAATGTTTTTATCGTCTTTGGATAACTCCTAGGCAAAAGGACACATTGTTTTCTATGACTACCAATTGAATACCTGTGAAAAATCCATAATATCATCCGTTGAGAGAGTTTAAGCCTTCCAAAAAGCAGAGATGTGGACACTGTTATAAATTTATCATTTTATTTAACAGCAGCCCTCTGTTGGCTTAGTAATGTTCGTAAAAATACCCTCGTGCCAAATGAAGCATGTCAAAACAACTTCCGAATATTCAAAGAAACAACATTATGATTGAAAAGGACTAAGTCGCCAATAAAGATTCCAAATCTTCGGGACAGGTAGCGTTTAATCAGCTCGAAGATGGTCAGTAAAAGTTTCCAAAGTTTCTTGAAAAGTTTATCTTGTAAGATGCACAGACGCTTCTAGAGGGGACGGATCTGGGGGGGGGGGGCAGCAACGTCCGGAGCTCCCTCAAATTTTCAGATGTGCTCTGATTGTTGATTTTTTTAGTACAAGCAAAAGGATTGCATGAAGAGGATCAGAGAAGGTAACCATTCTTTTCCAAGATCCAAAATATGTCCGATACAACGACCAAAATTTTCGGCTTGCTTCGCGCGCTTTAGAAAGTCATTGCATTGGTTGCCTGTCATATATGGGATTCGAATAGCTGAATAGAACCCCCTACCAGGCAACCTTGAGTTACTTAGCCAGTATATATGGTGTTTTCTGTAAAATTCAGGAATTTCACCCTCAGTCCAGATGGGTTTCCGTTGTATTTGACGTACGGTACCGAAAACTACAACGGAGGCCTGGCCGTTTTTTCGGACAGACGATAAACACAGTACCATGTATGTTAACCTCATAGGGTCCGTTTTCCCGACAGTCAATTGTTGTAATAAAGTCTCCAGAGGCGATGACAAGACATTCTACCATTTGTCACTAAAAGATTTTTCCCGTTCCGGTCACTATGCAACTCTCCAAGCTAGATTTTTAGAGATTAAATTAGCATGTTACTCGATACAAGTATTCTTATTGTTTCCAATTGGCCTAGTTTATAAAGAGGAAGTTATTATAGTAACATATTTTGTAAAAGCTTTCGTCCCATACCCAATTCCGTGTCGCTCATCTCAGCCAACCCCATTTGCCGCCCTCTTCCCATCGTCGTCCTTACCGCATCCTCACTTTTAGAGCAATGACTTAGAGCAGGGGTGGGGAACATCCGGACCGTGGGCCGTATATGGTCCCCGGGACCATTTTCCGGCCCGTGAGTCAATTGAAAAGTGTAAATACAAATCACGTGGAAAGGAATTGAAAATAAGCTTTAGGCCCTCCCAATTTATCCTACTTATACCACTTTCCTGATATTTTACGTAAAACTGCTGCTGAACACTTCCGGGAAAACCCTAGTATGCACAGTTTAACCTCCCCACCGTTTCGCTAAACATAAATCAGTTGCAGAATCCTTGTAATACTAGTGATAACGGAAGCTTTTCTTGGAAGGTTACATAGCATTGAACAGAGTTCCACTATCACATGTATAAATCTATCATTACATAAGAAACTCAGTGGGTACTGTATTTATCCGGGTAGACTAGGGTCCGAGGGGGTAAGAACTCTCCCTCCGAAGAGTAAATTAATAAGGTAAAAATTGAATAATTTTGCAATGATAATTCAAGAAAAGATAAAGTTGGTTTTAAAATAAACGATCATTTTTCGGCGCCCTTGATGCACACTTTCCGTTTGCGCTCATTCGTTATTACTTCATACATTAATAAAAGACAAATGGTAGTATTGTAATACATCTCGTCTGTATAGCCTTGCACATTATTCAATGTAAATAGCGGATGAACATTCAATCGCCCAGTACAAATTTGTACGAACTCCACAGCTTCCTGGGGCTTTGCCCTAGTTCCTTATATGGGCTTTCCCCGTAGATCCCACCAGAGCCCGCTTAGGTCCCTTGGCCTGAGCCCTATGGTAAATGCTTGTTGTACCTACGCCGTCTGCGGCCCGCGAGCAGATTATGACTATCAAAACGGCCCCCTCAGAGGAAAAAGGGTACCCTAGCCCTGGCGGAGTGGAATAGTGCTCGGTTTCTCACACCGACGGCCGGGGTTCGAATCCCTTCTAAGACACGTTATTTTATCTTTTGTATTTTCTTTTTTTTTGTTATTCAATTTTTGATTTGGTTCAAAGGTCATGTGAGGTCATCAGAGGTCACATTTTGAAAACATGGTAAAAATGATACAGTCAAGAAGTGTAAATTTAAGGGATGAACCTCAGTGTAACAAAGCACCCCTTTCGGCAAGTATAAACACCAAAACTTGGGCTTTCTAGTTTAAACTATATAATCAATGTCGTATATAAGAACTAAAAAATGGACATGTGCCCTTTTCATGTTGGACCCCCGATAAAAAGACCCTAGATTCGTCCCTGAGATGTTCGTAAAAATTATAAATGTCGATAAAGTTTAATGATCATGTGTTACATGCCAGCTGTCATCACATTGAGAGTTTACGGGTATTATAGACTTCAAAAGGAAAGTCATCCATTGTATCTTCATAATTTTGTCGACTCCTTAAAGGGTAATTTAGAGCAAAATTTCAAAAATAACTAATGTAAAATTTACATGAGTCTGAAAAGTCACGTGGCATGGCCTAGGAAACGTCAGTTATTAGGGAATTTTCTCCGTCTGTTTTGCTTACTCAGTGATTTCATAGCAAATATATTTCTTGTAAAGACGTTCATTTCGAGACTTAGACCAGCAAGGCATCCATACAAGAAACTGAACATCCGTAGTGTGCAATCAGTAATAAGATAGTGTAAACATATTATCCCAATACTTCTTATCTCTGGTTGTGACAACAGTAGTCAGCAAACGACTATTTAATTCTGCAGTGCAGTGTATATTCTTTGTACATTATCTTCGGTAAGGGAATTGCCGCTTTCATCATTCCTAGCTTATAACTTTGGTAGCAGCTTGGAATTCCTTTGTATATTAGGTTCGGGAAAATAAGCTAACACTGATGTTGTTCTGAGCTGATATTGCTATTAGCTGCATTGGATAGATTTACTCATTATTGTCGGAAAAATAAACAACCATTTACCGCATTTCTAGCTGATATTTCCAATAGACCCTTTTCCAAACAGCAATTAAAAAGGATTATGGGCTAGAACTTTGGTGTGTCGTTTATATGTGAAAGGAATTTTACCTTGGCCAAAACTCTGTCCCATAAACCTTTGTAATTGCTTTTTTGAAAAGGGTCTATGGCTGCATTAAAAACCTGTGTACCTAAGCTTCGGCAAGCTGAACCACCACTTACTTTATTTCTAGCAGCTATTTCTAATAGCTGCATAGAAGACCTTTGTAGTAGAAGACTGTCATGATCACTGATTATTAAACCCTCGGAACACAACTGACGAATTGTTCCCTTTATGTTATCAATGTTTCCTGTTTGTTCCAAGATACAGAGTATTGCAAACTTGTCACCACCTTCTATTTCTGCCAAGTACTGGATGATCTGCTTAGCAGAATCAGGGTTGAGGCCGCAAGAAAATCGATAAAGATACTGAACATCTACTGGATGCAGATTTCCGAGACACTCTTTCAAATCAAGAGCAGGATTCTGTTGAATGAAGGCACTAAGGTAATGAGCGGCATACCATTCGCAGAAACTTTTATGGTAAAATCTCACCTCCTGCCTATACTGCACATGATCTGAGTTAAGATGAAGGCGTTCATCAGTGATATCGAGGACCTCTTCTTCGACTAAAATTCCCATATCTTTGTACAGATCATAGAATTTCTGGTCTATTTCTTTACACAGTTCTTCTTTACTCCACACCATTCTCTTTCTTTTTTCATTCAAGGCTTTGAAAGCTATAATTTTAAGTTTATCGTGCCCTTTTGCTAGCAAGTTAGCGTTGCAAATATCGGCATCTTGAGGTTTATTTTTCAAGTGATGATGAAGGCAAGATATCATATGACGAAAAAATTTTGTTGCCGAATTTAAATTTCTGAAGTGCTCATTTTCATACATCGTATGTGCAAATAGGACAAAAAAGAGAGGAACCTGACAGAGATCGCTCAAGATTAGGTTTTCGTTAAGATACGATTCAATTTCTCCTAGAATTTGTTCATTGTCAACCACTGCCTTGCGAATGTAGTTTTTACGGGCGTCATCAGTAAAACCAGTTAACCTTAGTCTTTTTGTTGATGGTGAATATTTATGTGGTAGACACGATGATCTGGTTGTTAGAAGTACTATGAACTTTGGAAACATTTCTCTGGCTATAATGCTTATGACGTCAGATGTTCTGCTGTCTTGATCCGGGTACTCATCAAATCCATCAAGTATAACAACAACTGAGTTACTTTTGAGCAAAATAGTTTTTAAATCATTTTCGGTCAGTGTTGATTCTTTCGGTAGGAGAAACTGTTTGATAGCTCTATAAAACGAAGAAACACCCCCTAACTGCCTTAGCCGTAGAAGAATTAATATATCCACTTCTTTTAAAGGAGAATCATCAACGGAATTACACCAATCATAAGCATACTGGAGAGTAACTGTTGATTTTCCGTATCCAGGCTCGCCTTCCAAAAACAGTCTTTCTGACTTTATCTTGGGATCACTAAACACATCGTGATATGTGTCTAAACTTATCCATTCTCCGTTTGAATCTTTGAATGTAATACATCGGTCAACAAATAAGTTGTTTACACACAACATTTTGTCTTTAATGTACGGGATTGGTTTAACTGCATTGTAGAGGTCCATGTATCTATCTTTGAGCTGCTTCAGAAAATGGTCTCTTTTCCCTGTAAGAAGATGAAAAATACGTAACTTTTTACAGTAGGTCCGACGGTTTGTGTAGCGTTAGTCCTATTATTTACTCTAATTTCAGCATTACCTTCTATTATTATGCATTTAATTTCTTCATAAATATTTCATAACAGACATTTACCTTTGGAAAAAGACTTACCAACAGAGGAAACCTCAAGCATTCTCGCCCCCTGAAATAAACCGTAAATATTCAGCTAAGACTAATGCATGCAGTGACATCAATGCAATAATCACACTTTCTTTAGTAAAACAGTTGATGAAGAGTATCTATGTAGAGTACAAATCCCAATTTTGCAGTGTGAGGAAGCATATTGGAATCATGGCTATGATGGTGAAAAGTATTTGATCCTTGATAAGATTACTCCTGGATATATAGTAGAGACCCCGAAATTGGCGCACACCCAAAATTGGCGCACCTTAAAAAATTACTAGCTATCACTGTAGCAACGGTACTGCAGCGAGCCTAACGTTTTGAAAATATCAGGTATTTTGTTTTTCACGATAATGAATCCATTTCAGGTACATGCATACCTTAATATCATTATTTTTTCAAGCATTTTATAACTGCCTCCCACACTTGTGTGTAATTTAATATCTAGAAATAATACTCTCTAAAAACAACGAAAATTACCTCGCCCTGGTGTGCACTGTCCCAAAGTACTGCTTCATCTGACGTATTTATGCCTGCACTGTGTGCTGAGTGTATAACCTAGGTTATAAGGTTATTATACTCTGTTTGTAACTTGACCAAATTTCCCGTCTTTCTTAGGCAGGTTAGGTCAGCAAGTTAATACAAGTTTTGCATGATACTGTATGTGAGGCAACTAAGCGCCTTCCCCGCGAAGCGGATTCTGTTGCTCAGAACCTCTACAACAAAGACAACGCAATACAGCTTGCTACGTAGGCATCTGTACGTAACCGTGCAAAGTCAATGAATATTGTTGCACACTACACATATGGAAAATGCGCCACTTTCGGGTGTTGTTAAGACTGACATCGAAGAACATTTCGAGTCAAATCAAGCTTTCTTTTACTGATTTCTGGATGGGAGTAGGAAAAGTGTGGGTAGAAATGCATCCGTAAGTTACTACACATTTGGAAAAGGCAAGCAGGAGAGTGTTTGGATTTATTTTATTCTAAATATCGGCTTGGAAATGCTTGGGTGCGTCAATTTCGGGCAACCATGCTACATATTTACGAAACCAACCTATGCATGCATGTTTTGTCCACTGCACTTCATATTGATAACATTCAGAGATATAAGTTACTCTTGGAATTATATTCTCACCTCGTCGGCGCTTCTGGTGACTGCATTGGATTGGAATGTTTTCTCTGTTGAAGACAGACATACTCGATTAGAAATTATTTTAAGTTGAAAGATGGAACAAAAATTTTGTGGTTGATAAAATCTTGGAATAACTATCAAGTAGAAAGTCTTCTAGAGAAATATGAATAATTATTTTTCGACTTTAGCTTTTCACTTCACCTTAGACCGTTAAAGTCAGTAATGCACATTCACAAAATTTCATGTTTCGATTGGCCCACGCATCCATTGAACTTCACTTCCATCTGACTTAGAGTTTTAAGTATCTATGAGGCAGTCTTTCGAAATTCACCTACTTTTAACAGTTGACGTCATTAAAAGCATTTCCGAGAACTTTTTATATTTCGCCTCGTCTTTTCAACGTATCTTGTGGCTATATCACCTTTTTGGTTTGTTACCGAAGAGAAAAAAATCATGCAATCACGCGACAAGTGTGTGTTTCGTGTATGTGGGTGTTTGTGACGCTTATCTTTAAACACGATATTTCAAGAGAGCAGCCATGGATAGGAACTTTTCATACTTTTCACACAGAATTCTCATACTAAGAGAAAATATCTAATGTTCTTGGTGGGAGTTAAAGGTTATTTGGGATCCCTTGAGGTCAAAATTCGAAACTTTTCAAGATATAAATGACGGATACTTTTAATATTTTGTGATAGGTTTGTCATAATTAGGAGAGTAATCTTATTATGTTTGGTGGGGGTCAAAAGTTCATGTGAGGTCACCAGAGATGAAAGTACGAAAACTCTGTAAACTGCGCGTTAACATGATATCTCAAAAAGGCTAAATTTAGCAATTTCATTTCAGTGAGGGTGCCACATATTAGGTACGAAAGTTGTACATCTTTTGGTGTCGGTCAGGGGTCGTATAAGGTCACCAGAGAGCAAACAGTGAAAAGCTCGTAAACGCCATATCTCATAAACTTCAACCTTGATGGACCCCATAATAAGCATATGGATTTTTTTAAGTTCGACAAGCCGCTTATTTTGGAAAGAAGTTGATTTTAAAGGTCATTTAGGGTGGAATTGTAATTAACTTGTAAACATGAATTTCAAAAAGGCTTACATTGAGCGACATAATACTTGGCATGCAGATACTCTTTACTGAATTGAAGATCGGTGTCGTTTTTGGTGAGGGTAAAAGGTCATTTTAAGCCATTGGAAGTTAAATTGTTAAAAGGCCATACACATGATAGTTTGCAAATTGACATTTGGGGATCTCTCACTCAGCATGTAGACGTTCCACATTGAGTTCTCGAAATATAATAATTCTGGTTGAGGCCAAAGGCCAACTGAGGTCACTTGAGGTCAAAATTAAAAACCTTTTACATGATAACTCAAGGATGATAACTTTTAGAGATCTTTTCCTTTGCATGTAGATGCTCTGCACTAAGCTAAAAATTCTATAGTATTTGGTTTAAGTCAAAGTTATTTGAAGTTATCAGAAGTCAAACTTTAAATCTTGTAAGTATAGTTTGTTTCACGTATATACTGTTACCAGTACATGTCAATTAAGGTCTTTTATCCTACCGACATCCAGTGCTGCCCTGCACCACCAGGCACAGCCCCACTGAAAGAGTTTGACATGTCTGCAATAGCTTTTTTTTCAGCAAGGAACCACAGCAAGGACGTTCTGGTCAACTTACGAATGCCAGCGGTTTCATGGTTGGGTAACTTCCCACCAAATTGGAACTAAAGGAACGTACGGGCACCTTTTCTCCAAATTACAATGACTTTGGCATAAAGTTAACATCTAGGCTTCGACCCATAACAACCAAAAAGCACAATGTTTAAATTTGTATCACCAATGCTTACATATCTGGGGAGACTTCTCCCACGTACCCACATGCAAATAATGGCTTGAAACAAAATTTTCCCATTTCAAATCTCAGTTGAACCGGCTTGTTGAATCTTATTGAGTTCAATGGGTATCAACTCGTTTTTGTCCAAGTTCCGTATTAAACCAGTTTGGATGAACTTAGAGTGGGTTTCGCAGTATCCAACAAAGTAGGGCTAAATTCGTATATGGTTATCGTCGCTTAGATTTTAATCTTTGTTGCCGAATCGTCGACGAATAAACGTTCGCTTAATCTATCGCTCCCAAAGAAAAAAGACAGAAGGAATTTTTGGGTTAGCGAAACTCGTAAGTCAAGTAAAGCAGTTAAGCCTATGATAAAAAAAAAATAAGGTAGATTTTTTTTTTATGAATTTAGGATTGGGTAGGTATGTTTGTGTACAGTGTGTGTGGGTGTGCAAGCGCGCCTTGTAGTCAGTTAAATGTGACGAAGTTTTGGAAGCCTTTTAACTATGTAAGTACTAATTGTTAATCCCTTTGTGGTCGCTGGGTGAGGTAAAATTGTGAGAACTACACGTATATTTTCGATCCCATTAATTCACTTGCAATACAAGTTCATGTTTGTGAATGACAGTTTAAAATGTCTTGTTTTCGTTATTGAACCTCTCCCACCCGGTGACATCTAGTTAAAGCAGGTTCAACAAGAATTTGATAATGGGTGAGCCCATATTTAGCCTTTGACCTCTGACTCTGTTTTCCATGACGATGCCAATTACATACACTATTTTCAATGGTGAGGTACGTACCCACTGAATTTGAACTTGATCGGACAAAAGGTTTGGATGTTAGATGTAAGATGAGATTTTACGGCTCAGTTTCTAACCAATCAGTTTAAGTCGTGCCGGCCACGGCCTTTTTCCAGTTGAGGCTCACTGGCTTGTTTTCCCTACTCCATTGTTTATGCTGAGCACCAAGCACAATAGCAGTAGGTTCCATTTTTAAAGTCTTCGGTATGACCCTGCCAGGAGTCGAACTCCAGACCTTCCTTCTGCAATAACGGTTTGGAGGTCTTTGCAAAACACTACCAAGGTTATAAGACTATCGACCTTTGACCAACATTTGACCTTCGACCTTGATCCCAAGCACCCAAAAGTATTCTTAAATTGATAAACAGTTCTAGGTTATTTGACGTTTGACCTCTGAACTTTAACTGATGAGTCACAATTAGTGCATTCAGTTTTCACGATCTTACTCTCCAAAATTAAATTTGATCGTAAATACGACTTAAAAGAATCTGCAACATTTTTACTGTCTCACCCACACATCCCTTTTCTGATTATTCCCTAGGACTATTGATCCCTTTATCATGTTACTGTCCTGCCATTCCCTCGAAGCTCGCTTTTCCCCGTTAACATTTGCCTTACCCGCAAATTGTCAGTAGTTCAACAGTTTCAATTATTGGTTGAAAACACTTTGCAATTCCTCAGTTTTCTTGATTGTACCGTAAACCTAGCAGAGAAAACTTTTTACCTTCATGAAACCACCTATTTGTCTAGCCAAAACATCTTAGAAATAATTAATGCCGAGCTCAAGGGCAAAAATAACAATAGATGTCAAATTACCAAAATACAGATGGAGAATCTGCCTCCTGTTGTTAATCTGTAATTTTTTAATTTACCTTCGCGTCATACTGTGCTTTGTGCATTATCGTTTGTTTTCAACACACTAACATAAAATTTGAGTTAATTTAAAGTCTAAAACTAAACAAATGAATGTGTCAAACCTTAAATAATGAACCTAAATGGTCAAACGTCTGTTGTCGTTCTTCAAAGTTTTAATTACAGTCAATTTGTTGAAAATAAGTTGCAATTCCTCAGTTTTCTTGATTGTACGGTAAACCTGGCAGAGAAAGCTTTTTACCTTCATGAAACCACTTATTTGTCCCATCAAGCCCATCTTAGGAATAGTAAATGCCGGGCCCAAGGGTAAAAAACTATATGTGTCAAAGTACTAAAACACAGATGGAGAATCTGCCGCTTCTTGGCAATCTGCAACTTTTAAATTTATTAATACATAGGTAGTTCTCGTTGTCAAGCCAATCTGTTTATTACCTTCGCGACATACTGTGCCTTGTGCATTATCGTTTGTTTTGAACACACCAACATATAATGCAAGTTTACTTAAAGTCTAAAACTACACAAATGTATGTGACAAACCTTAAATAAAGGATCTCACTGGCTAAACGTCTATCTTCATAGCCTACTCAGTTGATGCAGGGGCGTAGCTAGGATGAAATTTTTTTTTGGGGGGGGGGGGGCTACGTAACAAATGGGGGCGGCACTGCCGAGGGTCAGGCTTATCAAGATTATCTAAGCGGAGCGCCACCATCAGTTGGCAAGGAGCGTACAAGAAAATTTTTGGCTTTAGAAACTTTCCAGATGGCCGGAAACGGCACCTTCCACATGTTTTAAGCTGCATGTACCCAGCTTTGAAATTCGAACCTCATGTCTGCCATTTCTCAAATAATGGGAAAAAATCAATCCATGGAAAATGGTAATACACAGGGCGGCACATACACTTTTTTGCTAGGGGGCAAAAGTGGGCATTACTGATCTGTGGCCTGGGGGAGGGGACTATATAAAGGGAACGGGTGTCTCCCTCCCCTTGGCGAAAATTTGTAATTTCAGAAGGACGTATAGATAGCAAATGGTGCAATATTTGAGGGATTTCAGCTTTAAAAGGAAAACAAAAAGTAGTTGTGACTACGTGCGACAGTTTGAGGGAGGGGAGGGAGTGTTATTGGTTATAAAACGTTTTTATGACTAAACTGGCATGGTTTTAAAACGTTTTTAAGCCATTGATGATTGAGGCTACCTATAGCAACAACAACATTGTAGCTATGCATAATCGCGGGTAGCGCGAGAATTTTAGAAAAGTAGGTTAGAAATACATCCTAATAGAGCTGTAAATGATTGGTGATGTCTACAGATATAGGCATGAAAATATTGATCTGCCTGTTTGAAATTGTTTAAGTTCTATCATTACGATCACAGTTATTTCATATATTTTACTGCGTTTTCTCTGTATATTCTCAAAGTTGGAAACGGTGCACTTCGAAAATTTCTGGGGGTAATTGCCTGGTCCCCGCTGTGTACGGCCGTGGATATCATATTGAGCTGAGATAATACAAGAATCATACTGAATTATGCATCCCTTCTCATTTATTCTGCCTGCAATTCTCCCATATTCACCTTCTAGTATATCTCTGTACTCTGTTACATTTGTCCATCACCCTATCCATAGGCTACATGTAGACTACTCAATTAGTCTCCAACCTAGGGTTACCATATTTATTTTCTAGCAAGGAGGATATAGATCACTGTCCTGATGTAGGGGTCTAAGGGTGTCCCCTTCCCTTTGGAAGTTTTTCCGGTTTTCAATGGTGTCTAGATGCAAAATGGTGCTATATTTGTTCACGGACTCAAGTCATCGGTATATTACTTGGTCAGACCTATAATACCACCAGTAAATCTTTTAAACTATTTAGCCCGCAAAGCAGAAGTAGGGATCATGTGGGAAACACATGAAATCCGGACCTTGTTGGCAATGTTACAAATCCATCCGGACCGTGTCGCCAGTGAGAACTATTAAAAAGAGGACTTGTCGAAAACAATAGTTCTACAGTGCACTTGTCATGGCAAGGAGAGAGACGCGACATACTTGTTAAGGATAGGATAATTATTCGAACGCAGTACCTTACCGTACGACATATTTTGTGTATGTTACCGTATAGGAATGGTCGTGTAAGAATGGTTTTCAGTGTATTGTTGCCATGTTTTCAGTAAATCAAACAGCCATCCGAAAGGCACAAAGGGTCTAAACCTGACAATGTCACATCCGAACGTCGGGACGTTCGTTTCATCGTCCAAGTGAATTATATGAGAATTAAACGACAGTGCAAATTATATAATTAATAGCCGAGTGAAAGTAGGCATTTTAAAGTTATAAGTTGATTTCATACGTGCGCAAAATGTGTTTTTCACACATTTACTTTTCCTCAATTCTTACACATTTTATTTATTCATTTACTTTTGGAAGGAAATACTTCAAAGTTTATTTCCGTTCAAACATTCATTTTTTCTTAATTCTTACACATTTTATTAGGACACAAAAAATCTGGGGGGTCTGACGAATATCTGGGGTGCCTAGGCCCTCCAGGCCTCCCCCCCCCCCCCCCCCGCAGCTACGCCGCTGAGTTGATGAGATATAAAATTTTGAATTTTATTCACCCGAGTTGATATTTTAGATCGGGCAATAGCCTATGATGTACTTGTTGCACAACTGATACATAATTTCTTTGTTTTCTCTTGAAACAATTTTAATGATCTGAACAAGCTACCTTTTTTCTTGCAAAAACATATATGAGACGAGGGCTTACAAAATCATTTCACTCTGTAGCAATAACAAAGTAATCACATTCTTATTAAAGGAGCTTCTAAAGGAAAAGAAAACGAAACAAAGACTGTAATTACAGTATTAAGAGAGTGACATTACAAATTATTGTGCAATTTGTCATTTTTTAATTTAGTTAGTACACTCATTTATAAGTAAGCAGATGTGTGTCCTGGAAAGATCAAATCTCGACTAATGGAAGTAGCGTTTTAATATTTAAAACAAATATCAATGGCACTGCAGACATTAGGCCCACTTTAAAGAACACTATACCAAACATGTTAGCCTTTGTTTTTCTCTGCAAAACTAATGGACACCAATACAGTGACTGCTCACCAAAGAAGTGCCCGTGGTCAAAGGCACTCGTTAAGTACTGCTTTGTTGAAGGTTTACAATAAAAAATGTTTTGAATTCTCTAAAAGTATATAGGCTAGCTACTTACGTAAGCACAGAACTCCACAAATGAAAACCAACAGAACAATAACACCGACAAGGATCCATAATAGAAAACCGAGTCGTCCAGGTTGGTGAGTGTGTTTAGTAGTTGGAGATGTTTGGAGAGTCTGTCTAGTAGTTGGAGGATTTTCTTCATGCAAAAATGTATAAAACCATTAACATTACGTAGAGTTAATGCAAACGTTGGGTTCACTTTTTGGGTAAACTCGAAGAATTCAGTCATAATATTGCCTATCATTTTATTTCCAGTGTTGTAAATGTTAGTACCTTTCTGCTTCTTTTTTGGTTATTGCAAATTTACAACTTGAGACAAAAGCATCCATTGACACCTCACTGTTGTTCAGTATTCTTGGGTACTTTCACTCTTCCTTATTTCATATTTTAGAAATTCGGTTAGTACCAGTGGAAAAGAATTCAGAGTAAATACTCTCTTAAGCAGTAACTGTGATGGACGAAAACTCTTTTTACGGAATAAATAAGGACATGAACGTTGAAAAGAATGTCGACACTTTAACAGAATCATCCAAAACGGGGCAATTGTGAAAATAATTGTGCCTGATGATATATCATTTATTGTAAAACTCACAGCTGCTTGACCAATTTATGTCGTTTCATTAATATCTAAGAAAGACTCAGTACTCAGTGTTCCTTCAATTACGCCGAAATAAACATGGTTTACCGTGATGGATACATAACACTTCAATCAAACAAACTAACCTGAAACAAACAGTAAATCCATCCTCTTTGCCAAATTTGACATAAGGTCATTTGCGGACACCACTTCGCACTGGACAGTCAATCGTTCACGTCGTTTGTCAGAGACACGATACTGTACAATTAGAGTCACATCAAATGATTCCCCATTATCTTTGACTACTGGATTTGGGTTGGAAAACAAGATCAGGTCTGATTCATCTTCAAAGTATGCCCTCCACTGCAATTCAACATTAGGACGGATTCCTTTAACTGAACACGTGAGGCTTCCGTCATATTCTCTTTCTAGTTCGCAATAATCGTGGTTATTACATCCATCTATAGCAGGATACGCCAGGACTAAAAGAAATCAAAATGACGATGTTAACAAGATTACAAGCACACTTTGCTTTCTTAGGTGTTTTCTTTGCATAACTCAAATATAAGGTATTATCTTCTACCAGAAACAATTGTATGGAGAATTCGGCATCGAACTACTACGTTGTGATAGAGATTGAAACACTGTCTTCTTTTTAGCCGAATTTTGGGGCTCGAGGTTAAAGGCATCCCATCCAGGCCTGAAATTCTAGGGTAAGTAAAAAGACTGTAAATGCATCCTGTTTTCTTCTCGCTGGAAGTTTCTTGTAGGCATGGCCTGCAGCAAAATAGCTCAAAACTGAACACAAATGCACACCAATTGCGGACCATTATCCTTCTGACTGACAGGATTGCTGGTTTGCCTTCAGGGCTTTCATTTGAATTTTGGTTTTAACGATTGTCATCGGTTCAGGTACCCCGCGAAGCGGACTCTTTTTGGCCAGCCCCTCCTTAACGCTTCCCAAACAGGAACAGGGATATGACTGAACAAGGAATACACCGTACAGCGTGCTGTGTAGGCAACAGTTCAGGTAGAATTCTCGAGAACAGTTTTATTGGAGACATGTATGGTTTAAATCAGAAGATCTCAGTGCTTGCAATTGGAAACGACTTGGCACTGAGGGGGACATAATGGCTTTGGTATGTCAAAGGGAGCTCTGAACAATAAGAAACTAAATTTAAACTGAGTTTAAAGACTTTAAATAGTTTCTTCCGAAATCTCAAATTATTACTTATGAAGTGGAGTGCAATGAATGCATACATTTGTATTACATCATTTCCCAGCTGCATACTATTGTTTTGTTAACTATATTATATTTATTAGGAGCCACGAATATGCATCTACAAGTATTTAATTTCAAAGTTGTCTAGAGGACGGTATTCAGCACATCTCGTACTGGCCATGTAATGAATTTATGAAATTACTGACAACCCCATTCGGGAATTTGACAAAAGTAAGACTGCGTAATGATAAACGATTGCATAAAAATGTCCCTTTTTGTACTTATCACGATATTCTGATGTCGGAAACAATATCTATGTTAAAATTTTCCTAGGGGAAGACTCTCGGATTTCACCAAAAACAACAGAAGGACCAACCTATAAATTGCCCTTCACTTTTATCTCGAATGTAGTTTTTCCTGGCTGTTGTTAAACAACTTTATACTGAAACAGTGATAACTTATCAACATATTAGATATGTTTTGCAATGGAAGATTAATTAAAATGTTACGTATGAGTATTGAAAGTGCTATTTTCGCCCGACTTCGCCCACCCATCATAGTCTAGCTATCTCACTATAACTTCCTCCCGAACACCTGGGGTGGTATAAGCCTTTCAAAATTTCATGCAAACCCCATCATTCTAACAAGACAAACCCCCGACATTATCAAAACAAGAGGCGTCTAGTTACTGTTGTTATAAAAATGTTGAAAAATAGTGTGGTATTATGCCATCTCTTTTGTGCGCATCTAATGTTATTGTTAGCCTGTTTCATTCTTGTGCCTACACTTTCAGTAATACTTCAGAGGCTCCAATGAATTAATCCCCAAGTCCCCTTGAGTGGTTGCAAAGGGTTCTAAGGTAGTCCACTGGAAACGGCGCTCTAAGAGGCTCCTGACTCTTTCCCAAATTCCTAAACTTCTACATTAAATCCCTTACATCGAATCCTCCAACTTTCCAAAATGTTCCCACTGACCAGAATCAAAGCTGCACATGGGTAACGCCATGTTTGTGCTATTTCATCAAAATGAAGCCCCCACCTATCTTGCAGTACCCTTGACTTTGCACCTTTTAACGATGTTATATAAGATCTTTTAAGCATGTGCTCTTATTACTATACTTTCGTTCGTATATCTAAAGACATTTGGAGAAAAGGGTAATGAGCTAAAAGGTTGGGGACGACATTTTTACCTGTAGACCCTGTGAGATAAATTATGAGCCTTACGAACTCATATGCATTACCATATCAGATATTTGAAACTTGACCTATGACATACCTACAACTGTAACGTTGTATACCGTTACTCCGTCACTCATTCCATCTCCGTAGAAACAAATATACTCCCCTTCGTGTTGAATATCGACTGAAGGTAAAACTAAAGAGACATTATTTTCCAGAATAATATCTTCAGCAAATACGTCAACAAACCATTGTCCAAAGCTGACAGAATACAGCAGAAGCTCATAATCCATGTACCTAGGTGGAATGGCTTTTTTCCATATTATGAACGCACTCTCATTTTCGGCACAATGTAACTCCATTCGTTCATAACGCTGAATGGTGATGGATGTTGTCTGGTCTGGAATTGCCTGAAAAAGGCCATTTTGGACCAAGGCAATAGATTCAGTGTTATCAAGCAATCCGGGTATAGAAGTAGATGCTTTACAAACGAGAAGCACCAAATGTGGTGAGAGGTGAAAAGCGTTCCTGGTGATAACTGTCGATGTGTATCCGTCTCCGTCAGAGGTAATTACTAATTCCCTGGATATGTTTTTGTCGCCTTCCACAGTTCTTGCAATGAAATCCAGGATGACCATTGGCCGAACACCACGTACAGAACATTCCATATCAGCTTCATCAGCTACAGTGAAACACGTGTTACTGACATTGCCACATTGGGTAATAAATGGAAATGGCACCTCTGGTTTAACTGTTTGAATTATCAAAACGGAACATAAAAGCCTTTACATTGCAAGTCATATTGTAAGGCGAGAAGTTAACATGTTAGAGCTACATTAAGTTCAAAGTGATAATTAAACTTGTATAACGTGTATAACTCATATGAGCATATATATCTTCATAGAAAATTTCTTTCACAGACAAACTGGCATCGGTCATGGAATTCTAAGTACGTTTCATAGTAATAATGCAATAGATTTATGTACCTTCTCACATTCAACAATCACAAAGCAAAGTTAATTTTAAACAAGTAAGTCTTAAGACTTTTTGTCAAAGATTTCAAAGATTTGACAGTTCTAGTATGACACGAAGGTAATTCCATACAGTGCGGTTTAAAGGTTGTGTGACATGAAAATAACACAGTTGGATATTTGGAGTAAAAAACATTAAAAATCCAGAAAATAGCCGCAATTTCCATTAAAATCCATCAAATATTGACTATTTTACAGGGAAATTTCTATTTCATACTTGTATCATGGATAAACATGAGCTAAATATGTAAATATGTGACATCGAAAGAGGGACATACCATATATGGCACATGTTAGCCTTTGTTTTTTCAACCTTTATTTCGAGGACACTGGTAGCATTGTTATTCCCTAAGGGGTTTATTATAAAACTTAAATTTTTTTCCCTGAAAAATATTGATATCACTCACCAAACTGTAATCTATATGATCAGTAATTAAGAGATGATTTATATGGGGTTAACAAAAGAAATCATAACACTGTGCAACACTCCGCATCATTATTTTTGCATAGGCAATTAGTTTCTTCAGAAACCATCAACTTTGAAGACGTATATTTTGAGAATGGTAAAAGATATTGAAATAATTCCAATGGATCTTTCATTGGAGGACTTCATTCTTTAAGTGACAAGTGAAACAGCTCTTTTTGGTGGCATGTCACACAACCTTTAAGATCATATCTTGTGAAGTGCCAACATGATTGCTACTTATTTTTTGCTTTCATATGAGCTTAAAGAATTGCGTCATACGTCATTCGCTTATGTATCATGATCAAACAGTACCAATTGTTAAACTGAATGAAATTTAACTATGAAGCAAAGACATTTTGTTTCTTTTCAAATGGTTTGAAGCAGAAAACGGGAAGGTTACAATTATAATTTCAGCAAAACTTAATAAGCTCACCTATTACAATGACCTGGACCTTTATGAAATACAGCTCTTCTTCCGATGGTAGGTATGCAGCAGTAAACACGTCTTCGTATTTGAGCAACACTTCAGTTACGATAAGTGAGCCATTTGGGTGTACGTCGAACTCTCCCGACTCATATCCGGGACCGGTTTTAACCTTGTTTTTATATCTTACTGTTGGACGACTACTTTCAAAGTCTACTGATGTGTACCACCATACAGCAAAAAAATCTTTGTGAAATGGACAAGTTATAATGCCCGTCTTACCTAGCTCAATGTATTGTGGCGAGTTGCAGTTAGTCTTTGCTTGTGTAACTACGATAGATAAGAGAATAGCGTATATGATATGCAATTAAACTGAAAAACAATTTAACTTTTAAAGCTTCCACGGAAGGTCAGCTTATTTTGCTTACCATCAAACTGCATCACAGTGGACAGAATAATGACACAAACCAGGACCACTCCCTTCATGATGGTAGACTCAATTGAATCACTATACTAGGGAAAGTAATAGTCCACAGATGGGATGATGGCATTCATTAAGTTTTGTCCTGGAATATGAGAAAGAAAAATCAGAAGGATTAGACAGAGTCTATTATTTTAGGGATTATTTTGTAAGACTGCAAACCACGAAATGTCTTACTATGTTTCATTTTATAGGTTCTTTAAGGAGCAACTAGTGTTAAATAAAACTAATTGGCATTAATTAATTAGTTTTAATTTGAGGCATTTTTAAAACAGATTTAGAAGAATGTATTCAATAAAGGCCTAATTATCATATGACAGGTTAATAGTTATGGATTTTGTATGACGTCATTTTGGCTCATCATGTGCAAATTTATGGGATGAAGTCATTTCTTAATTTTATTTTTAGGGTAGGGAAGGGAGGTTGTATGATAATTTTTTTTCCTCTAATCGAGTTTTACGTATTGTTTCCGTTTCATTGATATCAAATTTGTTCTAACTGGATCATTTTTGGCTGAGATGTAGTCAGTTGTAACTTCCCATAGACCACAGTGTAATTTTACCTTGACTCCTAACATTGAACAACTTTGCACATGACCTTTAACTGATCTACTACCCAGCTCACTATGATCATGAACTCTTCAGCTTCACTGCTCATACATATAGGTAAATACCAGCGAGTGACTCACGGGCTTAACCGTGACGCCTGTAAGTCGATCGCAATGTAAACAACACATACAGGTAGGCCTAGGCTAATATGTTAGTATTACATGCATGGGTGGTTGTGTACATAAGTTTATGGCGGTTTGTATGTAAGGGAAAGCCTACAAACTGCTGATAGGTTCAAAGATTTTTCGGACATTACACCAGAATGAAAATTATGAACTGCAAATTCTATATATGTAAAATATGTAAAGCTAACAAAGGTATCAGTTTTGCTCCGGGATGGAGGGGTAAGGTGCCACGATTTTATCAAAAGTATGGTCTTTTCTGGACAAAATGCTATCAATTTTCCCTTTGTGAATACAGTTTTGGCAACATCTTGAGGACTAAAAGAGATATACCCCTACACCTTTCAAAATAGTTTTTTGAAAGTATAAAGACACAGAAAAAAGTTTTTCTCGGGTAGTTGAAACACAGATTGCTCCTACAGAAATTTTTTGTCAGTACCATTTTGGTCAAAATATTTAAAAATTTGAAAATAAACAAATTTTGCTCCAAATTTTGGAAAACTTTTTCTTTATAAACCCCCACAAGAATATTGCCATGTAAAAAACATTTTAAGCTCTATTTTTAGTACTTGATTAATGAAGGTAGGGTTTAGCATGGCGAAGAAACATTTTTTTTTTTAAATTGGTCTTCGTTTTAAAGTGACATGTTACTTTGCGCTCCTTAATGGGAGTGGCTGATATATCGTAAAATGATCGCACATAACTCCCCACTGCGTTTAGTAATTCAGATTCAATGGACGAAAATACTGTAAGAGAAAATGATAAAACTGTTATTAAATGGTTTTATTATTGTTCCTTTCGTTATTATCTTATTTGTCTCCATCCTTCATTTGACAAAATTACAGATAGAAAACAAGAGACTTTCAATCTTTGATGCACGTCATACTTCGCCCCGCCTAACATGTATATGGAAATACTTCTGATAAGCAATTTTACTAAGGATTTTAAAGCTTCCTTAGCATTTTGTCCACAACTGAACAATCCACGGCAATGAAGATTGGGCTTCAATTTTCCTTCGCCAATTGAGAGAGCGAATCGTTCATATCAATAAGCTAACTTTTCTTACTTTGCCCAAAGCAGCTAATATGGCAGATTTCTTTAATTGGAGGGCCGATTTTGTTCCAAAGTTCTGTCGTGTTTTCTTACTAAAGAATTTATATCTCATTTCTATTTTCATGACCGTAGGGAACTGTAAGCCCATTGGGAATTCATCGGATGTTCAAACAGTTAATTCAATCAGTTATTTTCATAATGTTTGTATCAACGAATCAGTGATATTACCATGCACAAATAAGACAGGAGATGGATACATGTGGAAACATGGTGCAAAAGTATTAAGCGTTTTGACCTCCATTTTTGACGAGCGTTTTGAACAAAACTTGTTTATTTTAGAAAATTATTCCCTGAACATAATGGCCGGATCGCTGGCTCAAGAAGGCACTTACTCATGCCTAAAGAACAAAACTGTTTTAGTTGAACACACCTTAGACATTAACGGTTCGTATAAAACACCGCAATTTTTACTACGAACATCTGAGTACTTCCGATCAAATCTTTTGTTTTAGGCCCCCTAAAGTTAATTTGTATCGCTATAAGCTTTCATTGATAATAATATGTAAAAGCACCTCAAGGATAATGCCTTTAGCATTTACTAGGGCGATACACTTCATGTTTTGTATTCTTTTCAGCGTGATTCCAAGGAAGCCTTGTATGAAAGTTGTAATATGTGGCCAAAATTACTCTTAAAAATATCGTTACTTCATTCTGTATTAAATATACAAACGTCGTTTCTCTTTACCTAGACGTAGATTTTATAGTTAAAAATCTTTACAGCGCACTGACACATTTAACAAGGAGAAATGTGCATGTCTTTGAAATAGGATAAAAGCTACATTTGGACCTTTGCAATAACATATGCAACACACTTACTTAAAATCCAACAAAGTAACAACAAGACAAAGAAAATTTTCTTCCAGGAAAAATGCTACGTAAACTGACAGAGAGCAAGGTAAGAATGACAAAGTACACACAAGCCATTTCCGTTATGTTATACACTATCATTCTATGCAAACCTATTTAGAAACTTAGGTTAAAAAGGATTTCCTTCCCAACCCACTTCATAGATATCAAATATAAAGTAATTTCCGTATCTACTTTAGTGCATAATATCAACGAAGTTGGAGTCTTAGGTCAGCTATACTAGCAATCTCTCAACAAGGCATTGGATGCTTTATAATTATGTTACTTCAACCGAATCAAAAGTATAGATATACCTTGCGACATGACTAAAGTTGAAAAGGAAAGGAAACTTTCCAGGTGTAGGAAACACTTTGTAAAACTGGAAACATTAAAATACGTGCTGAAACGTCTTCAGTTTAAAATTTACAAGTCAAAATACATTTCTTTTTAGTATGCCCGGCCCTGGTATACGTACTTATGTACAATTTTGTGTAAACGTGTAGAATTCAATTAGACATACTGCAAAGTATTTCATTTTCTATAAAGATAGTATGTAGAGATCAATTGTTCTAATTTTGATAACAAACATGTAAGATAAACAAACAAAATTTACCATTAATTAAAAGGCATGTGTTTCACATTTTTAGAAGGAAGATAAATACGTGATTTTGAAATACATATTTTACAGGTAGCAGTAATATAGAATATTTCATATTTTGCCACTGCAATAAGTATACAGAAAAAAAATTAAGACAAGTCATTTTTGTACAGATAAAATGCTCAGCATTATTTTTTATATTCTTCAGAGTTTGTAACGGTTTTTTGTTAAAAACTGTAACATTGTTTAAGAATGTCTTTCATAATGTGCAAAACAAATTTCAAAATTTTTGTTTAAAAAAAATTCAAATTAATATGTTACAAATTTTTCGACAATCATTTCAGATCTATACAAAATCTCTTAGAATATTTCTTATAAAGTTCATTTCTAAAATTCCTGACTCCTATACGTAATTCTATCACAAAATAAATATTCTTTAGTAGTTAACAATGCTCTTTAGAAACTCACGAAAGAAATTAGAAAAGGCCGTTAGATATCTCTTTTAGATCATTGAGAAATATTTACAGAAATATGTAAATACGTTTAATAAGTTTTCGTGGAATTTCTTTAGTGAGACCATAGATTCGTGATGAAAAGATTTAAAAATGATATAAGACTCAAAAGAAATTTATAAAACTTTAGATGATTTCTTGCTAAAGAATTAAACAGGTTCCTTTTTAGGCAATGTTTGTATGGGATACTACAAGATTTCCTGTTTTTTCTTGATATCCAAATTTGTCATTGACAATTAAAGTCTTATCAAATGTTATTTTGTGTATAAGTAAAAACTATAAAAGAACCATTGGGATTGTTCTGCCTTGAATGTGCAGAAGTTACATGCTGCTAAAGTCGCAAATACATTACGAGTCATTAGCAAGTTCCCCAATGTAACATACTGGATGGTGTGATAAATTTTGCCTCCCAGTCCAAGAAAGTTTATGATCAATTAGTCAGTTAGTCATCCAATTTTTGTTAAATGTTAAAATGAATATATGTATAGACTATAAAACAAGTACTGGACATTGTTCTGTCAAAGCCGTTTCCCAGGGCTAGAAATGAGTATATGGATGGACTATAAAACAAGCACTTAACTCACAAATGAGCTAGACTCACAAATTACGGTGTTCAAGAGGTGGAAAGAATGAAGAGTGACCGGAAGCATAGGAAACAATCGTTGTGTAGTATGTTGTTATAAACGAAGTCGCAAATGTTCTACGAAGTATTAGCTAGTATAATAATGTTAAATGGTTGAAGGGGTGATAAATATTTCATTACAGTAAAAGAAAATTAACCTTCTCATCAATTGATGAAGCTTTTCGTTTTCAATTTAGTAACGAAAAACAGATTGGACTCGTTTAGGAGATTGTTAAAACTTTAGAGGAATTAAAATAATGTTTCAAGCTATGTGGTCATGGCACTTGGCTGTGATTGCTGGATGCATATACTAATTATCTTCAAATTTAAAGATAATAACCAAGGAACCAACTGGAAATTTACACTAGAAGTTTGTCCCATACTATATCAGGCATTCAGTAGAACATAACAACAGATTCTTGCTCGATGACTGAGTCAGGTTAATAAACCACTACTGCGAACACTGGGTGGTAAATTTCCGTAAGGTAGTCATAATATGCAAGGAGTAAAAAGAAAGAATATGTACATCAAAGTAGTTTGTAGCTAGCATATTTACAGTCAATTTTCTCGACGAAAGATAGTACCATGAAAGAGGTTTAAAATTTTCAGAGATTAGTGGTAATTATATAATATGTATGGTAATTATATAATATGTATAGCTTTTAATTTTTAACTACTGCTCCGAATTTGCCGCTATGTAATAATATTGCCATATTACCTCAACTACAACACTCCAGAATGTACTACGTAATGGTTTGAAGAATAGTTGCAGTATCGAGCTATGGATTAAAGACTTGTAGCAAATGCCACAAAGAAATGAAGCCATGCAAAGTAACTGTAAGTATAAGTATACAAAAGGAGGAAATTTCCCAACGGGCCAGATGGTCTATTGCCCAAAGTGCCAAAGGTATGTCGTATGTCCGTCCTAAACTGTTGTGCAGGATTACATCTAGGGTTAGGTACCCAAAGGACCTCGTTCTTGAGGACGAAGCTATGATATTGAGGCTCTGAAAGTGTATGTGGGGCAGGGGCGCAGATGTTTCCGGGGAGTACTCCAAAAAATCCCTCATATTCTCTTTCCCAGGCTGAAGGAGATTTACAACCTTTAGAAAAAAACTAAAACTATGTAATGTCATCAGCAATAACTGCAAAAAGGACCAGTTCAGAACACCATACCTCAAAATGGACATAAAAAGGTATCAAATATGACTGGGTGAAAAAGAGAATAAAAGAACATAATCTCCAACCTCCGGGTACATTTTTCTGTTTGTTCAGCTGTTTGAAAACCGACTTATGAACAACGTAATTACTCTCACTGTGCAGCATGTATTATTTTCATTAGGAAAATGTTACCAATGGAAAATTGAAAATGACATGAAAAGGCAGAACGCAGTACGGTTGATACAGGGCAACATGGATTACTGGCATCAAACAGTACTGGGAGTAAAACGCTGGTTTTGCAGATCGTGAATGAAGGAAACAGGTTCAGTAATTACCAGTAGTCAGGAAATGTGGCTACAGTTAAGTTTGGAAGCTTCATGACAAATGCACGATAGTTTTATGTTAGTCATACTAAGTATATTAGTTTTTCATTGTAAGAATCGATAGACCGTATTCAATTTTTCATCATTGATTAAGGAAGTCATTGTAAAGCAACGGCATCGTAGACACTTAGACCAACATGAAATGTATTTTCTGACTGTACTGGTTCTGAATACGAAAACAAATTCTTACAAAATCTCCATGTCGATCAAATTATTGCATTACAGCCATAAAACATACACAAAAATTATGTAATTACGACAAGGAGGTCATTCAACTTCAGATTAGGAGAGAGGTTATTAAAGCTATAAGATATACCTTAAGTACCACCAATTTTGATAAAAACAGTCCTAAGAAGATTTTGAATGCTTCCATGTGTCCATATAAGAAATATACGTTTCTTATTTGAAGATAATTATACCTAAATTTGATCAAACATTAAAGTACATATGTATCTTCTGCATAATGTGCTGCATTGTAGTTTACAGGGACAACCATTAGAACATCTTATCATGTAGCTACGTTGTAGCTCCATGATCTTACCCTTTTCCAAGCTCATGTAAACCTTCAATACAAAAGTACACTTGACACCTTTCAGAAACTACAATTATTTCACTTTCGGGTATCTTGACATCAGAAGTAAGACTGGTGTTGCAACTAAGAAGAGCTCAAGTGAAACTTTGTGTGTCTTTTTCGACATGGAGTTGTGATTTTCGTTGGAGTGAAAGTAAAAGACGCGCCTCAACTCATGGACCCATGATGGAGTAAGTATGTGAACTTTCAATAAATGACATAGCAGTTGTAATCATCCATGAACAAGTAGTAAAAAGGGAATTTGGCTTGTTTCACGGGGGCTGGAAAGGGGAAAATATTGTAAAAGGCAAAAGAGAAACCAATGCATGTGGAATACTGTTAGTTAATGTTAACATTATGTCGAGAAGGTGAAGAAAAAAACAATATTATAGCAGCACAGCGTATAGGTTGTGATATAAGGCACTAAGTAAGAGGTAGGGGTCAGCCTAGAAAGTAAAATTACGGCAATGAATGCAACCAGCTGTCTTCGCTAACACAATCATACGGAAGACCATTAGGAACTCCTTAGTACCTTGACTTTTCTCCGTTAATGCAGATTTGCTATATAATTTAAAATGGAATATTTCCAAAAAAGTTTTCCATTTCCTCCTTCTCGAGGCCGAGAAGATCGCATGACAATGTTATGTAAAGCAGTCCACTTTGTAAATACAATGACATATTATTTTGAAACAGTCTAATGTGTACTGAATTGTACAAACTGCCAATTTCTCTTAAAATTGTTGAGACCATTGCAGAATATAAGCTTCTAATACCAAAACTTATGGTGATCGATGCTTTTTCTATGCTGCACCACGTTTGTGGAACGCCCTCCCACCAAGTCTTAGATGTATTGACCAACTTGAACTTTTCAAACACCATCTTCAGACCTTTTTGTTTTCTTCTTGTTATTAATGTCTGTATATTCATCACTCGTAAAGCGCATTGGGCAACCTTGGTTGGATTCTGCGCTATATTATTATTATTATTATTATCTGCATGGATTATGCCTTAAGGCGACACTTCGTGCTAATTCAACAACATTAAGGCGACACCTGGAATTAAGGCGACACATAACTGTCGCCTTAAAGGAATAGGTACCATTTAGAAAAATAATTTTATTGTCGCAAATAGGCTTAAATTGTTCCTTTTGGTCTAATAAGTATGTCTACTAAATTTGGTTAGGGTGGGGTTAGGGGTAGGGTTAGGGTTAGGGTTAGAAAATTTGAATTTTTAGTGTGCAAGTCAATGTAACTGTCGCCCTAAGTCAGTATCCACGCTTATTATTATTATTATTATTATTATTATTATTATTATTATTATTATTATTATTATTATTATTATTATTATTATTATTATTATTATTATTATTATTATTATTATTATTATTATTATTATTATTATTATTATTATTATTATTATTATTATTATTATTATATTTATTATTATTATTATTATTATTATTATTATTATTATTATTATTATTATTATTATTATTATTATTATTATTATTATTATTATTATTATTATTATTATTATTATTATTATTATTATTATTATTATTATTATTATTATTATTATTATTATTATTATTTATTATTTATTATTTATTATTTATTATTATTATTATTATTATTATTATTATTATTATTATTATTATTATTATTATTATTATTATTATTATTATTATTATTATTATTATTATTAGTATTATTATTATTATTATTATTATTCTTATTATTATTATTATTATTATTATTATTATTATTATTATTATTATTATTATTATTATTATTATTATTATTATTATTATTATTATTATTATTATTATTATTATTATTATTATTATTATTATTATTATTATTATTATTATTATTATTATTATTATTATTATTATTATTATTATTATTATTATTATTATTATTATTATTATTATTATTATTATTATTATTATTATTATTATTATTTTCATTCACAACCCTTCTCGGTTGGTTCTTATTTTCTGCATTTCTGCATTTTTTCGTTCCAGATCTCGGACTCCTACCTGGAGTCTGGGAGGTCGAGGAATCGTCGTAGTATATGAGCGGTCCCTAGAAGTGCAGCTTTCAGGAGGTCGGGGGCTTTGTGTATACCTGGTATCTCCTCGAGATGTTTATCTAGGTTTTGTGTAGTGGCTCCTAGTGCCCCGACAACCACTGGTACGACTTTGGCTTTTACATCCCACATCATATTATTATTATTATTATTATTATTATTATTATTATTATTATTATTATTATTATTATTATTATTATTATTATTATTATTATTATTATTATTATTATTATTATTATTATTATTATTATTATTATTATTATTATTATTATTATTATTATTATTATTATTATTATTATTATTATTATTATTATTATTATTATTATTATTATTATTATTATTATTATTATTATTATTATTATTATTATTATTATTATTATTATTATTATTATTATTATTATTATTATTATTATTATTATTATTATTATTATTATTATTATTATTATTATTATTATTATTATTATTATTATTATTATTATTATTATTATTATTATTATTATTATTATTATTATTATTATTATTATTATTATTATTATTATTATTATTATTATTATTATTATTATTATTATTATTATTATTTTCATTCACAACCCTTCTCGGTTGGTTCTTATTTTCTGCATTTCTGCATTTTTTCGTTCCAGATCTCGGACTCCTACCTGGAGTCTGGGAGGTCGAGGAATCGTCGTAGTATATGAGCGGTCCCTAGAAGTGCAGCTTTCAGGAGGTCGGGGGCTTTGTGTATACCTGGTATCTCCTCGAGATGTTTATCTAGGTTTTGTGTAGTGGCTCCTAGTGCCCCGACAACCACTGGTACGACTTTGGCTTTTACATCCCACATCATATTATTATTATTATTATTATTATTATTATTATTATTATTATTATTATTATTATTATTATTATTATTATTATTATTATTATTATTATTATTATTATTATTATTATTATTATTATTATTATTATTATTATTATTATTATTATTATTATTATATTATTATTATTATTATTATTATTATTATTATTATTATTATTATTATTATTATTATTATTATTATTATTATTATTATTATTATTATTATTATTATTATTATTATTATTATTATTATTATTATTATTATTATTATTATTATTATTATTATTATTATTATTATTATTATTATTATTATTATTATTATCCGCATGGATTATGCCTTAAGGCGACACTTCGTGCTAATTCAACAACATTAAGGCGACACCTGGAATTAAGGCGACACATAACTGTCGCCTTAAAGGAATAGGTACCATTTAGAAAAATAATTTTATTGTCGCAAATAGGCTTAAATTGTTCCTTTTGGTCTAATAAGTATGTCTACTAAATTTGGTTAGGGTGGGGTTAGGGGTAGGGTTAGGGTAAGGGTTAGAAAATTTGAATTTTTAGTGTGCAAGTCAATGTAACTGTCGCCCTAAGTCAGTATCCACGCTTATTATTATTATTATTATTATTATTATTATTATTATTATTATTATTATTATTATTATTATTATTATTATTATTATTATTATTATTATTATTATTATTATTATTATTATTATTATTATTATTATTATTATTATTATTATTATTATTATTTTTATTATTATTATTATTATTATTATTATTATTATTATTATTATTATTATTATTATTATTATTATTATTATTATTATTATTATTATTATTATTATTATTATTATTATTATTATTATTATTATTATTATTATTATTATTATTATTATTATTATTATTATTATTATTATTATTATTATTTTCATTCACAACCCTTCTCGGTTGGTTCTTATTTTCTGCATTTCTGCATTTTTTCGTTCCAGATCTCGGACTCCTACCTGGAGTCTGGGAGGTCGAGGAATCGTCGTAGTATATGAGCGGTCCCTAGAAGTGCAGCTTTCAGGAGGTCGGGGGCTTTGTGTATACCTGGTATCTCCTCGAGATGTTTATCTAGGTTTTGTGTAGTGGCTCCTAGTGCCCCGACAACCACTGGTACGACTTTGGCTTTTACATCCCACATCATATTATTATTATTATTATAATTATTGTTATTATTATTATTATTATTATTATTATTATTATTATTATTATTATTATTATTATTATTATTATTATTATTATTATTATTATTATTATTATTATTATTATTATTATTATTATTATTATTATTATTATTATTATTATTATTATTATTATTATTATTATTATTATTATTATTATTATTATTATATTATTATTATTATTATTATTATTATTATTATTATTATTATTATTATTATTATTATTATTATTATATTATATTATTATTATTATTATTATTATTATTATTATTATTATTATTATTATTATTATTATTATTATTATTATTATTATTATTATTATTATTATTATTATTATTATTATTATTATTATTATTATTATTATTATTATTTATTATCATTATTATTATTATTATTATTATTATTATTATTATTATTATTATTATTATTATTATTATTATTATTATTATTATTATTATTATTATTATTATTATTATATGATGTCGTGTATTACGGGTGAACGTGGTAAAGCAAAGAAATCTTTTAAGGAAAAGGAATGTGTTTTGGCACTTTACAATAGAGAAAATACCTTACGTCACAAAATTTTGTCATTACTGTCATAAATTTGCAAGCAGAGTGCACATAATTTCTGTCTAAAAGACTTACTTTTAGACCTCCTTTTTACCCGGACACGCAAAGATACAGAAAAGAAGCAAAAAGATATACTAAAAATTATTTATGGCTTTTTCAAAGAGCTGTATATAACTGCTTTAAACCAGTGTGTGGACAGGTGTTGGCGGTGCCTATGTTTCATTGCACACCTTTGTAGTACTTTCATGGGCGACCATGATTTTCCAAATTTTTTGTTGAATGTAAAGGAAAGGTGTGTTGTCTTAGTGGAGGGTTAACAACTCCTTCCCTTGAAAAATTCTTGTTTAGATAAGGTGGCTTAGATGCAAAACGGTGGTATCTTTGGCAAATCTTTCAATTAATTACGTGCTTAGACATTTTGGACCAAGTTGTTGCATTTTGGTCAATTGTTACAAAATGGGTCTTAACAGGCATGGCCCGCTGGGTCCCCTTTGACACGCCACTGCTTAGATTAGAGGCTAGTTAGGCCTTGGCTAGGAATTTCTTACGAAATTGGTTTACAGGGCGCGTTTCTTCCGCGTTTGATTGGTCACCTAGAGGATAGGCTATGGTAACTTAAGGTGTGAAGTAGAATGCAGACTTGTTGTGTGAGTACATTGTCATGAGTACGAGTACAGGTGGAGTGATTCTAGGTGTGAGTACGAGCACCAGTACAAGTGTTTGCTTAAGTATATGCGAAGTACAAACTTTCTCATTAGTCCCATTGTATAGCGTACGTACTCCCTGCAAGTCTGGTAAAATATAGCTTACATATTCTAACAGTTTGTCTCATTTTCGGATGTTTACAACTACCGATCTGAGCCGAGTGAAAATCAACGACCTATCATAGTCTTGGTGACGTAGTCCCGTAGGACCTCCAAAGCTGAAACTCAACACGCTCACGTTAGGCAAGTTACCACTTAAACTCTACTTCATCATCTGCATTTTATGTTAATTATGCCCATGGTGTGAACTGCAATCATCGAAGACTTGTTTCTGAGGGTTTTTTAACTGGTAATTATTTAGAAAATTAAAGTAAAAAGTAGCTGCAAAATGCACAATCAGAACTGGTTTCAGTAACCAGGGAGTTTTTATCCGAAGAGCAACTCCCTGCAGTAACCTTAATGAGAAACGAGCCTAGATGAAACTATTATGTTGAGGTATAGTGAAGATGCCAAACACTGTTCTGTAGCGAAAGGTACAGGAGATCGTAACGTTAAAATCATTTATATATAGTATGCAGGGGCGGATTTAGGGGGGGGGGGGCAGGAGGCCCGGGCCCCCCTTCCAAAAATTTTTGAAGTTTTTTCAACTTCATTAAACAAATGGCTAGGCCCTATTCCAATTAAATAGGCCTTTGTGATGTGTCAGAGTGAAATTCAGATTTGTCCATTATTTAAATTTTTATCTCAGAAAATAAGTCTTATGTTAATAATTCTGTTACTGACCTCCGGCTGATAACATTTTGGCTTATATTGGTCACAGTAACTTTTTCCGGGCATTGCAAGGGGTTACCCACGAGCTCTGTATTGGATTGCTAACTTCAGTCTATTACCGGTCGGGCCCACAGCATTGGGAACACTGCTTCTACTTTCAAGGGAATTTCAGAATTCTTTAATATTTAGAAGAATGTTTTCAACAACCTCAGGCTTTTAACTATAACTTGCTGCAACATTAGCTTCTTTAAGCTTTGTAATTTACTTTAATGAAATGTACTTCGAATTTAGGGTAATATAAGGAAAAAGAAGACTTTAATTCGGAAACTGCCATCCTAATATGTGGACAACAAAGGCTACTCTCCTCTTTCATCCAACCAAAATTAAATTTCACTAAATTATGAGCATTTTCCAGCCATATATGATCAGTATCAAAACTAGACTAAAGACATCACCCATTTTACATCTAAGCAATCTTAAATTAACAAAAATTTTCTCAAAAAGCATCTTCCACCCAACCAAAAATTAAAATTGACTGAATATGAACACTTTCCAGCCATGTATGATCAGTTCAAAAAATATACCAAAGACATCACCATTTTGCATCTGAGCAACCTTAAATTAACAAAAATTTCCCAAAGGGGAGGGGGAACCCCCTCCTTAGGAAGGCGATCACTCATCACATACTTTACCCCTATCAAAATACCCTGGCACCACCCCTGGTGCAACGCCTCCCCCTTAGATCCCTCCCCCAGATCAGACTTTATACAAACCACTATGACCTCCCCCCCCCCCCCCCTTCTGCCAAATCCTGGATCCGCTACTGGTATGGGACTTTAGACGTTATGAGCTCCTTTAGATATAGGCCACTATTACTACATGGGCAGCGATTCGTACACAGGCTATATACTGTAGCCTATGCATGTCATGTAAATGGCGAAATCATACACAGTTCGTTAATTAAGGCAAGGCTAAAGGCCTAGTCCTACTTTCCGCATACTCGTTCAGGCCTAGGCCTAGGCTAAACCCTTAAAATTTGGTCCCAGAAGCTCAATATAGGCCAAATATTCCTCTTGGAGTAAGCCTATGATGGATTTTTTTTTTTAAAAATCGATTACTAAATTTAGAAGTTCAAAACGAGTTCTTGTTCTTTCAATTATATTTTTCCGAGTGTATGTCGAATGACAACCCTCCGTTATAATGGAGGAGCCATTATATGTTTATGAATAATACATTACAGTGTATTCTGAAGACAATGGAAATGAATATTTAAGGCAGGCGGTACGGTGGGCAAAAGTGGGTGCGTTCTGCTTTCAACCAATAAAAATTGATTTTCAGACATTGGTTGACAAGAACACCTCTTTACGAAGTGGAATGTATTTGTGAGGTTTTCAACGCAGGGACCCGTGAAGTTTGTTAACCTTTCGTGTGTATTCGTATTAATGTGGAACCTGAACTCAGGAAGTTGTTATTTGGAAACAAATAACAGCTCCCTGCTAAACTGCTGTTCACCTGGCCTGGTACGGTGGGATATGAGTGTAGTCTATATATATTAGTTAGGTTATTATGTTCGTGGAAGCGACAGTTTCTCATAAACATATTGTGATTACCCAGGGTCAGGTCACGTGGCAGTTTCTTTGTGACATATTATCTGAAGAAGAAGCTCATAATCAGAACTGTCGCGAGTACTGTATATTTCCTATCATGTGGACATAATTGTAAACAGTCATTAAGAAAATGATGGTCCACAGAATGCATTGCAAAATAAGACTATAAAGATTTTTCAAATTCCAAACGTCTGAATGAATTAGGCCAAGTAATGTGCGCAAAGGTATCTTAAAATATTAGTCAGCAGATGAGACAGACATAACGTTTAAAAATTCCAATAACAACCTGAAAACCTGGAGCATTAAAGCTAGCTATGTGTGTAATACTTTTTGTCAGTGAAAAGGCGGTTTACTGGTCTGCATGCAGTGATGTGACTCTTACTGTTTCTTCTTTTCGTAGGATACATACTTTAGCTTGACCTGAAACACCACGATTATCTAGGGATTTCCCCATTATTTACTGCGCAAGCAGTTCCTTCGTAGGCCAACTACACACCACACAGTTCTGTGTATCACAGGCGCGTTTATCGAAAACAGCGTTGCAAGCAGTGTGTTCCTTCGCACTGTATACCGTATCACAGCCGAAGAGCTACCGTATCACAGCCATAGCGCAAGATATAGGAACGTTCCTATATCTTGCTCTATATGATCACAGCTGCGTTTATCGAAAACAACATAGGCCATCTGAGCGCATATATGATTGCTGATGTTATCGGGCCCTACAGCAACTGATAGAGAAATAAACAATTGAAAGTAACTCAGCCTACTCGGGCCTATTAATTGTTGAGACTTAGCCTTCTTCAGTCAAATAGGATACCCGTACACTTTGTGTTGGCCTTCCTCTCGTAGTATACAAGCAAAGACTGTTAATTAGTTACATACAAGGATTTTTTTTTGAAAATGTCTGCAGCATGGCCGTACGCGCCAGGGGGCCGGGGGAGGCCACCCGAAATGTCAGAAACCTGACGTACTAGATCGGGCAGATATTTTATCTCAGTCGGGCCGAAAATTGGACAGTTAAATGCTATACTCCAGACTCTGGAGCCGGGCAAAAATCACCGCCCTCCCAGTGAGAAAAATAGTCCCATACAGCCATGGTCCTCAGCAGTGTGGTTGTATCCTACATCACCCTTTTCGAGGTTTGTAGTAACGTCAGAGATTTGTATTGCTATTGTAGGCCTTAGCCTATAAAATAGTGGTAATATTGCAGCCTGTACAAGGAACGCAACATCTGAGTGATTGAACCATCGAGTGGGCTGGGTCTAAATACTAGTACTTTCATAAGCGTACGGGCCCCTTCCAATTTGTGGGGGGGGGGTCAGAAAATTTTTGCCCGAATTTCAAAAAGTTGCCCGAATTCAAAGGCGTGGATCCATCTCCTAAGACGGGGTGTGGAATTTTCACCATATGCGAATCGCCGTCCTAGGGGAGGTGTCTAAGGGGAAGGGGTGTCCCCCTCCCCTTGGGAAAATTTTTGCTCACGTAAGGTGGGCTAGATGCAAAATGGTGCTACATTTATAGCTAAATTTGAGTTGGAAATATTTCCAAGAATTTCTACTTTTTTAGGAAGTCTTTTCATCTTGCTTGTTTAAGTGAATTTTTGGGGGGTAAATCAAAATCACGCTGCGTGAAGTAAGTGAAGAGTAAATTGTTAGACTACATATACCATTGTCATGTTTACTCATATCTTATGAAATTTGGATATGGAAGTGATAAGGACTGTGCATGTCAGAGCCTTTTCGAATTTCGTTGCCGTTCGGGTGCATAAAATAGAACACAAAGCAACTACGTGCCCTTACAAAAAAAGTGTGGCATACCACATGTGAACACACATAATCACGTGTGGCAGAGCATATGAAAATACGTAAGGAAAAAAGTGTGGTTATGCGTGGTGACACATGTGGTATTGAAACCAATCTGACACACAGGACCACGCTTTCCCCTGCATGATTGTCACACCTTGAAATCTGGGTCAAAGTGGGGAAAGCTGTATCAAGTTGGCACATGTGGCAAACCAGGGCAAAGTGTGGCAAACAAGGCCAGCGAACGAAATAGAACGATTGAATTTCCTTTACTCAGCACCACACTTCTCCACACATATCCACACTTTGCCTACTTTACCCCAGTTTGCCTCCTGTTACATGTGTCAAAACGTGATTTTCGGTTTTCCACACATTGCCTCATGTCCAAACTGTGAAAATGCTGGTCAGTGCATGGCACTTTGGAAAAGTGTGTCAACTGTTTATTAATGACACACATTGTCACGCGAAAGTTCACGGAAATTTCACGCCTCTTCACACCCCACCATAGTTCGACACAGTATTCACGTGTGGTATTGGAACTTTTGCCACACAATTTTTTTGTAAGGGTGCGCTGGAGGCGCGTGAAGTTTTGCACATTTTTCGGGAATTAAATCAAAAACATCTGCAACTCAATAGAAAATTCGGGCAATCGTTTCACTTTTTCTTCATCTCTGCCGAAATTTTACCTATTCTTTGCCCGAATTTTTGTCATTTTTTGCCCGAATTTTCGACCTCAGAAATTTTAGGGGTGGGGGCAGTCTGTCCCCCTACCCACCCGCCTCGTACGCCTATGAGTACTTTCACGGGCAAGATCATTTTTCTCAGTCGGCCTCTGACTTATATTGTGATCAGTTTGCAGTTTTCATACTGCAGCCTATAGGCCTAGTCTGCACCAGGTATAGTGTGTCAGTAACCTTGTAGTCTGAATCTTTGAAACAACACAGTTCTGTTAAAGTGATCTGTTGTAAAGTGATTTCTTTTCCAGTTCAATAATTCCTTGTGGCATCTGGGACTAATTACATTCAGTGAAGAGAAAATTTCCGCATTTAGTACTTAATCGCTTCCATAAACAGTGGTTACGATTCCCGCAACTACATTTCTAGTTATGAGTTGTGAAGTACTAAACAACAGATTAACCACCTTACAAAAAACGTGTGTCGGGTCGCCGAAGAGAGCGGACGTGCTTGGTGCTGGTGCCTCACCGGGCTCGTTCAATCTCTTCGGGACTTTGGTTTGGTTTTTGTTTGGTTGTTTTGGTTGGGTGTAAATAGTGTACATATACTGTAAGTAGTTTGTAAATAAGGTAGTCCATTAGCTTTCCCTTCGGTGTTGTGCCCTTTCTGCCAATGGGCAGTTTCTGATAGTTTGGTCTAATGTTGTCTTTTCGTTTCGGGTGTCTGTGGCTGTTCGGGAGCGGTGTTGGTGGTTTTGTTTTGTTTGTGGGCATGTTGTAAGTCTTTGGTTTTTTGGTTGTTGGCCATCTGTAGTCCTTTCGCCGGTCTGGCCGTGTCCGTTTTCCAGCAGGTAAAAAGCACCCTTTACAAAAGCCGTGTGGAGAACCGTGGTACAAAGATAACGGTTTAGGTGACCCCTATATAGACTCGACTTTGTTAGGATACAACGGGAATAGAGGGCGATTCCAAAATGCAACAAAACTGTTTGATATGAGGGATAATTAGGATTCTACTCTACTCAACCATTAGCCACTTCATACTTCGTTTTCGAAAGCTTCTTTTAGAATCAATTGTAAGAAAGGCTGATCCAGGTGCTAAATTCTAAGGTGCCTGGAATATCTCCCTCCCTCCCTCTACCGAAAATATTTACAAAGCCAACCTGTGGAAAGATACAGAAATTATTCTCCCAATGCACCAGATTGCACCCCGTGATGTCTTACATACCCATTTGTTTTTCAGGAAGACGTTGAATCCAGACCTCCTGCATGGATATCTTGATCCTTCGCCAATTGTCCTCCAGGGATTTTCCCTTATTAGCTTCGTCAAACACTAGCCAGGGCCTTTCTAAAATACTAACTGTCACCCCATATTTTTTTTGTATTTTTTTTTTTAATTTTTTAACCGTCGCGCCATATTAAGGAACTACCCGCCGACCCCACTTGTTAAAAAGACTAAGTTTTTCATGTAGTAAATACAACAAATTTTAATGACACAAACGTAACATTTAATTCATATCTAAATTCCCCACATGGTTCTATGGGCGAATGGATAAAGTCCGTTACGTTTGAGACATTCCTGTTATGTATTGCAAGGTTAACAGGTTAATGGTGCTATACTCAACTGAGTCACAGTAGGGTGGGGTTTCATTTATCACAACCTATGCTTTTCTTAACGAGAAAGCCTCTTTTAACTTAAAATACTCCAAATCGAGATAAAATGTTAAATGGTGAACCACCCGAAGTCAGGTGATCATGTCTTCCGAGCCTCTTGGGGCCCAACTTGCCGATCGCTATAGCATTGTAGGGAAATTTTGCGAGGCCTCAGTTACTATTGATACTACCAAAGCTTTGACTAGAACAGTATCGATGAGGAGAAATATAGGAAGGATACCCCCTCGTCGTCTACACCATCATACATTTCTTCAAAACTTCATCATACATTTTTATGACGATGTTCATGAAGAAATATATGTTCGTGTAGAACAGCGGGCTTCCCAACAAAGTTGAACAACGTCCAACATGAGGGAAGGTGTTTTGAATTCTTAGCTGCACGTTTCACTGATCTTTCCCACAAATATTCAAAACATTTAAAAACGTCTCGATGTATTCTTATCCTACGTAGCGATGGTAGTGCTTGATTTTTTACGCTAGACCATGTAAAATTACGTCTGACTATGCCCAAAGAAAAGTTCACTTATGGATCTCAAATGCAAAACAATTCCCATGGCAATCAGCCTTGCTTTTATGGAATGTGTTTTTTTCTTTATCGTAGCCTTACATTTAGGGGGTTGGGGTATAGAGAGGTCAGTGCCACTGGTGGGTGATGCAACTGCCTCCATAGAATGTTTGGAGATAAGCATACCTAAACAAAGACATTTGACTGCAAAGGGTTGCCTTTTTATGTTCTTACTAATTGACTTTTAACTGCAGAAGGTTGAAGAAAGCTTAACATAAAAGACAACATGACAACATAACATAAAAGATATATGTGTATACATATAGTGTATATACATATGTGTGTATATATATATATGTATGTATGTGTATGTATATGTATGTATGTGTATGTATATATATATATATATATATATTATATATATAATATATATATATATATATATATATATATATATATAATATATATATATATAACGCTAATTCCCACCTTAAGGGGAAATTGTTATATTTGCTTGTTCATAGGGGGAAAAAAGGATAATAAAATACATAAGAAATAAATTCGCCCTAACGTCTAAACATATAATTAACGTTATTTCAATGGCCAGCCATCCGTTCGTGTTAACAGCTAGGTGTCCGTAAATTTGACAACTTTGAAGTAATGGCATCTAGTTTGTAAATCTAAGAGGGCGCCCTTGCAAGTTTACGTATTCCTATAGAAAAAGTGTGTGGAAACGTTAAGGCGAAACTTATATTTCACCCGAAAATTTTTTTCCCCTTAAGGTCGACTTTTCAACAACAACTTTCCCCCTAAGTGCCGAATTAGAGATATATATATATATATATATATATATATATATATATATATATATATATATATATATATATATCGGCCATTGCTGCCTATTTGGTACTTTTGTAAACCACTTGACATAGTCTGGTTTCCTGGCTAGTTTGGTCGTGCTCAATTTATTTTGTATTATGCACGTTTGGCGGTGCCCTACGATCAGTTGCATTTTGGTCACCTGATGAAGGGTTTAAACCCGAAATGTCGTGGAGTTTTTCCCAAAGTTTAGCACTATTTACTACTTTTAATTGTCTTATATGTATGTTTATACGTGTATGTATATATGTTTGTATATATATATATATATACATATATTTATAATAGGTTCGGTGAGTTGGTTTGTTATCTTTCCAGTGGAGAAATGTTTTCTTTTACTATATCAAAACCTTGTCTTCAATGCTTTCTCTCTACAGTTGGAAGTTAAACTTACTGATTCTACCTTTTTTGCTTTAATTGTAGTGTACCTAAAGTCTAGAATTTCAACAATGTATGTTGCAAAGCTCTTAAAAATGAATCCAAATTGTCCACCTTCCGTCTTTATAGGACATTCCTGATCTGAGATATAAAATGTCGACGTCTATTTTCTCAATTTAAAATAGGAGATTGTTCAATAATTTGTAATGTCATTCTTGTACTACACAAATTACATTCTTTGTTTGTCTTTGCTTTTTCAAAAGCCATCGCACCTTGTAGCAACATGTGATCTTTTTTTACTGTTATAGGGTGACTTGACTAAACAAAACCTCTCCTTACAACATGCTTTGCGAAAAAAACATAAAATTGTTCAGGGTAATATAAACAGTTTGATTTCAAAAAGAACAGGCAAATAATGTGAAATGTACAAGAAGGACATCTTAAATTATTGCACCATCGACTATTTCAAATTACGTGAATAAATTTCAACATTTTATATCTCAGAAAAAGAGTAAGCTGTGTAAATGGGAGTAGGATGAATGAAATTCATTTTCCAACTCTAAAATATATATTGTTATAATTCTAGACTTTAGGTACACTTTAAGATTATGACAGCTCAAAAGCGATGGACATTTGAGGTAACAGCTCCAAGCAATCCCAAATTTGGGTTTGATTCAGGCCTGGTTGAAAAATATGGGTTTTTTTTATCTTGGTACAATCGCATCGAACATATTAGGAAATAATTATTATATACATAGACGAGTTGGGAAATTCGGTACTTCCGGTCGGGTCACAAGGTCAAGTGTACCATGACAACGGGTAAGGTGTGTGGCTCTGCGTCCTCAGTATACAACACCCGCGCTGGGATACTGTAAGCGAGGTACACTTCACCTTTGACCCATTACCATAATGCATTGCCTGGAAAAATTTCCCAACACGTCTATTTATATGGGAGAAATTAGAATATTCACAATGTAAGCATTATTCTATATGGAACGAAGGTAAATGTTATTTAAATGGCGCAACGATGCGGTAATGAAAATACACGTATTAGTTGTAACAAATGGTTTAAATCCAGGAGAAATAGTGTTGTCACTATAGGAAAAACACTTTGATGCAAAAACGCGAAAAAGGGGCCATAACTTCAGCTAGGTAATCGAAAAATGCACTAAACATGACATAAAATGTGTCATTTTTCTCTTTCCTACCCTTTCGACAATGCAATAACAGTGCTCTAATCTTATATAGTGCTTCATGTCAGAGTTGATTCTTAAAGCTATTAGCAAAGTCTCCCTTTAACCTATTTTGTGTTATAAAACATTCCCAAACCCCTGGAGACTATGCTTACAGGGCTGCTATTGTATAGCTCATAGTTAAGAACTTCATCACCCTATTATTGTTCCTGCTCCAGTCTGATATGCTCAGTTCCAAACGGGATGACAATCTGAACCTATTTTTAAAGTCTTTGGTGCGATTCGACAGGCTTTCGAGGGCTAAAATGTGGGGGCTCTACCATATGGCATTTTAATCGGTTTACTTGTCAATGAGCAGTGAGCACCCAATTCCCAATTTCACTTGTTAGACTAATTTGTCATTAATAGTTTCTCCGTGCCTGAACTGAAGGCAACGGTTAGTTAAATCGAAATTATTAAATGCAATAAAAAACAGACAGAGTAATCAATATTGCTACAAAATTTAGCTTTTAATATTTTGCCCGATAACTTAAACTTCAACTAGCTCAAACTCACCATGTCTGTTTTGTCTTCGTACCTCTACTTTAAAGAATAATTGTGTGTTTGAGTCTTGACACATGGCAGTTCAGTTATAGATTGTCACACAGCAGTCCGTGTGTCGTTCGTTCTGTTTTTGTTGTATAGTACTTGAATTTAACAGCTAGCTCTAAAAGCTTGAACAGTATTTTCATATAGCTGAATACTTCCCCTTTTTTGTTATTTAAAATATGTTGTAAGTCGCATAAAGTCAACTTGCTTCGCTGCCTGATTTAAATGGATCCATTGACCCGTGTTGTCTCTGCACAGGTAGGTTCATGAGTTGTCACAATTTCAACTATAGCTTTAGGGAGAAATTATAATAGCACAATATTACTAAATGCTGAACTTTATGCATTAGTGACTTTTGGGGTTTTTAAAAGTAGAGTCTGCCTGATTCTGTGTTCAAGATGAACTGCATAGTTCATTAGTGCTATAATAGATGGTGTCTGAGACGATGTAACAGTCTCATAAAAATTCTTAAAGCATTTAACATCTTCACGATTTACTGCATTGTACCAAAATGTATCACCTGTCAACGGATGTGGCCTGTCGGTTTCTTTGGAACAACATTTGGGTAAAATTATGTCACGTACACAGTTTGTAGTTATGTCATTGGTGCGTTCTAACTTCATTATTAGAGGCAGGCTATGACCATATTCTCCTAAGACGTGGTAAATTTATTCAACTTTATCTCAATCGAAGTCACGGACTGTCAAGGCACTTAACAAAAGTGCCACGGAAAACTACCACAATATTAAGACAATGTACTACAAACCATGTCCGATCGGGCAGATTTTCATATCAATTCAGAATTACCCCGGCCGGTAGAATATCGGTGCTAACGATATGACTACAAAAATTTCCAATATCAAATGACATATTCAGACTACGAATACACGTACAAGTCTCCCAACACCTTAATACGATCATGAAGTATTGGTGCTAGAATCGGGTTATGTGAGAAAAGTTTAACGTAGTAATTCTTACAACAATATGATGAGGAGACAGGGGGCACAATCAAAATTGCAAGGTATGAATAGTATAAGAATAGCGTAAACACGAAAAATAAAGAGGCTAGTGTTTACCATCCAACCTGGGTCGAAACGCTGTGGTTGCTCACATTACGGAAAGCAGTAAGTATGGTTTTTCAGTATGGTTACCGTTCTGCCTATCTGGTATTAAATGGTTAATTTTTGGTATATCCTTTTTGACAATAAAAGTATGATACCATTATACCTATGAGTGACAACTTGTTTTAGAGAAATAATTTTAAGATAAAAACTAGGCTTGTTTATTGCCATTTTGGATCCTTTGATACAACACTAGGTTTAATGCATCATTGTCTGTGGGAATATTTCCAGGAATTTATTGAGTCACAAGTTGAACGAATACCACACTCGAACCATTTGTAAAAATGTAAGATACGTACCATTCTAGGCTATACTAAAATTCCAAGGAGCTAAACGTTTAGGTAGAACATTTTTGCTCTTCAATGAGTAGATAAGGAAATAAACTGGTCCGAGCAGAATGTGTTTGTTAAGCTCTTTTGAATCTGTCGAGAGGAAGATGGCTAAATAGTCAGTTATGGTCAGGGGCGGCGCCAGGGTATTTCGATAGGGGGGCAAAGCGTGAGATGAGTGATCGCCGTCTTGGGGGAGGGGTCTAAGGGGAGGGGGACCCCCATTGGGAAATTATTTGTTAATTTAAGGTTGCTCAGATGCAAAATGATGTCTTTGGTGCATATTTTGAACTGATCATATATGGCTGGAAAGTTTATAATTAAGTAATTTTAATTTTTGTTTTGCAAAAGATGCTTTTCTGGGGAGGGGTGTCTTCTCCCCTTTGAGAAATTTTTTTATAAATTTAAGATTGCTTAGACGCAAAATGGTGATATCTTTGGAATTTTTTTGAACTGATCATATATGTAAGAAAGCGTTCATAATTTATTGAATTTTAATTTTTGCTTGGGGGAAAGATGCTTTTCTGGGGAGGGGTCTAAGGGGAGGGGTTCCCCTCCCCTTTGAGAAATTTTTATCAATTTATGATTGCTTAGATGCAAAATGGTGATGTCTTTGGTATTTTTTGAGCTATCATATATGACTGGAAAGTGTTAATAATTTTATTGAATTTGAAGTTTTGGTTTAGTGAAAGAGGAGAGTAGCCTTTGTTGTCTAAGAGAAGGGTATGTAGTCAACAAATCTCCTGAAGCCACCCCCTTTTATGTATGGGTATGTTTTCACTCAAATATACGTGCGTTGAGTCGACAGAAACACGAACTATTACGAATATTTTCATTGCTTCATATATGCATTATACAAGGTATCTGAAGGCTGGCAGACACCGGAATAGGGCCTCCTGGAAGCTCTGGACTAATTATATGGATCAAATATATGCCTACTCCACCCTCCTCCTTTCTTCTTTCTCCTTCGCTTCCCCTTCTTCTCTTTCGTTTTCTCCTTTTTTTCCTGTTCTTTTCCTGCTCTCTTTCCCCTGTTCTGCAAATGATAGGAGGCGGTTGTCCCCTGCCCCATGTGGCATCGCCCTGTTTTTCTTTGCTCTTTTTCTGATTGAGTCAAGATTTCTTCATACAGTAAAGATTGTGTTGTGTACGGCCATGCACCTACTATTTAAAATTCGCTTTCCATGGATTACTCAGTCGAGACAACACCAAAATAAAGCACAATAAGGCATAGGCATAGGTAACTTTTCGAGACTGGGTGCTGAACCTTGTTTCGGATAGCTGTCCTGGGGAGGGTATGCCCCTCCCCTTTGGAAAATTTTTGGGTATTTGAGGGTCCTCAGATGCAATTTGGTGCAACATTTTGGGCAAATTTTGAGGAAAATTACTGCAAATTTTTTACAGTTTTTACTGAAGAGACAAATAAGGGGTTTTGACCTTGGATATTGGGGGCAAAAGTATGCTTCTGCCCCCAGATTTTTGACTGGGGCTTTAGCCCCCAGCCCCCCCCCCCCGCTTCCTACGCGTATGCATATGCAATAAGGGAGACATATAATATTACTTCAAAGTTTAATTCATTTTATTAAATGTTTTATATATTTTTATTGTCAAAATGTTCGTTAAGTGATTGACTCATGATACTCCCAATATATATGTTCACGTTCTAAATTTTAAATGGTCTCATGACAGTAAATGTTTGAGATTGCCAAATATTACATAATCCGGACAGGGGGGAATACCCATAGACGAAAGGTTCACTTGGTCGAAGGTTCACTAAAGACCGAAGATTCCCCCGGACGAAAATATATTCCGAGTTACGGGTAGGGTTGGGGTTTTGGTTAGACAGAGATTCATGGATCAGATGTATCCCCTGATGCACAAATTAGCTGTCTATATTTTTTGGTGTAACTTGCAATGATACGCACCTTTTCTCCAAGAGAGGGAAAACTTTTTGCTCTTGGTGAACCATATGTGTAAGGTCTCACAGTAACTTGGCTTTAGGGTATACTACTGTATTGTTTTTAGCTTTACTCTCGGTTCCTATGTCCTTTTTGTTTGCGCGTTATGTATAATGGCCTTAGAGTTTATGTAATACTTAACCTGCATCCACGTAAACAATGGAGAAAACAGAAAACATTATCCGTGCGGGGATTGCAAGTTTCAGGTATTTTGTAACGAAAAATTTAACTAATAGTGTGATAGATGGGTGACATGCTGTAACACCTCACCCCACCCCCTACAAAATTATGTGTCTTAAAACGTTTTTAGACGATTTTATTTTTGGGGTTGAAAAACCATAGGGGGGCAAATGCCTGCCCTGCCCCCCCCCCCCCCCGTGGCGCCGCGCCTGGTTATGGTGCAAGTCAACGTTGGAGATTGTTTGGCATCTTGTTCGTTTTCGGCGTCCCATTTACCCGTTCTTTCATCACTTTTTAAGTTCCTCTTGTAAATAGGGCCCCTCCTCGTTCATAAAATGTAGAAATGTAATCGCCCAAGTTATCAAACTTACCTGTCACAAGTAATTTGATAACTACGGCCAATATCTTCAATGGCGCATATTGTACAGTCGTTCAAAGCAGGAAGTCGCTGGTCCAAAGTGGCATGGTTCACTAGATAGAAGACTCTTCGCGTGGTCGTGATGAGGGAGACCGAGGTCTCAGTTGCAAAACTCTTTGCAACTGTTACAAGATTCTTCTAACCGAACGTCTCGGTTGTTCTCCTTGGTTTTTAGCTTTGTAGCTCAGTTGGGCAACAAATTGACGCCCAACGTGGGTCACTAAAATTTCGAGGCTGTGAATTTTACCTTTCGGGGCTGTATGGTAACACTGGACTATCTGACAGCTGACCAAGCAGACAGTGAGGGTTTTCCAGGAGTAGAAGTTTCCTCAGTGTAACCTCCAGAGGAGCTGGTTGGAGCACCGGTAGCAGAAATATGTTGAACTGCAGAGGAATCTACAACAACTAGCTACTACAGAGGTACCCTGTATTTTCAATGAAGCGCAAGGACACCAGGTACGCCTTTGACAGTTTTCGTAAAGACTATAAGATTTCGGGTACCATTGGAGAACTTGGGCAAAAGGATTCGTTGACATTCTTCTCACTCATCCTCCAAATCAGTGCCGGGAAGAAGAAAAACTACCCAGAGGTATATATAATTCATGCAGTGATACGAGCAATGAGTCCTGACCTTAAGATGAAAAGTTATCTTGAAGGACGAGATGACATTACACTTGTCATTCTGCGAAAATTACCTCGTTGGGCACTTTCGAGAGAAGGATGGTAAAGCATTGTACTGGAAGTTGTGTAACCTTACACAGCAGACAAATGAAACCGCTCAAGAATTTGTATTCCGTGCACTTGATCTCAGGCAAAAGGAAGGCTTTGCCTCACAAGAAGATGGTTCCATGTTAGCTTACAACCAGTCACTGGTCCAGTCCATGTTCCTCAAAGCTATTGGGACAGGATTGCGAGATGCAAGTATCGCTCAGGAGCTGAAGCCTTTCCTTACTGAACAAGATGTTCCAGATGAAGGTTTCCTCGAGCAGATAAATCTAGCAGCCAGAGGTGAGTTCGAAGGCCAGCAGAAGATTGCCTCTAAGAAAAAGGTGGCAACAACTGCTCGACTAAAGGCAGACAATAGAGAAGGAGAGTCGAGAGCGAAGGAAGAAAACCCCTTTTCAATGCAGTCCAAGAACTAGAGATACAAGTTGCCGACATTCTAGTCCGGCCTGGAGAGTACTCTGAAGCAAAGGACGGTCACAAAGGGCATTGGTATAGCCAGGTTTTTTGTAGGGGGGGGGGGGCAAGAGCACCAAGATTTCCCCCAATTAGTGATCTGCTTCCTAGTAATCAGTGTTCTCCGCAGGTCCAGTTTTGTCGGGGTGCTTTCCTCTGACCTGGCTGATGTGACTGATTGCCGTCCTGGGGGAGAGGTCTAAGGGGAGGGAGTGTCCCTCTCCTCTTTGGAAAATTTTTGCTCATGTAAGGTGGGCTAGATGCAAAATGGTGCCACATTTGGTGCTAAATGTAAATTGAATACATCACCAAGAATTCATATTTTTAGGACGCTTTTTTATCTTGCTTGTCTTGGTGAATACTTCTTGAGTGCCTACTGGTAGTTCAGAATCACAATGGGTAAAGTACAGTAGTTAAGTGAACCCTGGTACACCTTTCTCTTCATCAGTTCACCACATTTACCAGAATCAGTCCACATTTTACGAGGACCTGCCCTAGAATCAGAGTATAGCACTTGACCACTGACCCATTCTGACAAACTGCATATACCACAATGCTGCTGCTTTAATTATCAAGAAATATTGGAAGTATACAGCAAAAGGACAGAGTCCCTTGTCAGAGGTCCAGAGACCCCATGCTGTATAAAACAGATAGTAAAACATAACTAGTACAACTATAAGCATGGTGTCATCATTCCATCTCTGAAAACCTTAGTGAGGACTGGTTGTGCCAGTGTGGCATATACTTTTAAATAAGTAAAGTGTACTGGTTTAGAAATTTAAAATTTTACCAGACATGGGCAAATTTCACCATATACCAGTGTTGTAACGAGTCACCCTTAGGTCGAGTCACAAGTCAAGTCAAGTCAACAGTGGTCGAGTCGCAAGTCAAGTCATTCGCCACATTGCTCGAGTCAAGTCAAGTCAAGTCAAGCACATTTTCAAGTCAAGTCAAGTCAAGACAGAAGCCAAGTCAAGTCAAGTCAGACATTTTGGTCGAGTCAACTCGAGTCAGTTGGTGTGTCTACAAGTTAAAGCAAGTCACACTATCACATAATCATAGCAAATTTAAAACTTGTATTTTTTGTTTGGTGTGACCTTGAGACAACTGGTTCCTTCCTGCCTCTTCTGAAGTGTACCTGTCACTGACTGCAATCTTTTTCTATGGTATGCTATAGGTACATTGTTTTCACATAAAGTTATTTTTGCATGTACAGTTACTTTACATGCAATTTGCCAGGAGTACCCTGCACATACTAAGGTACCACGCATAGCTTGCGCCCAACACAGGAATGCTGAAACTACTCAAGTAAACAATGTTGATGAAAATCTGCTGCCACAATCTCAGTTTTGCTTTGCAACGTAGGCCTAACGTTAGATATCGTCGTCCTAGAACCCACAGATGGCTACGCCATGGTGTAACATACACTTTAATCGAACGAAGTAGTCAAGGACGTAGCGTGTAGCACTATGCAACTGTCGGATGCGACTCTTTCCGTCAATAACGAATAAAAATGGCCACAACGATCGGGGAAATTTGATGTCTGAAAATGGGGGCGCAAACCCTTGTGGACTGCCAAGCGGCGCCGAAGGCCGGGACTTTGGAACAATAATTTTATAAATGTGAGATCTGGAACTCAGAGCAGGTGCTCGCGAAGCCCGCTGAAAAAATCGCAGTTTTAGACTTTTAGCGATATGAGTAATAAAAAAGCTAAGAAAAGTATCCTCAAGGAGAGGATTCTTGCACCCCCTTCGCTAAGCGCCTGTCCCATATTACGGTACCGGAAATGGCACTTTCTCGTCCCTTACAACTTGCATCTAAACAATGTTCACAAAGTCGGTAAATTTACACAGATCAATGGTGATAAAAATTTAATTGCTTTGAAAATTTCTGGGGGAGGGGAACTTCCCCTCCACTGCGTAAGGCCATGTGGAATTCAAAGGTTTCAAAGATAATGGAAGAGTATGTACGAAGCTATGAAAAGCCAAATTCTACAGGAAAAAAACCCGGAATCACAAAACAATATTTAAAACGGGTGCGCGTGAGGTGCTCCGAAGGAAACACATTGAGAGGTTTAATTGTAGTCTATTGTTTTTCTTTGCTTTGAAATGCACTAAAAAAATTCCTACTTTCCCCAGGTGCCGGTTCTTTCCATAGAACAGGATACAGGGCCCTATATCCTGCTCTATGGTTCTTTCTTTCATGTTTCATTTTTGTCGATGGTCTCGGACGATCCCCCTCAACCGTCTTTATTAGTGTGAAAAATAAGGTAGTGTCGATTTTGAAGGTTATCAGGTTATAGAGTACAATTATGTTAATTTAAAGAAAAAAAGCAATGAAATGTTTTACGGGTAGTTTTACATGCACATTGCCAAGGCCATCGGCAGTTTAAATGCCATGCAGGGAAGTAATTTTCATTGGAGTCTACATCATGGGAAGTTGTGGCCGGCGAAACCTTTAACCGCCTGCGCCGAAGGTGGGAAGCCGGAGGCTGAAAACTGGGTAATTTTTTAAAATTTGACGGCTTTTGCGGCAATTCTGGACAATTCCTTGAAAAAATTCTGCTTCCCCATTTGTGATTTGAAATGCTAATAAAATAGGTTTCTAATGAAAATCGCAAATTTAAGACAGTAACCGTTAGTCAATTTGCTGAGGATGCATGATAGCAGTTGGTGGGGAAAGTGGACAGGGAAAGGTGTAGCGAGGGTTTTGGAAATAGTAATTTACTCATGCTGTCCTACAGGAAATAATAACGAGGTAATTCCACCAGAGTTTTCTTATGCACAGCCGTACAGCAGTACTAATGAGACCAATTTATATCAGGCTCATGCGAAGCACGCCGAAAAATTTATCGAGAATTGTGATTCCCTATACATGGGTAGTGTTTGGCACTTTGTTTGCAAGGACCAGGTGCATGTAATGATGTGCAGTACTTTCAGTGACTTCAAGTCACAACAGTGTGGCGCGTAGGAGACGCCCACGCTTTGAAAGAAAATTAACGGTGCCAGACAAAAATTTTCAATTGTATCAGTCAGTTTTCTCTGGGGGTGCGCGCGGAGCGCGCAGAGAAAAATCTTTCTAGCATTTTTATGGTACTTGATTTTAATGTTTTGTTCATTTAACATTGCAAAATTTAATCATAATAGGCTATTCAAAATTCTCTTACAGTTTCTCTTGTCTCGATTCCTTTCTTTTTTATTCATTATTTTTATTATTTTTTAAGCTCTTGAAAAAAGTGGGGGGGGGGGGGGGGGGCAAGTTACCCATTGTCCACCGTTATCCCGCCTATGACAGCGACAGATGGCTTTGTTTGATGGATGCATGTGCACGTACATAACATACATGGCCCGGACTGCGATCGTCGGTACTGTGTACTGTGGATATCACCCTGACAACTCCCCCTGACGAACAGTGCTTTACACGGGGTTGCGAAATTATAACCAGTCCTAGTCCTCAGTAAAGGACTTTATGGTCGTTCGCTGGGAGCTCACTATACACAGTCCTTACAGCGACCTCTGAAAATAGATCGGGGGGGGGGGGGATCGGCCGTCTTTATGATGTTGAAATTGACTTTCTTCTATCAGCAAATTTTGGCCATAAAATATTAGTTTACTACCATGACTTTTCTTCCCCAGATGTTACAGGAGTATTACAGTTTTGTTTTTGATCACTGAGATCTTTTTGAAAGGGCCAAAAACTTGAAACGAAATTAGCAATTTTTTCGTACCTTAATATTTACTTTGTGACTAAGAAACGTTGGTCACATTAGTATGCTAATAAGCTACATTATTACGTCAGTATGGAATGTTTGCAGTGTCATGTGTATGTATAGGAACTACAGTAGTAATGTTCTGTGTGATGTCACACTGTTATGCACACGGCATTCTGATATCAACAAATATTTCGAATGCAACAGCTTACAGTAAATTTTACTAAGTGGCAAAGTTATTGATTTTATTTCTTTCAGAGGTTTAAAGTGATCAAAAACAACTGCAATATTAGTTAAAGAGTTGAAAAGGAAATGTTATCACAGTAAGTAAGGTCTTAAGAAAAAAAAATCAATCTCAACCATCATTGTGCTGGTCGAAGACCCCGGATTTCTAATGGGTCGTTGTAAGGACCATATATATATATATATATATATATATATATATATATAATATATATATATATATATTTCTCTAATTCGGCACTAAGGGGGAAAGTTGTTGTTGAAAAGTCGACCTAAAGGGGAAAAAAAATTTCGGGTGAAATATAAGTTTCGCCTTAACGTTTCCACACACTTTTTCTATAGGAATACGTAAACTTACAAGGGCGCCCTCTTAGATTTACAAACTAGATGCCATTACTTCAAAGTTGTCAAATTTACGGACACCTAGCTGTTAACACGAACGGATGGCTGCCCATTGAAATAACGTTAATTATATTTTTAGACGTTAGGGCGAATTTATTTCTTATGTATTTTATTATCTTTTTTTCGCCCTATGTACAAGAAGATATAACAATTTCCCCTTAAGGTGGGAATTAGCTTTATATATATATATATATATATATATATATATATATATATATATATATGTATATATATATTTATATATATATATATATATATATATATATATATATATATATATATATATATATATATATATAGGGAGCTATCGGCGACCGGCTAGACACGGTTACAACCCACGAGATCAAAGTTCCGCGAAACCGAAAATGAAACAGGGTTCGCGAGACCGAAAATGAAATAGGGTTCGCGAGACCGAAGATCAGCGAGGCCGAAATTTAAAACCGCTCGCGAGACCGGAACTTTTAAGGGTATACGTACATGCACAGTTGTGTAGCCAGAATTCAGCTAAGGGGGATCATGACTTTGTGAACCATGCTCCAGGAGAGAAAGGCGTCTAACGGGAGGATTCTCCCCTCCCCTTTGAGATGATTTTTAAATAATTTTGTGTGCGGGTGAAAACTTAAAGTAAAATTTGGCCTCATTTATTCTTGCCAGGGGTTGGGCCATGACCCAGTTAACCCCTCGCTACGTCACTGTACGCGGCCACTATTATTACGTAGCCTACGTACGCATAAAAAACGTATTCGTAACATCCGTACGTGATTATTATGACTATGCAAACCTTTTCTCATTTTCATTCTCTCAGACCTTTTCTCTTTTTCGGTCTCGCAGACCTTTCCTTATTTTCGGTCTTGCGAACCTTTTCTCATTTTCGGTCAGTTGCGGACCTTCGGTCTCGTGGCCCCTCTTGATTTTCGGTCTCGTGGAATGCCCCCCTACACACATATCTTTACTGAGGACTAAACCACTCTCATTAGAATTGCACAAACAATATTATTTGAATACTTCTTTTTTAGAGGCAACAAAATTATTACAGAGAGCAAAACTGAACAGACTCACATTTTAATAATTTCATTTTGAAATATTCACCCATGGATAAAAATCTAGTACAACGAAAGCTCCTGAAATCAGACCAAGAATCATGCAGATGGCAACCCTGGTTTTGCAACATGTTGTTTTCCGATAGATTTAGTTAGTTAGTTAGATGAGGTTTAACGTCCCAGTTTCCAACCAATTGGTTCAAGTCGAGACGACCACGGCCTTTTTTCCAGTTGTGGCTCACTGGCTCCACTGAGGTTGGTGTTCGTAATGGTCCATGCCTGTAATGCTGTGTACATAGTATGGTATGACATGCTTCCGCAGTAGTGAGTGCGGATTTTTCGAACTACCGCGGCCCGTTTGTTGTCAAGTGACAACTATACTATAGGTATGGGGTGCTGGTATTAATTTCCCACCTGCACTGTGTGTTGAGGCCACATCTACCTCGCGATATGCACGTAGCACAGCCCAGAATTGGGTACATTTACAAACATCAGAGTCGCGTCAATGGACTCGAGTCGCAGAAGGAGACTCGAGTCATTTTCCCTGACTCGAGTCTTCAATTGGACTCGAGTCATACTAAGCTCGAGTCCGAGTCAAGTCAAGTCATTTTAGGTGGTGACTCGAGTCAAGTCATTTAGGGTCCAGACTCGAGTCAAGTCAAGTCATTTTGGCTGATGACCAAGTCAAGTCAAGTCAAATATGCGACTCGAGTCGACTCGAATCCGAGTCAGTGACTTGACTTGTTACAACACTGCCATATACCCACTTTCAAAATTTCCCCCAAGATTTTTCAGGGGGGGCAACTCTCTCCCTGTCCCCCTGTCCCTCTGGTTCGCCACTGACAAAGGGAAAAGAAACCAAGGGATTGCGCCATGGTGTCTATGGTGTCTGCAAACTGGTAAATGCAGTATAGTCCCCATCACCATATTATGCCTGTTTATGAATTGTTAGAGGGTGCAGAATTAAACCTTCAAGGTGCAAATGATTTAGAGGTTCCCTCTAATGGATGGATGGATGGAAATGGAGTTTGTCTTGGGGTCTCCTAGCTTAGAATGCCTACCAATTGTTGTGTCAATGTTAGGCTGCTCAAACAGTCAAACAACACCTGTTATGGGGTACTATGTTATTGAGAATATCATCAAGTCTGATGATGTTAGTATTGTTGACAATCTTAGACATGCATTGCCTTTTAAAGTGTACCTAAAGTCTGAAAATTCAAAAATATATATTACAGAGCATGAAAACTGAATTCCAATGGTCCAATTCCCATCTTCACAGGACTTTCTTAAGCTGAGATATAAAATGTTAAAGTTTATTTACTCGATTTAAAAAGGTAGATTGTGCAATAATTTGTGATGTCATTGTTGTACTACTCAAATTACAATCTTTGTATTTCTTTGTTTTTCTGAAAGCCACCGCACCTTGTGCCAAAATGTGATCGCGTTCTTACTGCTTTGGGGTGACTTGACTATATAAGCCCTCTCTGTACAGCATGTCATGCAAGAAAACAGGAAGCGGTCAAGGTCATATAAACATTTTTAATTTTAAAAGAAAACAAAGCATTTAATGTGAGTTGTACAACAAGAATGTCAAAAATTATTGCGCAATGAACTGTTTGGATTTAAGTGAATAAATTTTAACATTTAATATCTCAGCAATGGAATAAGCTATGACAATGGGAGTTGGACCAATAAGATTAATTTTGTAACCTCTAAAATATATATTTTTGAATTTTTAGACTTTAGGTCCACTTTAATTCAGCAAAATCCTGTACAATCCTTTGTTACTCTGGTTAAAGGAAGATGATGCTAAGGAAATTTGTAATGTCAAGGTGGGCCGTAATAACATAGTTATTACCAAGAATTCATCGCAGAGTGTAGAGTCAGAGTTGGTAGTGTTACAAACAAATTTTAGGCCTTGTTTACTCCTAACCCTGAAACGCCCTGGGCAGAAGGTTTGTGTACACCTAAGACTGTCTTCAAGGTAGGTGAAGGAACTTCTTGCAAATTTAGTATTCCTGTTTTCAACACCAGTGACCGTGATCTAGTACTGAGCAAAGAGGTCCTGTTAGGCTACATTTAGTTAGTTCAGTCAGTGGTAAACCTTCCAGCCCCAGGAGATTTTAGGTCGTTGTACAGATTAAGTCTCAGATAGTTATCAGTTATCACAACAAAAGGATGTTAAGTTATTGGAGCATGGGACTCCCTGTCGACCTCAGTCATCTCCCAAAAGGCAGAGAGAGATTGTGACAAGCCTTCTTAGGGAAGAACCAAATGTCTTTGTTCGAAATGATCAGGATGCTGGTTGTATATCTGATGTCATCCTAAACATACACCTCCAGAATACTTGGCCAGTTCTGAAAACATATTTGTAGATACCTAGACCTTTACGCAAAGAGGTAAGATATTATTTGGCAGAGCGCATAAATCGAAACTGGACTGAAGAGTCTTTATCAAACTATTCCTTGTCCGTATTGTGTGTAAGAACGAGAGGTGGGGTGGGGCTACGTCTTTGCATAGAGTATAGGGCACTGAACCATACGATACCATGAGTTTAAGTTGACTTAGATGGACAAAAAGGGAATGCGTGGTTCTCGACTTTAGATCAAAGAAAAGTTTATCATCAGGGGTTTGTGTGCAAGAGATGTCAACATTTGACAGCATTCATAACCCCGTGTGGTTTGTACCAGTGACAAAGAATTGCTTTTGGTCTTAACATTAGACCAGCGTTCTTTCAAAGGTATATGGAGTGCACTTTAGCTGATGAAGCAGATATTTATACTGCATACTTGGATGGCATACTGGTTTTTGCGCCCACGTTTGAAACACATGTGGAAAATGTCAGGAGGGTTCTAAAATGAGTCCAAGAGAAGGGAGTAAAACTCAGACCATCCAAATGTAATGTTTTCCAGAAACAGGCACGTTATCTGGGTAAACTAATATCCGAAGAGGGTTACCGCATGGACCCAAAGGAAGTGGAGGCAGTGGTGGCGTTAAAAAGCAGACCACTCTCCACATTGGGAGAGTTGAGACAAATTGTGGGTTTACTTGGCTACTATCGTTATGTTGTGGAAACATTTTCAAGGATTGCAGAGCCCCTCAACCAATTGTTAAAGTAATCAAATGAGGTTACTGCAGACGGATATTTGAGTTAAGGCTAAATAAGATAGAAACAAACACAACTACCCTCAAAATAGCAACTTATGTGGGTTGAAAAACATCAGCAAACTCTAAAGAAGCTGATTGATCACATCACTGCTAACCAGGTGCTGACATTTCCAGATTTCTCGCAACGGTATGTCTTACACACTGATGTCTCCTAAAAAGGGTTAGGACGTGTTCTCTATCAATGGCAAGAAGGGAAAATAAGAATAGTTGGGTACAGTGCAATTACACCTGCAGAAAAAAATCTACCACTTGCACTCAGACAAATTAGAGTTTGTAGCACTGAAGTGGGCTATCACAGAACGATTCCATGACTATTTCTAATATGCACCACACTTTACGGTTATTACCGACACATCAACTTGACTTATATACTTACAACAATTAAGCTTCATGTTAAAGGACATAGGTGGATGGCAGGGTACCCTTTCAATATCAGGTACAGACCTCGAAAGAAAAAAGAAGCTGCAGACACACTATCACAATTACCTTTGACCAGATATGGAGACTTACATGAAAACCTGTACCTAAGAGGTGCTAGAAGAAGTTGTACTTGCAACTGCAGCCTTTCTCCAAGACCACCAAAAACCACCAGCCATTAGCGTCACCATTTCGTCCCCTTGCAACATGGAGGAGTTGAGACCACAGCCCTACTTATCAACAGTTGATGTAAAGGACCTAAGGGCTGCACAAAAGAATGACCCAACCATTGGTAAGGTTTTGAACTGTAAGTGACAGGACAAGAGGCCCATGATAAAGGAAACAAGAAAGGAGTCAAGTGGAAACAACTTCTAGTAGATACAAATGGGGTTCTGAAGAGGCAAGTAGGCGGACATAAGCAATTGGTACTGCCTGAAAAGTACCTAACCTGGTAATAAAAGACCTGCATGAAGAAATGGGATTCCTTGGGGTGGAAAGGGCGATCCATCTAGCTAGGGAGAGGTTCTACTGGTCTTATATGGCCAGTAATGTCACCCAGCATATAACCAAACGTTGTAGTTGCCTTAATGCTAAGAAACCTGTAAAGCCAATACAGAGTAGCTCACCCTTGGACCTAGTCTCAATTGACTTCCTCCACCTTGAACGGTCTAAGGGGGGTTATGATACATCCTACTGGTTGAGGTCATTGCACACGTTTCGCTCAGGCTTATCCCACAATAAATAAATTAGGACGTGCTTCAGCAGATAAAATCTTCGGTAACTTTGTCCTCAAATTTGGACTCCGACGTAGATTGAATCATGACCAAGTAAGCGAATTCGAAAATGTTCTGCTCACAATACTCCAAGCTCTAACCGGGATCAAACATTCAAGAACTACCCCGTACCTACCACCCACAGTGACATTCCCGTATATGAAGTTTATGTAGAATCTAGACAGGGTAAGATGCAAAAAGTTACCCTTCCCCCAGTCCTGACTAAAGCACTAACTATAAAAGGGCCATGTGGTAAAGTACCCAGCAAATCTCGAGATGAGGAAGACTGAGGGCCCAGTTGCAAAACTGTTAGCAGCTGTTACAAGTTTCTTCTAACCGAACGTCTCCTTATTTTGCAGGTGAGCAAACACCCTGACTCTACTCAAAATATGGTAGACAACAATTCATTAGAAAGATAAAAGCGTAGAGTCAAAGTATTGAGAGGTATTTAGCACCCGTAGCTCAATTTGGGTGTAAAAGGAGCATTTTCATATTACAACCAGCCAAGCTGCCCTAGGGTTAAATATGCCTGTTAGGATGCAGTATCTTCAAGGGCTACACTCTCTTACGATCAGTTTTTGACATTACAGTTATCATTGGAAACTTTGATTATTCAACTCCCAAACTCCCAGAGTTACGAGGAACGTAGTTTTAATTGCCAACGGTCAGAACTGTGTCATTTTCAGCAAAGTGGCTGATTGTTTTCAATGTCATTTTGCCCGAAAAGCGGAGGATGGCGGGTTCAAACCTTCGGTGCGGCTCAATTTTTCTCTCTGGTATTTTCTGTGAACCTTTCCTTCTGTGATAAGGGCTATGTTCTATCTTAGGATTGGTATAAAATTCAAGATCGAGTGTATTACTGTTTACACTTTCGACCTACATGCTAACTTCAATCTACCAACCTCGACCTACTAATTATTCATTCCCGCTTCGGGACTACCATGGTAACAAGAAAAGAAAATTGAGTCGCGCGAGGTATTTGTAGCCTTGTTGTCTCTTCTGTGAATCACGAGCATAACTGGTGTAGTGGTCACAGATTCTGCCCGGAAAGCGGAGGATGGCAGGTTCAAACCCTCGGTGCGGCTCAATTTTCCTCTCTAATATTTTCTGTGAACCTTCCTTCTGTGATAAGGGCTATGCTCTATCTTAGGATTGGTATAAAATTCAAGATCGAACGTATTACTATTTACACTTTCGACCTACATGCTAACTTCGATCTACCAACCTCGACCTACTATATATATATATATATATATATATATATATATATATATATATATATATATATATATATAACAGCTGCAAACAGTTTTGCAACTGCACACTCAGTCTCCCTTATCTCGACAACACTAAGAGTCGAATTTTGTATGACGGACCTATAGTTCGGGCCCCTTCATCCTCCCCTCGTTAAGAGAAGGCTGTCAACCTTGACAAGCCTATACTTACAACAACTTTAAAGGATAAACACTAAAAATAGAAAACTTCAGTGTGTGTCAAAGAAAATAGCATACTGTGAATTATAATACCATTAACAATAATTCAGAAAAATAAAACTTTCAGCTCAGCATGTACAAATGTGATATATGCAATGCACATGGCATGGTAAATATATCCGGTACCCTGTACTTAAAAGCAACGTTTTGCGACCATACTCTTACAACAATATCACCTTTTAATTCAAAGGTGTTAGGCGGTAGCATTATCTGATACTACGTAGGCAGTCCCTTGTGTCAAGCGTTTTCAAAACAAGTGTTCTTGACGGACATTGTGTCTTTTAACTCCTTAACCTTAAGCACTGAGAGTTTTTTGGAAACATACAGCAGATTTGACAAGGTAGATTTATGCATGATTTAACCTAAGTTTAGAAGAATATTTTCTATTAAGACTGAAGTATCAAATAAAAGGTTAGAATATGTAGATTTCGATGACGTCATTTTTAATAATTAATATGCAAGTTTATGCGGACGACGTCATTTCTTATGTTTTTCTTTGTTTATTCTTTTTTTTTATTTTTCTTAGGGCGAAGGGGGGTGTTTTAAATTTTTTCCGTTACATTTTCCATTCGATTCTCTTTCCAATGATACCAAATTTGCACCAATCTGATTTATTTTTAGTGAGATATGACTGAAGTAAAATTTGCTCTAAAAATCTGCCCTGGTTCTTCTGACTGCACACACAAAAGAGCCATTAAATGACCCAGCCAACCTTCCACACATAGTACAAGGCATGAAGACATTGTTTACATTGTCGGGTGACCTTGTAACACGCGCGGGTGCACTGGGACGCTGTGAATGGAGTGTTTGCCAAGGCACCACAGTAGCTACAGTAACTAGTTGAGCTGCCGTACACTTTGTATAGATAGTCAATGCACTTTGTTCGTGTGGGTGGTCAGATGGCAGTATACACCTTTGATCGTCTATCAAAAATAACTGGCAGCTGTAGAATTTTGTGGAGAATTCAAAAATACAATCAGTTTTATTCTAGGAGGTGGGGTTATTTTCTAGAATTTTTGAAAAATTGCATCGTGTTTTGGTAAAAATATGCAAATTAGCTTATTTGCATTGCAAAATATCTTGAGGAAGCAGCTAGTTATAGCTCCAAGCTTTCCAGAGTGTTTTAGGTGTATTGAGGCATAGGAAAAAGGAATGTTAGGTAGTTAGGACATAGCTTGCTCCTAAAGGAATTTTGAGGCCGGACCCTGATTTTTGGCCAGAATTTTCATAAATCTGAATAAAAACAAATGAGCCGTTGAGAGGCATAGTGGACTATTCCACAAACACCATATTTTGAAGAAATGAGGTCTAAAGATGCAAGAGTTTAGAAAAATCTGCATATGTTCTATAGATGCTAGTTACTTGTTTTATTGGCTGTCTGTACATGATTTGAATTTTGGAAAAGTCTCCCATGCAATATTTTTATCCCAGATCATCAAAATGCACCAAAATGTGGCATAGCCCACTTTATCTCTGAATGAAGAGGATATTTAGGTAAGAAGAAAACAAATAATTCACTGGAGTTCAAAGGTATATTGTTTTAACTCTGAAGAAATTTCAGCTTCAAACTGATAAATTTAAAAGTCAAACTAAGAAAGAACACAGTAACCGTCGTCGGGCAATTCTTTCAGCCCTTTACCGTTCACAAATCACTACACGAGACATTGTGTTGTCTGAAGTTTTTGACAGTATACAGAAAATACCAACTTTCCTTTAGAAAGCAAAGTCAATGAAATTATAAAAGTCATCTAGATTATCATTCGCATTTTAACAATATTAATTCTTTCTAATTAACATCACACACATGCCATTGCATTTTAAGACTGATACTATGAATGCAACGCTAAACACTGCTGAACGTCACTGTCTTGTTCCATTTTCATTGGTCAGATGCTGTGTCATTGTCATTTTCCGTTTCCTCCGTGTTCAGTTTGCACTTAGTGCTTCAAAAAATGGGTGATGGGATGGGCGGCACATACTTCCACAATGATTGCATGTCTTCAAGCTTAGCTTTCTTCAGTGATGTACCATCTTGATACAGAAGTGGTAGATTAATACTAGTGCTGGAACGATTATCGGTATTCACCATCGAGATCGGCAGATATTCCCCCATTTTATTCCTGTATCGGTATAGGTAAAATTTACCTTAAATGCCAATATGACCTAACCTTACCGATATTTATCGCCCCATATGCCATGAAAATGTACACTGTTTGAGTACTGTTGAATGCAAGTTCCTATATTTTCATTGTGGTGCCCCGTAACCGATGGTTAGTTGCAGAATGCTTATTTCCCAAATATCGGTATCGGATCGGTATTGGCCGATATTGAGAACTGGAATATCGGTATCGGTAATATCGGCTACTTGCAATATCGGTACAACACTAATTAAAACTGTTGGATAGCCCACTAAACCTCTCGCAATATATCTGCTGATGTTGAGAACGATTTTTTAAAACCTCAATAGAGGGCAGTAGAGTACAATAATGAAACTGCCAGGGGCCCAAGGAGGGTGACGGTGGCACAATACGTTAGGAAAATTTGTACGCTTTCATATGGGAGCATTTGAACGCCTTGAGGCATGCATATGCATGTTATATATCTCTGATTGGCTTAAACCCTAACCCTAACCCTAAATTCTAACCCTGATTGGTCCTAACACTCTGTGCCACCGTCGTAGTGCAAGGATGTGCATTGACCTTGAACTACAGTGTAGTGCATGTATCTCATTTTTTGAGGTACATGTGGGATAGCCCACTTTGCCTCTCAGTGGCTCAAATATTATTCCATATTTTTGAAAACTTTCACCCACATAGAACCCCGTAAAAATACCATCAACATGATCTCTCTGTCCTCTTTTGTTTGGTGCTCACACAAAGTCTGATGGATGCAGGGTTGTAAAGTTAAAAAAAAATTGAAATTTGTAAGTCATTTGGGGTGGAATGCCACCCCATATGGGGTTCAGGGTTTTAGTTAGACCAATATCATCTTTGTGCTGTTGGATTGGGTTAATGACCGCAGATACTTTGTAGTACTGCTATGTTAGGTTTTTTCAACTTTACCTAGACATGTTTCTGCTCTTGGTTTTGGATTTTGAGCTTCATCAGTAGTGGTACGTTTTAGTTTGTCCGACCTGGTCCTAATTCAGGTAGAGAAATCAACTGTTTCAGAGCACCTCGTTAAGAGCATCGGAATAGCAATCTTCTTCAATCTCGTGAATTGTTTCCAGTTCACCGTCACTTTCCAGTCTGAATTTAACTGTGTAATTTTTTAGGTTGGGCGCCCTCCCGTTGGCTAGGAACAGTGGTTTGGGAAAAATTTGACACACATTCGGGTCTCCCGATATTGAGTGACAATGTCTTAGCAGATATTCTTTAGTTCTGTGCAGAGTACATCGTATCCTTATTGTTATAATTAATCTTCTCAGGGCTCCGAGGATTGATATTCTTCTTTTTAGCTGGGTAGCTATGAACTTTAAACCCCTACCGAGAGCTATTTTCTCTATGTCCGGCAGTGGTCTACCAGAGAGGAGTTTAGTAAAATGTTCAGTTTGTTTTGCCTTCAGACTATTTTGGCAGTTTGAATTCGACTTTTTATGACTTCACACTTTCTTTGAAACCCCTGGGATCTTGCACGAAGTTTCTCCCTTTTCAGGGTTCTGGAAAACTTCCAACTTTTGTGTAAGACGAGGTTTTTGGTGTAGTATCCTGTTTTGCCACTTTGAGCCTCTTACGGCGGGTGGTGCTTTTAGCAAGTTGAACAAGATAATTGTAGAAACTTCTTAAAAAGTTTGTGTTGACCAATTTACTCTTTCATGAGTGCTATTTGAAGAGTTTCACTCTTTGAGAGTTCCTGCGTTGTTTTGAGGGGTTTTAATCTTTGGGATTTTCTGCAGAGACCTTCTCTTAGAATGATTAGCTCAGAACTGAGAGATGACAGCAGGACTAGGCGTTAATAAGGCCTTTGCAGCTAGTATGTGAAAGCAAATTCCCGTGTGAACCAATCAGAGAAATGCAACGGGATGCATCCGGTGTGTGGTGCCACGTTGCTCTTATTTTGGTTTCTGAATTTTCAATGTTAAAGTCCCAGTACGTCTTTATATACGAATTTGGATAAGAGAAATGAGTGGTGCTGAAGGTTACTTAAACCCCAAACATAACCAAAGAAATGATTTGTAGGAGAAAAAAGACATTTACGGAAGTGAAAGATTGTTTTAAACAAATTGTGACTGTTAATGTAACGGCTGTTTCAATACGCACATGGTTCATCACGGTGGGAAGTTCTAGATCATTATGAATATTCATTACTCAGCTGCTTCGAGATCACATCATGTCGACGAGTGTCCAGCACGCGAGACAGCACGATGCAGCCAGTGTACATCTACTGCGTACGCACTCGCTTAGGCTACCGTATTTTCATTTTGCACTAATCAACGACGAATGCTATGCTACGATGTGCTTGATGCACGAAGAATGTAGCTATAGGGCCGTAACACACAACCAGTCAACTTGCGTGACATTGGCGGCCGGACTGCGGGCGTGCATGTCCGTATAACCTGCCTGTATTTTGCCTCGCTGTGCCAGGCAACGTTATCTTGCTTAGGATTTCAGGTGAGGTTTTCCTCCTTTTTCATGTTAGTTGTGCAACAATTTTGTCGGCGTGGGTAATTATTTCTAACAACAATTCAATTCTAAGCCTACACTAACCTGAGTATAGTCCTAGGCTGTTTGTGTAGTCCATCCGTCGAATATACAAGCAAATGCTCTGCACTGTTTACGTGCGTATATTTCACTACAGTTGAGCATGTAGGCAAGGCACCTATAGTTGTTTATTCATGAATAATCATAATCAAACAGACTGTCATTGGTTCATACTCCTGGCTGATAGGCTCATTACGAGGAGAGAACTCGAATTTCAGTTGGCAATCCGAATTCAGCATCTGCATTTCGGACAAAGATTACACCCGAAAGAAGCTAAGACTGTTCTTCTAGGTATGTTAGAACCTCTTAAACTGTTACCAACTTCATATATCTGGCTCTCGTGCTACAACGATTTTTGGTGGTTTAAGTATTTCTTTATACAAAGTCGTACTGGGACTTTAAGGGGGAAGCGACGAATCAGAAGAGAGCAGTGTTACGCATGCGCGGAAGCTACGCTTTAGAGCCTGGTTGGAAATTTGAATACAAAAAGATCGCAAAGAGGAAGCTAAGGTACCGTACATTTTTAGTGTAGCTAATGTAATGCCAAAAGGTGTCCGTTCGCCTCTAAGTTGTTTCTCATTTTTCCTATTTTGGAAAAGAACCGACGTGATATGCGGTGTTATGAAGCGAAATATTTAGGCCAAGTATCTTTGCACTATTGATAGAAAGAGAAGACCGCAATACATTCCTTGTGTATTGCTAGGCAGTTTCAAAACCTACTTATATTCATAAAAAATTCTGAAAGCCAACGTCTTTGAATGATAAGTGTTTCCTTTTCTCCATTTTGTGTGACCGAGACAAGAGGAATGGTAGAAGCAGAGTAAGACCTTTAAAAAGGTTGAAGAACATGATTAGCGGACTTTCTCGTATCCAAGTTTATTCCCTGTTGGAATTGATGTTAAGGCAGCCGACAGATGGTGCTATTGCTATAAGGGCAGTAATTTTAACCTGGTAGTTCTGACTTGACGTGTTTATACGTAACTTTTTAGGCTTTGTGCCTCTGCTTCAGATGATTCCTTCCGTGAACTATTCTAGGTATCATTCTATAGATGAAGATTTCTAATTTGTAATCAGAGGTCCCTTTTACTGAGATGGGGCTGATGATACCTCCTGACGTTAGGCGAGTATTACTCCGTTATCTTTAAGACGGAAAGGCTTCGTTTTATGAAGAAAGTAATGACGGTTAAGTGGTGCGTAAAAGCGCCTTCAGGCGCTAGTGCACTGAGGCCCTTTTAGGGTTGTGCAATTAAACTAAGATCTGTATTTTTTGATACAATACAAGGAAGAAACCATGTAGTGGTCAGAACGTTGGGGAACAGAGTAAGTGTGGTACCTGTCTCTCCATCTTAATATTTAGAGAAAATAAAAGATGACATTTTAGCATGTTTAATGAGGAGTAGTACCTACTTTTTCTGGACCAATTGAACCGTTAGAAGAGCTTATGTGGTGCTGGTTTTTGGTAACAGGAACCTGACACCTTTCATAGTATTGTAAGATGACAGCAGCTTAGCCGGAAGCCGGTTGCCATCTGGTCCGTCTGGATAACGGGCGATGTTCTCTCTGGCCTCCTTCTCGGCTAAATCCAGCTTTTGTTTTTCTCGTTGGGCTTGCTTGCTAATCTGTACTTTTCAAGCAACCTAAAGCCTTGCTCTCGCCCTCGAGAATATTCCATTTCAAATGGTCTGGAAGACCTTCCGAGTAGGAGAGGAAGCCTAGAAGTCTGGGAGGCAGTCGCCTCAAAGAGAGGTGTCTTGACACTGAGGATGTGAAAGCTGCCCTTTCGAGAGCCTTAGCTCCCGCTGCAGTTCTTGGACTGCTTGCCTTATTCAAGGAGGGCGTCCCTGTAGAGGTAGACCTGTCGCTTTGTAGCCTCTTGAAGATGAATGTGGCCGTCTTTTAGGGAAGGGGGTTCTGGGGTTTTTTCCCTGCTCTCCAGTAAGGCTATATCCATGACTATGTTGTCCTTGTCTTCAGAGGTGAAAAGATCTTTTCCTGGAGTCTCTGGTAAGGGGGAAATTCCGACGTTGAAGTGTCTGGCAAAGCCAAATTGGGATGAGCCTTCCCGAGTAGAGGCAGTCTATTACTAATTTCTTTCGCCCCTTCTAGTTCTTTGGAACTATATGGGCTGGATGCAAGCATGCTGAGGGAAGTAGACTTGCATGGAGTCCATTGTATTTCATAATTCGGTGGGAAAAACCGAGTTAACTTTGGCCTAGGGGAGAATTTGGGGCCCTATGACCCTATAGAATGATACCTTTTCATTAAAATAACTCTTGGATAGTTCACGGAAGGAAACATTTGAAGCAGAGGAGCAAAGCCTGAAAGTTATGTATAAACACGTCAACTCGGAGTTGTCAAGTTAAACTTACTACCCTTAGAGCAATACACCTAAGAAGGGAAAGGTCCCCTTAGTCACTTCTTATCATCTCGGGCTTCCTGATATTACTGCTATTTTGAAAAAGTTTCAGCCTCTCCTTCAATAGTCTGATTACATGCGTAATGAGGTTCCTAACCTGCCCGTATTGTTTTCGTAACCCACCCAACCTGCGTGACACTCTTGTTCGCGCTAAGCTTAAAACCACTGGGAACGTCTTCTGGACCAACCGGACATGCACACCCTGTGGGAACAAGCGTTGCTCTTTGTGTAATATTATGTTAAGTACTAGTTCCCTGAGGTAGCCATGCTAATGGGAAAGTTTTTCACTTAAAAACGAAAGGAGGTTCTTGTAATTTTACTTTTTGCATTTATTGTATCATCTGCCCTTCTTGCAATTTACAGTACGTGGGATCCTCTGTAAAACTTCGCGTTCGGTTAAACCAACACAAGTCCTTACGTTCGTTTTCTAGAGGCGGTACTAGACAACGTAATGATTGCTGGCGTTTGTACGAGCACCTTTCAATTCATTCCCCAAACGAATTCAATTTCACTATTTTAGAAGTCCTTGACAGCGAACACGGCCTACGCAATAAAGAAACAAGCTGGATTTGGAGGCTTGACACTGTCTTTCCAAAAGGCCTTAACATCAATGATGGGTTTCGTGCCCAAGGTCGCAAATCTCGTGTTAATTCCAGATAGCCATTGTGTTATTGTTACGCTTCATTTGTAATCGCTTTCAGCTCTCTCACTTAAAAGTTCCTTTTCTTCTGCTATTTACTGTGTTTTCGTGTTCTTTAGTTCATTTGTTGTTCAGTTGCGTCTCGTCGAGACTGATGAAGGTCCCTGTGTGGTCCGAAAATTTAAATGTTTCACCATTTTCTATTAATGCTATTTGTTTGTTACTGGTGTGATGCTACTTCTTGAACTATATATATATATATATATATATATATATGTGAATTTAAAATGCATTTCTTCACAATTTTAAAACACTTGTGAATTTGAAATGCATTCATGTAGGTTCTAATATCAGTTCTTCAGCATCATTACGTAAACGTAAAGAAATTGAATGGATTTTAAGAATTTATTCCTTTGCTAGGTAGGCCTATCAACAAAGATTTGGGACTTCTTACTAGGGATCAGTTTTGCAAAGCCAGCCTGACCTCTTCTCTTGGGTGAGCCAGCACCCTTAATCCCAGGTGGATTATAGTTTTACTTAGCTTTCTTCAATACGCCTTTATTTGCAGCTTTTACAGCTCTCTGGACAATTTTCTCACAGCACATCTTACTGCACATTCTGGTTTTTACGATTTATTTCTGCTCTCTTTTATATCCTCACAGTTCTTTTATGTGCGCCTTTTGTGCTGTTTTAATGTTACACTGGTTGCAGCGCATTTTCGAATTCTTTTATGTTTTAAATCTTTTACCTCTGCTTCTGCACTTCTCGACAGTCTCTGTACTTTTATCTGTTTGCCAGTCTAGTAGCTGCCGACAACGGTCCTAGGTAGGACCGAAAATTTCAACAATAAATTTGTTTTAAAGTATTCCTGCTTTGTCGATTATGTTTTGTGTTCTGTTTGTTTATCTGGTATTAATCGAAATACACGTGGACCATATTTCTATTATATATATATATATATGTGTGTGTGTGTGTGTGTGTGTGTACGCAATGGCTTACTTCACAACACTTGTTGAAATGATCCCTGAATACTACATAGTATTTATGCATGCAATGGTTTGCTGTACATAGTACATCACTTTCTTCATGAAACCAAACTATTTATGAAAATAAACGGCCGAGTGCAAACCTCTCCGAAAATTTTGAGAACGCAATCAAGATATCTATTTTCTTTAAGAGGAAAAGATAATTTAGGTCAACCGATGAGGTGACAGTGCCGTTGGGATTCACACACTTTATATTATGCACTTCATCTACGACGAAATTTAAGTATCGTCCAGACGGGAGGGTAGGCACTCAGTGTCTAGCCATATAGACTCTAACCCTATGCAGGTGCCATCCCATGAGAGGTTGATGGAATAATTTCACTCAATAAGAAATGGGTGGTACATCGTCTAAGTATAAAACCACCGAGTTTAAGTCATGAGTCGACGCCTTCAGGTACTTTTAAAAGTTCAACCACTGTTGATTACCTTTAATTTACTTATATATTCATGAAAATCAAAATAAATCTCCATGGGCCAACGTTTTGTTACCTCCATCACTTAGGTCACTTATGTGTCTTTCTCTAGATTTAATCACAAGATATGGGTTGTTAATTAACCTTAAGAAAGTGTTCTTGACGATTTGAGGAATATTGTTTTGCTGACAAAACTGTCAATGTTTCCTTCGTTTTCTTGCCTGATGAATTCAGAAAAGTGGATCCTTCCTTTGTCAGCCAGTAAGGAGGTACTGTCCCGGGTGAGGAGTACAACGGGAATGGGGACTTATCCCCTTTGAGAAAATTTTGTTCGCAAAAGGTAGCTTAGATGCAAGATGGTGCTATTTTTACAAGAGTTCGAAACTGATCATATGTTGAAAAATATTCATACCGTAGAGATTGATTGATTCACTTTATTTCAACTCTTATGGCAGAAAAGATCATGTATGATTAATACACCATGAAAAAAGATAATACAGTCAGAAGCAAGAAATCAAATACATGATGAAATATAGAAGTGGAGGAGGCCTGACGAAAGCTTGCCCTATCATGGTCAGGCCACCTATAGAACAAGAGAAATTAAAACAAAGAAAAAAGGAAATAATCTAACAAAAGAGACTAACAAAACATACTTTCATATACACCTACACGTGCATATTAATTCATACCTACAAGCATACATACACATATAATTAAAAACCTAATTCATATTAAGACCTGCATATGAAATGTTTCTTCAAAAAGTTCTCAAATGGTTGAATTGAATTTGCCTGTTTAATATCAGCGGGGAATGGGTTCCAGAACTGCAGTCTACTATACCTTACAGAACTGAGCGCTGTGATTGATTTCGAGTAATTCCTATATACATTCGACGGATTGATAGATTACAGTTATGAATATCATTAACAGGAGAAAAGCAACTTTCAAACCGAGGAGATACTTTCTTCTTATACTAATTGTACATAAAAATTCTTATAGTAATAAACGTCGTAGATTGGAAGTAGTTCTATTTCACAAAAAATGAGTAGTTTGCTCATAGAAGGCTGCATTGCAGATGATATACGAACTGTTCTTTTCTGTAAAAGGTTTATACTGCTTAAATTTGTTTTCGGGCAAACACCCCATGCAATAGTACAATAATAAATGTGTGGTAGGATGAGAATTTTATATAACAATAACTAAACACATTTTGGTACAAAACATTTCACTCTAAACATACTCCCAATCACCTTTGCTATAGTTTTTTTAATATTTTGAACACAGAGTTTCCAGTTCAAGTTTCATCAATCGTTACACCTAAACATTTATGCGACGTAACTGTTTGGGTATATTAGTTATTTTAGATTTTGATATGAGCATCGACAGGTTTCTCTGGGAAAGACGTAGTATCATAAACTTAGTTTTGTCAACGTTAAGATATATCTTATTTCCAATTACCAATTAGACACCAGACAAAATTCAGAGTTTACAATTTCACCTCTTGGTTAACGTTACTATGCTTATAGAACACACTATTGTCATCCGCAATATATATAAGTGATTATATTTTAGAAGTGTACTGAATGTCATTAATGTAGATGATGAAAAGCAGAGGACCAAGGACTGATCCCTGGGGTGCACCGCAGTAATAGATTTTAAATCTGAATTACTGGACACGAAACTTACAAATTGTTGCCTTTCGCAAAAGTAACTTTGCATCCAGTTAAAAGTAAGGCTTCGTACTCCATAATGGTAAAAGTTATCTTAAAGTGTATTGTTCATATTTTTGTTGGGTTAACGAGGAGAGGAGTGTGTAGTTTCTAACTGGAAGGGGTGAAAGTCCACAACTCTCCTTGAAAAATTTTTGTTTAAGTAACCTGGCGTAGATGCTAAATGGTGGTATCTTTGGCAAAGCTTTGAACTGATAACATGTTAAGGCATTACAGTTATTTAGTGATATTTTTGCCGCGGCATGGCAAATGAGCATACCAAACACTTCACAAAAATTGTAGTTTACTAATGTTTACGAGAATCGAAATGAACGAGAATGACTAATAGAGGAGTAAAGGTATAAGAATAGGGGTAAAGGATTTATGAGCATGCTTTATAATGCATATTTTAGTAAATACACTTAATGACCTTTTTCTTTGAAAAAGTTTGTGAAATGTGCAATGATGTAGGTCTACATCACGCTACAAATGTTGCTCATAATATAAAATAGCAACATGATCGGCTCTTGACGGATGCAAGCCTATGTTAAGACTTTTACCTCTTGTTTTCAGAAACAAAAGCTCTCGCTAGAATAGTTCCAAGCATTCCGTCCATATAATGGGCACATTGCATCTAACGTTACCCCCAGAGTCCAGACCTACCAGACGCTGGTAATTTGACTGATAAATAACCTTTACTGGGTACCCTTTTCAGGGCTTGCAGGGTTAACACTGCGTTTTACCACAAGATTTTATAGAAAGTTTGCCGTTTGCGTACTAATCGTGATTGTCAGATGCCAGGAAGTTATGTTTAACAGGGTTTCGTTGAGATCTTTTCCTGAGAAGGACTTTTGCGTTCCATCAAGTCACCACTCCTTCGGGCTTCGTCATCACAAAGTGAATCCCCAGGGGGGCTTGTAATTTCCGGTTTCCACACATAAAAAAGGTAGGTTTCTTAATACCCTTCATCTTACCAAGTGGTTTCAATTTCGTGTCACCTACAATTTATAAAAATGGGGGTTCTTTTGTTTTCATCTATACTTTGTAAACATGGGTTAGGGGGTTTGCACAACATCATTAAGTACAGGGGTGATGAACTGAAAAGGTTTGGGAAGCACTCATGTTCACTATAATTGAAAGAGACGTGTTCTTGCATAAGGGGTCAGCCGTGCAAGGTATGCGTTTGAATGGTTGCATGACAGACCCCTCATGTAGAGGTCTGAGGGTCGAGAGGTTGGTCAGTTCAGTTGTTCTCCTTTCGGAGACGTAGCTCCTTTGGGTAGTAGAACTTTTTCGGGGGTAACGTTTGGTTTCGCCTTTTTGGTTTTAGTTAGAGAGTCGGGGGGGGGGGGGACTTTGAGACCAGAAAGCCCAAAGGCTTAGTGATTCTTTGCCGAAAGGAAATATAGGTATCAATCTTTGCATCTTGAGCTATTTCATTTACTAGCAATTTCCAAGGTTTTGCTCTTTCACCTTCGGAGACCTCGTGTAACCTTTGACCTCTATCAAAAAATAAGGTTCATCTTCTGACTATAACACATCAACAAGCAAAGTATGAAATGTATTCACCCTTTCTACGTTGTGATAATGTGTATAAAGGGGATTCGGATTTTCACCTCTGGTGACCTCACATGACCTCCACCAAAACTACTTTATGCTTCCTCATAATATAATAAATTCATATAGAAAGTATGAAAAGTATACACTATTCCTAACTTAGGCTATCGTGTTTACAAGGGTTTCAGTTTTTGTCCTCTTGTAGCCTCACATGATCTTTGACGTCTACCAAAACAATAGGGGTCATCTTCTGACTACAAAGCATCGACATGCTAGGTATGAAGAGTATCCATGCTTCCTTACTAGAGATGTTAACAGGGATTTTGATTTTTGACCTCTGTTGATCTGACATGACCTCTGACCGTCACCAAAACAATAGGGGCCTTTCTCTTTATGATATATCCATATACCAAGTATGAAAAGTATCCATCATTCCTATCTTGACATATCGTGTTTACAATCAATTCCCAAGGTTTTTGAAGTTTTACCTTCCGTGACCTCAGATAAAATTTAACCTCTACCAAAACAATAGCCTTCATCTTCTGACTATAACGCATTCACATGCCAAGTATGGTTTATTTTTAGATCTCTCAAAGGCCTTTGACACAGTCAATCATAGTATTCTTCCCCATAAGCTTTCACATTATGGTATTCGAGGTATTGCCCACGATTGGTTTTGTAGCTACCGAAGTAATCGTAAGCACTTTGTGCATGTCAATAGCGTTGCCTCTACATGTAATTATGTAGCATGTGGTGTTCCACAAGGGTCTATCCTAGGTCCTTCATTATTTTTACTTGACATAAATGATCTCCCTGCTTGTTCAAAAAACCTTAAGTTTTGCTTGTTTGCTGATGATACCAGTATTTTGTTAAGTCTGGTGACCCAACGTATTCTGCACAAATTATCAACAAAGACATGAAAATTGTTTGTGATTGGTTTAACGTAAACAAATTATCTCTTAACACCAGTAAGACCCATTTTGTATTCTTTCATCCTTACCAATACCGTTGTAACAAAACAATCGACAGCATTATTGACAATGTTAATATTGTTCAGAAACAATCTGTAAAATTCTTAGGTCTCTATCTTGATTCCCGGTTAAATTGGAACGATCGTGTTAATGTAATTTGTGGAAGAGTAGGTAAAGCTGTTGGAGTTCTATATAAGATAAAAAATATTGTTCCACGGTCAGTCCTTATTACTTTGTATCATTCACTGATTTACTCCCAACTCTCATATTGTAACATTGTCTGGGGTAATGCCTCTTCACATGGCATCGATAAGCTGTATGTTTTGCAACAGAAAGCAGTCCGCATTATCACCAATTCTAATTTCTTAGGTCATACTTTACCACCTTTCTCTAAGCTGAAGATTCTCAGACTCCATGATATTTTTAAGTATCAGTTTGGTAGCTTCATGTACAAGTACTCCAATCAGTTGTTCCCAGACATATTTCGTAATTGCTTTTCTCTTAACTCTAATGTCCACTCCTATCCCACCAGAAGCAATGCTTTTATTCACATTCCTAAACCAAACACTTTAAGCTATAGTAAGTCCGGTGCTACTCTTTGGAACGGTCTCCCAAATACATTAAAAGCCTGTTCATAAATTAGTAAATTTAAGGATCACCTGCTTAACGCAGACAAGGATTAATCTAATGAGAAGGTGTTGTATGCATAGTAGTGTTGTATGAGTTACTTTGTTGATTTTCCTCTTCTCTTCTTTCTTTGTAAATAATCCTTCTTTTCCAGCTTGTTTTTTCTTTTGTACCCTTATGGTACCCTTAAAAAAAAGGGGGGGGTCTGCTTGTGCAAGCTTTTCAGCTTTTTTCAGACCTCCCCCACAATTTAGTATTAATGTAAATATTGTAACATAAGTATGTATATATTATTGTGGAATTCTTTCTCAATACACTCTCAATACAAAAGCCGCGTAAATAACAGATAAACTGATTTAAAAGATAGGTCTCAATGAAAAGTATCAAAAGAATAAAATTCATATTATTTTTCATTTTATGTAGAGTGTATCTATACTGAAAGGCGCATAAACTCAGAAATGAAAAGAATCGTAAGCTAAATCCCAGACAAACAATCTGAAAAAGACGTTCAAATCCTTATCACTCCTTTATATTCAACAAATTTACCAAAATTACTCACGATACCAACATATCTATGTTTTGATGTAGTGAAACACAATCAGGTGTAAAGTCGGTGGTAGTATACGTAAACATAGCTATGAAGCACGATATTCTATTTGGTGTCCTGTTGTATGACAAAAGAGTACATTCCAGGTTCTCAGCTATTCCTGTTTTGGAGATTCACCTTCCTTAACGGAAGCATCGGCACGTTTGAACCATACTAATTTAAAAGCAAAATGCAATGGAGGTTGGATTCACCAAGAGAGACACCTATTCCCCTGTTTTAGTAAAAAGGCAAGCCAGTAAAACACATTAAGACGTACGCTCAGCAATAACGTTACAGGAGAACACTGCAGAAAGCGTGCTGAGGGCCGAACACCAACCAACTTTTACACACTGATCAAATCAAGGAGTCGTTAGGAAGGAGATACAACAACCAAATATGTCAGAAAATAAGTACTTAAAATGATTTAATCTCTTTCAGGTATCAAACTTTGATTGACAGATCCCTTTGCTGCTATTGTTTAGCTCTGTTGACTTTCCCCTTCCTAATGATGACCTGCCCGATTATACCCAATTAATCCTGAAGCAATCGCCTTTGTTTAAGACATGCTTTGATTCGAGGTTTGTGACCGGCGGGGCCCAAGCTTTAATCAAGATTTTTAGCTAAACGACTGTCAATGAAAGTCTTAGTAATGTACTTCCTTTGTGTCCTTACAAATTTGATGCGTCGTGTGCTTCAAGCATTGCTCAAGCCTAAATCATTTCCCAACCTTGGGTGCTTCAAGCATTGTTCAAGCCTAAACCATTCCCCCCAACCTTGGCAATTTTCCTCATCACTTAGAAACATACTAGAAATGCAAGTTTGTAGAAAGTCCTCGATGAAGTTAGCAGAAATAACATTTATTGTTACCAGTAATGATAAAAGTGTGAACTTTAATATTTTTTTGTGACGACTGGCAACGAAAAGTCAACTGTTCAATAAAATGAGATCTATTTATTGTCATTTTAACAATAGGTCACTAAATCCTAGTTGATCCTGGTAACTATGACAGACATTTGAGTAGAAAAGCAAGATTACCATTGGAAACGAACATTGCTACGAAGTGTCTATAGAATTTTGGGTCTTCTTCCTAAGCAGCTATACTTTTTCAGAAGTCCCCTGGACCCTTTGGTGAAGAGCCCGAAGGGCGAAACCAAATGTTACTCTCGAATCTGCTCCCAAAAAGAGCTACGTCCCTGAAAGGACAACAAGCTTAACTGACCAACCTCTCGACTTTCAGAACTCTACATCATGGGTCTCTCATGCGTGGCTCCATTTTCAACTGGCTGCAAAGAACAGTTACTACAAACGATCTTAACCAAAAAGCCGAGAAGCGATAAATAACCATCTATAGGATTAAACAAAGTTGGATTATAGAATTATCATACATGGAGTGGCATAACCCTATAGTTTTGGTAAAGCTCAAAGGTCATGTGAGTTCACCATAGGTCTTAAACCGAAAACCGTCTAAACAGATTTCTAGGTATGAAGCATTGATGCTTTTCATACTTGGCATGTGGATCTCAAGATAGCAATGATGGACACTTTTCATACTTGGTATGTAACTTTATCATATTAAGAAAAAGAACCCTATAGTTTTTAGTGAGGTCAGAGGTCATTTGAGGTCATCAAAGGTCAAAAAACAAAAACATTGAATAAACACAGTATTTCAAGACAGTAATGATGAATACCTTTCATATTTGGTAAATAGATTTGTAACTTTAAGAGAGAGAGAACCCTATGGTACAGTCGGCGGCACCTCCAAATTGTGTCCGGTGTTTAGTGACCAACGGAAAGTGAGGGCTGAATTTTTGTACCATTCCAAAGATAAATTATAGAAAATAATAATGTAATTTTAATTTGAATTGCCTAATTATGAACGCGTGTGAAGACTGCTGTAACTCTAGCATGATTAGAAATACCATACGTTTAAAGTGTTCTTTGATGTCGTAGTGGGATAGTGCTCGGTTTCCCACCCACCCAGAGGGCCCGGGTTCGAATCCCTCTTCCGAGACACTTCCTTTTTTTAATTTTTTTATTCAAATTTTGATGGCGTTCAAAGGTCATGTGAGATCGGCAGATATCAACTTGTGAAAGCATCGTAAAAAATGACACAGTCAAGAAGTATAAATAAGAGGGATGAAACTCGGTGCATCGAATCCTAGCCTTTGGGGTTTCTTGTTACTTTCAGAGTTTTATTTGCAACAGTCTTCCCTCTGCAACATTAGATCATCAAATCTTTGTCAGAAATTCAACATCATTCGGAAAAATGCGGTTCTTTAACCAATCAGTTTGACTTGGCCAACTCACTTCTGAGAGCTTCACTTTACAACTAACAGTAAATCAAGTATTTTTCAAAAACACATGGGCAACTACTCACACGTTGTGATTGTTTGACAGTAACCTTATCTTTTCGATGTGACAACTTATGTCACATGACCTGTTACGAGGCTCTGTTGATGTTCAATGACACATTTCAGTCATCAGTGTGTGCTGTCCCTGGCGATCCTCAATTGTGCCATTATATCAATGTCTTCTTCGCCGTGTTCAATACTATGATCGTCATTGACGTTGTCAGACATGACATATCCTTTTGTAGCATATAAGCTGTGTAAACGAAAAATCAAAATAAATAAAATTAAACAAACTTAAAACACTTTAAAAAACCACGAAAGGTGCACAAAGACATAAAGCAGGAGGGTCAAAATCAGCTAAAGAGATTAAGCAACGACTGTAATAACCATAAAAAATAAACACTAGTTTAAATAGAAGTTAAAGGAGTAATAATAGAAAAAATCAAAAACTCAATATGCAAAGTCAGGAACTACATATATGCTAGGTATATTTACATTTATGCAGTGATGCATGTTAAAGTTAGAACTGCTTTACCTCCGAAATCAAAACTAATTTCTCCGTTATGTATCATTTCGAATATCGACTGAGACCAAAAACGTTCAATTTAAAAAGAACGTGGTTAAAATAAGAATCAACAGGAAGGATAACAATAAGGGCTTATGTAGCAAACGCGACTGCAAGCGTTCGTTGCTTAAATGACACAGAATCCTTTGGGACTATGAGGAAAAGAAAAACCTTGTATTTATTCATTTTACAGTTTGCTAAATCAAAATGATTTATATCCGGTGGGTCCACCATGAAGTTTTCATTCACCCGATCCCGATGAAAATTGCCTGTTTCATCAGAAACATGAATCAAGCGACTGACTTTTTTATCTTCAATATGAATGATACGTGAAGTGATATGAGCTGCAGAAGTAGCAGTTCAATTGATCACATCCAGTGTCTGCATAGTTAAAATTGTTTTACCTGAGTTGTTCTCTGTATTCACTAATCTGAAAAAAGAAAGTTAAGACCAGTGAATTTTAAAGTTTCGTTTTTCTTCTGGGAATATTAAGTATTGTGTTATTGTCTTCTATCTTTCTTTTTGGCAAGCAGGAATGTAATGTCAGTTGTGCACCTTTGATGAGCAAACAAAATTCATAAAACATTCTTTGAACGAGTCTTCAGTGAAATGAAAACATGGTGGCGTCAATAAATGATCCCCTCTTAACAAGTCACGTGATAAACATATTTACCTATTGTACAAGTTTAATGTATGCTACACGTCTCTGCTGACAGTTATTATTTCATACATCAACATTTTACAGCCTACAACTTGGGGGAACGAATGGTTCAAATAAACTTACCCCATTCCTTCAAGAGACGTATATGGTATATTTGTCTTTTCATGATCAACCCCGAATGCTTAGTAGTCGTATCGACCACCGCTTGAAGGTAGACCCATTTACCAGACTAATGTAGGTGGACAATATGGTAGTAGCGACCGTTTAATCAAAGTTGCAGATATCATTATTACAAAGGAAGAAAAAAGTCGCCATGGGAATTCCAGCAAACGTTTCCCTTAAATCGTTGACCCATCCCCCAAACAAGTAACTTAGTTCCTGATTGAACCCAGGCTGCTGCCACAGATATGACACTTCACAAAACAGATGCAGTATCCCTTACTCATAAGGCCCTTCAGTGTTGAAAAAGGAGGAATATTTTCAGGAATTTTTTGGTGAAATTAGAAGAATATTCTCTGTAAGAACCTATATATATCATTGTAAAGAGCAAAGATGAGGAATTTGAATGAACATTTTATTTTTGTAAACTAATCTCGTTATGTATGCACATATGCAAATTAGATGACGTAATCCGCTCTTTTTTTCCACAGAATACCCTATAGAACACATACAGATCACTATTATTTTGTAATTTATGGTGCAAGAGATTGTTTGGCTTCCTTTTCTCTTTCATTTGATACCAAATTTGAGGAAATTGGACCAAAAATGAGGAATATATGTCCACTTTTCTCTTGCTATACAGCCCACACAGCCCCGTTATAACTACACACACTGACCTATATGACCTTTATATACACAGTGCACAGTTAACAGTGGTTCAGCTCAGTGAAACGTAAACAAATTTAGATCTATAAATAGAGCTGCATAGGGCTTTGTAAGGTAGCTCTAAATGGACATTTTAGTGAGTGAAAAAGTCGGAGGGCGGTGTTGTGGCTTATAATTTTTGATATTTGGAGGGGATTTTTGGGTCAGAAATGCATGTTTTGGACCAAAATTGACGCATTTTTGAAAAATGCATTTGTCTGGATCTTTGAACTTCTCTAACTCACCCTACCCTTGCCATTTATTCTTATATCTTGGTTTTTCTTTATAAGGAATCTTATAACGGACATTTTGGTGTTTCAATGGAAAAGATCAGACTTTCCGTCCTTAAGTTATGATTTTTTTGTTGGGTGGGTATTTTGGGATTGAAATTGTAGATTTTGACCGGAAATTACGCATTTTTGAAAAATTATACTTGAAATATCTCTAAATTTCCTATACCTGGCATCTAATCACCTCTCATGGTGTTTCTTTAGGTTCTAAGGTATTCAGAAAAAAAGTGAGCAGGGTGACCTTTCCTAAGTGCCTGAACTGATTGTTTGAAAATATTGCGTCATTTTTAGCAGTTTTGGGCATCTTGGGGGCATTTTTTGAATGTAAGCAACTATTTTTTGATGTTTTGCGAAAAATTTTCAATATACACTCCCCCCCCCCCCTCAAATGGTGGCATTCCATAGATCTATTTGTTGGCTTCATTTTGGTGGTTAAATAAAGGCTGTAGGTTGTTGCATGGCTGAGAAATAATTTTTAAAAGCGAACCCTCGATTTGAGTGACTCAGTCACTCAGCTTACGGGAAAGGGGTATTCTCCATGATGGACAAGAAAATCGATAATGAAAATCTTTCAAACCAAGATCTCGCATTTAAGCCTGAGTAATGCCATCATCTGTTTCAGGAGCGCGTCATTTACAGAGATTTTGTAGTCCCACTCGGTTGCAGTGAGTTGATGTTTAAATTTCGTAATGGTTTACCCAAAATATTCCCATACTTTCATGTTACTGTGGCGATAGTTTCAAGGGGGCTTTACAAATTTTCACGATAAAAGAAATGAAGATATTTGTGTCACAGTTACAAAGTGATACGTGTCATTCCCGACAATTTCAGGTTCTCGTGGCGAAAGTCTTATGTTTGGAGTTATCCTAGTAATATCTTTGGTTAAATTACAATTATTCGCGTCGCTTTGGAGATGTTTCAAAACGGTTTGCGATGAAGTGTGAGTTTTGCGATTAATTGCACAGATTTGGGATAAATGTATACTAAATGGTGACGTAAAACAACCCTTGATTCGCCTGACCTGTGACAATTGACGCATACCACGTGACATTTAAGGCATTGTGAGGCTAAATAGTATCTTAAAAAGACAAATTTACCAACTACTTAATATTAGTTAATAAGTCACTACAGTTACTTTTCACTTAATTAGAAATGTTTCCGATTTAATTCAAAGCATAGTGCCCAACTTGGGTAATTGTTGACCCAAAATTTTTTAGATGTGTAAAGTTTGGCATTATTTGTTTGCTTTAGAGTAATGGTTCCCAACGGAGGCATTTCCGCAACTGGGGGAGATGAGCGCCAAGGGGGCGGCAGGAGGGGCGGGGGATTGAAAAATGATATACTCAGTTAAAAACGCATATTAAGGAGATAAAATACAGTCAATGAATCGAGGAGGTCTAATGTTCCCTCCTTAGATACACTACAAAGATGCCCAAAAGTGGCATCTAACAGTTGTGTTTAATTTCAATTTTCCTGGCTAGGACCCTTACATTCCCATCAGTGGTAGTGAAAGGAGTGATCAAAGGGCTATGGCTACAAATTGTTCCGCCACTCTCTCCTCGAATGTAGTTTTCTCTTACTGTTCATAAACATTGCATACTGACAGAAGTGACAATTGTAGGTACTGTAACATAATAGATAACTTTTACAATGTACTATGAAGTTACACGTTAAAGTGTTTTCAAAAATGCAATTCTTAGGTGCGCCAAACTCGACTTTCTCATCGCTTCTACCTGTAGGACAGACTGAGTGGCATAAGTCTTTCAAAGCCCCAAGCGACCTCTACTATTCTTGTCTCTCCCACCCACAGGACAAACCGGCACCGAAGGAAATTTCCGTTATAGTTACAATTGAAATATAGACTGGTCCAAGGGTGATTTTTGTCATCTTTTTAGTGTGCATTTAAGGTTATTAGGTGCTCAAAAGATAGTCAGAATTTGACTGATAATGCCCATATTGGAATTACTTGTACGCGCAGCGCTCATTAACCGGCGTTCCATAATAAGCATGGACTGTTCCATTATCACATAAGTTGTTGTGTTCGTACAGCGTTGAAAAGTCATAATATCTTATTCACATAAAAGCCGCGTAATACTCATTTCATCAGTCGAAGGAAACAATTATGAGTTTCACATATGTCTGCGGGCTATTCTAGTTGACAGTTGTCTGAATAATCACAGATTCTGTTCATTTATCTCAAGATGCCCTTCGAGTATCGTTATAGGCTTATTACAGAACCACTTTCACGAAAACAAGATCGCAAAATATAACAACTTAGTTACATGTGACAGCGTAAAGCTGGAAAGGTTACGTTGTGTTAGAGGGAAGATCTAACGTTTGGATAAACCACTAAATCTAACGTTTCCTGTAAGTGATGCTACTTTTGGGCACTGAAACATCTCCAATGATCACAATGCCACACCCCCTACAATGACAAAGGACTACAATGGTACAGACCGGCTAAACGTATTGCGCCGTATCAACTGATGGCTTCAGTTAGGTCAACTAGCGTAGTTGAGTTAGTACGTGACCTAGACTGGTTCCTGCAGTCTTATGTATTATTAATCGACTTTTCTCATAGGATAATATTTTTTAACAGAAAACTGCGCTAGGTTCCCCTCAAACAATTAAAACAACTCTTTCATAGTGACATCAAGGGTATTTTTTACTTCTATTTACAATTTAATCTGGGTCAATCGCTCTTCGTTTCGCTGAGATATGATTGTTTCATTACCGCGAAAGGTGAAAAATTCTCGGGTTGTCCATTAAAATTTCTCATTTTCCCATTTTCTTAATCAAAATCTGCGCTGGAAAAATCAAGTTGTATTACTCTGAAAGGGATATGACAGGAGAGAATGTTTTCTGCTTTAAAATCAGTTTAATCCAAATAAATAACCGCCCATTCTTGAAAGTTATGGTAAATTTACTACAAATTCATGAACGCCCTTGTAACAGTTAAGGTCATAGTCTTGGGTGGATGAGCGCGTTTTTCCGATATGTCCTCCTTATGTCGAAAATATCGTAAACATCCAAAGCTTCCGGGGTTTGACTCCCAGTTCCCCAATGGGACGTTACCCCTGGCCCCATCATGATCTTTTGGGGAACGGCCCACACCTAATTGGGGCCCCTGACATCTGTTAAATTCAAAAGAATTCCCCCCCCCCCGGACTGATTTCGCAAATCGTGGGATAAAAATTCGCCATCCAAAAGGGTTTCTAGTGTTTGAAGTCTCCCATAGCTGGTTTGATACCCTGGGTAAGGCCCTCACGTAGAAACAATGCATGTGTAGATCTACTCTTTATTTCAACATGTGGTTTTGTTATTGTTGTTTCATTCATAGCAATACTATGCAATAGACGGGGGTGTACTTTTGCCAAGCCCCATTCGGTGAAAAAGGGTTGGGAACCACGGTTTTAGAACTTTTACAGCCTATTTAGTTTACTTACCAATCTTCTTAATTCATCTTCTGTCCTATCGCCTACTCTTCTCCACTCTGATTCCTGTTGTAACAAATGCAACGGTGTAAAAAGAGAACATTAAAGTGCAACATTTCTACAAACCAATCTATCTAAACCACTTATATGTAATTTCAAATAGGTTGTATTATCAATGTAGTGGGAAACGATTGCTTTATATTAAAGGCATATATTTATTTTCGCAATTTCTTGCAAAACTATGACTTCTTTAACCAAAGAAAGAAATTCAAATTCCTTTAGATACAGTAAGTCTCGTTTTTCATAGAAAACCATTATTTAATATATTCTTCTCTGACAAGTAATTACGTATTTCATTGAGGGTATGGAACGTGGATTGATTCAAATAGTTAGGTTATTCAATTGATAATTAATTTAAATATAATCTTAAAATGAGTACTTGCGCACCGTTTGTTTGAAGTCTTCTTCTGTACATTGTGCCCCATCGGAAGTTCTCTTTAAAATAACAAGAGTATAAAAAATCACTCTTTCATATGCATCACCATGCATAGAGCTCTTGATTCTGGCAACCCAATGTATGGTCTGGAAGATGTGCTTTGTGAAGGAAATTACGAAAAGGAAATCTCGAGGAACTTTTATTTCGATTCATTTCCTTTCATTCATTTGTTTCCCACAACATGGGATTCAAATATAATACAGTGGTATAACACCAAATGAAAACCACCCCTCTAGATTTTGTCGAGAGCTTACCCTCGCAAGTAACAAACAAACAAGTCAAGCAGACGGTAAATAAAACTATAGGTAACATTGGCATACCCAACCCATCCCTATGCCGGCAAAGCTGGGAATACAGCACCCCACTTGCCCATCCCATCCCAAATTGCTCACACGTCAATTCATAACTTTAATTACAGTACCGTCTACGAAAATTAGGTAAAAAAAAATCACGCTCAGAAAAACGATGTTTAAGAATGCTATATAAAGTTAATTATTGCATACTGATCAAATGTTTTACTATTTTTGCAAAATGAGTTCATACTTGTCTTGGAGATAAGAGTTCCAGGAATTAACAGCCAAGTGACGTACAAAATTTGTGTAAACCGAGTAAGGGTGATAGCATACCTTGTGTCATAACTCTGTTTGAAACTATTTTGCTCGAAGAGGTCAGAAAAAGACATCGTTAAACTCTATACGTTAATGAAGAAACCGCAAGATTTAGGATATCGTTCAATTGTGCAAGCTTCAAGGACGTAAAAATATGGCTGGTTGGATCTTTTGGTCCAGCCTGGAAATGTGCCTCAGTTCTCCTCTACTTACAGAAGAAACAAATATCGTACATGGCAGGAGATTTAAAGTTTATGCATGTAAACTATTGAACGCTTCGATTGTGTGTGCATGTATTTATCATTTGTATTATTGCAAAAGTGCAAGAAAAAATAAGAGGAATCTTTATGTGTGTACTCGTGAGTTTATTTTTCTAGTATTCAAGGCCCCACTATTTGATATGTTTTGAGATCATGTTAACCTTCTGAGGGTCACTCTCTTGCAACCATTTGAGATGCATGTAATGTCATCGCGACATTGGCTTTCGCACAGTCTACTGACAAGGCTTTATATTGTTGACTTAGATAAGTAATTATTTTCAATTCAAATGAATCAGCCCCATCCAGTAATCTTCACTTGTTACACATACGTTGTACGCTAACTTGTGAAGAGAAGAAAATGTATACACTACCAATAATTAACCGCAATAGGCACCGAAAAAGTAGTAACTCACCTCCCATTTACCTGTCAGAAGATTCAGGTTGTATACTGGAGATTCTAAATATGATCCATAATACTTTACTGTGAAGTAAATATAATAAAAAGTCTAAGTACTTCCTTTATTAATGAACCCTCAGTCGTCAATTTGGCACAGATGCGAAAGTCTAAATAAATTTAGTTTTCACAACACTTCGAAGGAAATTAGAGGCATACTCTTAAAAAGAAAAAAAGATGACACTAACCTCTAACATTCCTTGCATTGAGCCTAGATAGAATAGACTCATCCTTGAAGGATTTAGGAGGCGGGCTACCGTAAATCCTGTCAATAGAGCATGCGTGACCGTGAAATATTTTGCCATAAAAGCATTGTAAATAACGACACTTTCTTATACTGTTGTGGGTCATTGAGTATGAAATAAAAAAAAAACATGAAAGTACTAACAAATAATAAAAATGAGTTCCATAACATGTTTCTTTAAAAGAACAAAAAATAAAGACATTTACTGTAAGTTAAAACTTGCGTCGTTCCTTTTCAAACTAAGTAGCATTAAAATTGAGGAGAGGGATTGCAGAAATGTGCAAAGTTGTTCTCACAGGGTTTAAACTAGATGGGAAAGTTCTTTATTAGATAACTACCCGAGAAGCTTCAATGATGGACACATTGTGGAAAACTTTAAAATATCATTGTATTCATCGTCGCTCGTTCTCTTGTGGAATAGTCGTAAGCCTAGCTGCTCGAACGGGATCGTTGAAGGCAGAACCAAACCCGAGGTTGTGTTGAGAGTTGATGTAGAAATGTCCACTGATTTTAAACAGTTGTGCAGTTGTAACATCTTGACCGAAATCTGTGAGAAAAGGTAATTATTCATTTTTACTTACGATGAGATGTCAGTGTAGGGCTTCTTCTGACTTCATTTTTTTATTTGGCATTAGAGTGCCAATATCTGTACTTTAATTTCTATTGAATCAAACCAAGATGAGATGAAGTGTCATAAATTCGCCACAAAAGAGACTAAAGACTCCTAACAAGAAGCAATTTACAACAATTGCTTCCACAGATATGTACTCCTAGTGAGAAAATGTTTTTATGCCTTTGGATAACTCCTGGTCAAAAAGACACATTGTTTTCTACAACCACGAATTGAAGATCTGTAAAACGTTGGTTGGTAACAGCCATCAAAATAGTCAAAGCCTCCTGAAAAGTAGAGATATCGATGGTTTGAAGGGTACTGTTAAAGATCTTTAGTAACTTAAACAGCAGTTGCCTGTTGGCTCTAATTAGTATTTGCATAGGCGTACGGGGGTCAATATTTCAGGGGGATAATATTTGCCCGAATTTATAATTTTGGACCGAGTTGCCTCAATTTTGATACCGCTGTGTCGGTTGCAGAAGGGTATAATTTATATTCTTGGCTGTCTCATTTGCTCGAATGGATCCACTATTTTTGCCCGAATTGGGAAGGTATATGCCCCCTGCCCCCCCCCCCCGCCGCGTACGTTAATAAATGTTCGTATAAAACAAACTCTTGCCAAGTGAATCATGTGAAAAAAATCTTGAATATTCTAACAAAATTATGTTATGATTAAATTAGATGTTATGATTTAAATCAGAAAGAAAATGTTCAGTAAACGGTTTGTGAAATTTAAGATGTTCTCGAAAATGTTATAGATGTTGATAAAGTTTAATGATCAAGAGTTACGTGATGTATTTCATCACATTGAGAGTTACTGGTATCATAGACTCCAAAAGGGAAAGTTATCCATTGAATCTTTGTTACCGCGTATTTTGTAATTTTTGGAAAAAAGTCTTATTAGTATCGCCTCCTAAAAGGGTAGTTGAGAGCAACATGTCAAACAATTATTTTAAAAATTTTACATGAGCATGGAAATATACTTGACATGACCATGGAAACTTCAGTTAGTAGGGAATTTTCTTCGTCTGTTTTGCTGTTTCAACGATTACATAGCCAAAATAATTCTTTTAAAGACTTTTATTTCTAGACTTCGAACAGCAAGAAGCCATACAGGATATTGAACTTCCTGAGTATGCAATCAGTAATAAGATAGTATAAACATATTATCCCATTTTTACTCTGGTTTTGACAACGTTAGTAGCCAGCAAACGACGATTTACATTCCTAAGGTGTTTATTCTTTAAACATTTTCTTCGGTAAGCGGACTACCGATTTCGTCATTCTAGCTATAATATGGTATCAGCTTGGACGTTCTTTGTGTATTAGCTTCGGGAAAAGAAAGCTTACACTGACGCTGTTCTGAGCTGATATTTCTATTAGCTGCCTGGGGTAGCTTTACAAAGAACAACCAATCACAATTTCTAGCGGATATTTCCAATACAGCTACAATAAAAACCTGCACGCCTAAGCTTGGGCAAATTGAACCACCACTTACTTCGTATCTAGCAGATATTGTCAGCAGCTGCATAGAGGACATTTGTAGTAGAAGACTGTCATGAGTACAAATTATGACACCCTCGGAACATAACCGACGAATTTTTTCTTTTATGTTTTCAATGTTTTCTGTTTGTTCCAAGATACAGAGTATTGCAAACTTGTCACCACCTTCTATTTCTGCCAAGTAATGGTTGATGTTTTTAGCACAATCAGAGTTGAGACCGCAAGAAAATAGATAAAAATACTGAACATCTACTGGATGAAGATTTCGGAGAAACTCTTTCAAATCAAGCGAAGGATTCTTTTGAATGTAGTCTCTTAGATAATGGGCAGCATACCATTCGCAGAAAATTGTATGATAAAATCTCACGTCCTGTCTACATTGCACATCATCTGAGTTAGCTGCAAGAGGTTCATCAGTGATATTGAGGACCTCTTCTTCTACTAGAATTCCCATACCTTTGTACAGATCATAAAATTTCTGATCTATTTTATTACACAGTTCTTCTCTTCTCCACACCATTCTCTTTCTTTTTTCATTCAAGGCATTAAAAGCTACAACACTAAGATCAACGTCACTTTTTTCCAGCAATTTATAGTTCCAAATATCCACATCCTTAGTTTCATTTCTCATGAGATGGTAAAGGCACGATATCATATGACGAAAAAATTTTGTTGCCGACTTTAAATTTTTTATATAATCATTTTTATACGTAATATGGGCAAAAAGAACAAAAAGGAGGGGAACTTGACAGAGGTCGCTCAAGATGATGTTTTCGTTAAGATATCCTTCAATTTCTCCTAATATTTGTTCATTGTCATCCACTGCCTTGCGTATGTAATGTTTACGGGTGGTATTAGTAAAACCAGTTAACTTTAGTCTTGTTGTTGATGGTGAATAAGTCTGCAGTAGACACGATGGCCTGGTTGTTAGAAGTACTATAAAATCCGGAAACATTCTTCTGGTTATAATCTTTATGAAGTCAGAATCTCTGCTGTCTTGGTCCGGGTACTCGTCAAATCCATCAAGTATAATAACAACTGTTTTACTTTTAAGCAAAATATTTTTTATATCATGTTCCATCAGAAGTGAACCTTTCGGTAGAAGAAACTCTTGTATAGCTCTACAAAATGAAGAAACGCCCCCTAGCTGCCTTAGCCGTAGAAGAATTAATATATCTACGTCTTTTAAAGGAGAATCATGAATGGAGTTACACCAGTCATAAACATACTGGAGAGTTACTGTTGATTTTCCATATCCAGGCTCGCCTTCCAAAATAATTCTGTCTGATTTTATCCTGGGATCACTAAACACATTGTGATGGGTGTCTATACTGGTCCATTCTCCGGTTGAATCTTCGAATGTAATGCATTGGTCAACAAATACGTTGTTCACACAGTACATCTTGCCTCTAATGCAAGGGATTGGTTTAACTGCATTGTAGAGGTCCTTGTATCTATCTTTGAGTTGTTTCAGAAATTCGTCTCTTTTCCCTGTAATAAGATGAAAGGTACCGTAACTTTTTACAGTAGCTCCGACGGCTTGTGTATCGTTAGTCCTATTATTTACTCTAATTTCAGTATAACCTTCTATTATTATGCATTTAATATATATATATATATATATATATATATATATATATATATATATATGTGTATATATATATATTTATATATATATATATATAGGTAGGTCGAGGTTGGTAGATCGAAATTAGAATGTAGGTCGAAAGTGTAAATAGTAATAAATTCGATCTTGAATTTTATAACAATCCTAAGATAGAGCATAGCCTTTATCACAGAAGAAACCAGAAGGAAAATTGAGCCACGCGGGTTTTCTTCTGGTTTCTTCTTTCATTCTTCCCTTGTTCAAAAGGCTATGCCAGTACTTGGGTTGATTTTCATTCAGATCGAATCAGTTACTAACTCTTCGACCTACATTTACAGTCGATATTACCACGTTCGACCTATGTAATTTACCCGTTTCGGGATTTTCACACATTGTGTGGTAACAAGGAGGGAAAATTGCAGCGTGCACTATTTGTACCTTGGTTCGAACGAAAAATCACGTTAGTCACGGTGGTGCAGTGGTCAAGGCAGTCGCCCGGAAAGCGACCGTCCTGGGTTCAAACCTGCGTGGCACAATTTTCTTCTGGTTTCTTCTTTCATTCTTCCCTTGTTCAAAAGGCTATGCCAGTAACTTGGGTTGATTTTCATTCAGGTCGAATCAGTTACTAACTCTTCGACCTATACATATATATATATATATATATATATATATATATATATATATGTATATATATATATACATATATATATATATATATATATATTATATATATATATATATATATATATATATATATATATATATATATATATATGAGTCAATCCACGCTATATTAAACAGTCGCACAGAGACCGTAGGCCGTTTTTCCTCTAACATAGGCACTTGCCTTGTACTGAAAGAGGATATATATTTGTGAATGGAAAACTTAACCTCAAGCAGGATTCGAACCAGCGACTCCCGCATACAAGGCGGATGCTCTGACCACTGAGCCGACTGCAGTGGCCAAGTGGTTAGAGCATCCGACTTGCAGCCGGAAGGTCTAGGGTTCAAATCCTGGCCGGGTCATACCAAAGACTTTAAAAATGGAACCTACTGCCTTTGTGCTTGGTGTTCAGCATAAGCAATGGAGTAGGGAAAACAAGCCAGTGAGCCACAACTGGAAAGAGGCCGTGGTCGTCCGACTTGAACCAATTGGTTGGAAACTGGGACGTTAAACCTCATCTAACTAACTAACTAACTAACTGACCACTGAGCCATTGAGGCCTATGTGGTAGAACGCTGTCAACTGAGCTTAAATACTGTTGGGTTAAGTTTTCCATTGTTACGTCAAAGGAACGGGAGGTCACTCTACCTACCTACCTACCTACCTACCTACATATATATATATATATATATATATATATATATATAATATATATATATATATATATATATATATATATATATATATATATATATATATATATTTTCATAACAGGCATTTACCTTTGGAACAACACTTACCAACAAAAGGAGCCTCAATCATTCTCGCCCTCTGAAATAAACCGTAAATATTCAACTGTGAAGAATGCATGCAGTGATATCAATACAATAATCACACAAACAGTTGATGACGAGTATAATTTTGCAGTGAGGGGAAATTTATTGTCTTTTGTATCGTACGTATTGCACATGGAATCATGACTATGATGGTGAAAAGTATTTAATCCTTGGGAAGATAAGTTCTGATGAAAACGTATACATATTTACGAAGCCAACCTATGACGGCAAGTACTGTCCATTGCATTTCACATCGATAACTTTCAGAGGTGTAAGTTACTCTTAGAACTAAGTTCTCACCTCTTCGGGGTCTCTAGTGACTTCAATGGATTGGAATTTTTTCTCTGTTGAAGACAGACATGATACTCGATTAAAAGTTATTTAAAGGTGAAAGATGAAACACAAATTTTGCGGTTAATAATTTCTTGGAATAGCTAAAAAGTAGAAAGGCTACTAGAGAAATATGAATACATGTTTGGACATGCACTTTTCACCCCATCTTAGACCTTTAAAGTCATCGATGCACATTCACAAAATTTTATCTTCCGATTGGCCCACGCATCCACAGAACTTCATATCCATCTGACTTAGTGTTTTAAGTGTTTATGAGGCAGGCTTTCGAAATTTGCCTATTTTGAACAATTGACGGCACTAAAAACCATTTCCGAGCACTTGTAATATTTCTTCTCGTATTTCCAGCGAACCGTGTGGTTAAATCACCATTTTGATGTTTTACCAAAAAAAAAAAAAAAAAAACTATGCAACACGCGCCAAGTGTGTGTTTCGTGTATGTGGGTATTTGTGACGCTTAGTTTGTAAACACGATATTTCAAGAGAGCAGTGATGGATGGGAACTTTTCAATCTTTGCACACAGAAATGTCATACTGAAAGGAAATTCCTAATGTTTTTGGTAGAGAGTAAAGGTTATTTAAGATCTCTTGAGGCCAAAAGTCGAAACTTTGTACATACGATTTTTCAAGATATAAATGATAGATACTTTTAATATTTAGTGATAGGTTGTCATATTCACGAGAGTAACCTTCTTGTTTTGGTCGCGGTCAAAAGTTCATCTGAGGTCATCAGAAGTGAAAGTACGAAAACCTTGTAAATTGCCGTAAACACGATACCTCAGGAAGGCTAAATGTAGCAATTTCATGTTTAGAATGTGAGTGTCATATATTGAGTGCGAAAGCCGTACATCTTTTGGTGTCGGTCAGACGTCATATAAGGTCACCAGAGGGCAAACAGTGAAAACCTCGTAAACGCATTATCTTATAAATTTCAAACATTATTTACCCCATAGTTAGCATGTGGATGCTCCACATTAATTTCGACAAGCCGCTTATTTTTCACAAAGGGTTATCTTCAGGCGCGGATCCAGGTAGCGCATCCGGCGCACGCCCCCCCCCCTTTTCGATGACCAACGATTTAAATACTCCGCAAAAATGAGCAAATAGATATGGAAAATATGCTTCCCAGATGCTGGGGAATCGCATCTAAGCACATCTAGAATTCAAATTTTCCTTTCTCAAAATCCTGGATCCGCACCTGATCTTATAGGTCATTTAATGTCACATTCAAACTCAAAAGTCAAATTGTGAATAAATCATAACATTACTTTCAAAAAAGGCGTACATCGAGCGACCTAATGCTTGACATGCAGATACCCTACACTGAATGAAAGATCGGTGTCGTTTTTGGTGAGGATGAAAGATTATGTTAAGTCGTAGGAGGTTAAACTGGGAAAAGTTCATACACATGATAGTCTGAGAATTCAAATTTTAGGGACCTCTCAATCAGCATGTGGATGTTCCACATTGAGGACTCGAAGTATAGTGATTCTGGTTGAAGCCAAAAGTCATTTGAGGTCACTTGAGGTGAAATTAAAAAATCTTTTACATTACAACTCAAGAATGATAGCTTTTAGAGATCTCATTCTTTGCATGTAGATGCTCCACACTAAGTTAAAAATTCTTTAGTGTTTGGTGAAAGTCAAAGGTCATTTGAAGTTATCAGAATTCAAACTTTAAATCTTGTAAGTACAGTTTGTTTATCCTATGCACTGTTACCAGTACATGTCAAGGTCTTTTATCCTCCTGACGTCCAGCACTGCGCGGCTTTACCAGGCACACCCCCTGAAAGAGTTTGACATATCTGCACTGGTTTCTTTCAGCAAGAAATCATAGCAAAATGTTCTGGTCAACTTAAGGATGCTTACGGATTTATGGTGAGGTAACGGCAGTGTCTCCAAATTACAAATGACTCTGGCATAAAGTTGACCTCTGGGTTTCGATCCATAACAACCAAAAAGCACAATGCTTAAATTTGTATCACCAATGCTGACATATCTGGGGCTTAAGTGGCTTTTCCCCAAAATGGCTTAAAACAAAACTTCCTGTATCAAATCCCAGTTGAACAGGATTGCTCAATCTTATTGGGTTCAATGGGTATCAACTCGTTTTATCCAAATTCCGTATTAAACCACCTTGGATAAACTTGGAATGGGTTGCATAGTCTCCGACTAAAATCCTGGACGAAATTATCTGGGACAAATCCCTGCTCTCTTCCTCAATGTTGGCTTTGAAGGTGAATAAGAGTTGGCGCAGAAGAAAATAGCGCGCCCTTCGTTTTCTCAACATTGAGTAAGGGGTGGAGGGGAAGACATATTGAAAATATGTGACAAGTCCGAAAATGTCCCAATAATTTTTTCCAGGATTGTAGGCATTGCTATTGTTCAGCAAAGGTTGAACAGCTGGGTTTTGTCCAAAATCCGTATTGGAAGAACTGCATTTTATTGGGTTCAGCTAGGTTTCCGTTATAACTAAGATTCAGTTGAATCCAGTTGGAGCTAGTGTCACATTGTCTTGGCATACTTTCAGGTTTGTCTGTATCTAGTTCTTAAAGACAGAGACAATAAGGAAGAGACAACGTGGTATGCGGCGTGGTATGAAGTGTAAATACCTGTTGCGCTAACAAGTGCTTTGCGAATACAGTAGCACGATGTTACTTTGTCCAAAAACTTGAACAGTGTTTTATGTATGCCGGAAGTAAGGGGAAGCAATATTCAGGCCGAGGCAAGCCCCGTTATATGACGGGGCAACTCGGGGTAACGTTCCAAGAGTTTTTGTTTTTGTTCCCACTCAATCTTTTCTCTCACGATTTAAGTATTGCTCTAACCTTGTTTCGGTGTTCCGTTAGACAAACGTAAATAGAAAGGACTACCTAGATTTGTCACCTAAAAGGCGGTCAATTGATGTGAATACATAAAGGAAAAATGGAACATTAATTTTGACTTAATTTGAACATTCTTATATCTTCGTTTGGATTTTAATTTATGTTGCGGAATCGTCGCCGAATATACGTTCTCTAAATTTATCGCTTCCAAAAAAAGACAAAAGGAACTTATGAGTTAGCGAAAGTCTTAAATCAAGTAGGCCTAGAACATTTTATGAGGAAAAAATTGAGGAACATTCATTTATGAATTTAAGATTGAATAGGTATAGCCTATTTGTGTTCGGCATATGTGTAGGTGTAAGCGAGCCTTGTGGTGAGTTATATGTGACGGAGTTCTGGGCTCTTTTTTGATAATGTTAGTCCTAATTGAGGTAATTATTCACTGAATTTGAACTTGATCGGACTAACGGTTTAGGAGTTCTTTGCAGAACACTACCTTAGGTATAAGGCCATCGACCTTCGACCCACATTTGACCTTCAACCTTGATTCCAAGCACCCAAAAGAATCTCACATTGATGAATAATTCTGGGTTGTTTGACATTTGACCTCTGAACTTTAGGTGATCAAGTCACAATTAGTGCGTTCAACTGAATTCACTATCTTCATCTCCCTAAACTGCACAAAGATGACTTAAATGAAATCTGCAACACTTTTTACTGTCTCTTTCACACACTCCCATGGGCAAACAGTGGCGTTCACACATAACTTCACGTTTATGTTGTGAAATGAACAAAATACTTCATCTCTTTACATATAACATGGAAATATAGACGACCATAAAAATTAAGCAACATCATATTGAATTCAGGATGGATTTGCGTAACCGTTCCAAAAATGAGCCATTCCTTGTTTGTTTAAACGCCACCAAAGAACTTTCACAGGCATACATTCCTTCTACTTTATACAGCTTGCATGACCAGATGGTTGATTTGTTTGAAAGAACGTGCACTCTTGACCCAATAGTGAATATGAATTGCAAAGACCTCCTTTGAAAAATACCTTGTTTTCAGAAACAAACAATGTTACTGGACGGTCGTAACTCTACAGGTGGCTTTGTTTCTGAACGATTTATTTAGAACTCTTTCCATATTCGCCATTATTAAGACTTAAACATCCTTCCTATGGTTCACTTTCTTAATTATTCCCTAAGTCTATTGATCCCTTTGCAATTTTAATGTCCTGCCATGCTTCCAAAGCTCGCTTTCTCCATCAACGCTTGTCAGTTCAAACCATTATTAGTTCAAAGATTCAATTGTTTTCAATTTGTTGATATGTTTTGCATGTCCTCAGCTTTCTTGATTGTACCGTAAACCTGACGGGGAAAACTTTTTGCCTTCATGAAACCACAAATTTGTTTCATCAAACCCATCTTAAAAATGATAAATACCAGGCGCAAGGGTAGGAAATAACAACAGATGTTAAGTACTAAAACACAATGATGTTAAGTACTAAAACACAAATGAATAATCTGCCTCTTATTCCTAATCATTATCTGCAATTTTCAAATTTATCAATACATAGGTAGTTTTCGTTGTCAATTGAATCTGTATGTTTCTCTCACGACAGACTGTGCTTTGTGCATTATCGTTTGTTTTCAACACACCAACATAAAACTAAAGTGTACTTAAAGCCTAAACTTTCACAAATATATGTGACAAACTTTAAATAATGGACCTCACTGATCAAACGTCTATCTTCGTAGCCTACATAGTTGTTGAGATCTAAAATGTTGAAGTTTAATCACCTGAGTTGAAATATTAGATTGAGCAAAGTCCATGATGTCCTTTTTACACAACTGACATTTAATTTCCTTGTTTCCTCTGAAATAATTATTTATGACCTAGAAGAGTTACATTTTTTCTTGCAAATATGTAGTGAGGAGAGGGCTTGCACAATCATCTCACCCAATAGCAGTAACAAAGAAATCACATTCTAATTAAATGAGCATATTAAGGAAAAGAACAAAAGGAAGACTGTAACTTAGTAATAAGAGAATGACATCACAGATGATTGCGCAATCTGTCATTTTCAATAAAGTTGATAAATTTCATTTATATGTAAGCAGATGTGTGACCCGTGAAGATCAAATCTGGACCAATGGGAGAAATTTTTCAATATTAGAAACACATATCATTGACACTGTGACCATAGGTCCACTTTACTATCAAAAATATGTTAAGCACTTTGCTTTTCTCTGCAACACTAATGGAAACCAACACAGAGACTGCTCACCAACGAGCGCCCATGGTCACAGGTATTCCTTTCACTACTCTGCCTGGTTAAAGTTTTGCAATAAAAATATCGTGAAATTCTCTAAAAGTATAGGCTAGCTACTTACTTAAACATATTACCATGGTAACTCCACAAATGAAAACCAACAGAACAACAATGAGAAGAACCCATAATGGAAAACTGGGCGGTGCTGGATGGTGAGTCTGTGCAGTAGTTGGAGGATTTCCTTCATGCAAAAATGTAAAAATCATAAGTATTACGTAGACGTGATGCAGACTGTATAGGGTCTTTATTTGGTTACAGTTGAAGATGTTTACCATAAAATTGGCTATTATTTTATTTGAAATGTTGCAAATGTTAGTACCTTTCTGTTTCTTTCTTTCTTTTTTTGGTTATTGCTTATTTAAAACTTGAGACAAAGACATCCAATGCCAAATCAACGTCACTGTTGTTCAGAATTCTAAAGTACTTTAACTCTTCTTGATCATATTTTTCACATTCACTTGATACCAATAAAAAAGAGGTAAGAGTAAATACTGTCTTAAGCTGTAGGTGTAAATAGATAGCTGTGATTGACGAAAAGCCTTTTTGCGCGATAAATAAGTACTTCAAAGATCAAAGAGACGATGGGCACTTTAAAAGAATCATCTCAACAGGGTGAATCTGAAAATCGTGCCTAATGGTATATTATTTACTGTTAAACTCACAGCTGCTTGACCAATTTATATCTTTCATTAATATCAAAGAAAGAATCAGTACGCAATGTTTCTGCAATTACGCCGTCACAAAAGTGGTGTACCGTCATGGATACTAAACATTTCAATGAAACAAACCTGCAACAAACACTAAACCCATCCTCTTTGCCAAATTTGACATAAGGTCATTTGCGGAGACCACGCTGCACTCTACAGTCAATCGTTTTCGTCGTTTGTCTGACACACGATATTGTACAATTAAGGTCACATCAAATGATTCCCCATTATCTTTGACTATTCGCTTTTGGTTAGAAAACAAGATCAGGTCTGATTCATCTTCAAAGTATGCCCTCCACTGCAATTCAACCTTAGGACGAATTCCTTCAACTGAACACGTAAGGCTTCCGTCATATTCTCTTTGTAGTTCGCAATAATCGTGGTCATTACATCCATCTATAGCAGGATATGCTAGGACTAAAGAAAGCCAAAATGACGATATTAACAAGTTTTCAAGTACACCTTGTTTTATATAGTGTTTTTGTGAACTCAGTTATAAGGTTACATTTCCTACCAGAAATTTTGGATGGAGAATTCGTGCTAAAACGGCTATGTTATGGTAGGGACTGGAACACTGTCATCGTTTGAGCTAAACTGGGGAGAGGGCTCGAGCTTAAATGCATTCTTCATACGGGCCTGAAATTCTGGAGTAAGTAAAAGGACTCGAAATGTATCCTGTTTCCCTCTCGATGGACGTTTCCTCTATGCATAGCCCGCGGCAACATAGCTTAGAACAGGGATAGAAATGCACACCAACTGCGGAACATTGCCGTTCTGACAGACAGGATTGCTGGTTTGCCATCAAGGCTCTCCTCTCGATTTTGGATCAAATAAATTGTAAGCATTTCAGGAAGAACGCCTTGAGAACAGCTTTATTTGGGGTTTAAATCAGAAGCATTCAGTGGTTGCAAACGGAGACGATTTGGAAGTGAGGGGAACATAATGGCTTGGAAATGTCAGAGGGATTAAGTAGTTTCTTCCGAGTTCTGAAATTATTACTGATAAATGGAGTTACAATGAATACATTCACTTGCATTACTTCACTTTCCAGGTGCATACAACATTTTTGTTAATTGTTTCATTTGCCTGGCACCATGAATATGCATCTACAAGCATTTAGCTTGAAAGTTTAACAGGAGACAGGCCCTATCATCAAGCGTATTGGCCATTTAGGCCTAAAAAAATAAATTGTTTGTTTGTCCTCGACCGCCCGCACGTAATTTTTCGTCCGCTCGTATTATTTTTTTAGTTTCATATTTTTTTTTTGCCTTTTGTGTTGTACACAAACCTATATATTTTCCAACGAAACTTTTTTTGTTCCTGACTGAAATACCTTGCACTAAATGGCCCATATATGTTGAATATCCAGTCGAAAGCAGAACAAATACAACACTCGAGGGAAACCATAGGCCTGCTTTTTCCTGGAGTTCCGTGTTACTGACTTCCCCATTTTCAACACTGGCTATGGAGAATACCTACGTACGTAGCTGGTTCGAATATACACAATTGTTCGTTGTACAACTATTTCACAGGGACCGTGACCGCGGAGCCAATTTTGAAATGCGGGGGCTAACCATCAAAGCGGCATAACATTTTCAAGAAAATAAAAGCCTTTTAAAGCGGCCCAAAATGCCCACGGCAGGAAAAGTGCGGGGGCTAAATCCCCCATAACCCCAGTCTCCGCGGTCCCTGTTTCAGTGGCCTGGCAGGTCTGCCTCGAAGCGTACCCGCGGAGATACAGTCCACTCGATCAGCCATTGCACAGACTCAACGCACGTGGCTACTGCTGTTCGTTGGGGGCACAGTGATCAGCGGCGTAGCACGACCCTCGGGGCCCATGGACAAGAGGCAGGGAGGGGCCCAAACCAATGGTATCATAAACCCATTTTCCTATGACCCCTTCAGTCTTCGTGGGGAGGAACGGGGTAACAGCCAGGACTTGCATGCACCAGATCCGGGTTCAATTCCCAATCCCATTCTTGCCTGCCGTTCTTCAAAAGCAGTTGGTTCTGTAGTTGTTGATAGCTTTTTGGTTCATTTCGGGTCTGTGCTGGATGGTTAGACGGTAGGCAGGGTTTTGATTTTTTTAGATTTTTTTTTTGCGCATTTGCAGGTTGGGCCCCCTGAACCCTCGGAGCCCCCGGATATTGTCCACCCGCTTGCAACGCCAGTGACAGTGATGGCTTCATACTACGAAAATAGCAAAAAAAAGTTTCCTTCAATCGACATTGCCACTCCCAGACGTGTTTGGTTGGAACTGATCTGCTCACTGCCAACGTGAGGGACTAAAATGTGGAAACCTTTCATTCACATAGGTGTGCGATCGGAGGGGCTTGCAGCATGTGGGGGAGGGGGATTGTCAGACAAAATTACTATGTTCTTTCTTCATTTCATAATGTTTGATGGAAACTGAATGTTTTATACGCAGGTTTTATTTTTCGGACAAGAGTGGACACACTGCAGTCAAGTTCTTACCTGCGAACTATAGTAACATGCTCTGGTCTGAATATAATGCGCATATTTATGTACGCAGAGGCCAGCATGGCGTGATACACGTGTACTGCAAACATGTGGTAAAAGCTGTGTTTGATTGGTTTTGCAGCCCTGTCCTGGTCAGGGAAAGTGAGGAGCGATACAAGCGCTGTCTTCTCGGCCCTCTGTGGAGTATGGACTTTGAAGGGGTATAAATCACTTGCACATCCCTCTGCCATGTTATTATGTTAACAATAAGCCACTCACAGTTCATCCTGTAAACACATGTCCACATGTTTCATTGTCTTGTGCTCTGCTGGGAAGGTTAAAAAAAATTATAAAAAAAAACCGCCCGCCTGACGGCCCTTTTTGGCAGGTCTCGAGGACAAACAATATTTTTTTTTTGCCTTATCAGATGTAAATCACTTCTGACCATTCCATCCTGGAATTTGACAGAGGGAAAACTGCATAATAATAAAGGATTCCATAAAAATGTCCGTTTGTGTAATTATCACGATATTCAGATTTCAAGAAAAAATATTTGTTTTAAAAATTTTGCTGGAGAAGGCCTCACATCCCACCAATAGCAACAGAAGGACCAGCTTAAAACTTTCCTTTCACTTTTACCTCGATGTACATTTTCATTGCTGCTTTTAAACAACATATGCTGAGAAAAGTTGCACCTTTTCAACACATTGAATACGTTTTGCAATAAACGATAAGTTAAAATGTTTCTTACATGTATTAAAAGTGCTATTTTGCTCCACTGTGCGCATATCCATCGTAGTCAGGCTATGTATCTCATTATTAATACTTCCTCTAGACAGCTGAAGTAGCATAAGACTTTCAAAATTTCATGGAATCCTTCCCATCATTCCAACAAGACAAACTCCCCGCATAATCAAAACAAAGGATTTCTAGTTACTACTGTAATAAAATTGTTAAAAGTAGCGTGTTTTTGTGTAACCTCTTTAGTGCCCACCTAGTGCTATCGTTAGCCTGTTTCATTCTTGAACCTACAATTTCGGTAATACCCTAAAGGCTCCGATGATAAATCCCAAGTTCCCCATGAGTAGTTGCCGAGGGCCCTAAGGTAGTCCACTGGAACACACGCTCTTGGAGGCTCCAACCTCCTTTCCCAAATTCCTAAATTTCTACATTAAATCCCGCTATATCGAATCCTCCAACTTTCCAAAATGTTCTGACGCCACTGTTAAGAATCAAAGCTGCACATGGGTAACGCCATGTTTGTGCTTCGCCATCAAAATTAATCCCCCACCGAGTTCGAACTACCTTTGTCCCTGCACCTTTTTAACGATGTGTTAGGTAAGATCTTTTATGTGTGTGCTTGTGTTAGTAAATACTTTCATTCGATTTTTTAAGACACTTGGCGAAAAAGTGTTTAATGAGCTAAAAAGGTTGCAGACGATATTTTTCTACCTGTATGGGATAAACTATGTCATTTACGGACTCATATGCATTACCAATCAGTCATTTGAAATTTGACCTATGACATACCTGCAACTACAACGTTATATACTCTTACTCCGTCACTCATTCCATCTCCGTAGAAACAAGCATACTTCCCTTCGTGTTGTACATCGATTGAAGGGAAAACTAAAGAGACATTACGTTCCAGAATAATATCGTCGGCAAATACTTCAATAAACCCTTGTCCAAAGCTGACAGAATACAATAGAAGTTCATAATCTATGTAACTAGGTGGAATGGCTCTTTTCCATACTATGAAAGCGTACCCCTTTTTGGTACATTGTAAATCCATTCGTTCATAGCGTTGAATGGTGATGGATGTTGTCTGATCTGGAAGTGTCTGAACAAGGCTATTTTGTACCAAGGCAATAGATTCAGTGTTATCAAGCAATCCGGGTACACTAGTAGATGCTTTACAAACGAGAAGCAGCAAAAGGGGTGAGAGGTGAAAAGTTTTACTGGTGATAACTGTCGATGTGAATCCGTCTCCGTCAGAGGTAATTACTAATTCTCTGGATATGTTTTTATCACCCTCTACAGTTCTTGCTATGATATCCAGGAGGACCTTTGGCCGAGCACCACGAACAGAGCATTCCATATCAGCTTCATTAGCTACAGTAAAACACTTGTTACTGACATTACCACACTGGGTAATGACAGGAAACGGCACTTCTGGTTTAACTGTTTAAAGTATCAAAACGGAAAATAAAAGACCTTAAATTGCAAGTTGTATTGTAAAAAACGTTACATTGAATTGATTTACCGTGATAATTAAAATTGTATAAGTCATTTTTGCACTGCAAAGAACATTCTTTCATAGGCAAAATTTAAGGAATCAGTCTTAGAATTCGTAGTACGTCTAAAAGTAACAAAGATACAATAGACTTATGTAGCGCCTTACATACAACAATTACAAACGCTTAACAAAAAGTGAGTTTGTAAACAAGTAAATTTAAAGACTTTTTGTCAAGATTTTACCTGTTTCAATTCGAATGTGACAGGGCAGGCTATTCGATACTGAGTCTGGGTAAAAGATCTTATACTACTTACGGAAGTTAAGAATTTCTTCATCATTCGCTTGTGAGTTGTAAGCAGACAGTAATAGCAATGCTTAATGAAATTTAATTAAAACGAAGACATTTCGTTTCTTTTCAAACGTTTTAAAAACAGACAAACGGAAGGCAACGAAATATTACAATATTTATTTCAGCAACACTTTAATAAGCTCACCTATTACAATGACCCGGACCTCGATAACATACTGCTCTTTTTTCGATGGTAGGTACGCAACAGTAAACACGTCTTCGTACTTGAGCACCACTTCATTTACGATAAGTGAGCCATTTGGGTGCACGTCGAACTCCCCCGATTCATATCCGGGACCAGTTTTAAGCTTGTTCTGATATTTAACTGTCGGAAGATGATTTCCACGGTCTATTGATGTGTACCACCATACAGCAAAAAAATTTTCTTGAAATGGACAAATTATAATGCCCGTCTTTCCTAGCTCAAGGTACTGGGGAGAGTTGCAGATAGTCTGTGTTTGCGTAACTAGGATAGATAAGAGAATATTACAGTGATTCTCTACTTACTGCTTCGTTATTGATAATATGTATGAAATACTATTAAACTTCTAAAGTTTCCATGAAAGATCTACGTATCTTGCTTACCACCGAACTGCATCTCAGTGAACAGCATAACAAGACAAAGGACCACTCCCTCCATTCAAGATAGACTTAGTTGAATCCCTTAACTAGGAAAAGGAATGATCCACAGATGGGATGACCACATTCATTACGTTTCCTGGAATGTGAAAAATTAAAATCAGAAGGATTAGAGAGAGCGTGTTATTTAAGAGGTTATTTTGGAAGACTGTTAACCACGAAACGTCCTATTACACATCAGATTTATGTTTTAACCTTTTTTTAATTTGTATTAGTGAATTTAATAACTTTAATTTGAAGCATGTTTTAAATCGATCTAGAAGAATATATTCAATAGACACCTAATTATTAAATGACAGGTTTAAAGTTTCAATTTTTTTTACGTTTCGCTAATTAATATGCAAATTAATGCGATGAAGTCATATCTTATTTTTTCTTTGTCATATTTTTTGTAACTATTTTATTTATTTATTCTTTTGCTGAGGGAAGGAAGGTTGTATGATAATTGTGTTTTCTCTAATCGTGTTTTATTTAATATCCTATCTTTATTGATACCACATTTGTCCTAATTGGATCATTTTGGCTGAGATGTTGCCAATTATATCTCTCAATAGATCTCAGGGTAATTTTCTCCCGACTGAAAACACTAAACAGATATTCGCATGAACTTTGACCCTGCACTTTCAGCAGTAAAAACTGATACCCAACACAGCTAACTATCACTATAATTATGAACCTTCAGCTTCACTGTTCACACTTACAGGAGAATACCAGTTCATGCCTCACATGCTACATCATGACGCCTCTGAGAGGCTACCGCTGTGTTGACTATGCTAATAATTTTAGTATTAGCATTATACGCATGGGTAGTTTCGTACACAAGTATTAGGCGATTTGCATTAAAGCAAAAGCTAAAAACTTGTCGCAAGGCACAACGATTTGAGAGCAATATGCCAGAATGAAAATCATGAGCAGCAAATTCTGTGTAAAGGTTTGCCAGGAAGGTAAAAAGTATCAGTTTTTCTTTGGGTGGAGGGGTTAGGTGCTATGATTTTTTTAAAATAGGGTCTCTTTTGGAAAGAAATTCCATAAATTTTGACTTTTTAAAGACAGTTTTGGCAATATCTTGGGGACTGAAGTAGCTGCAGCCCTAAGCTTTTCAAAATAACTTTTAGAAATATAAACACATAGGAAAAGGTTATTCTTGGGTAGTTGGGGCATAATTTGCTCCCACGGGAATTGTTTTGTCATTATCACGATTTTGGTCAATATTTTTCAAAACTTGAATAAAAACAAACTTTCCCAGAAATTTTGGAAACTTTTCCTTTAAAGACCACCCACAAAAATAGTGCCAAAGCAAGAAATTTCTGTGCTATATGTTTAGTACTTAAACATTGAGTGAGTACGCATGGTGAAGTTACAAATTTTCGAAATTGTTCACTGCTTTAAAGTAACATGTTATCTTGCCCTCCTTAAAGGAGCTACCTAATGTTTCGTGCAAATGATCGCACAAAGGTCGCAGCTGATTTTTGTAATTCACATTCAATGCACGGAAACACTTGAAGGGAAATGATTTCATCTTTACTAAATGGTGGTATTATATTTCCTTCCGTTAATATCCTATTTGTCTGCATCCTACATTTGAGAACCTTACAGATAGAACAACAGACTTTCGGTCTTAGATCCATGTCACAATTCACCCTTTAAAAGCCGTATATATATATATATATATATATATATATATATATATATATATATATATATATATATATATATATATATATATATATATATATATATATGAGAATGAAGAGGCTGGTAGCAACAATATTCCTCAAACGACTTACAGGATCCGTATGGATTCAATAGACTCAACTTTCAAAATTTCAATAAAAGAGTAAGACACTAAAAAGGAGTCAACTGCTCGTCTAAAAGTTGTTTAAAGCATCTCAACACGGAGCTTTCGTCTTTTATTTCAGACTTTTTCAGCGTATATGATGAAGCAATCATTAAAATCCTTATGTATCTGCATCAGAGATTGAAACAAGTTCGGTCCAAATACCTAAATTCCCTAAAAATTGAGGGATGCGTAACGCCGTATAAAAGGCTTCTGTCCACCCTCTGACAAAATAAAACTTAAAATCCATCCTTATCCAACTTCCTTACAACCACCTGGAAATAGATGTTAAAAGTACAATGCCTAACATACCTAAAAAGTAAAACACTAAATCAAAAAAAAAAAAAGAAAAAGAAAAACAACCGAAGAGCCTAGGTGGCAGAAATTTAACAAAGACCAATTCAAACTAAAAAAAAAACATTAAAAACACTAAAAATTCTAAGAAGATAAGAAACTAATCCTCTCATAAGAATTTAGTCCCAATGGGTGAATAGATTGAAGTTGGGCTAGCCAATATCCTTCTCTTTTAGTTAAAATACTTTCAACTTGACTATTTGTAATTTGCTCAATGACCATAAATTGAATGTCTTGAAGGGCTAGGATTTATCAAACGCTACGCTCTATCAAATCATAGCCTTCAATATTTTATCTCAGCATTTTTCCTGTGGTCAGCGAATTTGAAATTTCCTGCGATAATTGCAAACTTAAGGTGTTGAAGGGAGTGGTCAGGTCTGTTAAAATGTGTGGCAACGGGAAAGCTTTTCAGATTTTTTGAATGCTGAAGCTATGATTTTTAATCTGAGTCTAAACTTAGTCCCGGCCTCACCGACATTAATACCTTCGGGACATTTGCTGCAAATAAGGATATAAGTAACATTTTCAGAGTCACAGTTGAAGCTATATATATTTTTACCATATATATATATATATATATATATATATATATATATATATATATATATATATATATATATATATATATATATATGTATATATATATAGAGAGAGAGAAAAATATTGCTGGTATGCAACTTTACTAAGGATTTTAAAGCTTCCATAGCATTTTGTCCACAATAGAGAATCCACTGCAATGAATATTGGCTTCAATTTCCAGCCGACAATTAATTGAAAGAGCGAGTCGTTAATATCAACAGGCTAACTATTGTTACTTTGCCCAAGGCAGCCAGTATGGCAGACTTTGTGAATCGGAGGGCCAATTTTGTTCCAAAGATCTGTAGCAGTGCTTTACTAAAGAATTTATATCTCATTTCTATTTTCATGACTGTAGGAAACTGTAAGTCCATTGGGAGTTCCTCGGATTTTCAAACAGTTAATTTCATTAGTTACTTTCATAATGTTTGTATCAGCGAATTGGTGATACTACCGTGCACGAATGACACAGGAGATGGATACCTGTGGAAACACGGTACAGATGTATTAAACGTTTTCACTTCTGTTGTTGACGAGCGACTTCAAAAAAACTTGGTCCTTTTTGGAAATTATTCCCTAAACGTAATCGCCGAATCGCTGGCTCAAGAAGGCACTTACTCATGCCTAAAGAATACAACTGTTTTGGTTAAACACAACTTGGAAATACACGGTTTGTATAAAACACCAAAATATTTTACCACGACCATTTGGGTACTTCGGATTGAATCATTTGCTTTAAGGGCCTAAGTGTAATTTGTATCACCATAAGCTTTCATTAGTAATATGTAAAAGCAACTCAAAGATAAGGCGTTAGACTACATGTTTTGTATTCTTTTGAGCGTATTTGCAAGGAAGTCTTGTATGAAAGTTGCAGTCTGTGATCCAAATTACTTTTCAATATATTAGCACTTCATTCTGCATTGAATATGCTCATCAACGTTTGGTACAATTCTAATGAACAATTCGTTAATTTGTTATTTTTCCAGTCAGTACGACTAAGAATAGGACTAGAACTATGATGCCCTGGATATGTATATCTTATCTTATGAAGAGTTACATTTAAAAAGGATGCGTTTAAGGCATGTCCTCTACAGAAAAGAATGTTTGCTTTTAAAGAACAAAAATGCTATACTTCCGGAACAATTATTTTCTGATCGACTTCCGTTCTGCAAAAATTCAATTTCGAAATGTCTCACAAAATTTATCTTTACCTGAATGTATATTTTATGGTTAAAGATCTTTACAGCACATCGACACATGTAACTAGTAGAAATGTGCATGTCTTTGAAATTGTCCTCACAGTAGGATAAAAGTTACATTAGGACCTTTGCAATAACACATGGAATACATTTGCTTAAAATCTAACAAAAAATAACGAAAAGGAAAAGAGAATTTAAATACCTCAAAATCCACTTCTCGAAAAAATTCTACTTACACTGACAGAAAGCAAGGTAAGAGTGGCTAAATGTAAACAAGCCATTCTCTTGTGTTTTATACTATTAATCTATCTTAGTTACTTAGGTTGAAAACGATTTTTTTGAAAACCCACATCATGGATATCAAATATTAAACAATTCCCGTATCTTCTTTAGTGCATAATATCTCTCAACAAGGTATTGGATGGCTTATAATTATGTTACTGCAACCGAATCAAGAAGTTTATATATTCCTTGTAACGTACATAACGTTGAAAAAGGAACAAAACTTCTTAGCTGGACGAAGCACTTTTTTAAAACTGGCAACTTAAAAATATGTCCTGAAACTTAAAATTCAATAAGACATACTGCAAAACATTTTACGTTTCTTATAAAGATAGTATGTAGAAATCACTTTTTATTACAAACATGTCATACAAAATAAAATAAAATAAAATCTACTGTTAAGTAAAAAGCTTACGTTTCACATCTTTCAGAACGAAGATTAATTCGTAGTTTCGTAAAACAATTTGTACAAGAAGAAGCAGTTAAGTACATTAAAAGTTTTTCCAATGCAATAACTAAACATCAAGAAAGTTTAAGACAATTTACCTTTAATTTACAGATAAAATGCTCAATATTTTTTGTAGATTCTTTAAAGTTTGTATCGGAGTTTTTGTGAAAAAGTGCAAAATTGTTTTAGAATTTCTTTGATAATATGTAAAACAAATTTTATCATTTTTTATTTAAAATATTCTAATTAATATCTAAGGAATTTCTCGACAATCAATTAATATCTATAAAAAATCTCTAAAAATATCCCTTATAAAGTACATCTCTGAAACTTTTGAGATCTACGTAATTCCATACAAACACCTAAAAATGTTGTAGTTAAAATATTCTTACAAATTCTTTAAAGAAATTGTAAAAGTTTTTTTAGATATATCTTTGAGATTTTCTGAAAATACTTACAGAAATATTTAAATATGTGTTAATGCAATTTACTTGGTGAATCCATTGATTCATAAAGCAGTGATATAAAAATGATATAAGACTCAAAAAAAATTGTTATAAAGTAAGAGGATTTATTCCTAGAGAAATCAACCGGTTTCTCTTTTTTTTTTCTTTTTTAAGATATGCTTGTATGGGATACCTTCAATGTTTCCTATTTTTTCGTGATATCCAAGCTTGTCATCGAAAGTTTATGTCTTATCAAACGTTATCATGTATATATGTAATACTATAAAATAACCACTGGACATTGTTCAGCCTTGAATGTGCAGATATCACGAGCTGCTAAAGTCGCAAATACTTTAAGAAATATTAGCTAGTTCACTCATGTAAAATACTGGAAGTGGGGTGATAAATTTTGCCCTTCAGTCCCAGAAATTTTATCACCAAAGAATGAAACTTTGTCTTTTAACATACAGTAACGAGGGTTACAAAGGCGGTTTCCCATATTTTCGGTGACAGTTTAAGTAGTCATACATTTTTGTTGAGTACTGGACATTGTTCTGTCAAAGCGGTTTCCCTGAGCCAGACTCATAAATTACGGCGTTCTCGAAGGGGAAAAAGACCAGATGAATAGGAAACAGTCGCTGTTTTGATGAATGAAGCTGCAAATGTTATTTGGCGTGTTAACCAGAACAATAATGCAAAACGCTGGAAGGGGTGATAAATATTGCATAACAATCAAAGAGAGTTTTCTTCTTCATCAATGAAAGTTAACTTTCTCATCAAAGGATGGAACATGTAGTAACGAAAACCAGATTGAACCAGTTAAGGGGATTTGTAAAATTTAAGAGCAATTATAATAATGTTTCACACTGTGTAGCTATTTCACCTATGTTCACTTCGATTTCAGCAATTTTGAATCTAATCATTAGAAATAACATGCTCAGACGTTCGCACAGAATCATCGGTCATTGGATTGGCAATGAAATAGGAAATCGTGGCGATGAAGGCCTAATGTGAAACTGATACCTTATGGTTGACTACAACTGAAGACATTTTTCCAAGACATCTTTCCAAATAAATCTGCTGTTTGTGAATTTGGTCTTGGTACAAATGATTTCTGTGGATAATTTACCTACCATTTCACATAACTATCGTTTAAAAACCCTCTGAAAAGACTCGTAAAGTTGTTAAAAAATTTTCATAAAGATTTCAAGGAGTTCTTCCGTCGATAGATTTGACACCTGAAACTTTTCACTGAAGTAATACGTAGCCCGGGAACTCAATACAATAAGCTCTTTGTTTCACGATACCCACTTCCCAAGCACTGTGTTGTAACTGCCAGTCATAAATGGTTCTAAATTTACGTAATCGGCTCTGACAAAGGGGCGATGTCAAAATGGTTAAGATATAGTTTTACGAATGAGTAATTCTGTGGCTAATTCGCTCTGACAATGAGTGATGTCAAAATGGATCAGAAAAAGATTTACCAATGAGTGATTCTGTGGACAGTTGTTTTGGCAATGAGTGTTTGTTGAGCTACAGTACTGCTAGCACACTGAGAAAAAAAACATGCTTTGAGCAGGAAGTTGTTATTCGGAAGGAGGTTTAACGGAAAGTTTAATTTATGCTAATACGCTACGATCCACTAAATACCGAGGAGGTTATTAATGATAAGCTACTTATTCCGTTGATGGGGAATTCTTTCTTTTATTCGTTCGCCTCAATGTGACATCGATGTGTTAGCAACATCATTCAAGTCTAGTAATCCTACCACAATTGGCTTACTCTGGACAATGCTTTGATGAGTAGGTTTACGCCGCCACCAATATAGAGGCAGGTGCTACAAAACTCGAAACGACTGATTCATTGAAATAAACCAATGAGGTCTGCCCCTTCCTAATGAAAGAACGTCATGCAAATGAGCTGCAGAGGCAGAAGTCTAAATTTTGTCGCAACAATTTGGAAAGTTTCCGGAAGCTTCCTGAAATAACCGGGTATACTATCAGATTCAGATTTTTACATAAACCCTTACTGGTATACTCTGATCCGCGTCCACGAGCGTCCAAAGATGCAATAATTTTTAATTTTCCAGCGACTGGCAATGCTATGGCAGTAGCGACAAACCCCCAGTTTTACTGTTGATGTAGCAGACGACAAATCCCCTTTGTTTGAATTACGTAATCCAGTGTAAGTCTTATAGAAATGCCAAGAAGGATACAAGAGACAGATTGCTGTGTGACCTTGGCGGTGTAAACTTCACTTCAAAGCGATGTATCTCCTTCCAAATAACAACTCCCTGCTTTGAATGAACCAGATTCTTTGTCGCTGGTCACAAACTAGTTGTTCCGCGGTCACAATTTCATTTTGATAAGTGAAGAGTTTTATATAATATTGATACGTATCAATTGTACTAACATGAAGCGCAATTTAATTTTAGTCAACGCAACATTTCCAAAGAGTATATATATATATATATATATATATATATATATATATATATATAGAATATATATATATATATATATATATATATATATATATATTTCTCTAATTCGGCACTTAGGGGGAAAGTTGTTGTTGAAAAGTCGACCTTAAGGGGAAAAAAATTTTCGGGTGAAATATAAGTTTCGCCTTAACGTTTCCACACACTTTTCCTATAGGAATACGTAAACTTACAAGAGCGCCCTCTTAGATTTACAAACTAGACGCCATTACTTCAAAGTTGTCAAATTTACGGACACCTAGCTGTTAACACGAACGGATGACTGGCCATTGAAATAACGTTAATCATATGTTTACACGTTAGGGCGAATTTATTTCTTATGTATTTTATTATCTTTTTTTCGCCCTATGTACAAGCAGATATAACAATTTCCCCTTAAGGTGGGAATTAGCGTTATATATATATATATATATATAACGGATATATATATATATATATATATATATATATATATATATATATATATATATGTTAGGTACTTATTTTGCGTCTGGCAATTTTCCCGCGGAACGCGAAAACATCAAAGAAGGAGGACCGAAGTAGACTGTATCTGTTTTCATTTAAGAATTTGTTTGGGGAAGAAAACGTAGCGAAGACGAATTTTAAAGACTTGCTCTCGATTTCTGTCTCAAATCTGGACAAAATGATATCTTTCGTGGTGCTTTCATGGATGGTCTATTCCATGAAGAAAAAGGATAGACTGATAGAGCAACGAGTTGGTTCAAAACGGAGACGAAATCTTTAATTTTGAAACTAGCCATGAGACAAGTCTGTTACTCTACAAATTTTGAGGTAAAACTTTCACATTCTATCTGTGAACTTTTCTGCAATTTCGTTGTACAATAGGTCCCTTCTGTAGCATCTTGACAGTGAGTGATGTGAGCAGTCATAATTCTCATCTAGTCAAGGTTACCACTCTATGAAAAAGTATCTTATTCAAGAAATCCAGTGTTTAATTAACATTTTACCGATAAAAAGGCGTTTTACTAACATATTGAACTAAGGGACAGGAATTTGGTGCGGGAGGAGACCTACGGAACAGACGGCATGTATGCGAAAATCAAGCCATTTTCTTTGGTCACGCCTTGACTTTGGTCTATGGGATATCTGTTGAGTTGTATAAAAATTTTGGTCGTGACAGGTGGGGAGTGGGGCTTTTGTTATAATTTAGCTAGTATCTTTAGATTAATGGGCTGAAGGTATGTATGCAAAGACGAACCATGTTCTTTGGTCATGCTATGACTTCGGTGTAAGGGATATCTATAAAGTAGTTCCTCTTGGCAAGGTGGGTAAAGAAGCGTTTTTACGAGCGAATAGCGAAGTATAGTAGTCGTGTTTTGGACATTAGGTCCAATATGGTGACATTCTCCTGTCTTGTTATGTCCTGTACTTCTTGTACAATATTGTAATTTTTAGAAGTCGCAGTTAATGCAAGTTAAGTGACAAAAAAATAATTGTTAATATAATTTGAAGAAAATATTTGGTTTAATCTCTTCCGAGTGACTGTCCTAAGTCTAATTTGAAGCTTCATCACCTGTTTATCGTTTTGCAGCTTGCTGCTACAAACAACGTGCTTACTCACCCCCGAGAAGTACTATTTAGATTCAGAACTAAGCAATGGTATGAGGCAACTACTTTTAAAGGATCCAGTGAGTACATAAATTTGTTTATCTTAAAAATGAAGTCAAAGTAAACACAAAATACGATTTTGATTTAGAGTATTTAGTACAAATCTAGGGTTTCCTAACGCGTAGGTTACGTAACCCTACCAGCGACTAGCTTATTGCATATTAATATCAGTGATGGCAATCTACGGAGTGGATGCATTACCGAGAGAGCTTAACTGACTGCTTATACTGTACCATGATTATGATACGGCAAGGCACAGAGCAGATTCTTCTAGTCCGCTTTTTGTGCTGACCACGCAGGAATATTTGTCAGACTGAGGATAGGAAAACCTCAATAGTCAATACCGCTTTTGCCTATGGATGCCTGCATCCATGTCATTGCTGCCGAATCCTCCACAGTACTTAGTAGGCCTATATCGTTCATGGACACCAAAGGCAAAGGGTGATTGCTGAACTGTTGAACGATCCCCAGTCAGCCAGTTAAACACGAAAGTGCTACCTTCGAGTGAGCACTTGCCATCATTAAATACAATAACTAAAAGACAACCCTCCACTAGCATTTATTCATGCACGGTGCTTTACAGAGTTTATATATTAATTAAAGCAAATTGTTCTGTTGATACTGATGGCCCATTGGATAGGGCGTTAGACTTACGCTCGTGAGGTAGGTAGTTCGATCTCCATTGTAGCACAATATTACGGAATTTGTTTTTCCCTTCAGTTTAAGATTCGCGAGTATGAGGCATTCTGGTTGTAAAAATGTGTAGCTTTAATCTCTAGATAAGAGGACAATAGGCATGTATGCGAAGACTAAGCTATGTTCTTTGGTCACGGTATGACTTCGGTCTATGGGGTATCTATTGAATAGTGTAAACGTTTTGTTCCTCGAACAGTAGGGTGGGGATGTTCTTTTTAAAAATATGTAGCTTTTACCTGTAGAGAAGAGAGCCGGAGGCATGTATGCGAAGACCAAGCCATGCTCTTTGGTCACGCTATGACTTCAAGTATGATGTGTCTTATATTGAGTAGTGTAAACTTTTCGGATCGTGAAACATTGGGGTTGAGGCCGGTACTTTTGTTAAAAATAGGCCTATGTAGCCTGTTATCTTTAAATAAGAGTGCCGGAGGCTTGTATGCGAAGACCATCCTATGTTTTTTGGTCACGCCATGACTTCGGTCTATGAAGTGTAAGTAGTGTTAACTTTTCGGTTCGTGGAACATTGGGGCAGGGGCCGGTGCTTTTGTTAAAAATATGTAGCTTTTAGCTTTAGATAAAAAGACCGGGGGCATGTATGCAAAAGCCAGGCCATGTTCTTTGGTCACGCTATGACTTCGGTCTATAAGGTGTCTTTTAAGTGGTGTAAATGTTTCGTTCCTAGAACAGTGGGGGTAGGGGCCGGTGCTTTTGTAAAAAATTCTGTAGCTTTTACCTTTAGATAAGGAGGCCGGAGACATGTATGCGAAGACCAAGCCATGTTCTTTGGTCATGCTTTGACCTCGGCCTATGAGGTGACTATTAGGTTGTGTAAAAATTTTGTTCTTAGAACAGTAGGGTAGGGATGCATTTGTTAAAGATATGTAGCTTTGAAATCTGTAGATAGGAGGGCCGGAGGCATGTATGCGAAGACTATGCCATGCTCTTATGTTACGCTATGATTTCGGTCTATGTGGTGTCTATTATAAAGTAGTGTAAACTTTTCGGTTCGTGGAACATTGGGGACTGGGGCCGGTGCTTTTGTTAAAAATATGCAGCTTTTATCTTTAGATAAGAGAGCTGGAGGCATGTATGCAAAGACCAATCCATGGTTTTTGGTCACGCTATGACTTCGGTCTATAAGGTATCTTTTAAGTCGTATAAATTTTTGGTTTTTAGAACAGTGGAGGGATGCATTTGTTCCAAATATGTAGCTTTAAAATCTTTAGATAAGGGGGCCGGAGGCATGTGTATGGAGACCAAGTCATGTTCTTAGTCAATCTATGACTTCGGTATGAAGTGTCTGTTATTAGGTAGTGTTAACAGTTTGTTCTTAGGTAGGGTAGGGGTGCTTTTGTTAAAAATATGTAGCTTTTATATTTGGAAAAGTTAGTCGGAGGCATGTATGAGACGATCTAGTCATGTTCTTTGGTCACGGTGTGACTTTGGTTTAGCCTATGAGGTCTTTGTAAAAAAAAATCGTGGACCAATTGTGTAGGGTGCTTTTGTTAAAAATATGCAGTATTTTCTTTGGATTTGAGGGCGGGAGGCATGAATGAGAAGACCAAACCATGTTTTTAATCACACTGTGACTTTGTTCTATGGGATATCTGTTATGTAGTGTAAACTCTTTCTTCGTAGCAGGGTGGAAGTAGAAAGTATTTTTGGAAACATGTGTAGCTTTATCTCTACATTAGAGGGCTGAAAGAATCTATTCGAAGATCAAGCCACGTTCGTTGGTCACGCTTTGACATCGTTCTATGGGATATCTAAATAGTGTAGCCGTTTTGGTCATGGCAGGGTAGGGTAGAAGCTACTTTTATAAAAAAAAAATGAGGTATGTAGCTTTCAGCATGCTTGTGTATGGTACAAAATTTAAATTCTGTTGAAGAACTCATTGTTTCGGTCGTGATCAAGTAAATAATGACAACAGCCTTTTTATTACTTGGTTACTGATATGAGTTTGTATGACTGCATACATTTTGCATCAATTCTGTGGATCATTTCTGTTTCTTATTATGTTTTGCATTGCTCTGGTCCTTGATTGCATCACACGCGGGTGGCTGCACCTGGGCCTAGCAATAAAAAGTCACGCACTCGCCACCTACAGCCCGTAAGCCGAAATGAGTATGCCTATCACTCGGGCAAGTATATTTACATCTCAAATATTACCATCTCAATTTATATAAGATTGTACAAACGTGAATATTAAACTAGAGATTGGTAAATAATAATTTTCATTACAATTGCTTTTTCGAGTTAATGGAATGATCCAACTGTATTGCTTAGTCCGGTGCGGATTTAAGAGAGGGCCTCGGGAGCCCTCCCATTTCCGTGCCACAAAAATTAAAGGAAAAAAGAAGGGGAAAACAAAGAATGAAGAAAGACAAATGAAAGAAAAAGAAAAAAATAACAAAAAGTCTGAAGACGTATTCAATACATATATTTCTGCAGAGGATGTGCAGAGCTTCTTTTTGAGATCATTTCTTTAAAAATCCGTTAAGGAGGTTGACGACATTAACAGGGTCACATGCAAGGAACGAAAACAGGTGACTGGCTGAGCAATGATTCTAGCCGACAGATTCATGGACGTGAAACTAATGATATTCACTATAGAAACACAGCTTGCTGCGATAACCTGTGAATTTGTGTTAAAGAATCAAGTTGTACAATTTATAGGGAAAGTGTTGCACTAGATATCCACCCATCGTAAGCCACCCCCTCCCCTCGAAATTTCTGGATCTTCCCCGGTGCTCAGTTTATTAATATATTGGGTTTGGAGGAAATATGTGATCGCAATATTACAAATTTGGGACTGAAAGTTAAAGTGTTGTCCTACTCCACCTGTTAAACAGTGCTTGGTACAGTAGACTCACAGTCTTTGCAAATTAATTCATGTTGGTTCTTCCAGGAGGCTTGTTGTCATCCTATAGAAAATATAGGCCGATGATTATCAATTACCGATTTCGAAACATCCATGTCGCTGATTGAGTGGCTTGCAGAAAATTACGATGTAAGACTGTATAAGGTATACACTACCAATGCAAATTCTTAACGGTGTATATACAATGCTGTGCAGAATTCAGTATGTTCTGTTCTTCTTACGTCAACAAATATTTGAAGTTCAGAAACAGTCTTGCCAAGTGAAAAGTTTGGTGATGCCAATGCTCTCCGTGGTGAATTTACTGTTCAGTAGAATGATTGATTTCCTTGAAGGACTATAGTTTAACTTGACTCTAAACATGTAGAAACCGGAGGACAGGTTGTCATTGTCATTTTTAATTTTCTCAATTGTTACGCATGTCTGATGGAGGGAGAGTGGATACTGAACAAGAACAATCTTCTTAAAAGTATACTGACTTAAAAGTATAGTGACATGCCATTGGGTTCAGAAAATCAGGATTTTGCAACAGCTGATCTCCATACAGCCTACCAATCTTCTTAATAATCTGTTTTACTAGTAACAGCACAATGCAGGCGCAGATCCAAGAGGAGGGGGGCTTTCCCTGCCTCAGCACCCCCTTTTTCGCCCTATCAACAATAACAAATACTCGAAAATTAGTGTAATGTTAATCTAGGAGAATATTCAAGGGGGCTTTCAGCCCCCCCCCCTTTCCGAAATGTCTGGATCCGCGCCTGCAATGTAAAGAAAGACCAAACTAATCACAGGCACAACTGATAGGGTGAAAGATCTGTTAAAGCTCAGCTAAATTTTAAGTCTCCTCTCTATATTCTGGATTTAGTTTCACGGTGCACAAAGTGCTGCGAGTGAGCTTCTAAATCTATTACAGCTACCAATTATGTACGCGTTGTTCACTTTAACAGTGCAAGGTGACTGTGCAATGAAAGTTGCGCTAAAACAATGCATCTAGTGGGGAGTGTGTATGTAGTTTGAAGAGCCTGTTAAAGAGCTCATATACTGGTAACAAGAGATGATGGGATTAGCTCAGTTCAGCGAGCATAACGCCCAATCATTCTGAGATTCGACTTCTCATGAAGGAATACAAAAAGACTTGTAGCGTACTCCTTGAGCTAATTTATAGTGTCATTCAAGCCAAGCAATACTGGTGATACAGGGCAACATGGTTTACAGGCATCAAACAGTAATAAGAGCAAAACGCTGGGTTCTACATATAGTGAAGGAAGGAACAGTGGCGTAGCTAGAAATTCATAACTGGGGGCAGAGCACATTTGGGGGGGGGGCAAAGTGCGAAGCCCAAAGTGGGTGGAGTCCAGGGACCCGCCTTAAGGCCCCTGGTGGGGTCCAGGGGCGAAGCCCCCGGAAGCTCCTGGGTTTTAGTATTTCTGAAGCCTCGGGAAAACTGTTTCGAACGCAAATTTTCCAGTTGAATGCTTTTGAGTTTTAGTATATTTAGACTTGTAAGAAGGATTAGTTTGAGAACAAAGTTAGTATTAACAGTTACTGATGTGCGTCCCTGGATTAAAGGATTGCAAGAGCTGCGATGTGTTTTAAATGTAAGAATGACAGGGGCAAAGTTTTATAGTTTTCCGAGACGACCAGAAATTGGCTTGCTTAATTGATAATCAACTGTAATTGTTTTTTTAAAGAACAAAGAGTACAGATATTCCACTTACAAGCAGCCTTGACTAGCCCGTAACTAGTTTTTGTTAGCTTGTGCTTTCGTCTAGAATTGTCAGTCCTACATAATTGGCTGAGTCTATAATAAACAGAGAAATGTATTTCTCGTTGTAAAACATGCTCCCGGCGTCGACACATAAACCTGATAAAGGTTCTAAATAGAAACCTGCTATAGCCTAAGAGTTTTACTAACCTGTCTAGATCGGGAAGCTTGACAATTTGAAAATGCGTGAGAATTTGGAAAGATAGAAATTTAAATGAAAGGCCTAATCCCTCAGTGACATTTAGACATTTAACACATGACCTTCAAACTTGGGGGGGGGGGGGCTGGCAGAAGTTTGGGGGCTAGCAGAAGTTTGGGGGCCGAGGCCCCCGATGCCCCCCGTGGCTACCCCACTGGGAAGGAAACAGGTTCAGTAAATGCTAACAGTCAGGAAACGTGGCTACAGTCAAGTTTTGAAGCTTCTTGACAAAGTCAATATTGTTCTATGTTAGTCACACTAAGTTTATCATTTTTTTCATCCTAAGAATCGATATTCCAGTTTTCATTGTTGATTAAAAGACTTATTGTAATGCAACGGTATCGTAGATAGACAACCCACATGCGTAGGTGTTTTGTTACCAAATGTGAACTTGTAAACAATTTTTAAGGCTTCGACTCGTTAAGTATAGCACCACTTTAGATATTGAGTGAAACCAGGAAGTTATTTGACAAATAGCAGCTCCCTGATGTAACTATGATGACTAAGGAGTTCGGCATTACCTAAGGGTACCATATAAATGAATTTTTAAGGCGTATTGTTCACGCCCAAACAATGAACATGCTAAAAGTTTCATTGCCATTGGCAAACGGTTCTAAAGAGTTATACAAACAGAAGAGAATCAGTTTGTGAATTCAGCACAATCTCTAGCGGGTCTTTCTTGAACTGAAGCAATGAAGCACAAGCGTATAGAACTGCTTGAAAGGGCATAGACTTATAACACCATATTGCAGAAGTAACAGCTTATAATCATTATATCAACTACCTTTTGATGACATTTAGATTAAAACTGAAATCCTTGATACACAGTACAATACTGGAATGTACTCCTCTTACATTTTTCATGTATAGACTGACACACGAATTTGTCATTTATTATCCTCACTAAGGTTCAAGTTGCTAGCGATAAGCATTTTATGTTTATCTAGAGTCATGTATATGCTAACACCGTACTTTGATGTAATTTAAACACGAATCGTACAGAACAAAAGACACAAAATTACTGACAAACAACTAAATCTCATTTGTTCCTACTTTGTACACTACCGTGATTAAGACAACGGGAACTTGCAATAGGCCACCTACTAAAGTTTAGTTAATTCCAACTCAGTAGGGGTTACTAACTTTGAACTACACTAGAACAGGATCTTTGGAAAGGAAACCTTGTGTTTGCTTCCTTTCTTTCATGCTAGTCTCATTAAAAACTAAAGGTAGTAGCCTAATTCTTCTTGTGTAGGTTTGCCGCAAAATTGTGCATCGATGGTTGTTGCCCTTTCGCTACCTCGATTATGTTATAAGACTAGTTTAATCTTATAAGGGTCAGGAAGCCAACTGGCTTATCGAAGACCCTATACCAGAGTGAACGTGGAGGAATACCGGCGAGATTCGCCTTCTCTTTTCGACTAGTGCTCAGAGCTTATCGAGGCAGGCGTATTCTAGTCGTTCCCAGACCTCTTGCCGGGGCGGCCAATTAACGTACCCATCAGAAGGACGTGGGTGTACCCCCAGTCTATACCGGGTAGCAACTTTTGCAAAGGTTGGGGTGGAGGTTCCTTGCTCTGCACCACTGCTCGACAGCTGAATTGAGTACAGTTGACAACGCCCTGAAATGGACAGCATCCTGAGTCGGACAACTTCCAAAAACGGACAACTTCCTGAAACAGACAATCAGATACCCAATTAAAATTCACCAATTTAAACTTCCTCAGCCAGTTAGGCTTTAGCTAGAAATTCCGAACGATATTTGTAAGGTGGACTCAGTTTCCTTAGCGTTTGGTTGGTCACTAAAATGCGTGGTGCATAGGCTGTTGTTACTTTAGGTGTGAAGTAAAATGCAGACTTGTAGTTGGAGCACATTGTCATGAATACAAGTGTATTGAATCTGGTTGTGAGTAAGAGTACAAGTAAACGCTTTTTGAATAATTTGTCATTATCACCAATGCATCACGTACGTACTCCCTACAAGTGTGGTAAAATGCAGCAGTTAGGATTTTACCCTATTCAACCATTAGCCACTTAACTTTTCTTTTCGAAAGTTTCTTTTAAAATCAATTGTAAGAAGGTCTGATCCAAGTGGATTGTAAGGTGTCTAGAATACATCCCTCCCTCTACCGAAAATATTTACATAGCCAAATGTGGATCGATTTAGAAGCTATGCTCTCAGTAAATCAGACCGCACCCGTCATGACTTACAAAGCCATTTTTTCCGGAAGACGTTTAATCCAGACCTCCTGGATAGCTCGATCCTAGCTTCGCCAATTGTCCAACCGGGATTGCCCTGTTTTAACTTCATCACTTTATCAAACAGGATAGACAGGGCCCTTCCAACATATTAACTATCGTCTCATATTCAAGAACAACCCATCGACTCCGCTGGGCAAAAAGAAGGTCTATAGTTTTGTCATGTAGTAAGCACAACAAAACAATGGCACGAAAGTAATAATTTATATTTAAATTGACCACATGGTGCAATGGGTGTATGGTTTAAGTCCGTTGCATTCTTATTATGTATCGCGAGGTTAACAGGTTAAGGGTACTATACTCAACATGGGCGTGGATCCATCTCCAAAGATGGAGGGGACTTTTCACCATTTGCAAATCGCCGTCCTGGGGGATGGGTCTAAGCTCCCCTTTGAAAAAAAGGAAATTTGAAGGGTCTATATGGCAAATGGTGCCATATTTGAGCAAAATTTAGCTTTTAAAATGTAGTGCCAATTCGTAATCTATGTTATATCATAAAAAACGTGGCGGGACTTAATGGAGAGTGAGAGTGAGGGGGACGCGTCCCCCGTCCCCCATGATCCACGCCCATGATACTCAACCGAGTCACAGTACGGTGGGGTTTCATTTATCACAATCTATGCTTTTTTTTCAACCGAAATGACCTTCTAAACTGAAAAGATTTTGAAATAGAGATAAAATGTTAAATGGTGAGCTACCCAATATGGGATGATTGTTCCTTCAGGGCCTCTTCTGGTCCAAATTGATGATTGCTTAGCGTTGTATAAAAACTGCGCGAGGCCTCAGTTACTATTAATACTACCACTCTCTAAAAATGTCCTAGTCAAATTTGAATAGAATCTAATCAATAGGGGCACGAACCGCAATCTTATCAAATCTTTGACTAGATTCGGCTCATAAATGAAACGAATAGTTTCATTTTTGAACCATTTCTAGTCAATTTTGAAGCAAATCTTGTCAAATATGTGACAAAATTCCGTTTCGTGCCCCATTTGACTAGACGTTTTTTAGAGTGCATAGCTTTGACCAGAACAATAAGGATACAATCAGTGAGGAGAAGTATAGGAAGGATAATCCCCCGTCTACACGATCATACATTTCAAAAATTCATCACACATTTATATGACGAAGTACATAAACAAATGTACCATCGTGTCAATCGACGGACTCCCCAAAGAAATTCGAAGAACGTCCAACATGTAAGACGCTTTTTAAACTTTTAGCTGCATGTTCATCTTTTCAACAAATGTTCAAAACATTTGAAAACGTCTCGGTCTATTCTTATCCTAGGTAGCAATGGTAGTGCTTGCAGCCACGATCTAGTTTTGATTCTTTTAAACTAGGCCATGTAAATTAATGTTTGAATATGCCCAATGAAAAATTCACCTATAGACTCAAATGGAAAACAATTTTCATGGCAGTCAGTCTCGCTTGTATGGAATGTGCTTTTTCTTAACCACAGCCTTACATATGGGCCCAGTACGGGCGCCAAAGGTGGGTGATGCACCTGCCTTTATGAAAGTTTTGTAGATAGGCTCACCCAGACAAATACATTTGATTGCAAAGGTTTGACTAATCTTTATGTTCTTACTAAATGACTTTCGAACAACTGAAGGCTGAAGAAAGCGTTCATAAAAGACAAAGCATTTGATTACAAGATTTCGCAGATTGTCTTAAACATACCGCCCAAACATTCCTTCTTGCTTCTCGCACTGTACAATTTCCTTGGTTTTCTGTCACGGTTCAAATTTGTACAGCTAAATGCGAGGCCCTGCAATTTTTTCTGAGCCAACGTAAGATACGCAGCTTGCTGTTACAGGTAGGTTGGTCAACCTTAATCGCATGTTTGTTCTTCTGGGAGATTTGACAGTCTTGTCTGGCAGACGGATGAATACGATTCTAATCGTACAAGCTCCGATACTGGTCAGTACTTTCGACAGTTGCTCTGTTCTTATCTCTTTGATGAGTGCGGATTATACTCCTAAATATTTTCGGACACCTGGACCGCTTTGCTGCTCTTCTAACACTTCATCAGCGCTAAGCTCAGTATATCAGGTATGTGCATTATGCCCCATGAGCGTGGCAAGGGATTTTTGTAGCATAATGTTAAGATTTTTTTGTCAGTGTTGCCTAAGGTCGCACACCCATACCCCTCCATAAATCTATGTCACACCCAGAAATATTACCTACCTCTCAAAGCCCCCCCCCCCCCCTCCACTCCTGGAAGAAAAAACCTGTCTATGTCAGGGTTTATGACCAAAAAGATTAGAAAAAGGCTTAGTGATTCCTTGCCTCTGGAATACAATATAAAATAGTACAGTCGTCTCAAATAGACACAGTTTCGTCGTAATAACTCATAAATTACTGTGTTGACATTTTCGGGCAGAATTAAAGATCCATGGAAAGAGATCAAACAGATTACTATCATTATAGCACAGCTCAGATCACCAAGTTACCCTTCTAAAAATATCGTTTGTGTTTAAGAGTACTTTTCAAGGTTTCACCCTTTGGCGTTTGTTGACTACAACTGACCTTTGACCTCCACAAAAACAACAGAATGCAGTACTGAATATGGGACATATACATAACATGTATGATATCAGTCAAGGTATCCTTCTTGTGATATCCTATTTATGGGTTTCCCTTTAGACTTCTGATGACCCCAAATGACCTTTGACCTGGATTAAGAAAAACAAGCGATCATCTACTCAATACAGGTCCTCCACATGCCAGGTATGAGAGTCCTCATGTAACTCTTCTTGAGATATCGTTTAACAAGGTTTTCGATTTTTGACCCCGGTGACCTCAAATGACCTTTGACCTCCACAGAAACGATAAGGTTGTTTTTCTCAACATGACAAATCTACATATCAAATATAAAACGTATCCGTCATTGCTATCTAGAGATACGGTGTGTTAGAGACATTTTTCAAGGATTTCGCAGTTTAGCATCTGGTGACCTCAAATGATCTTTGATCTCTACCAAAAACGACAGGGTTCTTTGTCTTGGCATGAAAAATCTATATGGCAAACACGAAATGTGTCCACCATTGCTGTCTTGAGATATCGTGTTTACAAGCCATTTATGAGGTTTTCGCAGTTTACCTTCTGGGACCTCAAATGGCCTTTGACCTCCACCACAAGCAATAGGTTCTTTGTCTCAACATTACAAATCTATTTACCAAATATCAAAATTGTCTGTTATTGCTGTCCTGAGATATCGTGTTTTATAAGCCATTTACAAAGTTTTCGCATTTTAACCTCCGGTGAACTTAAATGACCCTTGACCACAACCAAAGAAAATAGGCTTCTTTCTTTCGTCGTGACAAATCTATACACCATATATGAAAATTGTCCGTCACTGCTATCGTCAGATATCATGTGTACAAGGTTTTCGATTTTTAACCTCTGGTGACCTCAAGTGAGCTTTGACCTCCGCAAAAGCAGGTTCTTCCTCTTAGCATAAAAATTCATAAATTAAATATGAAAAGTGTCCGTCATTGCTATCTTGAGATATCGTGTTTACCAGGTTTTCGATTTTTGACCTCTGTGACCTCAAATGACCTTTAACCTCCACCAAAAACATTAGGGTTGTTTTCCGTAACATGAAAAACCTATATACTAAATATGAAAAGTGTCCGTCATTGCTGTGTTGAGATATCGTGTTTACAAGCCACTAACATGGTTTTCGTAGTTTATCCTCTGGTGACCTCAAATGATCTTTGATCCTTTCTCTTCTAAACATGAAAAATCTATGTACTAAATACGAAAAGTGCCCGTCATTGCTGTCTCGAGATATCGAATTTACACTGTTTTCGGTTTTGACCTCTAGTGACCTCAAAGGCCCTTTGACCTCCACCTAAAAATATAAGATGCTTTGTCTTAACATGACAAATCTATTTACCAAACATGAAAAGTGTCCGTCATTGCTGCCTGGATTTACAAGCCATTTACAAGCTTTTCGCACTTCCACTAAAACTGGTTGAGTCTACTTTATTTTTTTCATTAAAACTATGAAATCTCAAAAGATATGGACATTTGAGGTAAAAGTGCCAAGCATTCTGGAATTTGGGTTTGATCCTGGTCTGGTTAACTTATGGGTTTTTCATCGAAGGACAATCGCATCAAGCATAATAGGAAATAATGACTATATAAATTTGATATCGGAATGATTACAGTATTCACAAAGTAAGCATTATTCTATATGTAAAGAAAGAAAATGTCATTTAAATGGTGCAAAGAGCCCGTCATGAAGATACACTTACTGTTTGTACCAAGCCTTTTGAATCCAGGAAAAACGGTGTTGTCACTATGGAAAGAAACTTTTTGATGCGAAAGCGCAAAAAAAGGGAAATAACTTCAACTGGGCATTTGCAAAATGCATTAAACATGGCATAAAAATTTGTCATTTTCTCTTGGCTACCCTTTCGACAGAAGAAACTACAAAACTCTGATCTTAAACAGTGCTTTATATCAGCGATGATCCGTAAAGCTATAATAAAGTTCCACTTTAACGTATTTTTTATTACACATAACCAAACCCCTGGAGACCAAGCACACAGGGCTGATATTGTGCAGCTTATAGTTAAAGCTTCATCACTGTATTGTTGTTCCTGCTCCAGCCTGATATGCTGAGCACCAAAAGTGACGACAATCTATACCTATTTTTAAGTTTTTGGTGCGACTCGACAGGGCTTTGAACCCAGGTCTCCCGGCTGAAATGTGGGGCTCTACCACAAGGCTATTCAATTAGTTTACTTATCAATGAGCTGAGTGTACGCAATTTCCAATTTTGCTTGTTAGAATTAATTGGCATTGATAGTTTCCCTGTGCTGTATGAGGGCAACGGTTTACTAAATCAAAATTCTAAAAGGCAATGAAAAACAGACAGGTTAATCAATTGCTACAAAATTTTAGCTTTTAATAATACGCACAATAACACAAAGCAGACTTCAACTAGCACGGCAAACTCACCATGTCGGTTTCGTCTTCGTACCCCTACTTAGTAGAGCAGTTGTGTATTCGAGTCTTCAGACTGACACTCAGCAGTCCGTGTGTTGTTCGTTCTCTTTCAATACATAGTACTTGATTACAACAGCTAGTTCATAAAGCTGGAATAGTATTTGCACATAGGCCTGCACATTTACACAGACACATACGTATTTGCACGTACTTATTTACGCAAAAATTGCCAGGAGTTTATTGAGTCAAGAACTGATCAAATACCACACTCGTAACAGTTGTAAAAATGTAAGATTTGTACCATTCTATATCCATTTTAAATTTCAAAGAAACTAAACTCTTGAGTAGAACAAGTTTTTCCTTCAATGAGTGGATAAAGAAACACAAAATGGTCTGAGAAAAGTGGCTTAGTTACGTTCTCTTGAATCTGTTGAGAGGAAGGTGTTGAAGGTGGTTGGCACAGATTAATGGTGCAAGTCAAGGTGTGAGATAGTTGGGTATCTTTCTGTTCCTTCTTGGCGTCTTTTTTCCCCATTTTTCATAACTTTTTAATTTCCTCTTATCAATAGACCTCTTTGTTCATAAACTGTAGAAATGCATTCACCGAAATCATCAAACTTACCTGTAGCACGTAATTTGATAACTACTGCCAGTGTCTTTACTTGAGCATATTGGACATTCGGTCCAAGCAGGGAGTTGCTGGACCAAAGTGGCATGGTTCACTGGACATAAAGATTCACTACACCGACGAGACTTATTCTAAACCAAATCCTAACCTAATCCTTATCCAAACCTTAATCCTACCCAAGAATAATCCTCTGCCTAATCCTAAATCGTATTCGTTATGTAACCCGAATCTAAGTTTTAGCTCTATCTCGAAGTAGATGCTCGTTCTAGCGAACCTTCGATGTACTGAACATTTTGTCTATTGGAGGTCTCTGGTCTAAGTTATTTACGACTATGACAGTGTTTCTCCAATCACTTACAAGCAACAGATCAGAGCCTTTGACATAATTTTCCTTTTCTCCGTAGTATAGTGGCAAAATAAGTGACTGTGGAGTGATTTCTCAGAAACGTAACAAACGTGTTAATATCAATCTTTATTCCTAAAGTATATCAGAGAGCCATTATGAGAATTCCACAGACATTCCTCGGTCAATTAGAAGGATGTACCCCATCAAAATACCTTTTCCCCTTCAGGTAACTGCAGTGCTAGTGGGAATTTTGTGATGACGTAGTGCCTTAACTATTGAAGTTTAACTGCGTTTATTAGTTATCCGTTAGAAGAAAGTAATTGATCTTCATAATTCCTGTAGACACAACAGCATAGTAGCCTATGGAAGAGTACTTTGACATTCGAGTCGACCGTTCTTTCGAATGGCTTTCAAAAGAGGGATGTGCTCGTCGCCTTTCAGAATTTTTGCACTTAGAAGGAGCTTGGGTGTAAAATGGTGCTATTATTGTTGTATTTTATCTACTCACGTGTTTTCATGCACTAGACTTCTCTTTTTTTGTATCCGGGAAACAAAAGTGTTTTATAAATGAAAACAAAATATATTCAGAAACAATGAAAAAGTGAGCGCTATTACGTCATGACCCGGCAAGCGCTTTTCATTCCCACTGACACAGCCCTGTTCCGTAGCAGTGTAGTACTGATTTGGTGTCTGTATAAATATGGTTTTCGGAACTACAAAGGGTGGTAAATATTTGAAAGACATCTTGTAAAATCTGTATTGATGGTGAGTAAAAGTAGAAACAGCTTTGATATGGAAATAATTTGTTGTATTAAATCGTGCCACGTACTAACAAGGTGTGGCTAGGTTACTGGGCAAGATTGAAGGACATTTACTACTTACTATATGAAGTTAGTTAGTTAGATGAGGTTTAACGGCCCAGTTTCCAACCAATTGGTTCAAGTCGAGCCGGACTTACTATATGAAAGGAAAGGAAGTTGTAAACGTGCGAAGCGCGCCAAAAACGTATTTTCGTATTGAACGATTTGTGCTCCAGCCTTGAGAACATCAAAAGGTAAACCGTCTGGGCAACGGATAGCCGTTAGGGATTACACACTTTATTATATCCACTATCTTGGTTATGGCTGGCAAGGAAATCGGAAAAGTGTCTGACGAGCCCTGTCCTGTTCCTGTGCCACCAGTGGCTAAATGGTGATATAAAAAGTTCTGATATCAGGCGCGGATCCCAAGGGGGGGGGGGGCTTTCCCGGCCTCAGCCCCCCCCTTTTCGCCACATCAACAATAACAAATACGCGAAAATTAGCATAATGTTAATCTAGGAGAATTTTCAAGGGGGCTTTCAGCCCCCCCCCTTTTGAAATGCCTGGATCCGCGCCTGGATATCATCATTTAATTAAGTTGCAATACTGAACTGCCCCGCAAGCTAGATAACTAGTCTCTCTCGGCTACAAATGGCATGCGGGTCGAGTGTTCCCATGCACCCCAGATGAACTTGGTAGTTGTAAATTTCAGTTACATGCGACAAGATGTTTAAGTTTCAAGAAACCAACCAGCAAAAATTACAGCATAAACATTTGTCGGCAAAGGGACTTTTCTAACAACGATGAACTCTATATTCTTTCATTATAGATTTCATTGGACAGAAGAAAGTTGCACTTGGCCTACATTCTTTCGTACATAGAAGGAAAACAGACAGACAAGCCTCACGTGAAGTGCGCTAAAAATTGTTTTCAATAACTAATGCTTTTTATGTAATATAAAGGGGCAAAAAATTTTCAGGGGGGCCAAATGTGTACAAATGTATTAAGTCAATGGTAAAATTCAAACTCTCTAGGGGGGCCAAAAAAAATTTCAGGGGGGCTTCGCCCCTCCTGGCCTCCCTTGACTACGGGCCTGGATGTAAATCACGGGGTCGAAATGGGTGGTGACCCATACTCTCAAGAGTGAGGGGGTCGACCTGATGCCCCAGTCTTTTCCTACGCCTTCAACGATTGGCAAAGATGCAAAGGACTGAGATAACACTTACATACCAAGGCGGGAATGATTATACTCTTTGCAGAATCAGAGGAACTTGACATATTACATCATCGGTAGTTTTAGTTTTTGAATTTTTGCGTAGGTCTATCCACGTCATTGCATGAGGCTAAAACATCCTATGGGAGTAACGATTCTGAAAAGTGGGAATTGCGACTCGTCATGTGACATCAGTGGACGTCATCATCAGCAAAGACTAAACGGGCCATTGTGGCATAGCGCTTTTTCCAATAATGTCACCGTCTTGGAGACTTGTTCGAAAAGACACTACTCAACTGATTTTAAGACGTAATTGGCACATTGTTGAGTATTTGAAAGAGGTCAATCTAACGACAAAAAGTAAACATGCGGTTTTATCCATGAATCTGGTACCAAAACGCTGTGAAGTGATACATCTTGCCATCAATATATGTATTTAGTCTATGTGTACTATACAACATAAGGACGGCTTGTGACTTATGATGACGCATCGTAAGAGTGTTTAAACGTTGTTACTGTAAAGAAAAGGGTTTCTTTGGGGGGACTTAGTATGGTCATAGATAAAGAAGGAGAGGACTACTTTGTGGGAGTTGTTATAGGTCAGGGCTTCTCAAGGGGTTTCATTCTCGAGCCACATTTTCTTGAATTTTTGCTTTATTACTTTTGTAGGAGCCACAAGGGTTGAATCCAGGATTTGGAGAGAGTAGCTCATTTTTGAGGGAGAAGCCCTAAAATAAGGGCTCCCAAAGTACCTGCACGGCACGCAGTGACGATTTTAGGGATTCGTAATTTTGGTGGTGGATTCCCAACGGGTGCGCCTAACGGGATCGCAACCTAGATCACAATCAAACTCAGCCCCACCCGTGGTTGAGGCTGAGGTGAGGAAACAACATTTTTAACGGCCTAGATAGCAGGAACGCATTCTACAACAAAAAATAGGCACCGTGGATCCTCGTCTCCCAGTACTTGTGGGGAGAAAGTTTCTTATCCCAACCTCCCTAGATTGTAGGAAATCGCATCATTGCATCCTTAAACACTAGTTTGTCATTAGAAGTACTTTGCGTGTTTCACCATCAGTAAGGGAGAAAACTCGGCATCCCAATGCTCTAGATTGGAGGAAACCCCCTCTTAAAGCATAAACTTGTAACTAGACTTTTGCGTCCACCATGTGAGAAATCACCAGTTGGCCTGTCAGGGACAAATGTGGCATCAAAATACTCTAGATTGCCCGCAGGAAATTGCACGTATACAAATGTTCCGTCTCCTTGAATCTTCCTCGGGCCACATTAATGGACGTCGCGGGCCACAGACACAGCGACCGAAACACCGCGAATTCCTCAACGTTACCATACTGAGGTAACCACAACAAACCTTAGTAACCCTTGAGTGCTTTACCTCGATGACTCCTCAATCAGTCAATCTGTCAATTTATTGGTCCATACATCCAAGCCAGGCTATATTTACACCAATTTATGAACAAAAAAAACATCTAGGTTTTAATTTTTAGTAGATTTTGATCGTTATAGCGTTGATAATAAACTGAGTTAATTTGCTACTAAGGAAAACAAAACTTTGCTTGCAGAAAAAAGGTTTCCGGTAAAATCCTCTTAGCGAATAGTTTTTTATGGTTACTTTACACGTTTGCTCTTTAGGTGATCAATAACAGAATATTTGAGGTTAAGGGTCTCAAACTCTGCTACAGTTACCGATTAAAAGAAACACTTGACCTCTTCTCTTCACAGAACCATTAAAGTTGCAGCTCTATTGAAAAATATACTGTAGCCCGACTAATGATTGTGGTATACCACCCCCTTCAATACATATGCTGCAAAACATGACGCATTCATACAATAAATGATAACAGTAATATGGACCTGCCAGTAATACAATTTGAAATTATTCGTGCAAGAGGCTATAGAGTCAAGGGAAAGCAGCTGCAATGACAAATGCATTAGTAAAACAATGATATCATCATCCACCCTATTTTTAGCTAACAGCAAACTTGCACCCTCGAAACCTGAAAATGTGTTTTCGATGGGAGTAATCTTATAGCGCTCTGTGATGGTAAAATTTTCCACCTAGATTTTCAGTCTTCATTGCTTATTTTGAGGATCAGTTTTAAGGTTTATAAGAGCACTTGTCCTCAGCAAATGGTTTCCTGTTGAGGTATTGGCTGGGGTGTGCTGTGTGCAGCTTTCCAGCTAAGATACGCCTTATATTGCATAAAATTGATAACATTCTTGGGCTGATGACGGGGGCACATCATACTATTTGGAAACTTGGGCTTAGCTTCCACTGAACTAAATGGTATGATTTTAGTTAACACGAGAGAGGGAAAAGGAAGTAAGTCAGAAATTATTTCAAAATCACTTTCTTTTGTGTAGGTCAGGGTGTAGCCATGTGACAGGTAAAGGTAATACAATAATGTGGAAAATAACTGCTAAAACAAGGACTTAATGAAAACCTTATATTTTATATGTAAGGGAGAGAATGAATCTTTACATTCTCACAAAATTTCGATTTGTTTCTGATTTTTGGTCGTCGATACATAAGCGTTTAAAGATACTACATTGGAAACATAAGTGAACGTGAGGCAACATGAGCTATTTCGTTTCCTCACACTGATAATTAATATTTTGCTTTCTTTATTTCCAATCTATCGCTTCGGCTTAAAAATGGATAACGATAATGGTCTCTCGGAGGAATGACAAGTTTGCAAAAGTTTGATGCTTTTCATGCATTCATACCACGAAAGCATAGGGTTATGAAAGAGAAACTTGGTTGTAATTTATCCCTGGGATATCTCGTTGACAAAACTTTGACAATTTCATTAAAATTAGCATTTTCTCTCTGAATTGGTCGCATTTCATTTCCAACTACACAAGTTATGGATTGTCAAAAAATATCCACTTCAAACCAGTGCATTGCATTATGGACAATCTGTGATGCCATACAGGGAAACCAATTAAACACTTTTTGTATTTCTTTATAATAGTGACATACTTAAATGAAATATGCGGTTACTTTTAGAGTTGTAACATTTATTGTCTAAAGGTTTTAGGCTCAGTCTGCAATAAAAGCTATCCAATGCTCCACACACTGGTGTCAAGTTTCAAGGTTTAAGAAGCCTTGTGCCGGTAATACATAACATTTTGTAACATTAAAGCAACTGGAAGCCTGTTCTTGACAGGCATAACGTACATTCAAAAGGATTATTTTGAGTTATGAACAATCCATGAGTGTGGGATTTGAAGGGCATGTCATAAAAAATTATTCCCTTTCATTTGAAATCCTCTAAAATTGTCTTGGGAATATTGCTTTTAAATACAAACAAAACAGCGTTGATTTATGTGAAGTTGTAATGCCATGTGTGCTTGCTTTAAGTTTACTTTGAGTGGGAGATGTGATGGCTTTCATCTGCCAAAATCTCGAGAACCTTTAATAGGAAAGGGATGTCCAACGAAATATTAGGTTCAGTCCCCTCCAGCATATTAAACTGAATTCAAGCTTAACTCCTTCTATAAAGCTAAAGTGTGGTTACTAGAATTGCTCGTTGGTGTTCACATGTTCGGGGCCAAAGTGGATGCATTGGGCACAGTTCCGTAAAATTGTCATCCTTTTCGGCTTACAGGACTGTGCAGCTCCTAGGAATTCATTCGGAGTCTCTGTCATAGGTCATCGGATCGGCGGTCTTGGGTACTTAACGTGCCCAGCATGTTCTCAGCGAGTGGGCATCGATACAGCTCTCTTGACAAACTACTGTGTAAAATTGTGTTTGGTAGGTTTTTTGCCAATATTGTCTGATAACGAATGAACTCGTAATCATAAGGAAGTAACTTAGCCATAGTTTTCTAGAAAAGTAATATTTTATTGTAAACTATTAATACTTTTAATAATTGTACGTTGTATTGTACCTGTCATATAAAATAGTTCTGTGTGACATTATCATGGGGTCACGTGTCGATAAACTGTAGTGAATTCTTGGAATTTAATCATTTAATTATTTTGTTGACTTTTACAAAGTAGAGATAATAACTGTTTCTACAACTTAAATCATCTTAAAAAGTGGTTGTTTCACTTTCATAAATTAAAGTCTTTTTGATATCTGAAAGTAACTATTGCTTCGATCATTTACAACACTGTGATTAACCCTCCATTCTCTCTACACAGATACTCGCCTCTCCACTGAATACATGTGAAGAAATAATGAAGAAACAAAAGGCAGTTACACTCAACAAACACCCACGCTTCTAATGACGTAGCTCGTTGACCTACCGCGAGTACCGCGGCGATTTTTTTTTGAACTCTTTTACTGTGTACTGGATAGCTGCGCCTACAATTTAAACTGTATTTGCAGATGTGTTTAGAAGAACAAATATGTTCCTTCATTATTTCAGTGAGGAGGCTTATCATATAGTAACAGATGTGTAGATAATTATTGTCAAATGGGAATCACTATTGGGCAGGGAATGTTATTGTACGGTGTCAATTTGTATAATACTACTCAATATCTGGATTTCAAGAAAGAGCAATCATATAGGGAGAACATTTTTAGAATAAACAGATCGGAAATCTGTTAGTAAACTTAGAAGATTCATGACCTCTAGTATGGCAAATTAAGGATTAATAATTCCACTATACACCTTTTTTTCTGTTAGACTAGACCATTAGACACTTTCCCGTATCATACAGATGTCTCCCAATTATGACGTTTCCGAACTAGAACAGCTTTTCATAAGCAGTATTCTTCCTGTTTGCCAAGTAAAATAGTTATGTATCATCTGTCACATCTTCTATAAGAAAAAAATAAGCTCTTTATAACACATATTGCTAACATTTGGCGCAAGCGATCTTTGAATAAAATAGATACGCGTTAGTGTAACTTGATTTCTGGTGAGTAGTATGTAGTTTATAAGTCATTACAGATTTCGTCAGCTTGGACATTTACATTTTAACCTTGGTTTCCTAATCCAGCGGTGTAGTGACGTATTTTTGTGGTTAATCGCAAGACACTGGGCATCTATCTTCAAAAGATTTTTAAGGATCGATTTGTATTTCCACGTATGATGTGACTAGAATCTGATTCAGCCGATAAATTAGTTACCCTGTACCAAATGAATCTTGAGCCATGAAAATCGGTTCAGATTAGTAAAGTTATGTACGGAAATAAAATTCAGCAATCTGTCAAAACAAAATTCAAAAATCTGTCAAATTATTGATATTTGGGACAAAAAACATGTGAAATAGGTACTTTATGTTCCGAAATTAACGAATAGTGTGCTTATCATTGCAGACGAGCATTATTTCTTGATATTTTGAGCAATGAGGTACACAGCTAGTTTTTGTTCGGGCTGTGAATACCTGGTGGAAATACCAAGTTTACTTTGTTATTTGCGGTTTTCTATCGTTAAAAAATCTTCCAAGTCGTGACGCTATCGGCCAAGTCATGACGCCCAGTTTCAAGGGGAAGATTTTTTCTAATGATAACCTAGATAGAGGATTACACGTCACCAGCTCAAACTGTACGAAGTTGTCTACTTTTTGCAGACTTAAATTAATTTACCAAATTATTATAGTTGTTGGACTCATAAACGCCTACTGTGTTACTCATAGTGTGTGGTTATGAAAAAACTGTTATAGACATAATGTAACATAACTTAAATTTTCTTACACCATCTTCGTATTCCTTTCGATTAAAAATAACAAAAGCAAAGTTTTGCAAAAATCAAAACATACCTTCCCTTGGATAACATGAGGCGACAGAGAGTTCTTACTAGGGTGTAAATCTGAAGACGACTCCGGCGGCAACTAATGTTGTGAATAGTTTCATGACACGACTAACGTTGAAACATACTGTGATTACTACAACCCTGATCCGTTGAATAAACATCAGGATTCCACCCCTGTACTTAACATAGTGTAAACAACTTTATATGTAGTGAAGTGGCTCCAAATATGTTATAGCAATACCTGGAAAGATTCTTTATATTTCCACAAGAACACTCGTCCCGTTTTCTAAATCTCGCTATTTGCTGTTTGTTGACTTTGTAGGTGTTAACTAACCCAGGTCTGAAGTCCAAACTCATGAAATGTGAAATAACAAAAACATAGATTTAAAGTACTGCTAAGCATTTCTACAGATACCATTGCATGTGGCTTGGTAATAATAAAGGACTACGTAAGTTTTCATAACACAGGGCACTAAAGATATAGTGTACCCACCACTGAAACCGTAATTGGAACTGAAGGTTAACAGATTGTTTTGTTTACTAGACTGATACCTGGCCTCACAACCAGGCTATTTGATAAACAAGCTAAGAGAGGGAGGGGCAGCGGCCGGCAAGTTATAAAAAAATTCGCGCCGTACAAAATAAAGCGTACCTTGGCCTTAATGCATTTAATTATATCTCGCCTCTAAAATTATTTCTCCCCAGGAGGTTATCTCGCCCCTTTCAGCACATTGTCTGGCTAATGACATGAGTTGAAGATTCCATCTCTACATTTGAATTTCGTTGACATACCCAAATCTTCTCAGGGGGAGAAAAGAAGTGAAACCAAATATGTGATGAGGACGACGAGTCTCTGAAACCTAAAATCAGTTGATGACTCTTCCTAAAAATTACAAGATGTTTCGATCAATATTTAAAACTATCTGAAGGGGAAACCGTGCTACTTACTTTCGAGGCTGAAACTTTTAATGAGCATATGCTCTCTTGGCCATCAAAGTTATCTCCACATATATTATAGCCCTTTCGCTATTCACTTCAGAATAATTTCTCTTAAAATCATCAATAAACGAAGTGAAGTGTAATTTTATTACAAAAATGCAATAAAAAGAAATGATGGACAACATATGGCTTTAAAAGAAAATGGGATCCTTTGTAGACGAACCGCAGTCAATGGAACTAACATGCCTTTTAAGTGGTCAACAATTGATATGATGCTACTGTACAGTTACAATTTCAGTTTCAGTTTATTTCTCCATATCATCTCATAGAGGCATAAGAGACTTACATCGTAAAAACAACGAGATAAATAAAAAAGGTAATAACAAAACAAAAGAAAAACAAACTCATAGCCTTAGTGAAAGAAGACAAATAAAAAGGTAATAACAAAACAAACCAAAACAATTTCGTAGCCTTAGTACAATAATACGGAGAGATGAATTAGAGTAGGGAAGAAAGACTTTTGACAGGTCTAAAAATAAAAGTTTGAAAAGGGCACCAGATACAGTATATAAAAGGGTCGCAAATACTGCTTAACTAGGAGGCAAAAGTTTTCAGTATTTTTTCACAAAATTTGCTTAACTTAATAAGGACATTTTTACTTGATGATGGAAAAATGTGCTTCATTTTGATAGATCTCGGTCTTTTTTTAATCTAGGATTTCAGGAACTCAGCTCTCACATTGGTTAAATAAAGACACTCAAAAATGTAAGGAAATTTGTCTCATAAAATATGTTTGTCACATAACTGACACATTTTATCATGAAATTCAATATTGGCAAACTTTCCTACAACGATGGGGAGTTTACTTCTTACACAACGGAATTTACACGAGTTAACTCGGTGAGAAAAATGTAGCTTAATCAAATAATTTACAAATTCAAGTTTCTCTTTGTACATTCTATAAATTTTGCACTGAGAGTTACTGTTTACATCACCCTGCCAGTCTTGCTCACAGATATCACTTAACCGTTATTAAGGGTCTTTTTAAGCCAAATCTTAGATATAATGGGCCTTGTCTGGAAGGTTTAAGTTTAGGGGGGAGACCGTCATCAGGGATATTCCAAATATGCGACATTCCAGCCTTCTCTAAAACACTTTCAACTTTAATTAACCAGGATGAACTATATATACCGTTATCATGAAAGGATTTTAAAGCTTTAAGGAACATATATGTGACAGTTTGTGCCCACTGCTATTTATCATTTTACACCAAAAAGTTACCATGCTAACCTTTATTGCTTTTATTAATTCATGGGGCCCAACTCGCCATAAACCATACAATTAGGTGTAAACTACTCTAATTTGAAAATATGTTTCAAGTATTTCAAATGAAAGGCTTCGATCTGCCGGAATTCCCCCAATCCCCAGATTTCACAACGGCACAAAAGAGTGGGAAGAACCGTTTGGTCAAACAAGTGCATTTGCAAATCAAAGGGCAGCAAAAGGTTGCACGTTTTGCTCAATAAACTATAAAGTGAATGCCTAGCGTGATTAACTTGCTTATTGACAGCTTTGTAATACGTTCATTAAGTAAAGCTGTAAACAGCTTTCCCATGCAGCTTAGGAGAGTAATTCCTCTGTAGTTGTCTACATCATCCTTCGAACCCTTCCCTTTATAGATAGGTTTCAAAAGTCCAATAGTCCAATTCGTAGGCACTATTCCAGTTGATAAAATACAATCGAAGTATTTAGTAATTAATTTAGTAATTTATATTTAGTAATTAGCATTAGCCTGCAGCTTACAGTCCCGTACGCAGGATTTTCCAAGAGGGGGTTGTCACATGACGTCATCTTTTGTTTACGCGGCCATGTAATTAATAAACATAAAACCATAGTGGCCATCCCTAATTTTTCCCAGAAAAATTTACATTAGACAGCACCAGCTCAGTTATTACAAGAAAATGGGTGTACAAAAGAGACAAAATGTACATATATACAGCCCAACCTCGTTCTGAACAGCGAAGGTACTCGAAGCAATGATATTACACGCCTTTGAATCGCGCGGAAAATGGAGGTGTTGGAATAATGACGTAATCATGCTTATTATTTTATCCTAATATTCATAGGGAATGTGTTTAATTTGTAACAATGTCTGTTCCTGCATTTCAAGACGAAGGAAGAAGTCGTAAATAGTGACGAACCACCCCTAGTTCACAAAAGAAATTCGAAGTCAAAGGTGGGTTCGATTTAAAAAACGAACCCATTGACGAACCAAACGAACTCCCCCTGCGTACGGGCCTGGCTTGGGTGCAATTTTTTTTTATAAATTCATTAATAATTCCATCAATCCCAAATGATTTACTGTTTTTCAGTTTGTTGTTTTGTGGGGTAACTTCTTGGTCAGAAATCGCTTTATTCAAATCGTTATTACTTGAAGATATTATGAGAGGACGTATCAAACGATGACCCATCATCGTCGTTATAACTGTCTTGAAAAAGAGCACTGAAGTGATTCTTGAATATTTCTTTTGGTATACTGCTTATATTATCACTACTACTCGTTTAGCGATTAATGGTATGCCAATACTATACAGAAGTCTCTTTGTCGATTTGAATTTTAGGGCGTCCTCTACTTTTAGGTACAAAGTTATTTTACACCCACCCAGTAATGACGTTTATTTCGGAAGGATAGGTCCCTATAGATTTACTGGCAAACTACGCTTTTCCACTGTTATAATTCGGTCTGTTTGTTCCACAAAACGTCTTAGTTCCACTGAAGTTTTGAGACAACTCTTTGACAGTTCCAACAAGTGGCTGCCAGCAGAAGAATTCTTTGCAACTTCAGTACAAGATGATGAATTTTTAGCAAATGGCCATTTATCGAAAACATGCTGCACAGCAAGGAGTACGCATTGGTCAATCTGTTATGGGGCACTGTACCAACCAATTAAATAACTTTGGTAACATCCAATCCGCAACATGGTATCATGCATAATAATAAGTCTAGAAACTTTTAACCCTAACTTTACTTCATGTCTCTAACCCTAACCTAACCTGGAGACATGATATTAAGCATAATGTGCATGTCTCGAGACACAAATATGACACTTATAAAACAAAACTTAAAGATTTAGTGCTTGTAACTTGCATTACTGAATATTCAATTAGAAGGTAATACCTGTCTTTCATTGGTTGCCTGGGTGGGTCCTCCCTAAGCTGTAATAAAGATTATTGAAAAAGAACTTGACCGAAGACCATCGAGAGAGATCATGGGTAACTTCACAACATAACAGATCTGCTTAACCTTACACCTTTTAATATGCTGTACAATGCTTGGCATTATTTTTGCGCCAAATAAATTCTGCAAAATATAGAAGAATGTCGTCATCGTTTCCACTACGAGTTCTTGTTTGTCTTTTAAAAACTGATCTCAGAAAATAAGAATACTTTTGGGCACAATCTTGAGCCATGAAGCCAGAGGACAGAACAACGTGACAGCTGCTGTTCAGTATTTTTTATTTTTTTAACAGGAAGAAACAGAGATGTGACTGAGAAAATCTACAATATTTTTCAAGGCTAAAATTTGAATTGCGAGTGTAAAGGATATACTACGGATAATACATTTTTAATTTTATGAACCTCACCCTCATATGCTTCGCGGCATTACCCAGTGAAAAAAATGGGACGATTTCGGAAGATTTTAGACATCATTTCTGTGTCTTCCAGTTTCGGCCTACGCCTTTTGGACGAATCTGGTAGAATAAAGCGTGGCTTTTGGAAGATTTCTCAAGATTAAGAAGAAAGGTATGTTTCATTGCGCAATCAGCCGACTGTTTTACCTTGAAATGGGAATTTACTACCTCAGTTATTGCCGCCTAATGCCGAGGGACAAATTTAGTTGTTTCTTTCATAGTACGAAGAAAACCTTGAAGGTTATTATGGTTCCTGTTCCACAATGGAATAATCCAGTCAGCAACACTGGAATGTATAACTGTCCTTGACAATTGCTAATGACAGGACGATTTTGGAAGATTTTGGACGAAAATAGTCCAAAGCAGTAATTTTTCGTCCCATTTTTCACTGGGTGGTCATGACTTAATTTCCTTCTGCCTTTTCAAGTCCCGAATAAAACGATGGAACCGTAACACCCTAAAAATGGTGTTGAGGGATTAAACAACTTTCCAAACAATTTTTGCTCTACTTTGTAAACATGTTTTGATGCTAAACACACGTGTCTAATTTCTTAAACATTCGTTTTCAAACAGGTTTAATTGCTAAACATTTCGTGTTTAATCGCTAAACACGTTAAGAAATTAAACATGTTTACAAAGTGGGGCAAAAAAAGTAATCGCTAAACACGTTTTTAGAGTAGATATTATAATGATTTCTCTAAAAAAGAGCAAATATTAATTATATAAGTGGCAGTATGACTTATGAATTCAGAAGAGAATGTCCTGAATGTGCAATAAACATTGACTGGTATGCATTTTTTACATAAATGTTTTACATATCTAATTTTATTTCTAAAAAAGGCTTCCATGTTTTCGTCACTTAATCGCATCTTTCCACATCGTCAAAATTACTAATGAAAAACTAAATCGTATTTTTCCTGCTTTAACACGACCGAATTCAGACAACAGAGATTCGCAACAGGCCACCTGGCAAAGTTTAGTTATTCCAATCTAATACAGGTTACTATTTTTGCCTACATTTGCATAGCTTTCTTTTGGCTCTTCTTTTCACACTTTTCCATGATCTCTTTTGTTCACACAACAATATTGCAATGTAGTTAAATATGCCGATGATTTTGTTATTTGTGAAATATTAGGAAAAGTTAACATAGGAAAGATCAAGATGGTTATTAGCATTTTATTGCAAGCATTGTTAGGTTATGTGAGCAAAGAAATCTCCCCATGATTCCTAGTAAATAAAAGTAAATTGTGTTTGAAAATATAAATGTTAACCAAAAAAGTTTATTGAATGTTAAATAGGAGAAAACAATTATCCAGGGTCCATGTATTGAACGTACTTCTTACACCATGTATTTGGGAGTGTGCATTGAAAATAAATTAACTTTTACTAAGCATATTTCAAAGATGTTGTGGAAGTTGTAGTATGTTGTTTCGACTTTAGCATTTCAATGTCCCATACTTTCCATGTAAAACAAAAGAACGAGTGTTTACGGCGTCTATACTGCCCATCCTAATATATGCGGCTCCAGCTTAGTACCACTTCTTGCAAGTTAAAGACAAGAAAAGAATTAGAAGTTACCTAAATTTTTGTGCCAAAAGTTTTAGACTGACTTACGAAAAACTTGTATGTATGGTAAATAAAGCTGCAAAAAAAGAATGTGTAAGACTTTATTAAATATTCAAGCCACTATAGGACAGTTTGAGCTTAATTCTCTGTGCAATAAGACAATTACAATTTAAGAAACCCAAATATCACTCCATACTTTACATTATCTCTGTTCAAGAATTCTTCATGAGGTATTGGTCTCCTTAAAACTACTAAAAACCTTTTCCCCTTCTCTATTACACCAATTGTCTCAAGGCTGGACGTTGCCATTGTCCAGATCATGACATGTGATACAGCTTGTTGGAAAGGGATAATTAATTGGCTCGGAGATGAAGATAGCCTCGGGCGTTAGAAAGTGACATATAATCCTACTCCACGAAAGTCCAATTTTTGGGGGTCGGAAATCTAACACTTTCAACGGGTTCAATACGGCATGTTTATTTATAGGACAGCTCTTTACTGTAGGTTTAAGATATATTTACTATGAGTTTCATTGTTAATTTGTTTTTCTTAACCTTCTTAACTGTTATGTGTCCTAACCTGTTGTTTCTTTGTTGCTTTACATGTTTTTATCCTGTTTATACATTCGGCTTGAAAAATTTACACTGGAATGAAAGTTGACTTTGAATTGAATGCACCGTCTTTAGAACAGTTACCTCTTCCTTTTTAAGCTATTACGAAAGTATGGTAGGGAGTATTGGGGATACATTCCAATGATAACCCCGCATACAAAATATTGTGCTCTAAATATTCCACTGCAACCCTACTCAGTACATTACCACACTGAGCATGGAGTGACATACTCTGCAGCGTTAACTAAGGCACGCAGCCTATCGCGTACAAAGAGATGGGAAAATTCCATTCGTACAGTTGGTGGAACTACTTTATTGGGGCGTAAAGTGCGGAGTGAGCGGCCTTTAAATATTGTGTAAAGCAAGCTTAATCATAAAACGATCAAATCATACTACGCGACAGCCAATAATAGCGAATACTATAGGTAAAAGTATGGAAGAAGCTGTGCCAGCAGTCCTTTGAATTTCGATGGCACGTCACTTTGCGACCGATGTTGAAACCAAACGTTTTGAGGTTAGATCAAAATGGGTGTAGTCATGAACGAAAAACCACACGGGAGCGTAAGAGTTGCTTTGTTACCTTAGCAATTAGACTCAGACGTTGAGCTAAAGCATCCCTTTAGGTATTGTAAGTAACCGTGATTACTTAGGCAATCTGCATTATGTAAGTGTACAATATGAATGATTCTTAACGGAGTATTAATTTTGTATATGCCCGAACAATGAACATATTTAAAATCCCATCGCCATTGCCACACGGCTCAAGAGAATTGCACAAACATAAGATAATCAGTTTGTGAATTCAGTACGATTACTAGCGTGTCTTTCTTGCAGTACAAGCATAGATCTGCTGGAAAGGGCATAAAGTTATAACACTGCACTGCACAGGTAACAGCTGGGAGTCATTAGAACTACCTTTTGATGGCATTTAGATTAAAACTGATATCCATGATACACCGTATCATACCGGAATGTATTCCTTACATTCTTAATTGATAGACTGACACACGAATTGATCGTTTACTACCTTCACTAAGGTTGCTGGTGATAAAACTTTAATATCTTGTGCCATGTTTATGCTCACACATTACTTTGATGTAATTGCATATTTAAACACCAATTTTACAAGGCAAAAGATACAAAATTACTAATGAAAAACTAAATCGTATTTCTTCCTGTTTTGTACACGACCAAATTCAGATAATGACAGGAATTTGCAATAGGCCAGCTGGCAAAGTTCAATTCAATAAATAAAGGTTACTATCTTTGCCCTACATTGGGACATGGTCTTTGGTAAGGTAACCTTGTGCTTTATTTCATGGCAGTCTTATTGAAGACTAAAGGTATGAATTCTTCTTGTCTAGTTTCTGGTTATGCCAGATGGGTGCTACCCTTTTGCTTCTTAGACAGGCGTAGGAGCCAAGTTGATGGGGGGGGGGGGGGCTGTAAAGACTTAACCGAAAAATCCCCCCCAGCCCGTGTGCTCCATGCGCGTTCAGCATGTTAATGTATATATTATATAGGCATGCGTCGTTTTTATCACACCGCTTGCCAATTACATACAATAATTTGCCATGTTTCTACCCTTCTCCATATTGATAATATATTTTTTCATTTTTCTCATAAGGGTGGGGGAGCATGCATTGTGTTGTGTGATGGCCGGCCTGGGGGAGGGGTCTAAGGGAAATTTTTGAAAAATAAGGTGTCCTTACATGCAATCTGGTGCCACATACACTCTTAAAAAAGATGGGCAAATTTTGCACAACTTTTTGACCAACACTGGGCATCTATTCAACAACCTAAACAGTTGGTCAAAATTTTGACCAACCAAATTTGGTAAAGTTTGAACCCAATTGTTGGGAGGAAAATTACCCAACTGTTAAGTAAATAAGCATTTCAAAACATGCCTACTTGTTGGGCATTTCTTTCATCAAGCTGTTGGGCAAATGTATTAACCAACCGTTGGTTTTATGTTAACCATTTTTGCCTAACCGTTGGTGCTTTCCTTACTTCAGAATAGCATGCATGCATGCTGGGCATTTCTTTCCCAGGAGATTTAGGTGAACTTTGTACACAACAGTTGTTAAAATTGCTTTAATTGATTGGGAAAGACATCATAAGAACTTCTTAAGCAGTTATATGTTTATTGTGCATTGTGCATGTGAATTAAAATATTACACCTGCTGTCCGAAACCCAAATACAAAACAGCATCTGTATTGACACGTTCATTTCAAACGCCTTGGCTTAATATGTTTGGTTTGTCACAGACTTCCGTGTAGGCCTATAATGTCCAAAACAATCAGGTTTAAAAGGAACGTTTGGAATTAAAACACAAGTCTACACACAGAACTACTGTGGTAGTTCACATCGTTCAACCATAGGATTATCACTACACACAACAAAGTAACGTTTTGAAATTTTGAATCATGTTCAGTATATAGAGTCATATTCGGGCGTGAAAGAGAATACCTCCAGTATCTGAGCTCTCATTGGATAGCCGTTTGGCGATCAATTCGAATTCTCGAGTTGTGTGCTAGTTCGTAGCAGTATTTTAACGACTTTATGGTAATAGAGATCGATTTTATGGCCATGCATTACATGCGAGTGCCTCTTTTGCCGATGTAAAAGATGTCAAAGGGAATTTTCAGATAATGGAACCAATGTCTGGTTATGAGAAGAAATGTAAAACAAAATCGAGTCAATGCGCTCTTGTGTTTACAAATAAAATTACTTCAAAATCTAGAATGTCAATGCTCTTCCGTACGTGATAGCGAATACCCCGTTCAGTGATCGATAACTGATGTCAAAACTCACACAAAAGTGTGCTAGTTCGAAGCACTATTTTCACACTTTTTGTGAAATAGAGCCCGATTCTGCGGCCAAACAGAATGTCCGAGTATTCCTTCTATGCAAACGTCTAATATGTTAAAAGGATTTTTCGGAGTATCAACACGAAGCCCCATAATTAGGAGAAATGCAGAGCCAAATCGAGTTAAGTGTTCGGTTGTTCGCCGCAAAACCTGTAGCGAACGATTTGCCCAACTTTTAAGCAAACACTATGCTAATTAGCAATTAGTTGCTCAAAAAGTGGGTAAATAGAAAATATACCCAACCGTTGAATATAAGCTTGTCACCATTTTAACCAATAGTTGGATAATGCAATAAACGTGCATTGAAGGGGAGTTTTAACCACTATTTGGGCAAAGTTTGACCAACATATAACCAAAATGTTTTACCCAACCAAAAACTTGCCCAACTGTTTTAAGAGTGTGTAAGGGCACCTTATTCTTCAACTTATATTATGATTATCAGTGGTGTATTTAGGGGACATTGGGCCATGCCTCCCTCATTAATGCCGATTTTTTTTTCTTTTTAGTACCTAAATACGTATTTTTTTTTAACCCAAATTGTACTTCAAAGGTAGCATACACTCTTAAAACAGGTGGGCAAGTTTTGGGTTGGGTAAAACATTTTGGTTATATGTTGGTCAAACTTTGCCCAAATAGTGGTTAAAACTCCCCTTCAATGCACGTTCATTGCATTATCCAACTATTGGTTAAAATAGTGACAAGCTTATATTCAACGGTTGGGTATATTTTCTGTTTACCCACTTTTTGAGCAACTAATTGCTAATTAGCATAGTGTTTGCTTAAAAGTTGGGCAAATCGTTCGCTACAGGTTTTGCGGCGAACAACCGAACACTTAACTCGATTTGGCTCTGCATTTCTCCTAATTATGGGGCTTCGTGTTGAAACTCCGAAAAATCCTTTTGACATATTGGACGTTTGCATACAAGGAATACTCGGACATTCTGTTTGGCCGCAGAATCGGGCTCTATTTCACAAAAAGTGTGAAAATAGTGCTTCGAACTAGCACACTTTTGTGTGAGTTTTGACATCCGTTATCGATCACTGAACGGGGTATTCGCTATCACGTACGGAAAGAGCATTGACATTCTAGATTTTGAAGTAATTTTATTTATAAACACAAGAGCTTATTGACTCGATTTTGTTTCACATTTCTTCTCATAACCAGACATTGGTTCCATAATCTGAAAATTCCTTTTGACACCTTGCACATCGGCAAAAGAGGAAAACTCGCATGTGATGTATTGCCATAAAATCGATCTCTATTTCCATAAAATCGTTAAAATACTGCTACGAACTAGCACACAACTCGAGAATTCGAACTGATCGCCAAACGGCCATCCAATGAGAGCTCAGATACTGGGGGTATTCTCTTTCACGCACGAATATGACTCTATATACTGAACATGATTCAAAATTTCAAAACGTTACTTCTTCGTTGTGTGTAGTGATAATTGTATGGTTGAACGCTGTGAACTGCCACAGTAGTTCTGTGTGTGTAGACTTGTGTTTTAATTCCAAACGTGCCTTTTAAACCTGATTGTTTTGGACATTATAGGCCTACACGGAAGTCTGTGACAAACCAAACATATTAAGCCAAGGCGTTTGAAATGAACGTGTCAATATAGATGCTGTTTTGTATTTGGGTTTCGGACAGCAGGTATAACATTTTAATTCACATGCACAATGCACAATAAACATATAACTGCTTAAGAAGTTCTTATGATGTCTTTCCCAATCAATTAAAGCAATTTTAACAACTGTTGTGTACAAACTTCACCTAAATCTCCTGGGAAAGAAATGCCCAGCATGCATGCATGCTATTCTGAAGTAAGGAAAGCACCAACGGTTAGGCAAAAATGGTTAACATAAAACCAACGGTTGGTTAATACATTTGCCCAACAGCTTGATGAAAGAAATGCCCAACAAGTAGGCATGTTTTGAAATGTTTATTTACTTAACAGTTGGGTAATTTTCCTCCCAACAATTGGGTTCAAACTTTACCAAATTTGGTTGGTCAAAATTTTGACCAACTGTTTAGGTTGTTGAATAGATGCCCAGTGTTGGTCAAAAAGTTGTGCAAAATTTGCCCATCTTTTTTAAGAGTGCATGCAATCTGGTGCCATATATACTACCTTGAAGTACAATTTGGGTTAAAAAAAAAAACGTATTTAGGTACTAAAAAGAAAAAAAATCGGCATCAATGAGGGAGGCATGGCCCAATGTCCCCTAAATACACCACTGATAATCATAATATAAGTTGAAAAATTAGGTGTCCTTACATGCAATCTGGTGCCATATATGCTACATTTGAAGTAAAATTTGTGTTAAAAATTATATATTTCGGTACTACATCACTGAGGGAGGCATGGCCCAATGCCCCCCCTAAATACACCACTGATAATCATATTATAAGGTTATCATTAAAAAACACACTGTTGAATTAATACCGAATATATAGGTGCTGGTGTAATTCAAATCAGAACTTAATTGTAATTACCAACTAAGGAAGTTTTTTAACTATTGATTACCTTTAGCTACATCATTGCATTATTTTTCTTTCAGTAGGAGCCCGAAAAATTCTCAGAATAGTGCCCGAATTTTGACAAAAATATTTGGTCGGGGGGGGGGGCGCTGCAGCCCCCAGCCCCCCGCCTCCTACGCCTATGTTTTTAGATAAGAGGCTGGTTAGGCTGTAGGTTTAAGCTAGGTATTTCTCACGAAATTGGTTTAGGGGGACGCGTATCCTTAGCGTTTGACTGGTCACTTAGAGAAGAGTGCCATGGATAGACGGTGGTAATTTAAGGGGTTAAGTAAAATGCAGATGTGTGTGAGTACGTTGTCATGAGTACGAGAACAAGTGGAGTGACTCTGGTTGTAAGTACGAGTATGGGTACGAGTACGAGTATACGCGTCCAAAATTTTTCATTAGCCCTAATGCATAACATACGTACTCACTGCAAGTCTGGTAAAATGTAACTTAAGGGGCAAAGGATTCTGTTCAACCATTAGCCACTTCATACTCCTTTTACTCCTTTTTCGAAAGTTTTTTTCAATCAAATATGTGAAGGGCTGATTCAGTGAATTCTTAAGTGTCTGGAATACCTTCCTTCCTGTACTGAAAATCCTTACATGGCCAACGTGTGGGAAGATTCAGAACTTATGCTCTCAGTGCATCAGATTGTACCCCGTGATGTCTTATGTGGCCATTTTTTCCGGAAGACGCTGCATTCGGACCTCCTGAATGGCTCGATCCTTCGCCGATTGCCCTTTCAAAATTTTCTTCTGTAAACTTCATCAACACTACAGATGGAGCCCTTCCAATATACCAACTAGCTTCCCATATTCAAGAAACAAATTATAATGGCAATTAACGTATCAATTAATTTGTATCTAAATTCACCTCATGTTGCTGTGGGTGAATGGATAAATTCCGTTACATTTGAGACATTCTAGTTACGTCAGTAGCGTAACTGGGGTGCTTGAAGGGGGGGGGGGGGCAGGGACGAAAATAAGGTAAATGTACCGACAGCATATAGTCAATGTACCGACACTTAGTGTCAAAGGGTTAACACTTAACAAGTCACCCAGCACCTGTGACCCCCCCATCCTCCCAGAGGTGGCGCCTGGATTTGCCCGACAGGGGTACAGACTCCCCAACGAGAGGGCCAGAGACCCGAAGCCTCGGACAACTCCGATCCCGTCGAGAGGTTGGTGAGGGAGAATTTGAATAAAACCTGTGTACTATACCATGTCATTGCGGGGCACATTTTGCATAAAGTTTGTATTTAGCAGAAGAAAATAGTTCTGCGCAGATTTGATGTTTTTGCCGGACTCTAAGCCGTGAAAAAGCTCGCGAAGCACTCGAAATTATTTTGGGTGAGCCTATACACTAAAAAGAATCTGTGCTTGTTTAAAGCTTACATAGGTCAATTGTCCTGGCAGTTTGTCGGGCACAACTTACATTTTACTTCCCTCGTCGAGTCACTAGCCGTACCGCAAGACAGATACCAGCAGACAAGAGAATATTAACTAAGTCTAGCGAAATGAGATGAAATTCCCAACATTTACATAATTCCGTGTATTCTACTTATAAATTTACTTGAAAAGATGGAAAGGGTTTGTATCCTAATCTATTTAGCTACAAGTAACGGACTTGAGGACCAGTAGATTAAGCGTGCCGAAAATTTTGGTTTTTATCTCAGAAATGATCATCCTTTTGAAAAGCCAAAATAAATAAATTGACCATATGTGGCGACAGAATTTTCCCGACAGGGGGCCGGACCATGCCAGCGACCCCAAGTTCCGTCAGCTCCTTTACCGAGGGGGTGATGAGAAGTAGATATGAAGGTGCCTGACTATCCCATGCCATTGCAGGGCATATTTTGCACAATATCACTTATTATTTGAAGAGCTACCTTGTGCACTGATATCACGCCAAGTCGATCCCACAGAACCCGTGGACATCCGGCGAGGCCCAACTCGGATAATACCTTTTGTTTACACAGGACAGATAAGCACGGTTGGCTAGAACTGGAAGAAAATTTAGCCCTGCATATCTCCCCCAGCTTTGATTATTGTCTTTTTCTTGTTTCACTACGATACGTTACTTGCTTAGTAGTCCTAAAACGATGTTTTCACAGCCATGGACTTCCTCCCCGTTTCAACCGTTTTTCAATAAACATCCGGCTAATCCTTCTGTACGTGTTTGCTTCCACAGAAAAGGCACTAGGTCGAGGCCCAACTCGGATATCGGCTTTGCCTGTAGTTTGGTCCTTTGTTATAGTTTATTTTAAACATAAACGTTTTGCTTAGCTGCAGCAGAATAATTGAAACTCATCGTTTTATGTAACAAGCGTTTTCAATGCTAACATTTAAAAATCTGAGAGAACTGAATTAATTACGTAAGTAGCAGCAAGCACCGTAATGTTTTCATCTGGCAACAAAGTCACCGTTCACTCGCACAGGTGAAACAGCCAGTCTCAAGTCAAAAAAGTGAGACATTGTTATTCCAACGCATACACATTGAACTCGTTTGAATTATTAAGGATTGTTTTAAAGCGATTTGGATTCACGCAAGTGTCTAGGTGTCTGGGGTGTTTTTTCAGTATTTTTTTTTTTTTTTACCTAAACTAACGTTACTTTCTGACAACGATGCCTTCGGTCCCTGGTTGTTTTCTTTTTTATGTAAATCTTACGTTATTTGTACTAATAGAAAACAGTGGTAAGTGCAGTAAGTCCTACGTAAAACGGTTTGAAAATTTTAAGTGGTCTGCACAACGTGTAAAAATTAAGGATGGTTGCAAGACTTTATGATCAATCTCTTGAACCCCAGTGGCGAGTCCCGTCGCGCTATTCTAAACAAATGCGTTGAAAATTATGATTGCTACTAGAGGCATACTTCAATACAGTCATTGTGATGCAAGGGAGCCTCTTTGAGAGGCTTCAGAAAAAGTAAAGGGGAAGTGATCGTGACAGACAGGTTGGTATTTTAAGAAACTGACCACAAATGACCCTAAACCCGGCGAGCGGACTGGAAGGTGACCGCCACATCCCGCGGAAACGGCCAATCCGCCTCTGTTCTTAGTAATGATTGAGAATTCTGAGTAATGCTTAAATCATTCTGAGGGCAGCTTGACTGCGGAAGGGGGTGTGGCAGGGCGTAGCCGGGATGGGGTTAGGGAGATATTACCAAGCCCGTAGCCAGGTAGCAGGAGTGGATCCCCTGTGCAAAAACATTGCCCGCTTCCTCTATTAAATAAAGTTACCATTGCCTTAATGAGTTTTAGTATATTCGCACCCCTTATGAATATTTCGCCCTAGCCCTGGAGGCCATCTCGCTTCCAATTTCAGTACCTTGTCCGACTACCGGCCTGGATATTTCACAGGCGGAAATGCCGAGGGCTAGGGATATATCCTCCCCACCCTTTTTTAGCAATGTTCCCATTGACTTTCAAGTTTTCCGTCAGTAAATTTTATTCTTATCCTCCCAGTTTTTTCGCTGTAACACCTCCTACCGTGGGATAAAGGATAGAGGAACGTTACCCGTGCCTTAATTAGCCCTAGTTTTTCAAAACACTTCTTTCATGTCAGTTGACTGCCTTAACAACTACGTAATCATACATTAAAATAAATCCCGGCCTATTTTATATAATGTTTTATATTTTTTCACTCTATTTACACTGCATGCGTTGACATTTATTGACAACTTTTGCCGCACCAAACTTAGGGACGTAACAGCCCAACAGGCCACAATGCTGGTGAGCTAGACTGGCAACACCCATTTAGATATCGCTGTAAATGGGACTGAAAGTATGGGATAGCTGGCAGCTTTTCTTCAGTCTTTTCAGGCTTATCTGGTCACATTCGGACGTGTAACATAAAAGGGTGATTCTACGGTTACATAAATGCAGCGCAGGAAACTGAAGGACCGTACAACTTGAAGGACAGAATTTAACACTGCTTGTTATTCTAGTAGCCTACTGTTTAGTGTTTAGGTCTATTTGAAACCTGAGTCTTCCAATTCAACGAACAGTTGTAAATGATAGAACGCGAAAGGTAAGCTAACACAAAACAGGGATTTAAAATACAACTTGTACTTTACTTTCAGGGGCCTTTGACTAAAATCGTTCTCATGATAACAAAAGCTCGCTTTCAAAAGTAAGCAGCTTATTTACCTCCGTTAGTTTCCTGTTCGAACAAACGAGGTTAGTGTAGGGAGTAAGCTCAAGAGCTACACAGCCTGTGTTTGAAGACTTGCGGTTAGTCAGGCTCAAACTGATCCAGCTTGAATAAGCATCCAGTGAGGAAGATAAGCAATTTAGCCATGTCCACAGGTTCTGTGGGCCCAACTTGTCATGAGTGTTCTTTTGAGTCTGAATCGTGAAATTGCAAAGCACGCGAAGCGCGCGAAAATTTTTAGTAGGCTCAAACTAAAACATATATAATTATTACGAACAATAAAGAAAAAATAAAAATTTTATTGGTTGTAGACCGTATCGGGGATAGCATACATTGTCTCAAAACACCTGGACTGGAATAGCCAAACTTTGCTCCTTTAGTCGCTCAACAAGTAACCCTACCGCATGACACACACGAGAAAACAGCAAATAGCTTTGCGATATGGGATGAAATTTACGACCTCTACATAACCTGTGTGCTCTGCCTACATGTTACTTGGAAAGGGTGACAGGACGTATGCTATCTAGCTATGTGGAAAGGAACTATTGAAGAAACTGGAGTGACCCTACAGCGAGCGCAGCGCGCCGAAAATTTTGGGTTCTTATTAGATTATTAGTTAAAATTGTTCTCTTGAGAGCAAAGACTGGTAAACCGTCGGGGAGACTAGTCGTCGTTCACACCGGGCGGATGTACCGACAAGATCAGCAAATGTACCGACAGAACATCCCAGGAAGCCAAGTGAGGGGGCGACCGCCCCCTGCTCCCCTTCAGTTACGCTAGTGAGTTACGTATCGCGAGGTTAAAGGTTAGCTAAAGGGTACTTTACTCAACCGAGTCACAGTAAGGTATGGTTTCATTTATCAACGGAAATGTCCTTCTAAACTGAAAATATTCCAAAATCGAGAGCCTAACTATGTGATCTCTTAGCATTGCAGAAAATTGCTCCACGCCTCAGTCACTATTGTTACTACCATAGCTTTGACTAGAACAGTACGGATACTATCGGTGGGGAGAAATATGGGAAGGATACCCACCTCCCCCCCCCCCCCCCGTCTACACGATCAACCGTTTCTTCAAAACTTCATCATACATGTGGGTGACGATGGTCATGAAGAAATGTATGATCGTGACATGTAAATCGACCGGTTTCTCAACGAAGTTCAACTACGTCCAACATGTATGACGGTGTATACAGTTTTAGAGGCATGATTCATCTTTTCAACAAATGTTCAAAACATTCCAAAAGGTCTCAGCCTATTCTTATTCTACGTAGCAATGCTGGTGCTTTGCAGGCAGGATCATACTTTTTGATTTCCTTTTTGAAACTAGGCCGTGTAAATTCACATCAAATATGCCCAAAGAAAAATGGACTTGTAGATTCAAATGCAAAACGATTCTCATGGCAGTCAGTCTCACTTGTATGAAATGAGTTTTTCCTAACCACAGCCTTACATTTGGGGAATCGGGGTATACAGAGACCCGTCACCAACGCCAAGGGTGGGGGAAAGGCACACACAGACAAAGATATTTGACTGCAAATTAGGGCTGCCTATTTTTTTATGTTCGTAGTAATTGACTTTTAAACGACTGAAGGTTGAAGAACGAATAACATAAAAGAAAAATTACATACAAGATTTCCCAGCTTTTTACGACACACCGCCCAAAAATTCGTTTGCGCTTCTCGTGCTGTACAATTTCCTGGGTTTTCTGTTACAGTATAAATTTATACAGATAATCGTGAGGACCTGCAATTTTTTTCTGAGCCTACGTAACATATGCAGCTTGCTGTTACATAAGTAGGCTGGAATTTCTACCTCAATTGCTTGTTTGCACTCTTTTATGTGTCCCATGGTACGGTACTTGGAAGATTTGATAGTCTTGTCTGGCCTTACAATGTTGGGAAAGAATGTTTTCTGTGTCACGTTTCATGAACAAAAAAGATAAGATATGCAGACTAAGCATTTTCATGGCAGCGATTCGTATCATTCCTCATGTTTGCTTTGCGAATTTTTGTAAAGAATTCGTCCTTCGAGAGAACAAGTAATGTTTGTTTGAAGCACAGTGACTCGTAAAATTCGGCGTTGGTAGCATTCCAAGTGAATTCCCCCTACGGTTTGCGTTCAGCTGGTTACTGTTCAGCGTAGTTTTAAAGACTACCGATATATATATATATATATATATATATATATTAAAGAGCTTAAGTTGAAGAATGTAGGCCTATGTCTAATTTGCTCCATCACTCAAGTTCAAGTACCTGAGGAAGAGGTAAGACCCCGAAATATGAGACCACGCTATTTGTACTATGTTGGTATTGAAGGCACTATATATATATATATATAGATATATATATATATATATATATATATATATATATATATATATATATATATATACGGTAACGGAAAAACTGTAAAACTGAAGTACAGAATTGAATGATTGGATCTCGGAAGAGACACAAATTAGCAGGAAGCTTGAATTAGGTAAATAAAACAGCCAATGTGGAAGCGACATTAGCGGTCACGCTTGTTGGACATAAAAGATAGGTCAATATTAAGGCTATTGAGGGTGAACGTTTCCAACTTTAACAAAACTGTAAGATAACAAGGTGTGTCTAGGTTACTGTAGGCAAGGTGGAAGTAGGCCTACATATACTACTTACTATATGAAAGCAAGTTATAAACGTTAAGTAAAGATAAACTACAGCGCCACAAAACTTGTCTTCGTATTGAACAATTTGCGCTCCTTGAGAACATCAAAAGGTAAACCGCCGGGCAAATGATAGCCGTTAATGATTACACACCTTATTATATCCATTATCTTGGTTATGGCTCGAGAGGAAATTGGAAAAATTTCCCACAAGGCATCAAGGCCCTGCCCCGTTCCTGTGCTACCAGTGGTTAAATGGTGGTATAAAATAGTTATGATATCAGCATTTAACGAGGTTGCAATATTGGATTGTCCCGCAGGCCAGATCAATAGTCTCTCAGGGCTACAAACGCTCAATGCACCCCAGATTAACTAGTAGTTGTAAATTTCAATTATGCGATAAGATGTTTAAGTGTCAAGAAACAAACCAACAAAAATTACAGTATAAACATTTGTCGGCAAAGGGATTCTCTAACAAAGATGGACCCCTACATTTTTTGATTGTAGGTTTCATTAGATAGAAGAAAGTTGCACTTAGCCTACGTTCTTTCTTTCATAGAAGGAAAACGGAGAGACAAGCCGCACGTGTAAGTGCCCGAAAAATTGTTTTCAATAACTAATGCTTTTTGTGTAATGCAAAGGGAAAATTGTCACTGCAATGGACAGCATCATGTTGGCTTGTTGCATGCGATGTAAATTACGGAGGTGAAATTGGTGTTCTCCCCCATAATTTCAGGAGTGAGGGGGTCGTCCTGCTGCTCCCACCTTTTCCTACTCCTTCAACCATCGACAAAGATGCACATGACTGTTATAACACTTACATACCACGGCCGGAATAATAAAACCTTTTGCAGATTCAGATCCTGTCGATGGCTAATGATGACAAATTTATCATAGGTGGTTGCTTTTTTTTAGTTTTTGCGTATATACGTCATTGCATGAGGGTAAAACTTCCTATGGGAGCAAAAGATTCTGTAAAGTGGAATTTCCGACTAGTTATTTGATATCATATCACTGGACGTCATCCTCAAGCGAAGCCTGAACAGGCTCTTTTGACGTGCGCTTTTTCAAATGATGTCACTGTCTAAGAAACTTGGTCCAAAAGAAGCTTAACACCATTCGACTGATTTTAAAAGGTAATGGGCACATTGTTGACTATTTGCCAACGACAAGGCGTGAAATAAGGATTTTATTCTCAAAGTTGAAACCAAAACGGCGTGAAGTGATACATATTGTCCTTAATATATGTATTTAGTCTATGTACGCTATACAACATAAGGACTGCTTGCGACTAACGGTCACGCATCATAATAGTGTTTTGGATTCTAAACGTCGTTACTGTAGAGAAGAACATGGTTTCTGGTGGGAACCTAGCATGGTCATAGATAAATAAAGAGAGGACTACTATGGGGGGGGGGGGTTGGTATTGGTTATTTACTGGTTTGTGTAAAGATACAGTTGTTCCGGGGATGTGTTGGTTATTTCATGCTGCTATTGTAGTTTTTTAACTTAAAATATTTCAGTTGCATTAGTAGTTCACTATGGAATTCAGACAATGGAAACCTTGGCGCGAACCTCTGGCCTTTATGTTCATTTCATGGTTAAAGTTATCTGGAGTCATGGACTGACGCTCCTTGAAGCAAATACAAGGATCTTTTGAGTTATTGACGACCCTCGCTGGCACACGGCGACCGACACACCACAAATTCCTCAATGGTACCTTGCTGAGGTACAATGTTAAAAAAAAAAAAAAAAATGTAAAAAACAGGAAAGTTCTGGCAGCAGAGTTTCCAGGAAACTTCTTTAATTTCAAATTACAGATTATTTCCTTAAAATAAAGGACAGAAACTGTAATTTATGTAAAAAACAGAAAACTTCTGGCAGCACAGTTTACAGGAAAACTCTGTAATCAGACATTACAGATAATCTATGTAAAAATACAGAAAATGTGACCTTTCATCATAATGATCGTGGTGATCATAGGCCTGGACTATGGCAAAGAAGATGTTACTTGTTCTAATGTGCTGTCGTATATCTGGCAAGGAGCCAGAGCGCCGAGAGCTTTTTAACTACATAGAAACAGGCACTGAGGAACAAAGAACCCAAACCGGACCGGAGCAAAACTCAACCGACAACCACCCACAGAATCGCCAACATGCTCTCACCATCCACACCCAGCAAAGGAAACGAAAGTCTTTGCCACCGCCAACAAACAGAAACCACCACCACACCCACCATCAACGATCACAACACAAGGCCAAAACAACACACGCCCAAAGGCAACAAACACACCCAAGGCAACAACACGCCCAAAGACAACAACACGCCCGAAGGCAATCACAGCACGGGGCGATACGGGGGGTCCACCTGCCACACTCAAATCACTATTTAAAGTTTACAGTTTTTTTTTTTCCCAAAAGTCCCCTCAACTCTCTGGCGAAGAGCCAGGGGCGAAAACCAAACAATACTCCCGAAGGAGTTCTGCTCCCTGAAGGAGTAACAACGTCACCAAGGGACAAACTTTGACTGAACTGACCCACCCGACAGTGGACCCGTTCTAGACTGGCTGAATAGAACAGGTCCCACCTGGAAGCTCCGCCGTCGTGATCACGGATACTCCTGCGCCAGGTAGTTTACAGTGCTTTTTACGTGCTAAACAAACGGACACGGCCAGACCAGCGAAAGGATATAACATATGGCCAACAACCAAAAAACCGAACACCAACAACACCCCCCCCCCCAAACGAAACAAAAACCACCAACACTGCTACTGAGCAGCCACAGACACCGAAACTGAAAGACAACACAAGACCAGACTACCATCACTTAACAACAACCAAAACACCAAGAAAACCAGACCAAACTACCATCACCCACAACTGCCCCGAAGGGCCACTAGGGGTCGGGGTCCACTTGCCATATTTACAGTATGTACAGTATATACACTATTTACACCCAACCAAAATTAAACAAAAACCAAAGAGATCGAATGAGTCCTGTGGGGGGACAGGCACGTCCGCTCTCTTCGGCGACCAGAACTGAACTGGGCAAATACAGGCGCACCTTGCCCAAGGGTGCCCCGGAGGCAGTTGTGGCAAAGTGTAACCTCATTATCCCCACGTTTATAAGAAAAACTCCACAACCGGATGCAGTTTAAAGTCCTACCCAGGTAATTTACAGTTTTTTTTTCCAAAAGTCCCCTGACTCTCTGGCGAAGAGCCAGGGGCGAAAACCAAACAATACTCCCGAAGGAGTTCTGCTCCCCGAAGGAGTACAGCTTTTTTCCAAAAGTCCCCTGACTCTCTGGCGAAGAGCCAGGGGCGAAAACCAAACAATACTCCCGAAGGAGTTCTGCTCCCCGAAGGAGTAACAACGTCCCCAAGGGACAAACTTTGACTTAACTGACACCACCCGACAGTGGTCCCGTTCTAGACTGGCTGAATAGAACAGGTCCCACCTGGGAGCTCCGCCGTCGTGATCACGGATACTCCTGCGCCAGGAGTACAGTAAATACAACTATCTACATGCAACAAAATAAAACTCCCAAAGAGATCGAACGAGCACTATGTTATATGTACCACGTCTATGACACGTTAGTTATAGTGAAAAATGTTACTACATATTTTTCAAAGAAATACAGTTCATATGTCTTAATATTCTTTATCTGTATTGATAAATTACTTATCTTTAGTCCAAAAAGTGTCTCTTGCTACAGATCTGATTAGTTTAGTCCCACCCTAAGCATAAATTTACAATTTTTATACCAAAACTTTTGGCCACGCCCACTTTAGTAGCTTCTCCATGAAAGGAGTTTCGGTCAGTCTGCACTCATCTGAATGTTACAGAATGCTTTATTATGATATCACTAATAACCTACACCCTAGGGAGTGTTTACGGTGTTATCATTCACCAAGGTATGTTTACTTCTAATATGCATTTGAAAAACATATTTTTTTAATAAACTGCTGGACGTACATAATACTTGTGTTAAACTTACAGAATATTTTCTTAAAGGGGCTCATTGAGTTGACATCTATTATTTTTGAGACGAGTTTGAAGGAAATCATTGCATGGCAATGCTTCTGATTAGCCTCATTACTGATATTTCACTTCCTACAGTTACCGAAAATGTGAGAAATTTTAGTTTTTGTGTACAGGTATTGCATATGATTACTACATAATGGTAAAAAGTGTCTGGTCACAAATTTGAAATGAATGATATTAATCATTAATTACCCTGTCATTGTCATTTCAGTTGTGTGTCAGATGTTCAGAATCTTTTAGTTTGACCATTTAGCATCAATTTGTGAGTAAAACTCACCTGGTGTGAAAAAAATCATGAATTTTGTGAACCAACTCAATGTGCCCCTTTAAATATTAAAAACAGATATTTTCTTTAAAATTTGTTAGAATATTAACTGTAAATTTCCATTTGTATAAAAATACAAACTTAGTTCGTAAACCAAGTGAAAAACGTAAAACTTCTGTAAAAATCACAGAACTTTTTATATACATTATAAATTACAGAAATTTGCTCAAAATTCTACAAAACTTAACTGTAAATTTACCAAAATGTTTTAGTGTAACCACAACTAACCTTAGTAACCGTTGGGTGTTCACCTCGATGATTCCTCAGTTTGTCAGTTGATTGGTTCATACAATCAAATCACGTTACATTTACACCAAACCATAGACAAAAACAACATCTAGTTGTTAACTTTTAACACAATCTGATCATAATAATGTTGATTATAAACTGAACTGAGATTATTTGCTGGTAAAGAAAACAACACTTCGCTCAAAAAAAAAAAAAAAAACTTTCCGCTAAAAGCTCAATAACAGAATTTTTGGGGTTAGGGACCTCAAACTCCACTAAAGTTAACAATTAAACGAAACAACGCTTGACCTTTTTTGCAGAACCATTAAATTCCATCTAATGTCATATTGTTTGCAGTGCTGTAGGACTCGAGGCTGGTCTCTAGTCATGATTTTAAGGACTCGGACTCGGAAATTAAGGATGCGGACTCGGACTCGGTCTTGTACAGTCCGAACTCGTGACTCGGCTCTTAATTTCCCGAGACCGGGCTCGAGACCGGTAGAATTTGGGACTCACTTTTATGCAATTAATCCGTCTTCAAAAAGCATTTACCTTGTCCTCTGCAGTTCCTTTACAACTAATATCTACGTCTTTGCAATATGCGCTGTCTAATGTAGATGATATTCGTAAAAGTTCTACAGTAAACGCATATATGAGGGGACCTTAATTATTTTCCTGGCGGCCCACATTTTTTATCGGGAAAACCTCACGGGCCACAGACTGATGCGTACCTATGATAATGCCTTTGGGCCTCATTTTGAAATGATTAGCGTTCCACCTGAATTTGTGGTGTATAGGGGACAGTCGAAAATCCCCAGGTTTAGAGCAGAGCCGAATGGAATTAAAAGGAGTAGCCCCGGACGCTCTGGGAGTATTTACAAAATAGTGGACAAAAACCTGAACAATAATCTATCTCTAAATGACTTTGAATGCGCACTAATAGATGATCACAAGTATCACAATTTGACCATTATTTTGTAATAGTCCCAATCAAGGCTTGACATAGCCGGTAACAAATAAAATTATGTCACATTAAGTGGCGCAAATCTACTTTGAAAAGTGTATGTCTGGGGAGAAGGTGATTTTGTCGGGAGTGGAGCGTCACCATCCCTTAGCTCGTGTAGCGTAACATATATGTTGTTTGGCCAAAAATGTCTCTTAGATTGCCTTGAATGGCAACGTTACCGGTTGCGTAAGCTGTTTCTTGATACCGTATTCTTTATTCTGATATATCACGGTTTAGCAAATTAGCAGAGCAAAAATGAGCTTTAAAAGAGAAAAAATATTTGGCCTATACATGTTTCCAAACTTTCTATCAAAGGGGATACGGTCTCATCAAATTTCGTAAGTTCATTTCAACTGGCCTACCAGCTCCCCCCTCAACACCACTGGCTTACTTATATCAGACTAGAGATGTAACAGAAGGCCTGGTGATGGTATGTAGCAGCTGAAAATCAAGCTGGGTTTTGAAGTAAGAAAATTCCAACTGTAGTAGACTATCCCGGTCAATCTTACTTCAATTAAAATAATTTGTAGTCACACCTTACTTTCAGCGCACCCAGTTTGGTTCCACAACTGATGTGTTGGAGGCACAATTGTTTCGTTGGCAAATTTGTATCCCCAATGCCAACTCTTCACAAGCGTTCGGTACTAGTCGCCCTCATTTGCTGAAATGGGGCTCATTCGTTAGGAAGGCGCTCTCACTTAAAGAGTACCAAAGGTATATCTGCAGGTGCAGGGTCCGGTGGACCCGGATTATTTACAAAAAAGAGTTCGATATGATTTCTATTTTTTCCGATTCAAAATCTAATGAACTGAGAAATAAACGCTAAACAATTCTGACAGTTTGCAACAATTTTAAGTAGGAAATATTACAAGACTGATCATTTGAAAAGACAACCACCCTACTTCCAGTCCCAGCTCTCACGCCTACACCGATTCCCCCAGCAAACCTATTTATCAATTTCTGCCTTTCTGCCTGTATGAAGTAAGAAGGGAAACATAAGCAGTACCATGTTAATTGACATAAATACAGTATTTGTGACTTTGGCAGTCAGAATGTTCATTCCTTGCTAGTGAACCGAATTTTTTCTGTCACAGGCCTGAAGCTGAAATTTGGAGTTCGGCAGTCAAAAAAAAAAACAGCCTTCGCACTTCAATTTACTAACAAGGCCTACTATAGGCTACAATTTATCAAGATAGGAGCAGGGAGGTAATATCACGTCCCTGATTGAAGGGTGTAGTACGCCTCTAGCGACATTCCAGCTTGCATGAAGCTTTGTGAACAATAACTGCATGGCTGTTCTACATGACGTAATAGTAAGATGACTTGTTATAATCGGTGGAAGGCATTGTAGTGAAGTTTTTCTCCCCTTTTTGATTCCTTCCTGAAGGCAAAAGGAATGTATGCAATCAGGCGGGAGATTTTTGGTATGTGTGTGTATGCATGGGTGTTTGTGACGCTTTGCTTGTAAACACGATATCTCAAGATAGCAACGATGGATAATTTTTATACTTGGGATATAGAACTACCACATTAAGAGGAAGATCCCTTTCATTTTTGGTGGATGTTAAAGGTCATGTGAGGTCACTCGAGGTCAAAAACCCCAAACCTTGTAAACACGATATCCCTAGGTAGGAAGCATGGATGCTTTTTATACTTGGCATATGGATGCGTTATAGTCAAAAAATGAATCCTACTGATTTTGGTTAAAGGTCAAAGGTTATGTGAGGTCATCAGAGTTGAAAAATACGAAATTCTTAAAAGCTGCTTATAAACACGATATCTCAAGAATGCAATGATAGACAAACTTCATACTTTGTGTATTTCTTAATCATACTAAAAGGAATAAACCTATTGTTTTCAGTGGAGATCAGAGGTCATTTGAGGTCATCAGAGGTCAAAAACTGATAACCTTGAAAAACAATATTTCAAAACAGGAATGATGAATCCTTTTCAAACTTAGTATAAAGATGTGTTACTTTAAGAAAGAGGGAACCCTATGGATTTGTTGGAGGTCAAAGGTCATATAAGGCAATCAGAGGTGAAACTACGAAAACTTCGTAAACTAAATAGACAGTGGGCACTGGGCAGTACCTCCAAATTGCGTCCGACGTTTCGTTGACCAACAAAAGATTAGGCCTGAATGTTTCTCCATTCCAAAGATACAGTTATAGAGAACAATATTTATTCACAAGCATAATTGTTACAGAAATAATACTAACTAAAATTACCTAGTTTAGAACACGTGGAAAGGATGCTGTGACTATCATTGATCATTACAGATTTCATCGGCTTGAACTCTGGACATTTACACTTTGACCTTGGGTGTCCGAATCTAGCGGTGTAGTGACGCTTTTGTGGTTGACCTGAAGACACTGGGCATCCGCCTTCAATAGATTTTTAAGGATCGATTTACATTTCCACGTATGATGTGACTAGAATCGGATTTAGGGGCTAAATTAGTTACCAAATGAATTTAAACCATGAAAATCGTTTCAGATTTAGTGAAGTTATGCAAGAAAATAAAATTCAACAGTCTGTCAAATAAAATTCAATAATCTGTCAAATTATTGATATTTGAGACAAAAAAAAACATATCAAATAGTTACTACATGTTCCAAAACTAACAAATATCGTGCTTTTCATTGCAGACGAGCATTATTTCTTGATATTTTCAGCAGTGCGGTACACCCCTAGTCTTTTTTCGGGCTGTAAATAGCTGGTAGAAATACCAAGGTCAGATCGTTGTTTGAAGTTTTCTATCGTTAAAAAATCGGCCAAGTCGTGACGCCCAGTTTTAATTAAAGGGCAGATTTTTCTAATGTGGCATAGTGGGTTAGAGCTGGCAGACGGTCCGGGAACGAATCCTTCCTAAGACTGGTTCTTTTTTTTTTTCATTTTTTGTCACTTACTTTTTGATGGGGTTTAAAGGTCATATGAGGTCAGCAGAGATCAAATTGTGAAAACATCGTAAACAGTGATATAATCAGGAAGTATAAATTTGCGGGATGAACTCAGTGCAACAAATCACCCCCTTTCAGCAAGGAATCATCACTAAGCCTTTGGGCTTCTTGGTTTTTTCGAAATTTCCCCTTTTTAAAATGCCTTCAATATTGAAATTCTCGATCGTTGGTGCATTGCTTTCCCTATCTTTTTGCAATCTCAATTGTTCGGTGGGACGAACTGGAACACCTTGCGGGCCTGATGTGATCCACGGGCTGCCTTTCAGACCCCAGGGCCTATATCATAACACTGAACAATTTTGTCTTAAAGGCAGTGCAAAAATTGATCATTTGTAAATTCTTATTCTGAGTGTATAGTTTTCCATAGGGGGGACTCGAACTCAGACTAGTAGCTTGTGACTCAAACTCTGTTTTGGACTCAAACTAAACAGGTGGGGACTCAGACTCAGACTCAGACTGGGACTGGGACTCGGAAGGTGGGGACAAGACTACAGCACTGATTGTTTGTATTCAAAGTACTCTGTTAAAATATTTTGGGGTTTTGTAATGGAGTCTGTTTCTATACTTAATGTAAACGCACTTCAAGCGGAAAATTTATTTCGACTAATTTGGGAAACCTGTTGTAAGAAACGACTACAGGTTTCAAAAGCTTACTCCCTTTTACGGAACATAGCCCTTTCCAGTTGTATGGTTAGATTTTATGTCAGAGACGACTGGAGACAATTTCTTTTTCTTATATAGTGTGATATATTTCTGTCTAGCAATTTTTTAAAGAAATACGTCTATGTTGCAGCTCTATTGAAAATACACTACTAAGTCGGACCTTGAGTGGCAGCTGTTTTACGACGCTAAGCGACCACGAATGTTGGAGGAGTCTTTACGGCTCATAAATTACAACTTCACGTCGGGTGGCTAACTATGAGTTGCAACTCAACAATTTAGATCAAATTTGATTTCTTTTGAAGGCCAGTTTAGATGGGAAGACTGTAGATTGCTCTTGGATGAAAAACCCGCCTTACTTGACTCGGTTAGGGATCGAACCATGGGCCCCCGGTTGCTCAGCTTCATCGCTTCAAATCCCACCGCCTTTATCCACCGGCCACAGCCCATTGCACCGAAAGTTCAAACTATGATCGTAGTATAACACCCCTTTCAATACATATGCTACAAACATGACCCAATTATAAACATCAACAGCGAGATATACCTGAAAGTAATACAATGTTGAACTATTCTTGCAAGAGGCTATAAACTCAAGAGAAAGCAAACAAATACATTAGTAAAACAACGATATCGTCATCGTCGTCATCTCCATCATCTTCATCATCATAATAATAATAATTTAAACACCAGTTTACATATGACATTTAAAACCGGTTGACAAAGATGAAAAAGAAGATATGATAAAACATAAAATTTAACCAAATGAAATCACTAAAGAAGATAAAAAGAGCAATAAAAGGAGGCAAAAGGTCTAAAAATCAAAGCACCTAATTACAAGCTGAAAATTGAAAACATAAATTGCCTAGAATTAACAATTAAAAACGTCCCTAAGAAAATAAGTTTCAAATTAATTTTAAAAGTCTCAACACAGCTACAGGTTTTCAAGGGTTCTTGTGGTATGTTGAATAAAATTGGCGCCATTACTTTGAAATTTCCTTTACCATAAAATACCGTCCCATCCTATGCCTATAGCAGCAAACGTGTACCCTCGAAACTGAAATATTAAGTTTACGGTGAGCTTAATCTTACAGAGCTCTGTGATATTAAAATTTCCCACCTAGATTTTCAGTCTTCATTGCTCTTTTGGGGAACTTTTTTACGGTCTATGAAAACACTCTTCCTCAGCAGTAAAAACAACGGTGTGCTTGTCCTATTTAGGTATTGGATGGAGTGTGAAGCATTCTAGCTAAGATATGCCTTGCATTGCATAAAATTGATAATATTCTTGGGCTTATGATGGGGGCTCAGCATACTCTTTGGAAACTTGGGCTTAGCTTCCACTGAACTCCATGGTCAGATGGTATAATTTAAGCTAATCCTAGAGGACAAAAAGGGAGCAGTCAGAAATTATTTTAAATCACTTGCTATTGTGTAGGTCTGGGTGTGGCCATGTGACATGTAAAGGTAATACAGCAGTTTGGAAAAGAAGTGTTAAAACAAAGATTTAAACAAAACTTCACATGTTATGTGTAAAGAAAACAAAAGTATGGCAATTTCATAAAAAATGAAGATTTTTCCTCTTTTTATTGTTGCAAGTCGCATCTCAATAGCACCTACAGAAGTTTTGAATTTTCCCAAAAAATTCACTTCAAACCAGTGTATTGCAATACGGGCACTCTGTGATGCCTTACAATTAACTAGACCAATTGAACACCTTTTGTATTTCTTTGTAATCTTGACACATTTAAATGAAATATGCAGATACTTTCAAAGTGGTAACATTTATTGTCCAAATGTTTTAAGCTCAGTCTGAGATGAATGCTATCTAATGCTCCACTCACTGGTGTCAAGTTTTAAGGTTTTAGAAGCTATCTGTCAGTATTACATAACATTTTGTAACCTTGAAGCAACCGGAAGCCTGTTCTTGACAAGAGCAGAGTATATTCAAACAGGAATACCTTAAGATGTGAACAATCTATGAGAGTGGGATTTAAAGGGAATGGAATGAAAAATTTATTTTGTTTCATTTGAGATCGTCATAGATTCTCGCTGGGATATTACAAACAAAACAACGTTGATTAGTTTGAAGTTGTGATGCCATGTATGTTTGCTTCAAGTTTACTTTGGGTGGAAGACGTGATGGCTTTCATCTGCCAATATCTAGAGAACCTTAAGTAGGAAATGGATGCATATTTCAAACGTAATATAAGGTCCATATTCCCTCCAGCATATTAAAATTAATTTAATCCTTCCATAAAGCCCGAGTTTGGTTTCTAGAGTTGCTCTTCGGTGTCCACATGTTGGAAGCGAAATTGGATGCATTAGACACAGTTCTGTAAAATTGTCATCTTTCTCGGCTAACAGCACTGTGCGAAGTCTAAAAATTGATTAGAAGCCTTTGTAATAGGTCATCAGAGGGCCAGTCTAGGGGACTAAAGGTGCCCAGTATTTTCTCAGCGAGTTGATATCGTTGCAGCTTTCTTGACGAAATATTGTGTAAATTTTTGTTTGTTGGTTATCGATTCGCTGTATGGATTATTCTTGGTCAATGTCGTGTGGTAACGAATAAACGTGTAGTATCATAAGGCGTGATGCTACCGGCATGAGTTAAACAATATTAAATCCGTCTCTACATTTAACATTTAAGAATTAAATGACATACCCAAACTTTAGCAAGGGAAGAAAGGGAATGAAAGCGAATGCATGATAAGGAAGACGAGTCCCTACGACTGAGAATCAGTTGATGACTTTATATACAAATTACGAGATGTTTACATCAAAATTAGAAACTACGTGAAGGAGAAACCGCGATACTTAATGTCAAGGCTGAACCTCAATGAGCATAATCTCTTTTGGCTATCAAAGTTATATTCATATATATTATAACCCTTTTGTGATGCACCGCAAAATATATTCTTTTAAAATCACCAGTACATGAAGTGAAGTGTAATTTTATCACACGAGTGTAATAAAAAGAAACAAGGACAATGCACCGTTTCTTAAAGTGGTTATGACATGGCCAAAGCACGTTTCTCAGTAAATATTCTTTGGGTACAACTTGAAGCGAATGTTTTCCCGACTCAACTACGTCCATAAACACAGTAATGAGACCGGCTTGTGAATTCCCAATTCCCTCAGCCATCTGAAATCCAAAAGCGAAAAAAAAGTATGTGAGCGCGTCTCAAGATCGTGACGTCATTGGAGGTACGGCTAGTAACACTGTACCAGGCAGCTCACCCATCGTTCTACACATCGAATCATGTGCATACTAACGCGTGTTAGCAGGTACATCATTGCAAACACCTGTGCTACGATACTATACAGCAGCGCGCATGACCAGTGACCACATTGTGAACTATGCGTCGTTGCGCGGTGACTGCTTACCATTCACAATAGCAACGTTACTGAACAGTTCACTGAGTAAAGGCGCGCTTGTTATGGACTGTCCATACATGTTCATAGCTGTTCTGTACAGCGTGCCCGGACCGCGTTCTTTTTGCACAAAAACAAAGCTGTTTATTATATGCAGGAAAGCTAAAACACGGGCGCATATGCACGCGAACATATTGGCCAATGATATGCTTCGAAGCCCCCAACATGTTCCGCGCTTTGCGCTCTATATATTGGACGGGTATTGTGATGTAATCCTTTTCATGAAGTTTCTAAGATATGAAACTTTCCCAAAGCGTTGCATTAGTTTCACATCTAGATACGCGTCCTTACATAGCGCAGTGCGGGGTGCCGCCAATTGCGTCGTAAAAGTCAAGTGACCTGTTGCGGCATTTTTCGAAATTGGATTTCTGGACGTTTTTCTTCAAATTCTATTTACGCCGAACTGCGCTGGTTTTAATTGTGTGTGAGATGATACTATTACAATACTGTACCCAATCTTGCAATACACAAAAGTTATTTTGGCCGTGTCATGCCCACTTTAAGGTAATGGATCCTTTTAGACGAATCGCAATCAATGGTATTCACGTTTCTTTTTGGTATGATGCTACTGATCAGCGTTTCTTGTTTCTTACTCACGGGGGGGGGGGGGGGCGTCAATCCAATTTTGAAGTGTGTGTGTGGGGGGGGGCACGCATGACATAGCACAAACTATCAAACCCTTTGTTTTTAAAAAGGGCGTGTTTTTCTACAGGCCCTTCCCTGTGTCCCCTCTTGTGATGACTTTGTCCTATTTTAATAAGAGTTAGGATTCCAAAAACTGGCGTAGCCAGGATTCTTGTTTGAAGGGGCCCAACTGCGGGGCCTGATCGTCGGCCTGAGGGTCTAAGGAAAGGAGGACACTAGGGGGGTATCCCCCTCCCCTTTGAGAAATTTTTGAATATTTAAGTACCCTCAGATGCAATCTGGTGCAACATTTACCATCACTTGAAGCCAATTTTTGTGTTCCATTACCAATTTTTTCCGAGTTCGATGGGGGAGGGGGGGGGGAGAGGCATGACTCTCTCTGGCTACGCCAATGATTCCAATGTTAACATGACCATCATAGATGATCTGCCAGTTGAAATACAGGGAGTCGACGGAATTACTTCAAGATGTTACTTTAATCATGTCCAAAACTAGCTGAAACCACGCGTGGATCATTGTCAGAGATCATGGACCCCACCACACTCGTAGCTAGGGTCATATGTTTTGGGGTGTGAAGGCCCCCAATTCGGACTGGTTTGATGTTTTTCCAACAGAGTGGCAGCGTTTAAAATTGCACTTTTGTTATGCACTCTGCGTTTTGTATACAGCTGTCGTGATCTTTCCTTTGTCACTACATAAAGGTGTCGTCCTTGGGGAGGGGTCTAGGGGAGGGGGTGTGCGACTCCCCTTTGAGAAATTTTGTTAATTTAAGGTTGCTTAGGTACAAAATGGTGCTGTCTTTGGGACCTTTTTATGCCCCCTGCGTTTGTATACAGCAGTGGGAATCCTTCCTTTGTCACCACATGAAGGTGTCGCTATGGGAGAGGGGTCTAAGGGGAGTGGTGTTCCCCTCCCCTTGAGAAGTTTTCGTAAATTTAAGGTTGCTTGGATGCAAAATGGTACTACTTTTGGTTTATGTTTGGAGCTGATCGTATATGGCTGGAAAATGTCCATAATTTTGTGAACTCTACGTTTTGGTTACATGAAAGATGGGAGTATGTTGTCTAAGAGAAGAAAACGTTTCCAACAACTTTCCTGAACCCCCCCCCCCCCCTCCTTGGCTACTTACTGCTTCTGTTCTGGCAAAATTTTTCCTCAAAAATACCTGCTTTGAGTCGACAGAAACTTTCTTGGAATACTATGAAAATTTTCCTTTCCTTCATTTTGCATTATAAAAGGGCATCTAAGGCTGGCAAATGCCTGTATATAGGGCCTCCTGGGAGCTCTGGATCAATTATATAAAATGGGGCAATGGCGTAATGCTTATTACCTGACATCCAAATGATAATATAGATTATGACGCCAATCACTTTACATCTATCGTATTTTCACTAATTTTGAACCAAAATCCAGACAAACAGCTTCCAGCAATGAAGAAACGGCAAGAGGGAGAGAATAGGGTAGTAAGGTGATGTTAGACCTAACTGATAGGTGTAGCAAAAGGTGTGAAGGACTAACTAGTGCATTTCAGCTTTTTCTTCGTAAGTGTATTAGCAATCACCATCTATACCGACAATAGCTTTTTAGAGTGAAGAGAATGCCCTTAATGTGCAATAGACATTGACTGGAGGGTATTTTGCAGATGTACTTTAAACATATTTAATTTTATTCCTTAAAAGTACCTTCCTGTTTTTATTTACCTAATCGAATCTTTCTAACATCATGTTATTCTGCGAATAAAACTTTCAAATCGAGAATAAGTAACAGGGAGTCCAGAAATGAATACGGGTCTGACATTACGTATTACCTTAACTTTATTCTAATTATTGTAAAAACTGTACATTTCCTTTCTTCATGAATATCAGGAACATTATATTGTTCGTCAGACCCTGTGTGAAAAATAAATACTCCTTCAGATCAGTCTCAGTGTGCCCTTCAAATTTTTGTTTGCAAGAAACTTCTTGAAATAACAGCAAATGCAGTTCTTTGATCATTTTGCATATTACATAAATGTTACATTTTACTTTTCATAACACAAAACGTGAGCACAAATTTCAACTTACACCAACTTTTGCATCTATCCATCAGCACAAAATAGTGCATGCAAGAAAGTACTAACAGCGGTTTGTCGCTCTCTCAAGAAATTGTCTATATAAAACCAATGCTTGGTGGTTCTATTTTCAACAATAATCTTTTAAGTTATAGGTAGAGCCTAAGACTTTTAAATAGATAATTCACATTTTGTCATTCCATGTGCAAATATATGAAATGAACTTGTTTGACTTAGGAGGAAGATTAAAGTATTGGGAGAATGACGACTGGAGATCTAGACTGAAGCCATTGATTTGGCTCTCTGTACTGCAGCAAAGCAACTTTGCGTTACACAAACATCAAGGGGTTGCTTTTGCTCCAGGTATTGGGGAAGAAACTACAAGTTTTCAAGTTAGGAGAATAAAACAAAATACTTCAAGCACCATGACTTATCCCTGATGTGAAAATTACTTCTAATCTTTGAAAAAAGGATTAAAAGATATGTAACATCAGCGACGGAATTTTCGGGCAGCTACGCCAGTTTCGAGCTGCGCGTGAGCTAGGAAAGACGTGCGAGAGCGGAGCTCTCGCCGGCTGTACCGTGTCCTGTTAAGGACATGTTGCTGAGTGCACCCATAGCCACAGGATCCCTGGCTGACCTCCAAGTAACCCAGCAGACGTACGTGTCTGGAGGGCGGGCTGCTTGCCAAGGCAGGCACGTGCAGCCGCGCGAGACTTCTCATTGCAGCGACGGAATTTTCGGGCAGCTACGCCAGTTTCGAGCTCCGCGTGAGCTAGGAAAGACGTGCGAGAGCGGAGCTCTCGCCGGCTGTACCGTGTCCTGTTAAGGACATGTTGCTGAGTGCACACTATACGTGCTGAGACACGCCAATTAACCAGCTTTTTGCCGTACAGCGGAAGCGCGCTCACTTTTCCTGGCTTTGCTGGTTGAACACGCAGTGATGCGCTCTTTCAGCGTTCTCCCTTATTTTAATTTCTATGACTTTAGCACATTGTTTCATAGGTTAACTTTTACTCACTGGGTTATGAGGAAGTAACATCTCTGATTTCTGTTACCCTGGAAATTACAGCCTCAGCATACAATGGTAAATTTAGGGCCAACAAAACAAAGCAAAAGTGAAACGTTAACAAATGTATGAAATATTACAATTTTTAAATGATTCCAAGAGCTGAAACTCTCATTTACCGTAACAGCTAGGCTAGGCATACGCTCATGATAATACTTTCGTGTCGGGTTATGAAACATCAAAAATGAAACATTGAAAATGAAGTCTTGTTATTTTTAAGAAATCTGTTCTTCCATCTACCAGTTCACCTTTACCTAGAACTTTGTTATCGTGCACGTGCTTATCTCTTTTTTTATGCGTTATCTTCCAATCACGCAACCAGGGAAGCGGTCCTAGGAAATAGGACATGTAGTTAGGAAGGAATTTGAATACTACAATTAAAAGTACTTTTTGTATCAAAAATGATATAAAGTATCACTGGAATTTCTTATCAGTGTATTTTTGACGCGTCTCGCGCACACTTGTATATCGCAGATGGCCCAATTGTATCAATTATCAATTCCTGCAGGACGGCCTAAAAGGATGCCTTTGTCCGTTAATATAATACATACTTCCCATCCAAGCCCTCTGCCTCATGAAATCAACTGACCATTGTAGTCTGAGTTAAGCTACTTTACAACTCAGAGTGGTAAAATCATGATTTGGGTGGTATGTTTAGTCTGCATACGGCATAATATGAAGCCATTTAAAGATAGCTAAATGCTTCATTTTGAGGCCCCATTTGTAGATGATTCAGAGTTTGAGGAGGCTTTGGGCTCCGGCCTAAACCGATGATAAAATGAAAAAAAAAAACTTTGCAAAGTAAAATGAGACGGGACAGTAAAAAAAAAAAAAAAAAAACTTGGACTCGAGTCCGACTCGAGTCGCACATTTTCTTGACTTGCTACTTGACTTGATTTGAAGAAAAATGACTTGGCGACATTGAATGACATGGTTTGTAGCAATATCTTTGTTACCGTGTTCCTATTGTGTTGTAAATTGTGTGTTGTAATTGATTGTTTATACGTATCATCTTCTTTAAGTTAGGGGAAAAATTAATGAGTATTTGTACTTCTTTTTACTCCATTTCCATGCAATGATGTTGATCAACTGTTTTAAATGATTCAAATATTCATGTCATTATCTGTTCATTGCTGGAATAAATGAACTGAATTGAATTGAAAGATTAAGGGTATGACGAAATAGCCTACTGTTTTTTATGTGTGGATACAGAGAATTATAAACCCGTGAGGGTAGGGAGGCCTATAACAGTGGCGTTGGCAAGGGGGATAGGGGCACGTGCCCCAATCTATTTCTGAAAATTTTCGAACATTTTTAAAATGTACCCAAAAGGCGTTTAAGCTATAGAGTTGTGTTGGGGGTGGGGTAAGGTATTTCGACTGAGTAATGGGCCTATTTTAATCAATTTCTATTACAAGTCGTTCTGTGCTTATTATCAACACCGCCTCAGACGTATTCGCACTATTCATCAGTGACGGCCGTTAGGCCCATTATTTGCGTCCGTAGAAGTGATTACAGGGGAGCACAACATTGCAAGAATGCGAACCAGAATATTCAAGAGAAGACATATTTCCTGAAAATTGAAACCTTTTACGAATTTCCAGGCAAAAGACTCGCCGTCTAATTGGCAGATGAATTTTATTAGAGAATTGAGAGCCAACCAAAAATAAAAGTGTACTGAATGAAGAGAATCATTCAACATATGATCAGTTTTAAAATTTGCCACAAATAGCACCTTTGCATCTAAGCCACCTTAAACGAACAAAAATTTCTAAAAGGGGAGGAGAGATATCTCTCCCCTTAAAGCCCCTCCCCCAGGACGGTGTCTGCACGAGGGGACAAGGAAGGATTCGCCGCGGGTGCAACCCATGGTAGGTTCGCATATGCACAACTTACACTGACTTTGTGGGGGGTATCTGGGGTGGGATTTAAACATAATTTGTGTCCCCCACTCACCAACCCCTGGCGACGCCACTTGTTCACAGTATTATGGTGGCGAAGCCCGAATTCGTCATTGCCGCAGAGGTGGTGACTTGATAGGGTATGAAGGACATCCTTAGTACATACTACCAATGAAACGCTGTTAAACACAAATTTCTAGCTGGCATCTGACAAACAAAATTCGCAAGCAAACGGCAAACATTTTGGGTAAAACCATGTTGTATAATGCAGTGTGACCCCTGCAATCCCGGAATAGGAACTCAGCAATGATCATTCATCAGTCAAATGGCCAAAGCGCAAGGTCTTTTTATACACATTTATAGAATACTCATTACCAAATGAAAAGTTTCACACGTATGAGGCTAGGATTCCCATAAAACTACAAAATGTTGAGCGGCGTCATGTTTGGGGAATATCCCCCTAGTGTAAAACGATCTCATTTGCAAACGAGCTTATCTTTTATTATTTCTGATTAGTAAGCTGCTCAGCCTACAGTAAGTGCTTTGAACTTAAGTGATCCAGTGATTGTCCTGAAAAGTTGATTGGATTTTATTCGGTGAGGACATAACATATTTCGTAAATCTTCCGAAAAGAAAAAGGCCATCCTGCGACTTCTCTTGATAGAAATTTATCAAGACCTACCACCCGGTCTCCCTATTAAGACTATATATAGGGCCTGTTATCTGGTTTATAGGGATGTTATACCTTTTGTTTAAATAATATGACTGGTGACTTGACTTGATTTGAAGATAAATGATTGAGAAAAAATGACTTGAATACAACTGCGCTTCGCATACCACTTTACGCAGAAGAGCTGGACAGTTTATCACAAACTGAAAGATATCGAACTCCCTTTACTTCTGACCAGAAATATTAAAAGGATGAAAATTGCGGAATTTTTCTGCTTACATCAATGTTTGTGCTGACAATAGCGTTACATAATAAACAAAGAAAATATGCGATATACGGTGACTGAGTTTGAATCAGGTAAAATTCTTCTCTTTCCTCTTGTTCCATCGTTTGCAATACCTCAATCGACCTTATCATGGAGACATTTGTCTGATGCCTCAGTCGTGAACTAACTTATGCTCGATTACCCTTTATGTTCCCTTTGTAGGCCTGCATTTTTGTACTCCAAAATATTCTTATTTTACATGACCATAGACAGAGATTTTTTGAAAGGTATCCCTTAACCTCACTAGAAAACTGACTCCTGTGTAACAAAAACTCTTTTTGAATTCTTGAATAAGGCCAACGTCGAAACAAAGTCATAAAAACCTCACTATTTCAATAACATGCTGTCTGATAAATAACGGCAATATGGATCCAGACAAGGCCAACACACCCATCTCCACTGAAGTTATAGGCGGGAAACTAACTACTAAATTGCTGTAACTTAAGTGAAAAGGACCCTTTCTTTTTTCAAGTCTGTTCTATGACCCCAAGAAAAGCATTTAAAAGCGAAATTTCCTAGTGTGATTGCAAAGTACTTCCCAGAAACTTTGCGATGTTATTAACCTGTTAACCCCCAATTGATCATGAGTAAGTATTTGTGAATACGAGGGGCGTTAGTTGGCTCTTAATCATTTACACTTGGCGGCTTAAAAAGTACAAAACCATAAATGCAGGAGGACATCAAACAGTAGAAATGTTACTTTACTAAATCATTCAGTTAGTTGGGGATTTAAAATTTAAATCCCCAACTAACTGAACGATTTTTATAGTTGAACGTTTTCCGGATCTTTATTCTTACGAAGGTAGAAAACTAAAAAGTGTACTGAAGCAGAGAGGTGTTATCTGAGGAAATTTATGTTAATCCTATTAGATCCAGTTTACGGTGAGGAGAGAATCCCTTCAATGAATAATCATTTGATTTAAAAGCATTTAGTTCTCTCAGCCAACTTTGGCTTACCTCATTCACACTCACTCTACTACTCTAACAAATGATTCCAGTGAACAATGCAGTACGACTCACCGTCTTAAAACTCAAAATGACTGTTTATCGCCAGGGACCGAAGAGATACTTGCAATGATATAACACAACCGCTGTATGGAAATGAACAAAATTTGTTCAAGACTTAACTTTGTTGTTAAATTTTCATTAATTGTCGCATTCATTCTCCAAGTTGCACAAGGTGTACCCAATGCACAACACGTAAAAGGGAAGAAACTGACTGTTTGTTACTAGCGTCCAAACGAGTTTAAATCTTCAAATTAATTCGTGACTTAAGTGACTGGCAGTGTTAAGCGAATAGCAAAAACGCCCTAATGCTATCTTCAAGATGTAGCAGACGACGTTAGTCTTTTGTGTTTAATCCACACACTTTCAAAGGTTACTTAATTTAGAAGAAAAACACAATGAAATGAATTTTGGGAGCAACTAGTCTTCTTCAAAGATCAAATTTTAGTCGTAACTCCATCTAATAACACCTCCCTGATTGAAGCTAACAAAATGTCATCTTTAAGTGCACTATACTGGAGTGAGACATATTTGTTATTAAATCTATCAGTCAATATGTGTCTACAGGGCAGTAGCCTGTGCAAAAAAATTCCTGGGGGGGGGGGGACGGGAGCATTCATGATAACGCACAGTGGCGTGCCTACGATAGTATGCAACCAAGTGGATCCTTTCTTTGTCACCCACTGCCGCCATGAGAGAGAGATAAGAGGAGGGGTCAAAAGGGAGGGCGAGAGGATTGTGTAAGGTCGCTTGGGTACAAATTGGTGTTGTCTTTTATAAAACTTCCAACTTATCATATTTTTGGTGTTTTTTTTTTTTTTTTTTTCATTTTTGGGAGGATTTTAAGGTGCGGGGTGACACACATACTCTGAAAAGTTTTGTGTACATACTGGTGAGATGGCGAAGGTGTAAAATAATGCTATGTTTAAGAAAGCTTTGAAATGGTTACATATTTAGGAGTTCTCATTTTTGTGTTTTTTTTTTCTGTTCTTTTTGGCTAGGCGTAAGGGAGAGGGTGCTGTATACCCCCGGGGAAATTTGTTTCATTTTGAGGTTGCTTGAATGCCAGCTGTGCTTACATTGACAAAACGTTTCCCTCTGAGTGAGCTAAACTTGCACTGGAGGGCCACCCTCGATTTGTGCATAGCGTAGCTTGTAAATTGTTTATCCAAAATGCTTCCCAGATTGAAGAAAAGTGTTCTTTCTTAACCCCAAGTAGCGTCTAAACATTTGTGGAGACTTCGTGCTTCAGAAACGGGAAGACTTCCATATCCAAAGTTAAACTTAAAAGTCTTGTTCAGTAAAATCGCTTTGTAGGAGAAAACAGGACTAAAAGGTACTTTACATGTGCATTGATTGTAGCATGTAATTTAAGGTAATAATAGGCAACCTATAAGCATGCTGAGAAAACACGTGAGAAAAATTACTAAAGATATTTCAAGTGTTGTCTTCCTTTGTCTTGTATGCATCATGCATAAGGAAGGGAGTTCATTTGCCAGCCCGAGTTACCGGAATACGAACCCTGTGAGGCGGGGTTGAAAAATTAACCTTCATATATGCGATTTCTCAGGCCCTCAGAGCTTTGAAAGCATTATCAGTCCAATGGAATTTTAGGAATTCTTAGTATATTTCTCAAGTATGCTATTTTTTTCATTTTGAGGCCACCCCCCCCCCCCCACAAGCTACGGTGTTGATCGGAAAATATTGTAATCCGGTCTTTTCCAGATCTTTTCCTGCCATACATCCTGCAACAAAGGTCTTTTTGTTAAGGCATGCTTTGATGTAAATTTTGATACCGTGGAGGGTCAAGTGGGTTTCACAAAATTTTAGCTGAAAACTTGAGTAAGTATTAACAAATTTTTAAATCGAGTACTTCCTTTGTGTCCTTTAGATTTCGATCCGTAGTCTGCAAAACATTTTTCAACCCTAAAGCATTTCTCACAGTTTGGGCAAATTTTGTCATCACTAAAAAACTTAAGCGAATTGTAAGTTTTGTGAAAGTTCTTTAGTGAAGTTCACTGAATTGTAACTTGTTTTGACCAATAACGAAAAAAGTGAACAATTTTCAGATTTACGTATGACGACTGTTTGCAACAAAGAAGTTAAACTGTTCAATATAAGGAGTAGCTCTACCCTTGTCATATAGAAAATGTGTCACTGATCCTAGTTGATCTTGGTATTGTGATGTACATTTTGAGGAAGAAAGCAGGATTACAATCGGAAACGAACATTGCTTCAAAGAGTCTTTGGAATAACGGATATCCTCCGTAACACCTCCCTGGTTTAATGAATTACGTTCTCTGTTGCATTGCAAGTGTTAACAATTACACTTAAAGCCAAGATTTCAAATTTATAACAGTAAAATTAACGGTATTTTTAACAAGTTTCCGTCTTAACACAGGAGAAACTAGGGTTCTGGTTGTCTTATAAAACCTTACAACACGAACGGTACAAACAATCTGTTGCTTAAAGGGTTCGACAGCAGGGAAAGAAAACTATCTCTTAACACTAGGACACATACCGGTAAAATTGTACTTTCGTGGGGTAGGATTATATGTCATTTTCTAACGCCGGGGGCTGTCTCCATCGCCGAGCCAATTAATTATCTCTTTCCAACAAGCTGTATCACATGTCATGATCTGGACAATGGCAACATTCAGCATTGAGGTAATTGGTGTATTAGACAAGGGGAAAGAGGTTTTAGTAGTTTTAACAAGACCAATACCTCATTTTCTCTTTTTGCTCTAAGTGAAAACGTTATTGTGAGAAGGGTTTTGTATCTGCAATAAAAATATGTAGGGGGTAAACTACCTTGGTAGGACAGTTTGATGGATACTTTCTTCTTCCTCTTAGGAATAACAGCCATAAAAAATTTCATTGATGCTATAATGTCTCGAAATATCGATATTGGTAAACATGTACAGGACTGTTAAACATGTGCACGAAACATATACACGCTACGTATACGGCTATGTTTGATAACGTTTCAGTAAGTAAAACAGGTTATAAATACAACACTCTATACTGCTTTGTTCGGTTTGCTCAAGAAATGAACTGAAGGGGAATGCATTTTGAGTAAGTTAAAAACATATTGCTATATTTACTAACTCCAATTTGGGCGGACTATATGATTTCAGTTTAATTGAGGAAGTCGTGTACCAGTCAAAAAGGAATGTAATTAGGTTATTAATTTTAAAACTAAGGAGGAAACCTTGGAAGGGTCCCATGACTAGGGTTACACGGTCAGGGTATACAGCACCCAGAAACTTCAACAACATCGGGAATTTGTCAGAAAAATGAAGACCTTTCATATGATTTCATTCAAGTACCCCTATAATTATGTGGAAATTTAAAAGAAATTTTTGACATTTAGGCCTCATATACAAAATGAGAGAATTTGTGTGGTCGCGATGAGAGAGACTGAGGGCACTGTTGCAAAACTGTTTGCAACTCTTACAAGATTTTTTCAACCGAACGTCTCATGTTGTTTTCCTTATTTTGTAGCTTTTGTAGCTCCGATGGGCAATAAATGTGGCGCCTCTACAAGTTCAAGGCTGTGAATTTTACTTCCCGGGGCTGTATGGCAACGCTGGGCTAATCGACAGCTGACCAAGGCAGACAGCGAGGGTTTCCAGGGGTAGAAGTTTCCTTACTGGAACCGCCAGAGGAGATGGTTGGATTACTGAGGGCAGAAATTGCTGAATTGCAGAGGGAGCTACAACAAACGGCTACTACAGAGGCAGCCTTCATTTTCGATGACAGCGCATGCACACTAGCAATATCCGATGGCAGTTTCCGTAAAGAATATAAGATTTTGGGGTCGTTGGAGAAATTTTCAAAAGGATAAGTTGGCATTCTCCTCACTCATCCTCTAAATCAGTGCTGGGAAGAAGACAAACTACCCAGAAGTACAGATAATCCATGCAGTGATACGACCAATGAGTCCCGGCCTTAAGGTGAGAAGTTACCTTGAAGGACGAGATGACATTACATTCGTCATTCTTCGAAAACTACCTCGTTGTGAATTTCGAGAAAAGGATGCTACAGAACTGCATTGGAGGTAGCCGATGTGTAACATTACACAGCAGACAAATGAAACCCACAAGAATTTGTATTCCGTGCACTTTATCTTAGACAAAAAGTAGACTTAACTTTACAAAAAAATGTCCCTTTTTAGCTTACGACCAGTTACAAGGTCACGAGATGCAAGCATCGCTCTGGAGCTGAAACTTTTCCTTATTAAATAACATGTTCCAGAGAAGTTTTACTCGAGCAGGTAAACCTAGCAGCCAGGGATGAGTTGGAACGTCAGCAGAAGATAGCTTCTAAGAAAAAGGTGACAACAACCGCACAGGTGAAGGCAGACAATAGAGAAAGAGAGTTAAACCACAAGTCCAAGAACTAAAGCAACAAGTTTCGGACATTCTAGCCACCAATGTCCAGCCTGGAAAGGTCCCTAAAACATCTGAAAAGAGCAAAACACGGTAACAAAGAGAATGGGGAAAGAAACCAAGGGGTTGCGCCAACTGTCGCCAGGAAAACAAGGGAGAGGATTGTAGCCATTGCTTTAATAGTAGTGACAGTAGTCATTTTGCAAGGGGATGTAGAAGGCAGGAAAATGGAAGCGTCCTCGGAGGGGAGAGTGTGTCGACCGAAATCCAAGGAGATGTGGGCAAGACCAGTGTATCATGTTCCTACAATATTCCCCCTGGGAAAATGCAAAAATGGCAAAATTGATCGGCAGTAGATGTAAATTTCATCGTAAATTGGCAGACATTAATACAAAGGTTTTGTGGGACAAGAGATCCCAGGTGTCTATAGCCCCTACAAACCGGTTAATGCAGTTTAGCTCCTATCACCAAATTAGGCCTGTTTATGAATTGCTAGGGGGTGCAGAATTTCACTTTCAAGGTGCAAGTGGTTCCCTACAATGTTTGGACGGAAATGGAGTTTGTCATAGGGTCTCCTAGCTCAGAATACCTGCCAATTGTTTTGCCAAAGTTAGCAAACCGTCAAACAATAGCTATTACATGGTACAATGTTTGACAATATCACCACCTCTACTAATAGTAATATTTTTGACAATCTAAGACATTCATTGCATTTATTTCAGCAAAATCTTACAATCTTTTGCTAATCTGGTGTTTGAAGATCATGCTTAGGAAAATGTTATGTCAAGGTAGACCATAATAACATAGTTATTGCCAAGAATTCTTAGCAAAATATTTTGTGTAGAGTCAGAGTTGGAAGTGTTACAGACAAATTTCGGTCCTTGTTTACACTCAACCTTGAAACGTCCTGGGCAGAAGGTAGGTGAAGGGACTTCTTGCAAACAAAGTTAGTATTTCTGTTTTCAGCACCAGTAACCGGGATTTGGTAATCAGCAAAGAGGTCTTGCTAGGCCACATTGAGATAGTTCAATCAGTGGTAAACCTCCCAGCCCAGGGGGGTCTAGGTCGTTGGACAGATAAAGTCTCAGATAGTTGTAAGTTATCAAAAAAAAAAAAAGGTGTAAGAGTAATGAAGCATGGGATCCACCTGTGGATCTCAGTCATCTCCTAGAAAGTCAGGGAAAGATTGTAAAAAGTATTCTTAGGGAAGAAACGAATGAATGCTTTGCTTGAAATGTTCAAGATGCTGGCTGTATATTTATATCCAGGATACTAGGCCAGTTCATAAAACATCTTTACCGATACCTAGGCCTTTATACAAAGAGGTAAGAGAGTATTCGGCAGACCTTATTAGCCGGAACTGGATTGAAAAGTTTGTGTCAACCTATTACCAATGATAATTCATGCCTTGAAGGGCTGTTGTTTTACGACGCTAAGCGACCACGGATGTGGAAGAAGCCTATGGCTCATGATTTACAACTTCGCGCCGGGTGGCTAACTTAACAATATAGAGAAAAAATGTGGTTTCTTTTGAAAGGCCAGTTAGGGTAGGAAAACGGTAGATTACTCTTGGACGAAAACCCACCTTACTTTGACCCGGTCGGGGATCAAACCCCGACCCCCCCCCCCGGTTGCTAAGCTTCATTGCTTCAAATGCCACCGTCTTTATCCACTCGGCCACAGCACCGTTGTTCTCGCCTGTTGTGCGTGTAAGCAAGAATGACAAGGAAAGAGGGCTAAATCTTTGCATAGATAATAGAGCACTGAATCTTAGAACTGTAGGTTAAAGACACACGACGGGTTCAAGATGTGTTAGATGGAGTAAAAAAGAATGCGTGGTTCTCGACTTTAGCTCAAGTGAAAGCTTATCCTCAGTGGTATGTGTTAGAGGAATGTCAAGATTTGACAGCATCTATAGCACCATGGGGTTTGTACCAGTGAAAAAGAATTTCGTTTGGTCTCAAAAATAGACCTTAGGTGATCTAGTATATATTTGTGCTGTATACTAAAGTGGCATACTGGTTTTTGTACCCACTTTTGAAACACATGTGGAAAATTTCAGGAGGATTCTTTAAAGAGTCCAAGAGTATAAAAAGTCCATGGAGTCAGGGACGACGCTAGAGGGGGTGTGGGGGTGTGACACCCCCAAGATCCACACAGTCGGCAAAATCCTGCACTAGTCGGCAAAATGAAGGGAAAAGGGAAGTGCAGACGAAGGAAAGTTAGAGGAAAGAAGAAAGAAGGAAAGAAGAGAAAAAAGAGGGAGAGAGAAAGACCGGACGAACAGAGAAAAGGACAGGGGAGGGAGGGACAAAGCAGGGCAAGAGAAAGGCGCTGGTGCGGACGGAAGACAGGAGATTGAAATGCATTTGTAGACAACGTTTATAACAAAAATTTCAAAGCCCGTTAGAAACACTTTTTGAAACTTAAAACATTATTCTGTCGGCAAGAAAGCTGCATAGGACTTTTCAGTATACTTGTATACTAAAGGAGTTCATCGTTCATGTGGTTTCTGGCACTGAGTAGGTAAATTCTGCACCATTCGGCAAAATGAAGGAAACATGAGGAAAGAAAGAGGAAAAGAAGTGAAAGAAAGAGGACAATTTCTGTAATCAGAACCCAAAATTTTCGTCGCACTACGCACGCTGTAATGTCACTCCAGTTTCTTCAGTAGTTCCATTCCACATAGCTAGATAGCATAAGTCCTGTCAACCTTACCATGTGACATGTAGGCAGGGTACACAGGTTATGTAGAGGTCTTAAATTTTATCCCATTTCTCAAAGTTTAGTTGTCGTTTTCTAGTGTGTGTCATGCGGTATACGGTCAGTTGGTGAGCGACTCACGGAGCAAAGTTTGGCTATTTCATCGGGTAGTCCAGGTGGTTTCTACACAATGTATGTTGTCCCCGATACAGTCTAGAACCCTTACAGTTTTGATGTTTTTCTCTTTGTTCTTAATGATAACATGTTTTTGTGTCAGCCTATCAAACATTTTCGCGCCCTTTGCAATTTCACGATTCAGACTTAAAAGAACAGTATAATTGCGTAACTCGGCTCTTTGACATATTAGTGACATAATGCTAAATGTACGGTACTCTGCAATGACATGGGATAGTTAGGCTCCGTTATATCCTTTCTCACCCCCTTTGCATGCTGTCGGAACTTGCGGGGTCGCTGGCATGGCCCGGCCCCATGTCGGGAAAATTATGTCGCCACCCATGGTCGGTTTACTTATTTTAGCTTTCAAAAGGGTCATTTCTAAGATAAAACCCCAAATTTTCGGTATGCTTTGCCCACTCTTCCTTAGTTTTGTTACCAAAAGCTGAATATAGAACAAACCCTTTCCATCTTTTCAAGTAACTTAAGTAGAATTTATCGCTTTATGTAAATGCCGGGAATCTCATCTCATTTCGCTAAACTAAGTTAATGTTCTCTTGAGTCTGTCTTTCGGTACGGCTATAGTGACTCAAAGAGGGAAGCACAATGTAAGTTGTACCCAATAGGGCCCATCTGCCTGGACAGTTGACCTCAGTGGCGTACACAGGGGGGAGGCCATTGGGGCATGTTCCCCTCACGGATGCCAAATTTTTTCAGTTTCTAAAAAAAGCGAAAATGATTTAACTCAAATTTTACTTTCAAAGGTGGCATATGTGGCACCAAATTGCATATACGGACACCTAATTTTGCCAAAATTTTCAGAGGGCATCACACAACATATCGCACCCCCTTAAGAGAAACCATGGGTACGCCACTGGTTGACCTATATAAGCTTTAAATAAGTACAGATTCTTTTTAGTGTAAGCTTACCCAAACGTTTCACGCGCTTTGCTCGCTTTACAATTTAACAGTTTAGATTTCGGGAAAACCTAGCGGGACTTTTTTCCTCTATTAAATACAAAATTTTATGCAATATATGCCCCGAAATGACATGGTATAGTACACAGGTTTTCTTCAAATCTCCCCTCACCAACCCCTCGACGGCATCGGGGCTGTCGAGGCTTCGGGTCGTTCCCCCCCCCCCCCCCCGTTGGGAAAATCCTGGCGCCACTCCTGCTGGACTACTACCGGTTAGACTAACGGTTCTCAGTTCTAACTGCATCTCTTATCAACACTTTCAGTCGGCATTTCTTTCTTCTCAGTCGGCAAAGACGGCACCACATCCCCCATGATAAATGCTCTGGCGACGCCCCTGCAAGGAGTACCGTATACCTCAAACCATCAAAATGTAATGTTTTCCAGAACAAGTACGTTATCTGGGTAAATTAAAATCCAAAGAAGGCTACCGTGTGGACCCAAACTTACTAACTTGAGGCAGTGGTGGCATTAAAAAGTAGATCACCCTCTACAGTGCGAGGGTTGAGACAAATTTTGGACTTACTTGGCTTCTGTCGTAGTGTTGTGGAAAGCTCTTCGAGGATTACAGGCAGGAAGAAAGAAACAAACCCAAATGCCCTAAAACAGAAGCTCTTGCGTGTTGAAAAACATCAGCAAACTCTAGAGAAGTTGATTTGATCACATCACTGCTCACCCAGTGCTGGTATACACGATTTCTCACAACCATATATCTTACACACTGATGCCTCACAATAGGGATTAGGATGTGTTTTCTATCAATGAAAAGAAGAGAAATTATTAAGAGTAGTAGCATTTGGATCCCGTTCCCTTAAAGCTGCAGAGAAAAAGTTTATACCGACAACAACCCCCTGACACATATACTTACAATAGTTAAACTTAATGCTACGAAATATCAGGTACAGATCTGGAAAGAAATAAATGAAGATGCCGACACACTATCACGACTACCTTTGACCACTGATATGGAGACTTACATGAATAGATAGATGCAAGAATTGATAGTACTTGCGACTGTAGCCTTCCTTTACCCTTTGCCATAAGTCTACTTTTTACTGTATTTAACAGAGAATATTTTAAGGAATTTTTTTTGGTTAACGTAGAAGAATATTCTCTGTAAGAACCTACATATCATTGTAAAGAGCAAAGATGGGGAATCTGAATGAACATTTTATTTATGTAAACCAGTCTCATTATGTATGCAAATATGCGAGTTAGATGACGCCATACAGGTTTTCCGTAGAAAACCGTAGAAAACCCATACAGATCACTATTATTTTGTAATTTTTGGTACAGGAGATTGTTTGACATCCTTTTCACTTTCATTTGATACCAAATTTGAGGAAATTGGACCAAAATGAGGAAGATATGCCCATTTTAGTTTTGCTATACAGCCCACACTGAACTCACACACACTGACCTATATGACCTTTACATACAACGCTATGGCTCAGTGCACAGTGAAACGTAAACAACTTTGAATCTATAAACAGAGCTGAATGGGGCTTTGTAAGGCAGCTCTAAATGGCCATATTAGTGAGTAACACAGTCAGAGGGGTGTTGTGGCTTATAACTTTTGATATTGGGAGGGGATTTTTGGGTCAGAAATGCATGCTTTTGGCCAAAATTGACGCATTTTTGAAAACTGAACATGTCTGGATCTTTGAACCTCTCTAACTCACCCTACCCTTATTATTTATGCATATATTTTGGTATTTCTATGTAAGGAATTTTAGAAAAAAACACTTTGGTGTTTAAATAAAAAAGATCGGACTTTTCGTTGTTGAGTTATGGTTTTTTGTTGTGGGGCGGGTATATGGGCTGAAATGACCAATTTTTGATCAAAAATGACGCATTTTTGAAAATTATACTTAAAATATCTCTAAAATCCCTATTCCTGGCATCTAATTACCTCTTATGGTGTTTCTGTAGGTACAAGGGTATTCTAAGAAAGTAGAGTAAGTAGTGTGACCTTTTCTTAAGTGCCTGAAATGATTTTTTGAAAATTATGATGCCATTTTTAACATTTTTTGACTTTTTTGGAGAATTTTTAAAAGTAAACAACTGTTTATCGATGTTTTGTAAAAAAATCTCCAATTACAACCCCCCCTCCCCCCCCCCAAAATGGTAGCATTGGATAGATCTGTTTGTTGGCTTTATTTTGGTGGTTGAATGAAGGCTGGTGGATGTTGCATGACAAAGTTATGATTTTTAGAAAATGTTCCTCGGTAGGGGTGACTCAGTCACACTTCTTATGGTAAAGGACCACCAAGAACTACCAGCCATTCATTTCAGCTTCTTGCAACATTGAGTTTTCACTGAAACCGCAGTCCTACTTTTCAATAGTTGATGTTAATGATCTAAGGGCTGCACAAGAGAATGACCCAGCCATTGGTAAGGTGTTGAACTATAAGCGACAGGTCAAGAGATTCACGGTGAGGAAACAAGAGAGGCGTCTAAAAATCATCAGTAATGCATGAGTGAAAAGGACTTCTAGTAGGCACTGATGGGAATCTGAAGAGGCAAGAAGCCAAACTGGAGGACGTAAGCAATTGGTACTGCCTGCAAAGAACCACGCTTGGTAATAAAAGAATGCATAAAACGTCGGACACCTTGGGGTGGTAAGGACGCTAAATCTAGCTAGGGAAATGTTCTACTGACCTTATATGTCCAGGAAAGTCACACGGGCATATGACCAAACGTTGCAGTTGCCTTTAAGCTAAGAAACCTGTAAAGCCAGTGCGAGCACCACTTGTGCCGATACAGAAACTGAAAAGATTCTTTGTTAAAATGTATTCATGCATGCAACTGCACTAGAAATAAATGCACAGGGCATTCCTCATTTTTGTCATGTTGGGTAGCCCGGGCTCCACATAGATATCGTGTTTGATAGCTGTCATGGAGACCCAGAACTGTCTCGTGACCCGTATTCCAATTATGTCTTTAGATGGAAGGAAAACCTGAGAGAAGCATATGAGACATTCTGCAAAAGTTGTAGCTATAGGTAAACACCAGTATGATCGAAAGGCACAAGACTGCACGAGGGTCCGAATAAGTAACAGTCATACTGGGAGTACAAAGTGTACATTGTTTTGTGCGCAATGAACATTGATATTCCATTATATGAAGTTCATGTAGAATCTAAAAAGGGTAAGAAACTAGTTTTGCATAGAAATTTACTTCTGCAATGCAGCCAGTTACCCCTTCCCCCAGCCCTGACCAAGGCACCAATTAGAAAAGGACCATCATGCAAGGCCAAATTGGCAAAACTGTTTGCATAAGTTACAAGATTCTTCCAACAAAATGTCTCCTTATTTTACAGGTGCGCAAAACCCCCTCATTCTACGTAAAATATGATAGACAATAATTCATTAGAAAGATAATAGCATAAAGTCAAAGAATTTAGAGATATTAAGCACGCGTAGCCCAATTTGTGTGTACAAAGAGGCATTTTCATATGACAACTAGGCAAGCTGGCCTAGGGTTAAACATGCCTCTTAAGATACAGTATCTTCTGGGGCTATGCTCTCTTCAGATCAGTTTAGACATCACAGTTATCATTGGAAACTTTGATTATTCAACTCCCAGAGTTACGAGAAACTAGCGGCGAAGTCTAAAAATTTTCGACCCCCCGGTATAACTTTGTAAAAGTTGACATCTATCCTTAAAATGTTCCTTATGGTGTCAGCTTTTATTTTCTGTTGGCTGTCACCTTTTAAATTTAACCGAACATGGTAATTAGGAGGGTCAAAGGTCACGAGTCTATTTTCACCCAAATTTCAACAATCTTGGTACTATACCTGTGTGCTTCACTTTCAGTCCTTTTCATGGGGAGGCTTACCTTGAGTCTAGTGTGGTAAATGGTTTGAATAAATTTACAATAAACATCCCTGGACCCTAATCAATATATAAAACCCTTAATTATCAATATTTTCTATGGTTTCATTGAACATTTTCATTTTTATTTTTAGATTGCCCCATTAAAAATTTACATGGTATGATATTTTAATGCATCTTACGCATGTTTTGCCACGTGGAGATAAAGCGTCTCTCAATAAAGACAAGGTAAGATCGTTCTAAGTTCTACATTGCAATATGATGCTCTTCTTAGATAAAATTGATCTGTCCAATTTTTGACTGCATAGCGCCTCTCTTTAACTGTTTAACTTCTGCCACACAGGGTAATCATAGCGAAGGGCTAAACGAAAAACCCCGTCAGCTATATGCAGTCAAATTTAGAAACCATATCTGGTACGGTCAACGAAAAAATGTGGCTATGGTGTTTCGCTTCAGTGTTTCAAGTTATCATTTGTTGTAAACAGATTAAGATTTTCTCATATAGTCGCGGTTTCTGACCATACTTTCATTAAAGGCCTTAGACTATATATGGCATTAAAAAACATACATCTGGCAGTTTTCATATTGAGCTTCTGAAGGCGAAAAATCAGAATGGTCATTACAAACGGAATGCACTTTGTAAGTAGGAAAACAGTACTGAACAGCTGAGTTTTTTTTTTCATTATTAACATTGCGAATCCCATATCTGTTGTAAGAATAATAATATACAATGCACCCCCTTCAAAATGTGTCACTAAAACCTTGCCCCATATGGGTCAAAGCGGTAAACAATTAACAAATTCTTTGCTTTTCATAAAAAGAAGCATTTTGAGTATCCTGTCAATTGAAACTGCCTTTATTAATCTGCATATGAAAAACCGAATCACCAAGCCCTCTTAGAGCCAGTTTCATCCGGGCCTTAGCCAGACAACGTGCTGAAGGGGGCGAGAAAGCTCCCAGACTGTCAGAGGGAGAATCATTTTCAAGGCACGAGATGTGTTAACATAAAAGGCAAATGTAAGTTTTATTCCTACAATTTCTACCAGGCGTACATGTTTGTGATGTTATGGATCTGTATTTTCGCACAGAGTACCCGTTCTCCCGATTGTTCAACTGGTCAACACATGGTTGCTTTCAGGCTATATCTGAGTCTGGTTGACCCGTGATTTAACCAACCAATTTATGTACTTGTTGCCAGGCTAAAAGAAAGGTGGCAACGCATCTTCTCCCCCAAACCCCCGAGTTTGCTGAATGCTTCTTACCTCCAATCATTTGTTAAGAAAAACGCATATTGTGACAAAAAGCATACACTCTAAAAAAGGTCTGGTCAAATTTGAACCGAATCTGATCAGAGGGGCACCGAACAGAAATCTGATCAATTATTTGACTAGATTTGGTTCAAAAATGATCAGAATTGGCTCATTTTTGAACCGGATCTAGTCAAATTTTTGACCAGATTCCTGTTCGGTGCCCCTCTGATCAGACCTTTTTTAGAGTGATTATAATATCAGTCCTTAGAAAGGAACCTGTTTGCTAAATATCCGCCTCACGACGCTAGATGTGACTGAAATTAAACACGTAATCCCAAACTGTGATTACTAAACACTGTCTTTATAACTTTACCAAAATAAAAGCAAGATCGTATATGAATTTGTACCGTATTAACAGCCCCTCTGAAAGCTTCCTTGAATTCATCTCAGCATGATCATTTTTTGAGAACTGCGAATTATTTTATTTAAAGGATTTTGCTTTTGCAAGGAAAACCAAGTCTTGTTATGGATATGTGCCATTTCCACGTCCAAACTTGAAAACAAAATAGACCGGTGCGAGAATCACTCACTGGCTTTCCAATACAGGGTAACAACTTTTAATTATATTGCTCTATAACCACAAAGTATTAAAGGTTTTATTCACCAGTAAACAAAAGGAATTAAATTCATGTAACACTTACTAAGGGTGTAAGGGACACGTTCCAGGGGAGGTGGAGGCTAAGCCGTTTGCCCGAAAAACTGAAGTAATCCGACCAATGGCCCGATTTTCACAAGATGTGCCAGAGAAATAGGATTTTTCTCCAATCTCCGGCGGCTACAGCTCCCCATACCCCTGACTAAGTGTGCCTATAATTTACATTTCCCTATTAAAGAGTCTTAATAATCAGTAACATCTCTAGACCTAACAACTTTTAAAGGGAACAAACCGTGCAAAGGATTGCTGGACAACGAAGTCTACACATAGTTAAAAAAGCACTATCAACACCTTGATAGAGCCTCTGCCCTCTCACACAAATTTTTTAAAGGGTTTGATATCATCAGAGATGTTCTTCTATAATTGTGCTTTTATCAATAAACGGAAACTATTTAGTGGCTAAAAATGTAATGTTTTCAAAGAAAAAATTACAAAACCGCAGAGAAAATCGCATAAACTGTGAAGAAGATCCTATTTCCTGGAGCGGCGAGGAGGCTCGGCCATGAGGACATTCATGCTCACTTATTTTCAAAATTACGTAAACACACACAGAGAAGAAATCTAATGGCTTGGAAAACGAAGGTCACCCATTCCAATTTACCAAATCGTGGCTGTAATTTCTCCCGAACCACTGTTTTTAGCCTATATGAAAGGACAAGTATAGTTTAACAAGTTAAATTTAAATTTCGAAATGACGGTGGGTTGGAAACAATACACCAATCGAGGCTCCTTAGAAAAGAGATATCACCCATAAATTTACCAAAAAAAAGTTGATGACAGAACAAGTTCCATTGCCTAAGTTCGAACTCCCTCTCGTAAAAAGATAGCAGAAAAATGTGTGTTGTAACAAAACAAAACCGTATACTTTGTCACTTTGTAGCGCTAAAATGTAGTTGCCCCCCGAGCAAAGACGCTTTCTGCCTTAAGAAACTTTACCATCATGTTCGAAAACATTTAGACATACATTCACTGTTTTTGCATGTGATATTGCTACAACCTACCCCTTTTCGCTGATCTGGTTCATGTTGGCAAATAGTAATTGCAATGACTGAAACACCGTAATGTATTAAAAAATTAAGTCAATTAATTTAGTTAGGCTACCGTATGTGATTTCGCACATTTAATATAATCAATGCAACGGTTCCACACATCCTAACAACGGAAACAAAAATTCAGATTCCTGTGATACAGGTGCGAAAACAGCCTGCGTTGCATGGTAGGCCTATAAATATTTTCATTATATCCCACTTAATTTTAAGGATTGCACTAGGCAAGTTCTCGACATTGATAGGGACGGAGGCCATAGCCCAAAACCAGGACAAAAGCGACGGATTACTGAGAGGATGGTGAAGAAACTTTTCGGCGCTATTTGGGCGGCACAAATTGGGGCTTTTAATGGAGAAATTTCAATAATTTGGTATTTATATTGAAATAAATTTAAAAATTTGTTTTCTTTGTAAGAGGTTAGGTTTGCAATTTATTTTGAAAAATAGCCCTCTTTGAGAGTAACTCAACTGAACTGTTGGGACGACCAGTCGCTGTCGGAAATTAAACTCTTCATCGCACACACTCATTTCCCCCCAAAAAGATTAGAAAATTTTCCCGACGAGAGCCTCAACCTTTCTCAAAGGGGCCATGGCCTTCTCACCCCACCTTACTTCACCCTGATAAAGTTGCTTTAAAACATCTTAATAAATGTTGTTTGAAGTCATATGATTTTGTGAAGGGTCCTTATGCGGAAAAACGTAAAACGCAGATCAAGTTTAAGTGCGATCTTTAATGACCTTTGACCTTAAAACTTTGTATGTTCGGAAACTGAAGAAACATTCAAAAGTTGTATTTTAAAAATCACTGGTCCATAGTTTACAGAAGGCGTTGGATAGTTTCTGGACCAGGCGTGCCGCCAGGATTTGCTCGACAGGGGGCCAAGCTCCATGATGGGAGTGACAGCAACCTGAAGCCTCGATGAGGGTGATATGGTGCCGAAACGATGTTTGAAGTAAAATTTTTTAAAAAAAATTGGAAAAGTTGGGCTTTTACCACAGAAAGTTTGAAAAACTTTTGAGTTTTTACAAAGAAAATTGGAGAAAATTTGGGGTTTTAATAAAGAATTTGCCCAAATTTAGACCAAAATTAAGTAAATCGTCAGGGCGACTTCCCGTTGTCGGGGACGACATGTTTTATCGTATACATCGTAGCTCCCCGACGAAATAGGAAAACTTCCTCGACGGGGGGCAGCCTTCCCCGACGGGGGACCATGACTCCCTTACCCCCACCTGGCGCCACCACTGTTCTGCACGTTTTTCTTCTCAGTCTTCACCATTGGTCTAGAATTGAATTGAAATGTGTTGAAAACCGACCGTTCAACGTGTCTAAGTCCGTTATTCAAATTTCTTTGTTAAGGCTACGAAAACGAAAACAGATTATAATTCTTTTATTTTCATTATATTTTGAGCACTTTGAGACTGTATAAATTGTTCATTTTGACTCACAGCTTTTTATACTTCTCGTCATATTATAGTGTATTAAAAATACTAAAATTTTGAAAAATTGACCTTTTTGACCTTTGACCTTGAAAATTTGCATGTTCGGGAACTTTAAAAAAGTGACGACCAACCTAAAATTTAAAGTTACATTATAAACAATAGTTTAAGCATAGTCGCTATATTTTACCAATCGGTACCGTGTAAGTCAATTTTTAGAGCTCTTTTTCAAATTCGCCGCTAGACTAGGTGTAGTTTTAGTGGGTAAAGTTCAGAATTTGTATCATTTACAGCAAAGTGGCTGATTGTTTTTAATATCTTTTGGATATCGAAGTGCAATCCTGTTTACTAAGAGTGCAAAGAAGTATGACTTGGTAGAAATTGTATCGTCATGGTGCGTGGTTCTTGGGTCGCCAAAGCAGGTGTCACGTGATGTTTACTTATCTAAGGGATCACCTTGACAGTTCAAAGTATACACATGAACTATGTACAGGAAACCACTGCATGGTTATATACTATGAAGTATTCAGGGATCATTTCAACAAGTGTTGTGAAGTAAACAATTGCGTGCATATATGTACTATGTAGCATTCAGGGAATTCTAGTTTACCTGCATTTTGTACACACAGTTTGTACATATCTTAAGAAAGTTAACTTTCCACGTCTTCTCTCACGGCTGTAACTTTTCCGCCTAAAAAGGCCTTTCTTAGATCCTTGAATATTTCTAAAGGACTGACTCTACTCTAGTACCTGTTCTCCGGTATCCGGACCCTACAGTCTCTAGCTGCTAAAATTCTACCTTTACGACTCAAGACTCACGGCCCCTCTCAATTAGTTTAATTTCATTGGTGAGTAAAGTGGTATTACCTCGTACCTACCGAAATTATTGCAATGTCGAAATTAATCCCAACCTTGCACCAGAACAGGATAGGCAAATTAAAAGGGTAATGGGGAATTTCCACGACATTTCCACTGATGTACCAGTTAATACCGCTTTACTTACCTATGAAATTAAACTAACATCAGACAAACCTATTAGAATGAAACAACACCCCCTCCCCCATGCAACACAAGATGTAATACAGAAAGAATTTGCGAAAATGTTGGAAATGGATGTCACTGAGAGGTCAAATTCACCATACTGTTCACCTATTGTAATTGTTTAGAAAGTATGGAAGTAACAGGTTTTGTGTGGATTACAGGCGTTTAAATGGAGTGACAATTTTTGGTGCAGAACCTATACCGAATCCAGATGAAATATTTGCACGTTTAGCTGACTCTAATTATTTTTCGAAATTAGATTTAAGCAAAGGTTATTGGCAAATACCAGTTGAACAACATGCCAAACCATTTACTGCATTTTCTATACCTTCAGAAATTTTTCAGTTCAAGGTTATACCTTTCGGCCTTGTCAATTCCTTAGCCACATTTAACCTTACGATGCGTATTTTATTATTTGTCCTAGACCAAGTAGGCAGCTATAAAGATGATATTTTCATTTAAACTACCACTTCGGAGAAACATGCCAAAATTCTGGGAGAAATTTTGAAAAGGTAACGAAAATCAAACCTTACAATTCGTCCTAGCAAATGTAGCCTGGAATTGGAAAACATGAATTTGTGGGTCACATCATTAGCAGAGGAAAGGTGTGCCGTATGCCCAGGTTTGTAATACAAACAAAATTAAGAACTGTCCTCACCCTAAAACCAAAAACAGCTTCGTTCATGTCTCGGTTTGGCGGGCTATTATAATCGTAGTTATGCAGCAATAGCCACCCCTCTTACCGACAAAACGAAGAACAAGGAACCAAACAAAATTATTTGGGGGGACAGCCAAAAAATTGCTTTCTCCACTCTGAAGGAAAAGCTGACTAGGAAACGAATTCTTCGCCTCCCCGATCTGTCTAAACAATTCGCCCTTAGGACAGACGCGACAGACATCGTGCTTGGTGCAGTACTCCTCCAAAACGTCCAAGACGAATTATTCCCCGTGGCATTTGCTAGTAGGAAACTCTTACCCAGGGAAAAGGTTGGTTCAGTAATGGAAAGAAAGTGTTTAGGTGTTTTTTGGGGTGAAATTAAGTTTCAGAAATATTTATATAGGTAAGAGTTTGTTCTGCAAACGGACCACGAACCTCTTGCCTTTTTGCAGAAATCCCGCATGTCAAACAATCGTATTATGCAATGGGCATTAGCTTTACAGCCTTACAAACTAAGACTAGAAGCTATAAAGGGTTCTAAAAATGTAGGGGAGTATTTTTGTGGTGTGAATTAATATGTTGTACAAGAAAATGTGGCATATTCTCATGGAACAGGGGGTGATGTCACGGCAGTGTTGAACATTATTCGTAAAAGAGTGTTTGTTTGTGAATTCTTTGCTAATTAAAAGGTCTTTAAAAGGTATTTGCGATGTTTACGTATTACAAATGCCAATCTAAATGAGGTTTAACGCATCTGAAATTTGTTGATGAGAAGGTTTAAGCCGACGTGGCACGAAGCACTTTCTTATAAAAATCATTGATGAAGGATAAAGCATTGTTTGTGTTGACCTGTCGTTGTATATGTAATCAAGAACATAACAGGATTGTATGCCTAGTGAGAGTTCTCTGCGTTTCAGTTAGGAGGGTTGTGTGTGTGATTCCCGTCAAGTAAACACGGCCGAGGGAGTCCGGCCTCTAAGACAAAGTCAACGTGACACGATCGTAAGTAGAATTTTCATTAAAAAGGGGGTAAAGTAAAAGAAAAGACCTACCAAATTTTAGGAGTGTCTTTGGGAACTTGCACTGAATCTGACAAATTATCGGTTTTTTTTTCTTGAATGATAGATAGCTACGTATATTGAAGGGCCGTTAACCCTATGCTCACACCGTGTAGAACGAAAAAGGGAGATATAAACCCATGGAATCTAAAAACTAGAGAAAGAGTCTAACGATGAAATTATCAAAGAAAATTGAACGTTAGTTTGACCATAAGCAAGCCAGAGAAAACGAACGTAAATTTAGAAGTGCAGAGAACTCGCTAGTCGGAAAAGTTTACTTAAGAATTTTGAGGTGAAGGGAAGAAGTCTTTGTCCCGAATCGTTATTTTGTGGATGTCGGTACTGTGCATACATTTGCATTTATTAAATGGGTTGATGAGGAGAAAGTAAACTGAAAGAAAGACAGAAAAGAAAGGGAAAAAAAAGAGGGGAAGGGAATTCCTAATGTAAATATAGTTAAGCAGCATTGAAGCAATTTTGGAGTCCGAGTCATTTTTTGTTTAAGTCTCACGCAAGCCTGATTCCACTTTAATTTTGAAGGAAACCTGGGACATACCCGTGACAAATTCTCCTCTAGGCCAAATTCAACTAGGTTTTTGTTCCACAAAATTATTAAATGCAACGGAGTCAACGCACGTCTACTTCCCTCAGCATGCTTACATTCAGCCCATAAAGTTCCAATAAACTAGGAGGGGTAAAAAAAAAAAAAAATAGTAGCAGACTGTCTCTAATGGGGAAGACTCATTCCTATATGGCTTTGTAAAGCACTTCAACGTAGGATCTTCACCTTACCAGAAACTCTAGGAAAAGATCCTTTCGCCTCTGAAGAAGACGACAACACAGTCATGGATATAACCTTTCTGGAGAGCAGGGATAAAACCCCCCAGAACCCCCTCCCCCCAAAAAGAAAATCCATCTTCAAGGGGCTACAAACCAGCAGGTCTTTCTTCACAGGGACGCACTTCCTAAACAAGGACAAGCAGTCCAAGAACTGCTAAGAGCTCTCGAAAGGGCAGCTGCCACATCCTAGGTGCAAAGACACCTCTGTTTGAGGCGACAGGCTCCCAGACTTACAGGTTTCCTCTCCTACTGGGAAGACTTACAGACCATTTGAATGGCGTCTTCTCGATGGCTAGGGCGAAGCTTCTGGGGGGCATGGAAAGTAGAGTCGACAAGCACGTCGAACGAGAAAAAGAAAAGCTGGATTTTATCGAGAACGAGGCAAGAGAGAACATCGCCCGTTATCCAGACGGATCAGATGGCAAACGGCTTCTGACCCAGCTGCTGTCATCTTACAATACTAGGGAAGGGTTCAGGAGACGGAAAGGACGACGCCACCCGTACGGAAATTAGGGGTTCTTGCAATTAAAAAGCAGCACCAAACGGTTCTTTTAGGGGCAATTGGCTCAGAAAAAGTGGCTACTACTCCTCGTCAAACATGCCAAAATGTCATCTTTTATTTTCTTTTAATGTAAAGATGGAGAGACAGGTACCGCACCTACTCTGTTCCCCGACATCCCGATCGCTATCAAAAATAACAGATACTGGTCTTATTGCACGACCCTAAAAGGGCTCAAATGCATTAGCCCCGAAAGGCGCTCTTACGCTAAACTTAACGGTCATTAGGTTCTTCAGAAAACTTAAGCCTTTCAGACTTAAAGATAATGGAGTAATACTCAAGAGGTATCATCCGCCCCATCCCAGTTAAAGGGACCGCTGATTACACATCAGAAGCCCCCATCAATAGAATTGTCACATCTGAGATAGATTCGCGGCGTTAGTGTAGGTAGTATCTGCGTAGCTGCAGTGTGTTGTTTCAGTATATTGCGAAGCGTTTACCCAGCGATAAGAATCTTTCTGGTTATTAGCAACCTCGGTACTGTTTAGCATCACGTAGGGGAAAGTGGGGGAATCCCGAACGCGGGGCAATGCCGGGCACCGCGATCTCTCCACACACGGCATCCCTGCCACTTTTCCATATGCATGGCACATTTGCTACTCCTGTACTGACAACAACTGGCCTACAAAGAAAACCGATTCTTTTGATAAGTTTTGAGAAACTGTCAAAAAACTGGTAAGTGTCACTTCTGACTTTTCAACATGGGTCACATAGGATGACCTTTTAGAGTACACAGACTTGGAATAATTTCTTTATCGATGTATCTCTATCATGTGGATGTTGTTATGCCTTGGGTTATGTGTATGTTCCAAGCCATAGGTTAGTGTTACGAACGACAGGTGGGTTGAAACCATTGTGGTACGTGTGGGATAATGGCGAACAGTCGTCCGGCATTGCCCCATCGTGCGTATACGTAGCAAGTAATGGGTTATGCCACACGATGGAACTGTGGTAGGCATAGGCCTCTCACGTAAGTATAATATAGCCCTAGTGGTATATGCTGCTGTCCTCTGTAAGCGTATTGGGTACCATTGAATACGGGGAGTAGGCTAATCGGCACCCACTTGCCAAATCAAACGGGCCGACTATTATGATGATACATTAGGTCTATAATAACAAAGACGCATATCATTCCTCATAGACCATAAGCAGCATAGACTCCCTTAAAACTCCCTCCCTTCCCCTGCGCCTCTCTCGGGCTGCTGAATGCTGATATTGTACAATGTTTGGGATATGGCTGGACGGGTACTGAGGTACAGGATAGTGAATTAGTCTGTAGCAGAAAATTTGACCACGGTCTGACACGCAAACCATGTAGGCCCTAGAATCATCAGCCTGCAACAACTTATAGGGCCTATGATCTAGGAACATTTTTCTTCTTCCTACCAACAGATATGGTGCGTACGTACAAGAAGAAGACAGCCAGGATGAAGTATGATACCAAAGAGTTGAACGCAGCTCTTGAAAGGATCAGGGACGGAGAAATGTCTTATGGTGAAGCGTCTAAGCGATTTGGCATTCCCAAGAGTACCCTCTACGATCAGATGAAGACCCAGACAGGCCCACGAATGGGAAGACAGACTGTTCTACCAAAATCTCTGGAAGATGAACTGTGCCAGGATACACTCACCATGAGCGACATGTTTTATGGTTTGACGGCTGATGCACTGCGGTCATTAGCATATGAGCTGGCAGATAAGAACAATTTGAAGCACCCGTTCGACACAGAGAAGAGGAAAGCTGACAAAGACTGGGTGTATAATTATCTTCAACGCTATCCGCAGCTGTCGCTGAGAAACCCAGGGCCTAACAGCATGGCGAGGGCCATAGGTTTTCGAAAAACCGAAGTAGATCTATTCTACAAGAATCTCGGAGACGTGCTTGCTAAACACAAATTAGCACCTTCCAGGATCTATAACTGTGACGAAGCGGGGTTGTCTTCTGTTCAGAAACCCCAATGAGTCTTCGCACACAAGGGGAAGAAGCAAGTCGGAAAGATTGTGAGCGGGGAACGGGGTGAGTTAGTTAGTTAGTTAGTTAATGAGGTTTAACGTCCCAGTTTCCAACCAATTGGCTCAAGTCGAGACGACCACGGCCCTTTTTCCAGTTGTGGCTCACTGGCTTGTTTTCCCTTCTCCATTGCTTATGCTGAGCACCAAGCACAAAGGCAGTAGGTTCCATTTTTAAAGTCTTTGGTATGACCCGGCCAGGATTTGAACCCTAGACCTTCCGGCTGCAAGTCGGATGCTCTAACCACTTGGCCACTGGGAACGGGGTGAGACAACCACAGTTCTGGTATGTGAGAGTGCCTCTGGGAACTATATTCCACCCATGTTCATCTTCAAGAGGATCAACATGAACCCATTGTTAATGAAAGGAAGCCCCCCAGGATCGATCGGTGTTGCATCAAAGACCGGATGGATCAACTCACAGCTCTTCGTGAGATGGTTGTCTCACTTCATCCAAGAGTCCGGCACATCACAACAGAGTCCAGCTCTCCTCATTCTCAATAAACACGAGGCCCACATGAGCATTGAGGCCTATGAGCTCTGTCGGAAACATGGCGTCATCATGTTATCGCTCCCCCCTCACACTTCCCACAAGTTGCAGCCTCTTGATGTCACAGTATTCAGTTCCCTGAAGACGGCATACTATTCGGAGTGTGATCAGCATATGAAGTTGCACCCTGGTCAGAGGATAACTCAGTATGACATCGCGCACCTCTTCAATCTGGCGTACTCCAGGGTCGCCACAATGGGCAAGGCGATCAATGGCTTCGAGGCGACAGGGATATATCCATTCAACCCCAACCGTTTCTCGGCAGAGGATTTTGCACCCGTAGAAGCCGTGATGAGTTTCGTTGCCAATGATGAAGCTGCGGGACCCTCGGCTGGAGGGGGCCAGCAGACTGAGGATACAGAGCCGGCTGTTCCAGAGAGGTCGAACGACGACGAAATGGCACACGCAGGCAGTTCGGGAGGAAGTCATCACTGCGCGACAAGTTTCAGAGGCTATCGTGAATGACATTCTGGATTCAGTCTGTTGCCACAATTCTGGCCAAGCCGAGTCTGCACCGCAACTTGTCCAAGAATCCGGGAGAAAGAAGACCAATGTTCAATTCAGCGTTCTTGACCTGTCACCTCTTCCGCGTGCAACCCCCCATTCCAAAGGGACAAAGAGGAGGAAAACAAGCCACTCAACAATCCTGACAGCAACACCAGTGAAGGCTCTCCTGTTGGATAAAGCGGAAGCAAGAAGAAAGAAACTAAGTCCCAGAGCAAGTCTTCAAAGACAATTAAGGGTGGTAAAGGCAAGGCTCCTGCAAAGAAATCTCTGCTAAAATTACTCGAATCGTGGGAGCAAACCAGCTTCAATGGGGCATACGGAGCAAACAGAGGAGCAAACAGAGGAGCAAACAGAGGAATATTTCTGTATGTTTTGTGATGAGATGTATGTTGATCCTCCAACGGAGGATTGGGTGATGTGTGACAAATGCAAAAGGTGGGCACATGAGGACTGCACCGACAAACAATCAGGCTTGGGTAATTAACGCTGTGACTATTGTAAATAGTCACAGATTGTGATGTGATTGTCAGTATAATCACGCAGTTGGGTTTCTGCCCCCATGATAGCCCATCCAAGGAGTTGAAAACGTAACAAATGACGATGTTCAATGAGCATATCGAAGCGTGCCGTCCACTGTTACATATGCAACACATAGTCGCCAGTGCAACATGTGTTAAAATGTTGGATAGAGATGTTTGAGTGAGGGGGGGCTGCGGGGGGTCGAAGTAATAGCTCAAAATCTTACCCGTGCCACGCTTGCCATGCCATCACCTTGTTTCGCTGCAGTATTCACACCCAAAGTCTCAGATATGAGGAGTAAGTAAGTTTTATGTACTGCACATATCTTTTAACATTATTCCTACCTCTGTTCGGCATTGTCCCCAAGCCGTGGGGTAATCCCGAACGACGCCATCTTATTTTTTTGATGATTACGTCACACACGATAACAGTTCATACATTATAGCTTGTACACGCTTTACTCTAATTATAAACTTTTTGCTGATATCCATTCCTAACAATCTGTTCATTTGGTTTTCTTTTAATTACTTCTTAATGAAAGGTGTTCGGCATTCCCCCACTTTCCCCCTATAGGCAGCAGGTACATAAAAGCTTCCGTACAACCACCGCCCAAAGGCAGGCAATACTTGTATATAGTTAACTGTGTAGATTCTGTTGAGGGCGCGGTGTTTCGTGATTTTGTTGTTTTCGTTCTGCTGAACCTAGTCAAATTTTAAGCTCATTGTTAAGCAAAGTAGAGACATGTTGTTACAACCGATAATGTAAAAATCAACCGATAATGTAAAAAGAATTTACCTATAATGTCAAAAACTCTTTGAACCGATAATGTAAAAAAAATTTACCGATAATGTAAAAACTCTCGTCTACCGATAATGTAAAAAAAATTTACCGATAATGTAAAAACTGTTCTAAAGACGTTTTCATATGGAATTGGAAACGTCGAATTTTATCCAAAAAGTCATACGTTAATTCAGAATGGTAGTAGATTATACCCCAGGGGAAGGGGCTCTCACCGCTATTTTACAGCGCCCTCTTGCAGGTATATTTCCCTTAAAAGGGTATATTGAAAGACAGCAGAAGAATTAAAGGTCACTTTTTCTCAATTGTCAAGGCCAAATACATAATGCTATTGTATTTCTCCTTCATATACTTAAAGCGCCCTCACTCTGTTGTTCCGCAAGCTCACCAAAAAGAACATGTCTTTCAATGTACCTTTTTAAGGGAAATATACCTGCAAGAGGGCGCTGTAAAATAGGGGTGAGTAGAGATCCTATAGTGGGAGAGATCGGCCAACTTATTTCATGGGCGCCATTTTGGAGCCAAATGTCACCTATACCAGATATCATGTACACTGTGTGGGCACAATTTTCCGTACAAAATGTATAACAAAGTGAGTTACAGCGTTCTGTTCTCTTGTGACAATCATTCGTATTGGTTGACTCTAGCTGGCACTGTCTGCCGGATCCTTTAGTTTGTCACTCGGTGCAAGAAAAGCGGTCTAGGGGGAGGGGATAACACCCTCCATTTTGAGTAATTTTTGCTAACAGAAAGTGACGAAAATGCAGAATGGTGAAGGCTATTTTGACAGTTTTAAAAGTGATTTTATTTTAAAAAAATCTCATTTTAGTGTGTCTTATTTTTGTGCTGGAAAGAAAGGGGGTGTGGGTCTATTCTGGGTTGGGTCTATCTCTTTCTGAGAAAACTACTAGTACGTTAATGCAGAATGGCATACATGGAAAATGGTGCTTTTTATGGAAAGTTGTAAGCAAGTTGAACTAATCATTTAAGATTTTTCATTATTTAGTGAAAGTTTCAGGAGAGGTCTGGGGAAGGGGTAAATATAGGGGAGCACTTCCTAGTGAGACTTTTTTATTTTATGGAAAGGCCTAGGCCAAGGTTTTATAAAATTGTGACTGACCAGGATGTATTCCATGTAAAAACCTACATCAAAGTCAAAGGTACGCAAATGTTTCAGTTTTCTCATGCTACTAATACATCCAGGAGCAATGTTATTGTGTCCCCCTCCCCTATGGAAATTTTTGAAACATTGGGTGTCCTTACATGCAATCTTCTGCTACATATGCTACATTTGAGGTAAATGTGTGTTAAAAAATTGACGTATTTTTTAGGAAATAAAACAAAAACATCCACATCAGTGAAGGGGAACCATGGCCCAATGATGTGCCCCCTTCCCTTTGAAAATTTTTGAAAAATAAGGTGTCCTTACATGAAATCTGGTTCCACATATGCTACCATTTGCAGTAAAATTTGTGTTAAAAAATTTACGTATCTTTAGGAAGCAAAAAAAAAAAAGAAAAATCGGCATCAGTTAGGGGTGGGGGCATGGGCCAGTGAACGCCAAAATAGGCCACTGTTCCAACACCTATGACTGGGGACTGCAGCTCTGGTATTTCAACCATTGGCTTAGGAAGCTTGGGCGGGGAGCTTTACCCCCCCCCCCCCGTCAAAATGTGAGGGGCTGAAGTATGCTTCTGCCCCAAGATCCAAGGGCAAAATCCCCTTAATTGTCTCTTCTGTAAGAAATGTCAAAAATTTGCAATAATTTTCCTTAAAGTTTGTCAAAAATGTTGCACCAAATTGCATCTGAGGACCCTCAAATACCCGAAAATTTTCCAAAGGAGAGGAGGACACTCCCTCCCCTTAGACCCCTCTCCCAGGAAGGTGATCCGAAGTTATGCCGCTATAATTCAATAGGCTCGTTTAGCCAAAGTTTGCCGGGAAAAGACCGTTTTCCTCCGTGAAAAATAAAGAAGTCTTAAGTCGCCTGATGGCTAAATCCCCCTATTGAATTCTACCCTCATGTCAGCCCCCCCCCCCCACTCTCGAAAAGCTTCCTACGCCTGTGATTCCAACGTCTCTATGGGGATGTTCCGACAACTCTCCAATAGGGTTAGTATTAAGATTAGGGTTAGCCGGTTAGGCCAAAGGGTATTAGGAGTTGTATTTGGGTTTATGTGTTGGAATATCAAGCAGTCGGAATATAGAGACGGAACCGCCGTATACGGTATAGGCTAGGCCTTGTACAGAACGTAGTAATCTAAATCTAAGGCTAAGCCTACTATAACGTTAGGCCCACATGTACTGCTAAGTTGTATACTGTAAAGTTAAATCGCATAAGCGATCGCTATTTGATGGATTGCAATTGAACCTTCTAACTTTTGAAGCCCACCGAAGCCTTTCTTTTCTACAGGATGGGAATCTTTGAACTTGTACCCTCTTCTGGTCTCTTCGTGCATCAAAATGCAGCACAACCCGGCCACAATTTTGGAAACAAAACATGTTTATCTTACATAGGATGAAAAAGTCCGGGCGTATGTACAGCCCGCGCAACTTCTCAAATGTCCATAGGCGACACATGATCTAGCAAGCTCGTACTTTGGCTCCAAATGGTGCCCATACATTTCGTCCAATCAGAATGCGTATCTGAGAACAATGGTTGGCCAATCTCTCGCACTATAGGGTCTCTAGGGGTGAGAGCCCCTTCCCCTGGGGTATGACCTACGACCTTTCACATTATCGGTCGTTTTTATACGGAAGCGTATTGTTGTCACGTAAAATTTTTTTTTTTATCAATTTTTCGTACGTTCGAAAAAACTTTTCGTACGTTCGAAAATCTTTTCGTACGTTCGAAAATCTTTTGGTACGTTCGAAAAAACTTTTCGTACGTTCGAAAAAACTTTTCGTACGTTCGAAAAAACTTTTCGTACGTTCGAAAAAACTTTTCGTACGTTCAAAAAATTTTTTTGGAACGTTCGAAAATCTTTTCGTACGTTCGAAAAAACTTTTGGAACGTTCGAAAATCTTATCGTACGTTCGAAAAAACTTTTCGTACGTTCGAAAAAATTTTTCGTACGTTCGAAAAATTTTTTTGGAACGTTCGAAAATCTTTTTGTACGTTCGAAAAAAACTTTTGGAACGTTCGAAAATCTTTTCGTACGTTCGAAAAAACTTTTGGAACGTTCGAAAAATTCGAAAATCTTTTCGTACGTTCGAAAAAACTTTTGGAACGTTCGAAAATCTTTTCGTACGTTCGAAAAAACTTTTCGTACGTTCGAAAATCTTTTCGTACGTTCGAAAAACTTTTCGTACGTTCGAAAAAACTTTTGGAACGTTCGAAAAGATTTAGAATATTGATGAGTGCTATCAAGTTGGGCTGTACATTCTGCCATTATCTGTCATATTACATGTACTGCTACGGTAATGTACAGTGCTCATGCAGGGACTATGCAACTCGATCATTAGAAGCATCAGTTAACCTGACAACTTGGTGTTTAGGTTACTGACGGTGTGAACTTTTGTATGCGTAGATGATGAAGTTATTGGTCAGAGGCGAAATGACCCCAAAGAGTTTTCAACCAATATCTGCTCAACATTATGTGTTAAAAAGACCATTATTTAGCCCACAACATAATGTAGAAATGGATGAGACAAAGTAGTACTTTTGTGGTTGCTTTATATGGAGGTGAAAGGTAAAATTATCAAAATTTCGCATCAATGTAGGGCAAATTCTTTAAAGAGCGTAAGTCCTATCAGAAATGGGTTTTGGTTTCCTGGCCATGACGGGCTGCTTGTCAGTTTGCTGAAAAATTCTATTAAAGTATTTTGATGAGGGGGGGGGGGGGGGCAAAGCATGGGTTGAGTGATCGCCGAACCCCTTCCCTTTGAGAAAGTTTTGTTAATTTAAGGTTGCTTAGATGCAAAATGGTGCTGTCTTTGGTACATTTTTGACTGATATAGATTAGGGCTGAGTCGGGTACGAGAATACCCGACCGAACATACGGGTACCTAAACATAAAATGAACAAAACGGGTACCCGTCTTATGTGTAAAAATACGTGAAACTGTTCTGAACATATAGAACCAGTGCTGTCAAGTTCCGCTTAATGCCCTAAAATGGTCGGAATAACGTTCGTCTACAGTGCACATGGTGTTAATATTCGGTATCAACCGTGTTATGTATTTATTGGCTCTGAAAGACAGAAACTTTCAGAGCTAGTCCCTATGATTCGGGTAGCCGTTTCCTGACCGGATAATGAAAACGGGTACCCGGTTCCCAATCGCTATTTGATGGATTGCAATTAAACCTTCTAACTTTTGAAGCCCACCGAAGCCTTTCTTTTCTACAGGATGGGAATCTTTGAACTTGTACCCTCTTCTGGTCTCTTCGTGCATCAAAATGCAGCACAACCCGGCCACAATTTTGGAAACAAAACATGTTTATCTTACATAGGATGAAAAAGTCCGGGCGTACGTACAGCCCGCGCAACTTCTCAAATGTCCATAGGCGACACATGATCTAGCAAGCTCGTACTTTGGCTCCAAAATGGTGCCCATACATTTCGTCCAATCAGAATGCGTATCTGAGAACAATGGTTGGCCAATCTCTCGCACTATAGGGTCTCTAGGGGTGAGAGCCCCTTCCCCTGGGGTATGACCTACGACCTTTTACATTATCGGTCGTTTTTATACGGAAGCGTATTGTTGTCACGTAAAATTTTTTTTTCAATTTTTCGTACGTTCGAAAAAACTTTTCGTACGTTCGAAAATCTTTTCGTACGTTCGAAAATCTTTTGGTACGTTCGAAAAAACTTTTCGTACGTTCGAAAAAACTTTTCGTACGTTCGAAAAAACTTTTCGTACGTTCGAAAAAACTTTTCGTACGTTCGAAAAAACTTTTCGTACGTTCAAAAAATTTTTTTGGAACGTTCGAAAATCTTTTCGTACGTTCGAAAAAACTTTTGGAACGTTCAAAAATCTTATCGTACGTTCGAAAAAACTTTTCGTACGTTCGAAAAAACTTTTCGTACGTTCGAAAAATTTTTTTGGAACGTTCAAAAATCTTTTTGTACGTTCGAAAAAAACTTTTGGAACGTTCGAAAATCTTTTCGTACGTTCGAAAAAACTTTTGGAACGTTCGAAAAAACTTTTGGAACGTTCGAAAATCTTTTCGTACGTTCGAAAAAACTTTTGGAACGTTCGAAAATCTTTTCGTACGTTCGAAAAAACTTTTCGTACGTTCGAAAATCTTTTCGTACGTTCGAAAAAACTTTTCGTACGTTCGAAAATCTTTTCGTACGTTCGAAAAAACTTTTCGTACGTTCGAAAATCTTTTCGTACGTTCGAAAAAACTTTTGGAACGTTCGAAAAGATTTAGAATATTGATGAGTGCTATCAAGTTGGGCTGTACATTCTGCCATTATCTGTCATATTACATGTACTGCTACGGTAATGTACAGTGCTCATGCAGGGACTATGCAACTTGATCATTAGAAGCATCAGTTAACCTGACAACTTGGTGTTTAGGTTACTGACGGTGTGAACTTTTGTATGCGTAGATGATGAAGTTATTGGTCAGAGGCGAAATGACCCCAAAGAGTTTTCAACCAATATCTGCTCAACATTATGTGTTAAAAAGACCATTATTTAGCCCACAACATAATGTAGAAATGGATGAGACAAAGTAGTACTTTTGTGGTTGCTTTATATGGAGGTGAAAGGTAAAATTATCAAAATTTCGCATCGATGTAGGGCAAATTCTTTAAAGAGCGTAAGTCCTATCAGAAATGGGTTTTGGTTTCCTGGCCATGACGAGCTGCTTGTCAGTTTGCTGAAAAATTCTATTAAAGTATTTTGATGGGGGGGGGGGGCAAAGCATGGGTTGAGTGATCGCCGAACCCCTTCCCTTTGAGAAAGTTTTGTTAATTTAAGGTTGCTTAGATGCAAAATGGTGCTGTCTTTGGTACATTTTTGACTAATATAGATTAGGGCTGAGTCGGGTACGAGAATACCCGACCGAACATACGGGTACCTAAACATAAAATGAACAAAACGGGTACCCGTCTTATGTGTAAAAATACGTGAAACTGTTCTGAACATATAGAACCAGTGCTGTCAAGTTCCGCTTAATGCCCTAAAATGGTCGGAATAACGTTCGTCTACAGTGCACATGGTGTTAATATTCGGTATCAACCGTGTTATGTATTTATTGGCTCTGAAAGACAGAAACTTTCAGAGCTAGTCCCTATGATTCGGGTAGCCGTTTCCTGACCGGATAATGAAAACGGGTACCCGGTTCCCAATTTTTTGTGAATTATAATTTTTGGTTGGGTGAAAGAGGGCCGTTCTGGGGGAGGGTCTAAGGGGAGGGTGTGTCCCCCTCCTCTTTGAAAAACTTTTGTTAATTTAAGGTTGGTTAGATGCAAAATGGTGCTCTCTTTGGGATATTTTTGGAACTAATCATATACGGCTGGAAAATGTTCATACTTGAGTGAATTCTAATGTTTGTCTGGGTGAGAGAGGAGAGTACAGTGGCCTTTTTTGTCGAAGGAAATGTTGTCAAAAAACCTCCTGAAGCCCCATTTTTTGATGCATTACTGCCTTTTATTCGGGGAAAGTTTAAACGCAAAAATACGTGCGTAGTGTCCACAGAAACATTCTTGAACTATTAAGAAAATTTTCCTTGCTTCATTTGTGCATTATAAAAGGGTATCTAAAGGCTGGCAAAAACCGGAATAGGGCCTCCTGGAAGCTCTGGATTAATTATATGGATCAGATATAGGCCTACATTACCCCTCCTCTAGTCTTCTTCTTCTTTCTCTTTCGCCTTCTCCTTTCTTCTCTTTCGTTTATCCTTTTCTTCTTTTCCCCTTTTCTTTCCTTCTCTTTTCCTCTTTTCTTTTAAATTATAGGGGAGCGATCGCCCCCTGCCCTTGTGGCATCGCCCCTGGAGGCAGATGATATAAGCAGTACTCCATTTATGCCCTCTGTTGCGTTCTTAGTAATCTTCACACCTTTCAAAACATGATTCAGATATAGCCTACAGAATGACAGAAGGATATTTTCTATTTCAAGGAAAAGGGTTCTCTTGGATAGACATTCACTGCTTTTCTGGCTTAAAAATAATTTTTCACCCGAAATTAAACCATCGGGTCGACTACACTCCGTCAGGAACTGCGTATATTTTATCGTATCCACAAAGACTACCCGACGAAACTGTCAAAATTCCCTGACGGAGTGCAGCTTTCTCCGACGGGAGGGTGGTTTATGGTTATGATCCCTGTCTCCCACCTGGCGCCACTGACTCTTCCCCTTACCCTTAAATCCCCCGACTAAGTGATTTTCCCAAACTGACTTCGGAGGTGGAGGCCTGTGCCCTCTGCCCCCCTTTAAACATGCTACTGACCCAGCCTTTCTTACATTGGGAACAGCTCCGTGCACAATACGAGCACTGTATGTAACATTACCGTACGTAGCAGTACATGTATGGCACTGTGCAGAGTTAGTGTGTAAACAGTATAGCACAGCATATATGATAACGCCCACCAGTATTCCAAATGTTTTCGAACGTTCCAAAAGTTTTTTTTCGAACGTACGAAAAGATTTTCGAACGTACGAAAAGTTTTTTCGAACGTACGAAAAGATTTTCGAACGTACGAAAAGTTTTTTCGAACGTACGAAAAGATTTTCGAACGTACGAAAAGTTTTTTCGAACGTACGAGAAATCTTTTCGAACGTACGAAACGATCTTCGAACGTTCCAAAAGTTTTTTTGAACGTACAAAAAGATTTTCGAACGTTCCAAAAGTTTTTTTGAACGTACGAAAAGGTTTTCGAACGTACGAAAAGTTTTTTTGAACGTACGAAAAGATTTTGGAACGTTCCAAAAGTTTTTTCGAACGTACGAAAAGATTTTCGAACGTACGAAAAGTTTTTTCGAACGTACGAAAAGTTTTTTCGAACGTTCTAAAAGTTTTTTCGAACGTACGAAATGATTTTTGAACGTACGAAAAGATTTTCGAACGTACGAAAAGTTTTTTCGAACGTACGAAAAATTTTTTTGAACGTACGAAAAGTTTTTTCGAACGTACGAAAAGATTTTTGAACGTACGAAAAGATTTTCGAACTCACGAAAAGTTTTTTCGAACGTACGAAAAGATTTTCGAACGTTCCAAAAGTTTTTTCGAACGTACGACAAGATTTTCGAACGTACGAAAAGTTTTTTCGAACGTACGAAAAATTGAAAATAAAAATTTTACGTGACAACAATACGCTTCCGTATTTTTACATTATCGGTTGATTTTTACATTATCGGTTGTAACACATGTAGCACACAATGTGTCTTCACAGGGAACCCGTCAAGTAAGACACAGCTGTTTTTCCCGTATATAAGTAATAGTTATTGTAGCGTGGGTAGAGACCGCTTTAAAATTTCACCAAGATCTCTACATAGCTTTAACATCGCTGTTGTAAGGTACAACATGTAAAAGGCTCGTAAAACCAGGCATATTTACCAGCGGAAATGTGTAGTACAAGCTGAAATAGTAGGCAAAATTCTGTCGATGGACTGATAGAAGCCGCTATATACATAGGCGAAGGACCGATTAATTGGACTAGCTAAATCTTGTTACTATATTTATGGTGTACCGGGTAAAGGAATTCCCGAGTACTTTTATGTGTGATTCCGTGTGGTGCCACTGTTGATACACCCAGCTGTACTGAGGGGAGCAGGTGCGACGGACCGCCGCCTGTATGGTCGCCTGGAGAGACCTTGCGAGACGCCAAGGGAAACTCATTATTGTGAGTACAATTTTGATCTTTTGGTAACTGGGAAAGGATGGTTTCCGCGAAATTGCTACCTAACATTTACATATTGTTTAGGATAGGGTTATGGGAGATCCCAGGGTCTGACAGGAAATTTGCGGGATCCCATGGGAGAGTTAAGTTTCTAGGAAGTTAAGAATAATGCCCATTAGCCATTGTAAATTGTCGTTGTTCAGTGTAATCGAAGAATCATGTATATAAACCGTTTTGTAAGGTATTTGATATTCTATGCCACAGGAAAAGGGTAGTCACCCAAACATTTTGAATCCGTTATTAATCATATCAAGGTAGAACAAGAAATCATAGTATAATAAAGCGGTTCGGGTTGACTTCATTACCTTATCAAAATGGTAGTACAGATCAATTGTGTTATATTGTATTATACGACAGTGTGGTCCAGGGAAGAATAAGGGACATCTATTTTAGTATAATTTCGGACAGCGACCATATTTAATATTGCATGATATCACGGTGCATAGTTATAGAACTTGATGACGTCATTCGGTTATAACATATAGTATTGTGATATATGCCGTGTTTGTGATGTTATTGTAGTATTAACGTGATATCCGTTGATACGAATGATATCCTTAATTGATTCACTGATTTCATTGATTGATTCGTATTGTCTGTAAAGGATTGATGTTATTATGTTTGTCGATAGTGACAGGAGTCGTAGTAGCGTGTAGCGTGGTTGTTATTTAAAGTGAGGGCGTTGCCATAAATATTTAGAAAGGGGAACGTACATTATCCACTTATACGTTTTCAATTACAGCTCCCACTTGACATTCTATACGTATCACCGCTACTGACGCTTGTCTTGGTCATGTGATGGGACGGGAGTGCTAAATCCTTATGTACTGGACGCACTCAACTTTGACGACTCCGAGAAGTGTTGTCGGGTACACTGTATCGGACCTGTATATTTATATGGAGTGATTGAATTATTATATTGACCTGTATACCCATGAGAAGTGTTACTTCTAGTATATTGAACTGAACTGTAAATTTGAAATAGCAAGCATGTGACAGTGTGATACAATATTAGTAGTTTGTTATTCCAAACTCATCTGGCGAACATCATGGTGAAAGGAGGAAATTAATTGCGTATTTATGTAATCAGATTGTCATCATCACTTTTATGTTATCTTAACCATTAACCCCGAAGTTTACGAGGAGTTCAAAGAGTAACGAGTTTGTTTAGATCTCCTTACTATAGAGTAATTCACATACATTAGATCAGAGTATACCTTATTACCACATTATAGAGATGTAGCAGATTTGTTCAGGTTTTCCCCAATGCGTAAGAACAAGATTATCTTGTGCACAAGAGCATAGGAAGTTAAGTTTGGTAGTTTGTAATTATTATGTAACAGTCCGACCCCTCATCTATTGATTTACTGTATATATGTATATTTTCTTATTTTGTTATCAAATAAGCTTTTCTTTCAACCCGACTCTTGTGTGGTTTATTTGTGGTAGTCAGAGTTCTCCGCCCTAGGCGACCACGCCAAATTTTCCCACCCTCGGTGACAAGAATGATACCTTTTTATTAACATGAAGTTCACAGAAGGAATTACTTGTGGCAAAGGATCAAAGCCTAAACGTTTCGTATAAACGCGTGTAAGCTCGGAATTGCCAAGTTAAACTTACTGCCCTTTTAGCAATAGCGCCCTCCGCAGACTGCCTTAATATTAATTCCAACAGGGTATAAGGATACAATTAAACCCACTTATTCATGTTCCTCAACCTTTTTAAAGATCTTACTCTTCTTCTGCCATTTCCTCCGTCGAGGCTTCTTAGAAGGCATATCTCGGTCATACAAAATCGAGAACATGTATTTAAAGACGTGGGCTCTCAGAAGTCTCTATGACAATAAGTAGGTTTTAAATTCTTGCCTAGCAATACACAACAAATGTATTGTGGTCTGTTTTTCTATCAAGAGTACAAAAATGCTTGACCTGAATATTTTGCTTCATGACACCGTCCCGCATGTCAATTCGTTTCTATTCTAAATAGGAGAATAGAAACAACATAGCTGCAAAAGGACACCTTTCTGCATCATAGAACGGAAAGAACAGTGACTACAGTACTTGTTTCATTCCTCGCCTCAGTCGTTCACCAGATACACTAAAAGTGAGCGGTACCATTGCTACCCTCTTTGAAATTTTTGTGTACAAGTTTCCGACCAGGCTCTAAAGCATAGCTTCTGCGCATGTGTAACACTGCTCTCTTCTGATTGTTCGCTTTCCCCCGAGCTTCAAAATTCAAAAACCAATATTAGAGCAACGTGACAACACGCATCCGATACATCCCCTTGCCTTTTCTGATTGGCTTAGAGTGGCACACTGGCTGCAAAGGCCTGATTAGAGCTGTAGTCCTGTTGTCATCTCTCAATTCTGAGCTAAACATTCTAAGAGAAAGTCGTTCGGGACCTCTCAAAGAGTAAAGCTCCTCAAACAGCCCAGGAACTCTCAAAGAGTAAAACTTTTCAAACAGCACCCTTGAAAGAGTAAATTTGGTCAACACAAAACCTCTTTAGACGTTTCTACAATTATCCCTGTTCAACTTGTTAAAAGCGTCACCCGCCGTAAGAGGCTCAGAGTGGCAAAACAGGATACTAAATCAAAACTCCCTTCCTACACGAAAAACAGGAAGTTTTTCAGAACCTTAAAAAGGGAGAACTTTGTTCTAGATCTAAAGGATTTAAAAAGTTTACAACCATAAAAGGCCGAATTAAAAGTGTCAAAAATAGTCTTAAGGCGGAACACACCGAACACTTTACTAATCACCTCTGTCTTCTGTCGGACACAGAGAAAACAGCTCTCGTTAAGGGGTTTAAAGTTCATAGCGACTCCACAAATCAACCAGAATATCAATCCTCAGAGCCCTTAAAGGAATAATTAAACAATGAGGATACAATATACTCTGCACAGTGCTAAAGACACTGTGCTAAGACTTTTGCACTCAATATCGGGAGACACGAATCTGTGTCAAAGTTTTCCGTATCCAGTGTTCCTAGCCTACAAGAGGGTCCCCAACCTAAAAGATTATCCAGTTAAATCTAGACCGGAAAGTGACGGTAAACTAGAAACAACTTTAAAAGTTGAAGAATATTTCTATCTCGATGCTTTTATCGAGGCTCTCTAAAAAAGCTAATTTCTCTACTTAAAATAAGACCAGGTCGGACAAACTAAAAAGTCCCAATACTGATGAAGCTCAAATTCCAAAACCAGGAGCAGAAATATGTCTAGTTAAAGGTTGAAAAATCTAGCATAGCAGTACTACAAAGTATCTGCTGTCATTAACCCAATCCGATAGCATAAAGATGCTATTGGTCTGCTTAAAAGACACAATGTCCGTTAAGAACACTTGAAAAAAAAAATAAAAGCTTAACACAAGGGACTGCTTACGTAGTATCAGATAATGCTACCGCCTAAACCCTTTTAATTGTTGCTGTAAGGGTGGTATGGTCTCAGAACGTTGCTTCTAAGTACAGGGTACCGTATATATTTACCATGTCATGTGCATTGCATATACCACGTTTTTACATGCTGAGCTGACATTTTTTTACTTTTCTGAATTATTGTTATTAGTGTTATCGTTCACAGCATGCTCTTTTCTTGATGCAGACTGAAGTTGTCTTTTTTTAATTTTGGTGTTCATCTGTGAAAGTTGTCATAAGTATGAGCTTGTCTATATTGACAGCCTTCTCTCAATGAGGGGTGTAGCGGCCTGAAATATAGGCCCCTTATACAAAATTTGGATCTTCGTGTGGTCACAGTTGCAAAACTGTTCGTTTACCATGCCTACAACAGATTCACAATTATAAGTAAAGATGAGAAATGAAATAACCGGCTTTGATAGAAAACTGTATTCGTACTTCTCTCTAAATTATGTGGTAATGGGAGGATGGGAAGGTTACACTTTCTTCATGAAACCTAACTACTCATGAAAATCAACATAACTTGGCCGAGTGCAAACTGCTCCGAAAATTTTTGGAACGTAATGAGAAATCTGTTTTCTTTAAGAGGAAAAGTTAAATTAGGCCAATTAACCGTTGAGGTGACAGTGCCGTTAGAATGCACACACTTTATCTTATGCACTTTATCTCCGACAAAATTTAAGAATCATCCAGAGGGGAGGGCAGGCATTTAGTGTCTGGCCATATGGCCTCTAAGTTTATGCAAGAGTCATCCCATGATGGGGTTATGGAATCATTTCACTCAATGAGAAATGGGTGATACATCGTCTCAGTATAAAACCACCGTGTTTAAATCATGAGTGGAAGCATTTTTGTACTTTTAAAAGTTCAGCTACTGTTGAATACCCTATTTGTTTTCCTTATACATTCATTTAAATCAAAGTCCAAGTCCATAGGTCAACGTTCCGTTACCTTTATCACTTATGTGAAGGATAAATTAAATGTCATAGTCTGGATGTAATCACAAGATATTAGAAGTTAGTTAACCTTAAAAAGTGTTCTTTACGATTTGAGGAACTTTTCTTTGTGATTCCTTGCCGTGGGCGGGCAAGGAATTTATGCGATGGTGATGTCGTGTATGTGTGTTTATGCGTGCATGTATGCACTCACCAACGTGGTCTTAGCGGGTGCCGGCACCACGGGCTCGAGCTCCGCGCTCGCACGTCTTTCCTAGCTCACGCGGAGCTCGAAACTGGGCCAGGTGTAGCTGCCCGAAAATTCGGTCACTGCAAAGAGAAGTCACGCGCGGCTGCACGTGCCTGCCTTGGAGCGCAGCCCGCCCTCAACCATCCTTCTACTCGGCTGCTTCGCGGGCAGCTTCGCTGCTGGGAAATTCCCTTGCATTTCCTGCGGGGTCCTGTGCCAGTACCCCGTAAGGTATCGAGTGTGCGTATGTGTGTGTATGTGTTTGTGACGCTGCTTGTAATCGCGATATCTCAAGATAAGAATGACTGACACTTTTCATATTTGGTATATAGATTTGTCATGTTAGGAGGAAGAACACTATTGTTTTTGGAAAAAGGTCAAAGGTCATCTGAGGTCACCTTAGGTTAAACCGCGAAAACCTCGTAAATGGCTTGTAATCGCGATATCTCAAGATAGCGATGACCGACATTTTTCATATTTAGTACATAGATTTGTCATATAAAGAGAAAGAATCCTGTTGTTTTTGGTGAATGTCAAAGGTCATCTGAGGTCACTGGAGGTAAAAAGCCGAAAAGCTCGTAATCACGATATCTCAAGATAGGAATGACCGACACTTTTCATATTTGGTATATAGATTTGTCATATTAAGAGAAAGAATCCTATTGTTTTTGGTGGAGGTCTAAGGTCATTTGAGGTCACCAGAGGTCAAAGACCAAAAACCTTGAAATCGCTACATGTCGAGATAGGAATTACCTAAATAGAATTGTCATATTGAGAGGAAGAATGCTGTTGATTTTGGTAGAGGTCAAGGGTTATCTGAGGTCACCACAGGTTAAACTGCGTAAACCTCGTAAACGGCTTGTTAACACGATATCTCAAGATAGTAATGACCGACACTCTATATTTGGTGTATAGATTTGTCATGTTGAGAGGAAGACGCCTTTTGTTTTGGTGAAGGTCAAAGGTCATTTGAGGTCACTGGAGGTAAAAAGCTGAAAAGCTCGTAATGACGATATCTCAAGACAGGAATGACCAACGCTTTTCATATTTGGTATATAGATTTACGATATTTATGATATAAGAATGAACCTTTTTTGGTGGAGGTCAAAAGTCATCTTGGGATACCAAAGGTCAAAAAGCAAAATTTCGCAAGAATTCCCAAGATTATCATCTGGGGTCACTGGGGTCAAAAAGCACATTTTTCCCAAGAATTCCCAAGATAGTCATCTGGGGTTATCGGAGGTCAAAAAGGAAAATTTCCCAAAAATTCCCAAGATCATCATCTGGGTCAGCAAGGATCAAAAAGAAAATTTCCCAAGAGTTCCCAAGATTGCTGTATGGGGTCACCAGAGGTCAAAAAAGTAAAATTTCCCAAGAATTCCCAAGATAGTCATCAGAAGTCAACAGAGATCAAACACCAAAATATCCCAAGTATTTCCAAGATCGTCATCTGGGGTCACCAGAGGTCAAAAGGCAAAATTTCCCAAGAATTTTCAAGATCCATAATCTATTGGAGTTGAATCCACTTCAAGACACTTCAGATTTTCTTTTTTTTGTTATATTTGGTGGGGTTCAAAGGTCATGTGAGGTCAGCAGAGGTCAAATTGTTAATACATGGTAAAATGATGTAGTCAAGAAAGATAAATTTGATGGATAAACCTCACTGCAACAAAGCATTTCCATTGGGCAAGGAATCACTAAGCCTTTGGGCTTCTGGTTTGACAAAACTGTCAGTGTTTCCTTCGTTTTCTTGTATTATGATTTCAGAAAAGTGGATCCTTCCAGTGTCACCCAGTGATGTGGTGCTGTCCCTGAGGAGGAGTACAACGGGAAGGGGGACCTCTCCCCTTTGAGAAAATTTTGTTCGTTAAAGGTAGCTTAGATGCAAGATGGTGCAATCTTTAAGAAAGTTCGAAACTGACCATATGTTGAGAAATTCTCATAGGGATTGATTAACTGACACTTTAGTTCCACTCTAGTATTACAGTAAAAACAAACCATGTGTGATAATACATTCAGAAGCAAGATATTAAATACATGATGAAATATGAAAGTGGAGGAGGCGTGACAAAAGCTTAGCTTATCGTTGTCAGGCCACATATAGAACAAAAGAAATTGAAACAAAAAAGGGTAAAAACCTACCAAAAGGGACTAACATAACATACTTTCATGTACAACTACACATGCATATTAATTCATACCTACCACCATACACATACAAATTTAAATACAAACCTAATTCATATTAAGACTTGCACGTGAAATATTTCTTTAAAAAGTTCTCAAATGGTTGTTGAATTGAACTTGCGTGTTTAATATCAAAGGGGAATGTGTTACAGAACTGGGGTCCATTATACCTTACAGAATGGTTTAGAGTAATTTCTATAGTCATTCGATAGATTGTTAGTACTATAGTTATGAATGTCATTAACTTGAGTAAAGTAACTTTCCAAACTAGGAGGTAGTTTTTCCTTATCCTAATTGTACATTAAAATTTTGATAATAATAAATGTCGTAGATTGGAAGTTCTAGTTCAAGAGAAAATGAGTAGTATGAGTAGTATGCTCATAGCAGGCTGCATTGAAGATGATATACGAACTGTTCTTTTCTGCAAAACATATATACTGCTTAAATTTGTTTTCGCGTAACAGCCCATGCAAGGAGTACAATAAAAAATGTGTGGAAGGATGAGAGTTTTATAACGATAACTGAATCCATTTTGGTACAAAACATTTCCCTCTAAACATACTCCTAACCACCTTTGCAATAGTTGCTTTAATATTTTGAGTTTCCAGTTCAAGTTGTCATCGATCGTTACACCTAAAAATTTATGCGAAGTAACTGTTGGAGTATATTTGTTATTTTACATTTTGATCGGAAAATCAACAGCTTTTCTCTGGTAAGGACGAAGTATCATAAAATTAGTTTTATGAACATTAAGAGATAGCTTATTTGCCCTTGCCAATTACACACCAAACAAAATTCAGAGTTTACAATTTCACCTCTCACCTCAGAGAGAGAACCCTATGGGTTTGTTTTGGGTTGAAGGTCATCTGAGTTCATCAGAGGTGAAACTATGAAAACCTTGTAAACTAAATAGACAGTGGGCGGTGCCTCCAAATTGTGACCGGTGCTTCGTGACCAACGGAAAGTTAGGGCTGAATTTTGTTTACAATTCCAAAGATAAATGACAGAAAACAAGATTTTCTTTTTACAAGCATAACCGTTACAGTAATAATTCTAATTTGAATTGTCTAATTATGAACACTTGTGGAGGATGCTGTAACTGTAGCATGTTTAGAAATGCATACGTTTATATGTTCTTGATGGCCTAGTGGGGTAGTGCTCGGTTTCTCACCCAGAGAGTCCGAGTTCCAATCCCTTCCAAGGTACTTCCTTTTGTCATTTTTTTACTCAGATTTTGATAGGGTTAAAGTTCATGTGGGATCAGCAGGAGCAAACTGTGAAAACATCGTAAAAAATGACGGAGCCAAGAAGAATCTCAGTGCAACGAATCACTAGTCTTTGGGTTTTCTGGTTACTTAGTTCTATTTGCAACCGTCTTCCCTCTGCAGTTGAGATCATCAAATCTTTTTTAGTAGAAATACACCATTATTCGGGAGAATGCAGTTCTTTAACCAATTAGTTTGGCTTGGTCAAACTCTCTTCTGGGAGATTTACTTCACAACTAATAGTTAATCAAGTATTTTTCAAAAAAATAAAAATAGTAGCCACTAGTCACACGTTGTGAATGTATGACATGTGACAAATCACATGACCTGTTACGTAGGCTCTGTTGTTCAGTGACACATTTCAGTCATGTGTGTGTGCTTTTCTGTCGATCCTTAGTTGCGACATTATATCAATGTCGTCGTTGCCATGTGCAATACTATCATCGTCATTGACGAAGCCAGGCGTGACATTTCCTTTTGTAGCCGATAAGCTGTGTAAATAGAAAGTCATTTGAAGAATCCTTCATATAAGCATTTTCTAGTGACAGGTACTTCAAGTAGATGGATAGACAGACGGACAGTCAAACAAACAAACAAAGCAGAAGCAATAAAAAATGAAGAAAATAGTGCACAGCATCAAAAGTGGGCTAAAGAACAATACAAACTTAAAGTAGAATAATTACACTAACGATAAATAAAACAAAACATTGTAAAAACACTTTAAAAACCACAAAAGGTAACAAAGACAAAAAGCACAAAAGTAAAAATCAGTCAAATAGATTAAGCAACAACGGTAAGAACCATGAAAAGGAATAAACACTAGTTTAAATAGAATTTAAATGAGTAATAAAAGAAATAAAAAAATTGAAAACTCAAAATGTAGACTCAGGAACTACCTATATACTAGGTGTATATTCAAATATTCAGTGATGTACGGTAAAGTTAGGACTGCTTTACCTCCGAAATCAAAGTCAGTACCTCCTTCATGCATCATTACGAATGTAGACAGAAAGAAAAAGAAAAATTTAAAAAGAACGTGGTGAAAATAAGATTCAACAGGAAGTAGTAACTATAAGGGTTTTTGTAGCAAACGTGACTGTAAACGTTGGTTGCTTAAATGACATACAATCCTTTGGGACCTCGAGGAGAGCAAAAAGTTTAAAATTAGTCGTTTTACCACTTGTTGAACCAAACTAATTTATGTTTGGTGGGAGTACATGTAAATTCGGGGAACTGATAACAGACATAAAGTTTTTGTTACTGAATGACATAAAACGAGAAAACAAAAGAGAACGAGACAGACGTTTTACTTTATCGAGTTCAATGTTAAAAGACTGTCACAGAACAAGAGCAGAAAGAGTCGAGTTTGAATTTCAGTTTGGAACCCAACAAACTGGGGTTGATGCGCAGTTCCTAAACTGCTACGAAGCGATTTTAATTTAAATTGACAGCATGACCTGTCTACCGATGTATCTTTTCATGACGATTGCTGAATCATAAATTTGAACATTGCTATGCTTTTTTTATCTTCTCACCCTATTTTGTTCAATTACAAAAACGTACGAAACAGTTAGGTTTAACATTACACTGTAGGAACCACCACTTTTCATTGAGAAACTGTAAAGGAAGATGCATGTAATCATGACATACTGAAGGTATGTGGAACTAAATATAGTCACTTTAGATTTTGGTTATCAAACTAATATTGGCAGAGGTTTAGCGTTTCTCTTAGCCTCCACAAATATCCTCTCCCTACGTAATTATTTTAATTGAATTGATTGGGCGAAATGAGAGTCTAGATAGCTTTAAGTTATTTCAGATAAATTCTTTCGTAGAACTTCGTTTAACCACAAAAGTAAAAACGTCTCCTCAAGGTTATTTTGTAATGAACCGAAATCATGATACTTGAAAGTGTATTAATTGAGTTGAAAGGGCCAAATGTGTATGGCCAAGGTTTCTGCATTTCAAATAATCCCGTTAAAATAGAGAGTGTTTAAAAGAAATGACTTTTGAACTTGTTGAGAATGAAACGGGATCAAACTCGAAACAGGACCAACATGAAGTTTTCATCAGAAATGTGAATCAAGCGACTGACTTTTTTACCTTCAATATTTATGGTACGTAAAGTGATATGAGCAGTAAAAGTAGCAGTATAATCGATTACACTTACATCCAGTGTCAATATATTTCAAAATGTTTTACCTGAGTTGTTCTCTGTATTTAAAAATCTGAAAAGAAGAACGTTGAGACCATTGAATTTAAAAGTTTTTTTTCTTGTGGAAATATTAAGTAATTATTATGTTGGTGTCGTCCATCTATGTTTTTGGCAGGCATGTAATGTCAGTTGTTCATCTTTGATGACCAAACGTAATTCATAAAATATTCTTTGAACTAGTCTGAAGTGAGAAGAACACATAGTGTTGTCAATAAATTATCCCCTCTTAACAAACGAGTCACGTAATAAACATGTTTATCTATTGTACACGTTTAATTCATACTACACGTCTCTACTGACAGTTACCATTTCATACTTCAACATAATTAAGTCTACAGTTTTGGGGAACGAATGATTCAAATAAACTTACTCCATTCCTTCAAGAGACACAAATGGTATATTTTTCTTTTGAGGATCAAACCCAAGTGCTGAGTAGTCATATCAACCACCTTGGGTGAAGACAGACCCCTATATACCAGACTAATGTAGTGTACAGCATGGCAGTAACGAGAGTTCAATCAAGGTTGCAGACATCATTAAATACATAGGAAGAAAATGTAGCAATTGGAATTCCAGCTTTCCTTGAACGGTTGACCATTCATCCCCTAAACAGGTAACTTACTTCCTGATTGAGTCCAGGCTGCTGCCACAGAAATGACACTTTGCAAAGCAGATGGAGTATTCTCCATGATGGACAAGAAAATCGATAATGAAAATTTTTCAAACCAAGATTCGCATTAGAGCCTGAGTACTGTCGTCATCTGGTTCAAGAGCGGGTCATGTAGACGAGAACTGAGAGTTTCACTTTGTCTATATAGGTTGCAGACAGTGGGTGTTCAAATTCGTATTGATTCACCTAAAATAGTTCCATACTTTCATGTTACTGTGGTGATAGTTTTAGGGGCTTCACAAAGTTTTACGACAAAAAAATGAAAATATTTGTGCTACAGTTACTAAGTAATAAGTATCATTCCCGAAAATTCGGGGTCCTCATGGAGATAGTCTAATGTTTGCGGTTTTCCAAGTATACCAATTATTTGCTACCCTTCGGAGACGTTTCTAAACGGGTTGCAATGAAGTGTGCGTTTTTTTTTATTAATTGCATAGACTTGGGGATAAATGTATATCACATGGTGACGTAAAACAACCCTTGATTCCCCTGAATTGTGACAATTGACGCATATCACGTGACATTTAAGATATTGCAAAGCTAAACGGTATCTTAAAAAGGCTAATTTACCTATTACTTACTATCAGTTAAGAAGTCCCTGTGGTTATTTTTCACTTAATTAGAAATGTTTTCGATTTAATTCAAAGCATATATGCCCAACTTGGGTTCTTAGTCACCCAATATAATGGTGCAATATTTGAGCGGATTTCTGCCCTTATGGGGAACTTCAAAGTTTACACCCAGATAGAATTTGCTTGTCAGATTTTTTTAGTGCTGGCTAGCTAAAACACTGGGTCCGCCTTAGGGCCCCTGGTTGGGGTCCAGGGGGCTTGACCCCGGAAGCTCTGAGGTTTCAGCATAATCTGTGGGTAAAAACTTAAGTCTCATGCAGGATATGTATATTTTGGTTCATAATACATTATCCAATGCAAAGATTCCTAATTATTTTAATGTGTTAGGCTATTCCTCCCGTCATGGCACTATACTTCAGGAGCTGAACCTGTCGTCCAGAACTGGAACACTATGCGTTCAGAATTTGAACACTAGACGCGTCAGGCGTTCAAATACGGTAAGTGTTCAAATAGGCTTCCGGCGTTCAAAAAGGGAGAAAAAGTGTTCAGAATCTTAACACAAACGTTCAAAATATGCTTTGAACGCCAGGATGGGTTCTGTATCTGTTTCATTTTGGTGTTGAAAAGTTAAAAGCATTAGATTTCTGTGAAGGAAAGACACGCGCGGAACGCATTATTTTTTCCAAGGATGTTTGTGGGTAAACCGGATCCTCAGGAGTTTGCAAAATGTGTTCGAAGTCAAGATATGGTTTAGAAAACAGGCTAAGGATACACTCTTCATGGGTAATCGGGTGCTGCTCCCCATGGTGATGGTAAAAGTGCCGAATAATGTGCAGAAAGTGGTTTTTAAGAATGTCACATGAACCGAAATAGTGCGCCGATATGGAAGCCTTTAATTCCCTTTCTTTCCCCGAGTTGCCGACGGACTCAGTCACTCGTCCAATTACACCGACGGCCGTTGATACGGCCGAATGCGGCCGTCACATCCATAATCAATTTGCAAACGGGCCTTCAACTTGAATGGGCCAATTAGATGAAGAGCAGAAAATCGAAATAGCCGATAACAGGCCACGAGCCAGTCTTTCCTTTCACTCTCTTCCTTTCCCTTTCCTTTCCCTTCTTCTCTCTTCTTTTCCTCCTTTCCTCTTTTCTTCTTCTTTTCCTTTCCCTCTCCCCTTTTTGCCGACGGACCGAAAATTTACCTACGGCAACCAAATATTGAGGGAGTGTGATACCCCCACACCCCCGCTCGCTACAGGCCTGAGACCATTGTGAGACTATTGTGGACCTTACTCTTCTTTCAAATTGACCAAAAGTGGTAGTCAAAGCGGTGACCGAAGGGTCCATGGCTACAAATTGTCCCGTCAATCTTTCTTCGAATGTAGTTTTCTCTTGCTGTTCATAAACATTGCATATTACTGACAGAAGTGACAACTGTACGGTAGGTACTGTAACATAATAGTTAACTTTTGCAATGTACGGTACTATGAAGTTGAACGTTAAAAGATTTTCAAAAATGCAATTCTTGCTGGGCCAAATTCGGCTTTCAACGCCCCACACGACCCCTACCATCCCTCGACTTCCCACAGACAGAACAAGCCGGCATCAAAGAGAACTTCCTTCATAGTTACTATTCAAATACAAACTGATCTAAGGCTGATTTTTGTAATCTTTGTAGTGTCTTTTTTAGAATAGGTAATCGGAAGGTAGACAAAATTTGACTGACAGTGATTCATCCTTGTGCCGACAACATCGTAAATACCCAGAGCTTCGGGGGTTTCGCTCCCGGTCCCCCAATGGGATATTACCCTTGGTCCTATTACGAGCTCTATTATGGGGCCCCGAAATCTGTCAAATTCAAAGGAAATTCTGCTCCCCTGACTGCGACTAAGTCTTTACGCTTTCGTAAATCGTGGGTTAAAGATTCGCCATCAAAAAGGGGTCAGTTTTATCAGTCTGACTGTTTTGGTACCCCATACCCTGGGTCGGACCCACACGTGAAAACAATACATGTGTAGGTCTACTCTTTTTTCATTTTTTTTATTATTGTCGTTTCAATCACAGCAATACTATGGGGTTAGGGTGTACGTTTGCCAAACTCCATTCCGTCAAGAGGGTTAGGAACTACTGTTTTAGAACATTTACAGCCTATTTGGTATACTTACCAATCTTCGCAACTCGTCTACATCTCTATCTCCTACTTTTTTCCAATCTGATTCCTGTTGTAACAAAAGAAACGGTTTAAAAGGAGGACATTGAAGTGCAAAATTTCTAAAACACCTATATCTACCTTAAAATAGAATGAAGTATTGATGTAGTGGGAAAGGATTGGTTTATATTAAAAGCATATATTTATTTCCGCTATTTCCTGCAAACCTTTGACTTCCTTGACTAAAGAAAGAATTTTTTTTTTTTGTACAGAAAGTTACGTTTGTTATAGAAAACCGTATTCATTGATGTAATGGTACGTAAGCTGATTCAAATAGTTAAGTTACCGATAATCAATATCAATATAATTTCTTAAAATGTGTATTTTCTTACCATTTGGTTGAAGTCTTCTTCTGTACATTGTGCCCCATCAGTTCGCTGTAAAATAACGAGAATGTAAAAATTCACTCTCTCCTATACATCACCATGTATAGAGTTCTTGACTCTTGCAACCCAATGTATGATCTAGAAGATACACTTTGAGAAGAAAAATACGAAAAGGAAATCGCGAGGAACTTTTATTTCGACTCATTTCGTTCATTTCATTTGCTACTCACAACATGTGATTCAAGTATAATATACTATTAGACGAAATGGACTTAGTTAAACACTACCCCTCCAGTGCTTGTCGAGAGTTTAATTTTGCAAGTAACAAAAAAAAAAGTCAAGCAGACTGTAAATAAAAAGGTAGGTAATATTGGCAAATTCAACCCATCTGTGAGCCGGGAAAACTGGAGCACGAATACATCACCCACACTTGCCCCTTCTATCCCAAATTGCTCACACGCCACTTCATAACTTTAAAACGGTTCCATCTATGAATATTGAGTCAATCACTCCAGAATAGCGAAGTTTCATAATACTACATAAAGTCACTTATTACATAATGATAGGCCTATTATTTTTTATTATTTCTTTTTTTTTTCAAAACGAAGAAAGAGTTCCAGGCTTTTTCAGCCCGTTGACGTACAAAACTGTGTAAAGAGATTAAGGGTGATAGCAAGCCAGGCATCATAAATCTATTTGAAACTATTTTGCTCAAAGAGGTGAGTAAAAGAGATTACTAAATCAGTATACCTTAGGGACGAAACCGCAAAATTTATCATGCACCTTAACAAGATTTAAGGACTTAAAGATATGGCTGGTTGGATTTTTTAGTTCAGGGTGGAAATGTGCCTTAATTCTCTACTTCCAGAGGAAACGAACATCGTGAATGGCAGGAATTTTAAATGTAATGGATGTAAAACAGAAGCACCAATCTCTCTGGAGGTATGGGGGGAGTGGGTAGGCAACCTCAAAATGACTCGTATATAATATATTTTTGTAATATAATATATATATATATATATATACATATATTGATCACTGTTGTAGTGAACAACCTTGTGTCATATATGTACGTATAGATATACCGAACACACACAAATATATATATATATAAAGAGAGAGAGAGAGAGAGAGAGAGAGAGAGAGAGAGAGAGAGAGAGAGAGAGAGAGAGAGAGAGAGAGAGAGAGAGAGAGAGAGAGAGAGAGAGAGAGAGAGAGAGAGAGAGAGGAGTGAGACTGGCTTGACGGGAAGACTTGGTAGGATACGTAGGATCTCTAAAGATTCACAGAGTAGGTAACACACAGATAAATGGAGTAGAAAATACCAAACTCAAAACTACGTTCCAAGAAAAGAGTGCACAAACACAGTGATGTTGGTTGGAAGCTTTCGGCTATCTTATGAGCCTCCATCAGCCAACTGCATGACCAATAAAATTCTCTACCCTTATAAAATGGGCTAAATGCATAAAGAAAGAAAAGGTAAGACGAGTTAAGTTCCTAGACAGAAGAGTAAAACACGCCACGCAAGCAACAATAAGAGGATAAGACAGTCAAATAGTCAAAGAAAGGATAAGCTTAAGAAAACTTCAATTACGACAATTGACAACACAAAAAAGTAAAAGGTCAAAGAAAGGATAAATTAAAGAAAACAAATTCTTTTACGAGAGTTAAATTCTTTTCTTTTATTGAGACCTAAAGGATGAATTGTTCTTAACTGGGCTATCCAATAACATTCCCGTTTGCATAAAATTGCTTCCGAATTGGAAGAAGAATGAACTTTTTCTGTGATGATGAACTTAATGTCTTATAAAGAATGCGGAGTACTAGAGAAATGGATAGCTAGTTCACAACGTTTTCTACCGTTAACCATATCAGAATTGTGGTTTCTGAACCGAACTTTAAATTCTGTGCAATTATTCAAATAGGTAGCATATCTTTGTTCACGCGGATTGGTCGTGTCCTTCCTTCAAAAGATGAGCATCACATTCAATGTACGATTCAAAACGGGAACATGCAAACCAATGCCAAATCTTTGTTGACACCATTCTACATCAGGCTTCTGAAGAGTGAGGACCTACCACACTGGGCCCTTACGAAACAGTGCTGTAAAGCTGCCTTGTAGTACCCTATGGTCACAACTTTTAATATGTATATATGATTGTGACCACAGGGTACTGTATATATATATATATATATATATATATATATATATATATATATATGTCGAAGTCCTGCGTTTCATAGGGTAGAAACACAAAGATGTAGAAAACATGGTAAATACTATGCAAAAAGTAGTTTTATTAAACCCTTCAACGTACAACTGACAAGGCAAGAAAGATAACGCAATTCTTAAAGACAGATTTGCATCACCCCAAGTATTACTTTTACAAAGGGGTAAGAAAAAGTCTCCATTGGTGACTACTCTTTGATTGGCATCAGAGTTGCAAAATTCAAAAGATGCAGAGCAGCTCTTATTACACATCACGCACAGAGAATGTTTTGATTACAAATGGAGTCTTTTATGCTCACCAGGATGTGGCCTTGAGCAGTGAAATGTTTGTGTCTGCACAAGGAGAGGCAGTAAAGACAATTATGGGTGGGGCCTACCACCAAGTAAAAGTCATACTTGGGGTGATGCAAATCCCTCTTTAAGGATACGCTTCACCGAACATGGGAACCAAACAGACCTGGAAGTAGACAAAGTGCAATGAACCTAGGACAGTCCTGCATCAATTCCATACCCTGTTCTCAGTTGTTACCCGCTAAACGAATTTGCTCAAACCACTCTGACTTTACTGAGTCTTCCCATAAAACTCTTGGGTTCTTTGAGGCCCGTGGTTATCCACCCAACGCCACCATCCAAGCTTTTCAACGCATATCGAACATCGATAGAAACAATGACCTGAAATCCAAACCCAAGATTAACCAGTCCAACCGTATTCCGTTGGTACTACCTTATCACCCGTCGGTTAATCCCATTCGTCGTGTTATTTATAAACATTACAAAACCCTGTTAACCGACCCTACCACCAAAGATATATTTACCCACCTCCAAATCACGTCATATACACGGGAAAGGAACATTTCGGACCACCTTGTTCTCATTGCAACATTGGCCACTTTTCTGTCACTGCAGCTATTGCCTGCAGATTACCAAATTACGAACGTCTTGTTGCAGAAAATAGACTTATTTCCTCTCTTGGCACCCTCACGCCAAAACCTCAATTCCAATTTGTCTACTTCCAGGTCTGCTTGGTTCCAATGTTCGGTGGAGCGTATCCTTAAAAATTGTGTTATCTTTCTTGCCTTTTTCAGTTGTACGTTTTCTTACCTTGTTGAAGGGTTTAAACCAGAAACGTCGTAATTTAATAGAACTACTTTTTACATAGTATGTACCATGTTTTCTACTAATATATATATATATATATATATATATATATATATATATATATATATATATATATATATATATATATATATATATATATATTATAACTGAGAAAGTGGTCAGCTGCACCAGGAATCTAACCCCGACCTTTCGCTTAACGTGCAGATGCCTTAACCAGTTAGGCCTTGAACCGTCCTGGAAACCCGAACTTCATAGAGGGATCAAATCTCCACCGAGTTTGCTCCCCCAAGGTATGAAACACTTTTCCTTTACGCCCTGAGTAGGTCGAATATGGTCGATCGACTGGAATAAGTAGGTCGAATATATATATATATATATATATATATATATATATATATATATATATATATATATATATATGTGTGTACATATATATTAAAATGTAGTACAGTACGTGGGCTCTACTGCTACTCAATTCAAGGTTAGATTTCGTAACCATAAGTCTGATCTCATCCACAACAAAGGAAGATGTGAATTAGCTGTGCATTTTAATTCTAATCCACATATGCTCAACAATATTCGTTTCATTATTATCGAAAAAATTCATAGCACCAACAATGTGGACATAATTTTAACTAAAAGAGAAGCTTATTGGATGGCTCAGCTGTGTACTGTCCATCCCTTCGGTCTTAATAAAAGAAAGGAATTTAATTCACACAAGAGGGTCAGTTACTTAAACTAATCCCTTGCCCGCCCTCTACTTTCAGCCCAACTTGTAATCCTTTTTAAACCCGTTTTAGGATTGTCTTGCCCCTTTTATTTCTGCCAGTCGGCTTTTATTACTTTTCTATTATATAGTGTTCTACCATTTTATGTTTTTCAAGCTCTTTGGAAAGTTCTCAGCCTTTATTCGCTTTGAGGTTCTTACCTTTTATCACTGTAACGCTCAGGCATTGTTTAAGCTTTTACTTGCTCAAGTCGTACGTTTGCCTCTTTTAACAGTTTGTATGCTTGCTTTTTATCAGTTTGGCTGAAGAAGGTTGATTAAAAACCGAAAGCTTCCAATCCCGGTGCTTTTCATCCATCTTTTTAGCTTGCAGTTGACTTTCACCATTTACTTTACTCTTTTCTCTTATATATATATATATATATATATATATATATATATATATATATATATATATATATATATATATATATATATATATATATATATCTGGTAGGGCTTGCATCAAAGGAGAACTAGTGCTGTTCCCAAAATAGGTGCCTGCTCAGGAGGTGAACTGCGAGTGCTTCATATGGGGTTTGAACAAAGGCCAAACCATCTTGGCTTCATGGCTCAGTGGTTAGAGCGTCCGCACTAGCAAGCGGGAGGTCCCGAGTTCGAATCCCGGTGGAGTCAACATTGCTTTTTCACCTCGCCCAGATTTTTCAGCTTTACCGACTCAACTCTACATACATCGCAGTTGCCGCCAGTGTTTATTCACCGTCAACTTTGTGCTGTCACACGTTTCTGCATCTCTTCGGAGATCCGCTGGCGGGTTGACAATTGTGTTCGGCTGAATTGCATCAATTCTGATCTCTGGTAGGGCTTGCATCAAAGGAGAACTAGTGCTGTTCCCAAAATAGGTGCCTGCTCAGGAGGTGAACTGCGAGTGCTTCATATGGGGTTTGAACAAAGGCCAAACCATCTTGGCTTCATGGCTCAGTGGTTAGAGCGTCCGCACTAGCAAGCGGGAGGTCCCGAGTTCGAATCCCGGTGGAGTCAACATTGCTTTTTCACCTCGCCCAGATTTTTCAGCTTTACCGACTCAACTCTATGTATATATATATATATATATATATATATATATATATATATATATATATATATGCCTGCATGTATACTTATACGCATATGTATAAGTAAGCGTATGCGTAGACCTATATGTTTACGTAAAGGCATGTGGAAATGAAAATGTATAAGCTATGTAATGCTGGTAAAGAAATGTATTCGTTTTTCATGACTTGTCAGAAAGTATAATATTAACGCAAATATCAGCAATTAATTCGACTTTTGCCAAGATATCAATAATATTTCGTGCCCCTCAACCAAAGTATTGGAGGGGACTGACGCCTCAAACGCAATATATCAGAAAGTATTAGGATCGTTGACCACATTTTTAGGGGGCGAAAGGCGATCCGCCCCCACCAAATTATTTGGGGGACCATGTCTCCATCTCCCTTTCCGTATCGCCGACTTTGATGTAAAATATTGAACCCATTGACTGGGTGCATGTGTGTATCATTTGTATTATTGCAACAGTGCAAGAACGACATAAGAGAAATACTTATGTGTGTACTAGGGTTTTCGAGTATTAAAGGCCTCATTTCTCGATACGTTTTGAGGTGTAAACCTTGTGAGGGTCATTCACCTTGTCACCACCCTTACAAAAAAAAAGTGTGGCATGCCACATGTGAAGACACGTAATCACGTGTGGCAGAGCATATGAAAATACATAAGGAAAAAAGTGTGGTTATGCGTGGTGACACATGTGGTATTGGAACCAATCTGACACACAGGACCACGCTTTTCCTTGCATGATTGTCACACCTTGAAATCTGGGTCAAAGTGGGGAAATCTGTCTCAAGTTGACACATGGGGCAAACCAGGACAAAGTGTGGCACACAAGGCCAGAGAACGATATCGAACTATTGGATTTACTTTACTCAGCACCACACTTCTCCACGCATCTCCAAACTTTGCCTACTTTACCCCAGTTTGCCTCCTGTTACATGTGTCAAAGCGTGATTTTCGGTTTTCCACACATTGCCTCATGTTCAAACTGTGAAAATGCTGGTCAACGCATGGCAAAAGTGTGTCAACTGTTTATTAATGACACACATTGTCACACAAAAAATCACAGACATTTCACGACTCTCCACATCGCACCATATTTTTGCACAGTTCGACACAGTATTTCACGTGTGGTATTGGAACTTTTGCCACACAATTTTTTTGTAAGGGCATCTGTATTTAATGGTATTGCGAAACGCGTCTATCGGCCTCTGCACAGTCTACAGACAATGTTTTTTATTGTTTTTTCCCGTTGATGAAGATATAACTAATTGTCTTCAATTCAAATGAATTCAACACCATCCAGCAATCCTCCCACTTGTTACATATAAGTTGCACGGTAATTTGCAGAGGAGATATATGCACTAGCGTCAATTAACCGCAATGCCTACAGGCAAAGTAGTAACTCACCTTCCATTGACCTGTCCGAAGATCCAGGGTGTACACTGGAGATTCTAAATATGATCCATAATACTTCACTGTGAAAAAAATAATGAAAAGTCTATTTAAGCACTTTTTGTCACTAATGAACCCTCAGTCGTCAATTTGGAACAGATTCAAACGTCTAAGTAAATTTAGCTTTCAAAGCCGAAGGAAATTAGAGGCACACCCTTAAAAACAACAAAAGATGCCACCAACCTTTAACATTCCTTTTCTGTAGGTCAGATGGAATAGACTCATCCTTGAAGGATTCAGGAGGTGGGCTCCCGTAAAACCTGTCAAGAGATAATAAATGGTCGTGAGTTATTTGGTCATAAGAATGTTGTTAGTAACGATACTCATGTTACTCTTGTGGGTTATTTATTATGGAATAAAAAATAAATGAAAGTACTACTGTACTAACAAATAATCTAGTCTCATAAAATGAGCACTGTTACATGTTTCTCTAAAAGAGCAAAAAGAATAAACACATTAACTGTAGTTCAAATCCACATGAATAGATACGATAAAGGTTGCAGAACGACTGAATTTTTTGGACACTGCTGTAATAGTTTCGTCAAAGTAATCTGTGTCGGGATTTCATATAGCTCTCAAAGATGTAAGTTTCAGAAAGTGAAAGAAAAAATCCATCATCAGGTTTGTCGAAGAGAAAACTGTACCACTCATGCAGGGTAATATTTAGATGGTCTATCTTACTCTTCGTATTAGTTAGCACTTGAGTGTGAAAAAATACAAACTGAGAGGAAACTCAAGGACAAATATTTCATCGTCGTCTACCCAATATTTCCATTTTTCTTCTAAAAATAGTGTTTTAAAAGAAAGTAGTAAAATAATGATCCCATTTCGGCTAAGTGCCCCTTTGATTAGTTAGTGGTTCAATTTAAACCAAAAGCCCTGATAGTGTGCTATAACTAATATGCCTTAAGTCAAAACTTGGGACGTCCCTTTTCGAGATATGAAGCAATTAAAATAGAAGAGAGGAATTGCAGACATGTGCAAAGTTAATCTACCAGGGTTCAAATTAGAGGGTAAACTACTTTATCAGATACCTACCCGAGAAGACTTAATGATGGGCACTTTGCGGAAAACTTTAAAATATCAACGTATTCATCGTAGCTCGTTCTCTTGTTGAACATTCGTAAGCCTAGCTGCTCGACCAGGATCCAGGAAGGCATCGCCAGACCAGAAGTTGTGTTGAGAGTTGAGATAGAAAAGTCCACTGATTCGAAACAGTTGTGCAATTGTAATAATTTAACCGGAATCTGTGTGGAAAAGTCATTATTCACTATTACTCAAGATAACATGTCTGCGTGAATAGTTTCTGCCTTCATATTTTATTTTCTATCGGTGTGCCAATATCTGTACTTTAATGTCTACACAAAAGAGATCCAAAAGACCCCTAACAAGATACAATAACCAACAATTCTTGCAGAGAGATATGCTCCTCGGTGTGAAATTGTTTGTTCGCCTTTGGATAACTCCTTGGAAAAAGGACACATTTTTCTCTATGACTGCCAATTTAATGCTGTTACTGTCATCCATTGAAAGGGTTAAAGCCTCCCGAAAGCAGAGATATAGACACTGTTATAAATCTCTCTGAAATTTAATAGCTGTTGGCTCTTAGTAATAATTGTATAAAATACGCTCTTGCCAAATGAAGAGTGTAAAAACAACTTCCGAATATTCAAAAGAAACAATATTATGATTGGGAAAGGACAAAGAAGGCAGGCAACAAAGGTTTCTAATCTACAGATGGTCAGTTAAAGGCTTTTTAAAAATTATCTTGTAAGATATTCTTAAAAAAGTGATAGATGTTAATGAAGTTTAATGATTATGTTTTACATGACAGCTGTCATCACAGAGAGAGTTCGGGTATTATAGACTTCACAAAAGGTTATCCACTGAATCTTTGTAAGTTGCCTCCTAAAGGGGTAATTTAGGGCAAAATGTCAACAACAACTAATGTAACATTTACATGACCTAGAAAAATTCAGTTATTAGGGAACTTTCTTCTCTGTTTTACTTATTCAATGATTGCAAAGTTAGTATGTCTGTTGAAAAGACGTTCATTATGAGACTTCGAACAGCAAGGAATCCATACCAGAAATTGAACTTCCGGAGTTTGCAAATAGTAACGAAATAGTGTAAACATATAATCCCAATGCTTTTTAATTCTGGTTTGGATAACATTAGTCAGCAGGACGATTTACGTTCTGCCGTGTAAATTCTTTATACATTTATCTTCCCGAAGGAAACTACCGCATCGTCATTCCTAGCCTATAATTTTGGTAGCAGCTTGGAAGTCCTTTGTATATTCGGGAAAAAAACCTTACACTGACGTTGTTCTAGGCTGGTATGTCTAGTACCTGCATGAGATAGCTTAACTAACGAATTATCTTCGGGAAAATGAACAACCATTTACGTTATTCCCAGCTGATATTTCCAATAGACCCTTTCCAGATAGCGAGAGATAGAGTTTTGGTGCACGTTTATGCAAAGGATATTTTACTGTGGCTTTAACCGACGCTTACCAAAACTCTTCCACATAATCCTTTGTAATTGCTGTTTTAAAAGGGGTTTAAGGTGCGTTCACACCAAAACCGAAATCTGCTGCGTTTTGCGGTCGGGACGCGAAATTTGTTATCTCAGAACCAATGGGGCGATTTTCAAAATTTTCATTGGTGTAAAATTGCCCCTAATTTCTTGGGAAAAAAAATTTCGCGTCCCGCCCGCAAAACGCAGCAGATTTCGGTTTTGGTGTGAACGCACCTTTATAGCTCCATTGAGAACCCTTGTACTTAAGTTTCGGCAAATTGAACAACTACTTACTTTACTTTTAGCAGATATTTCTAGTAGCTGCATAGAAGACCTTTGCAGTAGAAGACTGTCATGATCACTGATTATTAAACCGTCGGAACACAACTGACTAATTGTTTGCTTGATGTTTTCAATGCTTCCTGTTTTTTCAAAGATACAGAGTATTGCAAACTTGTCAACACCTTCTATTTCTGCCAAGTAGTTAATAATCTTTTCAGCTGAATCAGGGTTGAGACCGCAAGAAAATCGATAAAGATACTGAACATCTACTGGATGAAGATTTCGGAGACACTCTTTTAAATCAAGAGAAGGATTCTTTTGAATGTAGTCACTTAGGTAATGAGCGGCATACCATTCGCAGAAAACTTTATGACAAAATGTCACCTCCTGTCTATATTGCACATGATCTGGGTTAAAAGTAAAGAATTCCGCAGTGATATAAGGGACCTCGACTAAAATTCCCATATCTTTATACAGATTATAGAATTTCTGGTCTAATTTTTCACACAATTCTTCTTTTCTACACACCATTCTCTTTCTTCCTTCTCTCAAGGCTTTGAAAGCTTTAATATAAAGTTTATGTTGCCAATTTTTCAGCAAGTCATCGTTGCAATTATCCACATCTTGAGTTTCATTTTTGATGTGATGAGAAAGGCAACTTATCATATGACGAAAAAATTTCGTTGCCGAATTTAAAGTCGTGAAATTTCGATAGTCATACATTATATGAGCAAAATGGACAAAAAGGAGAGGAACCTCACAGAGATCACGTAAGATCGGGTTGTCTTCAAGACATCCTTCAATTTCTCTTACAGTTTGGTCATTGTTATCCACCGCCTTGCGTATGTAATATTTACGGGCCTTTTGAGTAAACCCTCTTAACCTTAGTCTTTTTGGTGATGGTGAATATTTCTGTGGTAGACACAATGGCCTGGTTGTTAAAAGTACTATGAGATCACAAAACATTTTTCCGGCTATAATGCTTATGATGTGAGATGTTCTGCTATTTTGATCAGGGTACTCATCAAATGCATCAAGTATAATAACAACTGAGTTACTGTTCGTCAAAATATTTTCTATATCACTTTCCGTCAGTGTTGACTTTCTCGGTAGAAGAAACTCTTTGATACCTCTATAAAATGAAGAAACACCCCCTAATTGCTTTAGCCGTAGAAGAATTAATATGTCTACGTCTTTTAAAGGAGAATCTTGAATTGAATTACACCAGTCATAAGCATATTGGAAAGCAAGTGTTGATTTTCCATATCCAGGCTCGCCTTCTAAAAGTAGTCTCTCTGACTTTATCCTGGGATCACTAAACACATTGTGATATGTTTGTAAGCCGATCCATTTCCCGTTTGAATCTTTGAATGTAATACATGGGTCTACAAATACGTCATTCCCACAGATCGTTTTGTCTTTCATGTACGGGATTGGTTTAACTGCATCGTAAAGGTCCTTATATCTTTCTTTGATTTCGTTCAGAAATTGGTTTCTTTTTTCTGTAAAAAGATGAAAAGTACCGTAACTTTTTCCACCATCAGCTTGTGTATGGTTAGTCATATTTTTACTCAAATTTCAGTAGAACCATCTATTATTATCCATTCAATTTTTTATAAACATTTCATTACAGACATTTACCTTCGTAACAAAACTTACCACCAGAAACAGCCTCAAGCATTCTTATTTCCTGAAATAAACCGTAAATATTCAATGAAGAATGATAAAGTGATATCAATATAATATTCCTTTTTAAAACCATGGAATGTTTGCCTATATCGTTCAGTTCTGTGAATCAAATTTTCGGGAGACGACATCTTGTTATAGAAAGGTGTATGTTTTTATAAAATTGATTAAAATGAATGTTGTTTTCGATATTTTTGGCCTTTTATTGAGGAAATAGGGCAAAAGATCGACTTTTTTGTTTCATAAGAAGTATCCAACCACAATCCACGTATTGTTTGCTTCGATCAATCACAGGGACTGTTTTATGTTTTTACTGTTGTCTACAATATGGCGAAAAACTGTCGCCCAACCAAAAGAACTTTTCCAGACGTTTGCTGCATACCTGTCCCCTTAGGTGATTTTAGAATTAAAGATTGTTCAAAACAAAGACATACCAGATTCACCTACTATGCGGGAAATTGTTGGGAAAAAAATTATTCCACGAAATTGTGTAATTTGAGGTCAGACTCCAAAGCCCACATCATTTCAGAGTAGCGTTACTCGTTAGGCTACACTGGCTCTTATAGGTTATCGTAAATATGTAGAGTGAAGCCTAGCCAAATGGAATGTGTAGCACTTATCGTTACTGTGAGAACGTTAGAGCTGATGCAGACTATCGAAGGACTGTATTTAGTTCAGTATAGCTTCAAGTAACTACAGGCTGCAGAGAAAATAATCACGAAAGCGGTGAGACCATTTTTTTTCTCGCTTTTCAAGTTGAAATTGTACGGCCAAATAATAACTGCTTTCTGTTTTTTTGGTCAGATACAGTAGGTTGTTATTTTGCTTTGAGTTTGACTGGTGAATTAAATGGCATTTTGTAGAGGCTTTCGAGCTAAGAACCCATTTCAGCTTTGAACCACCCGCCAAAGTGTTCTCCAAACTAGGAGTAATTGCAGTCAGGGAGTTGCCCTGTTTGGGAAAATGTACGTAAAGCTACAGACTGAGAGTCAAGGCAAGAAATGCTATGTGAGAACAAACCTCTGTTACTCTTTTAACACTATTTTTGGCTATGAATGAGGCAACTCGGTAACTTACTCTTAAAGATTCTACAAGGATATGCAGTCACATTTTAGGTTTAAATAAAAAATTTGCATTCAGAATGTAGGTTGACTAAAAATTTAATTCTCCTGAGATATGTTTTTAAGGGGCTACGACTCGGATACACTGTTCCAAATTCGGAGGTAATGTTCTCTTATCCAGCCTATGGAGGTGTAGCTTGTCTTTGAGAGGTTATGACGATATGCAGTTAGAATTTAGGTGAGCTGTTATCAGTTTGCTCTAGAAAGATTGTTTTCACTAGGTTAACCACAGGCGTGTGCGATAATTCGTACTGCATGTCCTATTATCATCTTGTAATTTCTTTGACAGATGATAAAACCAACTCAGAAATCTAGATATTGATATTTCCGTGATTGCTAACATTACCTGCAATGGAGGTGGAACTGGAAGAGGAGATGCCACTTTTTTCCGTTGACCCCATTGTTGGTTATATTAACTTCAATTCAGAAGGTTAAAGTTACACAACATGAAACAGGCCGTGAAGGTATGTTACTAAAACAGTGATTTGGTCAGTTCATTGCTAAAATTAAGCCAATGTACTTCAGGTGGTTTCCTTCTAACCTGGATATACAGCATGGTCCGTCTCTTTATTAATAAGTCAGGTCCTTTTTGGAGGTCGGTAAGCTTTACAAACCATCGGTTAGATGTTAGATGTTAGATGAGGTTTTACGGCTCTCCATTGCTTATGCTGAGCCCTAAGCACAATGGCAGTAGGTTCAATTTTTAAAGTCTTTGGTATGACCCGGCCAGGAGTCGAACCCTAGACCTTTCGGCTGCAAGTCGGATCTTTAACCTCTTGACCATTCAAACCATCGGTGCTGCTGCTTTTACAGCTACTGTACGTCCCTTACATTCATGAAGGGTGTTACGAGCAAAACGGAGCAGGGCTGCGTTATTTCAAACTCCTGTTCATACAGACATTATGCACCATAAGTTTGTACAATATAAACTATCAAAAGTTGACTTCAGTAATCTCATCACCAGCTTCATACTGTTTTATTTTGCTCTGCGATAACAACTCCGGATCCAAAGTCGACTTGAACAATTATTTGGCTACATGTGGGAAATGAACAAGTTTGTATTGTCTTGTTCTTATTGCTGTAAGTGACCTGCAACTCAGCAACTGTATTGTAAGTACCAAGAAACTGTAGCAACATGAAAGGTACATTTTGAAGCTAAAATGTTAATGATGGAACAGTAAGGAATGCTTACAATAATATGACTTTAAGACTCCTGTGTAATGTCTAATCCGTATAGGTCTGTCTCCTCTCTCCATTTGGCCTTTTTATGTGTTGTAGGAAATAACTTTGGTATAATATTTAAACTTAATGAGTAAAAGGAAACCAGTGAAAAAAGAAGGTCATCTCCCTTTTGAGGGGGATGGGGGATATTATTTAAGTTTAGAAATTTGTTATTTGCATTCAAGGCAAAACAAGTCAAATGAACAGTTTGTGTGCTTTTGGCATATATTTTTTGAACAAGCTATGATGTTATTTTCATGCTAGACCCTATTCCCACCACTTCCTCTTCCTCTTCCCTAGCCTTTTGTGGTATCGAGTTTTGATGTTTTATATGTTACAAATGATTAGAGTTAGTGTGTCTATTTGGTTTGTGAATGCTTGAAATTTAATTATCCTTTCACTTACTTGTTCGGTACTAAGTCTGAAGGAAAACTGTTTCCAAACATACGTATTGTATTCCAGTTCAAGGTGGATGTGAGTTGAACCTCTTACCTAATGATGGCTAATATATTTTGTGCATTGAAACATTAGTTTCATGGGGTTACCTATCCCCACACCCTTGTCCTACCCTTTCCTTTTCACAGGTTGTCCACATGTTAAAAAGTCAAAATGAGTGTACAGCTATATCCTTTATGAAGTTTTATGGTGTTGGTGATATTTTAATATTTTACAATAAACATTTTATGCAAGTATCTTCAACATTATGTCTCTTTCAGCTCTTGCTTCTCTGTCTTCATTAAGTTTCCATTAATTATTAATTAGTAATTATGAGACACAAAGATTGGTTATAGAAAACAACATTCATACTCCTAATCAGCACTTTTCACAGTACTTGATGCCAATTTCCATGTCTTCCGAAATTTGATTCACAAAACATAAAAAAAAAAACATTTTTTGGCAACCATCCCACGGTCTATTACCGTTGGTTAAGCAGTTAACTTAGAGCACCTATGTAGAGTACAAAGCCGAGTTTTGTAATTTGAGAAAACGTATTGTCTCAAGGAATGTATAGTAAATACAATCATGACTATGATGGTGAAAAATATGTGATCCTCGATAAGATTGCTTCTGATGAAAACATAAACGTATTTACGAAACCAACCTTTGCATGCAAGAGCTGTCCAGTTCATTTCATATTGATAACTTTCAGAGGTATAAGTTACTACTGGGATTTTATTCTCACCTCTTCAACGTCTCTGGTGACTACATGGGATTGGAATGTTTTCTCTGTTGAAAAAAGACATGATATTCTATTAGAAAGATGAAAGAAGAAACAAATTTTGTAGTTAATGAAAATTTGGAATAAGTAACAAGTAGAAAGTCTATCAGACAAACCTTAATACGCTTTTTTTATATTCACTTTTCACTCCATTTTTTGACTCTTAACGTCATCCATGCACTTCCACAAAATTCCACTGGCATGTTCTTATAGACATCAACTGAATTTCAGTTCCATCCGACTTAGGGTATGAATTATTTATGAGACAAACTTCAGTACAACATAAGCTTTCGCCTATTTTTAACATTCGACGTCCCAGTTGAACACTTCCGCAAACTTTTTTGTTGTTTCTCGTATTTTTAAAGTAACTTGTGGTTTTACCACCAGTTTTCCGAAGATAAAATAAATCTATGCAATCACGAGCCAAGACTGTGCTTTTGTGTATGGATGTGTTTGTGACGCTAAGCTTGTATACACGATATTTTAAAAAAGCAGAGATGGAATGCATTTATTGCAGATACAGCAAAATTCGTAATATTTTTGGTAACGGTTAAAAATCATATGAGGTCACTTGAAGCCAATTATCAAAACATTGTGAAAAAGATTTTTTAAGATATAATTCATAAATACGATTAATATTTAGGTATAAATTTGTAGTCTTCAGGAGAATAACCGTATTGTTTTTATTGGAGGTCAAGTGTATGCTAGGTCACTACATGTCAAAAGTCGAAAACTTTGTAAACAAGATTTTCAAAGTATAAATAATGAATAGATTAAATTTTAACTTATAAATTTGTCATATTCAGAAGAATAACCTTACTGTCTTTAGTGCACGTCAAAGATTATGCGAGGTCAAGAGAAGTGTAAGTACATGTGTAAACTGGTCGTACACACGATATCCCCAAAATGCCAATTGTAGCAATTTCATGCTAAACCTGAGCGTATGCCATTTTGAGTACAAAAGCAGTATAGCTTGTGGTGGTGGTCAGAGGTTATATAAGATCACAGTAGGGCAAACAGAGAAAAGGTAAACGCCATATCTCATAAACTTCCACCTTGGTGCACATCATAGTAGGAATGTGGATGCTCCGTATTACGTTCTACAACCCTTTTTTCACAGTGGTTAATCTCAAAGGTCATTTAAAGTCACAAAAGTCAAATTGTAAAGAGCTCGAAAACATGAATTTCAAAAAGGCTTACATTAAGTGACCTAATATCTGGCATGCAGATACCCTACACTGAATTGAAGAACGTGTCATTTCGGTGGGGGTAAAAGTTCATTTAAGGTCATAGAAAGTTAATTTTTGAAAAAACAAAATCACACACATTGTATTTTGAGAATTGAAATTTGAGGGATCTCCCACTTAGCATGTAGACGTTTAACATTGTGTTCTCAAAGTATAATGATTCTGGAAGAGTACAAACGTCATTTGAGGTCACATGAGGTCAATTTAAAAAAATAGTAAACATGATATCTCAAGGATGTTAACTTTCAGGGATCCCATTCTTTGTATGTGTGTGTGGTAAAATTCAAAGGTCATTTGAAGTTATCAGGGGCCAAAATTCAAAATCTTGTAAGTATAGTTTAACTTATGTACTGCTACCAATACATGTCAAGGTCATTTATACTACCGACGTCCAACACTACCCGGCACCTCCTGGTGGTGCCAGGAGGCAAGAAATCATAGAAGGGACATACGTTCTGGTCAACGTGCAGATACCAACTGTTTTAAGATGGGGTAACTTCCCACCAAATTGGAACTATATATATATATATATATATATATATATATATATATATATATATATATATATATATATATATATATATATATAAATATATATATATATATTTATATATAGGTAAAAACGAAGTAGGAAATAGTGCTAAAAGTTTGTGAAAAGTCTGCTCGTCCAAAGAAATGTTACGAAAGGGAGTTACTTTGGGAGGGAGGAGACGTTCTAAAACGGAATTAATGGACTCAATTACACTGTCCAGGACCTTGCTTTTACCAGGTTTAGGAGTCCATGGAGATCGCTTAGACCCTTGTGTCCCTCAAAAAGAACAAGAATTTGATTATTAAGCCTGCTGACAAGGGCGGTGCCACTGTTGTTTGGCGTCGAAATCTTTAGGTTTCTGAAGCTGAGAAACAACTCTCAGACCAAACAGCATACACCGAACTTCCGATGGACCCCACTTCTGAAACCCAAACCTTGGTCAAGAAAACCTTAGCTACCCTTGTTAGTCAAAAACATCTTCCTGAATCGGCTAAAGCTCTTCTGCACCCTTGCCCACAAATCTCCAGTTTCTTTCTACTGCCCAAAATTCACAAGAGCAATAACCCTGGTCATCCCATCGTGTCTTCCCATAGGTGCCCCACCGTTCTCATTTCACAGTACGTGGACTCCCCATTAGTTTCAATCCTACCTTCGTTTATCCAGGATACTCCTCACTTCCTTAGGTTAATTCAAAATTTTGAGTTTCCTGAGAATCCCAGTGTACGAACTTTATTTTCCATGGATGTCACAAGCCTATACACTTCAATCCCCCATTACGCTGCTATAGCAGCCATACGCCCTTACCTTGATCAACGCCAGGACCCTAACATCCCTACCACCATCTTTCTTCGCTTGACAGAACTGGTCCTCACACAAAATTGCTTTCAGTTCAATGGTCGTTTTTTTCCCGCCAAATTAAAGGAGTAGCTATGGGCACTAAATTGGGACCTTCTGTGGCCTGCCTTACCATGGGTCACTTTGAGGAGCAGATGTTTTCTCGTTTCAACGGGACGAAGCCCATACTTTATAAAAGGTATATTGACGATATTGTTGGGGTCGCAGTGGGTCCTCAAAACGATATGGAAAAGGTTTATTAACTTTGCGGAAACGTTTTGCCCGTTTTTAAAGTTCACTCACTGTATTTCCAACTCCTCAGTAGTGTTTTTAGACACGGAACTATCCATCTCCGACCGTAAAAGCAAGTCCAATCTCCACTTTAAACCCACTGACTCTCATAACTACCTCATGTACCCTTCCAACCACCCCAGATCTTGTACCAATTCGATTCCTTACTCACAACTTTTACGGGCCAGAAGGAGTTGTTCCGATGACCAGGATTTCGCTAAAGTTTCAAAACAGATAATTTCTTTTTTTGAACAACGCCAGTATCCACAAAGAGTGCTCTCTAATGCCCTGAAACGCATACAAGGAATTGATAGAGCCTCTGCCCTTGTCCCCAAACTGACCAAACACCCACCAGACGTATCCCGTTGGTCCTATCCTTTCATCCATCTGTAACTCCCATTGTACGTGCCATTTACAGGAATGTTGAGACCTTCCGTCATGACCCATCCACCCGAGACCATTTCCCTGAACCCCAAATCACAGCATTCAGAATTGAAAAGAACATATCTAAGCACTTGGTCCGTGCCTCTCAACCTCAAGCAGTAGTGCCTAACACCCCAGGAACTTTTCCATGCAACCGTGGGAGATGCAATACTTGCCCGGTTGTCAGTCATGACAAACTCCTTTCCATTGTAGGTCCCAACAACAACCGGTTTAACATTCATCAGCATTTTACCTGTACTTCAGCCAATGTTGTTTACGTTCTCGTATCTAAACGCTGTAATATACTGTATGTGGCAGAAACAAAACGTCATCTTGCTGACCGAGTCACTGAGCACCTGAGGTCAATCAAACAGAACCTCCCAGGGTTCCCTGTAACCACACACTTCAATCCCCCGTCAACATGCTCGGTCCGTGACTTGATGGTTTCGGCGGCCATCTCGTGTCGAGGTTCCGATCATGACCGCCTAGCTGCCGAAAACCGTCTAATCATGAAACTTGGAACCCTGTCCCCACATGGTCTGAACGTTAGACTTGAACTGTTATAACTCAGCAATTCCTGCATTGTTTTTACCTGTGGTAAACACTTAACACAGCCGGTTTACCGTGTCCAACTTTATTCAGTTGTGTATTTTTTAAACTGTACGTTTGGCCGTGTCAACAATCAGTTGCATTTTTGCCACCTGATGAAGGGTTTAAAACCGAAACGTCGTGGAATTTTCACAAACTTTTAGCACTGTTTACTACTTTTTTTTACCTACCTACTTCATAAGTGCTACGCAGTACTTTGACCTTATACATATATATATATATATATATATATATATATATATATATATATATATATATATATATATATATATATATATATATATATCATGTAGGTAACACTATAAAAATTAAGCACCATCATGTTGATTCACGATAGATTTGGGTTACTGTTCCGAAAATGAGTCATTTGTTGTTAGTTTTAACCGCCATCAAAGAATTTTCACTGACGATGCAGTCCTAGCTTGCATGACCAAACTGAATAAATAAATGGTTCATTTTTTTGAAAGGGCGTGTACTCTTGAACCATTAGTGGATATGAATGGCAACGAGGTTTTGAAAAACTGTTTGTTCTTTAAAGTCTTCTAATGAACCCTTACCGGACTATCATCACGTATTGTGCTTGGACGATTTACCTAGAACCCCTTCCAAATTAGCTATTTTCAAGCAATGGCGGATCCAGAGGGGGGATGGGGGTAATCATACCCCACCTAGGCCTAATAACTTTTTAAAATACAATGATAGTTGTTACATTATCTGATTACCGTATTTTTGTGTCATATTCTTCAATCAAATGAAAAATGTAAATATATATAACGCTGATTCGACCTGTTAGGCGAAATCGGTATACCGCCGATACAACCGGCGAAGGAAAAAACAATAAAATACATAAGATTATATTATATTTTCCACCAAAGGCCGTTGGTAACGCTGTTTGTGACATCACATGTGTGTCTTTGTTGATCCTTTAATCTGATTGTTAACTTACGGTAGCCTAATGTATTTGTATTTTTGTCAGGATTTTACATCTCCTTCAGATGTCAGAATTGCATATTATTGATATACTAAAAATAATTTGGTCAGGATTGTTTTTTGTTTTTAGCACAATTATGACTTTCGTGGTTTTGTTGCCACATTTTGTACGCTTGTAGATATAGTGCTTTCTTCTTCCATTTTTTCATTCTATCTTATACTCCCAGTCCCATCAAACCCAGGTAGTGCCGCAAGTATGTAGGCTATGTCAGCCTTTTTCTGCAAGTACGTCTTTAAAAAAAAGTATGCGATTATAAAGTAGCCCAGAATGCTGATTCTGGCACATAACAGTTAAACCCCAATAGGTCTGGGAAGTGCCATTTTCTGAATTCTAATAGGCATCAGAGGCTAAAAAACAGCCATACCATAGGCGTAGGAAGCGGGGGCTGAGGGAGGCTCTAGCCCCCAGTCAAAAATGTGGCAAGGCTGAAGTATGCATCCGCCCCCCCCCCAAGATCCAAGGGCAAAATCCCCTTATTTGTCTCTTCTGTAAAAAATGTCAAAAATTTGCAGTAATTTTCCTTAAAGTTTGTCTAAAATGTTGCACCAAATTGCATCTGAGGACCCTCAAATACCCACAAATTTCTTAGACCCCTCCCCCATGACGGCGATCCAAAACAAGGTTCAGCCCCCGGTCTCGAAAAGCTTCCTACGCCTATGAGCCATACATATGGTGCCGCTTCGCTCAGTGTACATTTGATGTCCCATCCACATGCAGACCCCCCCCCCCCCCCCACTGCAAATTCCTGAATCCGCCACTGTTTTCAAGACTTAAATGATTCTCGTATGATTTTAGTTTCCTGATTATTCCCTAGGATTATTGATCTCTTTACCATTTTATTGTTCTTCATCCTCTCGAAGCTCACTTTCTCTATCAGCATAGGCCCTGCCCACACATCGTTAGTGGTTCAAAGTTTCAATTATTTTCAGTTTGTAGAAACTATTCTGAAATTCCTCAGCTTTTTTATTGTATCGTAAAACTGACAGAGAAAACTTTTTGCCTTCATGAAACCACCTATTTGTCTCATCAAACCATGTTAGAAATAAGACAACCCACCTTTAATTTTTTGTTTCCTCTTAAAATAAATTTTATGACCTGGAAGAGCTACCTTTTCTTTGCAAAACTAATTCGAAAAGGACTTGTACAATCATTTCACTCTGTTTCAATAACAAAGTAATCACATTCTAATTGAAGGAGCTTCTTAAGGAAAAAACTATACAAGAACTGCAATTTCAGTAATACGAGAGTGACATGACAAATTATTACTCAATCTCTCATTTTCAATCAATTTGGTAAAATTCACTTTTATCTGAGCAGATGTGTGTCCTCTGAAGATCAAATTTGCAACAGATTAACTTTTCAATATTTGAAACACATATCAATGACACTGAAGACCTTAGGTCCATTTGAAGGCCACTTACTCAAACATGTTAGCAATTTAACTTCTCTGCAAGACTAATGGAACCATTGCAGTGACTGGTCATCAACGAAGCGGCCATGGTCAAAGTTATTTCGTTAAGTATTCTGCTTGGTTCAAGGCTTTCAAAAAATGTTGTGAAATTCTGTAAAAGCATATGGCTAGCTACTTACTTAAGCATATCACCATGGTAACTCCACAAATGAAAACCAACAGAACAATAACAAAGACAAAGACCCATATTGGAAAACCGGGTCGTTCAGGTTGGTGTGACTGTCCAGTGGTTAGAGGATTTCCTTCATGCAAAAATGTAAGAATTATTAACATTACGTAGAGTTGATGCAGACTTTAGGTTCACCGTTTTGGTAAACTCGAAGATGTCAGACTTAAAATTTGTTATAATTTTATTTTCATTGTCGTAAATATTAGTACCTTTCTGTTTTCTGTTTTAATTTACAACTTGAGACAAACGCATCCATTGGCATTTCGCTATTGTTCAGTATTCTTGGGTACTTTAACTCTTCATGGTCATATTTTACACAGTCAGTTGAAATCAGTGGAAAGTAGTTAAGAGTAACACCCTCTTAAGCCGTAGGTGTAAAAAGGTAACTGTGATTGACGATAAATAAGGACTTTAAACATTTAAAAGAAGGAGGGTACTTTCATACAATCATATAAAACAGGGTGATCGTAAATCAGATTGTGCCTAGAAATATTTCAGCAGGGAGCTGTGTGATTTCAGTAACCGTTAAACTCACAGCTGCTTGACCAGTTTATATCTTATTTCATTAATGTCAAAGAAAGAATCAGTACGCAACATTCCTACAATTACGCCCATATAAACATGATGTACCGTCATGGATACTCAACACTTCAATCAACAAACCTTTAAAAAACAGTAAATCCATCTTCCTTGCCAAATTTGACAAAAGGTTATTTGCGGACACCACTCTGCACTCGACAGTCAATCGTTTTCGTCGTTTGTCAGAGACACGATATTGTACAATTAAAGTGACATCAAATGATTCCCTGTTATATTTGACTATTCGCTTTTGGTTAGAAAACAAGATCAGGTCTGATTCATCTTCAAAGTATGCCCTCCACTGCAATTCAACATTAGGACGAATTCCTTTAATTGAACAAGTAAGGCTTCCCTCATATTCTCTTGGTAGTTCGCAATAAGCTTGGCCATTACATCCATCTATAGCAGGATATGCCAGGACTAAAAGAAATAAAAATGACGATATTATTTAGTTTACATGTACACCTTGCGTTTTAGCTTTTTTCATTGTGTAAATTAAATATAAGATTACTTTTCCTACCGGAAACATTTGTATGGAGTATTCGGGATAAAATACACACCAACTGCAAAATTGCCCTTCTGACTGACAGGATAGCTGGTTTGCCTTCAAGGTTTTCAGTTGAATTTTGGATCTAACAAATCATCACCATTTAAGTAAAACGCCTTTGAAACAGCTTAATTGGGGTTTAAATCAGACTAAGTAAATAGTTGCAAAAGGAGACGATTGGTACTGAGGGGAACATAATGGGTTCGGGATGTCAGAGGGAAGCTTGAGGAATAAGAAACTAAACTTGAACGGGGTTAAAGAAATTAAATGGCTTCATATAACTACTGATAAAATGGAGTTACAGCGAATGGATACACTTGTATCACTTCATTTCTCAGTGCATACCATGCTTTTTTAAATTATTTTATTTCCCAGGTACCACGAATATACATCTACAAGCATTTAATTTCAAATTTTCACAGGAGACAGGCCCCAGCATCAAGCGTGTTGTTCATTTAACGGATGTATAATCATTATCCCATTCCAGAATTTGATGGAGGCAAAAATATGCAATTCCATAAAAATGTTCCTTATTGTACTTATTATGATTTTCAGATTTCAAAAACATATTTGTTTCAAGTTCCCTGAAGAAGGCCCTTATTAACACATTAAATACGTTTTGCAATGAACGATTAATAAACATGTTTCTTACAATTATTAAAAGTGTTATTTTTGCCCCACAACCATCACAGTCAGGCTAAGTATCTCATTGTAACTTCCTCAAGGACATTTGTAGTGGCATCAGTCTTTCAAAATTTCATGCACCATTCCAATAAGACAAACCTCTGCATCATCAAAACAAAGGGTTTTTAGTAACTACTGGGATAAAAAGTCAAAAGATGGTGTGGTATTGTTTCACCTCTTTAGTGTGCATGTAATGCTTTTGTTAGCCTGTTTCATTCGTGTGCCGACAATTTTGGTAATACCACAGAGGCTCTAATGATTTCATCCTCACGTTCCTCTTGAGTAGTTGACAATAGCCTGACGGTATTTCACTGGTTTCCGCTCTCTTGGAGGCTCCCAACTCTTTCCTCAAATTTCTAATTTCTATACTAAATACCCGCTACGTATGTCTAATCCTCCAACTTTCTAAAATATCCCAATTACACTGTCCAGAATCGAGGCTGAACATTGGTAACGCCATGTTTGTGATTCGCCATCAAAATCATGACCCCACAAATTTTGCACCATCTTTGACCTTTAACCCGAATGCTCTTATTTTTATACTTTCATTCGTATTTTTAAAGACATTTGGCAAAAAGGTTGCCGATAACGTATTTACCTGTATGAGATAAACAATGACATTTATGAACTCACATGCATTACCGCTCAGACAATTGAAACTTGACCCATGGCATACCTACAACTGTAACGTTATATACCCTTACTCCGTCACTCATCCCATCTCCGTAGAAACAAACATACTCCCCTTCGTGTTGAACATCGACTGAAGGTAAAACTAAAGAGACATTATTTTCCAGAATAATATCTTCGGCAAATACTTCAATAAGGCTTTGCCCAAAATTGACTGAATAAAATAGAAGCTCATAGTCCTCGTATCTAGGTGGAATGGCTTTTTTCCATACTATGAACGCATTCTCATTTTCGGCACAATGTAACTCCATTCGTTCATATCGTTGAATGGTGATGGATGTTGCCTGATCTGGAATTGTCTGAACAAGGCTATTTTGTACCAAGGCAATAGATTCAGTGTTCTCAAACAATCCGGGTATATTAGTATATGCTTTACAAACGAGAAGTACGACACGGGGTGAAAGGTGAAAAGCGTAACTGGTGATAACTGTCGATGTATATACGTCTCCGTCGGAGGTAATTACTAATTCTCTGGATATGTTTTTATCGCCCTCCAAAGTTCTTGCTATGAAATCCAGGTGGATCTTTGGTCGAACACCACGTACAGAGCATTCAATATCAGCTTCATCGGCTACTGTAAAACACTTGTTACTGACGTTACCACACTGGGTAATAAATGGAAACGGCACGTCTGGTTTAACTGTGTGAATTATCAAAACGGAAAATAAAAACCTTTACATTGCAAGATTTATTGTATAGTAAAAATTATTGTTAAAGTTAACATGTAAGACCTAAATTGTGTAAGTTTAAAGTGATAATTAAACGTATGTAACATGTTAGAATCATACGAGCATAAATATCTTCATAGGAAAATTCTTTCACAGACAAACCTTGAGGAAAAAGCGGTCACAGAATTCTAATACGTTTAATAGTATTAAAGGTACAATAGATTTATGTACCACCTCACATTCAATAATCACAAAGCTCTTAACAAAAAGTTAATTTTTGAACAAGTAAGTTTTAAGACTTTTTGTCCAGGATTTCAAAGATTTTATGGTTCGAATATGACAGGGAGGTTATTTCGTGTAGTCGGGATAAACGATCATACATGTGGAAGTACCAGCGTGGCTGCTACAGAACTTGATTTTGGCTTTCGTATGAGCTACAAGATTTGTGTCATACGTCATTCGTTTGTAAATTTTTACCGAACAGTAACCACAAAGTGAATATAATTTAACTAAAAAAAAACATTTTTTTCTTTTCAAATGGTTTGAAAACAGAAAACAGAAACGCAAAGAAACATTATAATGACCATTTCAGCAAAACCTTAATAAACTCACCTGTTACAATGACTTCGACATTGATGAAACCATACAGCTCTTCTTTCGATGGTAGGTACGCAACAGTAAAAACGTCTTCGTATTTGAGCAACACTTCAGTTACGATAAGTGAGCCATTTGGGTGTACGTCGAACTCTCCCGACTCATATCCGGGACCAGTTGTAAGCTTGTTTTGGTATTTAACTGTCGGACGACTATTTCCAAAGTCTATTGATGTGTACCACCATACAGCAAAAAAGTCTTTGTGAAATCGACAAGTTACAATGCCTCTCTTACCTAGCTCAAGGTACTGTGGCGAGTTGCAGATAGTCTGTGCTTGTATAGCTAGGATAGATAAGAGAACATGACGGTGGTTCTTTACTTATTGCTTCGTTATTGATAGCATACATAAAATGCAATTAAACTGAAAAATATTAATCTTAAAGTTTCCTTGAAAGATCTACGTATCTTGCTTACCACCAAACTGTATCTCAGTGAGTAGCATAATGAAACAAACCAGGACCACTCCAGTCATCATGGTGGACTTAGCTGAATCACTTTACTAGGAAAAATGATGATCCACAGATGGAATGACGACATTCATTAAGTTTTGTCCTAGATTGTGAAAAAAGAAAATCAGGATTAGAGAGAGCGTGTTATTTAAGAAATTATTTTGGAAGACTGTTGACCACAAAACGTCCTATTGCACATCAATGTTATATTTTTTAACCTTGTATTGACTTTTATTAAATAATTAATTAGTTTTAATCAGTGGCGTCGCCAAGTTTTAGTGATTGGGGGCACCACAGATGACGTCGTAATGCCACCTCAGTTAAACCCAAAAGTCTGGGCGTAAATTGTACTTTTTTGTACCTCTTTGCGATACACGGAATTGGAGGATCCTTCCTTTGACACTACATAATGGTGCCATCCTGGAGAGGGGAGAAAGAGAAGAGGTGTCCCCCTCCTCTTTGAGAAAGTTTAATTTAAGGTTGTAAGATGTAAAATGGTGCTATCTTTGGGACTTTTTGAACTGATCATGTGGTTTGAAAGTGTTCATAATTTAGAAATTCTTATTTCTAGTTAGATAAAAGAGGAGAGTATGTTGTCTTAGAGAAGGGTCAACAAACCTCTTGAAGCCCGTCTTTGGCTACCTTACTGCCTTCTATTTGAGGAAAGTTTTTACGCAAAAATGCGTGAGTGGTGTCAGCAGAAACATTTTCCACTATTACGAAATTTTTTCCTTTGCGTCATTGTGCATTATAAAAGGGTACACAAGACTGGCAGACACCGGTATAGGTATAAATATAATTAACTCAGAGCTTCCTCCTAGAAGCTCTGAATTAATTATATAAAATGGGGCCCTGACATGATTCTTATTACCCGACATTCAAATGATACCAAAGAGTATGGCGCCAAGCCCTTTACAACGATCGCATTCTTACTAATTTTGAACGAAAATCCAGACAAACATCTTTCAGCAATAAGAAATGGGAGGGAGGGAGAGTATATGTGCTTAGGGGTAATTTTAGACCTCTCTGAAAGGCATAGCAAAGGTGTGAAGGACTAACAACCGCAATATTGGGCTAAGGTTTCCACGCAGAGCGCGCAAAAGTTTTGGCAGTTTGAAAATGATTTACGAAATCCCGATAGTTTGAGCACCATTTGCGATAGAAAATGATTAAAGTAGATCCATCACTCTGTCGAAAACACACCTCAACCTACCCTCATACAGAAATCTATAGCTAAACGCCTTTTGGATCGTATTAAAATTTTCAGATTTTTTGGCAGAAATCGATTGGGGGTAGGCACGAGCCCCCCATATCCCCCGTGCCTGCGCCACTGGCTTTAATTTGAATTATGTTTTAAATAGATCGAGAAGAATATATTCAATATAAACCTTATTATCAAATGACAAGTTAACAGTTTTTAACTTTTTATGACGTCAGTTTGGCTCATTAATATGCAAATTTATGCGATGAATTCTTATGTTTTTTCATATGTTTTCTTTTTTTACTTTTCTATTTTACATAATTTTTGCAGAAAGAAGGAAGGTAGTATGATAACTTTGTTTCTCTAATCGTGTTTAACTTACTATTCGTTTTTCATTGATACCAAATTTGTCCTAATTGGACCATTTTTGGCTAAGATATAGGCAATTGTATCTTTCCATAAATCGCAGTGTAATTTTTCCTCGATTCACAACAATAAACAGCTGTTTGCATGAACTTTTACTTACTTTCAACAGTCTAAACTGATCTCTCACTCACCTCGTTATGATCACTATGATTGTGACCCCTCAGCTTCATTGTTCATACATAAAGTTTAATACCACCGCATGCCTCACAGGCTTCATCCTCTGGGAGGCTATCCCAATATAAACTTTGTTACTAATGTTAGTATTGGTATTATATGCACGGGTGGTTTGGACACAAGTATATGGCGACTTGCATGGATGCAAAAGCTGACAAATTGCTACTAGGTTTAAAAATTATGAGAGCAGTATGTCAGAATGAAAATTATGAGCTGCAAATTCTATGTAAAACTTTGTCATATACTTTCGCTGTTTGCTCCCACAGTATGTTTTTGTCAGTACCACGATTTTGGTCACTATTTTTCAAAATTTGAATAATTAAAACAAACTTTGCCGGAAATTTTGGAAACTTTTTCTCGTATAGACTACGCAAAAATAGTACCAACTCAAAGAGATATTTGTGCTATATTTTTAGTCCTGAAACACTGAGTGTAGGATTAAGCATGGTTAAGTTACAAATTTTTGAAACTGGTCACTGTTTTAAGGTAACATATTATCTTGCGCTAATTATAGGAGGTAGCTAATCGTTCGTGCTAATGATCGCACAAGCTCCCCACTGACTTTTGTAATTCACATTCAATGCACGAAACACTGAAAGGGAAATGATTTTATTGTTACTAAGTGGCTTCATTATCCTTCAGTTATTATCCATTTGTCTCCATCCTATACATTTGACACATTACAGAAAGAACAATAGACTTTCAGTCTTAGATACATGTCATAATTCACCCTTCTAAAGGCGTACATGTGTAACGAAATAATTGCTGGTAATGCAACTTTACTAAGGATTTTAAAGCTTCCATAGCATTTTGTCCACAACAGAGCAATCCACTGCATTGAACATTGGCTTCAATTTCCCTTCATCAATTAAGAGAGCGGGTCGTTAATATCAACAGGCTAACTTTTCTTTCTTTACCCAAAGCAGCTAGTATGGCAGGTTTCGCTTATTGGAGCGCCGATTTTGTTCCAAAGTTCTGTAGCATTGGTTTACTAAAGAATTTATATCTCATTTGTATTTTCGTGAATGTAGGAAACTGTACGTCCATAGGCAATTCATCGGATTTTCAAACAGTTAATTTAGGTAGTTACTTTCATAATGTTTGTATCAGCGAATCAGTGATATTACCTTGCACAAATAAGACAGGAGATGGACACATGTGGAAGCACGGTAAAAATGTATTAAGCGTTTTGACCTCCATTGTTGACGAACGTCTTCAAGAAAACTTGATACTTTTTGAAAACTATTCCCTGAACATAATCGCTGGATCACTGGCTCAAGAAGGCACTTACTCATGCCTAAAGAACAAAACTATTTTAGTTGAGCACAACTTGGAAATACACGGTTTGTATAAAGCACCAATTTTTGACCATCTTAGTACTTTCGATTGAGCCTTTTGTTTTAGGCTTTTAAATTTAATTTGTATCGCTATAAGCTTTCATTAATAACAGTATGTAAAAGCAACTCAAAGGTAGGCGTTAGACTCCATCTTTTTTATTCTCTTCAGTGTGTTTGTAGGAAAGCCTTGTTAGAAAATTGTAATCTGTGGACAAAGTTACTCACCAAAATATCATTACTTCATTGTGTATCAAGTACACTAAAACAGTTGGGTAAACTTTTACCCAAGGTTGGGTCCGTATGCCACCTCCTAAAAAGTTGGGTAAAAAACTGCCCAGAGTTGATCAAAAGGATTCCCATGGTGGGTGAATTTTCCCCAAGTAAAGGGTAATGTTTAACCAACTTGGGTAGTTTATTACTCAACAGTTTAGGAGGTGGCATACGGACCCAACCTTGGGTAAAATTTACCCAACCGTTTTTAGAGTGGCGCGCGATATGCTCATCTGATGAAACTTTTGGTACAATTCTGATGAACAATTAGTTATTTTTTTTTTCGTGAGTACGACTAAGAATAGAACTAGAACTAGAATGATCTGGACATTGTATATCTTAGTCTTATGAAAAGTTACATTTGAAAAGGGTGAGTGTAAGGCACGTTCTCTAAAGAAAGGAATGAATTTTTCTAAAGTACAAAAGGGGTATACTTTCAGAACATTTTTTTTCTGATCGACCTCAGTTCGGAAGAATGAAATTTCGAGACGTATCACCAAATTTGTCTTTACCTGGATGTAGATTTTATGGTTAAAGATCTTTACAGCACATTGACACATGTAGGAAGTAGAAATGTGCATGTCTTTGAAATTGTCCTCACAGTAGGATATAAGTTACATAGGGACCTTTGCAATAACACATGAACTACATTTGCTTAAAATCTAACAAAAGTAATGAAAAGGAAGAGAACATTGAAATACTTCAAAAGTGACAGAAAGCAAGGTGAGAATGACAAAATGTATTCAAGCCGTTTCTTTTGTGTTATACTCTATTATTCTATGCAAACCCTACTTAATAATTTAGGTTAAAAACGACTCTTTTCAAAACCCACATCATAGATATCAAATATTAAGCAATTCCAGTATCTACTTTAGTGCATAATATCAATGAAGTTGGAAGTTATCGGTCAGCAGCACTAAAAGAGTCCGAACAAAGCATTGGATGGTAAATAATTGTGTTACTTCAACCGAATCAAAAAGTATATATATATATATACAACAAATTGTACAAGTAGCAGCAGTTTAGTACATTAAATATTTTTCCAATGCAGTAACTAAACGGCAAGAACATCTAAGACAATTTACCTCATTTACAGATAAAATGCTTAATACTTTTTATAGATTCTTCAGAGTTTGTATCGGGATTTCTGATAAAAACTGCAAAATTGTTGAAAAAATTCTTTGAAAAAAAGAGTAATTTTTACTGTAAAAATTCTAATTAATATCTAAAGAATTTCTCGACAATCATTTAAAATCTATACAAAATTTCTACGAATATCCCTTATAAAGTGGATTTCTGAAATTCTGACATCTAAGTAATTCCATAAAAAAATAAAAATTCTGTAGTCGTGAAAATATTCTTCAGAAATTATTTAAAGAAGTTGTAAAAGTTTTTTAGATCTATCTATGAGTTTCTTTAGAAATGTTTACAGCAATATTTTAAGTTTTCATGCAACTTTCTTGGTGAATCCAAAGATTCGTAAAGAAATGATATGGGGGTAATATAAGACTCTAAATAAATTGGTATAAATTAGGGGGATTTCTTGCTAAAGAATTTAACAGGTATCTTTCTCTTTTTTCCTTTTTTTAGGAAATGCTTGTTTGGGATACCCACAAGGTTTTCTGTCTTTTAGTGATATCCAAACTTGTCATCAAAAGTTTAAGTCTTATAAAACTTTACCATGTAGTATATATTTAAAGATTATAAAAGAACCAGTGGACATTGTTCTGCTTTGAATGTGCAGAAGTCCCAAGCTGCTAAAGTCTCAAGTACTTTACTATGTATTAGCCAATTCACTCATGTATACTGGAAGACGTGATAAATTTTGCCTTCCATTCCAAGAAAGCTTATCACCAAACAATGAAACTTTGTCGTTTAAAATACAGTAGCGAAGGTTACGAAGGCGGTTTCCCATATTTTCGGTGATATTTAAATTAGTCACACACTTTTGTTAAGTACTGTTTATTATTCTATTGAAGCCGTTTCCTTGAGCTATACTCACAAATTACGGCGTTCTCGAAGGGGAAAGAAGACTGGATGCATAGGAAACAGTTGCTGTGTAGTATGTTTTAATAGCTAAAGTTGCAAATGTTCTACAGCGTGTTAGCCAGTACAATAATGCAAAATGGTGGAAGGGGTGATTAATATTACATAACAGTCAAAGAAAGTTAACTTTCACATTAAACTCTCATCAATGAAAGTTACCTTTCTCATCAAAGGATGAAGCATACAGTATCAAAGAACAGATTTAAATAGTTTGGGCATTTTTAGAACTTAAGAAGAGTTTCACGCTGTGTAGCTATTTCGCCTTTGTGTGATTTCTAAATGTTCACTTTGGTTTAGCCATCTTGAATCTAATAATTAGAAATAAGGAACAAAAAATATTTGTAGCTTCATATTATATTGGTGTTTCCTCGAGGAGTACTCGAAAGAAGACTCGAGTATTGTCTTGCCCATGTTTTAAGAGATTCCCAGTGAAAAATGGGACCATTTTGGAAACATTTTGAAGAGGTGTTCCGTTTTACAATTTTGCCCAACGCCTTTTCGACGATTTTTGAAGGAAAAATCACTGCTTTGGGAAGATTTTCCAAGGTTAAGAAGACAGGAATGTTTCGTTGACCAATCACTGCTTCACCTTGAAATGGGGATTTTCTGCCTCAATTACTGCTACCTACAGCTGAGGGACAATATAATTTAGTCGTGTTTTCATACCACGAAGAAACCTTGAAGGCCTTTATGGATCCTATTCTACCATGAAATTTTCCAGGCAGCAATACTGGAATGTGTAACTGTCCTTGACTAATTTTAATAGCAGGACGATTTTGGAAGATTTTAGACAAAATCGTGGAAAAATAGTAATTTTTCGTGTCATTTTTCACTGGGTTGACAACCTTTAAGGAGAAATTGAAATTGTTTGGTCATCAGCAATAAATGCAAATATAACCAATTCAGAGCAACACACCGCAAAATGGACATGGGAAAGTATCAAATGTGTAGTTGGTGAAAGATGAAGAGCTCGAGAATTTCAAACCTCCGGGCACGTATTTCGGTTTGTTCAGCTATTTGAAATCAGAACTATGTACGTACAATGTACTCAGTCTCACTGTGCAGCATACATTACCTTTCATTAGCAAAATACTTCTAATGGAAAATTGAAAATGACATGAAAAAAGGAAGAACGCAGTATTGGTGATACAGGACAACATGGATTAAAGGCATCAAACAGTAATGAGAGCAAATCGCTGGCTTTTGCAGATGGTGAAGGAAGGAAATAAGTTCAGTAAATGCCAGCAGTCAGGAAATGTCGCTACAGTCAAATTTTGAAGTTTCTTGACGAAGTCAGTATTGTTCTATGTTAGTCACACTAAGTTTATCATTTTGTCATGGTAAGAATCGATATTCCGATTTTCATTATGGATTAAAAGAGTTATTGTGAAGCAACGGTATCGTAGATAGACAACCCATATGCGTAGGAGTTGTTTTATTACCAAATGTGAATTTATAAACAATTTTTTAAGAGTTAACACTCGTTGAGCTCTAGCACCACTTTATTTATGGTATGTAACCAGGAAGTTATTTGACAAATAGCAACTCCGTGATGTAACTATGATGACTAAGGAATTCTGCATTGCTTAAGTGTACCATATGAATGATTTTTTAAGGAGTGTTGTTCAAGCCCAAACAATGATCATACTAAAAATTCCATCGCTATTGGCACAAGGTTCTAGAGACTTATACAAACAGAAGAGAATCAGTCTGTGAGTTCAGTACAATCCCTGCCGGGTCTTTCTTGAAGCACAAGCATAGAACTGCTTGAAAGGGCATAAACTTATGACACCATATTGTACAGGTATAACAGCTGGGAGTCATTAGAACAACCTTTTGAAGACATTTAGATCGAAGCTGATATCCATGATACACCTTATCATACTGGAATCTATTCCTCTTGCATTATTAATTTACAAACTGTCACAATGCATCGATCATTTATTATCCTTACTAAGTTTGCTTGTGATAAGCATTTACTGTTTATCTAGTGTCATGTATATGCTAACTTAGCACTTTGATGTAATTTAAACACGAATCGTACAGAAGAAAAGAATACAGAATTACTAATTAACAACTAATCTAATTTCTTCCTACTTTGTACACTACCGTATTTAAGACAACGGGAACGTGCAATAGGCCATCCAGCAGAGTTGGTTTACTAACTTTTCCCTTTCGCTACCTCGATTATGTTCTAAGCTAAACGCTTTAAGGGTCAGGAAGCCAATTGGCTAATCAAGGACCTTATACCAGAGTGAGGGTGAATAAATACCGACGAGATTCACCTTCTCTTTTTGACTAGTGCTCAGAGCTTATGGAGGCAGGCGTGTTCTAGTCGTTCCCAGTCCTGTTGCCGGGACAGCCATTTCAGGTCCCCATCCGAAGGACGTGTATGTATCCCCAGTCCTTAGCCACTTTTGCAAAGGCTGGGGGTGGAGGTTTCCTGCTCTGCACCACTGCTCGACAGCTGAATTGAGTAAAGTGGACAACGTCCTGAAATGGACAACATCCTGAGTGGGACAACTTTCAGAAACGGACAACTCCCTGAAACAGACAATCAGATACTCAATTAGAATTCAACAATGTAAACTCTCTCAGCTAGTTAGGCTCTAGCTAGGAATTCCGTACGATATTTGTTTAGGGGACGCGTTTTCCTTAGCGTTTGGTTGGTCACTAAAAAGCGTAGTGCATAGGCTGTTGTTACTTTACGTGTGAAGTAAAATGCAGATTTGTAGTGTCAGCACACTGTCATGAATACAAGTGTAATGACTCTGGTTGTTAGCCCGCGTACAATTACACCCTCTTTGCATAATTTTGCATTAGTCCCAGTGCATAACGTACGTACTCGCTACAAGTCTGATAAAATGTAGCAGTTAGGATTTTACCCTATTCAACCGCTCGCCACTTAATATTTCTTTTTCGAAAGGTTCTTTTTAAAATCAATTGTAACGCTTTGCGTTGAATAAAAATTTCGCGAGGTCTCAGTTACTATTAATTCGAATACGGCTTTGACTAGAACAGTACGGATACTATCAGTGAGGGAAAGTATAGGACGTTTCATTTCTTCAAAAACTTCGTCATACATTTGTATGGCGATGTACATAAACAAACGTACGATCGTGTCAATCGACGGGCTCTCCAAAGAAATTCGAAAAACTCCCAACATGTATGATGCTTTGTAAACTTTTATCTGCATGTTCATCTTTCGAACAAATGTTTCAATATGTTGCCTGTCTATTCTTATCCTACGTAGCAATATTAGTGCTTTGCAGGCGCGATCGTAAGTTTTGATTTTTTAAAACTACGCCATGTAAATTTACTTATATATATGCCCAATGAAAAGTTCACATATAGACTCAAATGCAAAACGATTCTCATGGCAGTCAGTCTTGCTTGTATGGATTGTAGTTTTTTTTTAATCACAGCCTCTTATTTGGAAGACTGGGGACAGAGGGACCCAGCACCAGCGCCAAGGGTGAGCGATGTACCGTCCTGCCTTCATGAAATTTTTGTAGATAGGCACACCCACCCAAAGACATTTGACTGCAAATTGGGTTGCCTATTCTTTATGTTCTTACTAATTGACTTTAAAGGACTGAATGTAAAAGAAAGCGTTACATAAAAAAAAAAAAAAAAAAAAAAAACAATGTATTTCATTAAAAGATTTCGCAGATTGCCTAAAACATACTTCTGAAAAATTCCTCCTTGCTTCTCACACCGTGCAATTTATTTGGCTTTCTGTCCCAGACCAAACTTGTACTAGTACAGGCAAGGCCCTGCATTTTTTTCTGAGCTTACGTAACATACGCAGCTTTTTGTCACAGGTAGACTGGAATTTCAACCTCGATCGCATGTTTGTTCTTTTGGAAGATGCCATAGTCTTGTCTGGCAGACGAATGGATAAGATTTAAATCGTACTCGCTCCGATACTGGTAAGTAGTCTCGACAGATGCTCTGTTTCTATCTCTTCAATGAGTACGGATTCTACTCTGCACCCTAAAATATTTTTCGGGCACCTGGATAGCTTTGCTGCTCTCCGAACACCTCCTCAGGGCTAAGCTTAGTACATCAGGTATGTACATTATACCACATAGGCGTGGCAAGAGCTTTTGTAGCATAATGTTAAGGTTTTTTCCAGTTTTGTCTAATGTAGCCTTCCTCCACCACCCACCACCCTCCATTTTCCATGGTAGCTTCTTGTGTTTTTCCATGTTTGCTTTACAACATTTTTGTAAAGAATGTGTTGTGTACAACCGATGGAAACATCGTATATGACTACCTGTTGTGTCCTTCGAGAGCAGAAACAATATTGATTTATAGCACAGTAAGACTTCGGCGTTGGCAACGGACCAAGTGGATCGCCCATACGGTTTTAGTGAACCTAGGTTACTGTTTGGCTACTTGTAAGGACTACCGGAGTAGTAGGTATTTTTTTCGATAAAGAAAACATGTCAATCCTTCACCCTTTTATTTTCTTTTGTTTTAAAATGACATCACGCTGTTATACTTCCCGCGCTGTGTGAAACAGTGAGCCAGGTGATACGAGAGAGGAATTTTTAATAACAATTTTGGTTGATGTTGTTGAGATATGATTCGAAGTCTTATACTAATCCAGCAAGGGGGGTATACTGACCAAGATATTGAAATTAGAAGGAATTTGGAAGTGTTTTAAGGTATGAAAATGCAATTTAAAAAAGGGCCGTGTTTGTTGTCGCCCAGGCTTTTGAATTGGAACGTTCCATTATTACGTATGGAAAGGCGAATATTATGAGCATTGCGGTGACGGAGAGCTTTCTTCATGGCCAGGTAATGAATGTAAACTTTAGGTTATACTTTGGTTTAGCATTTTTATAAGCTTATTTTTCTCCCCAAAGTTTGCTTAGGACAATCGACTAGTTTGCAACAATCTGGAACACGCAACAGAGCTTACGTTCAGAGAGTAAAGGTCATCACTAACAGAAATTAGATGGGCGACGAGCTCTGCGCGTTGGAAGAGAGAGGAGCGTTTTGAGCCTGTATATTCCCATATGGAATTAATAATAGCACAGTATTACTAAATGCTGAACTTTATGCATTAGTGGCTTTTGGAGTGTTTAGTTGTAGAGTCTGCATGCTTCCTTGTCCCAGATGAACTGCATAATTCATTAATGCAATTATTAAATGGTGTCTGAGACGATGTAATGGGCTCATATTCAAATTCTTTAAGCTTTATAAATTTTCATCGATTTACTGCATTGTATCAAAATCTATCTGGTATTAAGTGGTTATGTTTTCCTATATCTTCTTTGACAATAAAAGTAACATACCATTTTACCTGTGAGTGACAGGTTGTGTTTTCAAAATAATTTTAAGATGAAAAGAAGGCTTTTATCGCCCATTTGGATCCTTAGTTTCATCACCAGGTTTATTGCTCCATTTTCTCTATAAATATTGCCAGGAGTTTATTGATTCACGAAGTGAACAAGCACCACACTCAAAACAGTTGTAAAAATGTAAGATATGCACCGTTCTATAGCCATTTTAAATTTCCAAGAAACTAAACTCTTAAGTAGAACAAGTTTTGTGCTTCGATGGGTGGATAAGGAAACTCAAAATGGTCCGAACAGAATGGGCTCGTTAAGTTCTCTTGAATCTGTCGAGGGGAAGGTGGCTGAATAGTCTGTGATAATGCAAGTCAATGTGGGAGATAGCTGGGCAATCGTTTGTTCCTTCTCGGCTTCTCGTTTTCCCCCATTTTTTATTACTTTTTAATTTCCTCTTATTAACATGCCTTTTTGTTTATAAAATGTAGAAATGCATTCACCGAAATCTTCAAACCTACCTGCAGCAGTCTTTACTTGTGCATATTGCGCAGTCAGTCCAAACAGAGAGTTGCTGGTCCAAAGTGGCATGGTTCACTGGACAACAGATTCAGTACACCGATAAATCTTATTCTAAACCGAATCATAACCTAATCCTAATCCAAACCTTAATCCTACCCAAGTCTAATCCTTAGCCTAGTCTTAAATCTTATTCTGCGTCTAACCGGAACCCTAACCGTAGCTCTATCCCGAAGTAGATGTTATTTCTAGGGAACCTTCGATCTACTAAACATTCGGCCTAGTGCATGGGCATCCCCGGTCTAAAGTTATCGCGGCCATGATAGTGTTTTTTCAATCACTTACAAGGAACAGAACAGAGCCTTCGACATAATTTTCCTTTTCCCCATGGTAGTGACAAAATAAGTGACTGTAGAGTGATTCCTCGGAAACAGTACAAACGTGTTTAATCCTAAATATTTCACGGAACCATAGGAGAATTCAGCAGACATCCCTTTCTAAATTGGAAGGATGTACCTAATCACGACATATTTTTTCTCTTCAGGTAACAACAGCGCTAGTGGAAATTTTGTGATGACTTAGTGCCTTAAGTATTGAAGAAAAACTCTGCGTTATTACGTATCCGTAACAAAAAGTAATTGAGCGTCATAATTCCTATAGACAAATCAATATAGTAGTCAGGAAGAGAACTCTAATGGAATAACGATGCTTTTGGATCATACACGCAATTTTAGCTTGGTCTATAGTTTGCTTCCTTACTTGCTTACCAATGCATTTCATCTTGTATTTACAGTTGCAATTATCATTATATCACTCTATGTCATCATAATCGTTACATTCGTTTAAACTTCTTGTATCATTTAAATGCCTTACTCTGTAGGATTTAGGGAACTGTTCGTTACTGGGATTCAACAATTGTTAAACTCAGCAAAATTTAATGCCTTCCTTAAACTTTAAACAACTGGAGCCCAAAAACTGTAGTTTCCACAAACCAAAGAAATATTCATAAAACAATGATTTGCCTATATTTTTTGGTTAATGCGATTTGCTAATATATTTTTCCGTAAAAAAAAAAAAAAAAAACAGGCACAGGAAAGCGTTTTGAAATACGGGAGGGGCGATGAAAATGTATGGTCAGTGCCGTCTCGAGAGATTTGGGAAACTACCTAAGCGAAGGGCCAGCATGGTTGTTAAACAGCATACCAAGGAAACCAAGACTGCAGGAAATGGCACTTTGCAGACCTTGAAAGTACATTTAAACGTCCTGCGTTTTGATATATCGTGTTGCAGAAATATAATACACTTTCGAAAGAAAGGTTAATAAACATTTCTTTACTATTGTAACCCGGGACATTTCCTATGGAGGACTACTTGGACATTTCACCCAACAGTCCTTTGAGAGAGCTTTGAAAGGGGTGTGCCAGTTGCCTTTCAGAATTGTTGAACTTAGAAGGAGCTTCAATGCTAAATGGTGGTATTATCGTTACATTTTTAATTATCTGCTCACGTGTTTTCATGTACTAGTATCTAGGATTCCAACATGTTTTGTGAAAGAGAACAAATATTTTCAGGAACAATGAAAACATAAGCACTATGACGTCATGATCGCGTCAGCGCTTTTTATTCCCACTGGCACACTGGTCCTTAGCAGTTTAGTATTGGTTTGGTGTCTGTATAAATATAGTACGCGGAACTACAAAGGATGGCAAAAATTTGAAATACATGTTGAAAATCTGTTTTGAAGGCGAGTAAAATTAGAACCCCCTTCGATATGGGATAATTTGTTGAGCCGTGTCACATACAAGAGAATGACAGTCTTACTATGCCATTGAGGATGAACAAAACTGTGTAGGTTAACAAGTTGTGTCTAGGCTACTATAGGCAAGGTGGAAGGACATTTACTACTAAATATACGAAGGCAAACTAGGAGCGTTAAGCAAAGATAACCTACAGCCCACGTAGAGTTCTAAAAACTTGTAGTGCGTATTGAACGATTTGCGCTCCCTGAGAACAACAAAAGGTAAACCGTTGGGCAACTGGTTGCCGTTAGGGATTACAGACTTTATTTTATCCACTGTCTTGGTTATGGCTCGTAAAAAAGTTGGAAAAATTCTCCGACGGGGCATCATGGCCCTGTCCCGTTCTTATACCGCCATGCAGTGGTTATATGGTGATATAAAATAGTTATGATATCAGTAATTAAGAAATGGCAATAGTGAATTGCCCGGCTGGCCCGATTAATAGTCTCTCCGTGCTACACACGGCATGCTGGTCGAGTGTTCTCAATGCACCTTAAATGAATTTTACAATAGTAAATTTCAGTTAAATGGGACAAGATGTTTAAGATGTTTTAAGATGTTTGTGTTTAATTTTAAGAAACCAACCAACCAGCCAACAAAAATTACAGCAGAAACATATGTCGGCAAAGAGATTTCTCTAACAAAGATGAGCCCTTTATTCTTTCATAATAGGTTTTAGTAGACAGAAAAATTGCACTTCGCCTACATTTCTTCATACATAGAAGGAAAGCGGAGATACAAACCGCACGCAAAGTGCACGAAAAAATTGTTTTTAAAAACTTATACTTTTTATGAAATGTAAAGGGAAAAACATGTAAATGTATTCAGAAGCATCAAGTTGGCTTTTTGCATGCAATGTTAATTACGTGTGAGATAAGGGGTGTTAGCCCCTCACTCTCAAGATTGACGGGTTCGCCCTACTACCCTCACCTTTCCCTACGTATTCAACCATCGATGAAGATGAACTTAACTGTTATAGCACTTACAACAAAAATATCTTCATAGCACGGCCGAAATGATGATATCCTCTTCAGATCAAGTGGAATGTAACTGTTATAACTGTTCTGTACATTCCTGTTCATGGCGTATCATACCATTGGTCTATCAAGTTTAGACTTTTGCGTATCTACGTCATTGCAAGAGACCAAAACATTAAATGGAAGCAAAGGATTTTGAAAAGTGGAATTTTCCAACTCGTCATGTTATATCATAGAATTAATCATCAGGCAAACACTGAACAGGTTCTTGTGGCATGGCTCTTTTTCAAATAACGTCACTGTCCAGGAGACTGGTCCAAAGAAACGTAATACTACTTGACCGATTTTAGAACGTTATTATTGTCACATTGTTGAGTTATGGATGACATCCAATAACACAAGCAACGGACACACTCTGAAGTCCTAAATGGTACCTTAACGAGGTCCATAAACCTAAGCCACGTTATATTTACACTAAACCAAGACAAAAAACATCTAGGTGTTGTCTGATAGTACAATCTGATCGTAATAATGTTGATAATAAACTGAGTTAATTTGCTATTAAACAAAACAAAACTTTGCTCACAGAAAAAAAGTTACTGCTAAAATCCTCTTTATGCGAACAGTGTGCTTTGGTTACTTTATACTTTTGCTCTTTAAGTGATCAATAACAGAGTATTTGGGGTTAAGGATCTCAAACTCTACTACAGTTACCAATTAAAGAAACAACACTTGACCGTTTCTGTTTCCAAAACCGATAAATTCCATCCAGTATCATATTGTTTGTATTGAAAGTATTCTCTTAAAAATTTTGGGGGATTTGTAATTGATTGAGTGTGTTTCTGTACTTAAGTATACATGCACTTATAGCGCAAAATCATTTAACCTAAAGCATCCATTTCTCTAAACTGGGGAACCTGTTGTCAGAAACGACAACAGGTTTTAAAAGCTTACCCTCTCTTACGAAAACATTGTCCTTCCAGTTGCATGGAGAGAGAGAGAGAGTTTATATCAGAGAAGACTGGACACAATTGTTTTTTGTATGTTCTAAAAATGTCATATCTTCCTGTCTAACAATTTCTTTTAAAAAAATACTTCTAAGTTGCCGCTATACATAAATGTACGATAATCCGACCTATGGTCGTGATAAACCACCCCTTTCAATAAATATGCTATAACAAATCATGACGCATTCATATAATAAACAATAACAGCGATATGCACCTGCCAGTAATACATTATGGGCATATTCTTGCAAGAGGCTGGAAGCAGCTACAAAAACAAATGCATTAGTAACAGCGATATCATCATCGAAATTATTTTTAGCTACCAGCAAACTTGTAACCTTAAAACCGAAAATGTTAATTTTACGATGGGATTAACCTTATAGCACTCTCTGACAGTACAATTTGTGACCTAGATGTTTAGTCTTCATTGCTTGTTTTGAGGAACATTTTAAGGTCTGTAAGAACACTCTCCCTCAGCAATAAGAGCAACGTTTTACTGGGCCTATTGATGTATTGGCTAGAGTGTGAGGCATTCCAGCTAAGATATGCCTTGTATTGCATAAAATTGATAAAATTCTTGGGCTGATGACGGGGGCTCAGCATACTATTTGGGAACTTGAGCTTAGCTTCCAGTGAACTCCATTGTATGATTTGAGTTAACCCTAGAGAGCAAAAAGGAGCAGTCAGAAATTATTTCAAAATCACTTGCTACTGTGTAGGTCTGGGGTGTGGCCATGTGACATCTAAAGGTAATACAGCAGTATGAAAAATAAGTGTTTAAACAAGGATTAAATCAAAAGCTTATATGATATATGTAAGGGAAAATATTAATCTTTACATTCTTATAAAATTCTTTTGTTTCTGATTTTTGGTTGTCGATACATTAGCGTAAACGGATACTACATTGGAGACATAAGTGAACGTGAAGCAACATGAGCGATGTCGTTTCTTTACACTGGTTATCAATATTTTGCTTTCTATGTTTTTCAGTCTATCGCTTTGGCCTTGAAATGAATAACGATGATAGTTTCTCTGGAAGAATGACAAGTGTGCAAAAGTTTGATGCTCTTCATGCATTCATATCACGAAAGCATAAGATTATGAAAGAGAAACATGGTTGTAAATTGAAGGGATACTCCGTTGACAGAACTATGACATTTTCATTAAAATTAGAATTTTTCTCTCTTAATTGGTCGCAGTTCAATTGCACCTACACAAGTGATGGATTTTCAAAAAACATCCACTTCAAACCAGTGCAATGCATTATGGGCAATCTGTGATGCCATACAGTCGGAACAATTAAACACTTTTTGTATTTGTTTATAATCTTGAAACATTTAAATGAAATATGCGGTTACTTTTAGAGTTGTAACATTTATTGTTCAAAGGTTTTAAGCTCAGTCTGCAATGCATGCTATCCAATGCTCCACACACTGGTGTCAAGTTTCAAGGTTCTGGAAGCCATCTTCCGGTAATACGTAACATTTTGTTACCTTGAAGCAACTGGAAGCCTGTTCTTGACAAGAATAACGTATATTCAAGAAGGACTATTTTGAGTTATGAACAATCCATAAGTGCGGGGTTTGAAGGCCAAGTAATAAAAAAAAATGCCCTTTCATTTCAAATCCTCTTAAACTGTCTTGGCAATATTGCTTTTAATTAGAAACAAAACAGCTTTGATTTATGTGAAATTGTAATGCCATGAATGCTTTCTTTAAGTTTACTTTCAGTGGGAAATGCGATGGCTTTCATCTGCCAATATCTCGAGAACCTTTAATAGGAAAGGAATGTCGAAAGAAATGTTAGGTTTACATCCCCTACAGCATATTAAACTAAATTCAAGCTTAACTCCTTCTATAAAGCTAAAGTGTGGTTACTAGAATTGCTCGTTGGTGTTCACATGTCCGGGACCAAAGTGGATGCATTGGACACAGTTCAGTAAAACTGTCATCCTTTTCGGCTTACTGGACTGTGCAGCTCCTAGGAATTCATTCGGAGTCTCTGTCATAGGTCATCGGATCGGCAGTCTTGGGGGCTTAACGTGCCCAGCATTTTCTCAGCGAGTGAGCATCGTTACAGGTATCCTGACAAATTACTCTGTAAAATTGTGTTTGGTAGGTTATTCTTTGCCAATGTTGTCTGATAACGAGTAAACTCGTTATCATATTATCATAAGGAAGTAACTTAGCTATCGTTTTGTAGAGAAATATAATTTTATTGTAAGCTATTAATACTTTTAATAATTATACGTTGTATTAAACCTGTCACATAAAATAGTTCTGGATGACATTATCATGGGGTCACATGTCGATATACAGTAGTGAATTCTTGGAATTTAATCACTTAGTTATTTTGTTGACTTTTACAAAGTAAAGATAATAACTTTCTACAAATTAAATCTACCTAATATGTGGTTGTTTCACTTTCATAAATTAAAGTCTTTTTGATATCTAAAGTTAACTATTGTTTCGATCATTTACAACAATGTAATTAATCCTCCATTCGCTCTACACAGTTACTCGCCCTCCACTGAATGCATGTAAAGAAATAATGAAGAAAGACAAGGCAGTTACACTCAACTAGCACCCACGCTTCTAATGACGTAGCTTGTTGACCTATCAAGGACCGCGGCGGAGGTTCTTTTTTTCTTTTTATTTATAGAACTCTTTTACTTTTTATTGGATAACTGCGCCTACAATTTAAACTGTACTTGCAGATGTGTCTAGAACAGTGGTTCCCAGCCGGAGGCGTTATCACGGGGGGGGGGGGGCGTTTACACAAATCAGGGGGCTATGAGCGCGGCAGGGGGGCATTTTGATAAAATGAGATGCTCAGTTTAAACCAAGGCTTTGCAAGATTCCAAAAGCTTTTCTCTAGCTGAACTCTCATACTGGTTCGCACAAAAAGGAGATGACGGGAGTCAACAAGTTGAGTAGGTCTAATATTCCTTTCCCACATGCCACTAAATCGCATCTACTGTATCAGTGTTTAATTTCAATTTTTCCTGCAAGGACCCTCATATTCCCATCAGTGACAGTGAAAGCGATGACCGAAGAGGTCTTAGCTAAAAATGGTCCTAAAAATTTAACTTTGAATGTAGTTTTCTTTCTTGCAGTCCATAAACATGATATACTGACCGAAGTGACAATTGTAGGTAACTGTAACAAAATAGACAACTTTGGCAATGAACTATGAAGTAAAACTTTAAAATGTTTTCAAAAATGCAGTTTTTCGGTGCGCCAGTTTCTGCTTTCTAATTTTTTCTACCTGTCGGACAGCTTGATTGGCACAAGTCTTTCAATTCCCCATGCCACCCCTACCATCCTTCTTCCTCCCGTGACAGGACAAGCCCCTTTCAGCATCAAAGGAAAATCCAGTTATTTATTATTGAAATACAAACTGGGCGAAGGCTGATTTTACAATCTTTTAAGTTTGTATTTAAGGTTATTAGGTAATCCTCAGAAAGCCAAAATTGGACTGACAGTACGTCATTCTCGTGTCAACAATATCGTAAATACTTTGCAGTTTCCGGGGGCGAATCCCCCAGTCGCCCACTGGGATGTTGACCTTTGGCTTCATTTTGGGGAACCCTGCAGCTGGCAAAGTCAGTTAAATACCAGAGACGTTTCTCCTCTCGTGACCGGGATCAAGCCTTCCGGCTTTTGTAAATGGTGGGTTAAAGAGTCGCCATCTCAAACGGTATGTCAGTTACTTAAGTTCCGCATTGCTGTTTTGTTACCCTGGGTCGAACCCACACGTAAAAACGATGTATGTCACGACAGGTGTACCCTTTCATTTCAGCATGTTTTGTTTTATTATCGTCGTTTCATCCATAGCAATAGAAAGCTATAGACAAGGGGGGGGGGGTTGCCCATTCTCATTTGGTGAAAGGGGAGTTTAGCTGGAAAAGGTTGGGAACCACTGGTTTAGAAGAACAAATATGTTCCTTCATTATTTCAATGAGGAGGCTTTTTATATAGTAACAGATGTGTAGATAATTATTGTCAAATGGGCATCACTATTGGGCAGGGACATTATTCTGCGGTGTCAATTTGCATAATACTACTCAATATCTGGATTCCAAGAAAGAGCAACCTTTCAGGGAGAACACTTTTAGTATGAAGAGATCAAAAATCTGTTAGTAAACTTAGAAGAATAATGACCTCTACAATGGCAAATTAAGGAGTAGAAATTCCACTGTACACCCTTTCTTTCTGTTAGACTAGATCATTAGACACTTTCCCATATCATACAGTTGTCTCCTAATTATAAAGTCTCCTAATTAGAACAGCTTTTCATAAGCAGTATTCTTCCTTTTAACCGGGTTAATAGTTATGTAACATCTTTCACATCTTCTATTAGAAAAAAGCAAGATCTTTATAACACATATCGCTAGCATTTGCTCAAGCGATCTTTTGAATAAAATAAATACGCGTTAGTGTAACTTGATATCTGGTGAGTAGTATGTAGCTTATAAGTTAACTTAAAGGAGTACACGTCACCAGCTCAAACTGTACGAATTTGTCTTCTTTTTGCAGACTTAAATTAATTTACCAAATTATTATAGTTGTTGGACTCATAACGCCTACTGTGTTACTCATAGTGTGTGGTTAGGAAAAACTGTTATAGGCATAATGTAACATAATTTAAATTTTCTTACACCATTTTCGTATTCCTTTTGATTAAAACTAACAAAAGTAAAGTTTTGCAAAAATCAAAACATACCTTCCCTAGGATAAAATGAGGTGACAAAGAGTTCTTACTAGGGCGTAAATCTGTAGACTACTCCGGCGGCAAGTAATGTTGTGAATAGTTTCATGACACGACTAACGTTGAAACATGCTGTGATTACTACAACTCTGATCCGTTGAATAAATATCAGGATTCCACCTCTATAGTTAACATGGTGTAAAAAACTTTATATATAAGTGAAGTGGCTCCAAATATGTTAGAGCAATACCTGGATAGATTCTTCATATTTACACAAGAACACTCGCCCCGTTTTCTAAATCTCGCTATTTGCTGTTTGTTGACTTTGACTTTGTAGGTATCAACTAACCTAGGTCTGAAGTCCAAATTCAAGAAATGTAAAATAATAAAAAAAAAACATAGATTTAAAATACAGCTAAGCATTTCTACAGATACCATTGCAGGTGGTTTTAGCAATTACAAAGGAAGTAAGTTTTCATAACACAGGACATTAAACATATAGGTTACCAGCCACTGATCCTTCTACACCTTAAGGCTGTGTTTGGAACTGACGGTAACCAGAAAGTTTTGTTTACTAAACTGATCCCTGGCCTCACAACCAGGCTATTTTAGAAACAAGCTAAGAGAGGGACCGAGCAGCGGCCTCCCAATTAGAAAAATTTCGCACGGTACAAAATAAAACGTACCATGGCCTTAATGCATTTAATTACATCTCGCCCCATAAATGATTTCTCCCCAGGAAGTTTTTCGCCCCTTTCAGTACATTGTCTGGCTGCTGGCATGAGTTGAACATTCAGTCTTTACATTCGAACTTCATTGACTTGCCTAAATCTTCTCAGAGGGAGAAAAGAAGTGAAACCGAATAAGTGATGGGGACGGCGAGTCTCTACGACCTAAAATCAGTTGATGACTCTTTCTAAAAATTACGAGATGTTTCGATCAAAATTAAAAGCTATCTGAAGGGGAAACCGTTCTACTTACTGTGAAAGGCTGAAACTTTAATGAGCAGCATATTTTCTCTTGGCCATCAAACTTAACTCCATATATATTATAGCCCTTTCGCCATTCACTGCAAAATAAGTTGTCTTACGATCGTCAATAAATGAAGTGAAGGGAATTTTATCACAAAAATGCAATAAAAAGGAATGAGGGGCAATAAATGGTTTTAAAGAAAATGGGAGATCTTTTGTTGACAAACGGCAGTCAATGGAACAAACATATGATGCTATTCTACAGAATTTCTCTTAAAATCATCAATAAATGAAGTGAAGTGTACTTTATCACAAAAATGCAATAAAAAGAAATGAGGGACTATTCATGGTTTTAAAGGAAAGTGTAATCCTTTGTAGACTAACGGCAGTCAATGGAACTAACATTCCTTTTGATGGTCAACAATTGATATGATGCTACTGTACAGAAGTCTCTTTGTCGACTTAACATTTAGGGCGCCCTCTACTGTTGGGTACAAAGTTATTCATACCCACCCAGTAATTATATCTACATTCGGAAGGATAGGTCCCTAGATTTGCCAGCAAACTACACTTTCCCACAATTATAATCGATTTGGAGTAATTACTTATCTGTTTGTGTTAGAAAACCATTACTTCCACTGAATTTGTTACAACTTATTGACAGTTCCAATAAGTGGCTGTCAGCAGAAGAATTCTTCGTAACCTCGGTACAAGATGATGAATTGTATTGTTACCAAATGGTCATTTATTGAAAACATGCTGCACAGAAAGGAGTCAGCAGTTTTGGTCAATCTGTTGTAGGGCACTTTACAAGTTTCAACCAATGAAATAACTCTGGTAACTTTGCATTAATTAAAGTTCCATTAGAAGCTAATACCTGTCTTTTCATTGGTTAATGTTTGGGTGGGTACTTTTTAAGCTACAATAAAGACTATTGAAAAGAACTGGACTGAAGTCCATCAAGGGAGATCATGGGTAAATTTCCAACATAACAGATCTGTTTATCCTTACACCTTTGCTATACATTGCTTGACTTACATTATTTTTGCATCGAATATTCTGGAAAATAGAGAAGAATGTGTTCATCGTTTCTACTACGAGTTCTTGTTTGTCTTTTTAAAACTGATCTCAGAAAATCTTGGCACAATCTTGGGCCAAGTAGCCAGCAGACAATTTGAAACCATGCGCCAGAGGACAGAACAAAGTGACAGCGGCTGATCAGCGTTTCATAATCCTTACAGGAAGAACCAAAATATAAGTTTTCTATTGCTAAACACGCTTTTTAAGTAAATATTATAATGATTACTCTACAAAAAGAGCGAATATCAAGTATATTAGTTGAAGGCTGACTTATGAATTTAGAAGAGAATGTCCAGAATGAGCAATAAACATCGACAGGCATGCATTTTGCACATAAATTTTTTACATATCTAATTTTATTTCTAAAAAGGGCGTCCATGTTTTCTTCACCTAATCGCATCTTTCCACATCATGTTATCCTGCAAGTGAAACTTTGTCGAGAATAGGTAACACGGAGTCCATATAAATGAATACAGGTCTGGTATTAATTATTATTTTAATATTGTATTATATTACCTTTAATTTATTCTATTTATTGTAAAAAATGTGCATTTTCTTTCTACATGAATATCAGAAAGATTATGTATCTTTTGTCTCTTTGTTAAAAATGCACTCCAGCTTCCCTAGAAGACCCTTTGAGATCAGCCTCTGCCATACAAGTTATTGCTTTCCTAGAAAGCTCTCTAAATAAGAGCTCATACGGTACTATTCTTTGATCATTTTGCATGTTAAATAAATGTTACTCTCTACTTTTCATTGCACAAAAAATTGGCACAATTTTAAACTTACTTCAGCTTTTGCATGTATTTATCAGCCTAGAATAGTGTATGCAAGAAAGTAATAACATTGGTTGTTCTATCTCTCTAGAAATTGTCTATTTTATACCAATGCTTGGTGGGTTTATTTTTAACATCTGTTTTAAGTTATAGGTAGGTATGTAGGTGGGTATAATACACATTTTGTCACTCCATGTGCAAATATATGAAATAATTTTGTTTGAATTAGAAGGCCATCTTAAATATGCATACAATTCCTTGTAAACGTAGCTGTTTCTTAACCATAGAAATTTAAGGTAAGGGAGAATGTCGTCTGGCGATCTGGAATAAAGCCGTTGATTTGGCTCTCTGCACGGCAACAAAGCAATGGCACGTAATACAAACATCACAGTTTCAAGTTAGGAGAATAAAACAAAATACACTAAATGCACCATGACTTAACTCTGATGTGAAAATTACTCTTTATCTTTGCAAAACTGGTAAAAAGACATTTAACTTCTGAAGTTGAGCCTACACCGTACGTACGAATGCATACCAATCAACCTTCCTTTTGTCTTACAGCGGAAGCGCCCTTAAAATTTCCGTGATTTCACTGGTTTAACACGCAGTGATACACTCCCTTACTTTAATTTCTATGACCTTATCACAGTGTTTCAGAGGTTACATTTTAGTTACGGGTTAATGAGGAAGTTTAACTTACTGATTTTAGTTACCCTGGTCCTTGGAAACTAAAGCCACGGTAAACAAAGGTGAATTCAAGGCCAATAAAGACAAAGCAAAAGTGAAACGTTAAAATGTATGAAATATAGCAATTTTTAAATGATTCCATAACTGAAACTTTCAAGTACCTTAACATCTAGGCCAGTCATCAGCTCATGATATTACTTTCGTGTCGGGTTATGAAACATCAAAAATGTAATTAAACAGGAAATGCAGTCGAGTTATTTTCAAGAAATCTATTATTCCTTAAATATACAAGTACATCTTTACCTCGAACTTTGTTATAGTGCACGCACTTATCTCTTTGTATTTATGCGTTAATTATCTATCAATCACGTAACCATGGCAGCGGTCTTGGAAATTAAGACATGTAGTTAGGAAGGAGTTGGAAAATGCAATTAGAAGTACTTTATATAACAAAACTAATATAAAGCAGCACTGAAATTTCTTACCAATGTATGCTTTTACGCGTTTCGCGCACATCCTTATATCGCAGATAGCTCGCAGATAGCCCATTGTCTCATTATCGCTTCCTGCAGGACGGCCCGAAAACTGTGAAAGGAGTATTTGTCCGTTACGATAATACATACTTCCCATCCAAGTCCTCTGCCTCATGAAATCGACCGGCCATTGTAGTCTTAGTTATTTACAACTCAAATAGAGTGGTAAAATCATGATTTGTGTGGCATGATTAGTCTTTATGCGACATAAATTGAAGCCATTTAAAGATAGGAAATACTCCATTTTGAGGACACATTTGTATATGATCCAGAGTTTGAGGGGGCTTTGGCCTCTGGCCTAAACCGGTGAGTATGATATAATAAAAAAAAATTGCAAAGTAAAATGACATGAGACAGTAAAAAAAATTCAAAAGATGCAATTTGTCTGCCCTTCTTGAGCGTACCCATCGTGTTTAAGAGCCTTTCGCATACCACTTCACGCAGAAGAGCTGAACAGTTTATCACAAACTTCAAGACATCGAACTCCTTTAAATTTTGACCAGGAACAGAGGAAGGTCACTTGGCAGGTGGAGTATTGCAGGATTCCTCTGCTTATTCCAATGTTTGTGCTGACAATAGCGTTACAAATAAACAAAGGAAAGGTAGATTTACAGTGTTAAACTGAGTCTGAATCAAGTAAAATTCTTCTCTTCCTTTGTTCGACCTTATGACGGAGGCATTCCTCTGATACCTCAGTCGTGAACTCACTTATGTCCGATTACCCTCTATATATTCCCTCTTGTAGGTCTATATTTCTGTACTCTGAAATATTCTTATTTCACATAACTATGAACAGAGATATGAGAAACATCTTCTTCTAACCTCGATAGGAAAACTGACTCCTGTGTAACAAATACGCTTAGTGGATGTTTCAATATGGCCAACGTTGGTACAAAGTCATGAACACTACACTGTTTGAATAAAATGTTGGCTGATAAATAACTGAAATATAAATCCAGACTAAGCCAAAACACCCTCTTCAAGTTGTATAAGGGAAACTAGTTAGTTTATGGTAATTAAAAAATAGAAATAATGATGAGAAAAATTCCTTAGTGTTTATTTCAGCCTTTAATTAATTGAACGCAAAGCACTTCCCATCAACTTTGTAAACACGTGGCCGGGGGGGGGGGTGTTAATTGGCTGTTAATCATTTACAATTGTCGGCTTAAAAGTAGGCATAACAATAAATCCAGCAAGCCTTTGAACATCAAACAGTAGAAATAATACTTTTAAATTATGCTGTTCCAAAACATCACTACCTAAATCAGTGGTTCTCAAACTTTTTTAGACTACCGCCCCCTTCCACCATCTTCAACTGTCCCAATGCCCCCTCCCCTCCCTCCTCCCCTCGTCCCACCATTCATAGTCGGATACATAGGCGTACGAGACGGGGGGCAGGGGCAGACTGCCCCCTCCCAATATTTCTGAGGACGAAAATTCGGGCAGGAAACAACGAAAATTTGGACACACATCAGGTAAAATTACGGAAAAGATGAAGTAAAAGTGAAAAGATTGCCCGAATTTTCTACTGAGTTCCAAAATTTTTGATTGAATGCCCGAAAAATTTGCAAACATTTTCTCGCGCTTCGCGCGTATGTAGTGGATTGGTGATCTATTTCATACACCTGAGCTGCAACAAAATTCGGGCAACTTTTCTGCCACCCCCAAATTTGAAGAGTCCCATACGCCTATGGTCGGACGCTCAACAATATTTTCATTCTCGGTTAACTTTTTCTATTTGCAAGAACAACAAAACCCGCAGAAGGCTGGCATACTGTGAAACTGATATAGAGAGCCCAGATTCAGTTCAGTCAGTGTGAAGGGTGAGCTTGGCGTAACGCTGTGAGATTACTACGAATGTCTGGTTCCATTTTAATGAGAAGCAGAGGGGAAGAACTAGCAGAGGGAAACAGACCCACTGGATGCTTCATTGTGCCCTAAATCGCTGTAGTGATGTGTCGTAATCGCCAGGGACCCCCAAATCAGTGCTTACGCCCCCTATTCTCTGTGTAATCTGTAGCTCCGACCTGAGACTTTCCAAAGCCCCCAGGGGGGCGGTAGGGACCACTTTGAGAACCACTGACCTAAATGAACCAATTTAGTTGGACGTTTCCCAGATCTTTATTCTTACGACGGCAGAAAAACTAAGAAGTGTACTGAAGCAGGGAGGTGTAAGTTGAAAGAGTTCTGACTGAAACGTAAATGTATCCTAATTTTATTAGATCTATTATATTATAACTATTACATCCAGTTTAGCGTGAGGAGAAAATCCCTACAATGAATGATCATTTGATTTAAGAGCATTTAATGATTTTCTCAACCCAACCTCGCTTTACCTCACTCACACTCACTCTACTACTCTATCAAAAGGATTCCATTGAACAATGCTTTGATGCCCAACTAGTTGCCGACCTGCAAATACGACTCATTAAAACTCAAAAGGATTGTTTACCGCCACGGAAAGAAGAGATGCTGGCAATGACCTAACACTACCGATGTATGCAAATGAGCTAAAGTTGTTCAAGACTTGACTTTGCTCTTAAATTTTTATCAATTTCACCATTCTTTTGCAAGTTTTAGAAGTTATAGGCATGAAAACAAACAGAAACAAAGAACCCAAAAGCTTCAAAACCTTCCAATTAATTCGAAACTCAAGCGACTAGCCATATTAAAGGAAAAGCAAAAACGCTCAATGTTATCTTTAAGATGTAGCAGATGAAGTAAGTCTTTTGTGTTTAATCCACACATTTTTCAAGCTTGCTGAATCTACAAGAAAAAACAATGAAGTTATTTTTGTCGGCAACAAGTCTGCGTCTAATTACACTTTCCTGATTGAAGCTAAGCAAAACAATCTTTACGTACACTATACTGGAACATAACAACCAAATCTATCAGTCAATATATATGGTTTTAAATATATATATATATATATATATATATATATATATATATATATATATATATCTATATCTATATTTTGAGGGGGCAGTTTATGATAGCGTCCGGTGGCGTGCCTAGGATAGTTTGTACCCAAGCGGATCCTTTCTTTATCACCCATTCCCGTTAGAGGGAGGGGATAAGAGGGAAGGTCAAAAGGGAGGACGTGACGGTTGTGCTACTGATCAAATCTAGTGTCTTTTTTCTGTTTGGGGTGTTTTAGGTGCGGGATGACACACCTAGTCTCTGAGAAGTTTTGTGTACATAGAGGTAAGATGGCTTAGGTGTAAAATGATGCTGTGTTTGGGAAACCTCCAAAATGGTTACATGTTTTCTTGTGCCTTTTTTCTATTCTCTTTTGGGCTAGGCGTAAGAGAGGGGGGTGCCCTATAAGTCCGTCCCACATTGGGAAATTTGTTTCATGATGAGGTTGCTTGAATATCAACTGCTGCCTGCATTGACAAAGCTTTGAAATGATTATATATTTTTGAATTTCGCATTATTTATTACTCTGTGGCTGTGGTATGGCACTGTGCCATGTGCCATGCAACAACCAGTATCGATCTTTCCCTCTGAGTGCGCTATACTTGCACTGGAGGGCCACCATCGATTTTTTTTTTTTTTTTGCATAGCGTAGCTTGTAAATTGTTTGTCCAGAATGCTTCCCCAGGTTGACGGAAACGGTCCTTTCCAGACCTACAAGTAGCGTCTAAACATTTTTGGAGACTTCATGCTTTAGAAAACTAACTTCAAAATGAAAAGTTTAAAGGAGCTGAGTAGTGGCGTACTTCCAAAATAAATATATCATACGAAACGAGATGATTACCCTCTGTGCGGGGCTAATTTTAAAAATATTAATCCTAATGCGCTTTATATTCTCACTTGAAATAATATTGCAGAGTAATTTTGCAATAAAGTTCCTATACCTTTTCTTTCGTTATTGATTTTACACTTACCAGATATTTTACAATTTGTTTTTTGAATTTCTAGTTCGTTACTTTTTCTTCTGGCACCGGCAATTTTGAATCGTTTCCACTTATCGGTTCTGATCGATGCATCTACCCAGGCATGTAGCACACAAAACTTTCAACGTACGTACGTATGCAGTATATTAGCGTTACCAGTGGCAAGGCACACGCGTATTTCGCGCAGCATCTGCAGGAGGTTCATGAACAACATTGTGGATTTTGCAGGTATTGAAACTGTTTTTTCGATGAATGAGTTTGTTTTTCGTGGTAGACATAGGCCCTTACGTTAGCCTAAGTTAGGCTAACGTTAGTAATGTTAACGACAGTAACAGTGTACTGTTACACCAGACACACTGCATGCATGGCTTTGATAATTATCGGTCTTGGATCGAATCCATAAACCAAGAAGCATAACCGGATGTGATGTAACGAAGTCGGCGGGTCCGAGAATTTATTCTACTTTGGCGGCTACTCAGCTTCTTTAATTTGAAAATCTTATTCAGTAAAATCGCTTTGTAGGAGAAAAACAGGACTAAAAGATACTTCACATGTGCACTGATTGAAGCATGTAATTTAAGGTAATTATAGTAAATCTGCTGAGAGACATTCCCAAAGATCTTCAAGTTTAGGCTTCAGTTGTGTTGTGTGCATCATTCACGAGGAAGGAGGTTCGTTCGTTAGCGGGAGTTAACCGCATACGAGCCCAGGTAGGGTAGGGGTGGAAAATTGAACCTTCATATATGCGATTTCCCAGACGCTCAGAGCTGCATTATCAATAGGCTACAATAGAGTCTTATGTATTTTCAGTGTGGTTTTCAAGTAGGCCATTTTTCATTTGGGTTTTGAAATTTCGGGGGGGGGGGGGAGACTGCCCCCTGGCCAGCAACCGCCAGGCTACGGCCCTGGTCTGAAAATTATGCTTTCAGATCTTCCCCTTTCATATAGAGAATGTGTCACTGAGCTTAGTTGATCTTGGTATTGTGATCTTTATTTTGAAGAAGAAAGCTAGATTACAATAGGAAACAAACATTGCACAAAGAGTCTTTACAATGTTGGAATATGCTTCCTAACACCTCACTGGTTTAATAAATTACTTTCTCTGTTGCGTTGAAAGTGTTAACAATTTCGCATGAAACAAAAGTTTCAAATGTATAACACTAAACTCAACGGTACGTTTAACAAGTTTCCGCCGGACAGGAGATTCGGAGTTCTGGTTATCTTAAAAAAAAAAAATCGTTAAAAAACAATCTGTTTGCTTACAGAGTTCGATAGAGTGAAAAGAAAACTCTCTTATCTACCAGGACACATACAGGGCCGTAGCTAGGGTCATATGTTTGGGGAGGGGGTGTGTGAAGGTCCTAAATTCCGACTGGATGGATGTTTTTCCAACTGAATGGTGGCGCGTAAATTGCACCATTTTTTATGCGCCCTGCGCTTTACATACAGCAGTGAGGATCCTTCCTTTGTTACTTCTTAAAGGTGCCATCGTGGGGAGGGGTCTAAGGGGAGCGGGTGCCCCCCTTTGAGAAATTTTTGTTAATTTAAGGTTGCTTAGATGAAAAATGGAGCTATCTTTGGGATATTTTTTGAGCTGATCATATATGGCCAGAAAATGTCCATAATTAAGTGATCTCTAATTTTTCCGACTGATTTGTTTCTTTTTTCCAAAATTGCACTTCATTTTTATGGCCTTTGATTTTTGTATAAAGCAGTGGGGATCCTTCCTTTGTCATTATATAAAGATGCCGTCCTGGGGGAGGGGCTTAAGGGGAGGGGGAGACCTTTGAGAAATTTTTGTTAAGGTAATGTTGCTTAGATGCAAAATTGTGCTATCTTTGAGATACTTGTGGAACTGATCATATATGGCTTGAAAATGTCCATAATTTAGTTAATACTAGGATATGGTTAGGTGAAAGCAGAAAGATGTTGTCTAAGAGAAGAATAGATTGTCAACAAACCTCCTGAAGCCCCCCCCCCCTTTTGACTACTTTACTGCCTTCTATTCTGGCATCTAAGGCTAGCATATACCTGTAAAGGGCCTCCTGGAAGCTCCGGATCAATTATATAAAATAGGGGCAATGACATTATGCTTATCACCTGACATGTAAATAATAATATACAGTATGACGCCAAGCACTTTACATCTATCGCATTTTTACTAATTTTGGATGAAAATCCAGACAAACAGCTTCCAGCAATGGGGAATGGGCGAGAGGCAGCGTATGGGTGCAGAAAGGTGATATATAGTCCTCCCAGGCAGGTATAGCAAAAGGGGTGTAGGCCTAACAAGCGTGTTTCAGAATGTACATCTAGTTTATGCTATAAAATTTCACTGGTACGTTGGTGCTTACAATGTTCATAAGTGATACAACGTGGATTGTGAGGATGGAGCGTGAAGCGCACCGAAATTTGGGGGTATACTTCAGTGCCAAATGAAAAACCTGCACCCAGGCTCAGCCAGGGATGGTGCTTTGATTTGCCGACATGGGGGCGAAGCGCCCTGACTGGAGGTCAGCTACTCTAAGTACCAACAGACGCATCGAGTTGCCGAAATTGAAATATAAGGCGCGCGAAGCGCGCCGAAAAACTTGGGGTTGTAACATTGACAAAAGATTTTACATTTTTGTTTTCATTAAGGAAAGTTGAAAAAGTTTGGGTTTTTATTGAAGAATCTGGACAAAACCATGAAATTTGTTTGGGCGGCTACATGGTCGTCGTCGGGCAGTACATTCTTTATCTTACCCATTTAGGCTCCCCTACGAAACTGAAAAGTCTTTTTCTTACAAAATATGTTTGCCACGAAGGCGAGGCTTCAGAAAGAATCTTCCAAAAATTAGGAAAAAGAGGAAAGAACTTCGCAACGATGCATTTTTGTGTTTCTTTAGAATCACGCCGACACAGAAGAACAACATTTGTGAAAACGTTGAATAAATCCAATATGTTTGGAACGCGGGCGTTACCACTAGATAGAACTATAGATGAAAGCGCGCCTAGCGTGCGAAATTTTTTTGAAGTTATAGAAAGATTTGTTACAGAGCGCACTGGCTACGGACCTGATAAATAAACGTTTGGAATATTTTCTGAGTATATCTATGTCTTCATCAATATTATTCTATATAAAATTTTGCGTTATTTTGTGGGACTTGGAAAAATTTGAGGAGGCGGGGGGGGGGGGGGGGTAAAGCCCCCTTACTCCGGTAGAAATGTGCCTGTGATTGTTACCTTAAAAATGCTCATGAGATTGATTGTAAATCGTGACGCATGCACACAAAGTGCGCCGAAATTTTCATTGAATAAGATTTCCATGACAAAACATACATTCAGAATCTGCATCGAGATACTTTCAATTGTCCAACAAACCAACATGCCACTCAAAAAGCCAGTCTTTTACCTGGTAATTTGTAAACAGCTTTCAACTTCGCTGTTGTGCTTCTCTGAAAGTTGCTATCGGAAGATATTGGTAATAAAAACAACACTGAGGTGAGGTTTGAAGGGCGCGAAGCGCGCGAAAATTTTGAGAGTCTGAGAAGAGTTTGCGAAAAAAAGGACAGTTTTGATTCGATTTTACGTGAAGAAAATAACGTTTAGTATTATTCTTACTTGGTCCAGTTGGAAAATATATACAAAGGTGACATAGGCTTAGTCGGAAAAATGTGCTATAGACTGAGCTATCAGAAATTCCAACTGGTATTTCAGATTTTCCGACTATCGTCGCTCTGACAAACTTGGGGGGGGGGGGTTGAGGCATCCCCCACACCCCCGGTCGCGACGGCCCTGGACACCGGTGGTAACACTCCTAGTCAAAACCTCGTCATTTAAGTAGCTGTATAGAAGAGAGGGCGATTCATTTCTTCATGATTCGGAAACAAAACATTCTCTTCATACTCTTAGTACAAACGTAATTGTATATACCACCCAGATACTTGAATGACTTACGTCATATGTCAGAAAAATGAAGACCTTTCATATGGTTACATTCAAGTACCCCTATAATTATGTAGCAGCCTGACGTTGTAGGCCTCGCATACAAATGCTTTGGCCCTTCGTGTGGTAGCGATGAGGGAGACTGAGGGCGCAGCTGCAAAACTGTTTGCGACTGTTATAAGATTCTTCCAACCAGGCGTCTCCTGTTATTCTCCTTTTTGTTGCTTTTGTAGCACTGACGGGCAACAAATTTGGCGTCCTGGGTGAGGCCTGTACAATTTCGAGGTTGTGAATTTCACCTTTCGGCACTATATGGCAACATGGGGCTAACTGACAGCTGACCATGGCAGACAGTGAGGGGTCCCCCAGGGTAGAACTTTCCTCAGTAGAACCTCTAGAGGAGCTGGTTGGGGCATTGCGAGCAGTTACAGAGGAAGCTACAACAATGTGCTACTTTAGACGTATTTTCAATTACAGCCAAAGCACACCAGATATGTCTTATGACAGTTTTCGTAAACACGTTAAGAATTCAGGTACCATTGGAAAACGTGGGCAAAAGGATAAGTTGACATTCTCCTCACTCATCCTCCAAATCAAAGCTGTGAAGAAGAAAACTACCAAGCAGTAGAGATAATCCATGCAGTGATATGAGCAATGAGTCTTGGTCTTAAGCTGAGGAGTTACCTTGAAGGACGAGAAAGCATCACACTTGCTATTCTGCGAAAACTTCTTCGTTGTCACTTTCGAGAAAAGGATGCCACAAAACTGTATCAGAAGCCGTGTAGAGTTACGCAGCATACAAATGAAACCCTTCAAGAAAACCCGCATATCACTTTGTTTCTTTTCCAAGATAGGAAAATGAGAAAGGACTTAGAGGCGAATGGACACCTTTCCGCATCATACAACGGAAAGAAGAGTGCCTACAGTACTTGTTTCATTCCTCGCCCAGGTCGGTTCTTAGATACACTAAAAGTGTACGGTACCTTTTCTATCCCCCTCTTTGAGACGATTTTGTGTTCAAATTTCCGACCGGGCTTTCGCACAAGTGTAACACTGCTCTCTACTGGGTTTTAATCAGGAAGGGGTGGTACTTCGTTTCAGTATAAAACCATCGAATTTGAATCATGAGTCGAAGCCTTCAGGTACTTTTAAAAGTTCAGCCACTGTTGATGACCTTTGTTCTACTTATATATTCATGACAATCAAAATCAGTCTCCATGGGTCATTGTTTCGTTACCTCTATCACTTATGTGAAGGATAAAATGTCTTAGTCCGGGTTTAATTACAAAATATGAGTAGTTAGTTAACCTTAAAAAGTATTCTTTACGATTTGAGGAAGTTGGACTTTTGCTGACAAAACTGTCAATGTTTCTTTCCTTTTCTTGCCTCATGATTTCATTAACGTGGATCCTTCCTTTGTCACCCAGTGAGGAGGTGCTGTCCCGGGATAGCAGTATAACGGGTAAGGTGACCTATTCCCTTTGAGAAAATTTTGTTTGTCAAAGGTAGCTTAGATGCAAGATGGTGCTATCTTTAAGAAAGTTCGAAATTGATCATATGTTGAAAAATTCTCATTGATTGATTGATTGACGCTTTATTTCAATTCTAGTGTTATAGTACACAAAAGCATGTATGATAAATACGCCATGAGAAAAGTCAAAAGCAAGAAATCAAATACATGATGAAATATAGAAGTGGAGGAGGCCTGACAAAAGCTTGGCCTATCATGGTCTGGCCACCTATAGAACAAAAGAAATTAAAACAAAGAAAAAGGGTAATAACCTAACAAAAGAGACTAACAAAACATACTTTCATATTCACCTACACATCCATAAAAATTCATACCTACAAGCATATACACATAAACATAAATTAAAACCTAATTCATATTAAGACCTGCATATGAAATGTTTCTTCAAAAAGTTCTTAAATGGTTGAATTGAACTTGCGTGTTACTTTCATATCAAAGGGAACTATGTTACAGAACTGGAGTACATTATGCCTTACAGAATTGAGCACTGTGACTGATTAAGAGTAATTCGTATATTCATTCGACAGATTGCTAGTGTAATTAATTATAAATGTCATTAACAGGAGTAAAGCAACTTTCAAAACAAGTAGATAGTTTCTGCTTATCCCAATTGTACATAAAAAAAAACCTGATAGTAGTAAATGTCGTAGATTGGAAGTATTTCTAGTTCATGAAAAAATCAGCAGTATGCTCATAGCAGGCTGCATTGCAGACTGTACGAACTGCTCTTTTCTGTAAAAAATATATATATATATATATATATATATATATATATATATATATATATATATATATATATATATATATATTGCTTAAATTTATTTTCCAGTAAAGAGCACATTCCACAGTACAATGATAAATGTGTGGAAGGATGAGAGTTTGATATAACGATAACTAAATACATTTTGGTACAAGAATTTTACTATAAACATACTCCAACCACCTTTCCTATAGTTGTTTTAATATTTTGAACACAGGGTTTCCATTTCAAGTTTCCATCAATAGTTACACCTAAAAATTTATGTAAAGTTAACTGTTGGGGTGTATTTGTTATTTTCAGTTTTGATCTGAGCTTCAACAGGTTTCCTCTGGTAAGGACGAAATATCATAAACTTAGTTGTATCAACATTAAGAGATAGCTTGTTTGCTAGACTGTTACCTCTTGTTTTCAGAAACAAATTTCTCGCTAGAGTAATTCCGTGCATTCCGTCCAAATAATGGGTCACCAGGTATGGGGTACAAACCGTGGCAATTATTCGCTAAGGGCCCCAAAATGTCGTATTAGTTGGAATTTAATGCGTATCTGTATCGTGGAACAAATACATTTGGAATGGTATTAATGAAAAGTAGAACTAAAGGGATTGCGGGAGGAACGCGCGAAAAGTATTTGCGACCAATTTCAAATAGAAAAAAAGCCCAGTAGAAGTTTTTTCACAGCTAAAAGGGGCGGAGGTTATACGTACTCCCACAAATAAGGAAATTCTTTGATGACGGGCGGGATTTTGCTCTTCATTGGGAGCAGGGAAACCGCTTCAGGTAGCATTGCAGAGGGATTTTGAAAAAATAAAACATTGAATATAAGCTGGAGCTTAAAAAGAAACGGAAAATGTACCACTCAGTTCTCCAATTAGTGTTCATAAGATAGAGAGTACAACAAGCATTACTCCTTCTAAGGGTGCACTACAAACTTTGTTAACAATTTAAATCGCCAGATGCCAGCAAATTGCATGTAATGTTAACCCCAGAGTCCAGACCTGCGCGACCCTTGCCATTAGACTGATAAATAACCATTTCCGGGTACCCTATTTAGAGCTTGCGGGGTTCACATTGCACTTTACTACAAGATTTCATAAGACAGTTTGTCGTTTGCATACTAATCGTGATTTTCAGATGCCACCCTTACAAAAAATCGTGTCGCAAAAGTTCCAATACCATACGTGAACTACTGTGTCAAACTGTGGAAAGCTACGGTGGGGTTTGAAGAATCGTGACGTTTCTGGGAATTTTTGCATGACTATGTGTGTCATTTATAAACATTTGACACACATGTCCAAAGTGCCATGCATTGACCTGTATTTCCACAGGCTGGACATGAGGCAAAGTGTGGAACCCCCCCCCCCCCAAAAAAAAAAACGCGCTGTAACGGGTGAAGTGTGAAAATGTGTGGGGAGGTGTGGTGCTAAAAAAGTATATTCAATAATTCGATTTCTTTAACTGGCCTTGTTTGTCAAACTTTACCCTGGTTTGCCACATGTGTCAATTTGACACAGCCTACCCCAGTTTGACCCAGATTTCAAGGTGTGACAATCATGCAGGGAAAAGCGTGGTCCTGTGTGTCAGATTGGTTCCAATACCACATGTGTCACCACTCATGACCACACTTTTTCCTTATGCATTTTCATATGCCCTGCCACATGTGATTATGTGTGTTCACATGTGGCATGCCGCACTTTTTTTTGTAAGGGCAGGAAGTTATGTTTAACAAGGTTTCGTTGAGATATTTCCTTCAGAAGAACTCTCGCACTCCACTTGTCATCACAAAGTGAACCCCAATGGACTTGTAATTTCCCGTATCCACACATAAAACACGGTAGGTTATTTAATACCCTTTATCTTACCAAGTGGTTTCATTTTCTTTTCTCTTTTATTTTATAGAAATGAGGTTTTCTTCTATTTTTGTTCATACTTTGTAAATATGGGTTAGGGGGTTTGCTCATCATCGTTTAGTACAGGGGTGATGAACTGAAAAAGCTTTGGAAGCACTCATGTACACTATAATTAAAAGGGACGTGTTCTTGCATAAGGGGTCAACCTTGCAGGGTAAGCTTTTAAAGGGTGGCATGACAGACCCCTTATGTAGAGGTCTGAGGGTCGAAATTTTCTTCAGGTTGCTGTCCTGTCGGGGACGTAGCTCCTTTGGTAGTAGATCTCTTTCTGGGGTAATTTTTGTTTTCGTCTAATTACCTTTCGCAAGAGAGTCGAGAGGACTTTGGAACCAGAAAGTCCAAAGTGCTTAGTGTTTCCTTGCCGAAAGGAAATAAAGGTATCAATCTTTGCATCTTGAGCTATTGCATTTACCAGCAATTTTCAAGGGTTTTTTTTTCTGTTTCACCTCCAGAGACCTCGTGTAACCTTTAGCCTGTATCAAAAAGAGTAAGGTTCACCTTCTGACTATAATACATCCACAAAAAAAAAAAACTAAGTATGAAATGTATGCACGCTTCCTACGTTGAAATATTGTTTAGGGAAGATTCAGATTTGATCTCTGGTGACCTCAAATGACCTCCACCCTTCACCAAAGACTAGTGTATGCTTTCTCTTAATACGATCAATTTATATACCAAGTATCAAAAGCATACACCAGTCCTAAATTAATATATCGTTACCGCACATGACCTTTGATCTCCACTAAAACAATAGGGGTCATCTTCTGACTATAAAGCATTCACTTGCCAAGTATGAAAAGTATCCATGCTTTCTACCCTGGTATATCGTGTTTTTAAGGATTTGGTTTTTTTACTTCTGGTCACCAATGACCTCTAACAAAACAATAGGGTTCTTTCTCTCAGTATGATATATCCAATTAACAAGTACGAAAAGTACCCATCATTCCCATCTTGAGATATCGTGTTTACATGCCAAGCGTCACAAACACACACACACACGCACACACGCATACGCACATACACTCGCCACCTTGACTGCATTGGTTCCTGTTTGCCTCCGGTAAAGGAATCAAAAAGTACTATACATTTCGATTGGTCATGTTAGGTCAAAGGTTTGCCTGGCGGACGTAGCTCTTATGGGGAGCAGAACTTCTTCGGAAGTGAACTTTTGATCTGTGACTTTCGGTACTTCGCAGAGTGTCGAAGGGAAAAAGTATACATTAGGCTGCTCTGCCTTTTGGCTAAGGGCTAAGATCACGTGTAGTATCTGTTCTTTTCCCCCGTCTTGAACGGGGCCACGCTTGACAGACCCATGTTCTTGGCCAGGTGAGATGTTTCCCCCCAAAATAATATATTGCGAGATATTAACTACATCTCGGTTCCCTTTAATACTACTTTATCATCGTAACATATGAAAGTGACACATGACAAGTTGATCCCACAGATGACACGGTCGTACAAACCAATAAAATACCCGTCAGCCTAAAATGTAACTAAGTCATAAAGCAGAGCTCATTAACGAGGTGTTCTCTAGCTGCACCTACTCCCTCACTAGAGTTTTATTGACCTGGCAGATCGTTTTTCAATATTCAATTTTATTTACCAACTTATTCCCAACAACAGAATTCTGTGGTGCCAACTCTCTTGACGGAAGGGAGTAAGTTTAATTATAGCTGTTGAACAGGTGTTAAGTTATTGTGATTTATGGCTTACTTTTCTTCTACCATTTATAACGTTCTGGGGGCTTGAATTTGACATAATTTAGATCGAGAAAGGTGTAAATTTTCCATAGAATGTGATTTTTTTTCAATAATATTATTGACAAAGGTGTTCTTTATTTGTCATAATATACCCAGTACCAGTCAACCTTGAGAAGTCCATAAAATAAAGTGGCAGTGAGGGGCATATCTCTGAAATGATTGCCAGACTTTCCCAATTCATTGCCAACTCTTACGACCGTCAGTTCTGTGGGATCAAGTTAGCATGCACTTTATCTACGCTGCCGTACTGGGCTGCTACCACGGGATCATGGATTTTCTTCCAAAGTCCTTATCATGCAAAAATATTGCTGGTTCCCCATTTGTGTTATAAAAATCGTTTTATAGTCTTTCGCCATCCGTGGAGTCTGACAAATACTATCTTTAGGCATCGTTATCGGTGTAGGGTGTTTCATTAATACTACGTTCTGACCTAAGGGAATCCTTGACCATTGTTTTCAGTGAATCTCACACAATCATTGAATGAAATATATTGAAATAATGAAATGTCATGACGTATAATTTCTGAATCTGATAAGTGCCAAAATGTAGCTTGAAAAGTGGATTAATCTTTGATGCGTGGAGGAATTGTGGTTGCCACCTCTGGCCCATGTTATGGAGCTCTAGAACGGAGGCTATGGTATATGGGAGAGCAAGTCTTTTAGGTAACTGTTAAGCACGTGTTAAGTTCTGAAGTAGATAGCACATTGCGTTTAACTTTTAACAAATTACAGCACAAGAGGTAGTTTGAGCTAACCAGACCTTCACTTTGTAAAGTTTGAGTAGAAAAGCAGCCATAGCAGAAAGCAGCTTAAATAACAGATAAACTGATTTAAAAGATAAGTCTCAATGTAAAGTATCAAAAGAATAAAATTCATATTAATTTTTATTTATGTGGAGTGTGGCTATACTTACAAGCGCATAAACTCAGAAATTCAAAGAATCGTAAGCTAAATACAAGGCAAACCATCTGAAAAGGACCTTCAAAACCTTATCACGTCTTTATATTAAACCAAATGGACAAAATTACTAACTGTAATAAAAAATCTGTGTTTTGATGTAGTAAAACACAATCAGGAATAAAGTCAGTGTTGATATACGTGAACATGGCTATGAAGCATGACATTCTATTTTGGTGTCAAGAATATGTTCCTCTTGTATGAAAAAAGAGTACATTCCAGGCTCTCAACTAGTCCCTGTTTTGGTGATTCACCTTCCTTAACGGACGCATCTGCACATTTGAACCTTACGAATTTAAAAGCAAAATATGATGGAGGGTTGGATTTACCGAGAAAGACATCCGCTTTTTTGGTAAAAAGGCAAGCCAGTAAGGCTCATTATAACATACGCGCAGCAATAACATTACAGGATGACACTGCAGAAAGGAGGTCAACACCAACCAACTTTTGTACTGATCAAATCAAGGAGTTGTTAGGAAGGAGACACAACAATCAAACATCTCAGCAAATAAGTTTTTAAAAATGATTTAATCTCTTTCAGGTATCAAACCTTGACTGGCAGATCCCTTTGCTGCTATAGACGAATCCGGAGAGCAAGTGATGGTCTGATTTCAGTCGGCCATACCTGGGGTCTATCACCTTTAATGTTTCAATTTCCTTGCTTACCTGTATGATGGATGGTTGGACATTAAATTGTATCTTGATTCGTTCAATTTCACTGAATATGTGGGTTTGAAATTCATGTAGAAAATAAATGAAGACGATTTAAGGCTGGTGGACCCCATTAATGGCTGCCTACAGTCACTAAACACAAGCGCTGATCGGATTCGTCTATTGTTTAGCCATGTTGACTTCCCCCTTCCTAATGATGACCTGCCCGATTATACCCAATTAATCCTGAAGCAATCGCCTTTGTTAAGACATGCTTTGATTTGAGGTTTGTTACCGGTGGGGCAAAACTTTAACCAGGATTTTTAGGTAAACGACTGTCAATGAAAGTCTTATTAATGTACTTCCTTTGTGTCCTTACGGATTTGATGCGTCGTGTGCTTCAAGCATTGTTCAAGTCTTAATCATTTCCCCCAACCTTGGCAATTTTCTTCATCACTTAGAAACATACTAGAATGCAAGTTTTTTAGAAAGTCCTCGGTGGAGTTAGCAGAAATGACATTTATTGTCACTAGTAATGACAAAAGTGTATACTTTAATACGTTGTTGTGACGACTGGCAACGAAAAGTCAACTGTTCAATAAAGTGAGATCTATTCATTGTCATTTCAACAATAGGTCACTAAATCCTAGTTGATTCTGGTAATTGTGATAGACATTTTAGGAGAAAAGCAAGATTACCTTCGGAAACGAACATTGCTCCAAAGTGTCTATTGAATGTTGGGTCTCCTTCCTAACAGTTCCCTGATCAAATGCATAAGCATCCATAGTTTTTCCGAATTCCCCTGGACCCTCTGGCAAAGAGCCGAAGGGAGAATTCAAACGTTACTCTCGAAGTTCTACTCCCCAAAAGAGCTACGTCCGCAAAAGGACAACAAATTTAACTGACCAACCTCTCGACTTTCAGAACTCCATACCATGGGTCTCTCATGCGTGACTCCAGTTTCAACTGGCTGCAAACAACGGTTACAACAAATGATCTTAACCAAAAGTCGAGAAGCAACGGATAACCATCTATAGGATTAAAAATACTTGGATTATAGAATTATCATACATAGACAGGCAGAACCCTATTGTTTTTGGTAAAGGTAAAAGGTCATGTGAATTCACCAGACGCCGTAAACCGAAAACTTTCTGAACAGATTTCTAGGTATGAAGCATTAATGTTTTTTATACTTGGCATGTGGATGAGTTATATTGAAAAGTTGAACCCTATTGGTTTTGGTCAAAGTTTATCTAAGGTCACTACAGGTGAAAACACGAAATTGTTGAAAACTGCTAGTAAACACAATATCTCAAAATAGCAATAATGGACACTTTTCATACTTGGCATTTAACTTTTTCATATTAAGAGAAAGAATCCTATAGTTTTCAGCAGAGGTCAGAGGTCATTTGAGTTCATCAGAGGTAAAAGACAAAAACATTGAATAAACATGATATTTCAAGACAGGGATGATGAATACTTTTCATATTTGGTAAATAGATTTATAACTTTAAGAGAGAGTGAACCATATGGGTTTGATGCAGGTTGAAGGCCATTTGAGTTCATCAGAGTTTAAAATATGAAAACCTCGTAAACTAAATAGACAATAGGCGGTGTTTCGTGAGCAACAGAAAGTTAGGACTGAATTTTTGTACCATTTCAAAGATAAATTACAGGAGACAAGATTTATTTTTCACAAGCATAACTGTTATAGTAATAATTGTAATTTGAATTGCCTAATTATGAACACGTGAGAAGGGTGCTATAACTATACAGCCTGTTTAACGTGTTCTTTGATGGCGTAGTCGGATAGCGCTCGGTTCTCATTCAGAGGGCTCATGTTCGAATCCCTTCCAAGACACTTCCTTTTTTATTCAAGTTTTGATAGGGTTCAAAGGTCATGTGAGATCAGCAGAGATCAAATTGTGAAAACATCGTAAAAAATGACAGAGTCAAGAAGAAACTCAGAACAACGAATCACTAGCCTTTGGGCTTTCTGGCTACTTTCAGAGTTTTGCTTGTAACCGTCTTCCCCCTGCAAGTTGAGATTATCAAATCGCAATCAAAAATACAACATCATTCCGGAGAATGCGGTTCTTTCCAATCAGTTTGGCTTGATCAAACTTTACTCTGGGAGATTCACTGTAAAACTTCAAGTATTAAAAAAAAAAAACAATGGCAACTAGTCACACGTTGGGATTGCATGACAGTGACCTGATCTTTTCAATATGACAACTTATGTCACATGACTTGTTACGTAGGCTTTGTTGATGTTCAATGACACAATTCAGTCATCAGTGTGTGTGTGCTATCCCTGTCGATTCTCAATTGTGCCATTATATCATTGTCTTCTTCGCCATGTTCAATACTGTCATCGTCATTGACGTTGCCGGACATAACATTTTCGTTTGTAGCAGATAAGCTGTGTAAATGGAAAGTCATTGAAAAAATCTTTCATATTAGCTTTTGCTCGTTTCTGGTACTTCATATCAAGTAGATGGACAGACAGACAGATAGTCAGACAGACAGACAGACAAACAAACAGACAGAAAAACAAAGCAGGAACAATATAAACATGAAGGGAACAGTACACAAGCAACTAAAGTTGGCTAAAGTACAATACAAAAGTAGAATAATACTAATGATTAATAAAACAAAACAAACTACAAACACTTTAAAAACCACAGAAGGTACACAAAGACATAAAGCAGGAGGGTAAAAGTCAGTCAAAGAGATTAAGCAACGAGGGTAAGAACCATATTGAAGAATAAAGACGAGTTTAAATAGACGTTATATGAGTAATAAAAGAAATAAAACAAACTTAAAAATCAAAAATGTAAACACAGGAACTACATGTAAACTAGGCATATGTATAATGATGCAGTGATGTATGGTAAAGTTAGGACTGCTTTACCTCCGAAATCAAATTTAATATCTCCCTTATGTATCATTTCGAATATAGACAGAGTAAACAAAGTTAATTAAAAAAAAACGTGGTAAAAGTAAGAATCAACAGGAAGGGGTAACTATAAGGGCTTATGAAGCAAACGCGACTCCAAACGTTCGTTGTGTAAATGACACACATTCCTTTGGGACTATAAAGAAAAAAACCTTGTAGTTATTCATTTTACAGTTTGCTAAATTAAAATGAATGATGTTCGGTGGGAGTACATGTTAATTCGGGGGAACTGGAAATAGAAAAACAAATTCACTTTTAGTGAATGAAAGCCATGAAGTGAAAAAAAAAACGCAACCTTTGTTAACCTTACTCGAGTTCAGTGTAAAGAGGCTGTCACAGACCAAGAGAATAGATCTAGCAGAGTTTGAAGTTAAATTTGTATTCCAACAAACTGCTATGGAACAATTGCAGTTTACCTTGACAGCATGTAAAGATTTATAGATGTATGTTTTCATGTTGATTTCTGAATCAGAAACCCTACAATTGCTAGGCTATTATGGCTATTTTTCACACTATATCGTCTAATTTGCAAAAAAAAAAAAAAAACAACAAACAAACAAACAAACAAACAAAACACACACACAAAAAAACCCCGCAGCTAGTAGCTTTAATTTCACACTGTAGGAACCACCACTGCCAACTGAGAAACTATGAAGGAGGATTCATGTGGTCATGACAAACTAAAAATATTTGGAACTAAATCTAATCTCTTAACATTTTTGTTTACAAACTGAAAGTGGCAGAGGTCTCATTTAACATAGGTCCTAGAAGTGTCGTCTCCCTTTGTAATGAATTTAATTGAAATAGTAAGGGGGTAAATGCAAGTCCAGATGGCTTCACTTTATTTCATAGGAATTCTAACTATGTTTAACAATAACAGAAATCAAATTTAAAACGTCCACTTCAAGGTCATTTTGCACTGAACCGAATTCATGATATTTGTAAGTGTATAAATTGCGTTGAAAGGGTCAAATATGTTTGGCCGAGGTTTCTGGATTTCAAAAAATGCTGTTACAGTTGAGGATGTTTAAAAAAAGTACTTTCAAACTTGTTGAGAGTGAAACGGGATCAAAATCGAAACAGGTCCACTACGAAGTTTTCATCAGAAACATGAATCAAGCGACTAAATTTTTTATCTTCAATATGAATGACACCGAAAGTGATATGGGCCGCAGAAGTAGCAGCACAATTGATTACATCCATTAATTGTGGCTATATAGCTTAAATTGTTTTACCTGTGTTGTTTTCTGTATTCGCTAATCTGAAAAGAAGAAAGTTGAGACAAGTGAATTTAAATGTTTTTTCTTCTTCTGGGAATATTAAGTATTATGCTGGGTTCGTCCATCTTTCTTACTGGCAGCAGGCATTTAATGTCAGTTGTGCACCTTTGATGAGCAAACATAATTCATAAAACATTCTTTGACCGAGTCTGCAGTTTGAAGACAACATGGTAGTGCCAATAAATGATGCCTTCTTAACAAATGAGTCGTTATAAACATGTTTATCTTTTGTACAAGTTTAATTCATGCTACATGTCTCTAACGTTATCATTTCATATATCAACATTATAAAGCCTACAGTTTTGGGGAACGAATGGTTCAAATAAACTTACTCCATTCCTTCAAGAGACATAAATGGTATATTTTTCTTTTACGGATCAACCCCAAGTTCTGAGTAGTCATAACAACCACCTTGCGTGAAGGCAGAGCTCTTTATACTAGACTAATGTAGTTGGACAACATGGCGCCGGGTAGCGACAGTTCAATCAAGGCTGCATTTATCATTATTACATAGGAAGAAAAAGTAGCCATGGGAATTCCAGCAAAAGTTTCCCTTGATTCGTTTGACCATCAATCCCCAAACAAGTAACTTAGTTCCTGATTGAACCCAGGCTGCTGCAGATTGGGTATTCTCCATGATAAACAAAATAATTGATACTGAAAATCTTTCAAATCAAGATCTCGCATTAAAGTCTGAGTTATGTCATCACTCATCATCTGTTTCGAGAACGTTTCATTTACAAGATAAGTGGGAGTTCGACTTCGTCTGTACAGGTTGCGGATATTTGATGTTTACATTTTTTTAATGAATAACCTAGATTAGTCCCATATTTTCATGTCACTGTGGGGATAGTTTCAAAGGGCTTTACAATTTTTCACGGTAAAGAAATAAAAACATTTGGTTTACAGTTACTAAGTGATACGTATCATTCCCGAAACTTTGGGATTTCCATAGAGATAGTCTAAGGTTGGCGGTTTTTGAAGTATATCGATTATTTGCTACGCTTTGGAGACGTTTCAAAACAGTTTTCGAAAAGGTTTCAGTTTTTTCGATTGTTTGCACAGATTTGGGATAAATGCGTATCACATGGTGACCTGAAACAACCTTGGATTTGTCTGATTTGTGGCAATTGACGTATATCGCGTGGCATTTAATATATTGCAAAGCTAAATAGTACCTAAAAAAGACTGATTTACCAATGATGTACTATCAGTTAATAAGTCAGTGCGGTTATTTTTCAATTAATTAGAAATTTTTATGATTTAATTCAAAGCATATAAAGCCCAATATGGGTTATTGTTCACCCAACATTTTTTAGATTGTACAAAGTTTGAAATTATTTGTTTATTTTAGAATGGTGGTTCCCAACGGGGGCGTTTTCGCAACTCAGGGGGGACATGAGCCCTAAGGGGACCTGGGGGGGGGTGTAAAAATGAGATACTCAATTTAAACCACATAAAAGGAAGATAAAATAATGCCAATGACTCGAGGAGGTCTATCCTCCTCAGATGCACTACAAAGTTTGTGAATTATCTTTACTACAAGATGCCACGAAGTCGCATCTGACTATTTAATTTCAATTTTCCTGGCGAGGACCCTTATATTCGCATCAGTGGTAGTAAGAGGGGAGACCGAAGGGACCATGGCTAAGAATTTTCCCGCCATTCTTTCTTCGAATGTTGTTTTTCCTTGCTGTTCATAAACATTGCACACTGACAGAAGTGACAATTGTAGGTAGTTTAACATACTATAGAACTTTTGCAATGTACTATGATGTTAAACGTTAAAAGATTTTCAAAAATGCAATTTTTTCGGTGCGCCAAATTCGGCTCTCTCATTACTTCTACCAGTAGGACAACTTGAGTGGCATAAGTCTTTCAAAGCCCCATGCGACCCCTACTATCCTTTGACTTCCCACCCACAGGATAAGCCGGCATCCGTAACACTTACTATTGAAATACAAACTGGTCTAAGGGTAAGGTTTGTAACCTTTTTAGTTTGGATTTAAGGTTATCACGTAATTGGAAGATAGGCAAAATTTTACTGACAGTTTTTCATTCTTGTGTCGACAATATAGTAAATACTCAGAGCTTCGGTACCTTCGCTCCCGGTCCCCCAATGGGACATTACCTCTGGCCCCATTTGGAGCTCTTGGGGAACCGTCTACACCTCAATAAACCCTGGGATCTATCAAATTCAAAAGACGTTCTCCGTTCCTGACTGCAATCAAGCCTTTACGCTTTCGTAAATAGCGGGTTAAAGATTCGAGATCCAAAAGGAGTCAGTTTTTGATGTCTCCCACCTCTGTTTTGGTACCCTGGTCAGGACTCACACCTAATAACAATGCATGTGTCTAGGTCTACCTCTAATTTAAACATGTAGTTTTACTATTATCGTTTCACATATAGCAATAACATGCTATAGACGGGGTAGGGTATACGTTTGCCAAACCCCATTCCGCTAAAAGGGTTGGAAACCACTGTTTTAGAACATTCACAACCAATTTAGTTTACTCACCAATCTTCTTAACTCGTCTACATCCCTATCTCCTATTAGGTTCCAATCTGATTCCTGTTGTAACAAAAGAATAGGTATGTAAAGAGAACATTGAAGTGCAACAATTCTACAAACCAGTCTGTATAAAACACTTATATGTTCCTTTAAATGGAATGATGTATTGATGTAGTGGGAAAGGATTGGTTTATATGAAAGTAATATATTTATTTTCGCTATTTCTCGCAAAACTATGACTTCCTTGACCAAAGAAAGAAATTCCCTGGGATACAGTAAGTTACCTTTGTGATAGAAGACCATTGCTCAATATATTCTTATCAGACAAGCAATTTCGTATTTCATTGAGGTAGTGATACGTGAACTGATTCAAATAGTTATTCAATTCGTAATCAATATAAATATAATATTAAAATATGTATTTGCTTACCATTTGGCTGAAGTCTTCTTCTGTACATTGTTTACCATCAGTTTTCTGTAAAATAACGAGAATGTAAAAATTCACTCTCTCATATACATCACCATGCACACAGCTCTTGACTCTTGCAACCCAAAGTATAGTGTAGAAGATACACTTTGAAAAGGAATTTACGGAAAGGATATCTCTAGGAACTTTTTTTTCGATTCGTTTCGTTTCATGTATTTGTTGTCCACAACTTGTGATTCAAGTGTAATACACTGGAATTACACAAAAGGAAAACATATGTAAACACGAAGTGATGGACTAAGTTTCACACCGTCCCTCCAGGGGTTGTCTAGTGTTTACTCCCGCAAGTAACAAACAAACAAGTCAAGCAGACGGTAAATATAAAGTAGGTAACACTGGCGAATTCAACCCATCCGTAAGTCGGGAAGACTGGGGCCCGAATACAGCACCCACACGTGCCCATTCCATCCCACATTGCTCAAACGCCACTTCATAAGTTTAATTACGATACCATCTAAGAATATTAAGTCAATTAATCACCGCAGAATAACGAAGTTTGATAATGCTGCATAAAGTTAATTATTACATAATGATGTGATGTTTTACTATTTCTTTTTTTTTTCAAAATTAGTATATACTTGTCTTGAAGATAACAGCGTAATGCGTAAAAGAGTTAGGCCTATGCAGCCCGGTGAGGTACAAAACTGTGTAAAGCGAGCAAGTGTGATAGCAAGCCCGGGTATCATAAATCTGTTTGAAACTATATTGCTCGAAGAGGTGAGTAAAGCCGAACGCACACGGACGACAGAAAACGCATAACACGAAACAAAATAAAAAACAAAAAAAAAAAAAACCAAAAAAAAAAAAAACAACAAAAAACAAAAAAAAAAAAAAAAAAAACAAGAAAAAAATTTTCGTGTTTTCTCACGCTGAAGGACGTGTGCGTTGGACAAAAACAAACGATAGCGAAACACTTGTTAAGCTAAACACTTGTTTCGCGAAACAGGCAGTGATTGTTTTTGTCCAACGCCTACAGACGTCAGAAAACACGAAACGTATTTTCTGTTTCGTGTTTCGCGTTTTGTGTCGTCCGTGTGCGTTCTGCTTAAAAGAGGCCATTCAATCTATATGTTAAGGACGAAACCGCAAGATTTAGGATATCATGCACTTTAACAAGATTTAAGGACTTCAAGATATGGCTGGGTGGATTTTTTGGTCCAGCGTGGAAGTGTGCCTTATTTCTCTGCTTGCAGAGGAAACAAACATAATGGATGTAAAACAAGAGCAACGATCTGTTTCAACGTAAGGAGTGGGGGGGGGGGTGAATAAATATATATATATATATATTTATATAAATATAAATATATATTTATATATTTATATAAATATATATTATATATTGTATGCCTACATGTATACTCACACTTTTATGTATATGTAAACGTATGCTTAGACCTATATGTATACGTAAACGTATATGGAAATGGAAATGTATATGTTATGTAATGCTGGTAGCGAAATGCGTTCGTTTTTCATGACTTGTCCGAAAGTCTAATATTAACACAAATATCAGCAATTAATAGGACTTTTACCAAAATTTCAGTATTACTTCGTGCCCCTCAACCAAAGTATTGGAGGGGACTTATGTCTCAAAAGCATGAATTAGCAAATATTAGCAAATATTAGGATCGTTGGCCACATGATGGGGGGGGGGGGACGAATGGTGATCCGTTCACCACCAAATTATTTGGGAGATCATGTCCCCCATCCCCCTTCCCGATCGCTGCCTTTGAAGTAAAATATTGAACCCATTGACTAAGTGCATGTGTGTATTAATTTTATTATTGCAACAGTGCAAGAACAACAACGAGAAACCCTTATGTGTGTACTCGAGAGTTTTTCGAGTGTTAAAGGCCTCATTTCTTGATACGTTTTGAGTTGTAAACCTTGTGAGAGTCACTCACCGAGTCACTTTTAACCCTCTGGGATTTAATGGTTTGCGACACATATCTATCGGCCTCTGCACAGTCTACAGATAATGTTTAATGTTGGTTTTTTCCCGTTGATTTAGGTAAATAATTGTCTTCAAATCATATAAATCTAACCCCATCCAGTAATCCCCCACTTGGTACATATAAGTTGCACGGTAATGTGTAAAGAGAAGGAGATATATGCACTAGCATCAATTAACCGCAATGCGTACCGACAAGGTAGAAACTCACCTTCCATTGACCTGTCTGAAGGTCCAGGGTGTATACTGGAGATTCTAAATATGATCTATAATACTTCACTGTGAAAACAAAAAAATAATAAAAAGTCTAAGTACCTTTGTACCGGTGAACCTTCAGTCGTCAATTTGGTACAGATTCAAACGTCTTAGTAAATTTAGTTTTCAAAGAACTTTGAAGGAAATTAGAGGCACACACTTAAAAAACAACAAACAAACGATACCACTAACCTCTTATATTCCTTTCATGTAGATCAGATAGAGTAGACTCATCCTTGAAGGATTCAGGAGGTGGGCTTCCGTAAAACCTGTCAAGTGATAATGGGTGGTCGTGAGTTATTTGGTTATTAAAGTATTGTTAATAACGATACTCATGTTGCCGTTGTGGTCTATTTATTAATTGAAATTAAAAACATGAAAGTATTACTGTACTAACAAATAATCTAGTCTCATAAAATGAGCTCTGTTACATGTTTCTTTAAAAGAACAAAAAGTAGTTTAAGGCCACATAAATAGGTACGATTAAGGTTGAAGAACGACTGGATTTTTTAGACTCCACACACTGCTGTAGTAGCTTTGTCAAAGTAATCTGTGTCGGAATTTCATATAGCTCTCAAAAAAGTAAGTTTCAGAAAGTGAAAGGAAAAATCCATCATCAGGGTTGTCGAAGAGATAACTACACCAGTCAGGGTAATATTTAGATGGTCTATCTTATTTTTCGTATTGGTGAACACTTGAGTTTGAAATAAAACACAAAAAGAAAAAAAAACTCAAGGAAAAATATTTAATCGTTGTCTACCCAACATTTCCATTTTTCTTCTGAAAGTTGTTTTTAAAAACAAAGTAGTAAAATAATTATCTCAATTCAGCAAAGTGCCCATTTAATTAGTTAGTGTTTCAATTTAAACCAAACGCCCCCATAGTGTGCCATAACTAATACGCCTTAAGTCAAAACTTGGGAAGTTCCTTTTCGAAATATGAAGCTATTAAAATAGCAGAGAGGGATTGCAGAAATGTGTAAAGTTAATCTACCAGGGATGAAATTAGATGGGAAACTTCTTTATCAGATACCTACCCGAGAAGACTTAATGATGGGCACATTGTGGAAAACTTGAAAATATCAACGTATTCATCGTAGCTCGTTCTCTTGTTGAACATTCGTAACCCTAGCTGCTTGACTGGGATCCTGGAAGGCAGGGCCAGACCAGAGGTTGTGTTGAGAGTTGATGTAGCAACGTCCACTGATTTGAAACAGTTGTGCAATTGTAACAACTTAACCGGAATCTGTGTGAAAAAGTAATTATTCACTATTACTCAAGATAACATGTCTGTGTGGATAGTTTCTGGCTTCATATTTTATTTTCTGTCGGTGTGCCAATATCTGTACTTTAATGTCTACACAAAAGGGATCCAAAAGACCCCAAACAAGATACAATAACCAACAATTCTTGCAGAGAGATATGCTCCTTGGTGTGAAATTTTTTGTTCGCCTCGCCTTTGGATATGTCCTCGGAAAAAGGACACATTTTTCTCTATAACTGCGAATTGAATGTCGTTGCTGTCATTCATTGAAAAGTTCAAAGCCTCCCGAAAACAGAGATATAGACACACTGTGATAAATCTCTCTGTAATTCAATAGCTGTTGGCTCTAAGTAATGTTTGTATAAAATACGCTCTTGCCAAATGAAGCGGGTAAAAAACAACTTCCGAATATTAAAAAGAAATTATATTATGATTGAAAAAGGACAAAGGAGGCAGGCAACAAAAGTTTCTAATTTACACGAAGATGGTCAGTTAAAGGTTTTGAAAAATTTATCTTTTAAGATGTTCTTAAAAAGTTATAGATGTTAATGAAGTTTAATGATTTTGTTTCACATGACAGCTGTCAGTGAGAGTTTACGGGTATTATAGTCTTCTCAAAAGGTAATCCATTGTATCTTTATAATTTTGTTGCCTCCTAAAAGGGTAATTTAGGGCAAAATGTCAACTACAACTAATGTAACATTTACACGACCTAGGAAACATCAGTTATTAGGGAATTTTCTTCTTTGTTTTGCTTATTCAATGATTGCGAAGCCAGTATATGTGTTACAAAAACGTTCATTTCGAGACTTCGAACAGCAAGGAATCCGTACAAGAAATTGAACTTCCCGATTTTGCAAACAGTAATGAAATAGTTTAAACATATTATCCCAATGCTTGTTAATTCTGGTTTTGACAATATTAGTCAGCAGGAAGACTTACGTTCTTCCGTGTAAATTCTTTATACATTATCTTCCCGAAGGAAACCCGCATCGTCATTCCTAGCCTATAATTTTGGTAGCAGCTTGGAAGTCCTTCATATATTAGCTTCGGGAAAATAAGCTTACACTGACGTTGTTCTAGGCTGGTATGTCTATTACCTGCATGAGATAGCTTTAACGCATTATCTTCGGAGAAATGAATAACCATTTCCGGTATTCCCAGCTGATATTTCCAATAGACCCTTTCCAGATAGCGAGAGATAGAGTTTTGGTGTGTGTCGTTAATGCCAAGGACATTTTACTGTGGCCTTAAACAACTGTCCCATAAGTCTTTGTAATTGCTGTCTTAAAAGAGGGTTTATAGCTGCATTAAGAACCCTTGTACCTCACCTTCGGCAAATTGAACTACTACTTACTTTATTTTTAGCAGATATTTCTAGTAGCTGCATAGAAGACCTTTGTAGTAGAAGACTGTCATTATCACTGATTATTAAACCCTCGGAACACAACTGACGAATTGTTTGTTTGATGTTTTCAATGTTTCCTGTTTGTTCAAAGATACAGAGTATTGCAAACTTGTCACCACCTTTTATTTCTGCCAAGTAGTTAATGATCTTTTTGGCAGAATCAGGGTTGAGACCGCAAGAAAATAGATAAAGATACTGAACTGCTACTGGATGAAGATTTTGGAGACACTCTTTCAAATCAAGAGTAGGATTATGTTGAATGTAGTCACTTAGGTAATGAGCGGCATGCCATTCGCAGAAAATTTTATGATGAAATTTCACCTCCTGTCTATATTGCACATGATCTGCGTTAAGAGTAAAAGATTCATCAGTGATTTCGAGGACCTGTTCTTCGACTAGAATTCCCATATCTTTGTACAGATCATAAAATTTCTGGTCTAATTCTTTACACAATTCTTCTTTTCTACACACCATTCTCTTTCTTCCTTCGCTCAAGGCTGTGAAAGCTTTAATATAAAGTTTACGTTGCCACCTTTTCAGCAAGTCGTCGTTGTAAATATCCTCATCTTTAGTTTTACTTTTGATGTGACGATAAAGGCACGTTATCATATGATGAAAAAATTCCGTTGCAGAATTTAAATTTCTGAAATTCCGATTTTCATACATCATATGAGCAAAAAGGACAAAAAGGAGAGGAACCTGACAGAGATCACTCAAGATCGGGTTGTCTTCAAGATATCCTCCAATTTCTCTTACAGTGTGTTCATTGTTATCCACTGCCTTGCGAATGTAATATTTACGGGCCTTTTGAGTAAACCCACTTAACCTTAGTCTTTTTGTTGATGGTGGATATATCTGTGGTAGACACGATGGCCTGGTTGTTAAAAGTACTGTGAAATTCGGAAACATTTCTCCGGCTATAATGCTTATGATGTAAGATGTTGTGCTATCTTGATCCAGGTACTCATCAAATGCATCAAGTATAATTACAACTGAGTTACTCTTCAGCAAAATATTTTCTATATCACTGTCCGTCAGTGTTGACTCTTTCGGTAGGAGAAACTGTTTGATACCTCTGTAAAATGAAGAAACACCTCCTAATTGCCTTAGCCGTATAAGAATTAATATATCTACGTCTTTTAAAGGAGATCCATGTATGGAATTACACCAGTCATAAGCATACTGGAAAGCAAGTGTTGATTTTCCATATCCAGGCTCGCCTTCCAAAAAAAGTGTTTTCGAATTTATCCTGGGATCACTAAACACATTTTGGTATGTGCCTAAACCGATCCATTTCCCGTTTGAATCTTTGAATGTTATATGTAGGTCTACAAATACGTCGTTCACACAGAACACCGTGTCTTTCATGTACAGGATTGGTTTAACTGCATCGTAAAGTTGTTCGTATCTTTCTTTGATTTGATGCAAAAATTGGTCTCTTTTCTCTGTAAAAGATGAAAAATACCGTAACGTTTTGCACCATCAGCTTGTGAAGCGTTAGTCCTATCTTTACTCTAATTTCAGTATAACCGTCTTTTATTACCCATTCAATTTCTTTATAAATATTTCATTACAGAGATTTACCTTCGGAACAAAACTTACCAAGAGGAGCAGCCTCAAGCATTCTTGCTTCCTGAAATAAACCGTAAATATTCAGCTAAGACTAAAAAGGTTACATCAACATAATACTCATGTTTTGTAGACCATGGGATGGTTGCCAATAGCGTTCAGTTCTGTGAATCAAATTTTCGGAAGACAACATCTTGTCATAGAAAGGTGCAGGATTTTATAAAGTTTACTGCAATGAATGTTGTTTTCGATATTTTTTTGTCTTTCAGTAAGAGAATAGGAAAAAATCGACTTTTTTGTTTCTTAAGAATTATCCACCTACAAGCCACGCGTACCGGTACTATTTGCTTTGACCAATCACAGGGACTCTTTTATGATGTTTTCTGTTGTTTACAATATGGCAGAAAGAGTCGCCCTAACAGAAACACTTTTCCAAACGTTGGCTGCATTCCTGTCTCATTCGGTTTGTTTTAGAATAAAAGATTGTTCAAACCAAAGAGATAACAGATTCACTTGCTATGTGGTATTTGTTGTGAGAAAAACTACTCCACGAAATTGTATAATTTGAGCTAAAACTCCAGAGCTCAGATCATTCTAGAGTAACGTAAGGCTACACTGGCTCTTATACGTTAAGGTTTGTAGTGTGATGCCTAGCCTAATGGAATGCGTGGCTTGTATCGTTGCTGTGAGAATGTTAGCACTCATGCAGACTATCGAAGGACTGTAATTGCAAGCAGACATGACTGAGAGTGTTTTGGAAGAGATTTCAGTTCAGTAGCAACAGGGAACTACAGGATGCAGGATAATTTAGCTACTAATATCCGTTTTAAGAATTTTTAATTAAGGTGGTAAAAATTTCCGACAGAGACTAGAAATTTCCGACAGAGGCCTATGGAGGCTTTGTGGGGGGCGGCCGCCCCCTACCCCCTCTAGCTACGCCACTGTTTTCTTTTAATAACAGCCTTCGGAAACAATTGCTTATTTTATTGCAGTATGGGCATGTTGTGTACAGGCTGAAACATTTAATATGTCTTGGATTACCTTTTCTAGTATACCGCCCCTGCCCAGTATTGTCTAATCTGTATAGAACTGTCTCTGCTATTTCTGTTTGGCCTTTTACGTGCTGTAGAAAATAACCCAGGTAAAATATTAATGAGTAAAAGGAAACCAATGACAAAAGAAGGTCATCACCCTTTTCAGGGGAGGGGGCCAATATTATTTAAGTTTGGAAACTTTTTATTTGCATTCAGGGTAAAACAAGATAAATGAATAGTTTGTGGGCTTTTAGGGTATGTTTTCAACAAGCTATGGATGGTACTTTCATGCCAGACCCTATTTCCAACCTTTCCTCTTCCCGTTCCTCAGCCTTTCGTGGTATCATGTTTGGATGTTTTGTATGTTATAAATAATTAGAGTTCGTGTGTTTATTTGGTATAAGAATGCTTGAAATTTTGTTATCCTTTCAGTTACTTGTTCGGTATTAAGTCTTAACAGTAACCAAATACAGGCATAAACAGGCAAATACAGGGATTTTAGGGGAGGGGTAAAAACCCTGTAGGAAAGAAAACTGTTTACACAAACACTTATTGTATTGCAGGTCAAGGTGTATGTGGGTTGAACCTCTTACCTAATGATGGTTAATATATTTTGTGCATTAAAACATTAGTTTCAAGGGCCCGGGTTACATATCCCCCACATACTTACCCTACTCTTTTCTTTTTACAGGTTGTCCACATGATAAAAAGTGAACATAAGTGTACAGCTATATCATTTATGAAGTTTTATGGTGGTATGTTAATGTTTTACAATAAACATCTTATGCAATTATCTTCAACATTATGTCTCTTTCAGCTGTTGATAAGTAATTATGAAACACAAAGACTAGTAATAAAGAAATACAACATTCATATTCGTAATCAGCACTCTTCCAAGTACTTGTATGCTATTTTTCATATCTTCCGAACTTTGATTCACAAAAACTTGAAAAATATGCACTTTTTAGCAACCCTCTCGCGGTCTATATCCGTCGTTAAAGCAGTTAATGAAGAGTACCTATGTAGAGTACAAAGCCGAGTTTTTTAATTAATGAAAACGTATTGTCTCTAGGAATCGTAATGTATAGTAAATAAAATTATGACAATGATGATTAAAAATATATATTCCTCGATAAGATTGCTTCTGATGGAAATGTAAACTTATTCACAAAACCACCCTATCCATTGCAAGAGCTGTCCACTTTATTTCATTGTGATAACTTTCAGAGGTATAAGTTACTACTGGGATTTTATTCTCACCTCTCCAACGTCTCTAGTGACTACATGGGATTGGAATCTTTTCTCTGTTGAAGAAAAGCATAATACTCGATTAGAAAGATGGCAGAAGAAACACCAATTTTGTGGTTAATGAAATTTTGGAATAAGTTACAAGTAGAAAGTCTATCAGACAAACTTCAAAACGCCTTTTTTATATTCACGTTTCACTCCATTGTTTGACCCTTAAGTCATCCATGAACTCCCACCAAATTCCACTGGCATGTTCTGATAGACATCAACTGAGTTTTAGTTCCATGCGACTTAGAGTATTTATGAGAAAACTTAAGTACAACCTAAACTTTTGCCTATTTTTTAACGTTTGATGTCCCAGTTAAACACTTCCGTGAACTTTTTGGTTGTTTCTCGTCTTTTCAAAGTAACTTGTAGTGTGTTCTCTGTGTATGGATGTGTTTGTGACGCTTAGCTTGTAAACACGATATTTCAAGAAAGCAAAGATGGGATGCGTATTTTGCAGATACAACACAATCCCTAATATTTTTGGTAACGGTTAAAAATCATTTGAGGTCACTTGAGGTGAATTATTGAAACATTGTAAAAAAGATTTTGTAAGATATAATTCATGAATACGATTAATATATAGGTATATATTTGTAATCTTCAGAAGAGTAACCGTATTGTTTTTATTGGAAGTCAAAGTTTATGCTAGGTCACTTCACGTCAAAAGTCGAAAACTTTGTATACAAGATTTTCAAGATATAAATAATGGATAGATTTAATTTTAATTTACAGATTTGTCATATTTAGAAGACTAACCTAATAACCTATATTTCTTTTGAAACGAATCTTACGGTTCTGAGAATAGGTCCCATCATCCACGTGGATGATGGGACCTATTCTCAGAACCGTAAGATTCGTTTCAAAAGAAATTGATTCTAAGAAATTCTAGTGTTTGGTAAAATTCAAAAGTCATTTGAAGTTATCAGGGGTCAAACTTCAATATCTTGTAAGTGTGGTTTTACTTATGTACTGCTACCAATGCATGTCAAGGTTATTTATACTACCCACGCCCAACACTACCCGGCACCTCCTGGTGGTTCCAAAAGGCACGGAATCATAGAACGGACGTACGTTCTGGTCATCGTACGGATGCTAAATGTTTCAAGGTGGGGTAACTTTCCACCAAATTAGAACTAACTGGTAGAACTGCACCTTTTTTCCAAACAACACATGACTTTGAAAAAACGTTGACATCTAGCCTTGACCCATAGCAATGAAAAACACTATGTGTAAATTAATATCATCATTGCTTACATATCTGGTGTTTAAGTGACTTCTCCCACGTACTTATGTGCAAAATAATGACTTCAATGAACTTTTCCTGTTTCAAATCCCAATTGAACGGAGGTTGCTCAATTTTATTGGTTTCAATAGGTATCAACTCGTTCTGCCCAAATTCCGCATTAAATCAACTTGGATAAACTTTAAATAGGTTGCATAGCTTCCGACTAGGTAGGGTAGGTTCACATAGGTTAAGCAGCTAAAGTTTGTCCAAATAATGTCTTAGAACAAGTAAAACTTAACTGGGTGTAACAAGATTTTCCCTTGGTGCTAACTAAGATTAATGATGGCCCTGTTGAAGCCAGTGTCCTGGTATTTTGTAGAAGTTGTCTACCTCTATTTCCTAATGTGACTGATTCAATAAGGAGACAGCTGGGTATGCGCGTGGTATGAAGCGAAAATACCTGATGCACTGACAAGTGCTTTGCAAACACAGTAGTATGGTGTTACTCTGTCCCAAAACGTGAAGGATCTAGTGCTGCATTGTTCCTTCAAGAGGTCTTGTATGTTGGAAGTTGGCTGTGGCAGTATACAGGCCAGAGCATGCACCGTCGTATGAAGGGGACAACATGAGACAATGTTGCCTGGATTTTTGGTAACCTGTTGATCTTTTCCTCTACCTTTTGAGTATTGCTGTAATTTCATTTTGGTGTTTCGCTAAGAAAAACTAGACGAATATAGCATAAAAAGGCTTACAGGATTCGGGGTCCATTGATACGGACTAGTGAAGGACAAAAGTAAATATACATTAATTTTGCCCGGCCTTTAAAACTCTTTAATGTTCACCCTGGTAATACAATTACCCAGAATTTAGATTTTTTTTTAAAAAAATTATAACTTTGTCCTCATACAACCCTCAGCTGTATTCAACCACCAAAGTAAAGCTTACAAAAAGTTCTCTTCAATGCTACCATTTTGGGGTTACGGGTTGCGTTTGGGTTTTTGGGTTACGTTCATATGTTTTGAAAAATAAGGCTGAATTCGTTTCTTGTTAGAAAAATTGAAGAAAATTGAAGAACTACCCAAAATGCCTGTAAATTTTTCACAATTCTACTTCAACCACTTATAAAACAGGCAATCTATTCAAATTATCTTTTTTATATACCTCTGGACATCTCAAACATGCCGAGAAATGCCAAATGTGAGGGGTGCGGAGGTTTGGAGTATATAAACAAAAACGTCTCCAAATATTTGTAAAAATTCGAAAAAACGGTCGAAAATTACCCCCAAAACATTAGTTTAAATATTCATATATCTTCGTTTTGGTTTACCTTCTGTTTTACCGAATCGTCGTCGTATATGGATTTATCGCTTCCTAAAAGCACCGAAGGAAGTACCGGTTTAGCAAACCTCTTAAATCAAGTAGATCAAAGTTATGAAGAAAGAAATTGGGGAAGTTTTATTTATGAATTTAGGATTGGATACGTACGTTTATGTACCGTATGTGTATGTAAGTGAATCTTGTAATCAGTTGAATGTGACAAAGTTTGAGAGCTCCTTTGATTACGTAAGTACTCATTTTAAATCCATTGTGCATGTTGGGTAGGTGATATTGTGTTAAGAATACATGTATTTCCGATCCTATTAATGAACTGAATTGCAATACAAGTTCACGAATTTGAGGATGACTGTTGGAAATATCTTGTTTTTGTTATTGGGTGAGTTGATCCTGTCTTTGCCGGTGACCAGCAGTGAAAGTGCAGGTTCTACTGGAATTTGATTATGAATTAGATTATTTAGTCTTTTACCTCCGACTTTTTTGTCTATGACGTTAGCAATTGTGATTACACTACTTCCAGTGACGAGGTACTTTACAACTAATTACGAAATTGATCGGACTTACTATTTCAGAAGTCTTTTAAACAACACTACCTAGGTTATAAGACCATCGACCTTTGACCTACATTTGACATTCGACCTTGATCCCAAACACCAAAAAGCATTCTTAAATTGATAAACAATGTTAGATTATTTCAAGATTGACCTCTGAACTTTAACGGATCACGTAACAATTAGTGCGTTCAAATGAATTTACGATGTTACTCTGTTTAATTGAACTTGGTGGAGAATATGACTTAAAGCGACTCGAATCTACAACACTTTCTACTGTCTCTCTCACACTCCGAGGGCACGCCTTGGCGCTTAAAAACAGCTTCACATTTCTGTTGTGCGATGAATAACAACACCTCATCTTTTTATATGTAAGTGTGTGTATATATATATATACACACGTAGAACAGAAAATGTTTAGTGGCTTGTTTCGTTTTACTTGGTCCACATTCCTTTTGTTCTTATCGCTTTTGTATCTTTCTTTTATTTTTTTACGCATTACTGATTTTTCTTTGGAGATTGGTAGTAGGCTGATACTCCTTTGTATCGTTTTAACGTGTCTCACGATCTTACTTGCCGGGTGCTTTTTCATTTTGACCCTTTTTTACCTTTTAATTCTGATGTTCTGGAGTATTTATAATTCCTTGAAGCTTGCTTCGTTTTACTTGGCTGAAGAAGGTTGCATAAAGAACCGAAAGCTTCCAAGCACGGTGCTCTTTTAGTCACCATTAGGGTGAAGTTGACCGCCACTTAATATTTTCTTTTCTACGTATGCGTTACTTTGGTGGTGCCTGTGAATCCTTCGTGGATCCTACTTGCTAACTGAGAATTATTTGCTGGTTCCAGACTGTTTCACTCAACAATATATATATATATATATATATATATATATATATATATATAATATATATATATATATATATATATATATATATATACATATATCTATATATATAGGTAAAAATGAAGTAGTAAATAGTGCTAAAAGTTTGTGAAAAATTCCACGACGTTTCGGGTTTAAACCCTTCATCAGGTGGCAAAAATGCAACTGATCGTTGACACGGCCAAACGTACAATTTAAAAAATACACAATAAAATTGGGCACGGTAAACCTCGACTAGGAAAACGGACAGTGTTAAGTGGTTACCACAAGTCAAAAAAAAAATGCGGGACTTGCTGCGTTATAACAGTTCAAGCCTAACGTTCAGACCATGTGGGGACAGGGTTCCAAGTTTCATGATTAGGCGGTTTTCGGCAGCTAGGCGGTCATGATCGGAACCTCGACACGAGATGGCCGCCGAAACCATCAAGACGACGTTTTGCTTCTCCCACGTACAGTATATTACAGCGTTTACATACGAGAACGTAAACAAAATTGGCTGAAGTACAGGTAAAATGCTGATGAACGTTAAACCGGTTGTTGTTGGGACCTACAATGGAAAGGTTTTTGTCATAACTGATCACCGGGCAAGTATTGCATCTCCCACGGTTGCATGGAAAAGTTCCTGGGGTGTTAGGCACTACTGTTTGAGGTTGAGAGGCACGGACCAAGTGCTTAGATATGTTCTTTTCAATTCTGAATGCTGTGATTTGGGGTTCAGGGAAATGGTCTCGGGTGGATGGGTCATGACGGAAGGTCTCAACATTCCTGTAAATGGCACGTACAATGGGAGTTACAGATGGATGAAAGGATAGGACCAACGGGATACGTCTGGTGGGTGTTTGGTCAGTTTGGGGGGCAAGGGCAGAGGCTCTATCAATTCCTTGTACGCGTTTCAGGGCATTAGAGAGCACTCTTTGTGGATACTGGCGTTGTTCAAAGAAAGAAATAATCTGCTTGGAAACTTTAGCGAAATCCTGGTCGTCGGAACAAATCCGTCTGGCCCGTAAAAGTTGTGAGAAAGAAATCGAATTGGTACAAGATCTGGGGTGGTTGGAAGGGTACATGAGGTAGTTGTGAGAGTCAGTGGGCTTAAAATAGAGATTGGACTTGATTTTACGGTCGGAGATGGATAGTTCCGTGTCTAAAAACACTACTGAGGAGTTGGAAATACAGTGAGTGAATTTCAAAAACGGGCAGAACGTTTCAGCAAAGTTAATGAACTTTTCCAAATCGTTTCGAGGACCCACTGCGACCCCAACAATATCGTCAATGTACCTTTTATAAAGTATGGGCTTGATCCCGGTGTATCGAGAGAACATCTGCTCCTCAAAGTGGCCCATGGTGAGGCAGGCCACAGAAGGTTCCTTTAATTTGGCGGAAAAAACGACCATTGAACTGAAAGCAATTTTGTGTGAGGACTAGTTCTGTCAAGCGAAGAAAGGTGGTGGTAGGGATGTTAGGGTCCTGGCGTTGATCAAGGTAATGGCGTATGGCTGCTAAAGCAGCGTGATGGGGGACTGAAGTATAGGGGCTGCTGACATCCATGGTGAATAAAGTACGTTCACTGGGATTCTCAGGAAACTCAAAATTTTGAATTAACCTAAGGAAGTGAGGAGTATCCTGGATAAACGAAGGTAGGGTTGAAACTAATGGGGAAAGTACAGAATCTACGTACTGTGAAATCAGAACCGTGGGGCAGCTGTGGGAAGACACAATGGGACGACCAGGATTATTGGCCTTGTGAATTTTGGGCAGTAGATAGAAATTGGAGATTTGTGGGCAAGTGTGCAGAAGGGCTTTAGCCGATTCAGGAAGATGTTTTTGACTTACAAGGGTAGCTAAGGTTTTCTTGACCAAGGTTTGGATTTCAGAAGTGGGGTCCATCGGCAGTTCGGTGTATGCTGTTTGGTCTGAGAGTTGTTTCTCAGCTTCAGAAACATAAAGATCTCGACGCCAAACAACAGTGGCACCGCCCTTGTCAGCAGGCTTAATAATCAAATTCTTGTTCTTCTTGAGGGACAGAAGGGCCTTCTGCTCGTCCAAAGAAATGTTACGAAAAGGAGTTACTTTGGGAGGAAGGAGACGTTCTAAATCGGAATTAATGGACTCAATTACACTGTCCAGGACCTTGCTTTTACCAGGTTTAGGGGTCCATGGAGATCGCTTAGACTGGAATGAACGGAAAACGTCCTCCGATGAAGTGTTGTCGGTTTCATCGGAATCTCCAAAATGTAAGCGAAGGCGGAGCCTCCTGCAGAACGAGGACACGTCTCTGCGGATAGAAAACTCATCTGGAAGGGGGTTCAGGGGGACAAAATTCAAACCTTTGGAAAGGACTGAACGTTCAGGGGAGGATAATTTCCTTTAATTTTTGTTTCCTCTTGAAATAACTTTTTTATGACCTGGAAGAGCTACCTTACCTTGGCAAAACATATAATGAGGAGAGGACTTGTACAATCATTTCACTCTGTTGCAATAACAGAGTAATCACATTCTAACTAAAGGAGTATCTTAAGGGAAAACAAAACGAAACAAGGACTGCAATTTCAGTAATACGAGAGTGACATGACAAATTATTGCTCAATTTCTCATTTTCAATCAATTTAGTAAAAATAGACTTATATCTGAGCAGATGTGTGTCTTATAAAGATGGAATTTGCATCAATGAGATTAACTTTTCAATATTTAAAACACATATCAATGACACTGTGGACCTTAGGCCCACTTTAAAGAACACTATACCAAACGTGTTAGTCTTTGCTATTCTCTGCAAGACTAATTGACACCAATACATTGACTGCTCACCAAAGAAGTGCCCATGGTCACAGGCATTCATTAAGCACTCTGCTTTCTTCAAGGTTTACAATGAAAAATGTTGTGAAAGTCTCTAAAAGTATATAGGCTAGCTACTTACTTGAGCATATCACCATGGTTACTCCAACAATGAAACCAAATAGACCAATGGCAAGGACCAATAATGGTAAACCGCGTCGCTCAGGTTGGTGAGTCGGTCCAGTAGTAGGAGGATTTCCTTCATGCAAAACTGTAAAAATTATTTACATTACCTAAACTTGCTGCAGACTCTAAGTTTACTTTTTGGGTAAACTAGAAGATGTCAGACATGAAAATGGTTATCATTTCATTTCCATGTCTAAACATTAGTACCGTTCTGTTTCTTTTATTTTGGTTATCAGTAATTTACAACTTGAGACAAACGCATCAATTTACATATAACTATTGTTTAGTATTTTGGAGTACCTTCACTCTTCTTGGTCATATTTTTCAAATTCAGCTAAAAACCAGCGGAAAATAGTTACAGGTAGGCCGTAGGTATAAATAGGTAACTGTGATTGACGACAACTAAGGACTTTAAAGATTGAAAAGAAGGATAGTACTTTCATAGAATCATATTAAACAGGGTGATCGTTAATATTATTTTGCCTGATGATATTTCATTATCTGTTAAACTCACAGCTGCTTGACCAATTTATATCTTATTTCACTAATATCAAAGAAGGGATCAGTACGCAACGCTCTTACAATTACGCCAAAATAAACATGGTGTAACGTCATGGATACTCAACACTTCAATCAACAAACCTGTAAAAAACAGTAAATCCATCCTCTTTGCTAAATTTGACACAAGGTCATTTGCAGAGACCACTCTGCACTCGACAGTCAATCGCTTTCGTCGTTTGTCAGAGACACGATATTGTACAATTAGAGTCACATCAAATGAGTCCCCATTATCTTTTGCTACTCGCTTTGGGTTCGAAAACAAGATCAGGTCTGATTCATCTTCAAAGTATGCCTTCCACTGCAGTTCAACCTTAGGACGAATTCCTTTAACTGAACACGTAAGACTTCCGTCATATTCTCTTTGTAGTTCGCAATAAGCTTGGCCATTACATCCATCTATAGCAGGATATGCTAGGACTAAAAGAAATCAAAATGACGATATTATTTAGTTTTTATGTACACCTTGCTGCATTTAGTGTTTTTTATTGCGTAAATCAAATATAAGATTAATTTTCCTACCAGAAACATTTGAATAGAGGATTCGGGCTAAATGGCAATGTTGTGGTAGGGACTTGAGCACTGTCATTATTTGCTGAATGGGAGGAGGGTGCGAGGTTAAAGGCAACCATCATTCGGGCCTGAAATTCTGGGGTGAGTAAACACACTCTAATTGCATCCTGACTCCTCGCTGGACGTTTCTTCTATGCATAGCCTGCACCAACATAGCTCAGAAATGAGACAGAAATACACATCAACTGCGAAAAATCCAGTGCCCCTCTGACTGACAGTATAGCTGGTTTGCCTTCAAGACTTTAAATTGAATTTTGGATCAAATAAATTGTCAGCATTTCAGGTAGAACACCCTCGGAACAGCTTTATTGGAGTTTAGGTCAGACTTACTCAGTGGTTACAAACGGAGGCGATTTGGTACTGAGGGGGTCATAATTGCTTTGGAATGTTAGAGGGACGCTTGAAGAATAAGAAACTAAATTTGAACGGGGTTTAAAGAGATTAAATGGTTGTTTTCGAACTCTCACATAATAACTGATAAAATGGAGTTAAAACGAATGCATACATCTGTATTACTTCATTTCCCAGGTGCATACTATTATTTTTTATTAATTATTTTATTTGCCAGGTTCCTCGAATATGCATCTACAAGCATTTAATTTTAAATGTTTACAGGAGATAGCGCCCCAGCATACCATTACACATGTAATGCTTTTGTTAACTTGTTTCATTCGTGTGCCTACAATTTCGATAATACCACAGAGGCTCTGATGATTTCATACTCACGTTCCCCTTTAGTAGTTGCCAAGGACCTTAAGGTAGTCCACTGGTTTCCGCTCTCTTTAAGGCTCCCACCTCTTTCCCCAAATTCCTAAATTTCTACACTAAATCCCCCCATGTACATCTTATCCTCCAACATTCTAAAACGTTTCGATTACACTGACCAGAATCGAGGCTGCACATTGTTAACGCCATGTTTGTGATTCGCCATCAAAATCATGTCCTCACCAATTTCTTACTATCCTTGACCTTGCACCTGTTACACGATGTGTTTTGTAAGATCTTTTAAGCGATTTTTTTATTTTTATATTTTCATTCGTATTTGAAAAGACATTTGGCGAAAAGGGTAATGGGCTAAAATGGTTACCAACGACAAATTTACCTGTATGAAATAAACTATGACATTTACGAACTCACATGCATTACCTGGCACATATCTGGGACTTGACATATGACATACCTACAACTGTAACGTTATATACCCTTACTCCGTCACTCATCCCATCTCCGTAGAAACAAACATACTCCCCTTCGTGTTGTAGATCGACTGAAGGTAAAACTAAAGAAACATTATTTTCCAGAATAATATCTTCGGCGAATACTTCAATAAAGCCTTGCCCAAAACTGACTGAATATAATAGAAGCTCATAATCCTCGTATCTAGGTGAAATGGCTTTTTTCCATACTATGAACGCACTCTCATGTTCGGTACAATGTAATTCCATTCGTTCATAGCGTTGGATAGTGATGGATGTTGTCTGATCTGGATTTGTCTGAACAAGGCCATTTTGTACCAAGGCAATAGATTCAGTATTATCAAACAATCCGGGTATATTAGTAGATGCTTTACAAACGAGAAGTACCACAAGGGGTGAGAGGTGAAAAACGTTTCTGGTGATAACTGTCGATATGTATCCGTCTCCGTCAGAGGTAATAACTAATTCTCTGGATATGTTTTTATCGCCCTCCAAAGTTCTTGCTATGAAATCCAGGAGGACCTTTGGCCGAGCACCACGTACAGAGCATTCCATATCACCTTCATTGGCTACCGTAAAACACGTGTTACTGACATTACTACACTGGGTAATGAATGGAAACGGCACGTCTGGTTTAACTGTTTGTAGTATCAAAACGGAAAATAAAAGCCTTTACATTGCACGTTTTATTGTTTAGCGAAAAGTTAACATGTTAGGCTTAAATTGTTTCATTTAAAGTGATAATTGAACTTGTGTAACGTGTAAAAATCATATGAGCATACATCTTCATAGAAAATTCTTTCACAGACAAACTTTGAGGCATCGGTTAAAGAATTTTAAGTACGTTTAATAGTAATGAAGATATAATAGAATTATGTACCGCCTCACATTCAAAAAGCTCAAAACTATTAACAAAAAGTGAATTTTTGAACAAGTAAGTTTTAAGACTTTTTGTCAAAGATTTCAAATATTGACAATTCAAATAAGACAGGGAGATTATTTCATTCAGTCGGGGTTAACGATCATACATACGGAAGTGTCATCGTGGCTGCTACTTGATGTTGGCTTTCATATGAGCTACAAGAATTGTGCCACGCGTTATTTGCTTGTAAATTGTGACCAAATAGTTATTGTAATACTGAATAAAATTTAACTGAAAAACAGAAACATTTATGTATTTCAAATGGTTTGAAAACAGAAAACCGGAAGGCAAAGAAACATTACAATGACGATTTCAGCAAAACCTTAATAAGCTCACCTATTACAATGACCTGGACATTGATGAAATCATACAGCTCTTCTTCCGATGGTAGGTATGCAACAGTAAACACGTCTTCGTGTTTGAGCATCACTTCAGTTACGATAAGTGAGCCAGTTGGGTGTACGTCGAACTCCCCCGACTCATATCCGGGACCAGTTTTAAGCTTGTCTTGATATCTAACTGTTGGACTATACCCAACGTCTGTTGATGTGTACCACCATACAGCAAAAAAGTCTTTGTGAAATCGACAAGTTATAACGCCTTTCTTACCTAGCTCAAGGTACTGTGGCGAGTTGCAGAGAGTCTTTGCTTGTGTAACTAGAATTAAAAGAATATTACGGTGGTTCTTCTACTTATTGCTTAGTTACTGATAACATATATATATATATATGAAATGCCATTTAACTCAAAAAATCAAACTTTTAAAGTCTCCATGAATGATATGCGTATCTTGCTTACCACCAAATTGCATCTCAGTGAACAGCATAATGAGACAAACCAGGACCATTCCCTTCATCATGAAAGACTTGGTTGAATCACTTTTTTAGGAAAAGTAATGATTCACAGATGGGATGACGATATTTATTAAGTTTTGTCCTGGAATGTGAAAAAGCAAAATCAAAAGGATTAGACAGGACCTGTAACATAAGGGACTACTTTGGAAGACTGTTAACCACATTACTGTTATTACACATCAATTTTTATGTTACGTTTTACCCTTTGAGGAGCAGCCAGTGTTAAATAGTATAAATTTGTATAATTTAATTAATTAGTTTCCATTTGAAGATGTTTAAAATCGATCTAGAAGAATATATTCAATAGAGACCTAATTATGTAATGACAGGTTAAAAGTTTTAGACTTTGAATGACGTCAGTTTGGTTCATTAATGTGCAGATCTATGCAATGAAGCCATCTCTTAGGTTTTTCTTTGTTTTATTTTTCTAATTACTTTTATTTATTTTTCTTCGAGGGGAGTAAAGGAGGGTTATATGATAATTCTGATTTCTCTTATCTTGTTTTACTTACTATTCCCCTTTCATTGATACCAAATTTTTTCTTATTAGATCATTTTTTGCTGAGATGTATCCAGTTGTATCTTCCCATAGATCACAGTGTAGTTTTCCCTCAGGGAGTTCTGTTTCAACAGTCTCAACTGATCTCCCACATCATCACTATGATTATAAACCTTCAGCTTTACTGCTCATACATAAAGGTAAATACCAGCGCGAGCCTCACAGGCTTTAGCGTGACGCCTCTGAGAGGCTATCGCAATGTAAACAATATGTCATTAATGTTAGTAATAGCTTTGTGATTTGTACACAAGTATATGGGGGTTTGTATCGAAGCAACAGCTGACAAACTGCTAGGTTCAAAGATTTTTGAGGGCAGTATAACAGAATGAAAGTTATGAGTTGCAGTTTCTATGGAAAACTTAGGAAGCTAAACAGAAAGCCCAAAGGCTTAGTGATTCCCTGCTGAAAAGGAATGATTTTTTGCACTGACTCAGTTTATCCCTCAAAGTTTTTATAATTAGGTAATTCAAATAAGAATTATCACTGTAATAGTTATACTTGCGAAAAAATAAATGTTTATCTCTATAATTTTATCTTTGGAATGCTACAAAATTCAACCTTAACTCTTCGTTTGTAACCAAACGCCGGACACAATTTGGAGGAACCGCCCTTCTTCCATTTAGTTTACCGGTACGAGGTTTTTCGCAGTTTCACCTCTGATGATCTTAGATGACCTTCGACCCTCCAAACCCAAAGGATTCTCTTTCTCTTAAAGTAACACATCTACATACCAAATATGAGAAAGATCCATCACCCCTGCCTTACAATATGATAAAGAACTATACCAACTAAGAAGATTGTCCATCTTTGCTATCTTGGGGTATCGTGTTTACAAGCAGGTCTTAAGAATACTGTATTTTCATCTCCGGGGACCTCAGATAACCTTTGACCTTTACCAAAATCAAATGGGTTTATCTTTCGACTATAAAGTATCCACATGGTAAGTATGAAAGGCACCCATGCTCCCCACCTAGGGGTATCGTGTTTAGAAGTTTTCGGTTTTTGACCTCTAGTGACCTCACATGACTTTTGACCTTCACCAAAAACAATAGGATCTTTCTCTTTATATAGTAATTCTAAATACCAAGTATGGAAATAATCCATTTTTGTTCTCTTGAGATATAAGGTTCGATACGTTTTTAATGTATACGGGAGGGGGTCTTTCTTTAGTTGATATTTTGGTGCATTTAGAGGATTTTTTTTCCCAGAGACCTTTCTATCACTGGGAAGTACAAAGTTTGAGGGTTCGATGTAGCATATTATTTTTGAGATTTAGGGTCGTTATTTATGCAAATATTCACATTTGCCTTTGTTTACGTTTCTATGGTAACCACATGCAAATCATCTTATTTTTGTGTTTTATGGTACAAGAGCATGTTGGCCACACTTTCTTTCTTCGTTTGACACCTAATTTGTGCCAAACGGTGGTAAAATGACCAAGGTATTAGACAAAAATCATCAACGTTACATGCCTACAAAGTAGCATAGCTTAACGTTAGGCATAATGGTAAACGTTAGGTTTAGGCCCACACACAGTAAACGTAATACTCACGCCACGATTTCCAACGAAATGACACGGTGTTAGCACTGTTTATAAAGGCTCTGCCTGTTAGAACTCAAATAGATGGCACTATGCCAGTAACCGTAAGGTAAGGAATCTTGTAAAGACCGCTGTGGTTTTTGAATGAACAAAATCGGACTTACGGTTGTGGAGATTTTTCTTATAGTATGCACTTTTTCAGTAATTTCGACCACTTTTTACGCATTTTCGAAATATTTTTGGTGGTATACTCTAAAACCTGCATTTCTCACACTGGGGCTTTTCTCAACGTGTTTTTGATATCCACAGGTACTTCAGAAAAGTAATTTCAGTAGGTGTACTCTTTAATATAGCCTGATTTTTTTTTTGAAAAAAATAACGGACCTTGTGTCGAAGACGACCATTTTTTTTTCAAAAAAACAATTTCAACAGAACTGTGGGCACAAACTGACGATGTGATCCCATACATAAAATGGTATAATTGGACAGAAGCTTTTGTCGGCTTTATTTTGGTGGTTAAATAAAGGCTGATGAGCGTAGGGTTACAAAGTCATGATTTTTTTAAAAAAGGTCTCTTTTTCTCTGTCGACATTGACTGAATGTAGGACAAAGCCAAGCGTCACAAACACACATATATACACCCACACTCTTACACACATACACACAATCGCCCGTGAGATCGCAAAGATTCCTTTTGCCTTCGGCAAGGAATTAAAAAAAGTATTAGCTTTGCTCTGGGGTGGAATGCTTACGTGCCATGATTTTTTAAAAATAGGACCTTTTCTGCACAAAATTCCAAACTTTTTCATTTTTTGAAGATATTTTTGGCAATATCTTGGGGACTGAAGTATCTGTAGCCCTAGCTTTTCAAAATATTTCTAAGAAGTGCAAAGGCACAAGCAAATGTTACTTTTGCTTAGTTGGAGAATAGTTTGTTCCCAAAGGATTTTCTTGTCAGTGCCACAATTTGGTAAATTCAAAATCTGAATATAAACAAACTTTGCCCCACATTTTGGAAACTTTTCCTGTAATACACTAACCCCCCCCCCCAAATGGTATCATATCAAAGAGATTCTTGTGAGAGATTATTGTGCTTTTTGTACTTAAAACTGGGTGTAAGGTTAATCATCGTGAAGTTACAAATTTTTGAAACTGGTCACTGTTTTTAGGTCACATGTTACCTTGCGCTCCTTAAAGGAGATGGCTAATGTTTCGGGCAAATAATCGCACAAAGGTCGCCTCTGATTTTTGCAAATCGCATTCAAAGCACAAAAACACTTGAAGGGAAATGCTTTAATTGTTACTAAATGATTAATTTTTCTTCCTTCCGTTATTATCCTATTTGTCTCAGGCCTACAATTGAGAACCTTACAGATAACAATAGACTTTCAGTCTTTGACACATGTCATACTTCACCCTTCTAAAGCCTAACTTGTTTAGAAAAATATTGGTAATATGCAACTTTACTAAGGATTTTAAAGTTTCCTTAGCATTTTGTCCACAATAGAGCAATCCACTGCGATGAAGATTAGCTTCAATTCCCTGCCGTCAATTTAGAGAGCGTGTCATTAATATGAACAGGTTAACTTTTGTAACTTTGCCCAAGGTAGCTAGTATGGCAGACTTTCTTAATCAGAGGGCCGATTTTGTTCTAAAGCTCTGTGGCATTATTTTACTGAAGAATTTGTATCTCATCCCTATTTTCATGACTGTAGGAGACTGCAAGTCCATAGGAAATTCATCGGATTCTCAAACGGTTAATTTAATTAGTTACTTTCATAACGTTTGTATCAGCGAATCAGTGATATTACCATGCACAAATAAGACAGGAGGTGGATACATGTGGAAACATGATAAAAAAATATTAAGCGTTTTCACTTCCATTATTGACAAGGGTCTTCAAGAAAACTTGGTAATTTTTGGAAATTACTCCCTGAGCATAATCGCCGAATCGCTGGCTCAAGAAGGCACTTACTCATGCCTAAAGAATAAAACTACTTTAGTTGAGCATTACCTGGAAATACACGGTTAGTATAAAACACCACAAATTTTTACCACGACCATCTGAGTACTTCCGCTAGAACCTTTTGTTTTAGGCTCCTTAATTTAATTTGCATCGCTATTAGCTTCCATTAATAAAAGTATGTAAAACAACTCAAGGATAATGCCTTTAACATTTACTAAGACTTTAAGGCGTTAAGACTCCATGTTTTGTATTCTTTACAGCGTGTTTGCGAAGAAGACTTGTATGAAAGTTGTAACCTGTTGCCAAAATTACTCATCAAAATATCGTTACTTCATTCCATATTAAGTATACTCACCAGATGAAACGTTTGGCACAATTGTGATAACAAAAATCGTTAATTTGTTATTTTCCCAGTAAGTACGACTGAGAATAGTACTAGAGCTAGAATGATCCGGACATTGTACATAGTATCTTATGAAAGTTACATTTTGAAAGGGTGAGTGGAAGGCACGTCATCTACAGGACACAATCTTTGCTTTTAAAGTGTAAAAATAAGCTATGCATTAAGAAGAATTATTTTCGACTTCGGTTCTGCAAAAATACAATTTCGAGATGTATCACAAATTTGTCTTTATCTGGATGTCGATTTTATGGTTAAAGATTTTTACGGCACATTGACACGTGTAGAAAAAAGAGATTTACGTTTTTGATATTCCCTACACAGTGAGGTAAAAGTTACATTAGGACCTTTGCAATTACAATAGCAATACAGTTACTTAATATCCAAGTTGACAAAAATAACGAAAAGAAAAAGAAAATTTAAATACTTCAAAATCCACTTCGGGGAAAAATTCTACTTTAACTGGTAGAAAGCAAGGTAAGAATGACAAAATATACACATGCCATTTCCATTATGTTAAACACTATTATTTTATGCAAACCTACTTAGTAACTTAGGTTAAAAACGACTTTTTCCAAATCCACGTCATACATCATATCAAATATTAAGCAATTTTCATATCTACAATGAAGTTGAAGTTATCGGTCAGCAATGCTAACAGACTCTCAACAATGCATCTGATGGTTTATAATTATGTTAATTCAACTGAATAAAGAAGTATAGCTATAAACTGTTACGTGCAAAACGTTGCAAAAGGAATAAACCTTTTTAGGTGTAGGAAACACTTTTTAAAAACTGGCAATATTAAAAAATATCCCGAAACTTCCTCAGCTTGAGTTTTTCAAATCAATATATATGTTTTTAGTGTGCTTCGGTATACTACTTATGAGCTTACTTGTGTAAACGTGTGGAAATCAATTACAAATACTGGGAAAAATTGCACCTTTTTTTAATAAAGGTAGTATATAAAAATCACTTGTCCTAATTTTGATTACAAACAGTTGACATAAGCAAAACAAATTCCACTGTTAATTAAGTGACATACGGTTCCCCTTTTTTTTCGGAAGGAAGATAAATTCACAATGTCGTAAAACAAAATACAGTCTGAAACTTCCTCAGTGTGAATTTTACAAATCAATAAATATGTTTTTTGAGTATGCTTCGCTATACGTTCTTACGTACAATTGTGTGTAAACGTGAAGAATTTAATTAGACATGCTGCAAAAAAGTCACATTTTTTATAAAGATAGTAAGAAGAAATAGAAGAAATCAATGTTCTAATTTTGATAACAAACATGTGAGATAAACAAAACAAAATTAACTGTTATTTAAAAGACATACGTTTACCATTTTTAATAGGAAGATAAATTCGATAAATTCGTAAAACAAATGTTACAGGCAGCAGCAGTTTAGTACATTTAATATTTTTCCAATGCAATCAATAACCAAAAAGGAAATTTGTAAAAAGTTTACTTTATTTACAGGTAAAAAGCTCAATATGTTTGTACATTCTTCAGAGGTTGTATCTGGCTTTTTGTTTACTGCAAAGTTGCTAAAGAATTTCTTTGTAATGTGTAAAACAAATATTTTAATTTTTCCTGTAAATTGTCTAATTACTATTTATGGAATTCTTCGACAATTATTAAAAATCTATACAAAATCTCTTAGAATATCCCTTACAAAGTACATATCTGAAATGTCTGAATTCTAGGTAATTCTATTAAAGAAATTGAAATTCTGTAGTGGTTAAAAAATTCTCTAGAAATTCTTTAAAGAAATTGTAAAAGCTCTTTAAATATACCTTTGAGATTCCCTTGAAATATTGACAAAAAATTAAGTTTAATACTTTTTCATGCAATTTCTTTGGTGAGTTCATAGATTCTTAAAGAAATTATATAAAAATGATATAAGACTCAAAAGAAAGTGGTAAAAATGTAGAGCATTATTGCTAAATAATTCAGCAGGTTTCTTTTTTTCTCTTTTTTTTTCTTTTTTTAGAAAATGCTTGTACGGGATACTTAAAAGGTTTCCTGTTTTTTCGTGATATCCAAATTTGTTATCGAAAGTTAAAGTTTTATCAAACGTTATCATACCTTACAAAAATCTGTAGCAAAAGTTCCAATACCACACCTGAAATACTGTGTGAAACTGTGGAAAACTATGGTAGGGTGAGTAGAGTTTTGAAGTTTTTTTTTAATTTTTGCATGGCAATGTGTGTCTTTAATAAACAGTCACACACATTTCCAAAGTGACATGCATTGACCTGCATTTCCACAGGCTTGACATGGGGCAATGTGTGGAAAACCAACAAACACGTTTTGACATGTAACATGTAGCAAACTGGGGTTAAGTAGGTAATGTGTGGAAATGTGTGGAGAGGAGTGGTGCTGAGTAAAGTCAACTCAATATTTTGATTTCTTTCACTGGCTTTGTCACGCTTTGCCCTGGTTTGTCACATGTGTCAACTTGACACAGCCTTCCCCACTTTAATCCAGATTTCCAGGTGTGATAATCATTCAAGGAAAACAGTGGTCCTGTGAGTCATATTGGTTCCAATATCACATGTGTCACCACTCATGACCGCACTCTTTTCCTTATGCATTTTCATATGCCCTGCCACATGAGATTATGTGCGTTCACATGTGGTAGGCCACACGCCTTTTTATAAGGGTATGTATATATATATATATATATATATATATATATATATATATATATATATATATATATATAAATATATATATATATATATATATATATATATATATATATATATATATATATAATATATATATATATATATATATATATATATATATATATAAACTCCAAAGGAACCATTGGAAATTGTTCTGCCTTGAATATGCAGAAGTCCCAAGCCGCTAAAGTCGCAAATACTTTACGAGGAATTAGCCAGTTCACTCATGTAAAATACTGGAAGGCGTGATAATTTTTGCCTTCCAGTCCAAAGAAGTTTATCATCAAAGGATGAAACCTTGCTGTTTTTAATATATAGTAACGAGGCTTAATGCGGTTTCCCATATTTTCAGTGATATTCAAATTAGTTATTGAATTTTTGAATGTGAAAATAATATGTGTATAGACTATAAATCAAGTACTGGTCATTATTCTCTAAAGCCGTTTCTCTGAGCTAGACTCACAAATTAAGGCGTTAACGAGATGAAAAGAAGACCGGATGCAAAGAAAACAGTGTCTGTGTAGTATGTTTTGATGAATGAAGTCGCATATGTTCTACGGAGTGTTTGCCAATATAATGATGTAAACTGGTGGAAGGCGTGATAAATATTTTATTGCAGTCAAAGGAGGTTAACTTTCTCATCAAAGGATGGATAAAGATTGTCGTTCACAATATACTAATGGAGAACAGATTGGACTAGTTAAGGAGATTGCTAAAACTTTTAAAGGAATTATAATGCTTCACGCTGTATAGCCATGTCACTTACGTGTGATTCTAAATATGTAGACTGACTCTCTCTCAGTTTAGATATTAGCCAACGAATTAATTGGAAATCTACTACTAGAATTCGATTCGGATACTATATCAGTCATTCAGTAGAACATTACCACAAATTCTTGCACAATGAATGAATCAAGCTCAATAGCACAAGACTCTTCAGTGTTTAAAAGGAGGAATATTTTCAGGAATTTTTTGGCTAATTTAGAAGAACATTTTCTGCAAGAACCTACGTATCATTGTAAAGAGCGAAAATGGGAAATTTGAGTGAACATTTTAATTTTGTAAACTAATCTCATTATGTATGCAAATATACAAAGTAGATGAAGTCATGCGGTTTTTCCCATAGAATACCCATACAGATCACTATTATCTTGTAATTTATGGTGCAGGAGATTGTTTGGCTTACTTTTTTCTTTCTTTTGATACCAAGTGGATCAAAATGAGGAAAACATGCCCATTTTACTCTTTGTTATACAGCCCACACTGAACCACACACACACTGACCTATATGACCTTCACCTAGTGCACAGTGGCTCAGTGCTAAGTGAAAGGTAAATAACTCTGGACTTTGTAAGGTAGCTCTAAATGGACATTTTGGTGAGGGAAGAGTGGAAAAGTCGGAGAGGTGTTGTGGCTTATAATTTTTGATTAAGGGAGGGGATTTTTAGGTCAGAAATGTATGTTTTAGACCAAAATGTTTGAAAACTGCATTGGTTTGGATCTCTGCACCTCTCTAACTTACCCTAACCTTGCCATTTATGCATATCTTTTGGTACTCCCATGTACAGAACTTTATATCAAACATTTTGGTGTTCAAATGGAAAAGATCTTACTTGCTGTTGTTGAGTTATGATTTTTTGTATTGGGTCGATTTTTTGGGGACTGAAATGAAGATGTTTGACGGAAAATGACTCATATTTGAAAATTATACTTGAAATATCTCTAAATTTCCTATACCTGCCATCTAATCACCTCTCATGGTGTTTCTTTAGGTTCTAAGGTATTCAGAAAAAAGGGAGTACTGTGACTTTTTCCTAAGTGCCTGAGCTGATTTTGTTCTAAAATTATGACGTCATTTTTAGCTCTTTTTGAATATTTGGAGCAATTTTTGAATGTAGACAACTATTTATCGATGTTTGTAAAAAATCTCTTTATACCCCTCCCCCAATGGTGGCATTCAATAGATCTATTTGTTGGCTTTATTTTGGTGGTTAAAAAAAGCTGGTGGATATTGTATAACAAAGTAATAAGTTTTTAAAAATGCTAACTTGATTTGCGTGACTCAGTTACTACAGTTATGCAAAAAGGTTCCCGTAAGGTAGTTAATACGCAAGGAGTAAATAGAAAGAGTATGTACATGAAAGTGGTTTTTAGCTAGCATAGTTATAAACAACTTGCCTGGTGATAGATAGTACCGTACATGAGGTGTAAAGCTTTTTCAGAGAATTGGTGGTAATTATATAACATTTAAAGCTTTCAAGTTGTCACTACTGCTCCAAACTGCCGCTGTGTTATAATATTGCCACATTAAACTAGACGGTTTGTACTTGCAGACCAGTTTAAATCGAAGCCACTGACGATGGTATGAAATGAAGAGGGAAAAGCTCAAATATTTGCGCCACTTGATTTCAAGTCTCGATCGAATAAATATTAAGTGCGGTACAAAAAGGAGCAAATGGCCTACCATGCTCAACTCTTAGAGCAAAAATGTTCTGCTGCCAACGCAACTTTACCAGTTGTGTAAGAAACGTATCCTCCAAGTAGAAAACAGACTGCAGTAAGATGTTTCTACCCCGGAGTCGGACATTTACGCATGCGCAGCTTAAGCTAAGACGTGCCAACGAATTTTTGCGGCAGACCAACGTGTTAAACAAGCTGGGATTTTCGATGGTGTGGTCGTGGAGTCAGTGCCAGTATTAGTCTGCGTAGCGGCGTTCATGTTTGGTTATATTTTATGAGTAATAAAACTATTTGACAAACTCTAAAGAAAGTCAATAGAACTGCGTAACGACTTATTGTCCTTCGAAAAGAATACTTCCTATTGCCTCAAATGGGCCGGAACACTGTTAAATTGTTGAAATGGGGGAGATGGTCAAAATTTCTAATTCATGAAAAAGTCAAAATAACTGTGTGGCAGATAAAAAATATTCATACGCCGAGCCATAAACGTAGGCACAAATTCATGTGACAAACTGAGCAAATCCAATTATCCAAGCTTTAGGCTTCTATTTATCCCGCAACTACAACATTCCAAAACGCGTTAAGTAATGTCTTTAAAAATTAATACAGTTAAGCTATCGAATAAACAACTGAAGCATATGCGACAAAGATATGAAGCTATGCAATGCAACAGTAAGTATACAAATGGGCTAAATGGGCTACTGTCCGAAGTGCCATCCATTTGTCGCATACACGTCCTTAACTGCTGTGAGTGGTCAGATCTATGGTTGGTACCCAAAGGAGCGCATTCTTGAGGATGAAGCCCTTATACTGAAGTTCCAAATGTATATGTATGTATATTACAAGGGATTTACAACCTTTAAGGAGAAACTGAAATTATCTTGCCATCAGCAATAATTGCAAAAATAACCAATTCAGAGCAACATACGGCAAAAATGGATATGAAAAAAGTATCAAATATGTCGCTGGTGAAAAAAGAAAAGATCGAGAATTCCCAACCTCCAGCCACGTTCTTTTCCGTATTTTCAGCTATTTCAAAACAGAATTATGTACAATGTACTCAGTCTAACTGCACAGTGTGTATTACCTTCATTAGAAAATATTACAGATGGAAAATTGAAAATGACATGGAGAATGCAGAACGCAGATTTGATGATACAGGGCAACATGGTGCAAGGCATCAAACAGAAATGAGAGCAAGTAACTGGTTTATGGAGATCGTGTAGGAAAGAAATAGGTTAAGTGAATGCCAGCAGTCGGAAACGTAGCCACATTCAATTTTTGAGGCGTCAGGACAAAGTCGACATAGTTCAGTGTTAGAGATATTAAGTTTATCAATTTTTCATTGTAAGAGTCGATATTCAATTTTTCAGAATTGGTTGAGAGAGTCATTGTGAAGCAATGGCATCGTAAATACGACGGCCCACATGAAATGTATTTTCTGACTGTACTACTCTGACAACGTAAACAAAACCTAAACAAGTTTCAAGAAATTCATTGAACATTTAGAATCTGAGAGAGCTATAACTATCTTCATTCATCCTTCTCTAATTTAATAGAACTTGTAAGAATTTAAAGGTTTCTGTGATGATCAATACAGACTCTATCTTAAAACACATAAAAAAATATGCTGCAGAAGAGCAGCAACAAAGGATTAAATGGCACATGTCTTTGTACGAACTGAAAAAACTACTACAGTATCAATACCCTATGGATACTAAATAATCTTAATGGTACCATCTCCTTATGAATAAAAATAATCTGGCCCCTATATACTCTAAAAAGAAAACATCTTGCTTTGGTGTTGGCTAGAACTACAGTGTTTGGAATTACCTTGGATCAGTAACTTAGAGTCTGCCTTTCAAAACTTTTTGACTCAGCTGACATTACTTTTAGTTGTTGGTAAATGTGCACTTACATTTTTAAAGTATACGGGCTGACTGTCATATTTATGAAGATCATGAATTAGACCTCAGACGCTGAAACTAACTGACCGGTGCTGAAATAGCTTACATGAAGTAATACTGAAATCTTTTAAAACTGACAAACCCTACGAAGAAACTGGCCAAAATTCAAAATGAAAACCTTTAAGACCCATAATTAGTTTTCTTTACAGGCTGAAATCAATCTTATATATTCTCTTTTTATTGGTAAATGCAACGCTTTGCTCCTCCTCTGAATTTGAAAACCTTCTTTGCGGCAAACCTTTGTTCCTCCTCTGAATATGAAAACCTGCTTAGCGGCAGCATTCAGTTTATCAAAGATAATTTCTTCTCAGAGAAGTTTCTTTGAAATATAACACTTAAACGTTGGGTTTTCGTTTCGGACAGAATGTCACTGAAACAACAACTGGATTTTTCTTAAGTTCCCAAGTACCATGGTTTTCGTTTAGGACAGAATTTAATTAAACAACAACTGGATTTTTCTTAAGTTCCCAAGTACCATTGGTCAGTATACCATGGCTTCCAAGTAACATCACAAGATTTCACAATAAAGCTTCTGAAGTTCTTTTCTCTTCAGTAGAAAATGGTCATCCTTGCAAGTTGGCCATTCAGCTTCAAACCCCAGGCTAATGGCTTGCTTAAGCTCTGACAAAGTGAAGAGGGCAAAGCATTTTTATAGCATTAAAGATAGCCATAATTACACCACAGGTATTATTTCATTTACCTCTAGACCCAGTCACCAGCATTTCATCTTTTTACAAAATGTTATTTTTGATAGTGTTATATAGAAATCAAATGCAGAATTTATTTGTATAAGGTTTTCAAATAGACAAAAGGTTACTTACTACCCTTACAAAAAAGGTGCGTCAACCTGTGTCAGTTACCACGCGTGATCACACGGGAAAACAAAAGAAATCACGCGTGTTCCTGGGGGCAAACCTGTGTTTTTGGAACGCTCTGGACACAGGTTTGACACAGGTTTAAACACCTTTCCCTGCCTTTGATTTTAAGCCACAGGTTTTGTCTCAGAATTCTTTGTTAGTTTTCGTTTTAATTGCCACACGTTTTGCATGTCAAACCTGTGAAAACCTGTGGCAAACCTGTGTCAAACCTGTGACTAAGTGTGAAAACTGGCCAACCTGTGTCAATGTCAAGGGAAAACACAGGTTTTTACGCAAAATAGCTTTAAAAACACATGTGAAAACCTGAGGATTTGGAACAAACTGCCACACGGTTTTTTGTAAGGGTAAGACAATTGTATGTAACTGTTGTTATATTACTCCAACCTTAAGTTCTGTTCATGTACTCAGAAATGTACTCATAGTTGTACTCGTACTCAAGTACATTTTGGTACTCGTGCTGGTGCTCATGGCTTTAAACTCGTACTCATACTCGTGCCGATGGCTTTGTACTCACACTCATACACTGAGAGTATAAAAATCAGGTACGGGAAATCGCACTCGTACTTATGGGTTTGTACTCGTAATCATACTCGTACTCGAGGCCTTGTACTCGTACTCGTACTTGTACGCAGGAGTTTGTACTAGCACTACAAGTTTGCTATTTTGATAAAACAGCCCTATGAAGATTTCAAATAATTTCATGTTTGTATTAGGTAATGGGCTTTTCAAATTTGAAGATAATTATGCCCGATTTGAACAAAAAGTACATATGCAACTTCTGCATAATGCACTGTAGCTGAAAGATGTCACCATGATAGTATCTTACGAGTTTCTACGCTCTTGTAAAATACAAAAGTACATTTTACACCTTTTCAGAGACTATACTTATTTCACTTTCGGGTATCTTGAAATCAGAAATAAGACTGATATTGCAGCTAAGAACAGCTCAAGTGAAACTTTGTGTGTCTTTCTCGACACGGAGTTGTGGTTTTCGTTGGTGTGAAAGGGAAAGACACTCCTCAAGACTGTTACAACCGATAATGTAATAATTTACCGGTGACAAATTTACCGATAATGTAAAAGCAACTGATAATGTAATAAAAAATTACTGATGATTTAACAACAACCGATAATGTAAAAGAAAATTTACCGATAATGTAGAAACCACACCTTACCGATATTGTAGTAAAAACTTACCGAAAAAGGAACATTTTTTGATTACCAATAACGTAGTAAAAATTTTACCGATAATGTAAAAACATGTTTACGCACATAACATGTTCTTACACTCGAATTTCACCTGCGTAGGTATGTATGTTCGTTGTACGTTAATGTGTATATGAGTACGTATGTGTATGTATACGTGACATGCATGCTCATATGCATTAACAATCAAACCTACGCGATCACGCCCCTTGAGTACGTACATATATGCGCTAATAGTGATCATGTGTTTGTGCGTGTGTGTGTGTATGTGGAAACAAGCCACCGACGAGTCGGACATACCATTTCGAAAATGTTAAGATCCATCCATAGGTCCGGTTATTTAGTTAGATGAGGTTTAACGGCCCAGTTTCCAACCAATTGGTTCAAGTCGAGCCGGCCACGGCCTTTTTTCCAGTTGTGCCTCACTGGCTTGTTTTCCCTTACTCCATTGCTTATGCGGAGCATCACGCACAACGGCAGAAGGTTCCATTTTTAAAGTCTTTGGTATGATTCGACCTGGGAATTGAACCCGGGCCTCCATAGGTCCGGTAGCCTAAATATTCCACAAATGAAGATATCAGACTGCATTACGCCTCCTTTTAGAAATACATGTCTTGAAATATGAAAACAAAATGTGTGGGAAGTCAGGTCAACTCCTCAAACTACGGTGTGCATTTTTATGACGTGTGCATACCTCTGCTACGTATTCTGCTTTTGGGCCAACTCGGCCCGAAATCATAACGACCCCAACCAACTCGGCCACCTAGCCAACTCGGCCTCAAGCCAACTCATCCACAGACCAACTCGGACCCTGACCAAATCGGCTCCTGACCAAGTCAGCCCCAGAGCAACTGGATTCCGGTCCCTAGCCAACTCGGCCTCCAGCAAAATCGGCCCAGGCTAACTCGGCCTCCCAAGTAAGAATTCCTCGTCCACTTTTACAAGGAGAGAGCAGTCGCCCCAAGTTTATTTTCAAAAACCTGCTGAATCTTACAGATCTCCTCTGAATTCGCTCCCTAGTATGTTTCACTGTGTTTCTGTAAAACAACATTGAATACTTAAAGTATACCAAGAGTTATTCAGCATAAATTTAAAACATAAACAACAAAAATATTGTCAAACGGCCGGTACATGTTGCATGCTGCCCCCTCCTTATTACGCCATTGGGGATCCACCACGTGTTGTAACCTAGCAATAGCAATGCTTTCCAAGAAGTTTCTGGTCAAAAATACCTCCCAGATGGGACAAATGGCACATTCTGTCATATCTTTTACATCTATTAGTCGCATCTAAACATTCTCAATTTTATATTTCTTGCAAACTTAGAATCAAGTTAAGATTTCAATACGAAAAACTGGAAGTTAGTTTACAATCCCATTGAATTTAGCATGCTATAATTAAGGGTATTGATGCAGGCTATTTTGTAAAAGCATTCTGTAGCACGGTATGAAAATAAGATGTACCGGGGGAAGAGGATTCGTTCACTCGTCAGGAAAAGTAAACCTTGTGAAATAGAACTTTCTCGGTGGTACTCGGCGTGGTATACACAGCGTGCTTCCTTTTTTGTGTTCTTTTTTATTCTCCCTCGTGTATCCCTCATGCGGCTGTACATGCACTGCTTACAGCTATTTGTTGCTAGCCATTATGCGCTTATTGATAAATCAAATCCCAACATCTTGGGATAAATCCCAATGAGTGGCTACACCGCTACAGTAGTCTTATTGTTTATTTTGCCTATGAGTACCATACTACATGACCTCTCTCAACTCTGCGGTGCCCTGTCGTTCAAATCTTGTAAGCAAAATTTGAATTCGAATGAGGTTAAATTGCACCAGATCGCATCTGAGGATACTGAATTATTCAAAAATTTTGCAAAGGGGAGGTGAACACCCCTTCCTAGAACCTCTTCCCAAGGACAACGATCACTTGAGGCCACGCCATCCGTTTTGCACTATCCTAGATTCGGCCATGGGTACAGGGGTACACGGTGGCATAGCGAAAATGTGAAATGGTACCCCAGTAGAAAAAGATTGGGAGCCCCTGCTGTATAGAGCCTAGAAACGTTAGTTTCCGTAGAGTAGACAAGAATGAAGAAGTTTGAAGGGAAGTGATAAACACAGTTAAAGCTGTCTTGCCTATGTAAGCTACGTTAATAATTCGAGCGCTCAATGCACTGCCGCAGCTAGTAGCCTGATGTACCGACGGTCCCGGCGGAAAAGTATGCCTGCTAAAAGCATACCTTCTTTTGTATCACGAAGCGAATGTTACTTCAAGAAAGAAAAAATATAAATGAACGTGTTCTAACTACCATACTCACTGAAAGCAGTACACCCAACCTTTTTGTAACGCCATGGGCCGACAAGTAACTGGCTATGTAGCCATTCACCACACATTCCCCACTGTGATACTTATATCACGTCTGTTGAAACAAGTATACCATAGTCTTACAATTGTACAGACCTGCATGCAAGTAAATAACACAATGAGAGCTTAAGAAAAACACACCATTCTTCCAATTCTCTCCAATATTTAATGTGGTAATATTTAGGTAGAAGTGTCAGACTATTTTAATGGGAAACTATGGTATACAGTTATATAGAATTTAACTCCATTCTTATTTGGGAAGTTCTTGTAAATTAAGCAAATTCATGCCCTGTTTTTGCCGATAATCTCTTTTTCAATGGCAAAGAGTGTCGGCTTACACCCGGTCGTCGCACTTTTGTCAGTGTTGTCAACAGTCAGTGTGCGCTGCATAGCCATCTCGCAGGGTGAAACAAAGACCATTTCGTTTTCTTTCCGATGATATTAGACAGGTTACCATTGGTGGAGGGGAACATTTCGTAAAATGCCATGCAATCAGGGAACCTTTTATGATAATTCTGCCCTCTTGAGTATCAATCTCAGTGGCATATCTCCTGTTACGTTATAGGGAAGCTCACACACATGCTGTGGGTGTTCACTCAGGCTTATCAAAGTAAATAATCTAGTCGATAACCGCCGAGGCTGCCCTGTGTGTGTGCTCATTTACATAGCGACCACGTGTGCCTACATACATACATATTTATGCACACATACATAAACACCCATCTTCCTTCATTAATTCATATTTCAAGAAGAAAGTTGGTTGCTGAAAGAATTGCAGGTTGAAATCTTTGGTTGTAAAATATATGTTCATCTTTCATCAAAGGGGATGTTAGTTGTAGAGCTGTTATAGATATTTTTAAAAGCAACATAAAAATTCAACAATCGGCAATTAATCATGCGGACATTCATTTGTTATCCTGTATCTTCTACTTAAATGGAATTATTAAATCCTATCACTTGCTTCCTCAAAGGATGAGTGACCTCCTTAGGTACTTTGAACATACAGAGCCATGGCACCATAAGAACAGGTTCCGTAGAGTCAGTACATGCTCATACCATTAATGGATGATGATGACGATGACGATGACGATGACGATGACGATGACGATGACGATGACGATGACGATGACGATGACGATGACGATGACGATGACGATGCTGATGATGCTGCTGCTGATGTTGGTGGTGGTCATGATGAAAAAATCCCCCTCAATAAATTGAAGGGTCCCATTTGGGAAGCGGTTTCCTATGTAGGAAAGTAATTTCCTATGTGGGAACCATTTCCTACAGGAAAACTATATCCTTACAGGAACATGCCCAAAATCCTACATAAATCCCACATGCTGATTTCCTGTAGGAAATATTTTGGGAATTTTAGTAAGGGATTCTCTCAGATGCCAAATCTGTAATCTTTTTTAAAGTGTTTCAATGGATCGTCGTATTTTCAATTCGGTGGTGTTAACGTGGGCCCGAGTTGACCTGGAGCCAAGTTGTCTGGTTGTGACAGAGTTGGCCTGTTCCCACACAAGCCCATCCACCATGCAACCTTACAACCTTACAACCATACAACCTTATATACACACATACGCACGTGCGTAAACGCGTGCATGTATACGAACTTATATGCATACTACGTAAATACGTTGATACGTTTTCATGTACACGCATACGTATAAAGTTTGTACATGTGTACGTGAGATTTGAATAAAACAACATGTTATGTGTGCTAACATAATGTTTTAACATTATCGGTAAATTTTTACTGCGTTATTGGTAAACAAAAATTGTTACGTTATCGGTAAATTTTTACTACACTATCGGTAAGGTGTAGTTACTACATTATCGGTAAATTTTCTGTTACATTATCGGTTATTGTTACATCATCGGCAAATATTTATTACACTATTGTTTGATCTTACATTATCGGTAAATTTTTATTACATTATCGGTTGTTGCTTCATTATCGGTAAATTATTACATTATCGGTTGTAACAAAGGCATGGCCCCACGATGAAGTCAGCATGTGATATTTTGATAAATGACATAGCAATTTTAATCATTCATGAACAAGTAAAAAATGGAAATTGGCTTGTTTCAAGTCAGCTGGAAAGGGAAAAATATTGTAAAAGGTAAAAAGAAAAACCAGGGCATGTGGAATATTCTTACTTAATGTTAAAATTCATCAGAGAAAGTGAACAAGAAAAAAAAAACAATGTCATAGCAGCACAGCGTATAGGTTGTGATGTAAAGCACTAAGAAAGAGGTACTAGGTGTCAGCCTAGAAAATAAAATTACGGCAATGAAAGCAATCAGCTGTCTTCGCTAACAGAATCATACGGGAGACCTTTAGGAACGGCTTAGCAACTTTACTTTTCTCCGTTCATGCAATTTTACTGTATAGTTTGAAAAGGAAATGTTCCAAACAGAGCTTTTCATTTTCCCCTTCTCAAGACCAAGAAGATCTATATCAATGTTATTCCACTTTTTAAATACAATGCCATATGACTCTGAAACAGTCTTATGTATACTGAGTTGTTCAAACTATCAATTTCTCTTAAAATTGTTGAGACCAATGCAGTATGAGATGTAGTGTATTGAGGATGAACGTTAGTAGAGCAAAGGAATCTCCATGTACAAGGATTGTGTTTTAAAGCACTTTGCAGTCTGTAGGGAGATACCTTACTTTACAATATTTTATCGTCTTGTCATTAAAACCATATATCTGCAAGTAGCGTGCCCATAATTTCCGCCTAAAGCAAAATACCGAAAAGAAGCAAAGGGATATAAGAAAGGATTTATGGCTTTTCAAACAGCTGTACATAACGGCTTCAAGCTAGTGCGTCAGCAGGTGTTGGCGGTGCCTGTTTCATTACACACCTTTGTAGTATTTTCATGGGCGACAATGATTTACCAAAGTCGTCGTAGGCCGGATACTATATGTAATGAGGCTCTGCAGATGCTAACAATGGAATTGCCTCGCGGTTTAATAACATCTCGTGGTGGGCCTTCAAATATTGCTCAAAGAAATTGTCAGATATTTTTCTTTCATATTTAACAGAAGTATAAATGATAGTCTGATACCTTTTTTTGTATAAACATGCTAAAACGTCACCCGTACCCAAAAGTCTAATCCCACTTTAGTGAATGACTACAGATATAGATATCTCAAATATTGGGTTTAATTGAATGCAGAAAACTTTACTCCCATATTTTATACAGTCTATCATCGAAAATGGTGATCCAAATCAATTTGCCCACAGAAAGGGAGTTTCATGTACAGATGCCATACGAACGCGTGTACATCATGTAGGTTCAAGGCGTAATGAAAAGGAAACAAGTTTGACAAAGGTCCTTTTTAGACTTTTCAAGCGCTTTCAACACCGGTTTGCCCAATCGATTAATCCAAGATTCGCATAGCTTTATTGAAAAACCTTGCCTCAATCACTGGCTTGCAAACTTCTTAGAAGGATGGTCCAGACAAGTAAAATTACAAAAGGGACTTCTCCTAAATCTGATATTAAAATTGGCGTTTCTCAAGGGGGTCCTCTTTTGGCTCTTCTTTTCACACTTTACACTGATCACTTCTGTTCTCATAACAATTGCAATGTAATTAACTATGCCGATGATTCTGTTGTTTTGTGTAATGTTAGGAAAAGTTCACATAGGATAGAACAAGATGATTATCAGCATTTTATTGCTAGCATTGTTAGTTTATGTGAGCAAAGAAATCTCTTCTTGAATCCAAGTAAATCAAAGTAAATTGTGTTTGAAAATATAACTGATAACTACAGAGTTTATTGAATGTTAAAGAAGAGAAACAATATTCCAGGATTCATGTATTGAACGTACTTCTTACAATTTGTGTGTGGGAGAATGCATTGACAATAACTTAACTTTTACTAAACATATTTCAAAGATGCTGGCGAAGTTGTACTATGTAGTTTCCACTTTGGCTTTTATTTTCCCATACTTTCCATGTAAAACAAAAGAATGAGTGTTTACGGCGTCTATACTGCCCACCCTAATATATGCGGTTCCAGTTTGGTACCAATTCTTGCAAGTTAAGGACAAGAAGAGAATTAGAAGTTACCAAATTTTTGTGGCAAAAGGTTTAGATTGAATTAATAAAAACTTGTGTGTATGGTAAATGAAGCTGCAAAAAGTGAATGTGTAAGACTTGTTTAAAATATTCAAGCCACTCAAGGACATCTTGAGCTCAATTCTCTGTGCAATAAGACAGTTACAATTTAAGACATCGTACTCCATGCTTTACATTATCTTTGTTCAAGAATTCTTGTATTTATAGGGCAGCTCTTTACTGTAGGTTTTAGACATATTTACTATTAGTTTCATTGTTAATTTGTTTTTTTAACCTTCCTAACTGTTATGTGTTCAGCCTGTTGTTTCTTTCTTGCTTTACATGTTTTTTTATCCTGTTTATACATTTTCTTCAAAAGTTTACACTGGAATAAAGGTTGAATATGAATTGAATGCATCGTCGTTAGGACAGTTACCTCTTCCTTTTTATCGTAATAAAGAAGTATGGTAGATAATATTAGGGATACATTCCAATGATAACCTTGCATACAAAATATTGTGCTCTAAAGTATTAAATCCACTGCCACCCTACTCAGTACATTAAGGCACTGAGCGTGGAGTGACACACACTGTACTTACATGGCAGCGTTCACTAAGGCACGTAGCCTATCGCCTACAAAGAGATGGGAAAATTCCATTCGTACAGTTGAGGGAACTACTTTATTGAGGCATAAAGTGCTGAGTGAGCGTCCTTTGAACATTGTGTAAACTAAGTCTAACGATCAATTCATACTAAACGAAAGCCAATAATAGCGAATAGGTAAAAGTTTGGAAGAAGATTTGCCAGCAGTCCTTTGAAATTAGATGGCACGTCGCTTTGCGACCGATGTTTAAACCAAACGTTTTGAGGTAAGATCAAAATGGGTGTAGTCATGAACGAAGAACCACACGGGGACGTTAGAGTTCCTAAGTTAACAGTACAATTAGACAAGGACACGTTGAGCTATAACATCACTTTAGGTATTGTATGTAACCATGATTACTTAGGAATTCTGCATTATGTAAGTGTACGATATGAATGATTCTTTAAGGAGTTTTGTTTATGCCAGAACAATGGACATACTTAAAATTCCATCGCATTGGCCTACGGCACAAGAGAGTTCCACAAACAGAAGGGAATTAGTTTGTGAGCTCAGTACGATCTCTAGCGAGTTTTTTTTTTTTGGCAGTACAAGCATAGACCTGCTGGAAAGGGCATAGAATTAAAACACGATATTGCACAGGTAACAGCTGGTAGTCATTAGAACTACTTTTTGATGACATTTACATTAAAACTGAAATTCATGATACACCGTATCATACCGGAGTGTATTGCTTTTGCATTCTTAATTTTTAGACTGACACACGATTTGAGCATTTGTTATCCTCACTAAGGTTGCTGGTGGTAAAAATGTACTGTTTATCTTGTGTCATTTGCTTACACAGCACTTTGATGTACAGTAAAACCCCGTTTATCCGAACACATCGGGACCGAAGGTTGTTCGGATAACGAAAAAGGTCGGATAAACGGGGTTTCAAGTTTTTGCCTTAAGTACGGTACACTGGGTCCATATAAGACAGTCTTTCAACACATTTCCCAAAATAATTCCGAAAAGGCTTAAAATTGCAGACAAAATCCCCCCAAATATTTTGTTACTTTTTTTTTGTGACCGATGATATGACAAATAAATTTTAAGACGTCTAAAACAGAGAGATTTTACTCCAAAAATTTGAGCCTTCGCTCGTCTGAATGATCAATGCTTTCTACACACTAAATGACTGTGTGTGCTGAAGAAAAGCTGTAACGATCTGGAGAGGTGTCTAGAGTAAAAATTCTGCAAAAATTTCAAAAAATGTTAGAGACACATGTGTAGGAGACTCTCAAACAGCAGTTCACAATGTTTTTGTAAGGTCTACTTTCATTATTTTTAGGTATGAAGCTCACTACGTTACTAACTTTTCAGTTTAGTGAAACTAAGACTTACGCTAGCCTAACATATTTTTGTATGAGAAGATATTGAGCCTATACCGACTCATGGCTCCTAACAAGAATGTCAAAGCAAATACGTACGATATTTCTTCCAAATTTGACAAAGAGATAACAGACTGTTTTCCATGTCCACATGTCGGCTGTTTTAGCCATCGTGACATCTTTCCATTACTTTTAAAGTCCCGAGAAAAATTAGTGCATTTCTGCAAAAATTTACATTGAATTTTGCCTTGTAAAGCACTTAAAACTTGGTGTATACTACTGTAATTGTGTTGACTATTATTGTTGTCAAATCTGACGGCTAGTTCGGATAAACGAGGTTTCGGATAAACGGGGTTTTACTGTAATTGCATATTTAAACACGAACTTTACAAGGCAAAGGATACAAAATTACTAATGAAAAACTGAATCTTATTTCTTCCTGCTTTGTAAACGACCGAATTCAGACAGCAGAAACCTGCAATAGGCCACCTGGCAAAGTTTAGTTATTCCAATGATCATTGGTAATGTAACTCTGTGTTTTGTTTCATGGTAGTCTTATTGAAAACTAAAGGTAGTAATTCTTCTTGTCTTGTTTCTGGTTATGCCGCGAAATTGTGCATAGATGGATGCTACCCTTTCTTTCTTAGATGAGAAGTTGGTTGGGCTTTAACTAGGAATTTATCACGAAATTGGTTTAGGGGGAGGGGACGCGTATCCTCAGCGTTTGGATGGTTACTTAGAGAAGAGTGTCATGGATAGGCTAAGGTAACTTTAGGTGTTAAGTAAAATGCAGACTGTGTGTGAGTACATTGTCATGAGTACGAGTACAAGTGGAATGGCTCTGGTTGTAAGTACAAGTATGGGTACGAGTACGAGTATACGCGTCTAAAATTATTTATTAGCCCCAATGCATAACATACGTACTCACTGCAAGTCTGGTAAAGTGTAGCTTAAGGGGAAGTTAGGATTCTGTTCAACTATTAGCCACTGTATACTCCTTTTTCGAAAGTTTCTTTTAAAATCAAATATGAGAAGGGCTGATTCAGGTGGATTCTTAAATGTCTGGAATACCTCCCTCCCTCTACTGAAAATCTATACATAACCAACTTGTGAAAAGATTCAGAAATCATGTTCTCAATGCATCAAATTGTACCCGTGATGTCTTACATGGCCATTTTTCCAGAAGACTTTGAATCCGGACCTCCTGGAGTGTTCGATCCTTCGCCGATTGCCCTCTGAAAATGTTCTTCTATACAAACTTCATCATCACTATAGACAGGGCCCTTCCAATAGACTAAGTAGCGGCCCATATTCAAAAATACCCGCCAATCCCACTTGGTAAAAAGGCCTAGTTTTGTCATGTAGTAAACAAAACAAATTATAATGTCAATTAACGTATCACTTAATATATATCTAAATTCATCACGTATTGCTATGGGTGAATAGATAAATTTCGTTACATTTGAGATATTCTGAATATCTGAATATGTATCGCAAGGTTTACAGGTAAAGGGTACTTTACTGAACCGATTCACAGTAAGGTGAGGTTTCATTTATCACAACCTATGCTTTTTTCAACGGAAATGTCCTTCAAAACTGAAAATATTCCAAAATCGAGATAAAATGTCAAACAGTGAGCCACCCGACGTCAGGTGATTTTTCCTTCCGGGCCCCAATTATGTTATCTCTTAGCATTGTAGAAAAATTGTGCCACGTCTCAGCTACTATTGATACTGCCATAGCTTTGACTAGAACAACACGGATACTATCGTTGAGGAGAAATATAGGAAGGATACCCACCCGTCTACACGATCAAATGGCTCTTCAAAACTTCATCATACATGTGAGTGACAATGGGCATGGAGAAATGTATGATCGTGATATGTAGATCGACCGGTTTCCCAACAAAGTTTAACGACGTCCAACATATATGACGGTGTATAAAGTTTTAGCTGCATGATCCATCTTTTCAACAAATGTTCAAAACATTCCAAAACGTCTCGGCCTATTATTATTCTACGTAACAATGTCGGTGCTTTGCAGGCAAGATGATATTTTTTGATTTCTTTTTTGAAACAAGGCCATGTAAATTCACGTCAAAATATGTCCAAAGAAAAGTGGACTTGTAGATTCAAATGCCGAATGCAAAGCGTTTCTCATGGCAGTTTGTCTCGCTTGTATGGAATGAGTTTGTCCTAACCACAGCCTTACATTTTAGGAATTGGGGTATAGAGCAGCCCGTCAACAACGCCAAGGGTGGGAGATAGGCACACACAGACAAAGACATTTGACTGCAAGTTAGGGCTGCCTATTTTTTTTTGTTCGTAGTAATTGAATTTAAAAGGACTGAAGGTTGAAGGACGAATTACATAAAAGAAAAATTACAATACAAGATTTCCCAGCTTTCTACGACATACCACTCAAAAGTTCCTTTGCGCTTCTCGTGCTGTACAATTTCCTTGACATTCTGTTACAGTTTAAATTTACACAGCTAAACATGAGACCCTGCCATTTTTTTGAGCCTACGTAACATATGCAGCTTGCTGTTACATAGGTAGGCTAAAATTTCAACCTCAATTGCTTGTTTGTACTCTTTTGGTGTCCCATGATACTTGGAAGGTTTAATGGTCTTGTCTGGCAGACAATGTTGGGAAAGAACGTTTTCTATGTCACGTTTCATGAACAAAAAAGATAAGATATTCAGACTAAGTATTTTCATGGCAGGGATCTGAGTCATATGTTTGCTTTGCGAATTTTTGTAAAGAATTCATCCTTCGAGAACACTCAAGTACTGTTTGTTTAAAGCACAGTTACTCGTAAAATTCGGCGTTGGTAGCGTTCCAAGTGAATCCCCCATACGGTTTCAGTTTAGCTAGATTACTGTTCGGCGTACTTGTAAAGACTACCGATATATGTGTATATATATATATATATATATATATATATATATATATATATATATATATAAATATATATATATATATACCGTTGATTGGTGGTAAAACTTATCAAGAAACTGGAAATGGTTATTCTTGTTTTGAGGGAAACTAACTCATTTTTCTTGGGGGATGATACTTAAGTAGAAATTTCCGCCCTAATTCCTCCCTCGTGGGGAATGTTAATGTACAATGACAAGATATCAAGGGTGACTAAGAATGACCATTCCTGAATGTAGGGGATATCCTGGAGACGCCTCGTACTCTTTAATTCTTCTCTTACATCGATGAGACCTCTACAACTTTTAGATTAAGATTCAATAATCACAAAAGCCAGGGTCGGCAACAAAAGCACAGGAATCCCTGTTGCTGAACACTTTAACCTACCAAATCACTCTGTCCGGGACTTGAAATTTGCTACCTTAATGGGGGCTTTCCTACATCCGAGACACGTAACAACAGGAATAAAGACTTATCCTAAGATGTAATAGACACGTTCACGGCCTTAATCGTGACCTTTCTTTTATGTACAACAATCGTGTGCGCTAAGGTCGCCTGCACTTTGGCATCTTTGAACAATGTTTAGCTTTTTCACTCTACTGCTGAGGACAAACCTAGGAGGTTCGAAACGTTCAGTTTACGGCGTTCTGTAAATATTTGTGATCTGTTGTGCATTTTGCAAAGAAGATTTGTTAACAAAATGTTCCGTCTTTGCTATTGATTTTGGTTGGTGACAGAGACATTGCTCCTTTTCTATTTATATTGCTCAAATCAATCTCACCAACGCACGGACTTACAAATGTTTATATATATATATATATATATAGTGTTGAGTCGGTAAAGCTGAAAAATCTGGGCGAGGTGAAAAAGCAAAGTTGACTCCATCGGGATTCGAACTCGGGACCTCCCGCTTGCTAGTGCGGACGCTCTAACCACTGAGCCATGAAGCAAGATGGTTTGGCCTTTGTTCAAAGCCCATATGAAGCACTTGCAATTCACCTCCTAAGCAGGCACCTATTTTGGGAACAGCACTAGTTCTCCTTTGATGCAAGCCCTACCAGAGATCAAGAATGATGCAATTCAGTCGAACATTCTAAAAGGCAATGAAGAACAGATTACTTATTTTACTGGGAATATCACGGAGCCATTGAGAGAATCCCGCAGACATTCCTCGGTAAATTGGAAGGATGTACCCCATTATAATACCCTTTCTCATCCTGTATTAGCAGCGCTAATGGGAATTATTTGATGACTTAGTGCCCTAACTATCAAATTTATAACTCTGCGTTACTTTATTACTTATTTGAAAGAGCAAAGTAATTGAGCTTCATAATTCCTGTAGAATCGCCAGCATAGTAATCAGGAATAGAATTCTAATGGAATACCAGTCACAAAAGTGATGCTTTTGGATCAAACAATTTTAGTTGGTCTCTAGTTTGCTTCCTTATTTGCTTACCAACGCGTTTCATCTTGAATTTATAGAGTTGCAATTAATATTATTTTTATCTTTACCAACATAATCGTCCCGTTCGTTTACATTATATGCATCATTTGAATGCCTTACTCTGTGGAATTTATAAAACATATACGTTACTAAGATTCAATAATTGTTAAACATAGCAACATGAAATGCCCTTCTTCAACTTTACAACAACTGCAGCCTGAAAACTGTAGTTTCCAAAAACCAAAGAAATAGTCATAAAATAGTAATTTGCCTACATTTTTTGGTTAATGCGATTTGCTAAAATATGTTTTCCATGAAAAGTTATGAAACGCAGACGTAAGAAAGAAGTTTGAATTACGGGTTCGGCAATGAAAATGTATGGTCAGTGGCGTTTCGAGAAGTTTTGGGATACCACCTAAGCAGAGCGCAAGCATGGTCGGCAAGCAGCATACCAAGAAAATTTTGGCCCAAAACGGATGCAAAGATTGCAGGAAATGGCACTTCTGAAAGTGCTTTTAAACGTCCTGCATTTTGAAATCTGAAAAATAATACACTTCCAAAAGAAAAGTTTATAAACATTTCTTTACTATCATTATCCGGGACTTTTCCTATGGAAGACTTCTTCGACATTCAAGTAGACCGTGGGGGGGGGAGGCTTCGAAAGGGGCGTGCCCGTCACCTTTCAGAATTGTTGCACTTAGGAGAAGCTTAAATGCAAAATTGTGCTACAATTGTTATATTTTATCTACTTACTTGTTTTCATACACCAGTATCCAGGAAACCAACATGTTTTGTGAAACATTCAGGAACAATGAAAAAAAAATCACGATTACGTCATGAGCCGGTGCGCGTTTTTATTCCCACTGACACAGCCTATTCCGCAGCAGTGTAGTACTGATTTTGTGTCTGTATAAATATGGTTTGCAAAACTACGAAGAGCGGCAAAAATTTGAAATACATGTTGAAAAATTTGTATTGATAAGTAAATTAGAACCCCCTTTGATATGGGATAATTTGTTGTATTGCATCCTGCCACATACAAGAGAAAACTGTACCATTGAGGGTTACAGTAGGTAAGGTGGAAGGACATATACTACTTACTATATGAAAGCAAGTTATAAACGTTAAACAAAGATAATCTACAGGGTTTGAAGCCCCCAAACTTGTCTTTGTAACGAACGATTTGCGCTCCTGGAGAACATCAAAAGATAAACCTTCGGGGCAACAGTGGTGGCCGTTAGAGATTACACGTTTTATTATGTCTATTATCTTGGTAATGGCTTGCGAGGAAATTTGAACCATTTCCGACGAAGCATCACGTCCCTGTCCCGTTCCCGTGCCATCAGTCGGTAAATGATGATATAAAAAGTTATGATATCAGCATTTAAGTTGTAATATCGAATTGCCTCGCAAGCCAGATCAATAGTCTCTTCAAACGGTATGGGGGTCTATTGTGCTCAAGGCACCCAGAGGAACTTGATAGTTGTAAATTTCAGTTAGGCCATAAGATGTTTAAGTGTCAAGAAACCAACAAATGAAAGATACAGCATCAAAACATGTGGGAAAAGGGATTTCTCTAACAAAGATCAACATCTATATTCTTTCATTATATGATTCATTAGACAGAAGAAAGTTACACTTAGCCTATATTCTTTCGTACATAGAAGGAAAACGGAGAGACATGCCGCAAGTGAAGTGCGCAAAAACTTGTTTTCAATAGGCCTAACTAATGTTTTTTTTTATGTAATTTAAAGGGTAAAATTGTGAATGCAAGGAGCTCTCTTATGTTGGCTTGTTGCATGCGATGTAAATTACGGGAGTGAAATGAGTGTTCGCCCTACCGCCCCTACCTTCCTACGCCTTCAACTATCGTTAAAGATGTACTGTTATAACACTTTCATATCACGATTCAGATCCTGTCAACGGTTAACGATGACATATAATAGCATTGGTGAATGACTTTTTCACTTTTTTGCGTATCTTTACGTCATCGCATGTGGCTAAAACATCATACGGGAGCAAAAGGATTCACAAAGTGAAATTTCTGACAGTCATGTGATATCACTGGAGGTAATCATCAAGCGAAGACAGGACAGGCTCTTGTGGCATGACACTGTTTGAAATGATGTCACTGTCTCGGAGACTTGGTCCAAAAGAAGCATAATACTACTCGACTGATTTAAAACGTAATCGGCACATCCTTGAATTTTTTAAAAAGGTCATCCTAACAACTTAGCGTAAAAATAAGGATTTTATTCCTGAAGTTGGTACCAAAACGGTGTGAAGTGATACATCTTGCCTCTAATATATGTATTTAGTCTATGTATACTATACAATAAAGGGCGGCCTGTGACTTATGATCACGCATCATAAGAGTCTTTTTGATTCTAGACGCTGTTACTGTAAAGAAGAACAGGGTTTCTTTTGGGGGACTTAGTGTGGTCATAGATAAAAACGGAGAGGACAACTTTGTGTGGGTTATTATTGGTTGTTTATTAGTTGATGTAAAGATACAGTTGTACCGGGTACGTGTTGGTTATCTTACTCCCTTATTGGAGTTTTTTCATCCAATATCACATTGTTTGTATTCAAAGTACTCTCTCAAAAATATTTTGGGGTTTTGTTATTGATTGTGTTGCTATACTTAAGTATAAATGCACTTCTAGCGCAACGTCATTTGGCCTAAACCATTCATTTTTCTAACCCTGGGAGCGTATGGAACGACAACAGGTTTCAAAGCTTACCTCCTTTTACGGGACATAGCCATTCCAGTTGTATGGTTAGATTCTATATCAGAGACGACTGGAGACAACTTCCGTTTATTGTTCTAAAAGTGTGACATTTTCCTGCCTAGCATTTTCTGGTAAAGAAATACTTCTAAGTTGCAACTCTATTGAAAATATACTACTGTCCACCTATGGCCGTAGTATACCAACTCTTTCAATACACATGCTAGAAAACATGACACATTGCTATCGTAAACAATAACAGCGATATTCACCTCCCAGTAATACAATATTGAACTATTCGTGGGAAGAGACTAAAAAGTCAAAAAGAAGACATCTGCGAAAACAAATGCATTAGTAAAACAGTGATATCGTCACCAACCCTATTTTTAACTAGCAGCAAACTTGTACCCTCGAAACTGAAAATGTTGAGTATACAATGAGATTAATCTTATAGCGCTCTGTGACAGTATCATTTTCCGCCTAGATTTTCAGTCTTTTTCAGTCTTCATGATTTATTTTTATGAACATTTGTACGATCTTTCTCAGCAATAAGAGCAACGTTATGCTTGTCCTATTGAGGTAATGGCTGGAGTGTGAAGCTTTCCAACTAAGATGCGCCTTGTACTGCATCAATGGATAACATTCTTGGCCTGATGACGGGTGCTCATCATACTATTTGTAAAGAACTGTAAGCAACTGAAGGATTGTTCTGGACAAGAATAACCTATATTCAAAAAGACTTTTGAGATATGAACAACCCATGAGTGTGGGACTTGAAGGGCATGTAATGAAAAATTATTCTCTTACATTTGAGAATTTCTTAAATTGTGGCCGGGATATTGCTTTAAATACAAACAAAACAGCGTTGATTAATGTGAAGTTGTGATGCCATGTGTGCTTGTTTCAATTTTACTTTGGGTGGAAGACGTGATGACTTTCATCTGCCAATATCTCGAGAACCTTTAATAGGAAAGGGATGTAAATGTCAAAAGATACATTAAGTGTACACCCCCTCCAGCATATTAACCTGAATTTAAGACTAACTCCTTCTATAAAAATACAGCGTGGTTACTACAGTTGCTCGTTGGTGTTCACATGTTCGGAGCCAAAGTGGATGCATTAGAAACAGTTCCGTAAAACTGTGATCCTTTTCCCCTTACAGGACTGTGCAGCACTAGAAGTGCCCACCAATTTCTCAGCGAATGGGCATCGTTACAGCTGTCTTGACAAACTACTGTGTAAAATTTGGTTTGTTGGGTTATTTTTGCAAATGTCGTGTGACAACGAGTAAACTCGTTATCACAAGGAAGTTACTTAGCCATCGTTTTCTAGGGAAATATAATTTTAATGAAAGCTATTAATACTTTTAATACTTTTACGTTGTATTGTACCTGTCACATAAAATAATTCTGGGTGACATTATAATGGGGTCAGAGGTCGATTTACAGTAACAACTTCTTGAAATTTAATCACTTAATTATTTTGTTGACTTTCACAAGGTACAGATAATAACTGATTCTACCACTTACATCATCTTAAAAACGGTTATTTCACTTTCACAAATTAAAGTCTTTTTGGTATCTAAGGACCGTATCTATTGCTTCGATCATTCACAACACTGATATTAATCCTCCATTCTCTCCACACAGTTGCTCGCCTCTACGCTGAATGCATGTTTAGAAATAATGAAGAAACAAAAGACAGTTACACTCAAATAGCACCTACACTTCTAATGACGTAGCTCGTTGACCTTTCAAGGTTTTTTATAGCGGGGTTAAAGCTCAAATATCAACTCTTTTACAGTGTATCGGATAGCTGCGCTACAATTTAAAATGTACTTACACATGTTTTAAGAACAAATATGTTCCTATGTTATTTCATCGAGGATGCTTACAAGAGAGTAACAGATGTGTAGATAATTATGGTCAAATGGGCATGACTATTGGGAAGAGCATGTTATTTAATGGTGTCAATTTGCCTAATATTACTCAGTTTCTGAGTTTTGAGAAAGAGCAATCACATAGGGGGGACATTTTTAGTATAAAGATGGAGATTCGAAATCTGTCAGTAACCTTAGAAGCTTAAGGTAGCGTACGACTAATTATTTCTCTATTGACTTACACACTAATTTTGGTCCATTTCGCTTCTGAACTCTTGTAGAAGTTTTCAACGGTACAAACTACCCCTCATATGAAGGCTCACCAGTAGGCCTTTTATAATAATTTCAAACTTGTGTACCATGATTACTGATATTTTGAGCTAGGTGAGCTTGTATAATAAGGTGGTGGTTCCTGCTTCTTTACTTCATCCAAACAGCCATTTTAAATTGCGGAAGGGCATTATTGCAAAATGTGCCTGAAATACCTTCAATTTTCAATATTTTTGCAGGATGAGCACGTCGACTCCTTTCCTACCACATACACATTACTAATAGAACACATCACTTCAGCAACATGGTCTTAACTGTGTTAATTCCTTAGGGTAAAATCCTTAATGGCCTCTACAATGGCACATTAAGGATTAGAAATTCCACTGTACACCACTTCTTTCTGTTAGACTAGACGGTTATACACATTCTCCTTATTATACAAATGTCTCCTAAGAATAACGTCTCCTAACTAAAACAGTTTTCATAAGCAGTGTTCTTCCTTTCCACCGAGTAAAATACTAATGTATCATCTGTTAAATCGTCTATACGGAAAACTTAAAAACGAGATCTTTGTGACAAATATCGCTAACAATTACTCTAGCTATCGTTTGATTAAAATAAATACACGTTAACGTAACTTGATTCCTTGGGAGGATTATGTAGTTAATAAGTAAACCTAGGGCATCACACGTCACCTGCTTCAGATTTACGAAGTTGTCTACTGTTTACTTTAATTAATTTAAAAAAAAATATTATTCTTGTTGAACTCATAAATCGCTAATGTGATACTGTGATACTCATAGAGTGTAGTTATGCAAAACTGTTGTTACACACAATTTAAAATAGTTTAAATTTTCTTACACCTTCTTCGTATTCGTTTCGAGAAAAATAACACAAGAAACGTTTTGCAAAAATTAAAACATACCTTCCGTTAGATAGCATGAGTTGATAGAGAGTTCTTACTAGGGCCTAAGTCTGAGGACGACTCCGGCGGCAAGTAATATCGTGAAGGGTTTCATGGCACGACTAACGTTGAAACATACTGTGATTAGTACAACTCTGATGTCGTTGAATAAACATCAGGATTCCACCTCTATACTTAACATGGTGTAAACAACTTTATATATAAGTGAAGTGGCTCTAACTATGTTATAGCAATATCTGGATAGATTCTTCATATTTCCACAAGAACACTCAAGTACACTTTCCTAAATCTTGATATTTGCTGTTTGTTGACTTTGTAGATATCAACTAACCCAGGTCTGAAGTCCAAATTCAAGAAATGTAAAATAACAAAAACCATAGATTTAATATACGGCTAAGCATTTCTACAGATACCATTGCAGGTGGTTTTAGCAATTTCAGAGGACATACGTTTTGATAACACAGGGCGGAAGAGATATAGTGTACCAGCTACTGAACCTTCTACACCTTAGGACAGTGACTGGAACTCAAGTTCAGAGAAATTTTTGATTACTAGACTAATCCCTGGCCTCACAACCAGGCTATTTTAGAAACAAGCTAAAAGAAGGTGGGGCAGCGGCCGGCCAATTAGAAAAGTTTCGTTCCCTAAGAAATGAAAAGTACCATGGCCTCAATGCATTTAATTAAATTACTTCTCCCCAGGAAGCCATCTCACCCCTTTCAGTACTTTGCCTGACTATGGCATGAGATGAACATTCCGTCTCTACATTTGACTTTTGTTGACGTACCCAAACCTTCTCAGGGAGAGAAAAGAAGTGAAACCGAATGTATGATGAAGACGACGAGTCTCTACGACCTAAAATTAGTTGATGACTCTTTCTAAAAGTTACGAGATGTTTCGACCAATATTTAAACCTATCTGAAGGGAAAACCGTGCTACGTATTCCTAAGGCTGAAATTTTAGTGATCATATTATCTCTTGGCCATCAAAGTTATATCCATATAAATTATAACCATTTCGCCATTTACTTCAAAATAATTTCTCTTTAGATCATCAATAAAAGAAGTGAAGTGTAACTTTATCACAAAAATGCAATGACAAATAAGAAAAAGGTTTAAAAGGAAATGGGATCCTTTGTAGACGAAAGTCAGTCAATGGAACAAACATCCCTTATGGTGGTCAACAATTGATATGATGCTACTGTACAGAAGTTTCTTTGTCGATTTGACATTTAGAGCGCCCTCTATTTTGGGTACAAAGTTATTTTATACCTACCCGGTAATAATATGTATTTTCGGAAGGACAAGTCGCCAAATGTGCTAGCGAATTGCACTTTCCCACAGTTATAAACCCCTTTGGAGTAATTAGTTATATCTGTTTTTTTTTTCAGAAAACTATTACTTCCATTGAATTTTTTAGAAAACTCTTTGACAGTTCCAACAAGTAGCTGTCAGCAGGAGAATTCTTTTTGCTTCAGTATAAGATGATGAATTGTTAGCAAATGTTCATTTATCGAAAACATGCTGCACAGTGAGGACCCTTACAAAAAAATTGTGTGGCAAAAGTTCCAATACCACACTGGAAAAACCGTGTCATACTGTGTAAAACTATCATGGTTGGGTGTGAAAAATAGTGAGTTCTATGTGATTATTTGTAGGGCAATGTGTGATTTTAATAAAAATTTGACCCACTTTTTAAAGGTGCCATGCTTTTACCTGCATTACCGCAGTTTGCCCCATGTGACAAAGAGTGGAGAACCAAAATACATTTTTACAAAGGCAAACATGTGGCAAAGTGGGGTAAAGTAGAATATTGTGTGTCAAATTGGTTCCAATCCCACATGTGTCACCACTCATTACCTCACTTTTCCAGTTATGTATTTTCCTATGCCCTGCCACATGTGATTATTCATGTTCACATGTGGCACGCCCCACATTTTTTTTTGTAAGGGGAGTCAGCAGTTTTGGTCAATCTGTTATAGAGCACTTTACAAGTTCAAACCAAAGAAATGACTCTGGTAGGTTTGCTTAACTGAATTTTCAGTTAGAAGCTAATGCTCGTCTTTTTATTGGTTAATGCCTGGGTGGGTCCCCTTTAAGCTGTAATAAGGACTAATGAAAAGAACTTGGTGGAAGACCATCGAGAGAGATCATGGGTAACTTTCCAACGTGGCAAATCTGCTTGTCCTCATATCTTTGTTATACATTGCTTGACTTGTATTATTTTTGCATGGAATAAATTCTGGAAAATATACACAGAAGAATGTGTTCATCCTTTCTACTATTTCTTGTTTTTTTAAAAAGCTGATCATAGAAAATTAGAATAATTTTAGGAACAATCTTGAGCCATGTAGTCATCGGACATTTTGAAACCATGCAACAAGAGGACAGAAAAACCTAATAACTGCTGTCAGCGTTTCATATTTGTTACAGGAAAACACTGAGAGGAGATTGAAACAAACTACAATATTTTTCAAGGCAAAAACTTTAATTGCTAGTGTAAACAGAGAGTTGTCAGGGGCTGGTGTAAACAGGGAGTTGTGAGGGACATCTCCCTGGTGTCAAGGATATACTACGGATAGTACATTTTTATGAACCTTACCCACATATGTTTCGCTGCATTGGTGATAACTCAATTTCCCTCTCCCTTTTCAAGTCCCGAATAAAACGATAGTAACACCTCACAAACGGTTTTTTCAGAATTAAACATCTTTCTTAACACATTTTTTCACACTTAGTAAACACATTTTGATGCTAAGCACACCTTTCTAAATCGTAAACATTCGGTTTTTAAACAGGTTAAATTGATAAAACATTTCGTGTTTGATCGCGAAACACGTTTAAAATTTAAACGGGTTTACAATGTGGGGGCGAAAAAAAAAACAAACGCTAACACGTTTTTAGAGTGAATATTATAATGATTACTTTACAAAAAGAACGAATATTAATTATGCTAGTGAAAGGGTGATTTATTGTTTTAGACGAGCTGGCATACATATGCAGATAAAGGTTTACATGTTTAATTTTATTTCTAGAAAGGGCTTCCATGCTTTCTGCACCTAATTACATCTTTCTTCTTCCTGTTACTCTGCAAGTAAAACTTTCAAATCGAGAATAGGTAACAGGGAGTCCATTATAAATGAATACGGGTCTGATATTACTTTTGTTACCATAAATATATCCTATTTATTGTAAAAAGTGTAAATTCCCTTCCTACATGAATATCATTAAGATTATGTATTGCTTGTCTCTTTGTTGAAAATGCACCCCAGCTTCCCTTGAACACTTCTTCAGATCAGTCTCTAGCACTTCAAATTTTTGTTTGCTAGAAACCTCTCTAAATAACGGCGCACGCAGTTCTTTGATCATTTTGCATGTTACATACATATTACTTTCCCCCTTTCATAACACAAAACGTGGCCACAATTTTCAGCTTATACCAACTTCTGCATATATTCATCAGCACAATATAGTGCATGCAAGAAAGTAATAACATTAGATGTTCTCTCTCTCGAAATTGTCTACTTGATGTCAATGCTCGGAGGGTCTATTTTTAACAACTCTTTTGTTTTATATATATGATTAATACTTTAAATAGATAATTCACATCTTATCACTTCATGTGCAAATATTTAAAATAATTTTGTTTTACATAGAAGACAATCTTAAGAATGCATATAATTCGTTATTAATGTAGCTGTACTTTAGCCATAGAAACAAAAGGAGGTAAGAATGACATCTGAAGATCTGCACTGAAGCCGTTGATTTTGCTCTCTGTACGGCAACACGTAACGCAAACATCATGTCTTTACTTTTGCACCAGTTATTTGGGAAGAACTACACGTTTTCAAATTAGGAAAACAAAACAAAACACTAAAGCACCATAACTTATGCCAGATGTGAAAATTACTCCTAATATTTGAAAAACGGGTAAAGTGACATTTAACTTTAGAAGCTGAACTCACACTGTGCTTCCGGAGACATGCCAATCAACCAGATGTTTGCCGTACAGCGGAAGCGCCCTCACATTCATCCTGGCTTCACTGGTTAAACACGCAGCGATGCATTGTGCCAGACTTCTCCCTTATTAATTTCTATGACTTTAACAAAGTCTTTCATAGGCCACATTTTACTCACTGGGTAATGGGGAAGTAAAATTTCTGATTTCTGTTATCCTGGAAATTACATTCACAGTATGCAGTGGTAAGTTAAAGGCCAATACGGACAAAGCAAAAGTGAAAGATTAAAAATGTATGAAATATTACAATTTTGAAATGATTCCCAAAACTGAAACTTTCATGTACAGTGACAGCTGGGCTAGGTATAAGCTCAAGATATTACTTTTGCGTTATGAAACATCAAAAATGCAATGAAAAACTGAAGATGGCGTCTAGCTATTTGCAAGAAATCTATTCTTCCATATACCAATACACCGTCCTTTGCCTAGAACTTTGTTATTGTGCATGTACCATGAGGTGGTAACTCCATGCATGTACTTATCTCTTCGTATTTATTATTTTTGCGTTAATTTATCTACCAATCACGTAACCAGGGCAGCGGTCACATGTGGTTAGGAAAGGAATTTTAATAGTGCAATGAAAGGTATTTTTATAAGAAAAATGAGATAAAGCATCACTGATATGTCTTATCAATGTATTTTGACGCGCGTTTTGCGCCCACCCGTAAGTTGCAGATGACCCATTGAGAGTACGTTTTAGTGCCTAAAGTAAGAATGTGTAGGCTAGAGATAAACAACAGTGGTAGTATATTTCGATGTATACTTTCTTCTTCCTCTTAGGAATAACAGCCGTAAAAGATGTCCTTTTGCTACCATGCCTCCAACCCAAATATCGATAATGGTAAACATGCACAATTATAATGTATACCCTTGATAACAAAATTTCAAGTAAAACCTGTTATAAATATAACGCTCAATAATAGTTTGATCGGTTTGCTCAAGAAATGAAGAGGAATTAGTCATGAGTAGCTTAAAACATATTGCCGTAATTACTTTAATTTGGGCAAACGATATGATTTCAGTTTAAATGAGGAAATCAGTCAAATAGGGATGCAATTAGGTTATAAAATTCAAACTGAAGAGTAAACCTTGAAAGGGTGCCATGAACAGGGTTGCACGTTCAGGATCTATACCACCCAGAAACTGCAATGATATCGGCAATTTGCCAGAAAAATAAAGAACTTTCATATGGTTTCATTCAAGTACCCCTATAATTATGTAGCGAGTTAGATGAGGTTTTACGGCTCAGTTTCTAACCAGTTGGTTTAAGTCGGGCCGGCCACGGCCTTTTTTTCAGTTGTGGCCAGCAGGCTTGTTTTCCCTACTCCATTACTTATGCTGAGGACCAAGCACAATTGCAGTAGGTTCCATTTTTAAAGTCTTTGGTATGACCTGGCCATGAGTCGAACCCCAGACCTTCAGGCTGCAGGCTGCAAGTCGGATACTCTAACCACTCGACCATGCAGTTGGCCTTATAATTATGCAGCAGCCCCCCATACGAAATTTTACTCTTCGTGTGGTCGCGATAGGGTAACTGAGGGCGTATTTGCAAAACTGTTTGCGACTGCTACAAGATTCTTCCAACCGAACGTTTCATGTTGTTTCCCTTATTTTGTAGCTTTTGTAGCTTCGATGGGCAACAAATGTGGCGTCCAAAGTGGGTCCTCTACCATTTTGAGGCTGTGCCATTAGGCACCCTGTATGGCAACATTGGGCTAACTGACAGCTGACCATGAAAGACAGTGGAGGTATCTCAAGGGCAAAAGTTTCCTTAGTGGAACCTCCAGAGGAGCGGGTTGGAGCATTGAGAGCAGAAATTGCTGAATTGCAGAGGAAGCTTCAGCAATTGGCTACTACAGAGGTACCCTCTATTTTCAATAACAGCTCGGCGCAAGCACACCAGTTATGCCTCGTGGCAGTTTTCTTAAATACTTGAAGATTTCGGGTACCTTTGAAGAACTTGGTCAAAACGATAAGTTAATATCTCCATCATCATCCAAGTCAATGCTGGAAAGAAAAGCTACCCAGACGTAGAGATAATTTATGCAGTGGTACAAGCAATGAGTCCTGGTCTTAAGCTGAGGAGCTATCTTGAGGGACGAGATTACATTACACTTGCCATTCTGCGAAAACTACTTCATTGTCAGTTTCGAGAAAAGGATACTACAGAACTGTACCAGAAGTTGTGTAGCCTTACACAGCAGACAAATAAAACCACCCAAGAATTTATACTTCGTGCACTTGATCTCAGGCAAAAGTAGGCTTTGCCTCACAAGATGGTTCCATGATAGCTTACATCCGGTCCAGCCCACGTTTCTCCTCGCTACTGGAACATGGTTACGAGAGGCAAGTATCACTCAGGAGCTGGAGCCTTTCCTTACTAAAAAGATGTTCCAGATAAAGTTTTACTCAAGCAGGTAAACCTAGCAGCCAGAGATGAGTTGGAACATCAGCAGAAGATGGCTTCTAAGAAAAAGGTGGCAACAACAGTACAACTGAAGGCACACAATAGAGAAGGAGAGTTGAAACCGAAGAACGAGAACCCCCGATCTATGACGTCCACGAGCAGTAGAAACAAGTTGCCGACAGTTTAGCCACCAGTTTCCAGCCTGGAGAGTGTTTGAAACATCTGGTAGGAGTAAGAGGCGGTCACAAAAGGGAAAGGGCAAAGAAAACAAGGGGTTGCATCGACTGGTGCAAGGAAAACAAGTGTGAGGAATGTGACCACTGCTTTAATTATGGTGACAGTAGTCATTTTGCAAGGGGATGCAGAGGCAGGGAAACGTAAGAGGTCATGTGGGCGGGGGGGGGGGGGGTGTAGACCGCAATCCAAGTAGCTGTGGATAAGGGCAGTAATCATGTCCCTACTACATTTTCCTTAGGAAGAAGGAAAAATGGCCGAAATCTGCAGTTAATGTATTGTTCAGGTTAAATTGGCAGGCATTGATACCAAGGTTTTATGGAAGACGGGATCCCAGCTTTCTATAGTGACTACAGACTAGTTTATGCAGTATACTTCCCATCACCAAATTAGGCCTGTTGATGAATTGCCAGAGGGTGTAGAATTAAAACATTTTAGGTGCAAATGATTTGGAGGTTCCCTACGATAGTTGGACGGAAACAGATTTTGTCTAAGGCTCTCCAAGCTCAGAATACCTACCAATTGTTGTGCCAATGTTATTATACCCAAACAGTCAAACAGCACTTATTACAGGGGGCAATGTTATTGAAAATATCTAATGATGTTAATATTGTTGACAATTTAAGACATGCACTGCCTTTTAATTCAGCAAAATTTGTACCGTCTTTTGTTAGTCTGGTATGTGAATATGATGCTCAAGACGTTTGTGATGTCAAGGTGGACCAAAATGACAACGTTATTACCAAAAAGTCATCGCAGAGTGTTGAGTCAGATTTGATAGTGTTACGGATGAATTTGAGGCCTTGTTTACTCCCAACCCTGAAACACCCTGATCAGAAGGTTTGTGTAAACCCGAGACTGTCGTCAAGGCAGGAGAAGGGACTTCTTGCAAGGTTAGTATTCATGTTAACAACACCAGTGACCGTGATCTAGTACTGAGCAAAAAGGTCCTGTTAAGCCAGATTGAGTTACCATTTAGTTAGTTCAGTCAGTGGTGAACCTCCGAGACCAGGAGGATTTAGGTCGTTGGACAGAGGCCTCAGCTAGTTGTGAGTTATCACAACAAAAGGTTGTAAAAGTTAATGGAGCATGGGACTCCCCTGTAGATCTCTGTCATCTCCCAGAAATGCAGGGAACGATTGGTAAAAGTCTTCTTAAGGAAGAATCAAATGCTTTCGCTTGAAATGACCAGGATACTCTGATCTTATCTTAGACATACCACTCTGGGTTACTAGGCAAGTTCAGAAAACATATTTATCGATACCTATACCTTTAAACAAAGAGGTAAGAGAGTATTTGGCAGACCTCATTAGTCGAACATGGATTGAAATTTCTGTCTCCTTGCCTGTTGTGTGTGTAAGGAAGAAGAGGGTGGGGGCGCTACGTCTTCGCAGAGATTTTAGGACACTGACCCTTACAACTGTAGATTATAGACACCCGACACTACGGATATGAGATGGACTTAAAGGGAATGCGTGGTTCTCCACCTTAGATCAATGGAAATCTTATTGTCAGGGGTTTGTGTCTAAGAAATGTTAACATTTGGCAGCATTCATAACCCATGAGGTAAGTACCAGTATAAAAAATTTCTCTTGGCCAAAAAAAGGACCAGCGGTCTTTCAAAAGTATATGAAGTCCACTTAAGGTGATCTCGAAGATATTTGTACTGTATTATTGGGTGATATACTGGTCTCTGCAACCACTTTTGAAACACATGTGGAAAATGTCGGGAGGGTTCTTAAAAGAGTCCAAGAGAAGGGAGTAAAACTCAGACCATCCAAATGCAATGTTTTCCAGAAACAGGTACCTTATCTGTTTAAAATAATATCCGAAGACTGTTACCGTACGGACCCACAGGGAGTTGAGGAAGCGGTGGCGTTAAAAAGCAGACCACCCTCCACAGTGTTGAGTTGAGACAAATTTGCGCTTACTTGCCTACTATCGTAGTGTCTTCGAAAATTTTTCGAGGATTGCAGCGCACCTCTACCTCTTGTTAAAGGGATCAAATGAGGTTGTAGAAGACAGATATTTGTGTAAAGGCAAAGTAAGAAAGAAACAAACCCAACTACCTTCAAATCAGAAATTCAAGGGGGCTGAGAAGCATCAACAAACTCTAGAAAAGCTGATTGATCACATCACTGCTTACCCAGTGCTTGCATATCCAGACTTCGCACAACCGTATGTCTTACACACTGATGCCTCCAAAAAGGGGTTAAGATTTTTTCTCTATCAATGACAAGAAGGGAAATTAAGAGTAGTAGCATTTGGGTCTCTTACCCTTACACCTGCAGAGAAAAAGTTTACCACTTGCAATAAGGCAAATTAGAGTTTGTAGCACTGAAATGGGTTATCACAGAAGGATTTCATGATTCTCAATACGCACCACACTTCACGATTTATACTGACAACAACCCGATGACTTACATACTTACAACAGTTAACTTAATGCCACGGGACATAGGTGGGTGGCAGAATTAGGTGGGTGCCGTTTCAATATCAGGCCCAGGCCTGGGAAGAAAAACTAAGATTCAGACACACTATCACGATTACCTTTTACCACTTATATGGAGACTTAAATGAAAACCTGTACCGAAGAGGTACAAGAAGAGATAGTACTTCCAACTGCACCCTTCCTCCAAGACTACCAAGAACTACCATCCATACGCGCCACCATTTCAGTCTCTTGCAACATCTAGTTTTTTACTGAAACCATAGCCCTACTTATCAATAGTTGATGTTAAGGATTCTACTGGCTGCACAATAGAATGTCCCAACCATTGGTAAGGTTTTGAACTGTTAATGACAGGAAAAGAGGCCCAAGTTAAAGGAAACGATAGGAGTCTAAAGAAGTATCATCACTAATGCATGAGTGAAAAAGACTAAATGTAGATACAGATGGGATCCTGAAGAGGAAAGTAGGAGGAAGTAAGCAATTGGCGCCTCCTGAACAGTACCATGACCTGGTAATAAAGGAACTGCGTGAAGAAATGGGAAACCGTCGGGTAAAAAGGACGATCCATCTAGCGAGGGAGAGGTTCCACTGGTCTAATATGACCAAGAAGATCACCCAGCATATGACCAAATGTTGCAGTTGCCATAAAGGTAAGGACAATGTGAGCATCACTTGTACCGATACAGAGTAGCTCATCATCGGACCTAGTCTTCATTGACTTTCTTCACCTTGAGCGGCCTAAAAGGGGGGAGGGGGTATGAATACATGCTATTGGTTCTAGATCATTCCACGCTCAGGCGTTTCACGTTTCACTCAGGCGTATCCAACAACAAATAAGCCAGGGCGTACCTCAGGAGATAAAATCTTCAGTAGCCTTGTTCTTAAATGTGAAGATGGGTAGTGTTGTTCCTTTTTTGTGACACCAATGTGTTTTTATGTATCTCAATGTTTTAATCTTACTTTACAGTATCAAGCAAATGTCACGTATGAGAAAACGTTTTTGAAATGTCAAGAAAGCGTTCACAGTGTAAGATGAAACTTTATCTTGACATTTGTAAAACGTATGCCGTTTTTTCTTAGTTGAAAACAGTTTGAGTAAACGTTTATGACATCTGTAGGTAGGTTTAATGTGTGGCGATCGATAGTTTTGTGTCGTCATGTTGCAACGAAGGATGGTGATGTGTGAATAACAATGTTTTTCTAAATCAAAGAATATGTTAGATCAAACACATATTATACCATTGGGATTATTATTTCTTATTTTCGGATCACATTTTAATTTTTTTTAATAAAGTCATTGGTTATCAATTACTACTGACGAAATATTTCTCTATTTATCAGCTGTGGTGGCTACCTGGGTGCCTTTATTACCATTACATAAGACTGTTGTCCAAATTTGATGTTGGTTTGAATATTTCCTGGTTTGTAAAATAATTTGCTTAAAATATATGCTGAATATGTTTAAAATTTTAAAATAAACGTCATTCAATACTATTAAAAAAGCATTCTAATATCTCGATATGTTATTAAATTGTTAGTATAAAATGTGATTCTTTTAAAATGTTTTGAAACGTTTTATGTCTTTAGGGAACTATTTTAGGAAAACCACTTGGAGACGTTCACAGAAATTCTTTGTCCGATTTATAAAGCATTATAATAATACCAATAGAAGTCTTTGGCTCAGTGGTATCACTACGTAACAAATTTTCAGTCAAATTTTTACCGCAATAGGATAAACGTTACATCAAAACATTTTTGAAACATCCAGAAAATCATTTCACTTTTGGTAAAGCATCATCCCGTTGTTCTGGTTAGTTTAAATGTGATACCGTTATTTGTAAATCTTATTCGTAAGTACGGTACAAATATTTAAGACATATGAAAGGAACTGCCAAATGTAAAGAAAGGTAGTGTTGCTCCTTCTTTATGGTACTAATGCTTTTTTATGTGTCTTGATGTTTTAATGATACTTTACAGCATCAAAGCAAATATTATGTATGAAAACATTTTTGAAATGTCAAGAGAGCGATTACGGTGAAAGATGAAACTTTATACTGATTTTCGTTAAACGTATCCCTTTTCCCTTAGTTGAAAATTAGTTTGAGTGAATTTGTATGTACTCTGTAGGCAGTTTTACCGTGGCATTAGGGAGTAGTGATGTGTATTTTTTTTTACATGTTAGACCAAATTTATCTTAAAAACATGAGAAAAACGTTTTTAGATATTCGGAAAACGTTTTAATTCTGTTTTAAAAACGTCAGTTACTAAGTAACTACCGCCCAAATAAAAACCTATGTCTTTAGGGAACTATTTTAGGAAAACCACTTGGAGACGTTCACAGAAATTCTTTGTCCGATTTATAAAGCATTATAATAATACCAATAGAAGTCTTTGGCTCAGTGGTATCACTACGTAACAAATTTTCAGTCAAATTTTTACCGCAATAGGATAAACGTTACATCAAAACATTTTTGAAACATCCAGAAAATCATTTCACTTTTGGTAAAGCATCATCCCGTTGTTCTGGTTAGTTTAAATGTGATACCGTTATTTGTAAATCTTATTCGTAAGTACGGTACAAATATTTAAGACATATGAAAGGAACTGCCAAATGTAAAGAAAGGTAGTGTTGCTCCTTCTTTATGGTACTAATGCTTTTTTATGTGTCTTGATGTTTTAATGATACTTTACAGCATCAAAGCAAATATTATGTATGAAAACATTTTTGAAATGTCAAGAGAGCGATTACGGTGAAAGATGAAACTTTATACTGATTTTCGTTAAACGTATCCCTTTTCCCTTAGTTGAAAATTAGTTTGAGTGAATTTGTATGTATTCTGTAGGCAGTTTTACCGTGGCATTAGGGAGTAGTGATGTGTATTTTTTTTACATGTTAGACCAAATTTATCTTAAAAACATGAGAAAAACGTTTTTAGATATTCGGAAAACGTTTTAATTCTGTTTTAAAAACGTCAGTTACTAAGTAACTACCGCCCAAATAAAAACCTTTTTTCTAGCAACGCGTATGTGCTGTATGGTCATTAGAAAATAGCATGAAAAGTTTATTCAAATTTGCAGTTATTTGGAATATTTTCTTGCTTGTAAAATAATGTGCGTCAAACGTTTGTTAAAATATTTTTAAACAGGTTTCCTGTATAGCACTTAATAAACATTAGAAAGAGATTTTATTAATTTTGTGTGAAATTTCAAAAATGTCGATAAAACGATTTTGTAAAATGCTATTCTTTAATATTTTCAAGAAAACTTTGGAATGTTTTAAAAAAACATATTTGCTGGGAAGTAGCAAAACAGTGTACGGTACTCGAGTTCTACTCGAGTAGTTTTTTCAGGTACTCTTGCTCGTATGTAAAAATACTCATACTCGTCAGTCGGCACTCGTACTCCAATATTTAAATACTCGTATTCGAGTTTTTTTGTACTTTATCACTGCTCAAGTAACGGTCAATAAACGTTTTGTAAAACTTACAGTTAAGTAAGACTAACAATTAGTCACAACAACGAGCAGCAGAAGTTTCGTACTATTTGGCATTCCAAGTATTGTTACTCAAAGGGTAATGGTACTATTTACGAGTTTTAATTCTAGTAGTTGTGAAGCTGTAGTGTGTGTAACTAAAGAGTTCTAATTATGACTCCTAAGTTACTAAGTAGGCTATAAGCCTATACGAGGCACCTTACTGCTAACGTACCTTGCGACGTTGCGGTACAATTATCGTGTCCAATTTGTTGCACGTTGTACAGTTGATTTGTATGTGTGTGTCTTTTTCTTTCTAAAAGTGCAATCTACCTTCTTTTAAAACCCTGAATATACTTCTTACTTGTGTGTTACAGAATTAGACCAGACATTTCTTTCCTTTGTACGAAGTGAACTTATTCCGATTATCAAAGTCTTGGTTTAAATGACGGTTGACTAGGTCCTTTTTTCTAATCATTCTGATGTCAAGTTATAAATAAATCAAGGCAAAAAAGCCACTGCCAGCTCCGCGTTATACCGAAAAAAAAACCCAGAGGCTTGTTCAAGACCTGTGCTTGTTTCAAATCAATTGATTGTGGTTGTATTTATCGTCATTTTTTAATCAAATATGTATCAATGAAGACAACGGAACCTTTTTCAGGTTTTTCTTGTTTGTTGCTTGTTTAAATATCATCCGTCCGCTTTGCAAATTGCATTCCAGGGCCGCGGCCCGGAAGAAATCATTAAGGGTAGTTTATGACAGCGTCCATTGGCGTACCTATGATAATTGATACGCAGGCGGATTCTTTTTTGTCACTCAGTATTGCCACGAGGGAGGATCTAATAAGAGAGTTTCAAACGCAGAACGTGACATTTAAGTAAGGTCACTTCGGTGCAAATTTAGGTGATAGAGTTTTGAACTGACTATATGTTCAGAACTTTCCGTTATATAGTCTATTCTGTTTGAGAAATTTTTGTATATGGATTTAAATTGGCTAAAACCCTGGGTGGTGCTATTTTTGAGAAAGCTTTGAACTGGTCACATGTTTAAAAATCTCACTTGTTAGTGCCTTTTCCATTTATTCTTTGTCTGGGGTAAGAGAGGGGGTAATAGCTACTCCCCTTTGAGAAATTTCTATCTTTGTAAGGTTGCTTGGATACAACATGGTGCTTTGAAAGTAGCTTAAAGTTCATTACATTTCTTTAATTTTAACAAATTTTTTATTATCAAGGTTTTTTTTTATTTTGCTGCAATGTGGTACGGTGCAATGCCAGCTGCGAAGGATTAACGCACACATTTCCTCTCTAGGTGCCCTTCTTGGAGGGCCACCATCGGTTATTGCTTACCGTTAAGGTCTATTTTTTGTCAAAGTGCCTTATGAAATGGCTGAAATGATACTTTATAGACCTACAAAGTATTATCTAAACATTTTTGAGACTTCATGTTTTAGAAACTAAGAATTCAAGAAGAAATGGCAAACTTGAAAAACGTATTCAGTAACACCACTTCGTAGAAAAAGAGGACAAATATTGTACACGCTCAAGCATCTTTGCAAGGCACTCATAGGCTATTTAATATTAGATTGCTGAGGAACCTCTTGAGAAACAACACTTAAGGTCTACATGTTCTTGGGCTATGCTGTGTGCATCATGCAAGAGTATGGAGATTTATTCGTCAGTAATAGTTACCCGCATAAAAGCCGTTTGTGAAGAGGGAAATTTGAGAGAAAAGAACCTTCAATGTGCGATTTCCCAGGTTTTGAGGGCCATAAATATACAATTATAACAATGGGGTTTTTAGCATTTTCATTTTTTGAAGTAGGCTATCTTTCACATAGGGTTTGGAAATCTAGGAGGAGGCTCTCCTTGCCCTGCAGGCCGCGGTTCTCCATACTGAGTGAAACAAGAGCGTATCCGAAACTGTAATTTTTGGGGAGGGTCAAATATACCCGATACTATGTAAGCGGAACGTCACCAGGAGTTGGCGCTGAGCGTACCTAACAAGTTTTCATAAAAACAAAAATCTCCCAAATTGCAGGTAATGGCACTCTCCACGTTTTGTAAGTTGCATTTAAACATTACAAACTTAGATAGCTCATGCTTTAGAAATTATAAATGAGAAAATTTTTTACTCTAAATTACTTTTACGAGGGATAATCAGATTATACGGATCAGGGTTTTTAAGCGATCCTGTCCCATAGAACTACCCATTACCATGGTGTTTGTCAACCAGATGACTAAACTTGAGTAAAGGGTATAATGGTTGGGAAATATCGTGACATCACACTGTTCCAGTGCCCCAAGTGAGGCAAATGACTTGCTGGAAGCGTTCTAGGATATTTTTTCGAAAGTACCTTAACCTTTGGGGCGGATGCAGAAATTTAAAGACCGAGGCGGGGGGTCCAGCATGTGCCCAAAACACGAGTGACTGAATGAACAGTGGTGGCGGGGGTTACCCCCTCCCTCAGTAGCGGAGCGGCCATAAAGTCAGAGGGGTCGTCCCCTACGGACTCACATCGCCTGCCGGGCTCCCTTCTCAGGTTTATGCGGTACTTTACTCTTGCACCCCCATTGACATTGCTTTCAAATGACATGATTTAATAGTGTTATGCTTAGGCCCAGTTAACAAAATGCCCAAACAGTGTCCATTATCTATGCTACATTCTAGTCAAAAGGGTCATCTTATGTGATCTAGGAGGTACGTTTATCCCACACTTGTCAACATGCTATACGCGCTAATGTATGGTAGAGCTTGCTTTGGTAATTGCCTTCCAGCCGGGCGTGGTAATATAAGCGTACAAAATACACCGAAGGACCTTTGATCCGCCCTAACAGTTCCAAGAGAGATGTGAAGGAGGACGCAAAAAGAATTGTTGCAATAATAGCCCTGCTCCCCTCAAGATAATTGTCAACATGAGCATAAAAACAGTGTATGCAGATCCCAAAATAGCTCCCACAAACTGCTTCCCATTGGATTTGAAAAGAACCATCTGGTTAAATTGAAGTTAAAATGTTGTCCTAATGAGAATGGCTTCAAAGAACTGGACGATATCTAATGAGCAGCTTCTTTTTCGCTTTTCTTTAAGCACTGACTATTTTCAAGGTTACATGGGTATGATAACTGGTCTGTTTACTCCTTACATGCAGAATGTTCATCTGACACCTCATAATAATGCCATAAAAATGCTTCTTACTGTACTCTCTTGATTCCCAAATGCCAGGAAATAACTTCTATTAAAGTTTACTTTCATTTTTCCTGAAGAAGGTAGTATAGAGAGTCAGGCAGATCCCCCGTCTTGTCCATTTCCAACAATATGAACTTAATAACTGACAATTACAAAGCGGTCACATAATGATATACGATTTCATGAAAACTTATGGTTCTTTGTGTTCTTATCTTGTTTTCCAGATACCAAACTTTACATCTAACAACGATTAATTCTCAAATTAATCACTGTAATCATGTTCCCCTCTAAGGGTTTCTTGCCTTTCGCTCTAGTGTTTTAACATAAATACTGAGTCATGACCTGGCAAAAAATAAACAATTTATTTATTAAACATTAATAATTTATTTTGTTTCAAAAAAGGTTACGGTTCAGTCCCTACGGCATAATCTGTTGATAAAGAAAGAAAAGACCCGGAACACTGTTTCCAGAAGGTATGGCATCATTTATATCCAAGGTTTTGATTGACTGTTTGGAGGCCTATTGCCAATGCGTCCAGCATAAACTAAACAGGCAGTCCGTTCTGCTGCGGATTTCATCGTCATAACTCATCCCCGAGCCGCATACTCATTTTTTTCTACTGCAAATAAGCAACAGGCGTATGGCGAATCGAAAACTCGAATCAACGATAATTGCACACCTTCCTGAACACTTTGTTTCAATTTTTCTGTTAATCTGTTTCGTCTTAGTTTCGAATATCAAACGTTTTGGATTTTGAAACGTATTTCCGTGCCTTTTTTTAACTCTGAGTGTATCCTTCCTTTTCACCTAGTGAGAAGGTGCCGTCCATGGTAACGGTAAGGGGGACCTATCCTCTTTTAGAAAGTTTTGTTCGTCAAGGCAGGGGTGGGGTACCTCGAGCCCGCGGGACTATTTTATCCGGCCCGCGAGGTAATTCATAAATGTAAAAGGGGGTGAGGGTTCAGAACTGTCCCTCAGACAGAAAATTGAATTAAACGTCAGAGAGTGGACAATTTTGTAATGAAAAATAAGGCAAAAATAAAGTTGGTGTAAAAGTACGCACTTTTCATGTGCGCTCATTTCTTACTACTTCATACATTAGTAAAGTGACAAATGGTCATAATGTGATGCTTCTGGTCTGTTAGTCTTAATTTTTTGTCATTTAAAGATAGTGGATGAATGTTCTATTGCCTACAAACTAGTACAAATTCCAGAGCTTCCGGGGAACTTTTCCTCGGTTCTTGCCTATTCTTTCAAGTCCCCTAGATCCCACCAGGGCCTGTTTGGGCCCTTGATCTGCGCCCTCCGGAAAACGCTTATTGCACCCTTTTTGTGTGCGGGCCGAGAGTGGATTATAACCTTCAAAACGGCCGGTCAGAGAACAAAGGTTCCCCACCCCTGGTCAAAGGCTAAAATGCAAGATGGTGCTATCATTGAAAAGTTTCAGCTCATCATATGTTGAAATTCTTAAAATTTAGGGATTGATGGACACTCTTTTTTTCCACTCTGTTTCCACTCTAGTAGTACAAAAAATCATGTGTGATTAATACACCATGCGAAATGAGAAAAAAATAATAGTAAGCAGCAAGAAATTAAATACATGATGAAACATGAAAGTGGAGGAGACCTGACAAAAGCTTGGCTTATCGAGGTTAGGCCACCTTTATAACAAAAGAAATTGAAACAAAGGGTAGTAAGTAACGAAAAGGCCTAACAGAACATATTTTCATATACACCTAGACACATGCATACAAATTCGTACCTGAAAGCATATACATGCAAACATAAAAAAGTACCTAATATTATATTAAGACCTGCATATGAAATGTTTCTTCAAAAATTTCTTAAATAATTGAATTGAACCTTGCGTGTTCAGTATCAGAGGGAATTGTGTTCCAGAACTGGGGTACTTTTCAAAACTGAATACTTTGACTGAGCTAGAGTAATTCCCATATAGATTCGACAAATTTCTTGTATTATAGTTTTGGATATCATTAACAGGAGTAGACCATTTTCAAAATAAGGCGGTCCTCTCTTCTTATCACAATTGTTCATAAAAATCTGATAATTATAAATGTCGTAGATTGCAAGTAGTTCTAGTTCACTACAAATGAGCAGTATTGTAATAGTGGGCTGTATTGCAGACTATACGAACTGCTCTTTTCTGTAAAAGATATATTTGTTTTCGAGAAAACAGCAAAAAGAGTACAATAATAAATATGTGGAAGGTCAGAGTTTTATACAGCAGTAACAGAATACATTTTGACACAAAGCATTCCAATCTAACATACCCCCAACCGCCTTTGCAAGAGCTGTTTTAACATTTTGAGCATGGAGTTTCAAGTTCAAGTTTTCATCAATAACTACACCTGAAGATTTGTACGAAGTAACTGTTGGTATGCAGCTGTTACTTTTAAGTTTGATCCCGGTTAGGGACCAAAAATCATAAACGTATTTTTATCAAATTAAAGGGGCTATTTGATTTGGTTTATGAATTTCATGTTTCTTTTTTGTCACACCTGTTAAGTCTTACTCACAATCTTTGCAGCTAATAGTCATACTAAAAGATTCTGCACATGTAGCACACAACTTTAACAGCAATGACAGGATAATTAATGTTAAAAATCATTTATTACAAATTCGTGACCAGACACTTTTAAGCATTTGGTATTAATTATATGCAACCCCTGTGCAAAAAACCAATTAGTGAAGCTTGTACCAACTTGATTGACAGGCTCCCAAGTCCTCTGAGAGATCAACTCAAGGAGCTCATTTAAGAGATAGCTTATTTGCCCTGAACCAATCAGATACCAAACGTACTTCAGAGTTGACCATTTCACAGCTTGGTTAACGTTGTGATGCTTACAGAACACACTAGTGCCATCGGTAATTAATATAACGATATTTTAAAAGTGTACTAAATATCATTAATATAGATAATGAAAAGTAGAGGACCAAGGACTTGCCCCGAGGTTCACCGCAGGTGACCTATTTTAAATCTGAATTACTAGACATGAAACTTACAAATTGCTCCAATTCGTTCAAGTAATTGTGTATCCAGTTTAAAGAAAGGTCCCGTACCCCATAATAACTTATCTTAAAGTGAGTTGTACTTATTTTTGTTGGTTGGAAGAGGATTGTGTAGTTTAACTGGAAGGGATGAAACTTCTTAACTCTCCTTGAGAAATTTTTTTATATGTAAAAGCTAAATGGTGGTACCTTTGGCAAAGCTTTGAACTGATGACATGTTAAAGAATTACCGTTATTCATTGATATTTTGGCTGAGGTGTGACAAGAGAGCATACCAAACACTCCAAAAAAGTTGTAGTTTTAATAATTTTAAACGGGAACTGAAATGAACGAGAATGACTGAGGGAGAATTAAAGGTAGACCAAAAGGGTAGAGGATTTATTAGCATGCTTCATAAAGCATATTCTTAGTAAATGAACGTAATGACCTTTGAAGAAGCTCGTATAGTGTGCAATATACTTCAAATCCTGAGTGTCTACGTCACATTAGAAACAATGCTCACAATACAAAAAAAGCCTGAGTTTGAACTTGTACCTCTTTTTCCAGCAAAAATGTTCTCGCTAGAATAATTCCGTGCATTTCGTTCCAAGAATAGGTCATCAGGTACGGAGTGCAAACCGGGCAATTATGCACTAAGCGCGAAAAAATTTCGCATTACTATTGTAATTTAACCCGTTTATGTATTTTGGAAGAAATACGTTTGGGATGGTATTAAAGAAAAAGTAGATTTGAAGGTAATGCGTGAGGAGTGCACAAAAATTTTGATAGTTTGCTAAATTGTGATAGAAGTAAACGAAACAGCCTACTAGAATTTTTGCATTGCTAAAACCAGAACGACCAAAGGCTTAGTGATTCCTTGCCGAATAGGGCTGCTTTGTTGCACTGAGGTTTATCCTTCAAATTTATCTTTCTTGACTATATCATAATACAATGTTTTAACAATTTGACTTCTGCTGACCTCACATGACCTTTGAACCCCACCAAATATAACAGAAAAAAAAAGATGTGTCTTGAAAGGGATCCGAAGCCGGGTCGTTTGTATAAGAAGCCTAGCTCTTTCCACTACTCCATGAACTAACTCGATATATGAATGGTATTTCTAATCATGCTATTGTCACATCCTTTACACGTGTTCATAATTAGGAACAGGTACTTAAAATTAAAATTACTACTGTAGCAGTTATCCTTGTGACAAATGATATACTCTATAATTATATCTTTGGAATGGTACAAAATTCAGCCCTAACCATAGGCGGGATTACGGGGGGGGGGGGGACTTGCTCCCTCACTTTTTTCCAGAGCTTAAAAAATAAAAGAAAAAAAATTGAGTGAAAAGAAGCTAGACCAGCGAAACTATAAGAGAATTTTCTGGTCTATTATGATTTAATTTTACAACGTTAAATTAAGGAAAACATTAATATCAAAAGCCATAAAAATGCCAGGAAAACTTTTCTCGGCGCGCGCACCCTCAGAGAAAACTGATTTATAAAATTTTGTCTGGCACCTTAAAATTTCTATTCTCTCTACGTGACACAGTATCGTGATTTGAAGCTCTGAAATAAGGGTCACTAAAAGTACTAATGTACGACATTAAATAGACCATGGTCCTTCCAAACAAGGTTCCAAACCCTACCCATGTAGAGGGAATCGCCGTTTTTGCAAAACATTTTCGGCGTGTTTTGCATGCCTTTATGACCTTATATGTAATGCTGTGCGTAGGAAAACTTTGTGGCATTTCAAATTACACATGGGGGAAGCAGAATTTTCCCAAAACATGGCCCAGAATTACCGCAAAAGCCATCGAATTTAAGAAAAAAATTCTGGGAGGACCCTCAGTCTCCAGACTCGAACTTCGCACCTTCGGGGCTCGCGGTTAAATGTTTTGCGGGCCACAACTTCCCAAGATGCAGTCTTCAACGAAAATTACTTCCCTGGCACTTTAATTGCCGATGCTCTTAGCCATGTCCATGTGAAAACTACCCATAAAACATTTAACTGACTTTTTAAGTATCACATAGTCTATAACCTTCAAAATCAACTCTATCTTATCTTTCACACTAATAAAAAAGTTGAGGGGGCTTGCCCCAGACCTTTTACAAAAATGAAACATGAAAGGACCATAGAGCAGAATATAGGTTCCTATGACTCTATGGAAAGAAGAGGCACCTGGAGAAAGTAGGAACATTTTATGCAATGAAAAATACTGCATTTAAAACTAAAGAAAAAGAATAGCTTACGATTAAATGTCTCAAACGCTTTTCTCTTCGACGCGCTTCGCGCGTACCCGTTTAAAATATTGTTTCGAGATTCGGAACTACTTCCTGTAGATCTTGCTTTTCATAGCTTCGAAAACGTCTTCTATTATCATTGAAACCACCAATGCACCTATGGCCGTACGCAGCGGAGGAGGGAGTTTCCCCTCCTCCAGGAATTTTCAAAGCAACATTTAACCACCACCGACTTGTGTAAATGTAACAAGGGACAGACGCTCAGCGAAGCCGGAGAGGGACAAGAGCCCTCTCCTTAAGGATACTTTCTTAGTTTTTCTATTACTCATGGCGCTAAAATGTCTGAAAATGCGAATTTTTTCTGCGCGCGCTAAGCGCGCACCCACTCTAAATACTAGGTCATTCTTAATATTATTGTTCTTATGGCCCGGGAAATCCTCAAAATAAGACATTTTTCCCTGCTCCTTCAAGCCCTCTGCAGTATTAATCCCGGCCGACTGTTAGTCGTATAATTGCAAAAAGTCAGATTGTGATTTTTGTCTTACCTTGTGTCATTTGAAGTTGAAGCTAAAACACATCATTTCATTGCCTTCACTTACGTAAATATCACAGAGCGTCCCCCCTGGACCCCACGCCGTTATCATGACAAATCTGCAGTGTATACCGAATATATAAGTGACCGTCATTGCTTTTTTGAGATATCATGTTTACAAGGTTTCGGTGAATACCATATATGAAAAGTGTCCGTCATTGCTATCTTAAGATACCATGTTTACAAGGTTTTCGGTTTTTGATCTCTGGTGACCTCAAATGACTAATGACCTCCCCAAACAATAAGGTCCTTTCTCTTATTATGAAAAATCTCTCTACCAAATATGTAAAGTGTTCATCATTGCTATCTTGAGATATCGTGTTTACAAGCTAAGTGTCACATACACACAAACACATACGCACCCACATCACCATCGCATAGATTTCTTGCCTGCCTTCGGAAAGGAATCATCAAGGGAGGTCCCCCCCCCCCAGCTTCCCCTGCACCTCTCTGGAAAGTTTGCGCTCTATTTCAGAAATTTTCTTCCGCTGAGTTGTGGAAACGCTGTGCAGGCACTTCCACCAGTACGGCAGTAGGTTACACAATATCTTCAGTGACACGAAATAAGGCAGTTTTAATAAAAATGATTCCAGGAAGAAGCATTGATATAGATGATGTTTCCTCTGTTAAATTGATTAAATGAAAAAGCGTTCGACCTTGTGAACCATGACAAAGTTGCTTCGTTGCCTGTAACATTTAGAAATTGATGGGAAATTCATAACACTGGTCAGACAACTGTGATCAGAGGACCTCTATTAGGATGTACAACCAGGCGCGGATCCAAGGGGGGGGGGCTTTCCCGGCCTCAGCCCCCTCTTTTTCGCCACATCAACACTAAAAATGCGTGAAAATTAGCATAATGTTAATCTAGGAGAATATTCAAGGGGACTTTCAGCCCCCTCCTCTTTTAGAAATGTCTGGATCTGCGCCTGACAACGGCCTCACTCCAAACATAGAGAGAGAGGCATCAGGCAGGATGTGTATCACCCTGTTTGTAAAATCTGTAAGCAGAAAACCCCTTCAAAAATATATGTGTATGGGACATTTTTTGTAGGTGGTGAGCCGTTTTTGCCATTATCCGAGAAAATTGTTCGAAGTTTTTCCAAAGTCTGCCAGAGATATGGATTTCGGCCGAATCCGGAGGAAGGGGGGCTTCCCCCAGCTTCCGCCTGGAGGAGTTATGTTAGTTGAAAGTGACGAAGGCCTAAGTACGTCAAGTATGATAATGATCGAAAAATGTTCCCTTAATGAATCTTATCCTTGTAGTTGATGATTTGATAAAGGGAAAAAAAAGAAATTGTATGTTTTAACAAGAAGGCCTGGTTACTGGCTCTGGTTACTTTCAGAGTTCTGTTTGCAACGTCTTCTCTCTGTCAGATATACAAGGTCGTTTAGAAGAATGCAGTTATCTGACCACTTAGTTTGGCTTTTTCAAACTCACTTCTGGGAGCTTCACTGCAACAAATAATAAATCAAGTATTTTTCAAAAAAAAAAAAAAATGGCAGTTAGTCACACGTTGTGATGTATGACAGCAACCTTATCATTTCGATGTGACAACTTATGTCACATGACCTGTTACGTAGTCTCTGTTGATGTTGAATGACACATTTAGTCTTCAAATGTGTGCTTTACGATTATATTATAGTTACGGGACTTGGTGATATCCCATGTTAATCTCTATCCAACACATTCTATTCTCTGTACCCGATGATCCTCAATTGTGCCATTATATCAATGTCTTCTTCGCCATGTTCAATACTTTCATCCTCATTGACGTTACCAGACATGACAATTTCTTTTGTGGCAGATAACCTGTGTAAATGGAAAGTCATTTATAACAGTCCTTTGTATCAGCTTTTCTGGTGCCTGGTACTTCATATACAGTAGACAGATAGACAGACAAACAGACAGACAGCCAGACAGACAGACAGCCAGACAGACAGACAGACAGCCAGACAGACAGACAGACAGACAGAGATACAAACAGACAGGCAGGTGGGTAGATTTGTTATCCATTTAAATAACGAAAAATCATTTTCCATCGACAGGTGAAATATCAAAACAAAGCATTAGAATTACAGGAATGAAGAAAATAGTAGACTACAACAACAACATTGGGCTAAAGTGCAATACAAAAATAGAATAATAACGCGTATGATAAATAAAACAAACTTAAAACACTTCAAAAACCACAACAGGTACAAAAGGCATGAAACAGAAGGTGAAAATTAGGTAAAGAGATTGAGCAACGACGTTAAAAACCATGACAAAGAATAAACACGAGTTTAAATAGAAGTTAAACGAGTGATAAAAGAAACAAATCTCAAACATGTAAACTCAGGAACTACATGTATACTAGGTTATATACTACGTACTGTATATATGTATACAATTATGCAGTGGCTTATGGTAAAGGTAGGACTCCTTAAACTTCGAAATCAAAGTCAATATCTCCCTTATGTACTATCTGGGTATAGACTGAGAGTACAAAAGTTCAATTTGTAGAAAAGTGGTTAAAATAAGAAACAGGAACATATAAGGGCTTATGTAGCAAACGCGACTGCACACGTACTGTTGCTTAAATGACATATATACATTCTTTTAGGATTATGAGGAGAGCAAAACATGTAGTTTTACCGTTTGTTAAATCAAACTAATTTGTGTTCGGTGGGAGTACATAATAATTGGGGAACTGGCAACAGAAAAGCAAATCCACCCAGTTTTATTAAATGAAAGCCACGGAACAAAAAATTCAGTTACAACTCGGAATTTCAACTTGGAACCCAACAAACTACTAAAAAACGATTTAAATTCACAGCATGATCTTTCTACAGATGTATTGTTTTCATGTCGATTGCGGAATTAGAAATTCAAACATTGCTATGCATTTCTGCTATTTTCTCACAGTATTTCGTCCTGTTTGCAAAAAGGACGCAACTGTTAGGTTTCACATTACACTGGAGGAACCACCACCTCTCATTGAGAAACTCTGAAGGAAAATTTATGTGGTCATGACAAACTTAACATATTTGGAACTAAATTTATTACTGTAAGATTTGGCAAAGAGTTTGCATTTCACATAGGACCTACAAATGTCGTCTTCCTATGTAATTAGGCTAATTGAAATGATAATGGGGTAAATGCAAGTCTAGATGGCTTTAAATTATTTCAGAGGAATTCTTTTGTAGCACTAAGTTTAACCATAAAATGTTTAAAACGTCCACCTCAGTGTCATTTTGCAATGAACAGAATTCATAGTATTTGGAAGTATATAAAGTGTGTTGAGATGGTCAAATATGTTTGACCGACGTTTCTGCATTTCAAACAGTGCTGTTTCCACAGAAAATGTTTAGAACAAATAACTTTCGAACTTATTGAGAGTGAAATGGGATCAAAATCGAAATAGGTAAACCATGAAGTTTCAATCAGAAACATGGATCAAACAAACGTTCTGTCTTCAATATGAATGGTACGTAAGCGATATGAGCCGTAGAAATAGCTATATAATTAATTACATCCAGATTCTATTTAGTTTAAATTGTTTTACCTGAGTTTTTTTCTATATACATTAATCTGAAAAGAAAAAAAAGTTGAGACCAGTTAAATTAAATGCTCTTCTCTTTTTTCTTTTCTTCTGGTAGTATTAAGTATCATGTTTGTGGCGTCTATCTTGTTTTTGGCAGGCAGACATGTGATGTCAGTTGTGCATCTTTGGTGAGCAATCTTGATTTGTAACACCTTTTTGAACGAGTTGGCAGTGAGAAGACTATATGGTAGTGTAAATAAATGATCTTCTCGTAACAAAGGAGTCATGCGATAAATATGTTTATCTGTTGTACAAGATTTAACTCATGCTACACGTCTCTACTGACCGTTATCATTTCATACATCAACATTATAAAGCCTGACAAGACTAATGTAGTGGACAATATGACAGTAGCAACAGTTCAATCAAGGTTGCAGATATCATTATCACACAGGAAGAAAAAGTAGACATGGGATTCCAGCAACCTTTTCCCTAGAATCGTTGGTCATTCATTGTCCAAACAAGTAACTTAGTTCCTGGTGAACCTGGGCTGCTGCCACAGATATGACAAGCTACGAAAACAGATGGGGTATCCTCTCTGATGGACAAGAAAAGTGATACTGAAATCTTTCCACTCAAGATCTTGCATTAAAGCCTGAGTCCTGCCATTATCACTTTCAAGAGCTGGTGATCTAGAAGAGAACTGGGATATCCGCTTTGTCTATATCGGTTGCACAGAGTTGACGTTTAAATTTCGTAATGATTCACCTAAAATCCTGAAATAATTCTGTATTTTCACGCTACTGTGGCCGTATAGTTTCAAGGTACTTTACGAATTCTCACGATAAAGAAATAAAAATATTTGCGTTTCAGTTACAGAGCGATACATATCATTTCCGATAGTTCAAGGTGTCTCATGGAGACAGTTGAATGTTTGCGGTTTTCCTAGTTAAATGTTTGCCTAAATCACAGTTATATGCGACTCTTTGGAGATGTTTCAAATCGGGTTTCGATGAATTGGTTTTCAATTTATTGCACAGATTTGGGATAAATGTATATCATATGCTGATGTGAAACGTCCCTTGATTTGCCTGACTTGTGACAGTCGACGCATATTACGTGACATTTAATACATGACGAAGACAAAGGAGTATCTTAAAAAGACTAATTTACCAATTACTTAATAAGCCATTTCGGTTATTTTTCTCTTAAATAAAAAATGTTTGCCACTTATTCAAACCATATGTGCCCAACTTGAGTTACTGTTAACTCAACACTTTAAGATTATGTAAAGTTTGATGTTATGTGTTTGTTTTATAACTTTCACAGCCTATTTAGTTTACTTACCACTCTTCTGAACTCGTCTAAATCAGTATGTTGTATTCTTATCCAATCTAATTCCTATTGTAACAAAAGAAACCGTATGCACAAGAGAACATTAAAGGCAACATTTCAACAAACCAGTCTATCTAAAACACTTGATTGTAGGCTACCTTCAAATCGCTTAAAGTTTTGATGAAGTGGAAACGGATTGGTTAATATTACAGGCATATATTTATTGTGACTATTTCTTGCAAAACTTCGACTTCCTTAAAAAAAACTTAAGAAAAAAGCCAGTTACATTTTTGATAAAAATATTATTCAACAATTTTTTCTCTGACAAGCAATTTTGTATGTTATTGAGGTTATGGTACGTGAATTTATTTAAATAATGGAGTCATTTAATTGATAATCAATATCAATATTATCCTAAAAGCTGTATTTGCATACCATTTCTTCAAAGTCTTTTTCTGTACATTGTACCCCATCGCATTTCTGTAAAATAACGAAATAATTGTAAAAAATCACTCTCTCATTCACATAACCATGCACAGAGCTCTTGACTCGTGCAACCCAATGCATGGTCTAGCAGATATGCCTTGGGAAGGAAATTACAATAAGGAAATCAAATCGCGAAAAACTTTTGTTTCGATTTATTTCGTTTCATTCAATTGTTTTCCACAACATGTGATTCAAGTGTAAAAAACTGGTATAACACCAATTAAAGACACATGTAAACAAAATGTAATGGACGTAAGCTAACAAACCTTTCAGGGCTTGTTAAAAGCTTATTCTTGCAAGTAAGAATCAAACAAGTCAAGCAGACGGTACATAAAAACAGGCAACATTGACAAATTCAACCCATCCCTAAGCCGACAGAGTTGGGGCCTTAATACAGTACCCCCACTTGCCCCTTCTTATTCCAAATTGCTCACACGCCACTTCATAAGTTTAATTACGGTTCCAAGTAAGGGTATTAGGTCAAATAATTACTGCAGAAAACGAGGTTTAATAATGTTATACAAAGTTAATTATTGCATACTGATATAAAGCTTTACTATTTTTTTTCCTATATGAGTACATACTTGCCTTGGAGACAAAAGCGTGTGGTAAAGAGTTCCAGGCCTGTACAGGCCGGTGAGGTACAAAACTTTGTGTAAAGCGATTAAAGGTGACAGCATGCATCATAACATGTATCATAACTATGTTTGAAACTAGTTTGCTTGAAGAGGTGTGAAAGAGAGATCTTTGAAATGTATATATATATATTGCTAATTTGGGATTTAGGCGAAAAACCGTATGAAAAAACGCGACTGTTGGGAGAACTCGACCCTTAGGCGAAAAAATCCTTTCGCCTTAACGTTTTACACACTGTTTTATGCGTAACTCTATACGCAAGTCCGATTTACCACATAATGTTAATGCAATTAATTAGTTCCACACCAACCTACGTGCATGTATCCGTTAACACTAAGAACTTACGGGCCATTGAAATAACGTGCATATATATCTCAGAACCAAAAGGGGAAATATAATCTTATGTATTTTATTGTTTTTTTCTTCGCCGGTTGTATTGGCGGTATACCGATTTCGCCTAACAGGTCGATCTAGCGTTATATATATATATATATATATATATATATATATATATATATATATATATATATATATATATATATATATATATATATATATATATATATATATATATATTGAAAGGCTGTAACTTGGTTACTGCAAGACAGCTTTACAGAACTGTTTCGTAAGGGCCAATATGAGCAGGTACTCACTCTTCAGAAGCCTGATGCAGATTGTTGATTCTACATCAGGCTTCTGAAGAGTGAGGACCTGTTCAAATTGGCCCTTACGAAACAGTTCTGGAAAGCTGCCTTGTAGTAACCCAGTTACAGTCTTTCAATATTTTAGCTCCCTTTACAGGTTGAGCACTTTACCATTGACTGGTTAACACCTTTTACGATTATATATATATATATATATATATATATATATATATACATATATATATATGTGTTCTTGATAAGTTAATTACCGAAAACTTCTTGTCAAGGGAGAATGGTACCAAACTTTTAGGGCAGGAGTTAGACTTAAGGGAGAAGAAATGGATCTGGAAGCTTGAAACTCTGGTTCCAAAGGGGCTAAATATTAATGACGGTTTTAACTGTCAAACTAAGAACCGTCGTACAAGACACGTGTAACCATTTTCTATTTGGGAATCAAAATTTTCTCAGTGCTGCTTTTCGCTTTCTTTTGTCTATTGTTCCCTTTTACTCACTTCAGTGATCTGTTTTGGTTGGTCCTGTGTACATTTGCGGTATACTATTGTTCTGTTGTTCTGCTTGATTGCCTCTTTTTCGTTTTGGCTAGTCTTTAGTGGTTGTTCATTTACACTTGAGTTTTCGTTATATATGTGTTCTTAATAAGAACACGGAGAGCTTGAAAGCTAATAAACTTTATATCTTGATTATGTTTCACTGGATCTTCTATGATTTTCTCATTTTTGTTATCTGGTGTGATGCTTTTAATATATATATATATATATATATATATATATATTATATATATATATGTGTGTGTGTGAAGGACGAAACCGCAAGATGTAGGATATCATGCAGTTTCATAAGAGTCAAGGATTAAAGATATGGCTGGTTGACTCTTTAGATCCTGCCTGGAAATGTGCCCTAGTTCTCTACTTGCAGAGTAAAAGAGCATCGTTTATTTGTGTTAAATATTCAATTCATTGACTGGGTGCATATATGCATTATTTGAATCAATGCAAAAGCTCATGGAAAATCGTAAACAGTGAACAGTTCTACTAACATCTTTGATGGTCATTGCAGCAATTTTGATAGCTACATAAGGGGTCGGATAAAAGTTCAGGCGCAAATTTCATCCCGTCATGATTTTGCTACGCTCATTAACTACCCCACAACGGTATCTTCCATTTAAAGATTCATCCACAAGAAACCAAAGATGTTGAAGGTTCATCCACTTAAGGGATGTGTCTATAAATATTTAAGTTCACCGTGAAAGTCATATTGTATTAACATGAAGCTGCAACAATGTAAATTTTTCTACATTTTTAAACATAACAGTTATATGCTTAACGTTTCCCTGCCCAATAATGGCCATTTTGGTCTTTCTGATATTCCGATCTTCCATTTACTTATATGAGTTAGCAAATAAAACATTTTGCAGAGCTGACGATAAGAGGAATCACCTGGGAGTTATTTTTTTTGTAGTATTCAAGGCCTCATAATTTGAGTTTTTAAGAGTTTTGAGATTTAACCTTGTGAAGTTCACTTACATCATCACATCTGCGATTTAATGTCATCGCGATACGCGTCTATCGGCTTTCGCAAATTCTACAGACAAGGTTTTATCTTGTTTTTCCTGATGATTTTGATAATTGTTTATCTTCAATTCAAATGAATCTAACCCCCTCCAGTAATTTTTACTTGTTACAATTAAGTTGTAACCTAACTTGTGAAGAGAAAGAGATGTATACACTAGTATTAATTAACCGCAATGCGTGCCGACAAGGTAATAACTCACCTTCCATTGACCTGTCAGAAGGTCCAGGTTGTATACAGGAGATTTTAAAGATGATCCATAATACTTAACTGTGAAAATAAAAATAATAAATAGTCTTAGTACTTTTTTACTGATGGACCCTCAGTCGTCAATTTGGCACAGGTACGTACTTGTAAATAAATTTAGTTTTCAAAGCACTTCGAAGGAACTAAGAGGCACACGCTTGACAAACAAGAAAAGATGGGACCAACCTTTCACATTCCTTGCATTGAGATTGGATAGAGTCGACTTAACCATGAAAGATTTAGGAGGTGGGCTTCCGTAAATCCTGTCAAGGGATGAATGGTGGCGAGATATTTGCCATTAAAACATTGTAATAACGATACTTTTGTGGAACATTGAATATGAAACAAAAAGAAATGAAAGTACTAACAAATAATCTAGTCTCATGACAATGAGTTCTATAACTTGTTTCTTTAAAAAAAAAAAAATTAACACATTTGCTGTATCTTAAATCCACATGAATAGATACGATAAGGGTTGAAGGACGACTGAATTTTTTGGACTCTGCACACTCCTTTAATAGCTTTATCAACGTAATCTGTGTCGGTATTTCATATAGCTCTTAAAGAAGTAAGTATTACAAAGTAAAAGAAAAAATTCCATCATTAGGCATTTCAAATAAATCACCACACGAGTCAGGGTAATATTTAAATGGTTTGTCTTATTTTTCGTATTGGCTAACATTTGAGTAGTGAGATGCAATGCAAAAAAGGGCAATCAAGGGCAAATATTCCATCATCGTCTACTAAACATTTTCGTTTTTCTTTTGGAAACAGTTATTTTTAATCGAAAGCAGTAGGCTAAATTCATTCCATTTCGGTCAAGTGCCCATTTGGCTAGTTAGCGGTTCAGTTTGAACCACACACTTTGAAAGTGTGCTATAACTTATATGCCTACAGTTAAAACGTGTGTCGTCCCTCCCCTTTCAAGATAAGAAGCATTTAAATTGAAGAGAGGGATTGCAAAAAAGTGCAAAGCTATTCTACACTCGTTCAAAATAGATGAGAAACTTCTTTATCAGATAACTACCCGAGGACACGTAATGATAGACACATTGTGGAAAACTTTAAAATATCATTGTATTCATCGTAGCTTGTTTTCTCGTTGAACTTTCGGAACCCTAGCTGCTCGACCGGGATCCTTGAAGACAGGGTCAGGCCAGAGGTTGTGTTGAGAGTTGATGAAGGACAGTCCACTGATTTGAAACAATTGTGAAGTTGTAGCATCTTGATCGGAATCTGTGTGAAAAGGTGATTATTCATTTTTACAACACGATGAGATGTCAGTGTGTAGTTTTCTGACTTCATATATTCTTTGGCTTTGGTGTGCTAATATCTGCACTTTAACTTCTATTGATTCTAACCGAGATGAGTGTCCCAAATTTGCCACAAAGGAGACCCAAAAGACTCTCCATAAGAAGTAGCTTCCAACAATTCTTGCAGAGAGATATACTCCTGGTGGGAATGTGTTTTTATCAGGGGCAAAAGGACACATTGTTTCCTATTACTACGAATTGAAGGCCTGTGAAATATCCGTTAGTAACATCCATTGAAAGGGTAAAAGCCTCCCGAAAAGCAGAGATATGGGCACTGTTATAGATCTATCATGTACTTTAACAGCAGTTGGCCCTAAATAATTTTCGTCTAAAATACGCTGGTGTCAAATGAAGCATGTCAAAACAACTTCCGAATATTCAAAAGAAACAATATTGTGGTTGACAAAGGACGAAGAAGGCAGGCAAGAAAAATTTTAAATCTTCGGAGTCAGCGACTTTTAATCCGCGCAAAGATGGTCGGTTAAAGGTTCTTGGCAAGTTTATCTTGTATAATGTTCTTAAAAAAGTTAACGATGTTGACGACGTTTTTCTGATCATGTGTTTCATGACAGCTGTCATCACACTGAGAGTTTACGGGTATTATAGACTTCAAAAAAGGTCATCCAATGTATCTTTATAAATTTGTCGCTTCTTAAAAGAATAATTGAGAGCAAAATGTTAACAATAGCTAATGCAAATTTACATAAGCATGGAAATGCATGCAGCATGACCTCAGAAACGTCAGCTACTAGGAAATTTTCTGCTCTGATATGATTATGCAATGATTGCATAGCCAATATATTTCTTGTAAAGACTTTTATTTCGAGACTTCGAACGGCAAGGAATCCATACAAGAAATTGAACCTGCGGAGTGTGCAGTCAGTAATAAAATAGTGTAAACATATTATCCCATTGCTTGTTAACTCTGGTTGTAACAACAGTGGTCAGCAAACCACGATTTACATTCTGTAGTGTATATTCTTTATACCTTTTGTTCTGGTAGGGAACTACAGCTTTCGTCATCCCAGCTAATAATTTTAGTCACGGTAGCAGCGTGGAAGTCCTTCATATGTAAGCTTCGGGAAAATAAGCTTGCACTGCCCAGCGAGGTGATATTAGAAGGAGATCTATGAAAATCTTTAATTTATGCTAATCCAATACGTTTGACCTCAGAATGAGGGACTCAATCTTTTAATTAGGGATTATTGAACTAAAGGGCATTGGGTTCCTTCGTCGTATATCTAAGCAACCTCATTCATACCTACAGCGACCCCAGCGAAAAGGATAATTTGGAATAATGCTTTAATGTATAATTAGTTGCTGACAGTCAAGTATGAAACACTGTTCTGACATTGAAAACAACTGCTTATTGCCAATAAACCTAGTGATGCTGGCAATAAACGAATAATAATAATTTATGCAAATGAGCAAAAGAAGTATAATATAACTTATCTGTCGGATTTTGATTAATTTCCGCATTCCCTCGCATGATTTAAAGACACACCCATATGGAGCAAGTTATGGGGAACAATGCAAGTACGTTTTAAATATCGTAGAACCGCGTCGAAGCCCTTACATTAATTTACGGCCTTGGGTGACTGGCAATGTTACGGTAAGGGGAAAATTTTCCGATTTGCTCTGCGAGATGTAGCAGACGACGTGCCTACGTGTGCTTAGTTCAAAACACCTTTTACACTTATAGGATCTTCAAGAACAACACACAAAAGAGATTACTGTCGGCAACTAGTAGGGTTCAAAGAAAGGGATTCGATGGATCTCCATCTTATATCGTCTCCCTGCACTGACGTTGTTCTGAGTTGTTATTTCTATTAGCTGCATGGGATAGCTTTACGCATTATCTTTGGGAAAATGAACAACCATTGACGTACCAGCTGATATTTCTAATAGACCCTTTTCCAAATAACAAACGACACGTACCAAAACTCTGCTCCATAATCCTTTGTAATTGCTGTTTTGAAAAGGATTAATAGCTGCATTTTGAACACGTGCACCTAAGCTTCTGAAAATTGAACTACCACTTACTTTTTTTCTAGCAGCTATTTCGAGTAGCTGCATAGAAGCCCTTTGTAGTAGAAGACTGTCATGAGCACTGATTATGACACCTACGGAACACAACTGACGAATTGCTTCCTTTATTTTATCAATGTTTCCTGTTTGTTCCAAGATAGAGAGTATTGCACACTTTCCACCACCTTCTGTTTCTGCCAAGTAATGGATGATCTTGTCAGCACAATCAGGGTTGAGGCCGCAAGAAAATCGATAAAGATACTGAACATACGCTGGATGAAGATTTCGGAGACACTCTTTCAAATCAAGAGTAGGATTTTGTTGAATGAAGGCACTAATGTAATGCGCAGCAAACCATTCGCAGAAAATTTTGTGATAAAACCTCACCTCCTGTTTATATTGCACTTGATCTAAGTTAAAAGCAAGGGCTTCATCAGTGATTTCGATGGCCTCTTCTTCGACTAAAATTCCCATACTTTTATACAGATCATAGCATTTCTGGTTAATTTCTTTACACAGGTCTTCTTTACTCCACACAATTCTCTTTCTTTTTTCATTCAAGGCTTTGAAAGCTACAATACTAAGTTTATCGTTCCCTTTTGCCAGCAAGTGATCATTGTAAACGTCCACATCTTGTTTTTTATTTTTCATGTGATGATAAAAGCACGATATCATATGATGAAAAAATTTTGTTGCCGAATTTAAATTTCTGAAGTGCTCATTTTCATATGTCATATGCGCAAATAGGACAAAAAGGAGGGGAACTTGACAGAGATCGCTCAAGATCGGGTTTTCTTCAAGATATCCTTCAATTTCTCTTAAAGTTTTTTCATTGTCAACCACTGCCTTACGTATGTAATATTTACGGGCGTCATTAGTAAAACCAGTTAACCTTAGTCTTTTTGTTGATGGTGAATATATCTGCGGTAGACACGATAGCCTGGTTGTTAAAAGTACTATGAAATTCGGAAACATTTCTCTGGCTATAATGCTTATGACGTCAGATTTTCTGCTATCTTGATCCGGGTACTCATCAAATCCATCAAGTATAATAACAACTGAGTTACTTTTGAGCAAAATAGCTTTAATATCATTTTCGGTCAGTATTGACTCTTTCGGTAGGAGAAACTGTTTGATGGCTCTATAAAACGAATAAACACCCCCTAACTGCCTTAGTCGTAGAAGAATTAATATATCTACGTCTTTTAAAGGAGAATCATGAATGGAGTTACACCAGTCATAAGCATACTGGAGAGTAACTGTTGATTTTCCATATCCAGGCTCGCCTTCCAAAAATAGTCTTTTTGACTTTATCTTGGGATCACTGAACACATTTTGATATGTTTTTAAAAGGATCCATTCTCCGTTTGAATCTTTGAATGAAATACATCGGTCTACAAATACGTTGTTCACACAGAACATTTTGTCTTTTATGTACGGGATTGGTTTAACTGCATTGTAGAGGTCCATGTATCTATCTTTGAGCTGCTTCAGAAATTGGTCTCTTTTCCCTGTAAGAAGATGAAAGATAACGAAACATTTTACAGTAGTTCCGAAGGCTTGTGAAGCGTTAGTCCCATTATTAACTCCAATTTCAGTATTACCTTCTATTATTATGCATTTAATTTCTTTATAATATTTCATAACAGACATTTACCTTTGGAACAAGACTTACCAACAGAAGAAACCTCAAGCATTATCTCCTCCTGAAATAAACCGTAAATATTCAGCTAAGAATAATACATGCAGTGACATCAATAAAATAATCACACTTTCTTTAGAAAAACAGTTGATGAAGAGTATCTATGTAGAGTACAAAGCCGAATTTTGCAGTTTCAGGAAACATATTGTCTCTTTTATCCTACGTATTGCATATGAAATCATGACTATGACCTTGAAAAGTATTTGATCCTTGACAACATTACTTCTGATGGAAACATGTACATATTTACGAAGCAAACTTATTCATGCAAGTACTGTACATTGCACTTCATATTGACAACATTCAGAGGTATAAGTTACTCTTGAATTATGTTCTCACCTCTTCGGTGTTTCTGGTGACTGCATTGAATTGGAATTTTTTCTCTGTTGAAGACAGACATGATACTCGATTAGATGGAAAGATGGAACACAAATTTTGTGGTTGATAAAATTTTGGAATAACTAAAGTAAAAATTCTAGCAGAGAAATATGAATGAATATTTTTTGACATTAACTTTTCACTCCATTTTAGATCTTTAAAGTCATTGATGTACATTCACAAAATTTCATGTTCCGATTGACCCACGTATCCACTGAACTTTACTTCCATCCGACTTAGGCAGGGCCGTAGCTAAGGTTAAATATGTTTGGGGGGTGTGAAGGTCCCAAATTCTGACTGGATAGATGTTTTTTCCAACTGAACCCTTACCAAAAAAGTGCGGTATGCCACATGTGAACACACGTAATTACGTGTGGCAGAAATATATACATATGGAAAAAAAGTGTGGTTATGAGTGGTGACACATGTGGTATTGGAACCAATCTGACACACAGGACCACGTTTTTCCCTGCATGATTGTTATACCTTGAAATCTGGGTCAAAGTGGGGAAAGATGTGTCAAGTTGACACATGTGGCAAACCAGGACAAAGTGTGGCAAACAAGGCCAGGGAACCGAAATCGAACTATTGAATTTACTTTACTCAGCACCACACTTCTCCACATATCTCCACCCTTTGCCTAGGCTACTTTACCCCAGTTTGCCTCCTGTTACATGTGTCAAAGCGTGATTTTCGGTTTTCCACACATTGCCTCATTTCCACACTGTGAAAATGCTGGTCAATGCACGGCACTTTGAAAAAGTGTTTCACACTGTTTATCAATGACACACATTGTCACGCAAAAATTCACAGAAATTTCACGCCTCTCCACACCCCACCATAGTTTTGCACAGTTCGACACAGTATTTCACGTGTGGTATTGGAACTTTTGCCACACCATTTTTTTTTTGTAAGGGCGCGTAAATTGTACCTTTTTTATTCGCCCTGCGTTTTTATATTCAGCAGTGGGGATCTCTTCCTTTGTCACTACATAAAGGTGCCTTCTAGGAGGTGGTGACCCCCCTTTGAGAAATTTTTGTTAATTTAAGGTTGCTTAGATGCAAAATGGTGCTATCTGTGGGATATTTTTTCGAGCTGATCATATATGAAAATGTCCATAATAAAGTGAATTCTAATTTTCCGACAGGCTGGATGATCTTTCCAACTGAGAAGCGGCTCATAAATTACACTTTTTATGCGCCCTGAGTATGTATACAGCAGTGGGGATCCTTTCTTTGCCACTACATAAAGGTGCCGTCCTGGGGGAGGGGACTACACCCCTCCCCTTTGAGAAATTTTTGTTAATTTAAGGTTGCTTAGATGCAAAATGGTGTTATCTTTGGGATATGTTTTGGAGCTGATCATATATGGCCAGAAAATGTCCATTATTAAGTGAATTCTAATTTTTGGTGAGGTGAAAGCATTGAGTATGTTGTCTAAGAGAAGAATACGTTGTAAGCAAACTTCCTGACCCCCCCCCCTTTTTTTAGCTACTTTACTGCCTTCTATTCGGACAAATTTTTTACACAAAAACTTTCTTGAAATATTAGATCGCGCAATAGCCAATGACGTACTTGTTGCACAACTGACATATAATTTCGTTGTTTTTTCTTGAAACAATTTTAATGACCTGAAGAGCTAACTTTTTCTTGCAAAACATGTAATGAGACGAGGGGTTGTAAAATCATTTCACTTTTTAGCAATAACAAAGTAATCACAGTTTTATTAAAGGAGCAGTAATACGAGAGTGACATTACAAATTATTTTGCAATTTGTCATTTTCGATTAAGTTAATAAACACACATTTACATTTGAACATATGTTTGTTCTGTTAAGATCGAAATTCTGGACCAATGGAAGTAACTTTCAATATCTGAAACCCCTATCAATGACACTGCAGACCTTAGGTCGATTTAAAGAACACTATACCAAACATGTTAACCACTTTGCTTCTTTATGCAAACTAATGGACACCTACACAGTGACTGTTTTCAAACGAAGTGCCCATGGTCACAGGTATTCCGTTAAGTACTCTGTTTGGTTCAAGGTTTTCAATAAAAAAAATTTGAAATTCTTGAAAGTATATAGGCTAGCTACTTACTTAAACATATCACCATGGTAACTCCACAAATGAAAACTAACAGAACAATAAGTACGACAAGGACCCATAATGAAAAAATGGGTCGTTCCAGTTGGTGAGTCTGTCTGGTAGTTGGAGGATTTGCTTCATGGAAAAATGTAAAAATAATGAATATTACGTACGGTTGATGCAGACTTTGGGTTCACTGTTTGGGTAAACCCGAAGATGTCAGTCATAAAAATGGTTATCACTTTATTTCCAATGTTGTCAATGTTAGTGCCTTTCTGTTTTTTTTTCTTTTTTTCTTTTGGTTATTGCTAATTTACAACTTGAAGCATCCACTGACACCTCACTGTTGTTCAGTATTCTTGGGTATTTCACCCTACTTTATCATATTTTAGAAATTCAACTAGTACCAGTGGAAAAGGGTTAAAAGTAAATACTCTCTTAAGCCGTAGGAGTAAATAGGTAACTGTGTTAAAAAAGACTTTGACGGGATAAATAAGGACTTGAAAGATTGAAACGAATGTCGTAAAATTAATAGAATCATCCAAAACAGGGTGATTGTAAAAAGTATCGTACATACTGATAGATCATTTACTGTGAAACTCACAGCTGCTTGAACAATTTATATCTTATTTCATTAATATCAAAGAAAGAATCAGAACGCAATGTTTCTACAATTACGCCGAAATAAATATGGTGTACCGTCATGGATACTCAACACTTCAATCAACAAACCTGTAACAAATAGTAAATCCATCTTCCTTGTCAAATTTGACAAAAGGTCGTTTGCGGATACCACACTGCACTCGACAGTGAATCGTTCACGTCGTTTGTCAGAGACACGATATTGTACAATTAGAGTCACATCAAATAAGTCCCCATTATCTTTGACTACTTGCTTTGGGTTAGAAAACAAGATCAGGTCTGATTTATCTTCAAAGTATGCCTTCCACTGCAATTCAACGTTAGGACGAATTCCTTCAACTGAACAAGTGAGGTTTCCGTCATATTCTCTTTGTAGTTCGCAATCAGCTTGGTTATTACATCCATCTATAGCAGGATATGCCAGGACTAAAAGAAATCAAAATGACGATATTAGCAAGTTTAGGAACACTCCTTGCTTTATTTAGTGTTTTTATAGCATAACTCAAAGATAAGGTTACATATCCCCATACAGGCCTGAAATTCTAAGGTACGTACAAAGACTCTAAATGCACCCTGTTCCTTCTAGGCATGGCCTGCAGCAGCATAGCTCAAAACTGGAACAGAAATGCACGCCAACTAGGGAACATTGCCCCTCTGACTGACAGGATTCCTGGTTTGCCTTCCTGGCTTTCATTTGAATTTAGGACCAAATAAACTGTCAGCATTTCAGGTAGAACGCTTTAAAACGATTTCAAACTGAGGGAAACATAGTAGCTTTGGGATGTCAGAAGGACTCTTGAAGAATAGGAACAAAATTTTAACGGGGTTTAAAGATATTAAATAGTTTCTTCCTATCTCTCAAATTATTCATGTTAATATGGAGTTGTAATGGAAGCATACATTTGCATTCCTTCATTTCCCAGCTGCATACTGTATCTTTTGTTACTTATTTTATTTGTTAAGCACCACGAATATGCATCTACAAGCATTTAAGTTCAAAGTTTCACAATCGACAGGCCCCAGCACTAAGCGTGTTGGCCATTTAACGAATGCATAATCATTACTAACTGCAACATTCTGGAATTTAACAGAGGTAAAACTGCATAATCATGAAAGATTCCATATATGTGTCCCCTTGTGTGCTTATCACGGTATTTAAATGTTGGACTCAATATTTGTCTTAAAACTTCTCTGGGGAGACCCTTCAGACCCCACCAATAGCAGCAGAAGAACCAGTTTAAAATTGTCCTTTCACTTTAGCCTTCAATGTATTTTTCCTGGCTTCTCTTAAACAACATATACCGAGAAAAGTGACAACTCATTAACACATTAGATAGGTTTCTGCGTCGAACGATTAATTGAAATGTTACTTACATGTATTAAAAGTGTTATTTTTTCGGTACATTACTCCAACAAGACAAGCGCGATACATCATCAAGACAAAGGGCTTCTATATACTTTCGTAATAAAAATGTTTATAGTGTGGTACTGTTACATCCTCGTTGTGCACATCTTATGCTACTGTTAGATAAGCACACGCTTCATTCTTGTGCCTACAATTTTGGAAATGCCCCAGAGACTCCGATGAAATAATTTTCAAGTCCCCCTTGAGAAGTTGCAAAGGGCCCTAAGGTAGTCCACTGGAACCTGCGCTCTTGGAGGCTCCCAATCTTTCCTCAAATTCCTTAATTTCTACATTAAATCCCCAGACATCGAATCCTTCAACTTTCCAAAATGTTCCGACGCCACTGACCAGAATCAAGGCTCCACATGGTTGACGCCCTGTTTGTGCTTCGACATCAAAATTTCGCCCGGTCGATTTTGCACTAATCTTGACCTTACACCTATAGCACGATGTGTTTTGCAAGATCTTTTAAACGTGTGCTTTTATTATTATAATTTCATTCGTATTTTTTAAGACTTTTGGGGAAAAGGGTAATGAGCTGAAAAGTTTGCAGACAACGTGTTTACCTGTAAAAGATAAGCTATGGCATTTACGAATTTAGAAGCATAACTATCAGAAATGTGAAACTTGACCCATGACATACCTACAACTATAACGTTATATACCCTTACTCCGGCACTCATTCCATCTCCGTAAAGACAAACATACTTCCCTTCGTGCTGTATATCAACGGAAGGTAAAACTAAAGAGACATTATTTTCCAGAATAATATCGTCGGCAAATACTTCAATAAACCCCTGTCCAAAGCTGACAGAATACAATAGAATTTCATAATCCACGTCTCTAGGTGGGATGCTTTTTTTCCATACTATGAACGCATTCTCATTTTCGGTACAATGTAACTCCATTCGTTCATAGCGTTGAATGGTGATGGATGTTGTCTGATCCGGATTTATCTGAACAAGGCCATTTTGTACCAAGGCAACAGATTCAGTGTTATCAAACAATCCGGGTATACTAGTAGATGCTTTACAAACAAGAAGCACCAAAAGGGGTGAGAAGTGAAAAGCGTTACTGGTGATAACTGTCGATGTGTATCCGTCTCCGTCAGAGGTAGTTACTAGTTCACTGGATATGTTTTTATCACCCTCCACAGTTCTTGCCATGAAATCCAAGAGGACCATCGGCCGAGCACCACGTACCAAGCATTCCATATCAGCTTCATCAGCTACAGTAAAACACTTGTTACTGACATTACCACACTGGGTAATGAGTGGAAACGGTACGTCTGGTTTAACTGTTTGAAGTATCAAAACTGAAAATTAAATCTTTTAAACTGAAAGTTATATAGTATAGCGAAAAGTTCACGTGTTAAATATTTTAAGTTTAAAATGATAATTAAACGTGTCTAAGTCATTTCAGCATAAATATTCTTCACAGAAAAATTCTTTCACGGATAAACTTTAAGGCATTGGTCATAGAATGGTAAGTAAGTTTAATAGTAATAAAGATATAGATTTATATAACTCCTCACATACAAGAATCACCAAACGCTTAAAAAAGTAAGTTTTAAGACTTTTCGTCAAAGATTTCACCTATGGTTCAGTTTGAATATAACAGGGAGGTTATTCCATACAGTGGGGCTTAAGATCATACATACGGAAGTGCCAATATGACTGCTACTCCTTTTTAGCTTTCATATGGGCTAAAATGTAGCCTTATATTAGCTTATGTATTGTGACCAACCAGTAATTGAAATACTGAGTGAAATAGAAGTATAATAAAAACATTTCGTTTCTTTTCAAACAGTTTAAAAACAGAAAACCGGAAGACAAAAAGAGACATTACAAAGGATGTTTTTTCACAAGACTTTAATTAATCAACTCACCTATTACAATGACCTGGATATTGATGATAGACAGATCTTCTTCCGATGGAAAGTATACAACAGAAAACACGTCTTCGTACTTGAGCAACACTTCAGTTATGATAAGTGAACCATTTGGGTGTACGTCGAACTCCCCCGATTCATATCCGGGACCAGTTGTACGCTGGTTTTGATATCTAACTGTTGGACGACTATTCCCAAAGTCTTTTGATGTGTACCACCATACAGCAAAGAATTCTTTGTGAAATCGACAAGTTAAAACACCCGTCTTACCTAGCTCAAGGTACTGTGGGGAGTTGCAGATGGTCGTTGCTTGCGTAACTAGAAGAGATAAAGGAATATGACGGTGGTTCTCTACTTATTGCTTAGTAACTGATGACATATATGAAATGCCATTTAACAAAAAAAAAATCAAACTTTCAAAGTCTCCATGAATGATATGCGTGTCTTTCTTACCACCAAACTGCATTTCAGTGAACAGCATAATGAGACAAATCAGGACCTTCATCATGGTAGACTTAATTGAATCACTTTACTAGGAAAAGTAATGATCCATAGATGAGACGACGACATTCATAAAATTTTGTCCTGGAATGTGAAAATCAAAATCAAAGGATTAGTCAGAGACTGCTATTTAAGAGATTATTTTGGGAGATTTTTTACCACGAAACGTCTTATTACACATTAACTTTATATGTTGTAACCCTTTAAGGACCAGCCAGTGTTAATTAGTATGTATTAACTAATTACCTAGTTTTAATTTGAAGCATGTTTCAATTAGGTCTAGAACAGTATATTCAATAAAGACCTGATTATCAAATGACAGGTTAAAAGTTTTTTGATTTTTAATGACATCAGTTTGGCTCATTGTTATGCAAATTTCTGCGATGAAATCATTTCTTATGTTCTTCTTTGCTTTATTTTTCTAATTATTTTCTTTCATTTTTGTAGGCGGAGGGAGAAAGGGAAGGTTGTATGATATTTCCGTTTTCTGTGATCGTGTATTTCTTAGTATACTTTCTTCACTGATACCAAATTTGTCCTAATTGGGCAATTTTGGCTGAGATATAGCCAAGTGTATCCCGTAGATCACAGTGTAATTTTCCCTCGACTCATGGGCTAACACTGAAAAGCTGTTTGAATGAACTCTGGCGCACTTTCAACAGTCTTAACTGTTCTCCTACATGGGTATACACCCATGTAGGGTCCTGCTAACTGCAGCCCGACTATCCCGGCTCGCCCGATCAACATAAACTTAGCGCGGCTATACTTTGTGTGTACATGATGGAAGCATCGTAAAACTTGCCTGCCTAAAAATAGTAATAGGGAAAGTACATTTCAATGTCGTATTTTGGAAGCGAAACGTATGATTGTATTTTCATGTTTTGCACAGGAGAAAGTATGGAATGATTCAATGGGTCTTTTACTTTTACCAATCATACTTCAAAGATGTTCAGTGTTGGCGAAGTCATACTCATGCGAAGTTGGTCTATAGACCTCTAAAGGGTATGACTGCTCCGTTCTCCCCAGTCTATATATCGATGTAGAAATTGGGACTTGAATTATTTTTTATGTAAAGTTATGATCTTTCTTCTTAAAAAGACGTTGCTTCCTCTTTTGAGTGGGAGATCTGTACATGGGGTATGTTTTTCACTTGGAGTCAGAGCCAGCCTTCAAAGATAAGATATTGTGCTAGCAGGCAAAAGCGTTAGTTGTTACCAGTGTGACAAAAGACCACATGCACCGGTAAAGAGTTAGTATAAAAGACATCAAAATGACAAATAACATTTTAGAACTGTGGGAACCCCTTCTACAGTCAAAAATCCATTGTCCGTGGACTGTATGTAATTAGCTCTGACAACCTAACTTAAAGAGTACAGTAATTGCCGTTTGTTTGGACAAAATAATTTGTTTGTATAATATTAAGTGATTTATGCCAATTTGCCGTATTACTAGTTTTGCTTTACAATTGCAGCTTATTCTGTAGATTTGTACTTAAATGGAAAGCCGGGCGAACTGGGAAAGCCGAGAGAGACCAGCTTTAATTAGTACGACCGCTCCTACCATAGAGCTAATCCCTTCGGAGGGTATTAGCTCCATGCTCCTACAAAGCTCATTAGGCTCACTATTATTATGAACCTTCACTGCTCATAAATAAAGGTAAATACCAGTGCGTGCCTCACGGGCTTCATCGTGACACCTCTGAGAGGTTATCGCAATGTAAACATTATGCTAATAATGTTAGTAGCATAATATGTTTGGGTGGTCTGCACACAAGTATATGGCGGTGTTTTATTGAATCAAAAGCTGACAAACTGCTGCTAGGTTCAAAGATTTTTAAGGGCAGTATACCAGAATGAAATTATGAGCTGCAAATTCTCCGTAAAACTTTGTCAGGGAGCTAAAACATGTATCAGTTTTGCTATGGGGTGGAATGATTAGATGCCATGATTGTTTTGAAAATGGGGTCTTTTTGGACAATTTTCTATAATTCTATAAATTCTGAAGATATTTTGGCAATACCTTGGGTACTGAAATAGCTGTAGCCCTAAGCTTTTCAAAATGCTTTTGAGAAGTATGAAGACAAAGGAAACAGTCATTCTTGGGTAGTTGGGGCATAGTTGCTCCCACAGTAATTTTTTGTCCGTACCACGATTTTGGTCAATACTTTTTCATACTTTAAATTTAACCAAACTTTGCCCCAAATTTTGGAAATTTTTTGTTTTCAAGACTTCCCACAAAAATAGTGCCATATCAACGAAATCTGCGTGCTCTATTTTTAAGTACCTAAACAATGAGTGTAGGATTAAGCATGGTGAGGTTACAAGTTTTTGAAATTGGTCACTGTTTTAAGATAATATGTTACCTTGCTCTCCTTAAAAAAAAAGGGTGGCTAACGTTTTGTTCAAATGATCGCACAAAGGCGCCACTGATTTTTTAATTCACAATGAATGTCCAGAAACACTTGAAGGGAAATGATTTAATCATTACTTAAACAGTGTTATTTTTTTCCTTCCGTTATTATCCTATTTGTCTCTATCCTATACACTTGAAAACCTTACAGATAGAGCAATTGTCACGGTTGAGCGGAACTGTACCGGAAGGGTTCCTGGAGAAGGTTAAAAATAGTTGCCGACAAAGGGACGAACGGAAACAGACTTGGAGCATGACAGATGGACTGCATGGTGAGAAAATAAGGGATTCGAGAGAATCGTTCTGACAATTAATTGAAGCAGATGGACTCTGACATAATTGGACATATAATTCATTAATTGATTTTCGAAAGGAGGAGATGGTGAGGGATTGTATGATAAAGTGAATTGGAAGATCCGAATTTTGGACTGAGATACGTAGTCACGGGCGCTGAATTAAATTTTATTACAGGAGGATCAGTTTGCTTCGTCATCTGGGTGACAAAGTCACGAGTACCATACTCTGCTGGTGGCGGACCGAGCTGCATGGTGACAACGACGGGACTAGCGAAAGCGAACTCCAGGAGTCGGTTATCACGCGTATCAGGAGAAGCTAGAAAAGAACCAGAAGGAAACCGAAAAGGGCCCACGCGTCGCGTAAGTGATCACAATTAAGATAATTTAGTGGGGTAAACAATTCACCGGTGTACTACGCCGATAGGATTCAGGTAAATATATGTTGTAAATTGAAACTCACTGATCATCATTTAATAACTTGAGAAGGAGAGACGAAATAATCATGAATCATTGTTAAAATCTAGAGAATCTTTTCAATCAAATCTTTCTGATATTCATTGTGTGTGTAAAAATTTTTTGCCAAATTTCGCTGGCAGGGAGGAAACAACCTGGGGTCGCAACAGAAGGGCGGCATTCGGCTTAGTTGTGACAGCAATAGACTTTCGTCTTTGACACATGTCATACTTCACCCTTCTAAAGCCTAACTTGTATAGGAAAATATTGGTGATATGCAAATTTACCAAGGATTTTAAAGCTTCCTTAGCGTTTTGTCTACAACAGAGCAATCCTTTGCAAACAAACATTGGCTTCAATTTCCCTTCCTCAACTGAGAGAGCGGATCGTTAATATGAACAGGCTTACTTTTCTTACTTTGTTCAAGGCAGCTATAATGGCAGATTTTGTTAGTTGGAGCTCCGATTTTGTTTCAAAGTTCTGTAGCATTGTTTTGCTAAAGAATTTGTATCTCATTTCTATTTTCGTGACTGTAGGAAACTGTAAGTCAATAGGAAATTCATCGGATTTCCAAACGGTTAATTTAATTAGTTACTTTCATAATGTTTGTATCAACGAATCAGTGATATTACCATGCACAGATAAGACAGGAGATAGATACATGTGGAAACACGGTGGAAAACTGTTAAGCGTTTTCAACTCCATTGTTGACGAGCGTCTTCAAGAAAATTTGGGAATTTTTGCGAATTCTTCCCTGAGCATAATTGTTAGATCACTGGCTCAAGAAGGCACTTACTCATGCCTAAAGAACAAAACTATTTTGGTTGAGCACAACTTGGAAATATACGGTTTGTACAAAACACCAAAAATTTTTACCTCGAGTACTTCCGATCAAAACCCTTTGTTTTTGACTCCTGAATATAATTTGTATTGCTATAAGCTTTCATGAACAATAGTATGTGGAAGCAACTCAAGGATAACACTTTTAACATTTACTGAGGCGTTGGACTTCATGTTTTGTATTCTTTTCAGTGTTTTTGCAAGGCAGCCTTGTATGAAAGTTGTAATCTGTGGCTAAAATTACTCGTCACTTCATTCTGTATGAAATAGCTATTTGATGAAACGTTTGGTACAATTCTGATGAACAATTCGATAATATGTTATTTTTCCCATAAAAATGACTAAGAATAGGACTAGAGCAAGAATGTCTCGGATATTGTATATCTTATAAGTCACATTTTAAAGAGTGAGTTAACGGCATGTCCACTACTGAAAAAAATTCTTGTTTTCAAAGTACAAACAGGTTATGCTTATAGAAGAATCATTTTCTGATCGACTTCGATTCTGAAAAATTCAATTTAGAGATCTGTCATAACACTTTTTCTACCTAGTTGTAGAGTTTATGGTTAAAGATCTTTACGGCACATTGACACATGTAGCAAGTAGAAATGTACGTGTTTTTAAAATTGTCCTCACAGTAGGATAAAAGTTACATTAGGACCATTGCAATACCACATGCATTATGGTTGCTTAAATATTCAAAAAAATAACAAAATGGAAAAAGGGAATTTGAATATCTCAAACTTCACTTCGGGAATAAATTCTACTTAAACTGAAGATAGTAAGGTAAGAATGACAAAACATTATGTTACTTCAACTAAATTCAGTTACATCAACTGAATCAAGAAGTATAGATATGACTTGTGACATGCATAACGTTAAAAAGGAAGGATGCTTCTTAGGTTTAGGAAATACATTTAAAATATTGGCGTTAAAATTTATTCGTAAATTTCCTCCGTCTGAATTGTACAAATCAATATATATATTTATATTTTTTCAGTATGCTTTGGTAAACGTACTAATGTACAATTTTGTGTAAACGTGAAGAATTTAATTAAAAATTCTGTGAAAAATTTCACCATATTTGATTCCTTGCTGTAAGCAAAAGGAATCTATACAATGACGAAGGAAATGGTGTGTGTATGTTTATGTGTGTGTGTGTTTGCGACGCTTGGCTTGTAAACACGCTATCTCAAGATAGGAATGATGGATATTTTTCAAACTTGAAATATAGAATTATCATATTAAAAGAAAGATCTCTATTTTTTTTTGGTGGAGGACAAAGGTCATGTGAGGTCACCAGAGGTCAAAAACCGAGACCCTTGTAAACACGATATCTCTAGAGAGGAAGTACGGATGCTTTTCATACTTGGCACGTCAATGCGGTATAGTCAAAAGATAAATCCCATTGATTTTGGTAAAAGTCTAAGGTTATCTGAGGTCACTGATGTGAAAATACGAAGTTCTTAAAACTGTTTGTAAAAGCGATATCTCAAGACAGCTATGGACAATCTTCATACTTGGTATATAATTTTATCATATAAATGAAAGAGCCCTGTTGTTTTCAGTGGCGGTCAAAAGTCATTTGAGGTCATCAGAGGTCAAAACCAAAAACTTTAAAAAATCACTATGTTTTAAGACAGGGATGACGGATCCTTTTCATATTTGGTATATAAATGTGTTACTTAAAGATAAAGATAACCCTTTTGATTTGATGGAGGCCGAAGGTCATCTGAGGTCATCAAAGGGGAAACTACGAATGTCTCGTAAACTAAATAGACAGTGGGAGTACCTCTAAATTGTTTCCGGCGTTTGCCAGGGTTACAAACAAAAAGTTAAGTTTGAATTTTGCACCATTCCAATTATAGAATTATAGTAAAAACATTCTTTTACAAGCATAACTATCTCAGTAATAATTCTTATTTGAATTACCTAATTATGAACACGTGTAAAGGATTCTGTGACTAAAGGATGATTAAAAATACTATATGCTGAAAGAGTTCTTTAATGGTGTGGTGGATTAGAGTCTGGCTTTTCACGCAGACAGCCCGGGTTCAATTCCCTCCTGGTACATGTTTTTTTTTATTTTTTATTCGCTTTTTGGTAGGTTCAAAGGTCAGCAAAGGTCAAGATGTGAAAACATCGTAAAAAATGAATAAATCAAGAGGTGTAAATTTGAGGGCTAAACTAAATCAGTGCAACATATCATCACCTTTCAGCAAGGAATCACTAAGCCTTTGTGCTTTCTGGTTATAAAGATAGTATGTAGAAATCATTATTTTGATTACAAACATGTAAGATTAACAAAACAAAATCTACCGTTAATTAAAAAAGCATACGTTTCTTATTTTTAAAAAGGAAGATAAATTCGTGATGTCGTAAAACGAAATATCTCCTGAAACTTCCTCAGTTTGAATTTTCCAAAATAATATATATCTTTTTTATTACGCTTCGGTATCCGTATTTACGTACAATTGTGCCTAAACGTGTAGAATTCAATTAGACATGCTGCAAAAAGTCATCTGTTTTATAAAGATGGTAAGAAGAAATCAATTGTTCTAAATTTGATTACACTATGTTGGATAAACAAAACAAAATTCACTGTTATTTAAAAGACGTACGTTTAACATTTTCAATAGAAGATAAATTTGATGAATTCGTAAAACAAATTTGACAGACAGCAGCAGTTTAGTACATTTAGTATTTTCCCAATGCAATAACTGACCAGAAAGAAAATTTGGAAAAATTCACTTTATTTACAGATAAAAAGCTCAATATTTTTTGTAGATTTTTCAGAACTTGCATCAGGTTTTTTGTTCAAAACTGCAAAGTTGCTACAGAATTTCTTTAATAATGTGTAAAACAAATATTTTAATTTTTCCTGTAAAATGTCTAATTACTATCTATGGAATTTTTCGACAATAACTTAAAATCTATAAAAAAAATCTCTAAGAATATCCCTTATAAAGTACATCTCGGAAATTTTTGAAGTTTACGTCATTTCATAAAAAAAATATCGAAATTCTGTAGTTGTTAAAAAATTCTTTAGAAATTCTTTAAAGAAATTGTAAAAGTTTTTTAGATATATCCTAAAGATTTTTTAGAAATATTTTCACTGAGAAATACTTTGATACGTTTAATACGTTTTCATACAAATTCTTTGTTGAGTCCATAGATTCGTAAAGAAATGATATACTGCCCCCCTAGAATTTCCAATCGGAAAATGAATGTTGGCCTACTTGAAAAAATGCTGAAATCATAAAAATGATACTATCTAAGTTATAATTTTATGGACCCCAAAGCCTGAAAAATCGCATCTAAGGGCCCCTTGCTTTTAAATTTTCCCGGTGAGGTCCCCTGACCCCGCCTTGAATGTACTGTTATGCGGGTTTTTTTCTCCTGACGAATGGACTAGCTACCTATAAAAAACACAGCGCTTGAATACACTAGCAAATACGCTGACTAAAGAAATGCTAACCTAACATTGCCTTTAATTATTTACTACACTAAATGAGTTGGAAAAGAAACTTTCAATTTAAAGGGCATAAGCAGTCCCCGCAAACTTATTTTGAAACAACATCTCAATCTCATTAAAACCTTCTTATCTCACTTCAAGTATCTTTTTTGATATGTTAGAACATAAATATTGCATATTCAAGGTAACCCAATGGACAGCGCGGACAGCGGGGGGCAGGGACAGTCCCCCCGAGATTTCCAAATCGTTAATGAAAGTTGGCCTAATTGAGAAAAAACTAAAAAGCTAAAAATTTCATGGTCTAAATTATGATTTCAAGGTTCAAAATCCTAGAAAATTGCATATAAAAGTTCCTATTTTGCCCGAATTTTCCCGGGGAGGTCTTTTTTTCTTGCCTTGCCTTCTGGCCTACGCTACAGCTACGCGCCAAGCGATGGTAGGTCCCCCAGTGGCGCACAAAGAGTGCTAAGAAGTCTTCAATGGGTACCAGCCTTGTAAGGGTGCCATGTCATAACCGAAATATCAAGTACAGTTTCGGATCAAATTATCAGTTTTGGATCTAGGAAAACTTAGAACAAGAAAAATTTCTCATAAAGTAGAGGCATCACCCCCTAGGTGACATCCTCTCCTATTGCACCCTTCCCAACACAGAAAGAAATCAATAAGAAATGAGGATTTCTTAACATATAATCAAGTCAACGCTTTACGAAACTACACCAAAGATAGCAACATTTGGCATCCAGGCGACCTCACAAAGACAAAAATTTCTCAAAGAGCATAGAGCCTCATTCACTTCTCGTAGTCACAGCACCTCTTGACTTACCCCCAACTAAAAAATAGGAAGACTATCACTAAATAATGACAATTTCTAAACATATAATCATTTCAAAGCTTTGCCACCTATAGCATAATTTTGCACCTAAGTCAGGACTTACATGTACCCCTTCTCTCAGCACCCTCCCCACGATGGCACTCACGCACAGGTGAAAAAAGAAGGCCCCGCCCGGGTGTCAACTACCTGTAGACACTTCACTTGGTGTTCCGCTTAGTGTCATAAACTGCCTCCCTAGAGATATCGCCCAGGCTACGGCCCTGGCCCTTATAATGAAGCTAGAAAGTATTTGTGCAGAAGGGTTCGCAGGTGTTACTCGAAAAACGAATCTCGCCTATTTTTTCCCCAGGTTATAATGGATTTACAACCTTTAGGGAAAAATTGAAATTATCTTGTCACCAGCATTAATTGCAAAAATAACCAATCAGAGTAACATACCGCAGAAGTGAATATGAAATGGTATCAAATACATCGGTGGTGAAAAAAGAAGAGATCGAGAATTCCCAACCTCCAGGCACGTTCGTTTTGGTATGTTCAGCTATTTTAGAACCGAATTAGTTAGCTAGTTAGATGAAACTTTACGGCTCAGTTTCTAACCAATTGGTTTAAGTCGGGCCGGCCACAGCCTTTTCTCCACTTGTGGCTCACGGTATATACAATGTACTCACTCCCACTGTGCAACGTAGAATACCTTCATTAGGAAGATATTAACAATGGAAAATTGACAATGACAAGAGAACGGTAGAACGCAGTATTGGTGACACAAGGCAACATGGTCTCAAGGCATTAAACAGAAATGAGAGCAAATAGTTGGTTTATGGAGATCGTGAAGGAAACCGGTTCAGTAAATGCCAGCAGTCAAGAAACGTAGCTACAGTCAACTTAAGAAGCGTCATGACAAAGTGGACATATTTTTACGTTAGAGATACCAAGTTTGTCATTTTTTTATTGTGAGAATCGATATTGCAATTTTTCAGTATTGATTAAGGGAGTCATTGTGAAGCAATGGCATCCTAAATATGACGGCCCACATGAGACGTATTTTCTAACAGTTTTAGCTCTGACAACGGGAACAAGACTTAAACAAGTTTCATGTCGATCCAAATTATTACATTTCAGTCATGACACATACTCAACATAATGCAATTATGACAAGAAATTAATTCAACCTTTAGAATCTGAAAGAGATTGTTAAAGCTATAAGATATACCTTAAGTGCGACATATTTTGTAGACTTGAAGAACTCAAGTATATACTCGTACTCGGGTACATATTCATGTACTCGTACTTGTACTTATGACTTTAGTTAGTACTCTTACTCAGAGAATTTAAATATCAAGTACTCCTACTCGTATTAAGGCGTTTGTACTCGTACTCAGGATTTTGTACTCAGACTCGTTTTTTGAAATGTGGGCTCATGCGTACAGACATATCTCAGTCCAGGATGTTAATATTTGTAATCTTCTCGTCCTTTTCTAATTTTATAGAACTTGTTCAAACTTCCTGTGCTGATCAACACATATTCTGTATCATAACCTAAAAAATAAATTGTGCTGCTACGGAGCAGGAACAAACAAAGGATTAAAAGGAACTTGTCTTTGTACAAACTGAAGAACCTACTACAGTATTGATTCCCTAGGGGTACTAAATAATCATAAGAGTATTATCTCCTTATGGATATAAGTACTTTGGCCTCCTAATTCACGAAGAAAACATCTTACCTTGGTGTACTCTAGAACTACAGTTTTTGAAATTATCTTATCAGTAACTTAGTCAGAGTCTACCTCTCAAAACTTAATGACTCAGCTGATATTACTTTTAGTTGTTGGTAAATGTGCAAGTCCAATTTTAAAGTTTTCAAACTGACTCATATATTTATGGTGAGCACGCATTACATTTTAGAAGCTGAAACTAAACTGACCAGTGCTGGAATAGCCTACTTGGATCAATGCTTAAATCTTTAAAAACTGATAAACCCTACGAAGAAACATGCTTAACGTCAAAACGAAAACCTATAGGGCTTATAACCAGTCTTCTTTACTGGCTGAAATCAATTTTATGTATTCTGTTTTTACTGGTAAACGTAAAACTTTGCTTCTCCTCTGAATTTGTAAACCTGCTCTGCGACAGCATGACGTCTACTAAAAATAATTTCTTCTCACAGAAGTTACTTTGAATAAAACGCTTTAACATTTTGTTTCCGTTTAGGACAGAATGTAATTAAACAACGGGTGTTTCTTCACTTCCCAAGTACCATTGGTCAGTATACCATGGCTTCCAAGTAACATCACAAGATTTCACAATAACGCTTTTGCAAGTTTTTATCCTTAAAGTAGGAAATGGTCATCCTTGCAAGCTGGCCATTCGGCTTCAAACCCCAGGTTAATGTTCTTGTTTAAGATCTGATAAAGTGGAGAAGGAATAGCGTTTGGTAGGATTACAAAATATCATAATAAGGCCCCAGGTATTATTTCATTTACCTCTAGACCCAGTCACCAGCATTTCATAGTCTACAAAATGTAATTTGGTAGTAGTGTCTACAGATCAAATGCAGCATTTAATTGTAACAGGTCTTTACATAGACAAACGGTTACGTCAAAGACAATTGTTACTGTTGTTATATTACTCCAGCCTTAAATTCTATTTATGTTCTCAAAAATATAGTCATACTCGTATTCGTACTCGAAAACATGTTTCTATACTCGTACTCTTACTAATGGCTTTGTACTCGTGCTCGTACTCAGAGAGTTTGAAAATAAGGTACTTTTACTCGTACTTATGGCTCTGTACTCTTACTCATACTCGCAATGGTACTAGTACTAGTACTCCGGAGTTTGTACTCGCCACTACAAGTCTGCTCTTTTGAAGAAAAAAAAACTCAGTCCAATGAAGATTTCGAACATTTCCATGTTTCTATATAGGTAATGGGCTCCTTATTTTTGGAGATAATAATACCCATTTTGAACATAAAAACAAGTACCGTATGTAATTTCTGCATAACTTACTGTACTTTAATTGAAATAGTAATAGTGTCTAACAATTTTGCAAGCTCTTGCTAACGTCAAATACAAAAGTACACTTAACAAGTTTCCCAAGACTATAATTTTTTCACTTTCGGAGATCTCGAAATCCGAAATGAAACTGAAGTTGCAACTAAGAACAGCTCAAGTGAAACTTTGTGTGTCTTTTTCGACACGGAGTTATATTTTTTGTTGGTGTGAAAGGGAAAGACGCTCCTCAAGACATGACCCCATGATGAGGTCAGTATGTGAACTTTTGATAAATGACTTAGCAATTGTAACCATATATTTCCATATCCTCCTTCTCAAGGCCGAGAAGATCCCATAACAATGTTATCGTGTAAAAAAGTGCACTTTGAAAATACCATGACATATGACTCTTAAACAGCCTTATGTATACTGAATTGTACAAACTATCAATTTCTTTTAAAATTGTTGAGACCATTGCATCAAAAGATAGGGCATATCGAGGGTGAAAGGTAGTACAACAAATAAATCTCTCATGAAAAGGGGTTGTGTTTCAAAGCACATTGCAGTCTGTAGAAAGATATCAAACGTCACAAAATTTTATTATCTTGTCATTAATATTTTGCAAGTAGAGTGCATATAATTTCTGCCTAAAAGACTTACTATTTATCCGGACTCGCTAAGATACAGGCAAGAGGCAAATAGATATAAAAAAGGATTTATGGCTTTTCAAACAGCTGAATACAATGACTTCAAGCTAGAGCGTTAGTAAATGTTGGCAGTGCCTGTGTTTATTACACAACTTTGTAGTATTTTCTTGGGGGACAATGATTTATCAAAATCGTCTCGTAGGCCGGGCCCTATATGTAATGAGGCGCTGAAGATGCTAACAATGTAATTGCCTTGGGGTTCGATAAAATCTCGCGGTGCGTCTTCAAATAATGGAATTGTCAAATATTTTGTCTTTCACGCTTGTATATCACATATTTTGGGGATTACTGAAAAGGAAACAAGGATATCAAAGATCCTTTTTAAAGTTTTCAACAGCCTTCAACACGCTTTTGCCCAATCGATTAATCCAAGATTTGCGTATAGCTTTATTGAAAAGTGTTGGCTCATTCACCGACTCGCAAAATTTCTTACAAGGATGGTCAAGACAAGGGAAAAAAAGGCATGTTCTTCTAAATGGGATATAAAATTAGTGTTCCTCAAGGGGGTCCTCTTTCGGCTCTTCTTTTCACAATATACACTGATAACTTTTGTTCTCATACCAATTGTAATGTAATTAAGTATGCCGATGATACTGTTGTTTTGTGTATCATTAGGAAGATTCACATAGAAACGATCAAGATTATTGTCAGCATTTTATTGCTAGCATTGTTAGTTTATGTGAACAAAGAAATCTCCTCTTGAATTCAGATAAACCAGAGAAAATTCCGTTTGAAAATATAATTGTTAACCACAAAGCTTAACTGAATATTGACGAGAACAAAGCAATAATCCAGGGTTCATGTTTTGAACGTACTTCTTACACTAGGTACTTGGGGGTATACATTGACAATAAGTTAACTTTCACTCTCTTAATGTAAAAGAGTGAAATTTACTCTTCGACAATTGCCTACAGTAATCACTCTTTTTGCGAGTGGAAGTCGACTAAAATTCCACTCTGTCCGGAGTCTTAGTTAACTCTTAAGGAGTAAAAATGCCACTCGATGGAGTGGGATTTCACTCGAAACAGAGAGTGGTCACTGCAGTCAATCTTTTTGGTAGATTTTCACTCTTTTACATTTAGAGAGTACCAATCATATTTCAAAGATATCGGTGGAGTGGTACTATGTTGTTTCAACTTTAGCATTTACTGTAGATTTGCCATACTTTTCATGTAAAACAAAAGAACAATTGTTTACGGCGTGTTTACTGCCCACCCTAATGTATGCGGCTCCAGTTTGGTGCCACTTCTTAAAGGTTAAGGACAAGAATTAGAAGTTTCCTAAAGTTTTGTGCCAAGATTGAATTATGAAAAACTTGTGCGTATGGTACATGAAGCTGAGTTTGTAAGACTTATCTAAACTATTCAAGCCAATCAAGGACGTCCTCTACCCCTTTGAGCCTAATTCTATGTGCAATAAAACCGATTACAATTTAAGAAATCCAAATATCACTCCATGCTTTAGATTATCTTTGTTAAAGAATTCTTTTATTTATAGGGCAGCTCTTTCTGTACAAAACGGCGTTTTGGATCCTTTTCTGTAGGTTTTATATATTTTTTTTCATTAGCTTCATTGTTGATTTGTTTTACTTAATCTTTTTGACTTTTACATGTCCTAACTTGTTGCTTCTGTGTTGCTTTATATGTTTTTATCCCGTTTATACTTTTTCTTGAAAAAATTGTTCTCGAATAAAGGTTGAATTTCAGGTGCACCATCTTTAGGACAGTTACCTCTTCCTTTTTAGGCTAATACCAAAGTATAGGTAGTATTAGTTACACATTCCAATGATATCCCTGCATACAAAGTATTGTGCTGTAAGTATTAAATCCACCCCAGCCCTACTCAGTAAACGCTTTTAACAATAACAAAACGCTTTTCACAACTCAATTTCGGGGTGAACGCTTCCATAGAAATACATACAAGCCATTTGCTTTGCTGCTCCTCGCCCCACAAAATGCAGCAGGTTTCGCTTTTGTTGTGAACGCACATTTAGGGGTTACAGCGCTAAGCAATCCTGAATTTGGGTTTGATCCAGGCCTGGCTAAGCAATATGGGGAAAATGTCATTTAAATGGTGCAACGATCCGGTTATGGAGATACAGTTATTGTTTGTATTAAATCTTTTGAATCCAGGAGAAACAGTGTTTCCCCTACGGAAAAAGCACGTTGATGCGAAAACGCGAAAAATAAAGGGCAACGGCTTTAGCTGGGCAATCACAAAATGCATTATATATGACATAAAAATGTGTCATTTTTCTCTTTGATATCTTTTCGACAGATGCAATAACAGTGCTCCGATCTTATATAGTGTCAGCGAGGATTTTTAAAGCTATTAACAAAAATCTTCTTCAACGTATGTTTTAAGGTTCACGTTCCCAGACCCTGGAGACTATGCTTACAGGACTGCTATTGTGCAGCTCAGAATTAAAAACTTCATCACACTGTTATTGTTCCTGCTTCAGTCTGATATGCCGAGCACCAAACAGGACTGCAATCTGGACCTACTTTATAAGTTCTTGGTGCTATACGACAGGGCTTTGAACTGAGGTCTCCCGGCTGAAATGTGGGGGCTCAACGTCAAGGCAATTCAACCTGTTTACTTGTCAATGAGCACTGTGTAATTACCAATTTCACTTGTAACACTAAGTTGGCATTCAGTGGCGCCGCCAGGATTTGGTGATTGGGGGACACCACAGATGACGTCGTAATGCCACCTTAGTTCCCCCCCCCCCAGTATGCGTAATTTGTACCTTTTGTTATGCGTCCCTGCGATTATGTACAGGAGTATGGCATACTTCCTTTGTCACTTGATAAAGGTGCCGTCCTAGAGGGGTCTAGAGGGGTCTAAGGGGAGGAGAAATTTTTGTAAATTTAAGGTTGCTTAGATGCAAAATGGTGCTATCTTTTGAAATTTGATAAAATATGGCTACAAAATATCCATAATTTAGTGAATTCTTATTTTTGGTTAGGTGAAAGAGGAGAGTTTGTTGTCTAAGAGAAGTGTATGTTATCAACAAGCCTCCTGAAGCCCCCCTTTTGGCTACTTTAATGCCTTCTATTCGGGGAAAGTTTTTACGTATAGGGCCTCCTGGAAGCTCTGAATTAATTACATAAAATGGGCACTGACATGATGCTTATTACCCGACATCCAAATGATACTACAGAGTATGATACAGAGCACTTTACAACTATCGTATTTTTACCGAGTTTGAACGAAAATCCAGACGAACAGCTTCCAGCAATGGGGAATGGGAGGGACAGGATAGATGGAGGGAGGTGATACTAGACCTCCGTGATAGGTATAGCAAAAGGGGTTAAGGACTAAAAAGCGCGTTTCAGAATGATTGTTCGTTGTAAGTGTCTTTACAGTCACCATCTACACCGGAAATGGCTGCGCGCCAAACTTCTGTTTTGCGGAAAGGTATTGTGATCAGAATAATTGCATGTATTATAACTTTAATAACGGTCATGAGATGGCGTGGAATCTGTGACGAATGCACGCTAATTGCGCCGAAATTTTCCATTAAATAACATTACCATGACAAAACCTGCATTCATGCTCTGCATCGAGACACTTTCAATTCCCCAAAAAACCTATATGCGAATCACAAATCCAGGCTTTTACCTGAGAATTCGTAAACAAATTTCAACTTTTGTTGTTGTGCTTCTGCAGGAGTTCCTAAAGGAAATTATTGATAGTAATTAGGACAATGTTGAGGTAAGGTTTGAATCGCACGGAGCGCGCGAAAAATTTGACTGTTTGCGAAGGATTTGCGACAATTTTGATAGTTTGAGAACCATTTGTGATAGAAAATGATCACAATAGAGCCCCCCCCCCCCGTGCCGGCGCCACTGTTGGCTTAGTAGTTTCTCTGTTTGAACTGAGGTCAACGGTTCTTTAAATCGAAACTCTACAGGGCAATGTAAAACAGACAGATCAATCAATAATTGCTTCAAAAATTTAGTTTTTAATAATATGCCCGATAACACAAAACAGAATTTAACTAGGACAAACTCACCATGTCGGTTTTGTCTCGTACCACTTTTTATAGAGAACAGTTTTATATTCGAGTCTTCAGACTGACAGGTACCAGCCCGTGTATCGTTTTTTCTGTTGTTGTTATACTGTACTTGAATATTACAGCCAGCTTCAAATGCTTGAACAGTACTTACACATACCCAAAAACTTCCCCTTTCTCATTCGTTACAATGTATTTTTTGAGTATTTTACAGTCGACTTGCTTCGCTGCCTAGTTTAAATGGATCCACTGACCCGTACCGTCTCAATACTATACGTTTATGATTAGTCAAATTTAAACTATAGCTTTAGGGAGAATTCATAATACCACAATATTACTAAATGCTGAACTTTATGCATTAGTGGCTTTCTGGGTTTTCAGCAGTGGAGTCTGCTTTGTTTCTTGTCCCATATGAACTGCATGGTTCATTAATGCAATTATTAGATGGTATTTGGGATGATGCAACGATCTCCTTTTCAAATTCTACAGGCTTTAAAAATTTTCACGATTTACTGCATTGTACCAAAATCTATCAGCCGTCGACTAATGTGGCCTGTCGGTGTCTTTGGAGCAACATTTGGATAAAATTGTGTCACATACACAGCTTGTAGTTGTGTCATTGTTATGTTGTAACTTCATTATTAGAGGCAGGCCATAACCATGTTCTCCTGAGTCTTCACTCAGGAGAACACAAGACAAGACACTAAACAGGCGTGACACGAAATACCACCGTGACATTAAGACAATTTACTACGACCTATGCCCGATCTAGCAGAGTTTTTTGGTAAATGAGGGCGGTAATTCACGACATGACTACATTTTTCGACTTCAAGGGCATCTCCAAACTGCAACTACGACACGTACACGTCTCCTCTACAACTTAATACAAATACTATCATGAGGTATTGGCGCGAGAATAGGGTTATGAGAGAGAGGTTTTATGTACTAATTCGTGCAAAAATAGAATGAGCAGAAATAGGTACACAATCAGAATTGAATGGTATGAATTACATAAGAACAGGGTAAATGCAAAAGCTAGGGACTCGCTAGTGTTTACGAGCAAACCTGGGTAGCAACGCTGTGGCTGCTCACATTTCGGAAAGTAGTATGGTTCTTCAGCAGTGTTGTAACGAGTCATCGTTGGGTCGAGTCACAAGTCAAGTCAAGTCATTCGTTACATTTCTCAAGTCAAATTAAGTCAAGCACATTTTCAAGTCAAGTCAGCACAAAAGCCAAATAAAGTCAAGTGAAGTCAGACATTTTGGTCTAGTCAACTCGAGGTCGTTGCTGGTGTCAGGGCCGTCGCGACCGGGGGTTTATGGGGGTGTCTCACCCCCCAAAGTTCGTCAGAGCGACGATAGTCGGAAAATCTGAAATGCTAGTTGGAATTTCTGATATCTCAGTCTAGCACATTTTTCCGACTGAGCCTATGTCAACTTTGTATATATTTTCCAACTAGACAAAGTAAGAATAATACCAAACGTTATTTCCTCACGTAAAATCAAATCAAAGCTGTAGTTTTTTCGCAAATTCTTCTCAAACTCTCAAAATTTTTGCGCGCTCCGCGCGCTTCAACCTTACCTCAGTGTTGTTCTTATTATCAATATCTTCCGATAGCAACTTTCGGAGAAGCACAACAGCAGAAATTGAAAGCTGTTTACAAATTACCAGGTAAAAGACTGGCTTTTTGAGTGGCATGTTGCTTTGTTGGGCAATTGAAAGTATCTCGATGCAGATTCTGAATGCAGGTTTTATTGTAGAAATCTGATTTAATAAAAATTTGGGCGCACTTCGCGCGCATGCGTCACGATTTACAATCAATCTTATGAACATTATTAAGGTAATTATACCAGACACAGTTCTATGGGAGCTAGGGCGCTTTAGCCTCCCCACCCCCCACATTTTTCCGAGCCCCACAATATTGCGCAAAATTTTATATAGACTAACACTGGTGAAGACATAGATATACTCAGAAAATATTCCAAACGTCTATTTATCAGGCCTGTAGCCAGTGAGTTCTGTAACGATTCTTTCTATAACTTCAAAAACTTTTCGCGCGCTTTCATCTATGTTTCTATCTAGTGGTAACGCCCCCGTTTCAAACATATTGGATTTCAACATTTCCAGAAATGTTGTTCTTCCGTGTAGGCGTGATTCTAGAGAAACACGAAAATTCATCGTTGCGAAGCTCTTTCCTCTTTTTCCTAACTTTTGGAAGGTTCTTTCTTCAGCCTCGCCATCGTGGCAAACATATTTTGTAAGAAAAAGATCTTTCAGTTTCGTAGGAGATCCTTAATGGGTAAGATGAAGAATGTAATCCCCGAAGATGACCATGCAGTCACCCGAACAAATTTCTTGCTTTGTCCGGATTCTTCAATAAAAGCCCAAACTTTTTCAACTTTCCTTCATGAAAATTCAATATAACCCCAAATTTTTCGGCGCGCTTCGCGCGCCTTATATTTTGAGTTCGGCAACCCATTGCATCTGTCGGGACTTAGAGTAGCTGGCCCCCAGTCAGGGCCCTTCCCCCCATGTCGGCAAATCAAAGCACCGTCCCTGGCTGAGCATGCGTGCAGGTTTATCATTTTGGCATTGAAGTATACCCCCAAATTTCGGCGCTCTTCGCGCGCATCCTCACAATCCACGTTGCATTACTTATGAACATTATAAGCACAACGTACCAGTGAACTTTTATAGCATAAACTAGGTGTACATTCTGTAAACGCGCTTGTCAGTCCTAAACCCCTTTTGTTATACCTGTCTGGGAGGTCTAGTATCATTTTTCTGCACCTATACGCTCCCTTCCGTCCATCTCCCGCCCGCCCATTCCCCATTGCTGGAAGCTGTTTGTCTGGATTCTCGTTCAAAATTAGTAAAAATACGATAGATGTAAAGTGCTTGGCGTCATTTGTGCCGGTTCGTCTGAGGTGCTCCCCAAAGAAAAACAATGATCTCACTGATCTTCACTGGGGATGCAGGCAGAGGCTCTTAACTCTCATCATGCGGCAGCGAATCAGAATACTGTGCCGGAGCTTGCGCAAACCATTTGTTAGACAAACTTTGGTTATAACCAAAACTTTTCCAGTTACATCAGTACTTCTTTTATGATGGAAATTTTTATAATAACATCACATATTAGGCTAGTTCAGAGAAGTTAGCACTAGCTACTAAAGGGAGCGGTGTTAAAGCAGTAAATAAAGTCTTCACCCCTCGAGGGCATAATACAGAAGCCGAGAACATCGCGGTGGTGTAAAATCTGACATGCCAGTTTTCCCACTCCTTTCTTCGGTAAACGTGGGAAGGAGGAATCAAGATACAATTTCTCCTTACGATTATCCACCGATAATGTGGAGTGGAGAAAATCAAAGTTAGTGAGGGGGTACTCCAGGAAAGGACCACTACACAGTGTCTATTTTTGAACACCCTGTCCATAAATGAACGCGCCCGCACATGAAATGGATTGGCGCTATATAACTTTGGTTATATTATCACCAACGTATGGATAGGGTGTTCGAAAATAGATGTTCAAGTCAGTGAAATGAAAATTCCTACCACCGAAATCATAAAAAGCGCGCATACAGCGTGACCCTGTTTCCCTTTTTAGTCATGTTGGGTCATTTTTGCCTAACGCAAACCTCATTAGATGGTACAAGTGGTCAGGGCATAGCTGATGGAAGCCTGCAATTTTTAAGAAAAAATGTATAACGGCAAATATGTACTAATGTTTCACATATTGCTAAAAATTAGATTGAAAGATCCCATATTGATGCGAGACCCCTACAGATGTTTGGCGATTTATTTATGTTTTTCGGAAAGTGTTGGATCAGAATACTTCCATGTATAACGTTAATAATGGTCATGGGATGGAGTGCGAACCGTGACACATGCGCGCGAAGCGCGCCAAACTTCTTGCATTAAATAAGATTTTCATGACCAAACCTGCATTCAAATTGCCCAACAAATCTACATGCCAGTCAAAAAGCCCGTCTTTTACCTGGTAATTCGTAAACAGTTTTCAACTTTTCTGCTGTACAGGACGGTGCGGTTGTAGAGACATTTTTAGGGGGGCTATGTTGCCATCGACCCCAGTGAAACCGGATAAAGAGAGGGCCCGTGGCCAGAGATTCTGACATAGGTGATTCGGTAACGTAAAGGTGGGCGCTGAAGAAGATTATATTTGTAGCTAGTGGTGTCAACAGATGATGGCACGTTTGCGAAGAGCACAGGGGACGATATTTCAAGCCGTACCCGGATCATCATCACTTAAAGAAATCGGGCTTACGTATGCACGTGCCCCCTAGGTGCACGAAGTTCCCTTTCTTGGCGGCAGCACCCCTTGTCTTGCGATGCAGAGACGTGGAATATGTGGAAAGTCTCACAAGTGAGTGGACCATGGCTATGACTATGATGGTGCTTCTTCAACTCCGCAAGCATTAATGAAGAGTTGAGTGCTTTTCGAACGATGAGGGAACCATGCTGCTATAGGCTACCATAAGGCCCCGGGGATGATTCAGTATAAGATTACACCTTGTTTATGCTAGAAGAGTTCACTGGTACTTTTGGGCTAATAATGTTCACAATTAAGATAAAAATGTCCACCTCTCACAGGGACCTCTCAAAAGGGGAAATTGAGGCTCGCATCACACGGGTTGCTGACGATCGTATCCTCCACGAATCAGTTGACAGGCTGAATAGGCTAGTCGGGAATATTTAAAGACAGATCAGTAACGCACCTAGCAATACCACTGATACCATTCATCAAATGCGTCATTTCCGTTCCCTTATCCTTTTTATTTCCCTCTCTTGCTTCCTTCTCTGACTCCTTTTTCTCTTTTCCTCCTAGCCTCTCCTTATTTATCTTCTTTCCTCTTCCTTTTTATCTTTTCTTCTCCTTCCTTTTCTCTTTCTCGTTTTGGTCTCCTCCCCTCCTACCCGGAGCACGTGCCCTCAGTGTTCCCCCCTGGATACGCGCCTGTAATTACACAAGGGCACTGTGTGTTGGGGCCGCGTCTACCTCGCGGTATGAACGTGCACAGTCCAGATGTGCGTACTTTTACAAACATCAGAGGCGCATCAAAGGACGCGAGTCGCAACAGGAGACTCGAGATATTTTCTCTGACTTCATTCTAAAATTGGACGAGTCAAGTCAAGTCATTTTGGCTGATGACCAAGTCATATGCGACTCGAGTCGACTCGAGTCGAGTCAGTGACTTGACTTGTTACAACATTGTTCTTCAGTACAGTTACCTATCCGGAATTAATTCGTTAAGTATTCAAATATCTTCTTTGACAATAAAAGTATAATACAGTTTTAGCTGTGGGTGACCAGTTGTTTTGGAGAAATAATTTCAAGATAAAAAGAAGGCTAACTTACCACCTATTTGGATCCTTTGATACAGCACAAGGTTCAAATAATGCTTCATTCTCTGTGGAAATCGCTAAGAGTTTATTGAATCACAAGATGAACAAATACCACACTCGAACCATTTCAAAAGTGTAAGAAATGTGCCATTCTAGTCCATTTTAAATTTCTTAGGAACTAAACTTTTTGTAGAACAAGTTTTGGCTTCAATGAGTGGATAAGGAAATACGAAATGGTGTAAGCAAAATATTTGGTTGAGCTTGCTTTAATCTGTGGAGAGGAAGGTGGTTGAATAGTCAGTGCAAGTCAAGGTGGGAGATAGTTTTGTATCTCTCCACTCGTTCTCAGACCTTCTCAGTGCTCACCGGGTAGAATTTTTTCTCACTTACCTCTTTTTTCTCACTTACCTCTTTTTCATCGAAAGGGACCTTGTCGTATGCAAAAGAGGATAGGATAAATAAAAATTTTTAAAAGAGCAATATTTCCCTTTAAATAGTTATTAACGAAGGCCCCGCAGGCCAGATCAATAGTCTCTTATGGCTAAAAACGCCATGCGGGTCGAGTGTTCTCAACGCACCTCAGATAAACTTGGTAATTGTAAATTTCAGTTACATGCGATAAGATGTTTAAGTCTCAAGAAACCAACCAACAAAAATTACAGCATAACATATGTCGGCAAAGGGATCCTCTAACAAAGGTGGACCCCTACGTTCTTTCACTGTAGGTTTCATTTGACAGGAGAAATTTGCACTTAGCCTGCATTCTTTCGTTCATAGAAGAAAAACAGAGAGAAAAGCCGCGGCACGTAAAAGTGCGCCAAACATTTTTTTAATATTTAATGTTTTTTAGGTAATGTAAAGGGAAACCTGTGAATGCAACGAGCACCATCATGTTGGCTTAAGCGTTGCGTGCAAGGTGAATTACGGGGATGAAATGGGTGTTGGCCCCATAATCTCGAGATTGAAGGCCCCACCTTTTCCTAAGCCTGCAACCATTGACAAAAATGCACGTGATTGTCTTAACACTTACATACCACGACCGGAATAATGATACCTTTTGCAGATTCAGACCGTGTCTATGGCTAACGATGATATATATATATATATATATATATATATATATATATATATATATATATATATATATATATATATATATATATATCATTGGTGGTTGACGTCTTTGAATTTTGCGTATCTGTGTCATTGCGTGAGGCTAAAACTTCCTATGGGAGCAAAAAGATTCTGAAAGGTGGAATTTCCGACTCGTCATGTGATATAACTAGACGCCATCATCAAGCGAAGACGGGTGCGGACTCTTGGCCGTTCTGTTCATTTTATGGTTAACGTTATCTGCATCCAGGAACGACGATCTTTGAAGCCTATACAAAAATCTTACTGAGTTATGAATGACCTCCAATGACACAAGCCACCGGCACACCCTGAATTCCTTAATGGCACCATACCGAGGTAACATAACTAGCTCTAGTGAGTAATCTCGATACTTCCTCAATCAGTCAATCTGTCAGTGGATTAGTCCATCCACCAGAGTCATGTTATATTTACACAAGACCAGGAAAAAACGACATCTAGTTGTCTTTTAGTAGAATCTGATCGTACTAATGTTGATAATAAACTGAGTTAATTTGCTGTTAAAGAAAACAGGACATTTCTCACAGAAAAAAGTTTCCGCTAAATACGTCTTCATGTGAATAGTTTTTCATTGTTACTTTTATACCTTTGCTCTTTCTGTGCTCAATAACAGAATATTTAGGGTCAAGGACCTCAAACTCCACCACAGTTCCAATTAAACGAAACACCTTTTCTCTTTGGCAAAACCATTAAATTCTATCCAATATCATATTGTTTGTATTCAAAGTACTCTTAAAAATATTTTGGGGTTTTGTAATTGATTGTGTTCCTATACTTAAGTACATTATAAAAGCATCTAGTAAAATTTCACCAGAAACTGGTGAACATTTCACTAGGCTCCGTGTTTGTATGTCACCCATATGATCCTGGTTATTTTCACCAAGATTTTTTGTATCTTCCTACCACAATCCCGGTGAAAATCACCAGGAAGCCTTGGTGAAGCTTCCTGGTCATGTTAACTACATTCCTGATTAATTACACCAGCTATTCTTGATTAAAATGCATAGATTATTATTTCACCTTGTTCTTGGTTAAATTTACCAGCGACTCCTGGTTAAACTTGGTCAGTTCCTGGTGAATGTCTCAGAAGATTTCTTTTTTAAATGTATCAGTATCTCCCAGTTGATTTAATCATTTACATTATTTACCTGAAGGAAAAATTCCAAACGAATAAAACATAACATTATGTTGAAGACTCTTTATTTGTTATGCACTGTTCTGATAGTCAAAACATTGAAACATTGTTACATGTTAATTTATATTGGTTATATTATGAATTCATGCTTAAAAGGGTTATTGCATTGCATTTACCCAAACATATTTAAAAATCGACAGGTACCTCAATTCACAAGTGGTGACTGCACTTTGATTGCTCAGTGATTAGTCGTCATTAGTCGTGCAGATCAGTAGAGTCAATTGGATTACAATCACCTTACAAACAGTAGTGGTTGGATATCCCTTTGAGCGATCTCAACTCAGTGCAGGCTGCTGTAACTTTGCGATGTATAAGAAAGGTGTATTCTTTTGTAAATTTAATTGGAGGAGGTGCTAGAAGTAAAATGTAGTGGGGCCACAGTTTACCATATAAATATATGAAATCACCTAACGCATAGAACAGGCATTCTCCTCTCATGTGCAAGGTGTGCTAATATACTCCACTCATTCTGTGAACTGACTGTTTGACATCATCAGTCTGCAGAAGTTAAATTCTCACGTAAGGTTTCAAAACAGACTACGGATTTAAACTTATACATTAAAATAAGTACCACGTCAAAACTAAAACCACTTTTGTCATAGTTTTAATGGATGCCAACAAACCCTAAGAAATCATTGACACTAGACCTCAAAAGTGTTGTGACTTTAGTATTGGCACTACAGGTGGGGGCGTAAGTCCGATGGGTACTCAAGGGAATTCCCTTTAGCCACCCAAAAAGAATGTTCAGCTGATAAACGATTACTCCTTAAAAAGTCTTCACCCATCGACCACCACCACCAAGCAATCTTTCGAAAACCTGGTGTTGCCACTGCAGTGCAACAACTGCATTATTCACGTCAATGTCAACATTATCATAATATAATTTCGGCCATGAAACTACAGCTGTATACTTTCACTGAAATAGAATATCAAACGACTTTGTGCACTGTCGATGGCAAAAGCAAACATTTGCACTATGAACATGGTTAAGAATGAATAAAAATATTCAGACCAATTTTTTGCAGTAAAAATGGATTTAAAGAATTGGTTATTTGTTTCAACGTATAAAAACTTGCTTGAAAATTGAAAAGACTCATAGTGTTTATTGTGCTTTACTCTCCTTAACTGATTTTTTTTCTTTTTCTTTTTTTGATTGCAAAGCTACTGTAACATTATGGACTTGCTTCCAAAACAGCGCCATGTTCAGAAAAATGCACTTCAGAAGCTTCGGTATTTGAAAGTACTGCTACTAAAAAGTTGTTTGTTTGACCAGTTGTAATGGTGCGTGGTTCTTGGGTCGCCAGAGCAGCTGTTATTCAGGAATCATTTCAAAAAATGTTATGAGATAAACTATGGTATTTTCTTATGAAACTCTACTGTTTCTGTGAACAAGTCTGTAATGAATACATGTTTGCAGCTTTGCTAGCCCCTGTTATTGGCGGCTGATTTTAAATAAAGATTGCAGCTAGAGGAAGATGGACACTTCACTGAATCTGATAGTGCGGAGGAGAATTATTATTCGTATAGGGATCGGCATGCTTCCAAAATCAAAAAAGTTGTTAATTATCCACCTGACGATCATAAGACTCCCAAACAGAGGGACCAGAAAGTTTCAAAGAAGCCATAGACCAAGACAGTTCTTGGCGTATGACAGACTGTGGTCCCCTACCCGCACTCACGGCATCTCAGCAACTAAGTTCCCAGAGTTTGCAGAGAGTAGTAGGTTTGGTAACCATTCACCTCCACAACATTATATAGGTTTTCAGGGAAGGCTAATTATGCAGTTCTGCGGGCTATGGTTCCCGAACCTGTAGTGTAAGTGTTGGTTCCACACTAACCGGTAAGCGGTTGGGTACCATTCATTAGCTAAGGACGCGGTACTAATGAGGGGTACCACCCAAACCTAATGTATCATAATGTGAGTAAGAATTAAAAAGGTGTTCTTTAAGATTTGAGGAACTTCTCTTTTACGGACAAAACTGTCAATGTTTCCTTCGTTTTCTTGTCTCATGATTTCAGAAAAGTGTATCCTTCCATTGTCACCCAGTGAGGAGGTGCTGTACCTGGGGAGAAGTATAACGGGGAGGGGGACCTATCCTCTTTGAGAAAATTTTGCTCGTCAAAGGTAGCTTAGATGCAAGATGGTGCTATCTTTAAGAAAGTTCAAAACTGATCATATGTTGAAAAATTCTCATACTTCAAGGATTGATTGATTGATTGACACTTTATTTCCCCTCTAGTATAATTATAGTCCAAAGATGATAATACGGTAGGAAGCAAGAAATTAAATAAATGATGAAATATGGAAGTGAAGGAGGCCTGACAAAAGCTTGGCTTATCGTGGTCAGGCCACCCATAGAACAAAAAAATTGAAACCAAGAAAAAGGGTAATAACCTTACAAAAGAGACTAACAAAACATACTTTCATATACACCTACGCATGCATATTAATTCATACCTAAAAGCATACACAAACAAACATAAATATAAACCTTATTCATATGAAGACCTGCGCATGAGTTTCCAGCTCAAGTTTTCATCAATCGTTACTTCTAAAAGTTTATGCGAAGTAACTGGTGGGGTATATTTGTTATTTCAAGTTTTTTTCTGAGTATCAACAGGTTTTCTCTGATAAGGACGAAGAATCATAAACTGAGTTTATCTACATTAAGAGGTAGCTTATTTGCCCTGAACCAATAGGACACCAAACATAGTTCAGAGTTTAAGTTGTCACAGCTTGGTTAACGTTATGATGCTTATAAAACACACTAGTGTCATCGGCAATTAATATAAATGATAATATTTTGGAATTGTACTGAATATCGTTAATATAGATACTGAACCGAAGAGCACCAGGTACTGATCCCTGAGGTACACCACAGGTTATATATTTTAAATCTGAATTAATAAACATGAAACTTACAAATTGCTGCCTTTCGCTTAAGTAACTTTGTATCCAGTTTAAAGATAAGCCTCGTACCCCATAACTTAATATTTATAACTCATCTGAAAGTGAATTGTTCTTATTTTTGTTTGGTCGAAGTGGAGTGGGTGGTCTCTAACTGGAAGGATATGAAACTCTTCAGCTCTCTTTGAGAAATTTTTATTTATGTAACGTGGCGTAGATGCTAAATGGTGGTATCTTTGGAAAAGCTTTGAACTAATGACATGTTGAGGAATTACTTTTATGCAGTGATATTTTGGCTGCGACTTCAAGAGGGATCGTGCCAAACACATCACAAAATTCTAGTTATACTAAGTTTAAAGGAGAATCAAAGTAAACGAAAATGACTGAGAGAGGAGTAAAGGTACAAGAATAAGGGCAGTGGATTTATTAGCATGCTTTATAAGGCATATTGTTAGTAAATACACTTCATGAACTTTGAACAAGCTTGTGAAATGTGAAATATACTTCAAATCATGTAGGTCTACATCACGCTACAAATTTTGCTCATAGCATAAAATAACAACATAATCGGCCCTTGACTGATGCAAGCTTAAGTTTAGACTTGTATCTCTTGTTTTCAGGGGGAAAATCGTTAGAAAAATTCCGTGCATTTCGTCAACATAATAGGTCATCAGGCATAAAGTGCAAACCGTGGCAATTCAGCGGCGTAGCTCGGGGGGGGGGGGGCCTGGGGGGCCTAGGCCCCCAGATATTCGCCAGCCCCCTCCCCAGATTTTTTGTGCCCTAATAAAATGTGTAAGAATGAAGAAAAAATAAATGTTTGAACGGAAATAAACTTTTAAGTATTTCCTTCAAAATATAAATAAATAAAATGTGTAAGAACTAAGAAAAAGTAAATGTGTGAAAAACACATTTTGCGCACGTATGAAATAAACGTATTACTTTAAAATGCCTACTTTCACTAAATTAGGTATATAATCTGCACTGTAGTTTAATTCTCATATAATTCACTTGGACGATGAAACGAACGTCCCGACGACTAATTCGGAGGTGACATTGTCAGGTTTAGATCCTTTCTGCCTTTCGGATGGCTGGTTGATTTACTGAAAACATGGCAACCATACACTGAAGACCATTCTTACACGACCATTCCTATACGGTATCATACACAAAATATGTAGTACGGTAAGGTACTGCGTTCTAATAATTCTGTTCTTAACAAGTATGCCGTGTCTCTCTCCTTGCCTATGACAAGTGCACTGTAGAACTATTGCTTTCGGCAAGTCCTCTTCTTAGTAGTTTGCACTGGGGTCACGGTCCGGACGGACTTGTAAAATTGCGAACAAGACCGGGATTTCATGTGTTTCCCACATGATCTCTACTTCTGCTTTGCGGGTTCAATAGTTTGAAAGATTTACTGGTGGTATTATAGGTCTGACCAAGTAATATACCGATGACTTGAGTCCGTGAACAAATACAGCACCATCTAGACACCATTGAAAATCGGAAAAATTTCCAAAGGGAAGGGGACCCCCTTAGACCCCTACACCAGGACAGTGATCTATGTCCTCCTTGCTAGAAAATAAATATGGTAACCCTAGGTTGGAGACATATGGTATGATCTAGGGGATATGTAATTGAGTGGACATGTAGCCTATGGATGGGGTGATGGACAAATGTAACAGAGATACACTAGAAGGTGAATATGGGAGAATTGCAGGCAGAATAAATGAAAAGGGATGCATAATTCAGTATGATTCTTGTATTATCTCAGCTCAATATGATATCCACGGCCATACACAGCGGAGGGGGGGGGGCGGGCAATTACCCCTAGAAATTTTCAAAGTGCAACGTTTCCAACTTTGAGAATATACAGAGAAAACTCAGTAAAAACATAGGAAATAGCTGTGATCGTAATGATAGAACTTAAACAATTTTAAACAGGCAGATAAATATTTTCATGCCTATATCTGTACACATCACCAATCATTTACAGCTCTATTAGGATGTATTTCTAGCCTTCTTTTCTGAAATTCTCGCGCTACGCGCGATTATGCATGGCTACAATGTTGTTGTTTTTGCTATAGGAAGCTTCAATCATCAATGGCTTAAAAACATTTTTAAACCGTGCCAGTTTAGTCATAAAAACCTTTTATAACCAATAACACTCCCTCCTCTCCCTTAAACCCTCCCCAACAACGAAGTTCAATGGCTGAGGTCATGCTTCACATCATATCCACCACGCTCTCATGGTACTACTGCCACTGTTACTGCTGCTGATGCTTATGCTGCTATACTGCTACTACTAATACAACAACTCTACTACTATCGGACCGAGGAAGTGCTTCCATGAGGTGGCTCTGCTGATGTTCAGTGACACATTTCAGTCATCAGTGTGTGTTGCTTTGCGACTATAGTCAAGGCATGAAGTACTACCTTCGAGATAGTACTTCCATGGTTAAGGGACATGATGATATACCATGTTAACCCCTGGTCCAAGATATTCTATTCTCTGTCCCTGGGGATCCGCAATTGTGCCATTATATCAATGTCTTCTTCGCCATGTTCAGTACTGTGGTCATCATTGACTTTTGCGGCAGGTGACCTGTGTAAATGGAAAGTCATTTAAAAAATCCTTTATATCCGCTTTTGCTGGTGCCTGGTACTTCAAACTAAGTACACAGACAGACAGACAGACAGACAGACAGACAGATGGACGGACGGATGGACGGACGGACAGACAGACAGACAAGTAGGCAGGAAGACTTATTATCCGTTTAAAAAATATCATCATCGGTCGACAGCTTAAACATCAAACCAAATCAGTAACAATATAAAGAAAATAGTACATAGCAATAAAAGTGGTCTGTAGCCCTAAGTACAATACAAAAGTGAAATAACAATACTACAGATAAATAAAACAAACCAAACTTGAAACAATTAAAAAGAACAAAAGGTACACAAAGAAAAAAACAGGAGGTTGAAAATCAGATAGATGAAGTAAAGACGGTAAGAAACATAACAAAGAATAAACTCGAGCTTAAATAGAAGTTAAACGAGTAATAAAAGAAAGAAAAATTAAAAAAAACTCAAAAATGTAAACTCAGGAACTACATTTGTACTAGGTATATATACATTTATGAAGTGATGCATGGTAACTGCTCCAAGGTCAAATCAGTATCATTTCAGATATAAACTGAAAGTAAAAACCTTCAGTATAAAAACGACGTGGTTAAAATAAGAATCAACAGGAACAGGTAACCATAAAGGTTCATCTAGCAAACGCGACTGTAAACGTTCGTTTCTTAAATGACACACATTCCTTTGGGACTATGAGGAGAAAAAAAAACCCTTGCAGTTATTCATTTTACAGTTTGTTAAGTAAAAATGATTTATGGTCGGTGGGAGTACATGTTATTTCGGGGAACTGGAAACAGAAAAGCACTCCACTTTTAGTAAATGAAAGCCATGAAGCGAAAAAAGAGAACGCGATCGAGGTTTAACCTGACGCGAGTTCATAGAAAGAGACCAAGAGAAGAAATATTCGAGTTTCAATTTCAATTTGGAGCCCAACAAGCTGCTACGAGCGATTTTAATTTAAAAGATGGTCTGTCTACAGATGTACGCTTTTCATGTCAATTGCTGAATAAGAAATTGGAACATTGCAATGCTTTTTTGCTATTTTCTCACACTATTTCGTCCAATAGTTGCAAAAAAGTACGAAACAGGTAAGTTTAAAATTACACTGTAGGAACTACCAATGCCCGTTAAGAAACTACGAAGGAAGATTCATGTAGTCATACGAAAGGTATTTAGATCTAAATTTAGTCCTTTAAAATTTCGGTTTACATACTGAAATTGGCAGAGGGTCAGCATTTCTCATATAGACCCCACAAATGTCGTCTCCCTATGTAATTAAGTTTATTGAAATGATAAAGGGGTAATTTTTAGTCTAGATGGCTTTAAAAAAAGTTATTTCAGAGGGATTCTTTTGTAAAACTACGTTTAACCATAAAATGAAAAACGACCCCGCAAAGTCATTTTTTAATGAACCGAATTCATATTTTTTGGAAGTGTAAAAGTTGCGCTGAAAGGGTTAAATATGGTTAGCCGAGGTTTCTGTACTTCAAATAATGCTGTTACAATAGAGGATGTTTAGAACAAAGAACTTTTGAACTTTTTGAGAGTGAGACGGGATCAAACTCGAAACAGGTCCACCATGAAGTGTTCATGTGACCCATGGATCAAGCGAGTTTTTGTATCTTCAATATGAATGCTACGTTAAAGTGATATGAGCCGTAGAAGTAGCAGTATAATTGATTATATCCAGTATCTATACAGTAAAACTTGTTTTACCTGAGTTAGTTTCTATATCCATAAATCTGAAAAGAAGAAAGTTGAGACAAGGTGAATTTAAAGGTTTTTGTCTTTCTCCTGGGAGTATTAAATATCTTGTCAGTGTCGTAGATCTTGTTGCTGTTGTCCACCTTTGATGAACAAACATAATTCTTACAACATTCTTAAAACAAGTCGGCAGAAAGAAGACAACATCGTGGTGTCAGTAAAATAATCACGTGATATACATGTTTATCTATTATTCAAATTTAAATCATGCAACACGCCTGTACTAACATTTATCATTTCATGCATCAACATTATGAAGCCTACAGTTTTGGGGGACGAGTGGTCAAAATAAACTTACTCCATTTCTCAAGAGACGTATATTGTATACCTTATCTTTTGAGGACCAACCCCGAATGCTGAAGACACATATATACAAGACTAATGTAGTGTACAACATGTCGGTAACGACAGTTCAATTAAGGTTGCAGATATCATTATTGCATAGGAAGAAAAAGTAGCCATTGGAATTCCAGCAAACGTTTTCCTTGAATCGCTGACCATTTATCCCCCAAACAAGTAACTTAGTTCCTGATTGAACCCAGGCTACTGCCACAGACATGGCACTTTGTAAAAGTGATGGGGTATTCTCCATTATGGACAAGAAAACCGATACTGAATATCATTTACTAAAGAAATGATTCAAATTTAGAATTTAATTCAAAGCATATGCGGCCATCTTGGGTTATTGTTCACCCAACATTGTAAAGATTGTGTAAAGTTTGACATTATTTGTTTGTTTCAGAATATTGGTTCCCAACGGGGGCGTTATCGCAACTGAGGCGGGAAAAGAGTGCTAAGGGACGGCAGGGGGTGTAAAATTGAGATACTAGATGTAAACCGCATAAAATAGGAGATATTGTAATGTACTATGAAGTTAAAAGTTAAAAGATTTTCAAAAATGAAATTTTCCGGCGCGAAAAATTCGACTTTCTCATTACTGCTACCTGCACGACAGCAAGTCTTTCAAAGCCCCATGCAATCCCTACCGTCCTTCGACTTCCCACCCACAGGACAACCCGGCATCAAAGGGAATTTCCACTATAGTTACTACTGAAATCATTACTGAAATACAAACTGGTCGAAGGGTGAGTTCTGTAGTCTTTTTAGTGTGGATTTAAGGCTATTAGGTAATCGAAGATTGTCAAAATTTTACTAACATTGCTTCATTCTTGTATCGACAATGTCGTAAACAAAAAGAAGTTGTCCGCTCCTGACTGCTATCAAACCTTCACACTTTCGACAATCGTGGGTTCGACATCCCAAAGTGATTCAGTTTGTGAGGTCTCCCCCCGCTGTTTTGGTACCCTGGGTCGGATCCACACGTAATTATGATGCATGTGTAGGTTTACGCTTTATTTCAACACGTGGTTTTATTATTGTGTACCCTTTATTTCAACACGTGGTTTTACTATTGTCGTTTCATTCATAGCAATAATATGCTATAGACGAGCGTAGGGTGTACGTTTGCCAAAACCCCATTCCCTGAAAAGGGTTGAGAGTCACTGTTTTAGAACATTTACAGCCTATTTAGTTTACTTACTACTCTTCTGATTTCGTCGACATCCATATCTCCTATTCGTTTCCAATCCGATTCCTGTTGTAACAAAAGAAACAGTAAGAAAAGAGAACATTGAGGTGCAACATTTCTGCAAACCAATCTGTCCAAAACATTTATATGTACCTTCAAATAAGATGAAGTATTGATGCAGTGGGAAAGGATTGGTTTATATAAATGACATATATTTAATTTCGCTATTTTTGCAAAACTTTGACTTCCTTAACAAAAGAAAAAATTCATTTAGGTACATTGAGCTACGTTTGTGATAAAAACCATTTCTCAATATAGTCTTCTCTGACTAGCAATTTCGTATTTCATTGAGGTAATGCTACGTAAGCCGATTCAAATAGTTAAGTTATTAATAATCAACATAAATAATTTCTTAAAATGTGTATTTGCTTACCATTTGGTTGAAGTCTTCTTCTGTACATTGTGTCCCATCAGTTCGCTGTAAAATAACAATAGTGTAAAAATTCACTCTCTAAATACATCACCATGCATAGAGCTCTTGACTCTTGCAATTCAATGTATGGTCTAGAAGATATGCTTTGAGAAGGAAATTACGAAAAGGAAATCTCGAGGAACTTTTGCTTAGATTCATTTCGTTCCATTTATTTGTTGCCCACAACATGTGATTCAACTACAATACACTGGTACTACACCGACAAAAACATTGGTAAACATTTTGTGATGGACTAAGTTTCACACCGTCCCGCTAGGGTTTGTCGAGAGTTTACTCCCCCAAGTAACAAACCAACAAGCCAAGCAGACGGTAAATAAAAAAGTAGGTAACATTGGCATATTCAACCCATCCGTAAGCCGGGAAATTGGGGCCCGAATACAGCCCCCACACTTGCCCCTTCTATCCCAAATTGCTCACAACAAGCCACTTCATAAGTTTAAATACGGTTTCATCTATGGATATTCAGTCAATTAATCACTGCAGAATAACGAAGTTCCAGAAAACTATATAAACTTTGTTATTACATCATGACATTATGTTTTACTATTTCTTTTTTCAAAATGAATAAAGAGTTCCAGGCTTTTAAAGCCCGTTGAAGTACAAAACTGTGTAAAGCGAGTAAGGGTAATAACAAGCCGGATATCATAAATCTGTTTGAAACTGTTATGCTCCTGGAGCTTAGTAAAAGAGATCATAAATCTATACGTTTAGGACGAAACCGCAAAATTTATCATACACTTTAACAAGATTCAAGGACTTAAAGATATAGCTGGTTGGATTTTTCGTCCAGCATGGAAATTTACCTTACTTCTCTACTTGCAGAGGAAAAAAAAACATCGTAAATGGCAGGAGTTTTACATTTTATGAATGAAAAACAAGAGCACCGATCTGTTTGGACATAAGGGGAAGGGAGTTGGTCGGAAACCTCAAAATGACCCATATATATATATATAATATATATATATATATATATATATTATATATATATATATATATATATATATAATATATTATATATATATATATATATATATATAATATATATATATATATATATATTATATATATATATATTATATATATAATATATATATTATATATATATATATATATTATATATATAATATATATATATATATATATATATAATATATATATATATATATATATATAACGCTAATTCCCACCTTAAGGGGAAAATTGTTATATCTGCTTATACATAGGGCGAAAAAAAGATAATAAAATACATAAGAAATAAATTCGCCCTAACGTCTAAAAATATAATTAACGTTATTTCAATGGCCAGCCATCCGTTCGTGTTAACAGCTAGGTGTCCGTAAATTTGACAACTTTGAAGTAATGGCATCTAGTTTGTAAATCTAAGAGGGCGCCCTTGTGAGTTTACGTATTCCTATAGAAAAAGTGTGTGGAAACGTTAAGGCGAAACTTATACTTCACCCGAAAATTTTTTTCCCCTTAAGGTCGACTTTTCAACAACAACTTTCCCCCTAAGTGCCGAATTAGAGAAATATATATATATATATATATATATATATATATATATATAAAATTGTAAATAACTCGGTGAAAAAGTGATGAGGTCTACTGGTATTCGAACCACGACCTTCCGCTTAACGTGCAGATGCCTTACGCAGTTAGGCCATGAAGCCGTCTTGGAAATAAGAACCTGAGAGAGCGATCAAACCTCCTAGTTTGCTCCCCCAGGGTATGAAACACTGTTCCTTTTACGCCCTATGTAGGTCGAATAAGGTTATCGACTGAGAGTAAGTAGGTCGAATATATATGTATTTATATACATATGCCTACATCTATACTTATACGCATATGTATATGTATACGTATGGGTAGACCTACATGTTTACGTAAACGCATATGGAAATGAAAATGAATGTAATGCTTTGTAACGAAATGTATTCGGTTTTTCATGTCTTGTCCGAAAGTCTAATATTAACACAAATATCAGCAATTAATACGACTTTTGCGAAAATTTCATAAATATTCTGTGCCCCTCAACCAAAGTATTGTAGGGAACTGACGTCTCAAACGCAATATATTACCAAATATTAGGATCGTTGACCACTTGTGGGGGGGGGGGAGGCGATTCGACCCCACCAAATTATTTGGGATTGTGTCCCCCATCTCCCTTTCCCTATCGCCGATTTTTATGTAAAATATTGAACTCCATTGACTGGATGCATGTGTTGATCATTCCTGTTATTGCAACAGTGCAAGAACAACATAAGAGAAGTCATCATGAGTGTACTCGAGAGTTTTTTATTAGAGTATTAATGGCTCCATTTCTTCATACGTTTTGAGGTGTAAACCTTATGAGGGTCACTCACCTTCTCACCATCTGAGATTTAATGGTATTGCGATTCTCGTCTATTGGCCTCTGCACAGTCTACAGAGAATGTTTATGTTGCTTTTCTCGTTGATTTAGATAACTAATTGTATTCAATTCAAATGAATCCAACCCCATCCAGTATTCCCTTACTTAGTACATATAAGTTGCACGCTAATTTGTAAAGAGAAGGAGATATATGCACTAGCATTAAATAACCGCAATGCGTACCGACAAGGTAGTAACTCACCTTCCATTGACCTGCCTGAAGGTCCAGGGTGTATACTGGAGATTCTAAATATGATCCATAATACTTCACTGTGAAAACAAAAATAATAAAAAATCTAAGTGCCTTTTTACCAATGAACCCTCAGTCGTCAATGTGGCACAGAAACGTCCAAGTAAATTTAGTTTTCAAAGCACTCAGAAGGAAATTAGAGACATACCCTTAAAAAAAACAAAAAAAGATGCCACCAACCTCTAAAATTCCTTTTATGAAGATCATATAGAACAGACTCATCCTTGAAGGATTCAGGAGGTGGGCTTCCGTAAAACCTGTCAAGAGATAATGGGTGGTCGTGAGTTATTTGGTCGTTAAAATATTGTTAATAACGACACTCATGTTACTGTTGTGGTCCATTTATTATGAAATATAAAAGGAAATGAAAGAACTACTGTACTAACAAATAATCTAGTCTCGTAAAATTAGCTCTGTTACATGTTTCTTTAGAACAGGAAAAAATAAACACATGTACTGAAGTTTAAATCTACATGAACAGATACGATATAGGTTGAAGAATGACTGGATCTTTTGGACTGCGCACACTGCTGTAATAGCTTTGTCAAAGTGTTCTGTGTCGGGATTTCATACAGCTCTAAAACAAGTAAGTTTTAGCAAGTGAAAGAAAAAAATCCATCATCAGGGTTGTCGAAGAGAAAAATACACCAGTCAGGGTAATATTTAGATGGTCTATCTTATTTTTCGTATTGGTTAACACTTGAGTGTGAAACAAGATACAAAAAGAGAGGAAACTCAAGGACGAATATTCCATCTTCGTCTACCCAACATTTCCATTTTTCTTCTGAAAATTGTTTTTTGTTTTAAATAAAGCAGTAAAATAATCATCCCATATCGACTAAGTGCCCATTTGATTAATTAGTGGACCAATTTAAACCAAACGCCCTGATAGTGTGCTATAACTAATATGCCTTAAGTCAAAACTTGCGATGTCCCTGTTCGAGATATGAAGCAATTAATTAAAATAGAAGAGAGGGATTGCAGAAATGTGTAAAGTTAATCTACCAGGGTTCAAATTAGATGGGAAACTTCTTTATCAGATACCTACCCGAGAAGACTTAATGATGGGCACATTGCGGAAAACTTTAAAATATCAATGTATTCATCATAGCTCGTTCTCTTGTTGAACATTCGTAACCCGAGCTGCTCGACCGGGATCCAGGAGGGCATTGCCAGACCAGAGGTTGTGTTGAGAGTTGAGATAGTAAAGTCCACTGATTTGAAACAGTTGTGCAATTGTAGCAACTTAATCGGAATCTGTGTGGAAAGGTAATTATTCACTATTACTTAATATAATATGTCTCTGTGAATAGTTTCTTGCTTCATATTTTATTTTCTATCGGTGTGCCAATATCTGTAGTTTAATGTCTACACAAAAGAGATCCAAAAGACCCCTAACAAGATACAATAACCAACAATTCTTGCAGAGAGATATGCTCCTTGGTGTGAAATTGTTTTGTTCGCCTTTGGATAACTCCTCGGAAAAAAAGACACATTTTTCTCTATGACTGCGAATTGAATACCGTTACTGTCGTCCATTAAAAGGGTCAAAGCCTCCCGAAAGCGGAGATATAGACACTATTATATATCTCTCTGTAATTTAATAGCTGTTGGCTCTAAGTAATGTTTGTATAAAGTACATTCTTGCGAAATTAAGCCTGTAAAAACAACTTCCGAATATTCAAAAGAAATAATATTACGATTGAAAAAGGACAAAGAAGGCAGGCAACAAGGGTTTCTAATCTACACGAAAATGGCCAGTTAAAGGTTTTTGAAAAAAAATTATCTTGTAAGATGTTCTTAAAGAAGTTATAGATGTTAGTGAAGTTTATTGATTATGTTTACATGACAGCTTTCATCACATTGAGAGTTTACTAGTATTACCGACTTAACAAAAGGTCATCCATTGTATCTTTATAATTTTGTCGCCTCCTTAAAGAGTAAATTAGGGCAAAATGTCAACACCAACTAATGTAACATTTACATGACCTAGAAAACATCATTTATTAGGGAATTTTCTTCTCTGTTTTGCTTATTCAATGATTGCAAAGCCAGTTTTTTTTTGTTGCAAAGACGTTCATTTCGAGACTTCGAACAGCAAGGAATCTATACAAGACATTGAACTTCCTGAGTTTGCAAATAGTATTGAAATGGTGTAAACAAATGACTCCAATGCTTGTTAATTCTGGTTTGGACAACAGTCAGCAGGACGATTTACGTTCTGCCGTGTAAATTCTCTACACATTATCTTCCCGAAGGAAACCGCATCGTTATTCCTTGCCTATAATTTTGGTAGCATCTTGGAAGTCCTTTGTATATCAGCTTCAGGAAAATAAGCTTACACTGGCGTTGTTCTAGACTGATATGTCTATTGCCTGCATGAGATAGCTTAACGCATTATCTTCGGGAAAATGAACAACCATTTACGTTATTCCCAGCTGATATTCCAATAGACCCTTTCCAGATAGAGAGAGAGAGATAGAATTTTGGTGTGCGTCGTTTATGCCAAGGACGTTTTACTGTGGCCTTAACCGACGCGGACCAAAACTCTGTCCCATAATCCAATGAAACTGCTGTTTTAAAAGGGGTTTATTACTCCATTAAAAACACTTGTATCTACGCTTCGGCAAATTGAACTACTACTTACTTTATTTGTAGCAGATATTTCTAGTAGCTGCATAGAAGACCTTTGCAGTAGAAGAGTGTCATGATCACTGATTATCAAACCCTCGGAGCACAACTGACAAATTGTTTGCTTGATGTTTTCAATGTTTCCTGTTTGTTCCAAGATACAGAGTATTGCAAACTTGTCACCACCTTTTATTTCTGCCAAATACTGGATAATCTGTTTGGCAGAATCAGGGTTAAGGCCGCAAGAAAATTGGTAAAGGTACTGAACATCTACTGGATGAAGATTTTGGAGACACTCTTTCAAATCAAGAGTAGGATTATGTTGAATGTAGTCACTGAGGTAATGAGCGGCATGCCATTCGCAGAAAATTTTATGATAAAATTTCACCTCCTGTCTATATTGCACATGATCTGCCTTAAGAGTATAGGATTTATCAGTGATATAGGGGACCTCTTCTTCGACTAAAATTCCCATATCTTTGTACAAATCATAGAATTTCTGGTCTAATGCGTTACACAATTCTTCTTTTTTACAAACCATTCTCTTTCTTTTTCCTCTCAAGGCTGTGAAAGCTTTAATATAAAGTTTATGTTTCCATTTTTCCAGCAAGTCGTCGTTGCAAATATCCACATCTTGAGTTTTATTTTTGATGTGATGATAAAGACACTTTATCATATGACGAAAAAAATTCGTTGCAGAATTTAAATGTCTGAAATTCGGATTTTCATACATCATATGAGCAAAAAGGACAAAAAGGAGAGGAACCTGACAGAGATCACTCAAGATCGGGTTGTCTTCAAGATATCCTTCAATTTCTTTTACAGTTTGTTCATTGTTATTCACTGCCTTACGTATGTAATATTCACGGGCCTTTTGGGTAAACCCACTTAACCTTAGTATTTTCGTTGATGGTGAATATTTCTGTGGTAGACACGATAGTCTGGTTGTTAAAAGTACTATGAAATCAGGAAACATTTCTCTGGCTATAATGCGTATGATGTCAGATGTTGTGCTATTTTGATCCGGGTACTCATCAAATGCATCAAGTATAATAACAACTGAGTAACTGTTCTGCAAAATATTTTTTATATCCCTTTCCGTCAGTGTTGACTCTCTCGGTAAGAGAAATTGTTTGATAGCTTGATAAAATGAAGAGACACCTCCTAATTGCCTTAGCCGTAGAAGAATCAATATGTCAACGTCCTTTAAAGGAGAACCATGAATGGAATTACACCAGTCATAAACATACTTGAAAGCAATTGTTGATTTTCCATATCCAGGCTCGCCTTCCAAAAATAATCTTTTTGACTTTATCCTGGGATCACTAAACACATTTTGATATGTTTGTAAACCGATCCATTTCCCGTTTGAATCTTTGAATGTAATACATAGGTCTACAAATACGTCGTTCACACTGAACACTTTTTCTTTCATGTACAGGATTGGCTTAACTGCATCGTTAAGTTCTTTGTATCTTTCTTTGATTTGATGCAAAAATTGGTCTCTTTTCTCTGTAAAAAAGATAAAAAAAAATACCGTAACGTTTTGCACCAACGGCTTGTGTAGCGTTAGTTCTATTTTTACTCCAATTTCAGTAAAACCGTCTATAGATTTTATAAATATTTCTTTACAGACATTTACCTTCGGAACAAAACTTACCAGCAGGAGCAGTCTCAAGCATTCTTATTTCCTGAAATAAACCGTAAATATTCAGATAAAACTGGAAACGTTACGACATCAAGATAATACTCATTTTGTTAGACCATGGGATGGTCGTCCATGTCGTTCAAATCTGTGAATCAAATTTTCAGAAGACGACATCTTGTCATAGAAAGGTGCAGGTTTTTATAAAGTTTACTAAAATGAATGTTGTTTTCGATATTTTCTGGTCTTTCAGTAAAAGAATAGGAAAAATTCCACTTTTTTGTTTCTTAAAAATAAGCCAACTAAAAGCCACGTACTGTTGTTTTGACCAATCACAGGCTGGGACTCTTTAATAATGTTTTCTGTTGTTTACAATATGGCAGAAAACGTCGCCCTACCAGAAACACTTTTCCAAACGTTTGCTGCATTCCTGTCTTATTCGGTTTGTTTTATAATTAAAGATTGTTCAAACCAAACAGATAGCAGATTCACTTACTATGTGGTATTTGTTGGGAGAAATACTACTCCACGAAATTGTATAATTTTAGCATTCTAGAGTAACGTTAGGCTACACTGGCTCTTATACGTTACAGTATGTAGTGTAAAGCCTAGCCTAATAGAATGTGTAGCACTTATCGTTACTGTGAGCACGTTAGCACTGATGTGGACTGTTATTGTAAGCAGACTTGACTGAGAGTGTTTTGGAAGAGGTTTATTCAGTAGCAACAGGGAACTACAGGCTGCAGAGAAAATAATCACGAAAGCGGTGAGACAATTTCTTTTTTCGCTTTTCAAGTTGAATTTGGCCTAGTTTTAGTAACTAGGGTACTATGGTCTTGAGTTCAAAGTTGAACACAAGAAATGAAGGAACCCAATATTACTGTAGATAGTACCTACAATGGTACAGACTGTATTGAATTATTTGCTCAAATGCTAGTATGAAAGATCAGAAAATTATGATTGCTTGTTTTTGGTCGGATACAGAAGACTGCTATTTTGCTTTGAGTTTGACTGGTGAATTAAATGACATTTGAAAGCGGTGTTTGAGCTCAACCCATTCCAGCAAACTGGGAGGAATATGCGGGGCCCTGTTCGGAAAAATGTACGTAAGGGTACAGACTGAGACGTAAGGCGAGAAATGCTATTTGAGAACAATGTTTCTGTTAGTCTTTTAACACTATTTTTTGGCTATGAATGGGGCAACTCTTTAAGTAACATTTTAAGAGGCCACAGTGTACAAAGATCTGCAGTCACCTTTTACGTTTATTTAAAAATTGTGCATTCAGAATATAGGTTGACCAAAAATTTAATACTCCTGCGAAATGTTCTTAAGGAGCTAGAATACGGATACAATGTTCAAAATTCGGAGGCAATTTCCTCTTATCCACCCTATGGAGGTGTAGCTTGACTTTGAGAGGTGATGGGGTTATGCAGTGCAGTCAGAATTTAGGTGGGCTGTTATCAGTTTGCTCCAGAAAGATGGTTTCACTAGCTTAACCACAGGCGTGTGCGATACTTGGTACTGCATCTCCGATGATCATCTTGTAATTCCTTTAACAGATGACAGAACCAATCCAGAAATCCAGATATTGACATTTCTGTGATTGCTAATATTACCTGCAATGGAGATGATGCCAAATTAGATCATCACCTTACTGTAAGAGGAGATGTCACTTTTAGTCCGTTTAACCCATGATTGGTATATTTTAACTTCAATTCAGAAGTATGAAGTTACGCTACATGAACAGACTGCGAAGATATGTTACCAAATCAGTGGGTTGGGCAGTTCACTGCTGAAATCAAGCCAATTTACTGCAGTTTGGTAGTCTTCTATCCTGAATATACAGCATGGTCTGTCTCTTCAGTAATAAGTCAGGTTCTTTTTGGAAGTCCGTAAGCTTAACAAATCATCGGTGCTGCTTTTACAGGTACTGTACATTCCTTCCAGTCATGAAGGGTGTTACGAGAAAAGTACAAGCAGGGCTGTGTTATTTCAACCTCCTGTTGATACAGACATTATGCACCATACGTATGTACAGTATAAACTATCAAAAGTTGACTTGAGTAATCTCATCACTAGCTCATACTGTTCTATTTTGCTCTGCAATAACAACTCCGGATCACAAGTCGACATGAACAATCATGTGACTACACGTGGGAAATGACTGTTTGTTCTTTCTTGTAATTATTATTGCAAGTGACTTGCAACTCAGCAACTGTATTGTAAGTACCAAGAGACTGTAGCAACATGACATGGTGCAGTTTAACGTTAAAATGTCAATAATAGAACAGTAAGGAATGCTTACAATAGTATGAATCTTAGATTCTTGTATAGGTATTGAGAAGGATGCACCCGGGTGCATTAGTGCTTGATGGTAAAACAAATGTGTAAATAATCTGATTCATGATAATGATGACCAGAACTGGTAAGGGAATCAATCTCGTGCTACGGTTTAGCAATTTTAATGCAGATAAATTCAGACTGCCGGAAACTTACCACAAGTAACGTGGAATTAGATTAAGGATATACATTGCACCCTAGTTTTAAGTAATGCGGTTGAGAACAAAACATTAGCAAGTGTATGTATATATCTAAAATAGCAAGAGGGATCAATCCTTGCATGATGGAGTTGATTTGGATCATTCTGCAAATACGCAGAATACTTTGAGACCTTGTGTACTAAATATGGTGGGAACTGTTCTTAAGACAAGGGGCAATATGCAGGCCATTAACACCACCTAAATGTTTTAGAGCAGCGCTTGTAAAAAAATAATATAGTAACATAACCAAGACTTTAGAACGGGTCGAGCTTTTTGAATTAAAGCCTTCGGAAACGATTGCATATTTCACTTTAGTATGGGCATGTTGTGTACAGTGTGAAACATTTAATTTGCTTTGGATTATCTTTCCTGGTACACCACCCCTGCCTAATATTATCTAATCCGTATAGGTCTGTCTCTGCTCTTTCCATTCGGCCTTTTTACGTGTAGGAAATAACCCAGGTACAAAATTAGAACTTAATGAGTAAAAGGAAACCAATGACAAAAGAAGGTCATCACCCTTTTCAGGGGAGGGGACCAATATCATTCAAGTTTGGAAACTTGTTATTTGCATTCAAGGTAAAACAAGAAAAATAATTGTGTGCTTTTGGCATATACGTTTTCAACAAGCTATGGGTTCTTTCTTCATGCCAGACCCTATTTCCGCCCCTTCCTCTTCCCCTTCCCCAGCCTTTTGTGGTATCAGGTTTTGATGTTTTGTATTTTATAAATGATTAGAGCTCTCGTGTATATTTGGTATGGAGATGTTTGAAATTCTGTTATCCTTCCAGTTACTGTTCAGTACTAATTTTTAACAGTAACAAAATACAGGCATAACATTTTAGGGGAGGGTTAAATACCCTGTAAGGAAGAAAACTGTTTACAGACATACTTATTGCATTGCAGTTCAACCTCTTACCTAATGATGATTAATATATTTTGTGCATTGAATCATTAGTTTCATGGGATTACCTATTCCCCACACCCTTCCCCTACCGTTTTCTTTTCACAGGTTGTCCACATGTTAAAAAGTGAACATGAGTGTGCAGCTATATATTTAATGAAGTTGTCCGGTGATATATTAATTTTTTATAATAAATATTTTGTGCATTTTTCTTCAACATTATGTCTTTTAAGCTCTTGCTTCCCTGTCTTCAGTCTGCATTAATCATCAATTGGTAATTATGAGACACAAAGACAAGGAATAAAGAAAAAGAACATTCATATTCGTAATGAGCACCTTTCAAAGTACTTGTATGCCAGTTTTCAGGTCTTCCGAAATTAGATTCACAAAACCATCCCAAGGTCTATTTCCGTTGGTTAAGCAGTTGATGAAAAGTACTTATGTAGAGTACAAAGCCCAGTTTTGCAACTTGAGAAAACGTATTGTCTCTAGGAATCGTAACGTACAGTAAATACAGTCATGACTATGATTCCGAAAAGTATGTGATCCTCCATAAGATTGCTTCTGATGAAAACATAAACATTTTTTTACGAAACCAACGTTTGCATACAAGAGATCTCCACTCCATTTCATATTGACAACTTTCACAGGTAAAAGTTACTATTGGGATTTTATTCTCACCTCTTCAACGTCTCTGGCGACTCTATGGGATTGGAATGTTTTCTCTGTTGAAGGAAAATTAAATACTCGATTAGAAATTTTTAAGATTAAAGAAGAAACACACATTTTGTGGTTAATGAAATTTTAGAATAAATAAGAAGTAGAAAACATGAATACACTGTTTTTTATATTCACTTTTCACTCCATGTTTGACACTTAAAGTCATCCATGCACTTCCAAAAATTCTACTGGCATGTTCCGATAGTCATCAAGTGAATTTCATTTCCATCCGACTTAGATTATGAAGTGTTTATGAGAGAAAAAATATAGTACAACATAAACTTTCGCCTATTTTTTAACATTTGACATCCCAGTTGAACACTTCCATGAACCTTTTTTCTCGTCTTTTCAAAGTAACTTGTGTTTTTATGACCTTTTTCCTAAGACAAAATGAATCTAGACAATAACGAGCCAAGAGAGTGGTGTGTTTGTGACGCTAAGAAACCAGAGATGGGGTACATGATATTTTGCAGATACAGCAAACTCCCTAATATTTTGGTAAAGGTTAAAAATCATTTGAGATCACCCGAGGTCAAATGCCGAAACATTGTAAAAAAGATTTTTCAAGATGTAATTAATGAATACGTTTAATATTAAGGAATAAATTTGTAATCTTCAGAAGAATAACAGTGTTCTTTTTATTAGAGGTCAAAGCTTATGCTAGATCACTTGACTTCAAAAGTCGAAAACTTTGGTAACAAGATTTTCAAGATAATAATGAATAGATTTAATTTTTACTTATTGATGTGTCATATTCAGAAGAGTAACCTTATTATGCGAGGTCAACGGAAGTATAAGTCAATGTGTAAACTGCTCTTACACACGATGTCCCAAAATGCCAAATGAGGCAATTTCATGCTAAACATGTTCGTGTGAAATTTAGGATAGAAAAACATCATAGTAAGGATGTGGATGCTCGATATTAACTTCGACAATCCCTTTCTTTATAGTGGTTAACCTCAAAGGTCATTTAAAGTCACAAAAGTCAAATTATAAAGAGCTCGAAAACGAATTTGAAAAAGGCTTACATTAAGTGACCCAATACCTGGCATGCAGATACCTCACACTGAGTTAAAGAACAGTGTCGTTTTGGTAGGGTAAAGCTCGTTTGAGGTCATAGGAAGTTAAATTGTGAAAATATCACACACACACACACATTATATTTTGAGAATTGAAATTTGAGGGATCTTTTACTTATCATGTAGACGTTTCACATTTTGTTCTTGAAGTATAATGATTCTGAAGGGGGAAAATGGTCATTGAGGTCCCTTACGGTCAATTTGAAAGAAATATCGTAAACATGATATCTCAAGGATGTTAACTTTTACAGATATCATTCTTTGCATTTAGATGCTCTGCACTCCGTTAAAAATTCTGGTGTTTGGTAAGATTTAAAGGTCATTTGAAGTTATCAGGGATCAAACTTTAAAATCTTGTAAGTATAGTTTAACGTATGTACTGCTACCAACACATACCAAGGTCATTCATCCTACCGACGCGTACGTCCAACACTACCCGGAACCTCCTGGCACCACCAGGAGTTGCCAGGAGGCAAGGAATCATAGAAGGGACATGCGTTCTGGTCAATGTGCGGATGCTAACTGTTTTAAGGTGGGGTAACTTACCAAATCGGAACAAAAGGGATGTCCGGCACCTTTTTTTTCCAAATAACGTATGACTTTGAAAAAACGTTTACCTCTGGACCTTGATCCATAGTAATAAAAAGCACAGTGGGTAAATTTACGTCATCATTGCTTACATATCTGGTGCTTATGTGACTTCTCCTACGTACCCATATGCAAATAATGACCACAATTAAATTTTTCTGTTTCAAAGCCCAATTATACATGGGTGCTCAATTTGAGTGGTTTCAATGGGTATCAACTCGTTTTTGCCTAAATTCCGTATTAAAACAACTTGGATAAACTTTGAATGGGCTGCATAGCTTCCGACTAGGTAGGGTAGGTTCAGATAGGCTAAGAGGCTAAAGTTTGTAAAAGTAATGTGTTAGCACAACTACATTTAATTGGTTGTAACTAGGTTTCCCCTAGGTGATAACGAAGATTAATGGCCCAGGTGAAGCCATTGTCACGTTGTCTTGGTATTCTGTAGAGTTTGTATACCTCTAAATCCTATAGTGACTGAAGCAATAAGGAATAAGCTGGGTATGCGCGTGGTATGAAGCGCTGACAAGTGTTTTGCAAACACAGAAGCCTCGTGTTGCTCTGTCCCAAAACGTGAAGGATCTAGTGCCGCATTGTTCCTTTAAGAGGTGATGTATGCTGGAAGTTAGGTGTGGCAGTACGTAGGCCGGAGCAAAGGGGTATCATGGGACAACGTTGCCTGGATTTTTTGTAACCTGTTTATCTTTTCCTCCACCTCCACCTTTTGAGTATTGCTCTAATTTTAGTTTGGTGTTTCGTTATGAAAAACTAGACGAATGTTGCATAAAAAGAGGCTTCCAGGATTCGGGACCCAAACGACGGTTCATTGATACGGACCAGTGAAGGATAAAAAGTAAATGTACATTTTGCCCTTTAAAAACACTTACTAATTTAAACATTCACACTTCTTTGTTTTGCATGGTTTACATCTATTTTGCCAAATCGTCGCCGTATATGAATTTATCGCTCCCAAAAAGGACAGAAGGAAGTTCTGGGTTAGCAAAACTCTTAAATTAAGTAGATCAAAGTAATGAAGAAAGAAATTAGGGAAGTTTTATTTATGAATTTAGGATTGGATACGTAGGTTCGTGAACGTTATGTGTGTAAATGAATCTTGTAATCAGTTGAATGTAACGAAGTTAGAGCGCTCCTTTAATTATGTAAATAGTCATTGTAAATCCCTTTGTGCACGTTGGGTTGGTGATATTGTGTTAAGAACACGTGTAGTTTCGATCCTATTAACGAACTGACTTGCAATATAAGTTCATGAATTTGAGGATGACTGTTGCAAATATCTTGTTTTTGTTATTGAGTCAGTTGCACCTCTCTTTGCCGGTGACAAGTATTGAAAGTGCTGGTTCAACTGGAATGTGATTATAGGTTAGCCTATTTAGCCTTTGACCTCTGACTTGTTCTGTCTATGACATTAGCAATTACGCATACACTACTTCCAGTGGCGAGGTACATAACAACTAACTTTGAAATTGATCGGACTTGCTACTTTCAGAAGTCTTTTGAACAACACTACCTAGGTTATAAGATCATCGACCTTTGACCTACATTTGGCATTCGACCTTGATCCCAAACACTAAAAAGCATTCTTAAATTAATAAATAATGTTAGATTATATCAAGATTGACTCTGAACTTTAACTGATCACGTAATAATTATTGCGTTCAAATGAATTTACGATCTTACTCTGTTTAATTGAACTTGGGAAAAATACGACTTAAAACGACTCGAATCTGCACACTTTCTACTGTCTCTCTCTCACAGTCTCAGGGCACACCCTGACGCTTACACACAACTCCACATTTCTGCTGTGAGATGAATAATAATCCATTATCTTTATATATATATATATATATATATATATATATATATATATATATATATATATATATCATGTAGGGAAAAACTATGAAAATTAAGCAATATCATATTGATTATGATACATTAGGGTTACAGTTCCACAAATGAGCCTTTTGTTGTTAGTTTGAACGCCATCAAAGAATTTTCACTAAAGATGCAGTCCTAGCTTGCATGACCAAACTAAATAAATGGTCCATTTCGTTTGAAAGGACTTGACCTCTAGAACCAGTATTGGATATGAATTGCAACGAGGTTGTTTGAAAAACAGTTTGTTCTTAAAAGTCTTCCACCAAACACTGTTACAGGACGATCATCACGACGTTAGAGGTGGTATTGTGTTGGAACGATTTACCTAGAACCCCTTCCAAATTAGGTATTATCGAGACTTAAAAGACCATCCTATGATTTTGTTTCCTGATATTCCCTAGGATTATTGATCCCTTTTACCATTTTACTGCCCTTCATCCCCTCGAAGCTCATTTCTCCATCAACATAGTCCCTTCTCGCACATCGCTGGTGGTTCAAAGTTTCAATTATTTTCAATTTGCAGAAACTATTCTGCAATTCTTCAGCTTTTTTATTGTATCGTAAACCTGGCAGAGAAGACTTTTTGCCCTTATGAAACCACCTATTTGTCTCATCAAACCATCTTAGAAATTAGACAACTGACGTTTAATACTTTGTTTCCTCTTAAAATAATCTTTTTATGAACTGGAAGAGCTACCTTTTCTTTGCAAAAAATAAAATGAGAAGAGCACTTGTACAATCATTTCACTCTGTTGCAATAACAAAGTAATCACATTCTAATTAAAGGAGCTTCTTAAGGAAAACAAAAAGATACAAGGACTGCAATATCAGTAGTACGAGAGTGACATGACAAATTATTGCTCAATCTCTCATTTTAAATCAATTTAGGAAAATTCACGTATATCTGAGCAGATGTGTGTCCTGTGAAGATCGAATTTGCATCAGTGGGATTAACTTTTGAACGTTTAAAACACATATCAATGACACTGTAGACCTTAGGTTCATTTAAAGGCCACTTACTCAAACATGTCAGGAATTTAACTTCTCTGCAAGACTAATGGAAACCAATACAGTGACTGGTCATCAACGAAGCGCCGATGGTCAACGCAGGGAGTTGTTAGGACCTCCCTGGTCAAATTTATTTCGTGAAGTACTCTACTTGGTTCAAGGCTTGCAAAAAACATTGTGAAATTCTTTAAAAGTATATGGCTAGCTACTTACTTAGACATATCACCATGGTAACTCCACAAATGAAAACCAACAAAACAATAACAAAGACAAAGGCCCATAATAGAAAACCACGTCGTTCAGGTTGGTGAGTCTGCCCAGTAGTTGGAGGATTTCCTTCATGAAAAGATGTGAGAGTTATTTACATTACGTAGAGTTGATGTAGACCTTAGGTCATTGTTTTGGTAAACTGGAAGATGTCAGACATAAAACTGGGTATTATTTTATATCCAATGTCGTAAGTATTAGTACTTTCTGTTTTCTGTTTTAATTTACAACTTGAGACAAACGCATCCATTGACATCTCACTATTGTTCAGTATTCTTGGGTACTTAGACTCTTCATGGTCATATTTGACAAAATCAGTTGAAATCAGTGGAAAATAGTTAAGAGTAACACCCTCTTAAGCCTTAGGTGTAAATAGGTAACTGTGATTGACGATGAATAAGGACTTTAAAGATTGAAAAGAAGGTGGGTACTTTCATATAATCATATAAAACAGGGTGATCCTAAATAAGATTGTGCCTAATGATATTTCAGTAACCGTTAAACTCACAGCTGCTTGACCAATGTATAACTTATTTCATTTATATCAAAGAAGGGATCAGTACGCAACGTTTCTACAATTACGCCGAAATAAACATGGTGTACCGCCTTGGATGCTCAACTCTTCAATCAACAAACCTGTAAAAAACAGTAAATCCATCCTCTTTGCCAAATTCAACATAAGGTCATTTGGGGAGACCACTTTGCACTCGACAGTCAATCTTTTTCGTCGTTTGTCAGAGACACGATATTGTACAATTAAAGTGACATCAAATGATTCCCTGTTATCTTTGACTATTCGCTTTTGGTTAGAAAACAAGATCAGGTCTGATTCATCTTCAATGTATGACTTCCACTGCAATTCAACCTTAGGACGAATTCCTTCAACTGAACACGTAAGGGTTCCCTCATATTCTCTTTGTAGTTCGCAATAAGCTTGGTCATTACATCCTTCTATAGCAGGATACGCCAGGACTAAAAGAAAGCAAAATGACAATATTATTAAGTTTACATGAACACTTTTCTATTTAGTGTTTTAATTGCATAAATCAAATGTAAGATTAATTTTCCTACCAGAAACATTTAAATGGAGAATTCGGGCAAAAATGACTATGTTGTGGTAGGGACTGGAGCACTGCTTTTTGCTGAATGGGAGAAGGGGACGAGGTTAAAGGCAACCCTCATTCCAGCCTGAATTTCTGGGTTGAGTAAACAGACGCTGAATGCATTCTGATTCCTTCTCGCTTGACGTTTCTTCTAGGCATAGCCTGCACCAACATTTATAGCTCAGAACTGGGACAGAAATACACACCAACTGCGAAAAATTGCCCCTCTGACTGACAGGATAGCTGGTTTGCCTTCAAGGCTTTAAGTTGAATTTTGGGGTTTAAATCAGACTAATTCAGTGGTTGCAAACGGAGACGATTTGGTACTGAGGGAAACATAATTGCTTCGGAATGTTAGAGGGACGCTTGAAGAATGAGAAACTAAATTTGAACTGGGTTTAAAGAGATTAAATGGTTGCTTTGGAGCTCTCACATAATTACTGATAAAACGGAGTTACAACGAATGCTTACATTTGTATTACTTCATTTCCCAGGTGCATACTATTATTTTTCCTTAATTATTTTATTTGCCAGGTACCACAAATATGCATCTACAAGCATTTAATTTCAAATTTTCACAGGAGACAGGCCTCAGCATCAAGCGTATTGTCCATTTAATGGATGTATAATCATTACTGACTATCCCTTGCTAGATTTTGACAGAGTTAAAAATAAAAGATTCCATAAAATTTCCCCTTAGTGTACTTATCACGATATTCAGATTTCAAAAAAAAAATGTTTAAAGTTTCCAACAGAAGGCCCGCATTACGTTTGCAATGAAGCAGAACGATTATTAAAAATGTTTCTTACCATTATAAAAAGTGCTATTTTTGCTTCACTTTGCGCACAACCATCACAGTCCCGCTAAGTATCCCATTGTAACTTCTGCAAGGAAACTTGAAGTGGCATAAGCCTTTCAAAAGTTCATGCAACCCCTCCTATCATTCCAACAAGACAAAAGCCATGCATAATCAAAAGAGGTCCTAGTTACTATCGTAATAAAAATGTTAAAAGATAGTGTGGTATTGTGTCACCTGTTTCGTGCGCATGTAATGGTTTTTTAAGCCTGTTTCATTCGTGTGCCTACAACTTCCGTAATACCACAGAGGCTCTGATGATTTCATATTCACGTTCCTCTTTAGTAGTTGCCTGGGGCCTTAAGGTAGCCCACTGTTTTCCGCTTTCTATAAGGCTCCCAACTCGTTCCCCACTCGTTTCCCACATTTCTTTAATTTCTACTCTAAATCCTCCACGTATATCTTATCCTCCGATATTCTAAAACGTTTCGATTACACTGACCAGAATCGAGGCTGCACATTGTTTTTTGCATGTTTTTGATTCGCCATCAAAATCATGTCCTCTACAATTTCCCACTATCTTTGACCTTGCACCTGTTACACGATGTGTTTTGTAAGATCTTTTAAGCGAATGCTTTTATTTTTATATTTTCATTCGTATTTTTAAAAGACACTTGGCGAAAAGGATAATGAGCTAAAATGGTTGCCGACGACATATTAACAGGAATGAACAGAAATAAACTATGACATTTACGAACTCACATGCATTACCTGTTACACATCTGAAACTTGACCTATGACATACCTACAACTGTAACGTTATAAACCCTTACTCCGTCACTCATCCCATCTCCGTAGAAACAAACATACTCCCCTTCGTGTTGTACATCGACTGAAGGTAAAACTAAAGAAACATTATTTTCCAAAATAATATCTTCGGCGAATACTTCAAAAAAGTCTTTCCCAAAACTGACTGAATACAATAGAAGCTCATAATCCTCGTATCTAGGTGAAATGGCTTTTTTCCATACTATGAACGCACTCTCATTTTCGGCACAATGTAACTCCATTCGTTCGTAGCGTTGAATGCTGATGGATGTTGTCTGATCTGGATTTGTCTGAACAAGGTCATTTTGTACCAAGGCAATAGATTCAGTGTTCTCAAACAATCCGGGTATATTAGTAGATGCTTTACAAACGAGTAGAACCAAAAGGGGTGAGTGGTGAAAAACTTTACTGGTGATAACTGTCGATGTGTATCCGTCTCCGTCAGCGGTAATTACTAATTCTCTGGATATGTTTTTATCGCCCTCCATAGTTCTTGCTACGAAATCCAAGAGAACCTTTGGCCGAGCACCACGTACAGAGCATTCAATATCAGCTTCATCAGCTACAATAAAACACTTGTTACTGACATTGCCACACTGGGGAATGAAAGGAAACGGCGCTTCTGGTTTAACTGTTTGAAGAATCAAAACGGAAAATAAAAGCCTTTAAATTGTAAGTTTTATCGTAAAGCGAAAAGTCAAAATGTTAATTGTTTTAAATTTACCGTGATAATTGAACGTGCATAAGTCATTTGAGCATAAAATGTTTTCATAGAAAAATTCTTTCAGGGAAAACATTTTAGAAATAAGTCTAAGAATTCTTCGTACGTTTAATAGTAATGATACAATAGATTTATACAGCGCCTTATATATAAAACAATCACAGAACGCTTAAAAAGTGAGTTTTTAAACAAGTAAGTTTTAATACTTTGTGTCAAAGATTTCACCGATGTTTTAGCTCGAATATGACAGGCCAGGTTATTTGATACAGTCGTGGTAAAAGATCGTACTTACGGAAGTGCCAACATGACTGCTACTTGTTTTAGGCTGGGCTAAAAGAATTGCTTCATCATTATCTTGTGAACCGTAACGAGACAGTTACTGTAAAACTGAATGGCCGGAATTTAACTATAATAAAGAAACCGGAAGACAAAGAAACATTACAATATTTATGTCAGAAAAGCCTTAATAAGCTCACCTATTACAATGACCTGGACAGTGATGTAAGGATACAGCTCTTCTTCCGATGGTAGGTATGCAACAGTAAACACGTCTTCATACCTGAGCAATACTTCAGTCACAATAAGTGAGCCGTCTGGATGTACGTCGAACTCCCCCGACTCATATCTGGGACCAGTTTTAAGCTTGTTTTGATATTCGACTGTCGGACGACTATTTCCAAAGTCTATTGATGTGTACCATAATACAGCAAAAAAATCTTTGTGAAATCGACAAGTTATAGTGCCCTTCTTTCCTAGCTCTAGGTATTGTGGAGAGTTGCAGATAGTCTTTGCTTGCGTAACTAGGATAGATAAGAGAATACTACGGTAATTCTTTACTTATTGAATCGTTATTGATATCATATATGCAATGCCATTAGAGTGACATAAAGTAAATTTTCAACATTTCTATAGAAGATCTGCGTATCTCGCTTACCATCAAAGTGCATCTCAGTGAACAGCATAATTAGACAAACCAGGACCACTCCCGTCATGATGGTAGACTTCAGTGAATCGCTATAATATGAAAAGTAACGGGATGACAACATTCATGAAGTTTTGTCCTGGAATATGAAAAAAAAAAATTCAGAAGATTAGACAGAGCCAGCTGTTATTTAAGAGATTTGTCCTGAAGACCGTTAAACCCGAAACGTTTTTTTTTTTACGCATCAATGTTATATGTTTTAATGGCCAATGTTTACTAAATGATCGCACTAAGACTGGTACTGATTTTTGTAATTCATATTCAATGAACGAAAAGACTCTAAGGGAAAAAATTCAATTATTACTAAATGGTTTTATTACTCTTTCTTCCATTGTTATCCCATTTGTCTCCATCCTACATTTGACATCCTTACAGTAAAAAGACGATAGACTTCCAGTCTTTGATATACGTCATAATTCACCCTCCTAAAGATTAACATCAGCGCCGGATTTAGCTTCATCTGGCTGTAACTTATTATCTGAGGGGCCTCTCAGTGTCGTTTGTGGTGACATTATTTGTGGGGTGGGACTAATACGTGACACTCATCTAAGATGAGCGCCACCTTCACAAGGCGTGTAGCCTAAAAAGACAATTTTGGCAAAAATGTCGATGCCGGCATATTGCAGAAAATGGCACTTCCAGGCCTTTCAATTTACATATAGACTCTCCTATCTTTCATGATTTAGAAATTTGAACCCCCTCTCCTTCAAAGAGGAGGAACCCAGACACATTTTATTCCGTAAAATTATTGTGTACGGGAGAAACAGTATCTGACTTTAACATAAGTATTACAAGGCACTAACCAGTTACAAGGATTCTAACTCCGACCTGCTACGCAGTTCATCAAAGCAGAACTTTTCAAAGGCTTCCTCACCTTTCTAGAGCTTCCACAAAGGAACTCATTTCGGAGTAATTCTATTTATAGTGAGCTCTCTGTTTTATCAATACATTGTTCGAAGGAAAGTGCCAGAACTTCTCCTTAACCAAGAAATTACGAGAATGGTTTCACTGGTCTTATGAAAGCTAACAGTCGTATTGAAGATTTAGAGAGATAGAATTCATTCACAAGAGAGATACAAATTATTCACCATACCAGAGAGAACATACAAGTCAGAGACTCTAAACTAGATTCAATTCATCCAGAGTCAAACGTATTGCTGACTGAGATAGATTGACAAACTGTTCATCTGAAGTGTAGGCCCACTAGCGGCTCGCCATATGCACTGTTAAAACGCTGGGCAAAGTTTTTGTTGGGCAAAAGCTATTGCTTAAATGTTGGTCAATGTTTGCTCACATAATGGTTAAAATTTCCCTTCCATGCACGTGTATTGTAATACAGTAAAACCTCGTTTATCCGAACATATCGGGACCGAAGCTTGTTCGGATAACGAAAAAGTTCGGATAAACGAGGTTCCAATGTTTTGCCTTAAGTACGGTACACTGGGTCCATATAAGACAGTGTGTCAACACATTTCCAAAATAATTCCGAAAAGGCTTAAAATTGCAGACAAAATCCCCCAAAATATTGAGTTACTATTTTTTGTGACCGATGATATGACAAATAAATTTTAAGACGTCTAAAACAGACAGATTTTATTCCAAAAATTTGAGCCTTCGCTGGTCTGAATCACCAATGCTTTCTACACACTAAATGAATGTGTGTGCTCAAGAAAAGCTGTAACGATCTGGAGAGGTATCTAGAGTATCAATTCTGCAAAAATTTCCAAAATTGTTAGAGACACATGTGTAGGAGACTCTCAAACAGCAGTTCGCAATGTTTTTGTAAGGTCTACTTTCATTATTTTTAGGTATGAAGCCCACTACGTTACTGACTTTTCAGATTTAGTGAAACTAAGACTAACGCTAGCCTAACGTATTTTTGTATGAGAGAATATTGAGCCTATACCGACACATGGCTTCTAACAAGAATTTCAAAGCAAATACGTACGATATTTCTTCCAAATTTGACAAAGAGGTAACAGATTGTTTTCTATATCCACATGTCGGCTGTTTTAGCCATCGTGACATCTTTCCATTACTTTTAAAGTCCCGAGAAAAATTAGTGCATTTCTGCAAAAATTTACGTTGAATTTTGCCTTGTAAAGCACTTAAAACTTGGTGTATACTACTGTAAATGTGTTGACTATTATTGTTGTTAAATCTGACGGCTAGTTCGGATAAACGGGGTTTCGGATGAACGGGGTTCGGATAAACGGGGTTTTACTGTACCCAACTTACTGGTTAAACTGACGACAACCTTCCATTCAACAGTTGGGCATATTCTCACTTTACCCACTTGTTGGGCGATTTTTGCTAATTAGTTGGGTAAATTGTTGGCTGCAGTGTTTGCGCCAAACAACAGTACACTTGACTCGATTTGTTTCACAATTCTTTGCATAATCAGCAATTGGTTCCAAAATCTGAATGATTCCCTTTGGCATCTTTTATATTGGCCAAAGAGGAAAACTCGTACATTATTTTAGACCATAAAAGCGACCGCTATTTCTATAAAATTGTTAAAATAGTAGTACGAACTAGCACACATTTGTATGAGATTCGACGATTCGTATTTAGCGCAAAACGGCTATCCAATGAAAGTTCAGAATCTTGTATATTCTCTTTCACGTCCGAATAAGATTTTATATATTGTAATTTGAAACATTTCGGCATAAAGAGTAAACTGTCTTTGAATGCTGCGGAACAGCTAGTTCTCAGGATGACTGTTTCTTATTGATGGAACTACAAAACTTCATAACATCATTTTACAGTGCCTTAGGAAAATGATAGTTTTGGACTAATTTATATACGGAGCTCGGTGACAAACGAAACAGATTATTAATCCAAAGATTTTTAACTGGGGCCGGTGGGTTACCATTAACCAACAATGTACCTATCAATGTGTAGATGCATTTTCTAACGTCTTTTTTTAACGACTGTTGTGCATTAAAGACATTTCATGCAAAATATATTATAGTAATTAACGTATTTTACACATTAAATATGACCTCAGTTACCAGTGATTCATTAAAACTATGAAAGAAAGCTTGAAAGGGATAGATATCATTAGCCAATATACAGTGCATAATATATATCAAAAAATAAGCCCCTGGGAAAGAAATTCCCAGTATGCTATATCTGGAGAGACTACGACCCTCCATATTTACCAAGTATTGGTTAATACGCTTTGTCCAACAAGAGGTATAAGCGCATTTGGCTTTAACCAACTGTGTGGGCAATATAGGATTCCCATTTATTGGGTACACAATTTCTTTCAATAGTTGGTTAAAGTACTACCCAACTACTAGATAATAACTTAAACCAACTGAACTGGTTAAATTTTTACCCAATTTGTTGGGATGTTGATATTTGGACCAACGTTGGTTAAAAAGTTGGTTAATATTTGCCCAACATTTTTAACAGTGTGGGCACGGGGGGGGGGGGGCAAGTTTGCAACCCATGGTCTTCAATTTTCCAAAAAAATAATAAATAGGCCTTAATAAAACAAAACATGTACTTCGAGATGGGTTAGGCCCTCCCTTTTCCTTGACTCGGTTTAATATTAACGAAGTGAATAACTTTCCAATGCAATGTCGCGAAGGTTAAACATTAATAAAGTGCTTTAATTCAAAACATTTTTTTCGGCGCGCTTCGCGCGCGTTTTCTTAGTTGCTTGTTTGCTTCTATATATACTTCAGACATCACCAATGGACCTACCATTAGTGCAAGCTAAGGTTATCAAAACAAATGCAGGCTGTGATTTTTTGTAATCTGATTAGCCTAGGCATCATAATGTCATTTACAGAGGGTAACTGTAATGCTGGAGTTAAGTGCCCATAGTTTTGCAGGCACTTCAGAGCTTTCGGGGTCTTTCGATACACAACCCTCAGTTAGTCGTGTTGATTATCATCCACGACTAAAAGCATTTTTGCCTGGCTGTCACCTGGCCAGATTAGCATAGCTATCTGTCTACAAAAATTTGTAACGGGCATGTAGCCTAAACGTATTGCGTTTCCCATAGAAGAAGAGATTTCCCTTCCCTTGTCTAAATTGACAGCGCCGTTGGCCCACGAGCGGTCTTATGACTGTCAAATGGCATGTTATAAGCAAAAGGTTCTCCACCTCTGTGCTAAAGTATACCGTTTCAGTTGATTAAAAATAAAGACACCAAACATTCAATCTAAGTTCAGTGTAGTGAAACTTTTTGGCCTAGCTATTTGTATATAGGATGAGACGTTCTGAGTTAGGGAAATTCCCCTCCCCCTTTCAAAAATTTCGTTTCGGAACAGTACTCAGATCCAAAATAGTGCTATCATTTTCATCGTTCAAGTGTCTTCAGTGCTCAAAATTCTCGTCAGATTAAGAAAACAATCCAGAAAACCAACATTTTATGGTTTCTTGGCAAAGCTGAAACATATTGTGTGACACAATAAAAGAAAACAAAATATTTAAAGGTGGGGCTCATTTTATACAAATGGATCAAGCTGCTTTGCCCAGTTCACCTGCCTCTTACTCCCCCTATGGAGTAGCGATTGGCTGATATGGTTGTATTTATTTTCATAGGCGTAGGGATCGGGGGGGGGTCACAAAAATGTGAGGGAGCTGAAGTATGCTTCCGCCCCCAAGATCCAAGGGCGAAAACCCCTTATTTGTCTTTTCTGTAAGAAATGTAAAAAGACTGACTGCCTGAAATGGTTTTTGAAGAGCTCTTGAAAACTACATGGGGCATCGCTGTAATACATTATAATAACCATATTCCTATTGTACTATCCGGAGCTGGCCATTCATATTGCCGGGGGGGGGGGTCTTTCGAACCTCCCTGAATACGAACTTGAGTTTGCCCCCCCCCCCAAACAAAATTTCTTACAGCCGCCCATGTGTAGGCCTACTATTCAGCCAGTCTAGAACGGGAACATTGTCGGGTTGGCCAGTTTAGTCAAAGTTGTCCCTTGGGAACGTTGCCCCTTCCGGGAGCAGACCTCCTTCGGGAGAATGTTTGGTTTCGCCCCTTGGCTCTTCGCCAGATATTCGAGCCTCAGGGGCTCAGGTGACTTTTGAAAAAGTAGAAAGAGATTGACATACCAATGCTATTATAAGCTGTTCCTGCATTCATACACCAACTTGCCAGACCTTGTAAAAGGCCGTAGCCTAATGAGCTTTGTCTTAGCCTAAAGAGATTCTAGTCAACAGAGAAGGCCGGAAGGGCCGAATCTCGAACATTCTGCCTACTATCCTCACTTCAGGGTAAATACCCGGTTCGCGAGTAACTTAACGTTACCACAGTGAGAGTGAGAGAGTCATCGTCCAGCCAAAATAGAGAAAGGAATGAAGAGTGAATAATGTAGGCCTAATTACACGTCTTAGTTAAAATTTCAGTATATTTTGTAAGAATTAAGGAAAAGGGTTATATAATGAACCGGTAAGAGTTTATATATCTCATTTTTCTGCATTCTTTCGCCGTTGCTGGTTTGTGTGTTATACTGAGCCGTGACATACGATGTAAGCCCTGGTTCATATTAATGGCAACTAGCGGGTGTACCTGTAAGTACTACTAGTAAAGTAATCGTTATGTTAATAACTAGATACAGAAGCGCGCTTAAGCGCGCCCACCAAGTGGGCCGAGGGGGCAGCAGTCCCCCCCCCCCCCCACGAGCAAAATTTTGGTATTTTGTTATGTATTTTTTTACAATATTGCTAGTGTTTTCCCTATTTATATGCGGTAAATAGGCCTTGGAAGTGCCATTTCCAGTTATCTGGGAGGCATTTTGGACCAAAATTTTCTCGCGCTCCGCGCCAACCCATGAATTGGCAGCGTGGCAGCATGCTTGCCAATGCTACCGATACCGTAAAAGACAAATTGTAGGCCTACCATATCAGGAACACATGGTATCTAGTGGAAGGCCTATGTACAAAAGCAACACCTTACACTTGTTTGAAGCTGTTATGTGATTCTGCATACTTATAGAATGATAAATTATTTGCCAACAATATGTGAGTATTTGATTTCTATATAGTTATTCCTACAAAAATAGGCCTATTTCATAAAGTACATAATAAAATGTCTCCCTATGCATACAAAATACCGTATAAAGTATGCACCAAATCACATATTTACGCATTAAAAACACAAAAGCTTCTCATCGTGGGAGATTCCTTCCCCCCCCCCCCCCTAGTCTATCAGGGCAGACCCAAAAATGTGCTTAAAAATTGACTTTCGTTGCACCCTTTTAGTACCAATATTTGCTAGTTGATAATGATAGAGGAATGTCTGGAGAATAATTTTCGACAATGTTTGATGGTGAAGAGGTGTTAATTTGCGAGTAAACAATAAACAAATGACGTCACTGTAAACGGTATTCGAGATGTATTTCTGAAGAAACTACTTTTCCTGCCTATATGTGATAGTCATACAACTGAAGATAAATGGCAAACGGATATGCCTACTCTCTGTAACTGCACTGTGCATGAAACTCACCACATACCCTCATCACTAGGACTAGAAAGTTAAAGGGTGACCTCCTGATGTCCAAGGTCACCATTAAAGGGGCGGTGTGAGCTACATGAAATTGTTAGTATTTGGCTATGAACACATGTGAATTACCTCCCTCGCAACATATTATTCAATCAAATGAAGTCAAGACAACACAGAATCCCTCTCTAATTGCTATATGTGTATAACACCCACCACCAGCATTTGAAAACTGAAATGATACACCATTAAAGGGGTGGTGTGAAGAAAAATAGATAATGGTATGTATGCATCAAGACCATTTTCATGAGAAAATTCCAACACATGGTCATGCAAAATACATTCCTTTGCAGTAGAGTAGCCAGGATTTTTTGAGCAGAAGGAACTGGGGGTTCACAAACCTTCCCCGGGAGGACACAATTGCTGAATTCTCTTCATCTCTACAGGGCTAATATACATTCAAAAATTTTCCACAGGGGCATGGGGGCCTTGAAGGGGGGGGGGCGGGAGGGCTCCAGAGGCTATGCCACTCCTCCTGGAAGAGACTTGATAGCAAATCAGGTAACGTCTCAAAAGCTAAGTGACTGTAACAAGTCCACAGGAATGTGGGGTGGTAGTCAGGTGGGATCTGTGAGTGAATGCATCCCCTCAAAGTTCAGTGTCCATGCCTACTCCTCCCACTCCATTTTTTCATGATTCAGAGACTAGAAACAATGATGAACCCATGCCTGTGTGGCTCTTCTCAGGAAGACTTAGCAAGTCTAGTCAAGTATAGGAGTGGAACAGTGCTGGTTTAATTTACCATTTATTCATGCCAAATAGTTTGATGAAAGTGTATTAAATGTTCCTTGATGGGACAATTAACAATCACAACCACCCAGAATCTTTTACTTACATAGACCCTTATTTAGCCTACCTATGCAAGGGAGCCAATGGCAGTCTAGAGCTGATGCTTAAGAAAAAAAATCCCCTCTTTCTTCAATTTGAAAGCAATTAATGCATTCACCAACATTTACTGCTTACCTCAGTAAGTCTGTGAAGTACAAAACTTGATTTTAATTGGATTACTGATGTCCCCCCCCCCCTTCAAAAAAAATAAATAAATAAATAAATACAGGGCCACGATGTTTCCACATTCCATGAAAAATAATATACTTGCCTCTACTTTCTTTTCTCTATTTTCTTTTCTTTTCTATGAATCCATTAAAATGAAGTAGTGCTTTGTACTAGTATGGTACAAGGGATTGCACTGGTCAACCGTGTTTGGTGTGACAGTAAACACTCTATAAGGATAAACATAATGACCTCACAACAAAAGTTCTCTTCTCCATTGACTTAGTACAGCTACATTTATTAGCTTACCGTTTTTCTCCAAGCGTCACTGCATACAGCAATTGCAGGTGAAAAAGATGCTAAAATATACACCGCACAAGTTCAGCAATTCTTGCGAGCTAAGGTGTTAGCACACAGCTAATGATTCATTCAAATCTGTATGAAAATATCCCTTACATTCATTACTAATAATGAATGAATTTAACACATATACTTTGACTATCGTACTCTGACTCTATCACAGCCAACCCCCACCCCTCCAGCCTTTACCTAATGTCTCCTCTCTCTTCTTTGTGACCAAAAATGGTCAAAAGTTCCAAGCTTTCCCCTTATCAGCTGAATGAAATACAATAATAAAACATATAACACTTGAGCATGAATAAAAAATATTTGACCATACAAAGTGATTTAACCTCTACTGTTTAAATTCTTCAAAAAGATAATAGCATTACCAGCCCCAGCCTGGAAAGTTTGGAAACAATTTTCATACAACGACTTCCACAGTAATGAGTTTTCTTTTCTTAGTTTGATACACTTTACTGTAGCTGAGTATAAGTACTCCATAATACACTAAGAAGTTTGAAACAGCCTCTTCTAACACCTGTGAATACAATGATCACCCCTCTTTAAGGTGATTTCAAAAACCTTGTCTTACATTTACATCCTTCTTTAAGCCTCATTTCTTACAACAACAGCAGGAAAGCTACACTGTTAAGAATATGCTGCACATGGGTATGCATTAAACAAGTTCATGAACCCACTCAGGAATGTGACTATAGTAACAAATACTGCACAGTGTAAAATTCCAAACTCTAGGATGCAATTCTTAAAAACTTTAAAAAACTTTGGCCATTGCAAGGGTTTTCAGTTACACTCTGACTCTGAGAACTGAAGTGTTATCTTTTAAATTTTAAAAGCTATGATAATATAACCATGGCAGCTTAAATCACACTTGAATCCTTCAAAGAAGGTTCTACAGGATGCACAAATTTTATATGTATTCAAAAACCAGGCACAGTGTTCAGTGTAATGTGCAATTACTAGTTGTTTTAATGTACACCAGCGGCTGCTTGTTCTTACCAGGAAACCACTCACAGACAATGATCATTTCAACCGCAGCAACACTACACAGTTATTTTCTGCTCTTGTAGCTATGTTGCCCTACCTCCTTTTTTAATTGCTCATTGAGCTTGACATGATCACAAGAACAAATAAGCCGGCTTGAAACATCCTCCCTCAGTCTGCAGCTATTTCAGGCTCCAGCCTTTGCACATTTTTTTTTGTCTGCTGGTGGGTTTACAGTCTGTTGAACAATTTAAAAAAAAAGAAGTCTTTTTGACACAAGATATTGCCTACAAGACATTCAAGCGACCACTTTTACAGTAAGGCAATCTAGTACACTTTTAACCTAAGTTTCCTACGAATTAATTCAAATCTGATGGATCACTGCAATGGCACTCACCAATACACTACGATTACGTCAAGTCATTTCAGTTTCATTATTTAAAGGTGATATGACATCCCCAAAATCAATGTGGCTAGGAACTCTCTGCCCAAGCATATTTGGGAATACTGAAGCCCCAGAATTCTAAACACAGTTGATAACTGCACTTTGATTCACATTCATTCAAACAATACACTTTCACTCTGGCTGGTCAGCAATGACTTGTGCAGTCAGTTGTACATGTATGTTCACATTTCCAAGTATTGTAAGCTCACACACTGTGTGTTGACAATAATTACACTGCCTCAAACAATTTGAACTCAGTGTAGGCTACTGGGCTCTGTCTCAAATCTCATGGTGTGATTTTAATTGGAGTAGAGACTAAAGTTAACTAGTAAGGAGAATTGACACAATCTGGGGTGAGATTAGAGAGCCCTTAAAATAGTCTAGTTTACCTAGTTCCCCCCTATCATATCCATCACTTTTGTTGTTGAAATACCTTTTGACTTCCCTTATGCTTCATTCCATAAATAGACTGGTTTTAGTACTTCCATGTCCCCTAACACCCAAATATGGTAACCCCCATCACTTTTGTTTTGTAAAAGCTGTGTAATTTCATTTATAAAATATTGGTTCAAGGACTTGACCGCACCCCTCTCTCCCACTCCCAGGCCCCATCCCCCTCCCAACTGTTGACCTTAACCCATTTAACCATTACCTACAAGGCTTCTTCCTCCTCATCACTTTCCTGACCGCCATCATCACTGAAGTCTGACTCCTCCATTTGGTTCACACATTTGTCACAACCACAGGCGTCTGTACAATGAAGATTATTTTTCCTACACTGGCAGGAATTATTGGAACAATCTCTCTTGCAGTTGCAACTCATCAGCTCCAAGATGGCATCTGGGGCTGGGGGTAACCTCATCCACTCTATTTCCAGCATTTCCCCAGTAATTTTCCATCCATGGCCAGGAGGATCATCAATTTTAGGTTTAGCTTCTAGAGCACGTTTCCAGATGAACGCTTGATAGTTTGCGCGTTTCACATGGAACGTCAGAGAATCTTTGTTTGGTGGTAACATTCTGCTTTTTGCTCTTGTCCTTGTAAACAACTCGAACCGAAGGGTGTTAACAGATGTAATAACATTTGACCCATATAACTTACAGACAAACTTCTCACAAGCGTCCATCAATGAATCACTCACATTCTGTGTGCTACCAAGTTGTGACATAGCACATGCTGAGTCATCGTCGGTCTGAAACAAGGCAAAACCCTTACTTTTACCTTTGCCATAGAATGAACTGACTGCGTCGCACCCTGTGAATGCATGGAACCCCAGCAGAGCACCTGCTCTCATCTCACCCAAAGACGATGCAATTTCGCCAAGATTTAAAAGGCGCCGTTGGTTCTTTGAGCCTATGTCGAGGTATAACTTGGCAGGGATGGCATGGTTAAGGGTGATGCCAAGAACTGCTACATCAGTGTCTGGACTTCGGATGATGATTGCATCATGGTCTTTTGAGGCATTACTTGCATGGAGAAACATTCGTGTATCTGCTTCCTTGAGTGGTGAACAAATCTTGCACTTCTTGTACTATTGTGACATTCCCATCACTTGAAAGACGGTGACACATCTCCCCATGGGCAACAAATAGGTTTACACCCTGCAGTTTCGGGGTGTAGTATGCCTTTTCCCACTCTTTCACGAGGAACTCGACAAGTTCTGTTTTGTTTGTAGCATTAGCCAAAATTTTTTCCACTGTATGGTCTTCTTCTGCGTGGAGGAAATAATTTGACTCTGATGTCGCCAGCTGATGACCGTTTGCCCCTCTCTGCAGATTTGATACTATGAGGTAGATACCTGTCAGTGACAAAGTCAATTCTTTTGCAATTTCTTGTCCTGGTTACTGAAATCAGAATGTCAAAAAACCTGACTTGCAAATTCACCAAAGGTGGAAGCATTACTGGATGCAAGCTGCTGCAAGATGGCCATTCCATCAAAAATCCAGGCCAGTTTGCCTGGAATTTTATCAAGATCTGATGATTCATTGTCTCTTTCCAAAAGGTGAAGCAGTTTGGATTTCATTGTTTTCACCAATCCGCCAGTCGATGTAGCAAGTGCATACGGGTATGTGCCAAGAGAATACTGAAAAAGTTCTTCCAGTCTTACCTGACGGTTAAGTTTATTGTTCACCACCAAGATGTTGCCAAACAAACTGCGGTCTTCTTGAAGTGCCAGGTTTGATGATACTTTAACCACTTTCTTGGCACCTTTGAAGGTTTTGGTTTTCAGCATTTTCATAGGTGCAAAAAAATCCACTTGCTCTGTCAGCAGCCTTTCTTTTACAAATGTGAGAAATGCCTCTTGCCCCTTGGCCTTTGCACCCAGTATGTCAACAGAAACATCCCCTTCTGGAACATGACCTGCAGTTAGGTGGACTAAATCTTCACATTCGTGTGAAAAGGGATTGAGAAAACCATTGAAAGTCTCCATCACCTTTATTACATCTTGCTCATCCTGCTGAAGACGGCTCTGGTCCTTGTGTTGCCATGTTGTGGTGTCATGCATCCCTGCAAGGTCTCTGCAGACAGCGACTGTAGCAGCTCTTTCTGGTGAAGATAGGGTCCACCTTTCTACTGCTCCTGGATTCAAGCTAAAGCCAACAATACCCCAGCTGACTTTGTATCACGATTGAAGGTTTGCTCTATTGCCATGTCACAAGCTACCTGCCCAAAGGTGTTTGCCTTGGAACGCTGAACAACAAATTCCCCTTCACAAAGTTTGTGATAAATGAGGGGATGAGTCTCTGGTAAAGACATCATCTGTAGCCAATAAACTGTGCAGTACCTCATGTAGTTTGTGCGGTCATAGGCAAACATCCAAGGCAGCATTGATCTGATGGATGCTAAGTGTAGTCTGAAGTCGCCAGTTCGTGTTGCTCTGATAAAGTTGAGAACCACTTGCATCATCTCCAAGAAGGATGACCAGAAAGAAAACATTGGAGTTGAGTGAGAAGTACAGAATTCTTCATACTTCTGGTGAACCAAGTTAAAACTGTTATCTTTCAAGACTTCTGCAGCATTTGGTGTGTCAGCTGCTTTGTCACTTAGCATTTGGGATGTTATTTTTAAAAGGTCTGAATCTTCCTGGTTCAGAGACTTGGCAAAAGATAGAAAAACGCAATCGGTGAAGAGCTTCATACACAATTCTAAAAATTCGAGTGGCGCGGTTGTAATGCTTCCCTGTCATAACACCATTTATTGACCAGGAGCTATAACACCAGACTCAATGAGTACATCTCTCAGGCCAGCATCGTCGAACCGCTTACCTATGACACCAAGCATAACACATGTTGTATGGAATGCACCCAGACGGAGAATCACCTTGTTGAACCTTTGTGATTCCTTCCACACTATCTGTAATGCCTTACTGTAGATGGCCTGATCTAGCACAACAACTATCTCTTCTTGTTCAAGTTTGGTACAGATTTCCATTGTCTTCATCAGCAAACCTGTACACAGTTGATAACTCAGTTGGACTTGACTGAATGCATGGTAGATACCCAACTGAGCTTTGTGGGGGTACAACACATCTCTGTAAAGCATTAAACCCAGACCAACTAGGGATAGTTTGGACCCTAGAATAGTCTGTTTCCTGTAATTCACTTGAAGACATCCGCAGCAACATCCACATGAAGTCCATCTTTTGGCAATCTTTCCCCAAACTTTTGTCCTCACGGAGAAGGGATGTGTCTAGTGGAAAAATACCTGGCCCTAACCGTTTCCCATGGAAGTAATTGAATCTTGACTGAGGCTGGGCCTGGAATGATCTCCTTCCTGTTCGAACTTCTGGTTCAATCAATGGGACGTCTGGCTCATAGGAATGTCTTTGTACCAGAATTCCATTCGTGAAATGAGTGGTACCTTTACCAGAAAGAGTCTCTTCTGACAAATCAATGTTGTCCCATACTGCGGTAGTGTACTGTCTGGGGATGATGTTCTGAGGCAAATCAATGTCCCTTTCTACTACCTTCTGTGCAACGGTAGTGTCCAACTCTTGCAGGGAATGTGTGAGGTACAGAATGCCCAAACTTGTTCATAATACTCAAAAGCTGTGCATTTTTGGTCAAATGTCGGGCACTCACACCCAACGCCACATGCTTAGGAGTAAGTATTCTCCCTCTGTGGTAAGTGAAAAGGATATCTTGGGCAATAGCGCTTACTCGAACACTCACAGCTTGTGGCAAATCAACTTTACTATTTTGTTCAATGTTTGGATCAATGGGTGTAGGTGAAATTACCCATGCTAAGAAATTGTGAAGCTCAGAAGGGATGAAAGCACCTACACTTTCTTCATTCAGTTTGGAGCTGGTAGGGGGCCAGCTAATACCAGATACACTTTGAATAGTCTGCCTTAAGAGCTGAGCAGCATGGTAAAGCTCCCGTGCCTTATTAACAATAGGTGGACTATCCTCAACATCTACTTCACTCTCAGCTGATGTTTCACCCTGTGAACTACTGGACTCAACAGATGTTTCAAGTAGGGAACCCTTGGGTATATAGTTACTATAAACAAGCTCACATCTATTACGTTTCTTTGGATGCCAAAAAGCAATTTTACGTCCAAAACGAGAGATCAACTTTTTCTTAAGTTTCTCTGACCTAAATTGAGCCAGAGTACTGCCTTTAGCTGCCACTAGATCCATGAATCTCTCCCTTAACTTTGACATCTTTACAACTTCTCCCTTCATAATCACATTGGTTTCAACCTCTCTAGCAAGTTCATTAAATGCTTCTTTACAATGCGGGTACCTCTGCTATCAATGTCATCAGTAGATATTGTCACTGGTGCCTGGAAGTAATGCCTGTAGCAGGACTTATGGTAACACACTTCAATAGCAATTAAATCTTTACCTCTAATCTGTAACAAAAGTCTGTCATCATTCTTCTTTTCAGCAGCTGCTTTCAGTCGTCTCTCTGCATCTCGTGTGAGACACTGTGTCAACTTTTCAGTCTGCCTGCTACCAGTTTTTTCTTCCTATAGTAACTTGAGGCCTGTCTTCCCACATGTTTTTGATGTGCCAGCAAGATGAAAAATGCATTGCCGGGGAAGTACCCTATTAGTAGACTGTACTGAACATCTCTGCACCTTTGCAACTGACGGTCCGTCATCATTATCTGCAAGACACATAAAAGTAGACGATACTGTAATTTTGAAATTATTGCTGAAAATGTATGGAAAAATGTTTATCCAAACAGACCACATTTGAAATTGTTTTCTATTTTGCTTTGCACAAGAGTAATGCCAGGATTTGCTAGACAGGGGAAACAAGCTCAAAAAGGGGAGAGGGTGGGGGCCAGCAATCTAAAGACCCGACAAAAGCAACGGTTTTCCAAAAGAATGCGGAGGATAAAATTTTTGATGCCCAAAGCGCCCCAAAATTTTAAGGCTTCTATTTACAAAAATTTGAAATGTTAGGCTTTTGTTACAGAAAATTAGACAAAACTGGAGCTATATGGAAGAAAACCTAAAAAATTTGGCTTTTTATTGATGACAATTAAGAGATTGTGGGGTCTTTATGGAACAATTACCTTCCAGAGATCAAAATCATGCAAACTGACAGGCTGTCATCCAATTTACAAATTTTATCAACTCCCACATAAGTGGGAGAGGGGTGCCTTCCCAGACAGGTGGTCATGGCTCCCACTGGGTATTAGATGCAACCCTATCATTCAGGACATGGGTCTATGAACATTCTGACGTCTCCCATAAAATAATATCGTGTTTAAAATTGGCATAGCAGTTCAAAGTTTCCTGGGTTCTTTATCAAAAGATTTATTGAAGGGTTCTTACAAAAACTGCTATACAATCCCATTCCGCAGTTTGATTGAAGCTTTTGTAAATTGTAGCAAAATGAGATGAGATATAATATATACCAGATGAATTACTCCCTCTCTCCATGTTCCATTACTCAACATTATGCACAGCAAACATGCAGAAATTTGGCCTCTAATTTCATTCATGACTTCACTGAAACACTGAAATAATCTGCCTAGCTGTGCATGATTATCTTTCCCTATATCCCTGGTCATAACCTTGCCCCCCCCCCCCACCCTCAAACCACATTGGCACATCCAACTGTGGCCATGACTGCCTAATCCGTACCCCATACAGTATCTGAACATTGGGACAAAGAAAAATGTTGATAAGGAGCCTTCACAATTATTACTATAGGCTACCTGGGAGTGGGATACCCGGGGTGCTATGGGATTTCGCAGTCACTGCTATCCTCTTACGATCTTTAGAACTCAATTTGAATCCCATTATCTTCATACCTTTGTAATGACAACTTCAATATTGACTGCGAATCCTCGCAGCCTCACAAATACAAGTCTAGTTTTGATACTAGATTACATGTAGTTCCCTCAGATTTTTGACTGCGTATCCTCGTACGTAGTATATTTTTCTAGTCTCTTAAAGCCAGTAACCTAGCTAAATACCTCATTCATAGCCAAAGAATTGTGGTGCAAAAAACCAGAATGAGTCATTCTCAAATTACACCTGTAGCCTAGCCTTACCTTTTCCTAAACAGAGCATGTGCAGGGTACTCTGATCTGAAATTACTCCAAAACCCTGATACATTATAATGGATCATGTACACGACTACATGGACTATGCTCGTATATGCAAACTGACAAAGGCATCAGTAAGGTTCTTCTAATAGCAGAGTTGTAACAAGTCATGACTCCAGTCACTAATTTTCAAAAGGGAAATGACTCGAGGAATTTTATCATAATTTTCCTCATACTGTCATACAAAAAATACAATGACTTGAGTCACTGACTCGACTCGAGTCACATTAAAAGTAGTAAATGACTCGACTCCGCTGCAAAATTTAGTGACTAGCTACAACTCTGGCTATAGTAATAGCATCAATAGGCTAGGCCTGCCTGTGTCAGCCTCACTTAGCCTGGGCCTAGTAATAGTATAGCCTAGGCCTAGGTCTGTATTGGTTTGGCTAACAGTAATAGTTGCTTTCATAAATTCTGAATGTTTTCATTCGTTAAATGTACATATGGATTCACATCAAATTACCCTCATAGTTTGTAGTTCTTCGCCTTTTGGTAGCACCCTCTATCGTTGCTTTGTTTGTAAAATCTTGATAACAGCTACGATGGTATCTAAAGTTTTCGTACTCGTAGCTACCGTCTTCGATTAACTTCGACCAGATTGGTTCTGTTTCGGTGGCTAACAAGTTTAAAACGGGAACCTTCGCATTCTTTCCATACTTTTGCACATCTGATATAAGTTTGCCAGCTTTTGTCTGAGAATTTTGACAAGTTTTCACTTGTGTTTTTACGTGTGTGACACACACACTCTCCACCTTCCATCGTTCACGGTAGTAGGAAATAACTAACTTGAAACATGCACTGCATTGTGTGTACATCATATACTGCACATGCAATAAATACACTGTATTAGTGTTAGCGTTAGTACTACGCACCAACACAAATTTCGTGTGTGGACTGTGCTTTCTTAATCAGGTGACGTATCACGTGTACTATTTCACTATTTCAATTGGTTCCGATGTAAATATCGTTACTCAAAGTGGAGTGTTAAACAACTGCGTTTCTAAAACAGCGGAATAAACTAGTTCATCATTAACGTGATGTTTTCTTCTAAAATAACACTTCTCGCAACATCAAACATCTCGAAATGCAAAGAGCACATTCGAATGTCCTAGAAAGTGAGTTCAAACCTTGGTACTGAGAGGGGTGCAACGAAACTGAACGATTTCGAGCCTGCCCTGACAGACTACCCCTCGCGCGCTAGCGCGTTCGGGCTTGTTTGCTTTGCTCTCTCGCAAAATCTACCACTTGTCCCCCCCCCCCCCTTCACAAATTTCTGGCACCGTGCCTGGTAACTAGTGAAAAATTAACTGAATATACTCTGTCTCAGAGCTAGGAGGTTCTGTCAGAGGAGCGAGAACTGTATTTAGGGAAGCTGTAGGCAAGTACTTACCTGCTTACCAAATGCATCGGCAACACTAGGCCAGAACTCCTCAACCTTTTATTTTTGATCTCATACTTGGTTTAAAACTTTTCTATTCTTTTTGAAATATATTCACAAATACTGACTATGTCTTTTTTCAATCATTTTCTTTCCCATGCGAATGGGGACCAAAGTCCAAATGATTAAAGTTCATGTACTTTTGGGTGCGGATCTACGACTTCGAAAATGAAAATTGGTGGGATTACTGACTCACTTTGTTACACTGAAGATCGAAGGCAAGAAGCCCCTAAAGCACTGATCTATATGTAGGGATGGATAATAAGTGCGTCGACCTAAAAAACGAAATCACCCCGCTCACCGTAATTACCCCTCGTATAGCGCATATCCACGCTAAGCACAAATTTAATGGAAAGGCGCTATGAGAGAGAAGTTTCCGTAGAATTGCTACAAATTGTCAGTATATGCAGCCCACAATTAATTGCCCCAACTGTCAATGAAGAGCTCCTAGCTAAGCACTACATACGGTAATCCTGAAAGATATGAGTTTTAAAAACTTATTTTATGTAACAAGAAGGTGTATCTTAACCGGACAATACAAAATGACGTCACGGTAAACAAAACCTATACAATGATAAATTTGTGTGTTCACGTGTAAATCATACGGCGCGTGTTAACCCTGGCCCCTTTGTTCCCCAGGAATATACAAATACTGTAGACCTTATGCATTGACATCCCACTGACGTCATTTTGGAGGAAAACAACGAAGCACACGCCCACTCACGGCGTAGATTTTACACGCGCGTCTAGTAGACTTACTCGCGTATCTCCTGTGCACAAATCTGCTGTCTGCATTTGTTGGTGTAACTTGCAATGATACACCATTTTCCTCTAAACGAGGAGCTCTTTCTGCTCTGTGACATCATATGCATGAGGTCTGTAAGTATAAAGTTACACGTTGTTACAACAGTATAGTGTATTATGTGGGATTAATTTGAATCCGGGTTCTTTTGCCAACGAGTGATGACGTTGTATTGCTAGTAAAACATATATCAGTGGCACTAAGATAGTATTGTGAAGAAGTGCTCACTGCAGTAATTTAGGCATTATCCTACCGTACTACGTTTGTCAGGTAAGAGTTCGCAATAGCTTATATTTGCTCTGAGGGCCATGTGAAGGCATGATTTTGGCATAAGTGCATGGGTGCTGAAAAGAAGAGATAAGTCGAGATTCAGCTTGCCCCCCCCCCCCCCCCCTTGATTTATTTCATTTCGCATGTTACTTTACTTTTCCCCATTTCATGTAATGACAGCCAAGGACGCATGGATAAACAAGCGCTATATAAAATTTTGATTTTTCAGGAAGAGGGAAATTTAGCTTAGTTAGTTAGATGAGGTTTAACGTACCAGTTTCCAACCAGTTGGTTCAAGTCGAGACGACCACGGCCTTTTTCCATTAGTGGCTCACTGGCTTGTTTTCCCTACTCCATTGCTTATGCGGAAGTTAGGTTCGAGGAAAATAAGAAATGAAAGAATAGGCACGCCCAAATGTTTCTATGGAGAGGAGTGTAAATGGGAAAGGCATTGAGAGTAACATAATTACAAACCTGATAAGCTCTCCTCTATAAATAAAACCCTTAAACATTTTTAATCTCCTAGGTTAAAGTTAGTTAAGGTAACCCTTTCGCAAGGTCACGTTTTTTCATTTGGTTTTTTCACTGATACCTCGACGTCAGGGAGCAAAACGTGGAGAAAGTCACTTCCCAACCCCCCCTCCCCCCCTAAAAAAAACCGTGGAGGGCCAGTCAGAGATACGAACACCTATTGGATATGAATATCCATATAGCTGTGAATTTTGAGCCAACGGAAAACGTGGATGGAAAACAAGCTCCTCTTGTACCAAGACAACGTATCTTTTACGTTGAATCAAATTCTTTACCGAGAAGTCAAACACATGAGAGGATTATCATAGCATTTGCTCCATACCTTTGTGAAAGCCTCACGCCTACATCATCTTGAATAAACATTGAAAATGTTCCGAATTAGTTTGTTACGGCGAAACTTGACGTGATTATTCGCTGCGACTCAAACCTTGTACGATATCGGTGTTATTGGTTGAACGCTTAAAGTGACCAATAGCGATAGCACTCTACATAAATATATATATATATATATATATATATATATATATTATATATATATATATATATATATATATATATATATATATATATATATATATATATATTTAGACTCTGAGCGCCACCTTCACTGGAGCTGAAAATTAGTACGAAATGCTCCCTGACGTCGAGGTATATGTGAAAAGACCAAAAACACGTTACCTCGCGGCAGGGTTACCCTGACTAAGTTAAAATATAGGGTCTAAGAAGATGAAAAATATGCACTTGATCTTAAGGCCTGTGATACTAATTACTTTGATAACCTAGTTACCTTTAAATGCAGTCAGCATGCATGCTTAAACTCCGCAATCCAAAATAGTAACCTAGAAGATGATAGTTATTACAACTCCATATGTCTGTCCTGATGGAAACAAATTCCAATAACAATAACATGAGAAAAAAAAAAAACAGTTTCCAATATCCACCACTCAATCAACGTCTCCGGCTACAAGATTCTCGAACTGTTCTAAATCGTTAAACCGTAATATTGAAATCCACTGCATCATTACCTCCATGGAAAAAATCCCTTTGATTCACTTTTCGAGTCAAAATTGTACAGCTTTTACAGAACACATATGAAAATAAAATGAAGACAAACTTGAAAAAAAGTTGATTGTACAAGATACTGCAGTTTCTTCATGCGGTTAACGGATTAGCCTATATTAGGTAAATTCGGTACATTTCTCCATGCTCCTGTACATCCATTAACCATTACATGAACCCTGTTTGCGCGATGACATGTTAAGTCAGTAGTTCACCTTTCTCTTGGTGCATTGACTGGTTCCCCATCACTGCAAGCCTGCAATGTTAAACACTAGCGCGTGTTCCCAGCAAGCAAGCCCTATTTGGGCCCAATAGGGTTTTACTTGGGAAGCTTGGGCTTAATTGGGCTTGGGCTGAGGTCGGTGTTTACCTCGGGTCCCAACTGGGACCCAACTGGGCTCATGAGAGAGATGCTGTTAACTCATTTGGGCCAAGATGGGACCCAGTTGGGATTAATTGGGCTAAGTTAGCCCAATTGGGGCCAGATGAAATCCGTGTGACAAAACAGATTGGGCCCCAATCGGTAGCCCAATTTGGCCCCAATTAGGACCCAATATAGTGTGCTGTTGTGGTTATATCCAGTCCTACATATAGATCAGTGAGTGCAAGTCAAAGACCAGGATATAGGAACCTGAACCTGCTCTATGGTGCAAGTTAGGTTCAAATCTGTTAGTGTTACGACCAACCAGACGTTTCTTCATTGCATGTACCTTCTCTAACGTTGTGCCATTTGCAGGGCTCGCCTGCGTATGGTGTGCACAGAACAACCATCAGACGTATCGCGTCCCATATACCTGACAAAGTAAGCGCACTTTTAACATACATTCAGCACAAGTGTTTAGTGTATGGACGTATATGCAGTGCGGTGACGCGCGTCTTATAACGAAAACAGAGATACAGGTGTGTATGAAAGCTGACATACGGGCTTGCTTTTTTGTCATAATGTCATTACATTCATACAGTAGCTGCTACTTTAATTATCGCTAAATATACCCAAGGGATCATGGGAACTAGGAGTATAAACAGTGGGCTAGCTATTGTTATACTCCCAATTGGCACATGATCCCTTCGGTGTATTTAGTAACGATTAAAGTCTACTATAGGTCAGTTGGGTTATTCAGTACTTGCGGGGAGGGGGGGGGGGTGTCACAAGGTCAACTTTACCATGACAACTTTTTCGTCTGTGTGCGCACGCTTGTGATACATTTGACCGCCTGGTGGATGTGTGTTACGCCTGTCTGCACTTGTAACACCAATGACAAATGTGTACGTCTGAAAGACGTGTACATAATCTACAACTGCCGCGAAGGTTCGTGGTTCACTTTACCTTTGACGCATCCCATGATGCATTGCGTGAAAACATTTCCCAACTCGTCTAATCACAGCAGCCGTCGCATTCGCCTTCAAACAGGTGCTGTGTATTCTTTGTTCGTTCTTACTTCAAACTCATAGGCGTAGGAGCCCGAGTTGATGGGGGGGGGGGGCTGGAACGACTTGCCCGAAAAATGTACCTCAAATTTCCGCCCGCTCCACTCACGTTCGACACGGTTAACGTGCATATCATATAGGCATGCATCGGTTATCACACCGCATGCCAATTACATACAGTAATTTGCCGTGTTACTACCTTCTTTATTGGTTTTAATTTCGGCCGAAGTCGATGATCGCCGGCCTGGGGGAGGGTTCTAAGGGGAGGGGTGTCCCCCTCCCCTTTGAAAAGTTTTGAAAAATTAGGCGTCCTTACATGCAATCTGGTGCCACATAATGCTACCTTTGAAGTGAAATTTGTGTTAAAATATTTACGTGTTTTAGGTACTAAACAAAAGATCTGGCATTACCCCTCCTCTTTGAAAATTTTTGAAAAATCAGGTGTCCTTACATGCAATCTGGTGCCACATATGCTACCTTTGAAGTTAAATTTGTGTTAAAACATTTACGTATTTTAGGTACTAAAAACATCAGCGCTGCCCCCTCCCCTTTGAAAATTTTTGGAAAATCAGGCGTCCTTACATGCAATCTGGTGCCACATAATGCTACCTTTGAAGTGAAATTTGTGTTAAAATATTTACGTGTTTTAGGTACTAAACAAAAAATCTGGCATTACCCCTCCTCTTTGAAAATTTTTAAAAAATCAGGTGTCCTTACATGCAATCTGGTGCTAAACGTGCTACCTTTGAAGTAAAATTTGTGTTAAAAAATTTACGTATTTTTGGTAGAAAAAATCAGCATCAGTGAGGGTGGGGCATGGCCCAGTGGCCCCTCAAACAGTCAAATACACCTCTGATACTCATAATATAAGTTTAACCATTAAAGGTACACTGATGAATTTATACGGAATATATAGGTGCTGGTGTAGTTCAAATCAGAACTTTATACTAATTACCAAGGAAGTTTTTTAAACTATTAATGCTTTAGCTACATCATTGCATTATTTTTCTTTCAGTAGGTGCCCGAAAAATTCTTAGCTTTTTGCCCGTATTTTCACAAAAATTTTTGGTTGGGGGACTGCAGCCCCCAGCCCCCCGCCTCCTACGCCTATGTTCAAACTGTATATTCTGCCAAGATGTTATGGGACGTTCAGATACTCAGTCTAAGACTTTTTGTTCAGGAAAACGGAAAGTTAAGTGCCTACATATGTAACACGACAGTAGTCTGGGCCAAATCTCTAGGGTGCAGTTCATGACACTATCGAAGCACCAAGTGGCGTGCCTATACAGAAAGTTGACACCCGAGCAGACCCTTCCCTTTTTCACCTGTGCACGGAGTGTCATCCTGGGGGAGGGTGCTGGGTGGGGGTAATATGTAAGGCCTGGCTTAGGTGCAAAATTGTGCTATTGTTCCAAAGCTTTTAATTGATTATATCTTTACAAACTGTCATTATCTGCAGGGGCGTATTTACAGGGGGTGTGATACCCCCGTGAAAATGAAAAATCGGTCTTTGAGCGCCAAAAAGTCGGGCCCCAATCCAGTTCAGTGTGCAGTAGGCCACACAAGAACAAAAATTGAAGTGCAAAAAGGCAAAAAAGTCTTTGAAAATTCGGAACAACAGCTGCAGTGCAAAAAACAAAGAAAAAGAAAAGGGGTCTCTAAAAATTCGGGTCGTACAACTGTGTCAGCGGGAGTCAGTCTCCAAGAAATGTGATCGGTCCAAAAATAGTTCGCTCCCCTGCGAATTCAGGTATATACGCCCCTGATTATCTGATTTCTTAGTGGTATTCTTCTTATTTTTTGGCTGAGCGTAAGTCAAGAGGAGCTTAAGTAAAGGGGATGACACTCTGCACTCTTTGAGAATTTTTTGTCTTTACGAGGTGGCTTGGAAAGTTGGATGCAAAATGGTACTATTGTTGGTAAAGCTTTGTAAAGCGTTGAATTGAGTACATGTTTAGGACCCTCACGATTTTTTTCCTATTTTGGTAGGGTGTAATTGAAGGAGATGTTGCCTCAGCCGAGGGATGACACCTCTACTCTTTGAACATTTTTTTGTACTAAGTTTTCCTAGATCCAAAATGGCGTTATCGTTAGTAAAACTTTGGACTGATAATACGATCTGAAATTTTAATTATCTACCTGATTTTTTTTTTCTGCTGTGGCATTGCACCCTTACCAGACTGGTATCCGGTGCGGGCTAATTCTCCCTAGTACTCTTAGTACGTCACTGGGGGAGCCACCATGGGTTGGCTCTTAACCGTAGGGTAGGCCTTGCACGGCCTTGAAATTCACGTATAGAACAACTCCTTGGTTTACTCTGAATATGCAAAGATTCCTTGACATTTTTGCCACACTAAAGAATCCACTTCAACAAACATTAGCTTCAGTTTCCCATCGCCAATTGATAGAGCGGTCGTTGATATTACCAAGGCTAACTTTTCTAAATTCGTCCGAGGCAGATAGTATGGCAGATTTTGTTAATTGGAGCACCGATCTCGTTCCAAAGTTCTGTAAAAATTTCTTACCAAAGAACTTACATCTCATTTCTATTTTTATGACTGTAGGAAATTGTAAGTCTATAGGCAAATCATCAAATTTTCAAACGGTTAATTTAATCAGTTACTTTCATATAATGTTTGTATCAACGAAACAATATATTACCATGCACAAATAAGACAGGAGATGCATACACGTGAAAGCATGGTAAAAAGTATTAAACGTTTTCAACTCCATAGTTGACGATCGTAATCGTCTTCAAGACAATTTGGTGTTTTTTGAAAACTATTCCCTGAACTTAATTGCCGGATCGCTGGCTCAAGAAGGCACTTACTCATGCCTAAAGAACAAAACTATTTTGCTTGAACACAACTTGGAAATACACGGTTTGTATAAAATACCACAATTTTTTGCCACGACCATTTGCGTAATTCCGATGAAACTCTTTTTTGTTTTGGCTGCGAAAGTCGTTTTGTATCCCTATAAGCTTTCGCTGAAAGAAGAATGTAAAAGCAACTCAAGGATAATGCCTTTAAGATGGCGTTGGACTCCATGTTTTGTATTCTTTTCAATGTGTTTGCAAGAGAGTCTTGCATGAAAGTTGTAATCTGTGGCCAAACTTACTCATCAAAATATCATTACTTCATTCTGTATGAAATATTGTCATCAACGTTTGGTACAATTCTGATGAACGATTCGTTACTTTGTTCTCTTCCCGGTAAGTGAGTGTATGGCACGTCATCCACAGAAAAGAATCGTAGATTTTAAACTACAAAAAGTTATGCTTCTAGAAGAATTATTTCTAACAGACGTCGGTTCTGCAAAAATTCAGTTTCGAGATGTATCACAAAGTTTATCTTCACCTGCATGTAGGCTTTATGGCTAAAGATCTTTACGGCACATTGACACATGTAGCAAGTAGAAATGTGCATGTCTTTGAAAATGTTCTCTTTTAGGGTAAAAACTAATTTAGGACCTTTGCAATAGCACATGAAATGCCAGTGGCGCCGCCAGGATTTGGTGATGGGGGGGGGGCATAACAGATGATGTCATAATGCCACCTCAGTTTTCCCCCAAGTCTGCTTAAATTGTACCATTTTTGTGCGCCCCTGCGATTGTACACAGCAATGTGGAGTCCTTTTTGGCAGTACATAAAGGTGCCGTCCTGGGGGAGGGGTCTAAGGGGAGGGGTCTCCCCCTCCCCTAAAAGTGTCCCCCTCCCCTTAGAGAAATTTTTTTAATTTAAGGTTGCCTAGATGCAAAATGGTGCTATCTTTGGAGTATTTTTGAAAGTGATCTTATATGATTGGAAAATGTCCTTATTTAATGAATTCTAATTTTTGGTTAGGAGAAAGAAGAGAATGTACGTCCTTGCGATGGTATACAGCAGTGTTGAATCCTTTTTGTCACTGCATAAAGGTACCGTCCTTGGGGAGGGATCTAAGGGGAGGGGGAGTCCCCCTCCCCTTTGAGAAATTTTGGTAATTTAAAGTTGCTTAGATGCAAAATGGTGCTACCTTTAGGATATCTTTGGAACTGATCATACATGGCTGGAAAATATCCATAATTTAGTGAATTCTAATTTTTGGTTAGGTGAAAGAGGAGAGTGTGTTGTCTTAGAGAAGGGTATGTTGTCAACAAACCTCGCCAAGCCCCCTTTTTGGCTAGGCTTTAATGTCTTCTATTCGAGGAAAGTTTTTACGACAAAATACGTGCGTGGAGTCTACAGAAACATTCTTGGACTATTACGAAAATTTTCCTTTGTTTCATTGTGAATTATAAAAGGGTATCTAATACTGACAGACACCTGTATAGTGCCTCCTGGAAGCTCTGGATTAATGATATAAAATGGGGCACTGATATGATATTACCTGACATCCAAATGGTACTATAGAGTATAATGCCAAACATGTTACAATAATGGTATTTTTACTAAGTTTGAAAGAAAATCCAGACGAACATCTTCCATCGATGGGGAATGAGAGAGAGAGTATAGGTGCAGGGAAGTGATATAAGACCGCGGGTTAAGGACTAAAAGGTGCGTTTCAGATTATTTTTTTCGTCGTAAGTATATTAACAATCAACATCTATACAGGTAGAGGTTGCGCGAAGCGCTGGATAAAAAAAATTGAAAAATGTATAACGGCAAATACGCACTTTCAACCTTCCACATCATGCTACAAATTAGACTGAAAGATCCCATAGGCCCCTACAGATGTTGGGGATGTAGTTCTGTTTTTCGGAAAAGTGTTGTGATCAGAATAGTTGCATAGGTTACAACCTTAATAATGGTCATGATTTGGAGCGAAAACAGTGATGAATGCGCGCGAAGCGCGCCGAAAGTTTTCATTAAATAAGATAACCATGACAAAACCTGCATTCTGCTCTGCATCGAGACACTTTCAATTCCCCAACAAACCTATTTGCCAATCACAAAGCCAGTCCGAGTTTACCTGAGAATTCGTAAACAGCTTTCAGCTTCTGTTGCTGTGCTTCTGTGGGAGTTGCTACCGGAAATTATTGATAATTAGAACAATATTGAGGTAAGGTTTAAAGTGCGCGGAGCGCACGAAAATTTTGAAAGTTTGCGAAGGATTTGCGATAATTCTGATAGTTTGAGAACCATTTGTGATGGAAAATGGTTACAATAGATCCATCACTTGGTTGAAAACACACCTCACCCTACCCCATACAGAAATCTATAGCTTAAACGCCTTTTGGGATCATTTTAAAACTTTCAAAAATATTTTTCTGAAATTGATTGGGAGGCATGCGCCCCCCATGCCCCCCGTGCCGGCGCCACTGTGAAATGCAGTTACCAAAAATCCAACAAAAATAACGAAAAGGAAAAGAAAATTTTAATACTTCAAAATTCACTCCGGGGAAAAGTTTTTTTTTCAGTATGCTTCGGTATACGTACTTATGTACGATTTTGTAAAAGCGCGTGGAATTCAATTAGACATACTGAAAAATAATCACCTTTTTATAAAGATACTATGCAGAAATCAATTGTTCTAATTTTGATTACAAACATTGGAGATAAACATAACAGAATCTACTGTTAATTATAGACATACGATTTACATTTTTCAGAAAGCAGGTAAACTTGTTATGGCGTAAAACAAATTTTACAGGTACTTAGCAGCAGTTTAGTACATGTAGTATTCTTTTTCAGTGCAATAACTAACCAGAAGGAAACTTTGGGAAAATTCTCTTTATTTACAGGAAAAAATTCTTAAATTTTTAGTAGAATCTTCAGAGTTTGTATTGGGCTTTTTGTTAAAACCTGCAAAATTGTTATAGAATTTCTTTGATAATGTGTACACCAAATATTACAAATATTCCTGCACGTTTGTCTAATTACTATTTATGGGAGGAATTTTTCGACAATTATTTAAAATCTATGAAAAATCTCTAATAATATCCCTTATAAAGTACATCTCTGAAATTTCTGAATACTATTAATTACACAAAAAATTGAAATTTTGTAGTCGTTACAAAATTCGTCAGAAATTCTTTAAAGAAATTGTAGACTAGTTCTTTAGATATAGAGATTATCTTGAAATATTTACAGAAATATTTTAATTTGTTTACTACGTTTTCCTGCAGTTCCTTGGTAAGTCCATAGATTCTTAAAGAAAAGATATAAACATGATTTAAGACTCTATAGAAACTAGTAAATATTTAGAGGATGATGACTATTGCTAAATATTTATACAGGTTTCTTTTCCTTTTTTTTTCTTTTTTAGGAAATGTTTTTACGGGATATCTAAAAGGCTTCCTGTTTTTTGTGATATTTAAATTTGTTATCGAAATTAAAAGTTTTATCAAACGTTATTGTCACTTACAAAACACTGTTGCAAAAGTTCCAGTACCACACCTGAAATACTGTGTCAAACTGTGGAAAACTATGGTGGAGTTTCTTTGAATTTGGGCATGGCATGGCAATGTGTGTCTCGACTTCGCCTCGTCCGTTATTTTGCCAAATTTGGAGTCTCGACGGTTTATTCACCAATAGCAGTCTGCCAAATGCGATTTATTCCTTAATTACATGTGGGGTAAAGTAGGTAATGTGTGGAAATGTGTGGAGAGGAGTGGTGCTGAGTAAAGTAAACTCAATATTTCGATTTCTTTCACTGGTTTTGTTTCTCATTCTTTGCCCTGGTTTGCCACATGTGTCAACTTGACACAGCCTTCCCCACTTTGCCCAGAATTCCAAGTGTGAGAATCATGCAGGAAAAAGAGTGATCCTGAGAATTCTATTGCTTCCAATACCACATGACTGATCAATAATCCAGAAGGAATTGTATGATGATATTTGGCGTTGGAGAGAAAGCAGAAGAAAACCCAGTCGCTCTCGTGACAGCTTTAGCTACCGATAAATTTGAATGTATCCCCTGATGACATTGACCGTACTCATAAAGTAGGCTCAGTTGTAGGGTAAAACCCGGTAAATCATCGCAAAATTCAAAAGCTACCAAACACGTAGCGCTGTCATTCATAACAGACGGAAAGTCAAAGGATCTTAGGGTTGTAATCAAGGAGGACCTGACCTATCACAGCCAAAAACTGCTGTAGAAAACTCAAAACTATAACTCAGTTGAAAATGCATGGTGGAATGATGGGAAAATGTGAGTCCTCTTCAAAAGTGATGGAAAGAAATTATGTCAAGAAAATAAGGTCCCCCGGCGATCTAGACAACTAAACGTTGCAATCACCGTTCACGCCATATTACTTAAGTCATCGCAAGGCCCATACCGACAGAGAGGATTAGGAGGATCCTACACACACCACTATGATGTAATCTGTACAAAAATTCAGCTGCAATGCCCCGATAGCTGCATAGTCATTGTTTGCTATAATAGTAATACAGTTTAAGTCTGCTTTCCCTTGTAGGCCTAGTTATGTCTATCAGTTGTTTACTACTAAACGAGTATTTTTCTCTTCACCTGTTTGACATTTGAGTTGGTGACATTTCCCTTTTTTTCTTTTCTCCTGTGGGTTTCTGTTTCGCCTTTATTGTGCTACACCACCTAGAACACTTGTTGCTATTATGATGTAGATAAGTTTAATATGTTATCGATTAAAGGCTTTAAGGTATTTCATATGAACAGCAGAAGTTTAAATAAGAACTGTGACTCTATTGTTGACTATCTTTCCATCATAAAACATAATTTCGCTGTCCTTGTTTTTCCTGAAACGTTGCCGAAAGATAACGAGGATATTTCACAATTCAATGATTTGTAAGGCCCTTTGTATAAAGTCTCTAGAGAGGAAAAATACGGTTACATTCTTGGAGATTTCAATTTAGATACTGGAAGTGAGGACTCTTCAAACTTTTTGCACACTTTATACACTTGCGGCTTTTCTCCGGTCATTACTAAACCAACCCGTGCCTCAAACAGTTTAGCTACATTAATTGATAACATATTGAGTAATGTTTCGTTTAGTGATGACACAATTCATGAGTTAAGAGCTGGCGGATTAGTTTCTGATATAAGTGATCACTTTCCAATATTTGTTAATTCTTCTTTCAAATGTAAGATGTCAGTAGAAAGACGTGATGTGTGTGTATTCAAAATTTTTCAGAAAATAACATTCCAAAGTTTGTTTCAAGTATTTCTGCCATATATTGGCAGAATGTATTAAGTAAGAATGATACTTTTTATGATATGTTTAGTGATATCCATCATGCATGTTTTCCTATGATGCGTATTAAAGGTAAATGTGAAGGGAAAAACGAGTTCACCATGGATCACTTCAGGGATTATTTTTACCATATGGAAAATTATAGACTTTACAAACAATTTTGAGAAACCCATCTGTTTGTCAATAAATTAAGTTACACTAATATTCGTAATAAGCTGAATCATGTCATTCGAATAGCAAAGAAGAGCTATCATTTTGGTAAGTTTCAGAGGAACAGAAATGACAGGAAAGAAACTTGGAAAATTGTAAATGAGCTGCTAAATAACAAAAATATAGCAAATTTGCCTGTTACTTTTAAAATTGGCGATAACACTCAGTGGCAAACAAGATATCGCCAATAACTTTAATGATTATTTCGTAAATTTGCCTCTTTCTTTAGCTGCAAAAATTCACTCTGCTACTGTAAGGTAGTTTTGGTCTTGCGACTTCACAGTGTAAAAATAGCAGCGTTCAGTGAGGCGTTTGGGGGTTAGCTCCATGAGAGACGCACGCGGCTTATTCACAAATTGTACCAAAACACAGTTGATTTGATTACAGTCCATTCGTCATGTTTTATTGATTTCTCTCTCTCCTCAAATCACGTTGCAAAAACACAATTACGAAAAATTAAAAGGAAACGAAATGACCGGCCATATTGATGATCAGTTATGTACAAGGTTGACTACATGTTTTGTCTAAGGTTGACTACATGTTTCGTCTCAGAATCTAGAACACGAGTGGCGTGGGATACAGAACTTGCGACCAAGAGTGTGTGTGGAAACAAGTCAACGAGTCGGACCCACGCGAATTCGAAAATGATAAGATCCATCGATATCCTTTTCCTACAAAAGGTGAGGTCTCGTAGCCTAAATATTCCACAGATGGAGATTTCAGACTGCATAAGGCCTCCTTTCAGAAGACATGTCTTGAAATATGAAAAAAATTGTGTGGGAAGTCATGTCAACCCCTCAAACTACGATGTGCATTTTTATGACGTATATATACCTAAGGTAGGTATTCGGCTTTTGGGTCAACTCGGCCACAAACCAACTCGGCCCCTGACAAAGTCGGTCCCAGACCAAATTGGTCCCGAGCCAACGCGACCCCAGCCAACTCGGCCCAGGCTGACTCGATCGGCGTCCCAAGTAGAGAATTCCCTGTCCAATTTTACAAGGAGAAAGCAGTTTCCCCAACTTTTTCTTCAAGAACCTGCTGGATCTTACAGATCTCCTCTAAACTTCCCTAGGGTATGTTTCACAGTGATTCTGTATAACGACATTGAATACTTAAAGTAAACCAAGGAGTTATTCAGCATAAATTTAAAACATGACAAAATTATTGTCAAACAGCTGGTCACGGTGCGTGCTGCCCCCTTCTTATTACGCCACTGGGGATCCACCATCTATTATCGCGTAGCCATAACGAATGCTTTCCAAGAAGGTGTTGGTCGAAAATACCTCCAAAATGGGGCAAACGGCACATTATTATATCTTTTACATCTATTCGTTGCATCTAAACATTCTCAATTTTTATTAATTTAAATGCAAATTGTGAAACAATTAAAATTTTAAGACAAAAAATTAAAAGGTAGTTTACAAGTCCATTGAATTTAGCATATTATAATTAAGGGTAATGATGTAGACCATTTTATAAAAGTATTCTGTAGCACAGTATGAAAATAATATACACTGGGGAAAAAGGATTCGCTCACTCTTCAGAAAAAATAAACCACGTAAAATAGTGTTTACGGAGGGGGTCCGGGGACCTCCCCGGGAAAATTTGGGGAAAAGGGAACGTTATATGCAGTTTCCCAGGTTTTAATAAGGACCTTAAAATCATATACTTAGGACATTTGAAATTTCCAGCATTTTATAGTATTTTTTCCTCAAGTACCTAAAATTTCATCATTATGGTTTTAAATCTAAAGGGGAAACTAGCCCCCTAACTTCCCCCAGCAGGCCACGACCTTGAGAATCATGATGTACAATAAGAAGTTTACATTCCACTGAACATGCACATTTAGCCATTTTCGTACTGACCCTGCAGCTGATATCCGCCGCCTTGTCAATACTTTGTAAATTGATCCCTGCAGCTGAAGACTCCACGGTGCCCTGTACCTCCTCCCTTGTGGCTGTTGATTTTGTGAAACGTTCGTATATTTTATTTCAGAATACTTCAAAATACTTCTGTCATGGTTTTTTGTATTGGGACCGAGTTGACATGGGGCTAAGTTGGCTTGGGACCGAGTTGGCCTGGGACAAAGTTGGTCTGCTCCCCGTATTCATACGTTCTTTGTGCACAGTCTGCAGGTTGCCAGACAAGTCGTCCCTAGCAAAGTTGGCCTTTTCAAAGTCGCCCCTTAGTCCAATAAAGTCGTCCCTAAAGTCGAGTGTCAAATTGCTGAAACTCTTTAAAAATGTTTCTACAATATATCTCCTTGCTTGCTGTATAGATCCTAGAAACGTTAGTTTCCGTGGAGTAGACAAGAGTGAAGTAAGTTTGTATGGAAGTTATAAACACAAGTAAAGTTGTCTTGCCTATGTACGTTTTGCTAATAATTCGAGCACTCACTGCACTGCCGCAGCTAGTAGCCTGATGTACCGACGTTCCCGACGGAAAAGTATACCTGCTTAAACTATACCTTCTTTTGTATCAAAAAGCGAATGTTACTTCAAGAAAGAAAAAAATATAAACGAACGTGTTCTAACTACCATACTTACTGAAAGCAATACACCTATAGCTATTTTGGAGAGCCATGGGCCGACAAGTAAACTGGCTATGTAGCCATTCATTACACACTCCCCACTGAGCTACTAAAATCACGTCTCTTGAAACATAGTACACAGTAGTCTTATCATTGCATAGACCTGCATGCAAGTAATTATAAAGAGTGAAAACTTAAGAAAAACAATACAATTCTTCCAATTCTCTCCAATATTTAATGTGACAATATTCAGGTAGAAGTTTTAGACTTTGTAATCGGAAACTTTGGTAAGGGGAGAGCACGTTTGTTCAAGAGGTACATTGCAGAGGGGCGACTTGACTAGTTTCCATAATATACATGTGGATGCTCACTTACATAGTGTCAGATAGTATTTAGTTCAAGCTATCCTTTTCCAAGTAATTTACAAAGGTACGCCGCGCAGACTTGTTTATCTCACAAGATTTAGTTATTCCCACGCTTCTAGCACACCTGGCAGTCTTTCCGGTTTCATGTCACGTGTTTTGGTGTACGTGACTACTTCCACGTCCCCCACCCCATATTTTGTAGGTGCGGTCACTTTCACCCTTTACAGCCTCCTCGTTGGTCAACCAAGATCATCATATTCATTAATATTTGGTTTTGGAATGCGTCCGCTCACAACTTTTGACCAATCAGGGGACTGTATTATTACCGTAGGCACACGAGACTTGGAAGCCTAAGCCGCGCAAGTTTGTCACTCGTGTTCTAGACTTCTCAGACGAAACACTTGTCACTTCACTTGCACATACTTGATCATCTGTAATATGTCCGGCCTTTTAATTTCATTGTGATTCTGTCGAGGTGAGTTTGGAAAGAAATCAATAATAAAATCAAGGCGAATGGACTGAAATCAAATCAACTTGAACTCGCTTCATTTCTTTGGCTTGATTCTGTCTTGATATACACCCCAAGATCCCGTACCAAGCCTTCGCAGGAGCGATTGGCCCACTACACGATGATAGCTACCACGTGTGTTTCAGACATACACATTTATCCACACATAGGTAAACACGCATCTCCCTTCATTAATCCATATTTCAAGAAGAAAGGTGATTACTGAAAGTATTGCCGGTTGAAATCTTTGGTTTTAAAATATTCTCTCAAATTTTAAATCTGAAATCTTTTTAAAAGTATTTCGATGGATTGTCGTATTTTCAATTCGGTCATGTGAACGCGGGTCCAAGTTGACCTGGGGCCGAGTTCACTGAGGCCGAGTTGGGTTGTGACGGAGTTGGCCTGTTTCCACACACGCTCATCCGCCATGCGACCTTACAACCATTTACAACCTTATGTAGAAACATACGTACGTACGTAAGTGCGTGCATGTAGAGGAACTAGCATGCATACGTACTACATAAATACGTTAATACGTTAACATGTAGACACATACGTATGAAGTCTGTACATACGTACGTGAGACTTGAATGTAAGAACATGTCATGTAGGCTAACATAATGTTTTTACATTATCGGTAAACTGTTTAATATGTTATTGGTTAACAAAAATTTTTACATTATCGGTAAAGTTTTACTACACCACCGGTAAGGTGTGGTTACTACATTATCGGTCAATTTCTATTACATTATCGGTTGTTGCTACATCATCCGTAAATTATCTGTAATTTTTTGATTGCATGATTGGTTAATTTTTACATTATGGGTGACTTTTATTGCATTATCGGTTGTTTCATTAGCGGTAAATTATTTTATTATCGGTTGTAATTTTTGATAAATGACTAAGCAATTGTAAACATACATGAAAGGGGATCTGCCCTGTTTCACGGCGGTTCAAAAAAGAGTTTTCCATTTCCTGTTTTTTAGGTCCGAGAAGATCCCATAAAAATGTCATCATATCAAAAATTCCGCTTTGAAAATACAATGAAATATGACTCTGCAGCAGTCCTGTGTATACAGAATTGTATCAATTATCAATTTCTCTTAATTGTTTAAAATTTAGTAGTGTATTGGGGATGAACGATAGTAGAGCAAAGGGATCTCTCATGTACAAGGACCGTGTTTTAAAGCACTTTACAGTCTGCAGGGAGATACCTAAAGTCACAAAACTTTATCATCTTGTCATTAATATCACAAGTTTGCAAGTAGTGTGCACATAATTTCCTCCTAAATGACTTAAGTTACTGTTTACCCGGACACGCAAAGATACAGAAAAGAAACAAACAGACATAAGAAAGTATTTATGGCTTTTTCAAACAGCTGTAAATAACGGCTTCAAGCTAGTGCGTCAGCAGGTGTTGGCAGTGCCTGTATTTCATTACACACCTTTGTAGTATTTTCATGGGCGACAGTTATTTAACAAAGTCGTCGTAGGCCGGGCCCTATATGTAATGAGGCTGTACAGATTCTAACAATGGAATTGCCTCCGGGTTTCATAACATCTCTTGGTGGGTCTTCAAATATTACTCACTGGAAATTGACAGATACTACTTTTTCTTTCATATTTAATAGAAGTATAATGAAAGTCTGATACCTTCTTCGTGGAAACATGCAAAAACGTCACCCGTACTTAAAAGGCTAATCCCACTTTAGTGAATGACTACAGGTCTATAAATATCTCAGTATTAGGTTTATTTCCATGCAGAAAATTTACTCCCATATGATATACAGTCCATCATCGAAAATGACGATTCAAATCAATTTGCCTACAAAAAGGGAGTTTCATGCACCGACGCTATACTAACGCTTGTGCATCATATATTTTCAGGGCTTAATGAAAAGGAAACAATTCTGTCAAAGTTCCTTTGTTTAGACTTTTCAAACGCCTTCAACACCGGTTTGCCCAATCGATTGATCCAAGATTTGCATAGCTTTATTAAAAAACCTTGGCTCAATCACTGGCTTGCAAAATTCTTGCAAGGATGGTCCAGACAAGTAAAATTAAAAAGGGACTTTCTCCCAAATCTGATATTAAAATTGGCGTTTCTCAAAGGGGTCCTCTTTCGGCTCTTCTTTTCACAATTTACACTGATCACTTTCGTTCTCATAAAAATTGCAATGTAATTAAGTATGCTGACAATACTGTTGTTTTGTGTAATATTACAAAACGTTCACATAGGAAAGATTAAGATGATTGTCAGCATTTTATTCCTAGCATCGTTTGTTTATGTGAGCAAGGAAATTTCGTCTTGAATCCAAATAAACCAAAGGAAATTGTGTCTGAAAATATAAATGTCAACCGCAAAGGTTTATTGAATGTTAGAAAGGAGAAAACAATAATCCAGAGTTCATATGTTGAACGTACTTCTCATGTATCTGGGGGTCTGCATTGACAATACTTTTACCAATCATATTTCAAAGTTGTACTATGTTTTTTCGATTTTAGCATTTATTGTCTCATACTTTGTCTCATACTATTGTTGCTTTATTGTTTTACATACTTTTATCATGTTTATACATTTTCTTGAAAAATTTATTCTGGAATGAAAGTTGAATTTGAATTGAGTGCAACATCTTTATATAGGACAGTTTCTGTTTCCTCTTGAGGATAATAAGAAAGTATGGTAGGTAGTAGTAAAGCACATTCCAATGGTAACCCTGCTTACAAAATACTGCGCTCTAAAGTATTAAAGAAACTGCAACACTACTCAGTGCATTTCCAAACTGAGCATGGAGTAACTTACACTGCCTTGCATGGCGGCGTTAACGAGGGTAACTAGCCTATCGCCCACAAAGCATTGAGTCGGGAAATTCTGCACCAGTCGGCAAAATGAAGGAAACATGAGGAAAAGAAAGAGGAAAAGAAGTGAAAGAAAGAGGACAATTTCTGTAATCTGAACCCAAAATTTTCGACGCACTATACGGGCACTGTAATGTCACTCCAGTTTCTTCAGTAGTTCCATTCCACATAGCTAGATAGCATAAGTCCTGTCAACCTTACCAAGTAACATGTAGGCGGGGTACGCGGGGTACACAGGTTATGTAGAGGTCGTACGTTTCATCCCATATCGCAAAGCCTAGTTGCTGTTCTCTAGTGTGTCATGCGGTGCGGTCAGTTGGTGAGCGACTCATGCGGTACGGTCAGTTGGTGAGCGACTCACGGAGCATGTTTTTTGTGTCAGCCTACCAAAAATTTTCGCTCCCTTTGCAATTTCACGATTTAAGCTCAAAAGAACAGTATCAGTGCGTAACTCGGCTCTTGACATATTAAGTGATATAATGCAAAATATACGGTACTCTGCAATGACATGGGATAGTTAGGTTTCTTTATATCCCTTTCTCACCTCTTCGACACGCTGTCGGAACTTGGGGTCGCTAGCATGGCCCGGCCAGATTTCGGGAAAATTCTGTCGCTACCCATGGTTGGTTTACTTATTTTAGCTTTCAAAAGGGTCATTTCTGCGACAAAACCTAAATTTTCGGTATGCTTTAACTGGACATGCTATGTGTATTGGGTAAACAAACCCTTTCCATCTTTTCAAGTAACTGAAGTATAATTTATCGTTTTATGTAAATACCGGGAATCTCATCTCATTTCGCTAAACTAAGATAATGTTCTCTTCAGTCTGTCTTTGGGTACGGCTAGTGACTCGAAGAGGGAAGTACAATTTAAGCTGTGCCCGATCAGGCCCAACTGCCTGCACAGTTGACCTCAGTGGCGTACACTGGGGAAGGCCACACGGACGCCAATTTTTTTCAGTTTCTACAAAAACGTAAATGTTTTATCACAAATTTTACTTCCAAACTAAGGTGGCATATGTGGCACCAGATTGCATGTAAGGACACCTAATGTTTCAAAAATTTTCTAAGGGGAGGGACACACCCTCCCCTTACACCTCTCCCCCAGGCCGGCGATCACACAAAATATTGCATGCTCCCCTCCCCCGCCCCACCTTGAGAGAAATCCTGGGTACGCCACCGGTTGACCTATATAAGCTTTAAATAAGTACAGATTCTTTTTAGTGTAAGCTTACCCAAAAATTTCGCTCTCTTCGCGGGCTTTGCACACAGCTTAGATTTCGGGAAAAACCTTAAATCGACCGGAACTATTTTCCTCTAGTATATACAAAATTTTATGCAATATATGCAACGCAATGGTATGGTATAGTACACAGGTATTCGTCAAATCTCCCCTCACCAACCCCTCTACGGCATCGGGGCTGTCAAGGCTTCGGGTCGTCCCCCCCCCCCCGTTGGGCAAATCTTGGCGCCACCCCTGCTGGACCACTACCGGTTGCACTAACGGTTCTCAGCTTTAACTGCATCTCTTATCAAAACTTTCAGTCGGCATTTGTTTCTTCTCAGTCGGCAAATACGGCACCCTACCCCCCCCCCCCATGATAAATGCTCTAGCGAGACCCCTGAATATTGTGTAAGTCAAGCCTAAGTAATATGACGATCAAATCATACTAATCGAAAGCCAATAGCAAATAGTTAAAAGTATGGAAGAAGCTGTGCCAGGAGTCCTTTGAAATTAGATGGCACGTCAGTTTGCCACCGATGTTGAAACGAAACGTTTTGAGGTAAGATCAAAATGCGTAACCCCGCTAACACAAAACGTTTTTAAAACGTGCCATTGGTGTTATAAAACGTTTTATAACACCACTTGACACGTTTTAAAAACGTTTTGTGTTAGCGGGGAAAGTCATGAACGCAAAACCACACAGGCGTGTATGTGTTTTGTTACCAGTAGGCTACAGTTATTTCTAAAGACTTAGATACGTTGAGCTATAGAATCGTTTTAGGTATTGTAAGAAATCCAAATCCCTAACTATGACTACTAAGGAATGCTACATTCTGTAAGTGTACGATATGAAGGATTCTTTAAGGAGTATTGCTAATGCTCGAACAATTACGATCTTTAGTACTTTTTTTTGCAGTACAAGCATAGACATGCTGGAAAGGGTACAGCCTTAAAACACCATAATGCACAGGTAACAGCTGGGAGTCAGTAGAACTACCTTTTGGTGGCATTAAGATTAAAACTGAAATTCATGATACCACAGTATCATACTGGAACCTATTTCTCTTTCATTCTTAACTTAGAGACTAACACACGAATCGATCATTTATTATCCTCACTATAGGTTGCTGGTGATAAATATTTACTGTTTATCTTGTGTCATGTATAAGCTTACACGCTACTTTGATGTAATTGCATATATTAAGCAAGAATTTACAAGGCAAAAGATACAAAATTGCTAACAAAAGACTAAACCTAATTTCTTCCTACTTTGTTCACCTCCAAATTCAGACAACAGAAATTTGCAATAGGCCACCTGGAAAAGTTTATTTATTCCAATTAAATATTCATGTTTCACGGATAGTCTTTAAAACTAAAGATAGTAATTCTTCTTGTCTAGTGTCTGGTTATTCCGCGAAATTGTGCATAGATGATGCTACCCTTTCGCTTTCTAGATTACAGGCTGGTTAATTAGGCCTTAGCTAGGACTTCCTTATGAAAGTGGTTTAGGGGGACGCGTTTCTTCAGCGTTTGATTGGTCACTTAGAGAAGAGTGTCATGGATAGGCTATGGTAACCCTAGGTGTGAAGTAAAATTTAGACTGTGTGTGAGTACATTTTCATGAGTACGAGTACAAGTGGAGTGACTCTGGTTGTACATACGAGCACGGGTACGAGTGCGAGTACATATTTTGCATAAGTATACGAGTACAACTTTGTTTATTAGACCCAATGCGTAACGTTAGTACTCATTACAAGTCTGGTAAACTGTAGCCTAAGGGGTAGTTAGGATTCTACTCTATTCAACCACTAGCCACTTCATACTACTTTTCGAAAGTTAAGTTCCTTTAAAATCAAAAGGGAGAAGGGTTGATCCAGGTGGATTCTAAAGTGTCTGGAATACCTCCCCATAATGAAAATGTATAAATTGCCAAAGCGCGTAAAGATTATTTAGAAGTTATGCTCCCAATACATCAGATTGTATTCCTCAATGTTTACATTGACTTTTTTCCAGAAGACGTTGAATCCGGATCTCCTGGAAAGCTCGATCCTTCACCGATTGTTCTTCCAAAATTTTCCTCTATTAACTTCATCAGACACTATAGACAGCGCCCTTCCAACGTACTGACTAGCGCCAACATTAAAGAACTACCCGACGATCTCACCTTATGTAATAAATAAATAAATTATAATGGCACGAACGTATCAATTAATTCGTATCTAAATTCACCACAGGATGCTATGAGTGAATGGATAAATTCTGTTACATTTGAGACTTTCATGGTATGTATCGCGAGGTTAATAGGATAAGGGCACTATAATCAAGCGAGCTATACACTACGGTGGGGTTTTATTTCTCACTCTATGCTTTTTATTTCAACGAAAATGGCCTTCTAAACTGATAATATTCCAAAGTCGAGAAAAAATGTCAAAAGGTGAGACACCCGACTCAAAGTGATTATTCCTTCCTGGTCTCTTTGGGCCCAACTATGTGATTGCTTAGCACTGTGAAAAAAATGCGCCACGCCACAGTTACTATTGATACTACCATAGCTTTGACTTGAACCGTACGGATACTATCGATGAGGAGAAATATAGGAAGGATAACCCCCTGTCTACGTGATCAAACGTTTCTTCAAAACTTTTGTTTTGAGCCTGTATATTGCCATATGGGGGATAGGCACACCCATACAAAGATATTTGACTGCAAATTAGGGCTGCCTAATTTATGTGCGTAGTAATTGAATTTAAAACGACTGAAGGTTGTTAAAAGAGTGACATAAAAGAAAAATTACATTACAAGATTTCTTTCAAGTTTTCTACGACACACCGCCGCCGAAAAAATCCTTTGCACTTCTCGTGCTGAACAATTTCCTTGATTTTCTGTTACAGTTTAAATTTACACAGCTAAACGTGAGACCCTGCATTTTTTTCTGAGCCTACGTAACATACGCAGCTTGCTATTACACAGGTAGGCTCGAATATCAACCTCAACTGCTTGTTTGTTCTCTTTTATGGGTCCCATCGTACGGTACTGGGAAGATTTGATAGTTTTGTCTGGCAGACAATGTTGGGACAGAACGTTGTTTATGTCACGTTTCATGAACAAAAAGATTAAAACTGACTAAGCATATTCATGGCAGCGTTTTATGTCATTCCTCATGTTTGCTTTGCGAATTTTTGTAAATAATTCATCCTTCGAGAGCACAAATAATGTTTGCTTATAGCACAGTAAGTCGTAAAATTCGGCGTCCCAATTGCATCCCCCATACAGTTTCAGTGCAGCTAGGTAACTGTTCGTTGTACTTGTAAAGACTACCGATAGTCGTATTGTCATATATATATATATATATATATATAGTGAAAAACTGTGACACTGGAAAATCTGGCTGAGGTGAAAAGAAGTTGACTCCACCGGGGTTCGGACTCGGGACCTCCCGCTTGCTAGTGCGGACGCTCTAACCACTGAGCTATGAAGCCAGGTTGGTTTGGCCTTTGTTCAAACACCATATGAAGCACTCACAATTCACCTCCTGAGCAGGCACCTATTTTTGGAACAGCACTAGTTCTCCATATATATATATATATACATATATATATATATATATATATATATATATATATATATATATATATATATATATATATATATATATATATATATATATATATATATATGACAATAGATTCCGTGGGTTGGTATAAAAATAAGTGAATAAGCATATGAATAAGCTGCCAAATATGTCAGTATATATCAGCATGTCTGCACCTCTTTCCCCATGACGCCTCCAGGCACTACGCTCAAACTGTACCCAGAAAACTTTGACTGCGACTCGGCTAATGTAGTCTACATACTCTTTTGCAATAAATGCACCAAAGGCAATTATGTTGGAGAACGAAGACGAAATTCCGTCTCCGTTTTATAACAACCACAGACACACGATTTTACAGCGCCGTAAGGGATTTTCCGTTGCTTTTTGTTTTCAACTTCTCCACAGTTTGGCTCTGTATTATCGTATTGTGTAGGCCAATAAGGCGGCCTAGTGATAATGTACAGTGCAGCCTGCACAGCATTTGGACATACCGACTTCCCAGCATTGCAAGCAACGAGCATGTACCACTGTGTGGGTTGAGCTTAATATCGGCAATTTTATTCAAGGGTATTTTTTTCCAGTAGCATTCGCCACTGTCTGAACTGATATTTTGCGATCAGTTTGCTCGTGCAGCCTATAGTTCAACGTATTTTCACCAACCATTTCACATGCTTCAATTTCAATAAAGGCGGAAAAGGCCTATATGTCATTTTGAAAATAGCCAGTATAAGAACGAATCGCTTCCATAAACAGTAGTTATGGTTACCGTAACTACATTTCCAGTTATTACTTTAAATTGAGTCGCATATAGTCAACTTGCTTCGGTGCCTGATTTTAATGGATCCATTGAAAGGTGTTATTTCTATTCAAACAGGTTTATAATTCGTCAAAATTTAAACTATAGCTTTAGCAGAAATTGTAATAACCCAGTACTACTAAATGCTGAATTGTTCTGGGTAGGACTTTAAACGGCATCCAGTTGTGGATTTTGTTTAAACCTGGGGATAATGAGGTTACCGTTTGTCACAACTGCCTCCAGGGCACCCTTGGCAAGGTGCACCTTTATTGACCCAGTGCTTTTGTCGTGCGCCCCCTGTAGGATGGGGGTTGTAGAATTTCTTCACGGCATTCCCTGCCTGTCGTTAGAGCAGGGAGTTGCTATTTGACAAATAGCAACTCCCTGGTAAGAGGCGACTAAACGGAAGGACTTGAACCGTCCTGAGCTGTATGTTGAAATCGAACTTGAACTTGAACCGTGTTTGAATCCGTATTTGAACTTTACCGTACCTTTTATCTAGCTGACACTAGCCTACATAACACATTCGTGTTGATGTGTCGTAAAATCCCATCTAACAAAACAACTAAGTAACTAAATGCTGAACGTACTCATTGGTGGCTTTTTGGGGTTTCAGCAGTGGAGTCCGCTATGATTCCTTGTGCCAGATGAACTGCATAATTTATTAATGCAATTATTAGAAGATGACTGAGTTGGTGTGACGGTCTCACATTAAAATTCTTTAAGCGTTAAACCTTTTCTCGATTTACCGCATTCTACCAAATCTATCAACAGTCGACAGATGTGGCCTGGAGCAACATTTGGAAAAATTATGCCACGTACACAGTTCGTAGTTATGTCATTGGTTTGTTATAACTTCGTTATTGGAGACAGGCCATGACCATATTCTCCTAAGACAAGGTAACTTTCTACATCTTAATCTCACTCAAAGTCACGGACCGTCAAGACACTTAACAGGCATGCCACGGAACAACATTACGATATTAAGACAATGTACTACGACCTATGTACCACCGAGCAGATTTTTTGATTAATTCAAAAATAGCGCGGTAACACACTTGTGCTCACAACGATTTTCCGACTGCAAAGGACACCTCCAGAATGCAACTACGATACGTACACGTCTCCCCTACAACTTAATACTATCATGAATTATTGGCGAGAGAATGGCGTTATAGCAGAGAGGTTTGACGAAGTGATTCTTTCAACCATAGGATAAGGATAGTGGGGACACAATCAAAATTGAAAGCTATGAATTGTATTAGAAGAGAGTAAATACGAAACCTAAGGAGGCGCTAGTATTTACCACCCAACCTGGATCGAGATGCTGTCGTTGCTCACATTACGAAAAGTAGTATATATAACCCTTACAAAAAAATTGTGTGGCAAAAGTTCCAATACCACACTGGAAAAATCGTGTCATACTGTGTAATACTATTGTTGGGTGTGAAAAATAGTGAGTTTTATGTGATTTTTTGTATGGCAATGTGTGATTTTAATAAAAATTTGACCTACTTTTTAAGGTGCCATGCTTTTACCTGCATTACCGCAGTTTGCCGCATGTGACAAAGAGTGGAGAGCCAAAATACATTTTTACTATTAAGGCAAACATGTGGCAAAGTGAGGTAAAGTAGAAAATTGTGTGTCAAATTGGTTCCAATCCCACATGTGTCACCACTCATTACCTCACTTTTCCAGTTATGTATTTTCCTATGCCCTGCCACATGTGATTATGCATGTTCACATGTGGCATGCCCCACATTTTTTTGTAAGGGAAGCATCGTTCTTCAGTAGGTTACCAGTCTACCTATCTAGTATTAAATCGTTGTTTTCGTATATCAAATAAAAGTACAATAGAACTTTTACCTGTAATTATGAGTGACAAGTTTTTTTGGAAAAATGATTCTAAGGTAAGAAAGAAGGCTTATTTACCAAGCAGTTTGGATCCTTTCTTTCTCTGTGGAATTATCGTCAGGAGTCTATTGGGTCACAAACTGAACAAACACCACACTCGATCTATTTGAAAAATGTAAAAAAGGTGCCAATCTAGGCTCATTTAAATTTCCAAGAAACGAAACTTTAAGGTAGAATAACTTTTGCCCTTCAATGCGAGGATAAGAAAACACAGAATGGTCTTAGCAAAAACACTTTGTTGAGCTTCTTGGAATCTGTCGAAAGGAAGAAGGTTGAATAGTCTGTTATGGTGCAAGTCAAGCTGGGAGACAGTTTCATATCTCACCGTTCGTTCTCGGCGTCTCGTTTTCCCGTTTTTCATCACTTTTTTAATTTCCTCTTATCAAGAGGCCCCTCTTTGTTCATAAAATGTAAAATGCAATCTTCCAAATCATCAAACTTGTCTGCAGCCAATGCTTTCACTTGCGCAATATGTCAGTCCAAACATTGAGTTGCTGGTTCAAAGTGGAATGGTTCGCTATGTGGAAGATTCACGACACCAAAGAAATTTACCCTAAACCTAATCCTAACCTAACCCTGATCCTAATCCAACCTTAGTCATACCCGAGGCTAATCCCGGCAAATCCTTAATCTTATTCTGTATCTAACTCGAACCTAACCTTAGCTCCTTCCCGAAGTAGATGTTCGTTCTAGCGAACCTTCGATCTACTGAGAATTCAGTCTGGTGGGCATCCCCGGTCCAAAGTGGAAAAATAAGTGACAGTGAAGGGACTCCTCAGAAACGTAAAAATTTGAAATACATGTTGAAAATTTGTACTGATTGTGAGTAAACTTAGAACTCGCTTCGATATGGGATAATTTTTGCATTGCATTGTGCCACATACAACAGAAAAACTGTGCTATTGAGGGTGAAAGTGTCCAACTTTAAGAAAACATCGTAAGGTAACAAGAGGTGTAACTAGATTTTTAGTCTCAATTGCTTATTTTGAGGAATATTGTTAAGGTCTATAAGGACACTCTCCCTCAGAAATAAGAGCAACATAATGCCTGTTATGTTGAGATATTGTCTGCAGTGTAAAGTTTTTAAGGTAAAATATTCCTTGCATTGCGTAAAAGTGACAATATTCTTGGGCTGACGACAGGAGTTTAGCATACTATTTGGAAACTTGGGCTAAGGTTCCTCTGAACGCCATGTTATAATTTGAGTTAACCCTAGAGGGCAAAAAAGGAAGCAGTGAGAAATTATTTCAAAATGACTTGCTATTGTGTAGATCTTTGTGGCCGTGGGGGATGTATCATTAGGTAACGCAACCGTCTGGAAATTAAGTATTTAAATAAGGAGTTAAACAAAACTTCACATTTTATATGAAAGGCAGAAAATAAATCCTAACATTCTAATAAGAGTTCCATTTATTTCTGATTTTTGGTTCTCGAGACATTAACACATTAGGATACAACGTTGCTAACATTAAGTGAACGTGCGGCAGCATGAGGGATGTCATCTCCTCGAACTGATAATCAATATTTTGGTTTCTTTGTTTTTAAACCTATTGCTTTGGCCTTGAAATAGATAATGGTATTAGTTTCTCTGGATCAATGACAAGTTTAAAAAATTTCAACGCTCTTCATGCATTCATATTACGAAATCATAACATTATGGAGGAGAAACTTGGTTGTAAATTAAAGAGATGTTCCGGTACCAAAATATTAGAATTTCATAAAATTTGGATATTTTCTCTCTTCATCCGTGCAAGTCGCATAGCACCAAAAGAAGTAGCAGATTTTCCAAAAAAATATGCACTGCATGATGGGCATTCTGTGATTTTATGAAGGCAGACCTATTGAATATCTTTCGTATTTCTTTATAATCTTGACACATTTAAATGAAATATGTCGGACATTTTCAAAGTTTAACAGTTATTGTCCAAAAGTTTTAAGCTCTGACTGTAATGAATGCTATTCAGTGCTTCACTGACGTCGCTTTTCAAGGTTTTGGAAACCATCTGCCTGTAGCAACTAGAGGCCTGTACTTGACAAGAATAACCTATATTCAAACGGGGATATTTTGAGTTATGAACACATCATGGGTGTGGGATGTAAAGGGCATGTGATGAAAAATTATTCTGTTTTATTAAAGATCCTCTTAAATTGTCTCTGCAATGAATGCTCCTTTAAATACAAACAAACGAGCGTTAATTGAGTTTGTTATGCAATTAATTGTGATACCATGTGTGCCTGCTCTAAGTTTACTTTGGATGAAAGATATGATGGCTGTCATCTGCCAATATCTTTAGAAACTTAAGTAGGTAATGGATGTAAATTTCAAAAGAAATATTAGGTTTACATCCCCTCCAGCATTACAAACTAAATTTAAGTTTAACTTCTCCTATAAAACTGAAGAATAGTTACTGTAGTTGCCCTTCGGTGTCCATATGGTCGGAGCCAACGTGGATGCATATAACACAGTACTGTAAAGTTGTCATCCTACTCGGCTTACAGAACTGTGTGATTCCTAAGCATTCATTTGAAGCCTTTTTGCAAAGGTCATCAGATGGGCAATCTAGGGGACTTAAGGTGCCCAGAATTTCCTCAGCGAGTGGGCATCGGTACAGCTCTCTTGACAAATTACTGTGTAAAGTTTTGTTCGTCGGGTTATATCGTTGTATGTTGGGTAATGTCATGTGACAACGAGTGAACTCGCTATCACAAGGAAGTTACGTAGCCATCGTTTTCTAGGGAAATATAATTTTATTGCAAGCTATTAATACTTTCAATAATTGTAAATTTTATTAAACCCGTCACAAAAAATGACTTCTGGGTGACATTATAATGGGGTCACAGGTCGATATACAGTAGTGAATTCTTGGAATTGATCACTTAATAATTTTGCTGGCTTTTACAAATTAAAGATAATAGCTGATTTCACAACTTACATCATTCTAAAAGGCAGCGTGGTTGTTTCACTTTCGTTAATTAAAGGCTCATTGGTATCTAAAGTTAGTTATTGTTTCGATCATTCACAACACTGTGATTAATCCCCCATTCACTCTACACAGTTACTTGCCTCTCCTCTGAATTCATGTTTACAAACAAAGAAACAAAAAAAAAAAAGAAATAAAAGTCAGTTACACTAAATAAGCACCTACATTTCTAATGACGTAGCTCATAGACCTATCAAGGACCTTATCATAGAAAAGTCTCCTAATTACAACGTCTCTTTTCTTAAGTAATATTCTTCCTTTCTACAGAGTAAAGGAGTTACATATCATCTGCCACATCTCCTATAAGAAATTCCAAAAAGCGAGATCATTGTGACACAAATCGCTGACAGTGGCTCTAGTGATCGTTGAATAAAATAAATACGCGTTGGTGTAACTTGGTTTCTGGGGAATAGCATGTAGTTTATAAGTTAAATTAGAGGACCACACGTCATCTGCTCAAAATGTATGCTAAAATTTATCTACTTTTGGCGGACTTAATCAATTTAGCAAAATTATTATTTTTGTTGGACTCCTAAGAGATACTATCCAATGTCCATACTTATTGTGTATAATTAGTCTAACTCTTTCGTGACGTAAAATAATTTAAATTTTCTTACACCTTCTTCGTAATTCTTTCGATAAAAATAACATAAGTAACATTTTACAAATATCAAGACATACCTTCCTTTGGATAGCGTGAAGTGATAGAGATTCCTTACTAGGGTCCAAGTCTGAAGACGACTCCGGTGACAAATAATAGGGTAAAGGGTTCCATGACACGACTAATGTTGAAACATACTGTAATTATTACTACTCTGATGTCGTTAAATAAACATCAGGATCCCACCCCTCTACTTAACATGGTGTACACAACTTTATATACTAGTGAAGTGGTTTCAAATATTTGCTATAACAATACCTGACCAGATTCCCCATATTTGAACAAAAGCACTCAAGTCCAGTCTCCTATATCTCGCTATCTGCTGTTTGTTGATTTTGTAGATATCAACTTACACGGGTCTGAAGTCCAAATGTAACAAATGTAAAATAAAAAAACCAAAGACCTACAATTCGGCTAAGCATTGCTACAGATCCCATCGCAGGTTGTTTAAGCAATAATTATTACAAATGATGTCATTTTTCGTAACACAGGGCATCAAAGATGTAGTGTGACGGCAGCTGAACCTAATACACCTTAAGACCGTGATGGGAACTGAAGATATTCAGAAATGGTTAATAACTAGACTGATCCCTGGCGTCACAGCCAGGGTTTTAAGAAATAAGCTAAAAGAGGTGGTGGGGCAATTTGAAAATGTCGCGCCCTAAAAAATATAAAGTACCATGGCCTTAATGCATTTAATTATATCTCGCCCCTAAAGTTATTTCGCCCCAGAAAGTTATCTCTTCCCTTTCCAGTACATTGTCTGGCTACTGGCCCGAGTTGAATAATGTGACGTTCGTCTCTACATTCGAAAATTGTTGACTTATCAAACTTTCTCAGGGGGTATAAAAGAAATGAAACTGAATGTACGATGAGTCTCTACTACCTTCAATCAGTTGATGACTCTTTCTAAAAATTACGAGATGTTTCGATCAATATAAAATATATCAGAAGGGAAAATCGTACGACTTAATGTCAAGTCTGAAACGTTAATGAGCATATTCTCTTTTGTCTAAACTTATTTTCACATATTATAGCCTTTTTTCATTCACTGCAAAATAATTTCTCTTAAAACTATCAATAAATGAAGTGTAATTTTATCACAAAAGTGCAATAAAAGGAAATTAGTGACTATACATGGTTTAAAAAAAGAAAATTGGTGGCCATCAATTGATATCATGCTACTGTACAGTCTCTTCGTCGATTTGACGTTTAGGCGCCCTCTACTTTTGGGTACAAAGTTATTCCGATACTTATCCACTAATTGCGGTTATTTTTTAATGATAAGTCCCTAGATTTGCTAGCAAAACTACACTTACCCACAGTTATTATCCCCTTCGGAGTAATTAGTTATATCTGCTTGTTCCAGAAAACTATTACTTTCATTAAATGTCTAGACATCGCTCTGACAATTTCAATAAGTACATTCTTTATAACTTCAGTACAATAGGATGAATTGTTACAAAATGGCCATTTATCGAAAACATACTGCAAAGAAAAGGGATCAGCAGTTTTGGTAAATCTGCTGTGGGCACTTTATAAGTGTCAACCAGTGAAATAACTGTGGTAACTTAGCATTACCGAATATTCAATTAGAAGGTAATACCTGTCTTTTCATTGGGAAATGTTTGGGTGGGTTCTCTCTAAGCAGTAATAAGCGATTATTGAAAAGACCTTGATCGAAAACCATCGAGAGAGAGCATAGGTAACTTTACAACATAACAGATCTGTTTATCCTTACACCTTTGATATACAATGCTTGACTTATATTATTTTTGCGTCGAATAAATTCTGGAAAATATAGAAGAATGTATTCATCGTTTCTACTTCGAGTTTTTCTTTTCCTTTAAAAATTGATCACGGAAAAATAGAATAATTTTGTAAACAATCTTGAGCTATGTAACCATAGGACAGAACAAGGTGACAGCTGCTGATCAGCGTTTTATGTTTCTTACAGGAAAAACAGAGATGTGACTGAGAAAATCTACAATATTTTCCAGGCCCAAAATTTGTATTGCAAGTGTAAAGTATATACTACGGATAGCACATTATTATGAACCTTACCGGTATATGCTTCGCTAAATTGTTCACTAAATTTCCTTTTCCCTTCTCAAGTCCCGAATGAACACCATAAAAACAGTGCTTAAGAATAAAACATCTTCCTAAACACTTTTTGACCCAACTTTGTAAAAATGTTTTGATGCTAGATACAAGTGTCTAATTCCTCAACATTCGGTTTCAAAAATAATTTAATTGCTTAATATTTCGTGTTTGATCGCTAAACAGAATTTAAATGGTCTTACAAGTTGGCGCAAAACAAGTGTCAATTGCTAAACACTTTTTCTAGAGTGAATATTATAATGATTACTTTACAAAAAGAACGAATATCAACTATACTAGTTGAAGGATGGCTTATGGATTTAGAAGAGAATGTCCTAAATATGCAATCAAAAATGATTGGCGTGAATTTTGCGCATCAAGTATTTACCTACTAAATTTTATTTCTAAAAAGGGCTTCCATGTTTTCTTCACCTAATTGCATTTTTCTACATGCTGTTATTCTGCAGGTTATCTTTCAAATCTAAAATAGGTAACAGGGAGTCCATTATAAATTAATACCTGTTTGATGTTACTTTTATTACCTTAAATTTATTCTAATTAGGCCTATTGCAAAAAGTTCATATTCCTTTTTTCCATGAATACCAGGAAGATTATATTGTTTACCTCTTTGTTAAAAATGTACACTAGCTTCTTTAAAAGACTCCTTGAGATTAGTTCTGCCCTTCAAATTTCTGTGTCCTAGAAACCTATCTTAAAAACAGTGCATGCAGTTCTTTGATGCTTTTGCATGTTACATAAATGTTACTTTCTACTTTTCATAACACAAAACATGTTAACAATTTTCACCTTATACCAGCTTTTGCATGTATTCATCAGCACAAAGTAGTGCACGCAAGAAAGTAATAACAGTGGTTTGTCCTCTCTCTCTGACACTGTTTTTTCATACCAGTGCTTGGTTCAAATTCAGTTTAGTTTTTTTTTTTGGCCTCTAGAGAGGTATCAGAACTGAATACATACATAGGCATACATGTCAAAAATGATAGCACAACAAAAAATGAAAGAAAGAAAGAAAGAAAGAAAGAAAGAAAGAAAGAAAGAAAGAAAGAAAGAAAGAAAGAAAGAAAGAAAGAAAGAAAGAAAGAAAGAAAGAAAGAAAGAAAGAAAGAAAGAAAGAAAGAAAGAAAGAAAGAAAGAAAGAAAGAAAGAAAGAAAGAAAGAAAGAAAGAAAGAAAGAAAACAAAATTTAATACAAAACTAACAAAACTTGTCCTTGTTATAAAATATATATTTTTTTCAAAAACCAACTACGGTCATTGCAAAAGGAGGGCCACTCAAATATAGTGAAATTCATCTCCGATTTGGTTCTTTGGACACAGAATACAAACGTTTCCATGTAAATGAAGAATGGAAGGAATGTTGGTATTACTACAAAGATTTAGAGATTCAGGGGGACTTAGGCTTACTAAATAATCTTCGAAATTACGTCTTTGTTTAAACATCCTATACATTTTACAGAGTGAATTATAATTGACCTCGGCCAACCATTCTTTTTCGTGAATGTCGCCCAGTCTTCTACTTATTGAATCATTTAACCAGGATTGTCGAGAGAAGACTTCACTGGTTAAACACGCACGGAAGCAATTGGTCAGCATTCTACCTTACTTTAATTTCTTTGACTTAGTGTTTCATAGGTTAAATTTTACTTACGTGGTTATAAGGACGTAAAATGTCTGATTTCGGTTACCCTGGAAATTACATCCACAGTATAAAATGGTAAATGCAAGGACATTAAAGACAAAGCAAAAGTGAAACGTTAAAATGTATGAAATATTACAATTTTTGGAAGATTCAAAAAAAAAAAATAAGCTTTCAATTACCGTAACAGCTAGGCAAATTATAAGCTCATGATATTACTTTCGTGTCGGGTTATGAAACATCAAAATGTAATGAAACATTACATTTTAAGGATCCTTAAGGATTTTAAGGATGTAATGAAACATTGAAGATGAAGTCGAGCTATTTTCAAGATATCTATTGTTCAATGTACCCGTACACCTTTACGTAGAACTTTGTTATGGTGCACCCACTTATCTCTTTGTATTTATGTGTTAATTTATCTATCAATAAATAATAATAATAATAATAATAATAATAATAATAATAATAATAATAATAATAATAATAATAATAATAATAATAATAATAATATAATAATAATAATAATAATAATAATAATAATAATAATAATAATAATAATAATAATATAATAATAATAATAATAATAATAATAATAATAATAATAATAATAATAATAATAATAATAATAATAATAATAATAATAATAATAATAATAATAATATAATAATAATAATAATAATAATAATAATAATAATAATAATAATAATAATAATAATAATAATAATAATAATAATAATAATAATAATAATAATAATAATAATAATAATAATAATAATAATAATAATAATAATAATAATAATAATAATAATAATAATAATAATAATAATAATAATTTAAATTTATAATGCGCACATATCCATCCTGCATGATGCTCAAGGCGCAAAGAAAGAAAAGTTACAGACAGTTACAGCAAATCAGGAAAAGCTTGTTTCATGAGATGGGTCTTAAGCAGTCTTTTAAAAACTAAAATGTTGTTACAGGATTTCAGTTCAAGTGGGAGTGCATTCCAGAGGCGAGGAGCAATTACATGAAAAGATCTATCACCCCAAGAATGTTTAGCTCTCCGTCCTTGTAGAAGACACAAATTGCTTGAACGAAGATTCCTAAGTGGAGAGTAAAGATTAATTAGCTCAGAAATATAGACTGGAGCCAACCCGTTCAGTGATTTGTAAACAATGAGTAAAATTTTGTAAGTTATCCTGAATGAAACTGGAAGTTAATGAAGTTCGCAAAGTATTGGTGTTATGTGGCAAGATTTCCTCGACAATGTAACAATCCGTGCAGCAGTGTTTTGCAGGCGTTGAAGTCGATCGATCTGGGATTGTGGGAGACCAAACAAGAGTGAATTTCCGTTATCCAGCCGGGAGGTTATGAACGAGTGAACGATTTGTTCAGCAGCATCACGATTTAAGAATTTCCTGATTTTCCCAATGTTACGAATATGACATGAAGATGAACGGATTACGTTGGAAATATGTGGCTCCATGGTCATGGCAGAATCAAAAGTAACCCCAAGACTTCTGGCTTGTGAGGCTGGAAAAAATTTTGAGTCACCTATTTTAATGTAGGGGATGCTGACTTTAGACAGCTGCTGACGGGATCCAAAAAGTAAAAATTCTGTTTTATCATCATTCAATTTAAGGAAATTTTGTTGCATCCATTGACGAATTTCCTGGATACACTTTTCCAAGATTTCAATTGAAGAGTTAGCAACAGTTTGATCTGGTTTAAAAGAAAAATAAAGTTGTGTATCATCTGCATAAACATGATATTGGAGGCGGTGTCTAAGAATAATATCGCGAACTGGGTAAGTGTAGATAGTGAATAGTTTGGGACCAAGAACTGAGCCTTGAGGAACAGAGTAATCCAAAACAACAGGGTCAGAAATAGCATTTCCTATGCACACATACTGTGGCCTTTGAGAAAGATAAGACTTGCACCAACTGAGTGCTGTATCTCTTAAACCAAGATGATTTCGGAGTCTCAACAAGAGAATGTTATGATCAACAGTGTAGAAAGCGGCACTCAGGTCCAGGAGCACAAGAGCAGCAATGTTGCCTTCATCCAGTGCCGATAAAATGTCATTATTAACCCTAATAAGGGCCGTTTCTGTCCCATGATATTGCTTGTAAGCAGACTGGAAAACATCAGATAGGTTGTTGGCAGCAATATGATCATTAATCCTACAAGATACAACACGTTCAATAGTTTTTCCAAGGAATTTTAAGTTAGCGACAGGCCGGTAGTTTTTCAAGATATTCTTGTCTAAACCAACCTTTTTCAAAAGGGGACGAACGTAAGCAATCTTTTGACTTTGTGGGAAGTGGCCTCAAGAAAAGGATGCGTTAACAATATCTGTGATATAAGGAACAAAGGTGTCAATACACTGTTTGATTAAGGCTGTTGAGACAGAGCCAAGTTCGCATAATTTTGAGGCAGATTTCATAACAATTTTCTTGATCTCTTCTTCACTAGCAGCTTGAAAAGTACGTAGTGTTGAAGGTGATGAAGTTTCAACATACAACTGACTGTCAGGAGAGGAAGTGAAAGTTTTCCTGATCTGTTCAATTTTTTCAACAAAATATTGTGAGAATCTGCAGGCCAAGGATCTATCAGACACAGCTGATGGGAGTACAGGATCTTTTGGGCAACATTCACTACTGATATAAAAATAAAACACAATGATCCACAAGAAACAGGTGAAAAAATTACAGAAAAGGAGAGAGGTGTTGAGAGGCTTCCTGCTAGGCGCACTGCATCAACTAGCAGCAACCACGTAACCAGGCGGCTGTCCTATGAAACAGGACATTAAATTAGGAAGTGATTTGAATAATGAAATGGAACGTACTTTTCATAACAAAAACGACATAAAGCATTACTGAAATTTCTTATCAATGTATTTTTGACTCGTTTTACAATGAATAAGCACTTGATTTAAGAGTGTTTAATTCTCTCACGACTTAAACTACTGGCAGTGTTAAGGGAATAGCAAAAAGTGGTATTCAAGATGTAGTAGACAATGTTAGTCTTTTGTGTTTTATCCACACACTTTTTTAGCTTACTGAATCTACAAGAAAAACACAATGGTGTGATTTTTATCGGCAAATGGTCTGCTTCAAAGAAAACGTTTTAGTCGTGCTTCCTTTTAATTACACCCGACTGAAGCTAATCAAAACTTCATCTTTAAGTGCACTATACTGAAAGAAGACACAACAACAAAATCTATCAGTCAATATGTATCTGCAGGGCCGTCGCCTGCGCGAATTTCTCGGTGGCAATTCATGAAAGCGTACAGTGACGTAGCCAGGATAGTTTGAACCCAAGTTGATCCTTTCCCCTATCACCCACTGCCTCCATGGGGGAGAGGGATAAGAGGAGGGGTCAAGGACGAGGGGGGTGACGATTGTGTAAGATCTTTTAGGTGAAAATTGGTGTTGTCTTGTGCATATCAGTACAATGGATATTTAAATATTTTCAGTACTATGTTTTTCAAGTAAGCCATTTTTTTCATTTGGGGTTCGGAAATTTCAGGGGGAATTGCCCCCCCCCCCTCAGGCTACGACCCTGATCTGAAATTTTATAATCCGGTCCAGGTGTCAGACTTAGAATTAATAGGTCTCCTTGTTCCTATTATTTAGCCTTTGTTCACATTCCCTAGCTTGTTAATGACGATCTTTCCATTTCACACACAAGTAACCCTGAAGCAAACGTGTTGTAAATTTGACACCGTTGAGGGTCAAGCGGGTTTCACAGAAATAGTAGTTACTCGACTTGTCAGCCTTGTCAGCATTACTTTTTGTATTCACCCGGTACTAACCGCAAGGAATTTCACTGACGGGGTGACTTTACAATGTATGTAGCAGACTTGTAGTACTCGAATCCGTGCTCGAGTACAAATTTCTGTACTCATACTCGAACTTGAGTACCTGACCTCAGTACCCGTACTCGTACTCCTGTGCTGCATACCCGTACTCTGGATCTGCGCACTCGTACTCTCGCTCGACATGTCTGTACTCGTACTCGAGTACAATAATTCTCCTGCATATTAACTACTACGTTTCATTTCTATTATTCCATCTAAATTAACTTCAATTTATTATTTTCAATTGGACAAAAATTCTATTTTATCAGAATGGTAACCCTCCCTCTCAACAGAGGTTGACTCAGAGAATTCTTTCACTTTTAATGGGCGCAAGCAAGATCATACAGGCTATTGTTCCGGGAAAAACTCGGGAAAAAATTCGTAGTAAGTCAGGTCAGTCAGTCAATGTGTAACAGCAAAAATTGATTGTCGATGAAGTGTTTAATACTTTTGAATTCCAATCTCTGACTTTCTAGTTGAATATTGAATTGTTTTTTTTTTTTATTCTGTCAATTTGAATTAATTACAAAGTTGCTTCCAGCTGTTCACAGTTTAAATCAAAAAGTGCAGCCATTCATTCATCTCAAGAATTTGTGGAACGGGTACTAGCAAATGAAAAGTTGAATACTTTCCATGACTCAAGTGCATAGAGTAGTTTGCATACACGATTATTGATTACATGTACCATCATTTTCAGAAAGATAGAGGAGGTCAGGCTTGGCGGGTGGATTAATGCCTTCGCCATGCTTTCGGGAAAGTTTCAGCCTCATGTCAAAAAGATATCTATCAAATCAAGTAGGCCTAAATGTGAGTTCACTGTAGATATGCAGTTTCTGAGAATCTGGACTTTTTTTGCTATCATGATCTGCTTCAGTCGGTGCTCTAGTTGGAGACTGCAGAGTTTGAGGTGAAGGCCTACCCCTAACAGAGGTATTTAACACTTTGTGTACATGCAGTCCTTGTTGCTCCACATTAAGTAACAATAGGGTGATAATGAAGCTGTTATCAATTCATAAAAGCAATCTGTGAAATTGTACTCATACCCGGGTGTTTTTGTACTCTTACTCGTTCTCTTGCGATCACGAAATTGTGTACTCGTACTCGCACTCATGTAACGTGAGCTTGTACTCATACTCGTACTCTGGGTTATGCACTGCTTACTCACTTCAAACTGGACAAACGATCTGATTTTAGATTTTAGTTGAGAAAATCGCACACCAGTCAAATAGGGATGTAATTTGGTTATTAAATTAAAAACTGAAGAAACCCATGACCAGGGGTTATATGTCACGTAGAAACTTCAACGACATCTGCAATTTGTCAGAAAACTGACGACCTTTCATACGGTTTCATTCAAGTACCCCTGTAATTATAATCTCAGTCCCTTAAAACCCGGGTAGTAACATATTCTTACGCGGCATTAACTAGGATAACCAGAAGGTCAAGACGCTAGCAGAGGTTTGAACTCTGGTCCTGCAACCCAGTTAACAATTCGCACTAGCTACATTGTTCGAGTAGTTTCTGAAACAGTCTGGATTGTATACCTAAAAGGGCATTACGTCATGGGTATAAAAGGAACATAAGGCTACGGCATGGCGCATTGCGTTGACTGCTTTAGACCTGTTCTCAAGTGTTCTCGTAACTTTTACGTCATTCTTCGAATGGAATGTTCTCGTCAGACAGTGCTCAGGATATACGTATCCTTTCTACAGCGGACCATCCAGAGACAGCCTAAAATTAACGAGAAACAACAACCAAAAAAGCACAACCTACTCGAGAGACTGAGCTAAAAGTAAATCCGTTAAAGAGCTAAAAGTAAATCCATTAAAACGCAGGCCATCTGTACGCTGCATTTTTACCTGTAACAGACGTCAATGTTTTGCCCGTTGCTGTAGTCGACTACACTGAACTGTGCGAACCAGCTAACCTAGCCTATAGTCGTTATCGAGTTGGTGGTACCGCGACCACTAGCCCAGCCTCCACCATAATTGAATAGCCATATAAGGTCTACCCGATATTCTTAAGGTTTTTTTATTCATAAGGGTCAATGTTCATAGAGTTCTTTAGTCATAAGATTCGTTATTCATAAGCAGTGGCGTAGCTAGGGGGGGCAGGGTGCTGTCGCCCCCCCCCCCCACAAAGCCTCCGAAGGCCTCTGTCGGAAATTTCTAGTCTCTGTCGGAAATAAATAAAAACAATTCATTTGAAACACTTACAACACGTCTTATGTTTTTAAGTAGAATTACACATAGATATGTCAACGTGAAAATCAAAATTGCCCGGAAACAAAAAAAAAAAAAAAAAAAAAAAAACAGAAGAAAAAAGGTCTCCAGAATTTCGAATCGTAAAACTATCAAGATAATAATCTGTCGGCATTTTTTTGCTCCCCCCCCCCCCCCACGAAAAATATCCAGCTACGCAGCTGTTCATAAGGGTCAGCGTTCATTAACGTAAAAAATGTTCGTTGTTCATAACCCTTAAAAAAGTGTGGCATGCCACATGTGAACACACGTAATCACGTGTGGCAGAGCATATGAAAATACATAAAGCAAAAAGTGTGGTTATGCGTGGTGACACATGTGGTATTGGAACCAATCTGACACACAGGACCACGCTTTTCCCTGCATGATTGTCACACCTTGAAATCTGGGTGAAAGTGGAGAAAGATGTCCCAAGTTGACACATGTGGCAAACCAGGGCAAAGTGTGGCAAACAAGACGAGTGAGCGAAATCGAACTATTGAATTTACTTTACTCAGCACCACACTTTTCCACACATCTCCACACTTTGCTTTCTTTACCCCAGTTTGCCTCCTTTTACATGTGTCAAAGCGTGATTTTCGGTTTTCCACACACTGCCTCATGTCCAAACTGTGTAAATGCTGGTCAATGCATGGCACTTTGGAAAAGTGTGTCAACTATTTATTAATGACAAACATTGTCACGCAAAAGTTCACAGAAATTTCACGCCTCTCCACACCTCACCATAGTTTTGCACAGTTCGACACAGTATTTCATTTTGTGATATTGAAACTTTTGCCACACAATTTTTTGTTACGGAAGGTTCGCTATTCATAATAGAAAAAAGGTTCGTTATTTATAATAGAAAAAAAATCGACATTCGTAATCGGAAAAAAGGTTCGATATTCATAATATTTTCGTAGAAGGGGGCGAACCCTTAAACTCGCAGGGATGATAGGTCAATGTGTTGTCTACAACATTTTGACGTCGTTTTTTTATGGTCTATTAAAGGGAGAATGCAGTCACCCCAATAAGGAATTGTATAGTAGACTATCCTGTTTCCTGAATGGATCTTGAGAATCATGTGACAGTATTTTTCTCACTCAATTTTAAAATTTACAAGAAGTAACTGCTTGGTTTATCTTGAATATGCAATATTTATGTCCTAAAATATTATGAAAGATGCTTGGAAGAGAAATATGAAGAAATTTATGACATTTAGCTATTGTTTCAAAATAAGGTTGGGGCGACTGCTTTTGACCTTTAAGATTAAAACTGGCATACCGCACTTAGTTAGGATTTGCACGGGAAAGTTCAAGTTGGAACCTCCGTCACGTTAGATGACCCAAAATACTGAGGAACTCGGGAGGTACCCTAAATTTTGGTTCATATGCGAACGTAACACTGGCTATTGGCCAGATGGGAAAATCCGTGGAAGCTATGGGTACTTGAAATATTGTGAGCATCAAAATGAAGCCTTTGTTCTTATCTTTGTCATTACACATCACAAGAAAGAACGTCGAAATTTTTAATAACTTATCTCATAATCTGTGTCCATTAAGAGCGTTACAGAGCTAACTGTTTCGGGAAATACACGCATTTTATTCATCCATCCCATCTATTCTATGGAAAATAGATCAAAATATAGCCTAACTTGGAACAATTTGCAACAGTTTATTTTTCTGGTTTAGTTTGTTCTAGGAGCTTTGGAGAAGTCCAGAAAAAAGGTTAGCGAAAATTGATTTGGGCGTTTTGAATAATTTGCATATTTCCAAAGTGTCTGCCATTTCAATATCCCATGAGATAACTCTGTTTTGGATGCATCAATTTCCAATCCTTGGCATAAGAGTACTTGCAAGCCAATACGGCGGAAAAGCACAGAAGAAGTAAAGACAAAACAGTTAAAAATCCACACGAAAACTAGAAGTTAAATGAAAAAATGCAAAAAAATCTCAAAAGCGAACCAGTAAAAGTATATTTCGATTGAAACCCCCAAATATCCTATAGAGTATTTTTTTTTATAAAATTCAAATCATGATTTCTGATATTTTATGTAGGACCCCATGCTAACCAAGATGGCGGAAACAACAAAATGGCCGCCGATAAGACCATCATAATGGATACAAATAATATGAGAAATAATCATTAAAAATAATTTTGACACAGTTGTCCGTGTAATCTTGCCAGATTTTGACAAATAATCCAATTTTTTTTCAAAATATTTCTTTTAGAAATCAGGTCATCCAAGATGGTGAAGAAGCAAAATGGTCTCCAATGCGATAATTATGTCAATAAATCATAACAGTAAGGAAAGTGATCAATAAAATACTTTTGACACAAGTAAAGCTAAACTGTGTCCATTTTCTGTTGCAAATATTCAAAAGTATTTTTCCGGACATATCTTTCAGGATTCGGACCAACCAAGATAGCGGATATAGCAAAATGGCTAAAATTAATTGAAATTTAAAATTTCAATATAATATAATAAAAGGGAAAATAATCTTTAAAAATATGTTCATGACAGTTGCTCTTTCTATTTGGACATATTTTGTGCTAAATAATTCAGATGTATTTTTCAAAACATTTTTGTCGGAATTTGGGGTCAATCAAGATAGCGGAAGAAGCAAAATGGCCTCCAGTGGTATAATTACAATATTTTAGAATAATAAGTTAAATCATCCTTAAGTAATAATTGTAGCACCTATTAACTCAACCTAAAATCTGTGCCTAATCTTTATTAAGCATTCAGAACGTATTTTTTCTGGATATGTTTTACAGGTTTTAGGTCAACCAAGATGGCGGAAATTCCAAATTGGCTGCCCATGCAATTATTACTATATTTTCAAACAATGAGAAACATATTGATGAAAAATATGTTGGCGTGAATTCAAAAAATAATTGACTGAAAAATAAGTTTTAATCATTTGGCTTAAAATATCACCAAAACGTAAGAGCAAGTGAGTCAAATGTCTTTTTCATTACTATTTTTCTCATTATTTCAATACATTAGATGATACTTTTGGGTGGCCATTTTGTTATTTCTGCCATGTTGGTTGACCTGGATCCTGCAAAAATTTCCAGAAAAATGCTTTCTGAATATTTACTACAGAATATGGATAGGTATGGGTTTAAATGTGTTTTTGATGATTATTATTTTCTGTTATTATGGTACATTGTTATTATTCCATTAGCAGCCATTTTGCTTTTTCTCGGTTGACCTGAATTCCAATAAAAATGTCTTAAAACATAATTTTTAATTATTTGGCGTGAATTATGGCCATGTTTTAAGGGTCAATGTGTCCAACATATTCTTCATCAATATATTTCTCATTGTTTTGGTGGAGGTTAAAGGTCATTTGAGATCACCAGAGGTTAAACTGCGAAAACCTTGTAAATGGTTCGTAAACACATAATCTCAAGACAGCAATGACAGTCACTTTTCGTATTTTGGTATTTAGATTTCTTATAACGAGAGAAAGTACCCTATTGTTTTGGTGGAGGTCAAGGATCCTTTGAGGTCATCAGAGGTCAAAGACCGAAAACCTTGCAAACACGATATCTCAAGATAGTAATAAGAGACACTTTTCATATTTCTTACATAGATTTTTCATGTTGAGAAAGAACCCTATTGTTTTTGTTGGAGGTCAAAGGTCATATGAGGTCACCAGAGGTCAAAAACCGAAAACTTTGTAAACACGATATCTCAAGGTAGCAATGACTGGCACTTTTTATATTTAGTGTATAGATTGGTCGTGAAGAAAGGAAGAACACTATTGTCTTTGATGGTCAAAAGTCATTTGAGGTGGCCGGAGGCTGAAAATGCGAAAACTGTGTAATTGGCTTGTAAACATGATATCTCAAGATAGCAATGACAAACACCTCTCATTTTTGGTATATAGATTCGTCATATTAAGAGAAAAAAAGCTATTATTTTTGGTGGAGATTAAAGGTCATTTGAGATCACCAGAGGTCAAACATTGAAAACCTTGTTAACATGATATGTGAAGATGGGAATGACAGACGCTTTTCGTACTTTGTGTATAGATTTTTCATGGTAAAACGAGGACCCACATTCTTTTTGGTGGAGGTCACGAGTCATTTGAGGTCATCGGAGGTTAAAAAGTGAAATTTTGTAAACATGACATTACAAGGGAGGAAGCACAGATACTTGTTTGAGTTTTTGTTGGTCAAGTTTTGGTGAGGTGCAAAGGTCACGTGAAGTCAACGAATAAAAGAAATAGAATAAAAATTTGAGAGATTGAACCTCAGGTAAAAATGCACCCCCTTTTGGCAAGGAATTACTAAGCCTTTTGGCTTTCTGGTTATTTCAAGTAATGAATAACCCAAGGCATAAAAGTCACTGCCAGCTTCATGTAATACAAAAAAAGAGGCTTGTTCAAGAACTATGCTTGTTTCAAACTTCATTGCCGTTGCATTTATCGTCGTTTTTTTTAATCAAATGTGGTAGCAATGAAGACAACGAACCCTTTTCAGACTTTTTCTCCTGTTTTTGTTCTTGTTGTTGTTGCTGTTGTTGTTGTTTAAATGTCATCTTTCAATTTTGCAAATAGCATTCAAGGGCCGCAACCCTGACGAGATTTCTAGGGGGCAGTTTATGACTGCCTCCATTGGCGTACCTATGATGATCGAAACTCGCGCGAATCCTTTCTTTGTCACCCAGTGTCGCCACCGTGGGTGTCTAATAGGAGAAGTCTAAACGCAGGACAGGACATTTATGTAAGTCACTCCGGTGCAAATATAGGTGATAAAGCTTTGGACTAAATGTATGTTCAGAAATTTCCATTATGCAGTGTCTTTCTTCTATTTGCCGGAAGAGGGTGAAACACCTACTTCTTTAGAAACTTTTGAATATGAATGTAAAATGACTGAGAACCTGAATGGTGCTATTTGTGATAAAGACTTGAACTGGTCACATGTTAAAAAATACTCACTTTTCAGTGCCTTTTCTATTTTTTCTCTTTTCCTGGGTGTAAGGGAGGGAGTGATGGCCCCTCCCTTTGAGAAATTTTGTACCTTCGAAAGGTTGCTTGGATTCAACATGGTGCTTTGAAACTAGATTCAAATTGAGTCTATGTTTTTTTTTTTTACAAATTTCTGTTATCAAGGTTTTTATAGCTGCACATGGTACGGTGCAATGCCACACACTTAATGCCAGGACTTAATGTAAGAATTTGTCCTTCTTGGACGGACATCATTGGTTGGTGCTTATACCGTAAAGGTCTATTTTCTGTCAAAATACCTCTCAGCATGATGGCCGGAATGACTCTTTCTAGACCTGGAAAGTTGTACCTAAACAATTTCGAGACTTCAATGTTTTAGGAACGAAGAATTCGAGAAGTAATGTAAACTTGAAAAACGTATTCAGTAAAACCACTTGGTAGAAGAAAAGATGACTCAAAGTATTGTACAAGCTCATTCATTTTTGCAACTTACTTGTAGGTTATATAATATCAGTATGCTGAGGCACCTCTTGAGAAACAATACTTAAGATCTACATGGTCTTGAGCTACGCTGTGTGCATCATGTATTGCAAGAGGATGGAGATTCATTCGTCAGTTCGAGTTACCCGCATATGCCGTTTGTGACCTGGGAAATTTTTGGGGAGAAAGGAACCTGCTTAATGTGATTTTCTAGGTTATGAGGGCCTTAGAAATACAAATAGGACAATGAAGTCTTCAGCATTTTCATTTTTTTCAACAAGGCTTTTTTCACATAAGGTTCGGAAATTTCAGGGGGAAGGGGTTCCCCTTTGCCCCCGCAGGCTACGGATCTGCGTTCTGAGTGAAACACTGGCGTATCCAGAACTGCTTTTATTGGGAAGGGGAGGTCAAATATGCCCGACACTATTTAAGCAGAGCGCCACCAGAAGAACGAAAGAAAGAAAGAAAGAAAGAAAGAAAAAAGAAAGAAAGAAAGAAAGAAAGAAAGAAAGAAAGAAAGAAAGAAAGAAAGAAAGAAAGAAAGAAAAAAAGAAAGAGAAAGAAAGAAAGAAAAATGGCAACTAGTCACACGCTTTGACTGCACGACAGTAGCTTTACCATTTCGATAGGACGAATCATGTCTGTTAGTTAGTTAGATGAGGTTTAACGTCACAGTGTCCAACCAATTGGTTCAATTCGAGAAGAACACGGCCTTTTTTCCAGTTGTGGCTCACTGGCTTGTTTTTCCTGCTCCATTGCTTATGCTGAGCACCAAGCACAAAGGCAGTAGGTTCCATTTTTAAAGTCTTTGGTATGACCAGGCCAGGATTTGAACCCTAGACTTTCCGGCTGCAAGTCGGATGATCTAACCACTTGGCCACTGCAGTCGGTATAGGACAACTTATGTCATATGACCTATTACATACGTAGGCTCTGTTGATGATCAATGATACATTTTAGTCATCAGTGTGTGTTTTACGGCTACAGTTAAGAGACATGATGATGTCCCATGTTAAACCCTGGTCCGAGACATTCTACTCTCTGTCCCTGGAAATCCTCAATTGTGCCCTCAATTGTGTCATTATCTTATCGTCTTCTTCCCCATGTTCAATACTTTGATCCTCCCCGACGTTACCAGACTTGACAGATGCTTTTGTGGCACATGAGCTGTGTAAATGGAAAGTCATTTGAAACAGAACTTTATATCAGCTTTTCCTGGTACCATATCAAGTAGATAGATGGATAGATAAATAGACACACAGACAGATGACAGATAGATAGATAGACAGACAGAGAGTCAGGTAACAGACAGGCAGACATACAGACAGACAGACGGACAGACAGACAGACAGACAGGTAGGTAAGAATGAAGATTAATAGTCCATTTAAAAATGATAACTCTTTTTTCCGCAGACAGTTCAAACATCAAAATAAAGCAGTAACAATATAAAAATACAGAAAATTTACACGATAACAAAAGTGGACTAAATTACAATACAAAAGCAAAATAATTATACTAATGATAAATAAAACAAAAGAAGCTTAAAGCAATTTGAAACCACAAAAGCTACATACAGGCTAAAACAGAAGGGTGGAAATCCGATAAAAAATGAACAACGATGGTAAGAATCGTAAAAAAAGAATAAATACTAGTTAAATAAGGATTTTAACGAGTAATAAAGGAAGCAAAAGAAATTAGAAACTCAGAATGTAAACTCAGGAACTACAATAATGTATGGTAAAGTAAGAACTGCCTTATCTCCGAAATCAAAGTCACTATCTCCCTCATTTATCATTTTGAATGCAGACTGAGAGTAAAAAAGTTCAATTTCATACAAACGCGGTGGTAACTATAGAGGCATATGTAGCAAACGCGTCTACAAACGTTCGTTACTTAACTGATACACATTACTTTGGGACTACGAGGGAAAAAAGACGTGTGGTTATTTATGTTACCCTTTGTTAAACCAGACTAAATTATGTTCAATGTAAGTGCATGTTAATTCGGGGAACTGAAAACAGAAAAGTAAATCCATTAAGTTTTAGTAAATGAAAGCCATGAAAAAAAAAAACGCTAACCTTAAAAGAGTTTGTTTGAAAGGGGCTGTGGCAGACCAAGAGAAAGGGTTTCAGTTACAAATCTAACAAACTGTTTAACCTAAACATCACTTCAACATCATCATCTGTCTACAGCATGTTTTTCAAGTTGGTTTCTGAATCATAAATTCAGATATTGCTGTTTTTTCATTGTTTTCTCACATTTTTTCGTCCAATATGCAACAAAGTACATACTGTAGGAGCCACCACTACCTGTTAGGACACTTTGAAGGCGGATTCATGTAGTCATGACATACTAAAGATATTTAGAACTAAATTAAGTCTTTTAAGATTTCAGTTTACAGGCTGAAATTGACAAAGGTTTAGCATTTCATGTACGTCCTACAAATGTCGTCTCTCTATGTACTTAATTTTATTGCAATGATAAATGGGTAATAGCGAGTTCAGATGGCTATAATTTATTTCAGAGGAATTCTTTTGTAGAACTACGTTTAACCATACAATTAATCAGTTTAAACTTCTACCTTAAGGTCATTTTGAGATGAACCGAATTCATAATATTTGGAACTGAGTTCGTTGAAAGGGTCAAATAATTATGTATGACCGAGGTTTCTGCATTTCAAATAATGGTATTACAATTGAGGATGCTTAGAACAAAGACTTTTTGAACGTGTTGAGAGTAAAACGGGATCAAAAGTCAGACAGTTCCACCATGACGTTTCATCAGAAACCTTGATTGAGCGAAATGTCCTTACTTCAATATGAGTGATACTTAAAGCGGTATGAACCCTAGACGTAGAAGAAAAAATGATTACAGCGAGTGTCTATATATTAAAAGCTTGTTTTACCTTAGTTGTTTTCTGTATTCATCAATCTGAAAAGAAAAAGGGTTGATACCAGTGAATTTAATTTTTTTCTTTCTTCTGGGAATATTAAATATCATGTTGGTGCCGTTCATCTTGTTTTTTGGCAAGCAAGCATGTGATGTCATTTGTGCGCGTTTGTGAGCAAACATAATTCATGAAAAATTCTTTGGACGAGTCAACAGAGAGAAGACAACATGGCGGTGTCAATAAATGACCCCCTGGTTAAAAAGAGTCACGTGTTACGAGGCGTTAACCAGTTCCAAGGGTAACTCAGATTCTGCTACGCAGTTTACACGTCGAATTCTGTCATGGCTTCCAGAACGTTTGAGCACTGCCTGACTGCCGCAAAGGAACCGATTTCGGGGAAATTATATTTATAGCGGTTATTACATCCAATCTCAAATTTTCTCTTTTCATCCATCAATTGTTCAAAGGAAAGTTCCTGAACTTCTTTTAATCCAGAAATTGCTAGAATAGCTTCATTGGTCTATAAAGACTAATAGTATGTTAGTATATTACAACGTTTACATACGAGAACATAAAACCTGTACTTCAGCCAATGTTGGGTTCTCGTATGTAAACGCTGTAATATACTGAATGTGGGAGAAACAAAACGTCTTTCTGACCGAGTCACTGAGCACCTGAGGTCAATCAAGCAGAACCTCCCAGGGTTCCCTGTAGCCACACACTTCAATCTCCCGTCAACATGCTCGATCCGTGACTGGATGGTATCGGCGTCCATCTTGTGTAAAGGTTCCGATGATGATCACATGGCTGCCGAAAACCGACTTCAACTTTTATAAATCAGCAATAACTGCATTGTTGTTACCTGTGTTAACCACTTAACACTGTCTGTTTTCCTGGCCGGTTTGCCCATGCCCAATTTTATTGTATGTTTTCTAATTTGTACGTTTGGCCGTGTCAACAATCAGTTGCATTTTTGCCTGGCCCACCTGATGAAGGGTTTAAACGCGAAACGTCGTGGACTTTTTCACCAACTCTTAGAACTATTTACTACTTCTTTTTGACCTACTTACTTCATAAGTGCTACGCAGAACTTTGACCTTATAATATATATATATATATATATATATAGCATGAGTATTATTTGTCTACTTCTTCTCGTGTATATATATATATATATATATATATATATATATATATATATATATATATATATATATATATATATATATATGTATACATACATAATAAGAGAAAATTCACGTATGCTCCATAAAAATGATAAGTACAAAACACCACAAAGATGACAATACGAGAGCACAGATACAGTAACAAAATAGCGTATATTACGGACACCCCTGTGTCCTTCCGCGGTAGATTTGAGTCTTTGAGTAACAGATGTGTAATTAGAACCGAGCAGAATACATCTTAAATTAGATAAGAGTGGCTTGGTTACTACTGAAATGTGATGCAGGATAGCTTATTGATTTATCTTGCACAGTTTTCTTGTGGTTATTAAACCTCAGTCTAAATTTATATACAATTTAAGGATCAACCCCAAGTGCTTAGTAGTCATATCAACCACCCTGCTTGAAGGCAGACCCATATACCAGACTAAATGTAGGTGAAGATTGTGGTAGTAGCGACAGTTCAATCAAGGTTGCAGATATCATTATTTTATATGAAGAAAGTGAAACCTTGGGGATTCCAGCAAAAGTTTCCCTGGAATCGTTGACCATTCATCCCCAAAACAAGTAACTTAGTTCCTGATTGTACTCAGGCTGCTGCCACAGAAATGTCACTTTGCAAAGCAGATGGGGTGTTCTCCATGACAGACAAGAAAATCGATACTGAAAATCTTTCAACCAAATATCTCGCATTAAAGCCTGGGTACTGTCGCTTCAAGAGCGTGTCATTTGCAAGAAAAGTGGGAGTTCCACTTTTTCTATATAGATTGCAGACAGTTGATGTTTAAATTCGTATTGACAGAAAAGTGGGAGTTCCACTTTTTCTATATAGGTTGCAGACAGTTGATGTTTAAATTCGTATTGACTCACCTAAAATAGTCCCATATTTTCATGTAACTGTGGCGATAGTTTCAAGGGGCTTTAAGAATTTTCACGATAAAGATGTGAGGATATTTGGGTTACAGTTACTATTTGATACGTGGCTTTCCCGACAATTTGGGGTTTTCATGGAGATAGTCTAATGTTTTAGGTTTTTATTTAGTACAACAATTATTTGCTACGCTTTGGAGACGTTTCAAATCTGTTTGCGATGAAGTGTGAGTTTTTCGATTAATTGCACGTATTTGGGATAAATGTATATCACATGATGACGTAAAACAACCCTTGATTCCCCTGACTTGTGACAATTGACGCACAGCACGAAAAACTTGAGATATTGCAAAGCTAAATAGTATCTTAAAAATATTAATTTACCAATGACTTACTATCAGTTAACAACTAACAAGTCACTGCAGTTATTTTTCACTAAATTAGAAATGTTTGCGATTTAATTCAAAGCATATGTGCCAAACTTGGGTTAGTGTTCATCCAACATTTTTTTAGATTTTGTGAAGTTTGACATTATTTGTTTGTTTTAGAATAGTGGTTCCCAACGGAGGCGCTTTCGCAACTCGGGAGGACATGAGCCCTAAGAGTGCGGCGGGGGGGGGGGGTGTAAAAGGAGATAAAATAATGTCACTGAGTCTAGGAGGTCTATCAGATGCACTACAAAGTTGGTAAATTATCTTTGTTACCAGATGCAAAGAGGTGGCATCTAATAGTGTTTAATTTCAATTTTCCTGGCGAAGACCCTTATATTCCCATCAGTGGTAGTGAAAGGAGTGACCGAAGGGGCAATGGCTAAATACTGTCCCGCCGTTCTTTCCTCGAATGTAGTTTTTCCTTGCAGTTCATAAACATTGCATAATGACAGGAGTGACAATCATGGTAGGTGCTGTAACATAACAGAAAATTTTGGCAATCTACTATGAAGTTTAACGTTCAAAGATTTTCAAAAATGCAATTTGTCAGCGCGCCAAATTCTTTCTCATAAATTCTACCTGTAGGACAGCTTGTGTATTTTTAATTGGAAAGGACATTATCAAATTTCCCCCAATATTCAGAGGCATGCAAGAAAATAAAAATGTTGTTACTAACATTTTCGTATAAAAATGTATAACATTAGCCTATGAATGCACCCAATCACTTGGCCCCAACAAGGGACCTATGGAGGTCCCCTGTAACCCTGGCCGGAGGCGTAAATTGTTCACCCAAGCAGGCGTCCCTCCCAACAATTTAAAAGATAGCTGCCCCTGATCGGAAGATAGTCCAAATTTGACTGACAGTGCTTCTTCCTTGTTTGGACAATATCGTAAATACCCAGAGCTTCGGGGCTTCGCTCCTGGTTCCGAAATGTGACATTACCCCTGGCCCGATTAGGAGCTGTTGGGAAACGGTCCACACCTAAATGCTGCTACTAGCATCTGTCAAATTCAAAAGAAATTCTCCTCCTCTGACTGTGATCAAGCCTTCACGCTTTCGCAAATCGCGGGATAAAGATTCGCCATCCGCCAAAGCGGTTCAGTTTTTGCAGTCTCCCACCGCTATTTTGGTACCCTGGGTCGGGCCCACAAGTAAAAAACAATGCATATGCAGGTCTAACCTTTATTTCAAAATGGGTTTTATTACTGTCGTTTCATTCAAAGCAATACTATTCCATAGACGGTGGGAAGGGTGTACGTTTGCAAAACCCCATTTCGTAAAAAGGGTTGGGAACCACTCTTTCAGAACATTTACTTACCAACTGTCTTAACTCGTCTACATCCCTATCTCCTACTAGTTTCCAATATGATTCCTGTTGTAACAAAAGAAAAGGTATGAAACGAGAACACTGAAGTGCAACATTTACCAGTGTCTTAACACTTATATGTACCTTCAAGTAAGATGAAGTATTTATGTAGTGGGAAAGGATTGGTTTATGTTAAAGGCATATATTTATTTTCGCTAATTCCTTGCAAAACTGACTTCCTTAACCAAAGAATGAAATTCTTTTAGGTACAGTAAGTAACGTTACTTTGTGATAGAAAACCATTGCTCAATATACTCTTCTCTGACTAGCAATTTCGTATTTCATTGAGGTAATGAAACGTAAACTGATTCAAATAGTGAAGTCATTGATAATCAATATAAATATAATCTTAAAATGTGTATTTGCTTACCATTTGGTTGAAGTCTTCTTCTGTACATTGTTCCCCATCAGTTCGCTTTAAAATAACGATAATGTAAAAAGTCACTTTCTTATATACATCAACATGCATAGAGCTCTTGAATCTTGTAACCCAATGTAGGGTCTAGAAGATATGCTTTGAGAAGGATATCACAAAAAGGAAATTGCGAGGAACTTTTGTTTCGATTCATTTCGTTCCATTCATGTTTTGCCCACAACATGTGATTCAAGTATAATACCCTGGTATTACACCAAATGAAACATATGCAAACATGATGTGATAGACTAAGTTAAACACTGTCCATCCAGGGCTTGTCGAGAGTTTACTCCTGCAAGTAACAAACAAACAAGTCAAGCAGACGGTAAATAAAAAATATGTAACATTTGCAAATTCAACCCATCTGTGAGCCGGGAAAACTGGGGCCTGAACACAGCCCCCACACTTGCCTCTTCCATCCCAAATTGCTCACACCTCGCTTCATAAGTTTTAATTACGATACCATCTATGAATATTAGGTCAAATAATTACTGCAGACATATCGGATATACGCGCTTATCCACCCAAGACTATGACCTTAACTGTTACAAGGGCGTTGATGAATTTGTAGTAAATTTACCATAACTTTCAAGAATGGGCGGTTATTTATTTGGATTAAACTGTTTTAAAGCAAAAAAAAAAAAAAATTAGTCTCTCCTGGCATATCCCTTTCAGAGTAATATAACTTGATTTTCCCGGCGCAGATTTTGATTAAAAATATGGGAAAATGAGAAATTTTAATGGACATCCCGAGAATTTTTCACCGTTCGCGGTAATGAAACAATCATATCTCAGCGAAACGAAGAGCGATTGACCCAGATTAAGTTGTAAACAGAAGTAAAAATACCCTTGATGTCACTATGAAAGAGTTGTTTTGACTGTTTGAGAGGAACCTAGCGCCATTTTCTGTTAAAAAATATTATCCTATGAGAAAAGTCGATTAGTAATACATAAGGCTGCAGGAACCAGTCTAGGTCACGTACTAACTCAACTACGCTAGTTGACCTAACTGAAGCCATCAGTTGATACGTCGCATATACGTTTGCCGGCTTGTACCATTGTAGTCCTTTGTCATTGTAGGGGGTGTGACATTGCGATCATTGGAGATGTTTCAGTGCCCAAAAGTAGCATCACCTACAGGTAACGTTAGATTTAATGGTTTATCCAAACGTTAGATCTTCCCTCCAACACAACGTAGCCTTTCCAGCTTTACGCTGTCACATGTAACTAAGTTATTGTATTTTGCGACCTTGTTTTCGTGAAAGTGGTTCTGTAATAAGCCTATAACGATACTCGAAGGGCATCTTGAGATAAATGAGCAGAACTTGTGATTATTCGGACAACTTTCAACTAGAATAGCCCGCAGACTTATAAGAAACTCATAATTGGTTCCTTCGACTGATGAAATAAGTAATACACGGCTTTTATGTGAATAAGATATTATGACTTTTCAACGCTGTACGAACCCAACAACTTATGTGATAATGGAACAGTCCATACTTATTATGGAACGCCGGTTAAAGAGCGCTGCGCGTACAAGTAATTCCAATATGATAACGAAGTTTCATAATACTTTATAAAGTTAATTATTTCATACTGATATTATGTTTTACTATTTCTTTTTTCAAAATGAGTATATGCTTGCCTTGGAGATAAAAACGTCTGGTAAAGATTTACAGGCTTTTACAACCCCGTGACGTACAAAACTGTGTGAAGCAAGTAAGGGTGATAGCAAGCCGGGTATCATGACTTTATTTGAAACTATTTTGCTCGAAGAGGTGAGTAAAAAAGAGATCATTAAAATCTACACGTTAAGGACGAAACTGCAAAATTCAAGATATCATGCAGTTTAAAACATTCAATGACTTAAAAATATGGCTGGGTGGATAATTTAGTCTAGCGTGGAAATGTGTCTTAGTCCTCTACTTGCAGAGGAAATAAACATCGTACATGACTGGAGTTTTAAGTTTTATGTATGTAAAGCAAGAGCGGCGATTTGTGTTGGACAGAAGGGGGGGGGGCGTGGCTCTGGGACCTCAAAATGACGCATATATCACATATATATTTATTTATATATGTATGTATGTACGTACGTATGTATGTATGTATGTATGTATGTATGTATGTATGTATGTATGTATGTATGTATGTATGTATGTATGTATGTATGTATGCATGCATGCATGCATGCATGCGTGTGTGTGTATGTATGTATGTATGTATGTATGTACGTATGCATGTATGTAATATATGAGTCATTTTGAGGTTCCGACCCACTTCCCCTTATATATATATATATATATTATATGATTTATATAACATATATTTTTTATATGTATATGTATGTATGTATGTATATATGTATATATATAGTACCTTGAATATGGAAGATCGACTGTGTATAAGTAGGTCGAATATATATATATATATATATATATATATATATAGATATATATATATATATATATATATATATATATATATATATATATATATATATATATATATAGTCTTCATGTATACATCCTACTCATATAGTCTCTCTCTCTCTCTATATATATATATGTAAACGTATGCGTAGGCTTATATATGAATACGTAAACGTATATCGAAGTGTCAAAGTATATGTTGGATAATGCTGGTAACGAAATGTGTTTGCTTTTCATGCTTGTCAGGAAATCTACTATACACACAAATATCAGCAATTAATACGATTTTTGCCAAAATTTCATTTGATATTTCGTCCCCCTCAACCAAAGTATTGGAGGGGACTGTTCCAAACTCAATATATTAGCAAATATTAGGATCGTTGACCAAATGTTGGGGGAAGAAAGGTGATCCGTCCCCCCCCCCCACCAAGTTATTCGCGGGATCATGTCCCCTCACCCCCCCCCCCTTCCCGATCGCCGCCATTGGTGTAAAATATTAAACGCATTTACTAGGTGCATGTGTGTATCACTGATTCCTTGCCGAAGGCAGGCAAGGAATCTATGCAATGGTGATGTCGTGTGTGTATGTGTGTATATGACACTTAGGTTGTCAACAAGATATCTCAAGATAGCAATGACGGACACTTCATATTTGGTATATAGATTTGTCATGGTGAGAGAAAGAACCCTATTGTTTTTGGTGGGAGGACAAAAGTCATTTGAGGTCATGAGAGGTTAAACTACGAGAACCTTATAAACAAGATATCTCAAGAAAACAATGGCGGACACTTTTCATGTTTAGTATAAAGATTTGTTTTGTTGACAGAGAAAATGCTGTTGTTTTCGGTGGAGGTTAAATGTCATTTGAGGCCACCAGAGTTCAAAAACCGAAAACTTTGTGAACACGCTATTTCAAGATAGCAATGACGGAAAATTTTCATATTTAGTATATAGATTCGTCAGGCTGAGAGAAGAACCTATTGTTTTGGTGTAGGTCAAAGGTCATTTGAGGTCGCCAGAGATCAAAAACCGAAAATCTTGTAAACACGATATCTCAAGGTAGCAATGACGAACACTTTTCATATTTAGTATACAGATTTGTCATGATTAAATGATGAACCCTATTGTCTTTGTTGGTCAAAGGTCATTTGAAGTCACCGGAGGTTAAACTGGGAAACCTTGTGAATGGCTTGTAAACACGATATCTCAAGACAGCAATGACAGATACTTTTTATGTTTGACATATAAATTTTTTCAAGTTAAAAGGAAGAACCCTATTGGTTTGGTGGAGATCAAAGGTCATTTGAGGTCACCAGTGGTCAAAAATTGAAAACCTTCTTAACATGATGTTTACATGTTAGAAGTTGGAAATGACAGGCGCTTTTCATACTTTGAATACAGATTTGCTATGGTGAGAGGAGGAACCCTGTTGTTTTTGGTGGAGGGCACAAGTCATTTGAGGTCACCAGAGGTCAAAACGTGAAATTGTGTGAACATGACATTTCAAGAGGAGGAAGCACAGACACCTGTTTCATTTTTTGTTAGTCAATTTTTGGTGGGGTTTGAAGGTCATGTGAGGTAAGAACAGGTCAAATTGTTACCATATTGTAAAAAATATATAATCAAGAAGTAAAAATTTGATAAATGAGCCTCAGTGAAAAAATGCACCTCCTTTAGGAAAGAAATCACTAAGCGTTTTGGCTTTCTGGTTTGTATTATTGCAACAGTGCAAGAAGAGAAATCCTTATGTGTGTACTCGAGAGTTATTGAGTATTAAAGGCCCCAGGTGTAAACCTTGTGAGGGTCACTCACCTTGTCAACATCTGAGATTTAATGTCATTGCGATACGCGTCCATCGGCCTCTGCACAGTCTACAGGCAATGTTTTATGTTATTTTTCTCGTTGATTTAGAGAACTAATTGTCTTCAATTTAAATAAATCCTCAGTTGCTACATATAAGTTGCACGCTAACTTGTAAAAAGAAGGAGATATATACACTAGCTTTCGTTCCAACAAAGTACTAACTTACCTCCCATTGACCTGTCTGAAGGTCCAGGTTGTATATTGGAGAATCAAAATATGATCCATAATACTTCACTGTGAAAACAAAAACAATGAAAAGTCTTAGTATTTTTTTTTTTACTAATGAACCCTCAGTGGTCAATTTGGCACAGATACAAACGTCTAAGTAAATTAAGTTTTCAAAGCACTTCGAAGAAAATGAGAGGCACACTCTTAAAAGACAGCAAAAGATGCCACTAACCTCTAATATTCCTTTCATATAGATCAGATAGAGTAGACTCATCCCTGAAGGACTTAGGAGGCGGGCTACCGTAAAATCTGTCAAGAGATCATAGGTGGTCGTGAGAAAAATATTGTTAATAACGATACTCACTTTACTGTTGTGGGTTATTTAATTACGAAATAAAAAAGGAATGAAAGTACTATTATACTAACAAATAATCTAGTCTCATGAAAATAAGCACTGTAATACAGAACAAAAAGAATAAAGACATTTACTGTAGTTTAAATCCACATAAATCGGACCGATAAAGGTTAAAGAACGACTGGATTGTTTGGACTCCTCAAACTCCTGTAATAGCTTTGTCAAAGTACTCTGTGTCGAGATTTTATATAGCTCTCAAAGAATTATTAGAAAGTGAAAGAAAAAATACATCATTAGGATTTTCGAAAAGAGCACTACACCAGACAGAGTAATATTTGGATGATCTATCTTATTTTTTGTATTGGCTAACTTTTGAGTAGTGAAATGAAAAACGAAAAGAGAGTATTAAACTCAAGGATAAATATTCCATCGTCGTCTACCCAACATTTCCATTTTTCTTCTGAAAATGGTTTTGTTTTTAAAACTAAAGTAGTAAAATAATCATCCCATTTCTGCTACCTGCCCATTTGATTAGTTAGTGATTCAATTTAAACCAACCGCCTTGATAGTGTAATACACCTTAAGTTAAAACTAGCGTCGTGCCTTTTCGAAATATGAAACAATTAAAATAGAAGTGAGGGATTGCAAAGTTATTCTGCACGCGTTCAAATTAGATGAAAACTTCTTTATGAGATACCTACCCGAGAAGACTTAATGATGGACACATTGCGGAAAACTTTAAAATATCCACGTATTCATTGTAGCTCGTTTTCTTGTTGAACATTCGTAACCCGAGCTGCTCGACTGGGATCCTTGAAGACAGGGTCAGGCCAGAGGTTGTGACGAGAGTTGATGTTGAAAAGTCCACTGATTTGAAACAGTTGTGCAATTGTAACATCTTTATCGGAATCTGTATGGAAATTTAATTTACTTACTCAAGATAAGATGTCAATGTGAATCTTTTCTGGCTTCATATTTTATTTTCCATTGGTGTGCCATTATTTGTACTTTAATGAGTACAAAAGAGATCCAAAAGACTCCTAACAAGATGCAATAAACAAACGTTCTTAAAGAGAGATATGGTCCTGGTGGAAAATTGTTTTAATCGCCTTTGAAAAACTTCTGGGCAAAAGGACACATTGCTCTTTTATGACTGCAAATTAAATGGCCTTGAAATATCGGTTACTGCCATCCATTGCAAGGGTCAAGCTTCCCGAAAAGCAGAGGTATGAACACTTATATAAACCTATCTTGTAATTTAATAGCAGTTGGATGTTGGCTCTAAATAATGTTTGAATAAAATACGTACTTGCCAAATGAAACATGTAATAACAACTTCCGAATATTCAAAAGAAATAACACTATGATTAAAATGGACAAAGGCAACAAAGGTTTCTTATCTGCACGAAGATGGTCAGTAAGAGGTTTGTGAAAAATGTATCTTGTAGGATGTTCTTAAAAAGTTATAGATGTTTATCAAATTTTATGATTGTGTGTTACATGACAGCTGTCATCACATTGACAGTTTACGGGTATTATAGACTTCTTCAAAAAAGATCATCCATTGTATCTCCATATTTTTTCGCCTCCTAAAAGTTAAGCGAGGGCAAAATATCAACAAACAACTTATTGTAATATTCACATTGGCAGAGAAAATTAAGCAGCACCATCAGAGATCAAGGAAACATCAGTTATTCGGGAATTTTCTTCTGATTTGCTTATCCAATGATTGCAAAGCCAGTATGCTTGTTGTGAAGACGTTCATTTCGAGACTTCGAACAGCAAGGAAACCATACAAGAAATTGAACTTTCGGAGTACGCAAACAGTAATAAAATAGTGTAAACATATTATCCCAATGCTTGTTAACTCGAGTTTTGACAGCAGTAGTCACCAGGACGATTTACATTCTGAAGTGTATATTCTTTGTACATTAGCCTATATTCGGGAAGAAAACTCCCGCGCCGTCATTCCTAGCCTATAATTTGGCAGCAACTTGGAAGTCCTTTGTATATTAACTTCGGGAAAATAAGCTTACATTGACATTGTTTAAACCTGATATCTCTATTAGCTGCATGAGATAGCTTTACGTATTATCTTCGGGAAAATGAGCGACCATTTATGTCATTTCCAGCTGATAGTTTCCAACAGACTCTTTCCAGATAGCAGTTACAAAGGACTATGGGATGGAGCTTTGGTGTGCGTCGTTCATGTCAATGACATCTTATTGTCGCCAAAAACGACGTATTCCAAAACTCTGTCCCATACTCCTTTGTAATGGCTGTTTTAGAAAAGGGGTCTATAGTTGCATTAAAAATCCGTGTATCTAAGCTTCGGCAAATTGAACTACCACTTACTTTCTTTTTGGCGGACATTTCTAGTAGCTTTATGGAAGACCTTTGTAGTAGAAGACTGTCATGAATACTGATTATGAAACCCTCGGAACACAACTGACGAATTGTTCTCATTATGTTTTCAATGTTTCCTGTTTGTTCCAAGATACAGAGTATTGCAAACCTGTCACCACCGTCTATTTCTGCCAAGTACTGGATGATCTTGTCAGCACAATCAGGGTTGAGGCCGCAAGAAAATCGATAAAGATACTGAACATCTACTGGATGAATATTTCGGAGAAACTCTTTCAAATCAAGAGCAGGATTCTTTTGGATGTAGTCACGTAGGTAATGAGCAGCATGCCATTCGCAGAAAATTTTATGATACAATTTCACCTCCTGTCTATATTGCACATGATCTGAGTTAGCTGCAAGGGCTTCATCAGTAATATCGAGGACCTCTTCTTCCACTAAAATTCCCAAATCTTTGTACAGATCATAGAATTTCTGGCCTAATTCTTTACACAATTCTTCTTTTCTCCACACCATCCTCTTTCTTTCTTTATTCAAGGCTTTGAAAGCTATAATATTAAGTTTATCTTGCCCTTTTGCCAGCATGCGATCGTTACAAATATCCACATCATGAGTTTTATTTTTGATGCTATCATAAAGGCACGTTATCATTTGATGGAAAAATTTCGTTGCCGAATTTAAATTTCTGAAAGTCCGATTTTCATACGTCATATGTGCAAAAAGAACAAAAAGGAGGGGAACCTGACAGAGATCGCTTAAGATCGGGTTGTTTTCAAGATATCCTTCAATTTCTCTTACAGTTTGTTCATCGTCATCCACTGCTTTGCGTATGTAATTTTTACGGGCCCTTTTAGTAAACCCACTTAACCTTAGTCTTCTTGTTGATGGTGAATATGTCTGTGGTAGACAAGATGGCCTGGTTGTTAAAAGTACTATGAAATTCGGAAACATTTCTCTGGCTATAATGTTTATGATGTCAGATGTGCTATCTCGATCCGGGTACTCATCAAATGCATCAAGTATTATAACAACTGAGTTACTGTTCAGCAAAATAGTTGCTATATCTTGTTCCGCCAGTGTTGATTCTCTCGGTAAAAGAAACTGTTTGATACCTCTATAAAACGACGAAACACCCCCTAGTTGCCTTAATCGTAGAAGAATTAATATATCTACGTCTTTTAAAGGAGAATCATGAACGGAATTACACCAGTCATAAGCATATTTGAAAGTTACTGTTGATTTTCCATATCCAGGCTCGCCTTCCAAAAATAGTCTTGTTGACTTTATCCTGGGATCACTAAACACTTTGTGATATGTGTCTAAATCGATCCATTTCCCGTTTGAGTCTTTGAACGTAATATATCGGTCTACAAATACGTCGTTCACACAGAACATTTTGTCTTTCTTGTACGGGATTGGTTTAATTGCATCGTAGAGGTCCTCGTATCTTTCTTTGATTTGTTTCAGAAATTGGTCTCTTTTCCCTGTAGAAAGATGAAAATTACCGTAACGTTTTGCACCAACAGCTTGTGTAGCGTTGGTCCTAGTTTTACTCTAATGTCAGTGTAACCGTCTATTATTATCAATTCAAATTCTTTATAAATATTTCTTTACAGGCATTTACTTTTTGAACAAGACTTACCAGCAGACGCAGTGTCAAGCATTCTTGTCCCCTGAAATAAACCGTAAATATTCAGCTAAGAATGATTAAGTGACATCAATATAATACTCATTAATCCGTTTGTAAAACAGTTGATGAGGAGTACCTATGAAGAGGACAAATTAGCTTAATTTTGCAATGTGAGAAAACCCTAGGTACCGTAACGTTTAGTAAATAGAATCATGACTATTATAGTTATTAAAAAAGTGTTTGATCCTCGATAAGATTGCTTTTGATGAAAACAAACATATTTACGAAACCAACCTATTCATGCAAAAGCTAGCCATTTCATATTAATTACTTTCAGAGGTATATGTTACTATTGGGATTTTATTCTCACCTCTTCACCATCTCTGGTGACTACATGGGATTGGTATGGTTTCTCTGTTGAAAAGAAAACATAGTACTCGACTAGAAATTTTTAAGATGAAAGATAAAACACAAATTTTGTGGTAATTAAAAATTTTGGAGTAACTAACAAGTTGAAAGTCTGTCGGAGAAACATGGATACACTTTTTTGATATTCACTTTTCACTCCATTTTTCGACCTTAAAGTCATCCATGCACTTCCACAAAATTCCACTGTCATGTTTCGATAGACATTAACTGAATTTCAGTCCCATCCGACTAAGAGTATGGGATTTATGCGACAAACTTAAGTACAACATAAACTTTCGCCTATATTTTAACATTTGACGTCCAAGTTATACACTTTCCTGAAATTTTTGTTGTTTTTTGTCTTTTCAAAGTATCTTGTGGTTTTATCACCTGTTTTGCGAAGTCAAAATGAATCTATGCAATCACGAGCCAAGAGAGCGCTTTGTGTATGGGTGTGTTTGTGACGCTTAGCTTGTAAGTACGATATTTTAAGAGAGCAGAGATGGGATGCGTATTTTGCACATACCGCAAAATCCCTAATACTTTTGGTAATGGTTAAAAATCATTTGAGGTCACCTGTGGTCAAAAATCGAAACTTCGCAAAAAGATTTTTCAAGATGTAATTAATGAATACTTTTAATATTCAGGTATAAATTTTTAATTTCCACAAGAATAACCTTAGTGTTTTTATTGCATGTCAAAGTTCATGCTAGGTCACTTGACGTCAAAAATCGAAAACTTTGTAAACAAGATTTTCAAGATATAAATAATGAAGAGATTTAATTTTAACTTATGGATTTGTCGTATTCAGAATAATAACTTTATTGTTTTTAGTGGGTCAAAGATTATGAGAGGTCTGCAAAAGTGTAAGTAAATGTGTAAACTGCTCGTACACACGATATGCCCCAAAGCGCCAAATGTAGCAGTTTCATGCTTAACGTGTGCGCGTCATACTTTGAGTACAAAAGCCGTATGGTGGGGGTCAGAGGTCATATACGATCAGATCACAGAAGGGCAAACAGGGAAAAGCTCATAATCTCATAAACTTCCACCTTGATGGACATCATTGTTAGCATGTGGATTTTCCACATTAAGTTCGACAAGCGTTGCCTGAGGTTTTGTTAACCTGTTGATCTTTTTCTCTACCTTTTGAGTATTACTCTAATTTTAGTTTGGCGTTTCGATATGAAACACTAGACGAATGTCGAAGACAGATTCTTCCAGGATTCGGGACCCAAAAGACGGTCCACTGATAAGGACCAGTGAAGGATAAAAAGTGAATATACATTAATTTTGCCCTTTAAAAACAATGTAAATATTAAAATATCTTCGTTTTGGTTTACATCTTTTTTGCCGAATCGTCGCCGAGTATGTGTTCTCTGAGTTCATCGCTTCCAAAAAAAAAAAAAAAGACAAGGAAGTTCTGGTGTAGCAAAACTCTTAAATCAAGTAGACCAAAGTTATGAAGAAAGAAATTAGGGAAGTTTAATTTAAGAATTTAGGATTGGATACGTAAGGTACGTCCAGCAAAAACAATTACAAAAATCACCCTGGATTTCCTCTGGTATTCTTGAATCTGTTCGTAAGAAGAATACCCTGTATTGCTTGTGTCAAAGAAACCTATTGAGCATAATTTTCTCCAGTACAGAACTTATAAGAACGGATTAACTACTATAGTTCGTAATGCTAATCAGTCCCACTATTGTAACTTCTTTACACAGAATAAGAGCAATAGCAAAAGCATATGGTCTGGTAAAAATAGGTTGTTGAATAAAGGGGGTCTAGCTCAAATTGCCCAGGTTCAGGTAGCACCCTTACAAATGACTCCACTATAATGGACTATGCCGTCAGGTTTAATGGCTTCTTTCTAACTGTTGGTGAAAACCTTGCTAATGAAATAGATGAAAATAATGTCAGTTTTGAGTCCGTGCGACTGACTGGTTAACTGCAAACAGGTTATTGTTAAACATTAATAAAACAAAGTTGTTGGTTTTTGACAACAGCAAAGGAGATACTCCTCAATTCACTTTAAATTTCAAAGGTACTAGCATAAAAACAGTAAATTTACAAACTTTTTAGGTATTACAATAGACAGTAAGCTTTCTTGGAACAATCACATAGCCTAGAAAATGTCGCAAAATTCGTTTCTAGAATGGTTGGTGTTATGAATAGGTTAAGATATCATCTTCCCAGCCAAATCTTATTAACTATTTATAATTCTCTAGTTGTCCCTCATCTTACTTACAGTATCTTGTTACGGGGTAATTCCTCCCAAACTTACACCGACAAACTCTCTGTTCTCCAAAAGCCGGCTGTCGGTATAATCTCAAATGTTCCACCCTACACCCATGCACTTCCGTATTTTTATAAAAGTATATTCTTACTTTAAAGTATCACTATAAATACTAGTTAGGCATCTTCCTATATAGACACCACAATGACCAACTCCCCCATGATTTAAATTCGTTTTTATTTCACCCAAAAAACACTCATCAGAACTATCCTTCCAGAGGAAGAGATAATCTAATACAACCTTTCACACGGATAATGTTTGGTCACTCTCACGTGAGAAGTTATGGTGTACACTTCTGGAATTCTCTTGATACTAAATTACGAAGTTTCCATAATATTAATTTGTTCCAGGAGTACTTCAAACAATTTCTGTTTTCCCTATATCTTGTTTAATTTGTTCCTTGTGTATTATGAGATTTAAATTCCTTACGATTCATTGCTGCACTTTTCTGTACATAGCTGCAAGATATTTTGTTTTATTTTTAAACGGAAATCTCTGGATAGGACCTGACTAGAAAAGCTTTTAACTTCATCTGGTTCCTATTGTTTTCTTTTGATACGTACATCACTATTTGTTTGCCCGTAATTCTGTATAAACAAGTGTATGTAATACAATTGAAAAAAATTAACGAAACGAAAAGTTTGTGTACGGTATGTGTATGTAAGCGAGTCTTGAGGTAAGTTGAATGCGATGAAGTTTTTAGCGCTCCTTTGATTATGTAAACTTGTAAATCCCTTTGTGCACGTTGGGTAAGGTGATTTTGTGTAAAGAACAACAATTTTCATCCTATCAACTCACTTGCAATATAAGTTCATGAATTTGCGGATGACTGTTGGAAATATCTTGTTCTTGCAATTAAGTTGAAGCTCTCATTGCCTGTGACAAGAAGTGAAAGTTCAGGTTCAACTGGGTTTAACCTATTCAGCCTTTGACATCTGAATTTTTTCTATGACGTTAGTAATTACGTATACACTACTCTCGATGGCGAGGTACATACCCACCAAGTAGGAACTTAATCGGACTTACAGTTTCGGAAGTCTTTGAACAACGCTACCTAGGTTATAAGGCGATCGACCTTCGATCTACATTTGACCTACGACCTTGATCCGAAGCACCAAAAACATTCTTAAATTGATAAATAATGTTAAATTATTTCATGATTGACCTCTGAACTTTAACTGATCACATAACAATTAATGCGTTCAAAGGAATTCACGATCTTGCTCTGTTAAACTTTAACTTGGTGTTGAATACGACTTAAAACGACTCGAACCTGCAACACTTTTTACTACCTCTCTCTCACACTCCCATGGGCACGCCCTAGAGCTCGAATACCATACCTCATCTCTTAATGTTTATCATGTAGGGAAAAAGGCTATAAAAATTAAGCAACAACATATTGATTCACGGTAGATTTGGGTTACCGTTCCGAAAATGAATCATTTGTTGTTTGTTTAAACGCCATCAAAGAATTTTCACCGACGATTGAGTCCTACCTTGCATGATCAAACTAAATAAATAAATGGTTCACTTCTTTTGAAAGAACGTGCACTTTAGAGCCAGTAGTAGATGAATTGCAAAGGTTCTTAGAAAAACTTTTTTAAAAGCCTTCCAATGAACAGTGTTACAGGACGATCATCACTTCATTAAAAGTGGTATTGTGTCGGAACAGTTTACCTAGAACTCCTTTCATATTAGCTTTTGTCAAGACTTAAATGACCCTCCTATTATTTTGCTTTTCTGATTATTTCCTAGGATTATTGATCCCTTTTACCATTTTACTGTGTTCTGCAGTCCGAAGCTGCCTTCCCATCAACATATGCCCTACCCGCACATCGTCAGTGGTTCAAATTTTCAATTATTGTCAACTTGCTGAAACTATATTGCAATTCCTCAGCTTTTTTATTGTATCGTAAACCTGGCAGGGAAAACTTTTTGCCTTCATGAAACAACCTATTCGTCTTATCAAACGGATCTTAGAAATAATTCATGACGGGCCCAAGGGTAAACAAAAACAATAAACGTCAAAGCACTTAAACACAGATGGAGAATCTGCCTCTTATTGCTAATTTACAGCTTTTAAACTTTTTGATAAATATCTAGTTTTAGTTGTCAAGCCAGTCTGTATGTTATCTTCGCGACATGCACTGTGCTTTGTTCATTGTCGTTTGTTTTCAACAAACCAGCATAAAACTGGCAGGAGTATACTTCAAGTCTAAAACTACACAAATGTGTGGGACAAACATTAATTGATGGACCTCAATGATCAAACGTCTATCTTCAGAGCCTACTCAGTTTTTGAGGTATAAAATGTTGAATTTTAATTATCTGAGTTGAAATATTAGATCGGGCAATAATCAATGTTGCACTTGTTGCACAACTGACATTTAATTACTTTGTTTCCTACTGAATAGTTTTTATGACCTGAAGGAGCTACCCCTTTTCTTGCAAAACATGTAGTGGGGCGAGCTCTTGTACAATCATTTCAGTCTGTAGCAATAGTAATAACAAAGTAATCACATTCTAATTAAAGGAGCTTCTTAAGGAAAAGAAAACGAGACGAAGACTGTAATTTCAGTAAAGCGAGAGTGACATCCCTAATTATTGCGCAATCTGACATTTTTTACTAAGTTAATAAACTTCACTTATATCTAAGCAGATGTATGTCCTGTGAAGATCGAATCTGGACCAATGGGAGAACCTTTTCAGTATTTGCAACACAAACCAATGACACTGTAGACCTTAGGTCTACTTCAAAGGCCACTAACCCAAATATGTTAGCCACTTCGCTTTTCTCTACAAGAGCAATGGAAACCAATGCAGTGATCACTCACCAACGAAGTGCCCATGTCAAAGGTGGTCTGTTAAGTCCTCTGTTTGGGTCAAGGTTTGCAATAGAAAATATTGTGAAATTCTCTCAAAGTATATAGGCTAGCTACTTACTTAAACATATCACCATGGTAACTCCACAAATGATAGGAAACAGCACAATAACAACGAAAAGGACCCAAAATGGCAAGCCGGTTCGTTCAGATTGGTGAGGCTGTACAGGCTGTACAGTAGTTGGAGGATTTCCTTCATGAAAAAAATGTAAAAATCATTTACATTACGTAGAGTTGATGCAGACTTTGTGTTTACTGTTTGGGTAAATTCTAAGATATCAGTCATAAAAATGGCTATCATTTTATTTCCAGTGTTGTAAATGTTAGTACCTTTCTGCTTCTTTTTTGGTTATTGATAATTTACAACTTGAGATAACGCATCCATTGACACCCCACTATCGTTCAGTATCCTTGGGTACTCTTCTTGATCATATTTTTCAAATTCAGTTAATACCAGTGGAAAAGAGGTAAGAGTAAATACTCCTTTAAGCCGTAGGTATAAATAGGTAACTGTGATTGACCAGAAGATATTTACGCAATTAATAAGGACCTTAAAAATTGAAAAGAAGGTAGGCACTTTAATAGAATCATCTAAAACAGGGTGAATATGGAAATCATTGTGCCTAATGGTATACCATTTACTGTAAAACTCACAGCTGCTTGACCAATTTATGTCGTTTCATTAATATCAAAGAAATAATCAGTACGCAATGTTCCTACAATTACACCGAAATAAACATCAGTGCCTGATGAAGGCGGGGGCGCAACAAACGTGCGCCTCCCCTATTGGCCGTCATGCGTGAAAAAAGTTGAGGCAAAAAAGAAAATGCTTCAAAATAGGTCAAATATAACACCATTTTGCATCTCAGCCCTCTTTAAAAAGCAAAAATTTGCCTTTTACCCTACCCAGGACAGCGATCAATCAAACCTTGAGCCCCCTCTATTGAAAATTCCTGGATACGCCCCTGAACATGGTGTACCGTCATGGATATTGAACACTTCAATCACACAAACCTGTAACAAACAGTAAATCCATCCTCTTTGCCAAATTTGACATAAGGTCATTTGCGGACACCACTCTGCACTCGACAGTCAATCGTTTTCGTCGTTTGTCAGAGACACGATATTGTACAATTAGAGTCACATCAAATGATTCCCCATTATCTTTGACTTCTCGCTTTGGGTTCGAAAACATGATCAGGTCTGATTCATGTTCAAAGTATGCCTTCCACTGCAATTCAACGTTAGGACGAATTCCTTCGACTGAACACGTAAGGTTTCCGTCATATTCTCTTTGAAGGTCGCAATAAGCTTGGTCATTACATCCATCTATTGCAGGATATGCTAGGACTAAAAGAAATCAAATTGGCAATATTAACAAGATTACAAGCACACTTTGCTTTCTTAAGTGTTTTCTTCGCTAAGGAGGTAATATTTCCTACCAAAAACATTTGTTTGGAGAATTCTGGCTCGAACTGCTATGTTGTGATGGGGATTTGAACACGATCTTCTTTGGGAATTCGGGAATTTGACAGAAGTAAAGCTGCTTATTGATAAGAGATTCCATAAAAATGTCCCTTTGTGTAATTATCACGATATTCAGATGTCGGAAACAATATTTATTTTAAAGTTTTCTTAGGGTGGACCCCCAGATTCTACCAAAAACAACATAAGGACCAGTCTAAATATTGTCCTTCACTTTTACCTCTAATGTAGACTTTCCTGGTTGTTTTTAAACAACTTTATGCTGAAAAAATTGACAACTCAATTTACATATTACATACGTTTTGCGACGAACGATAAATTAAAATGTTACTTAGAAGTATTAAAAGTGCTATTTTCGTCCTACATCGCGCACACCCATCATAGTCGGGCTATCTCAGTATAACTTCCTCTAGAACACCTGGGGTGGCATAAGCCTTTCAAAAGTTCATGCAACCCCTCCCATCATTCCAACAAGACAAACCCCCAACATTATCAAAACAAAGGACTTTAGTTACTATTGAAATAAAAATGTTAAAAAATAGTGTGGTATTATGTCACCTCTTTTGTGTGCATTCTTGTGCCTCCGATTCCGGTAATACCCGGGAGGCTCCAATGAATTAATCCCCAAGTTCCCTTTGAGTAGTTGCCAAGGGCCCTAAGGTAGTCCATTGGAACCCGGGCTCTTAAAGGCTCCCAACTCGTTTCCCAAATTTTTAAATTTCTACGTTAAATCCCCTACATCGAATCCTCAAACTTTCCAAAAGCTTCCAAAGCCACTGACCAGAATCAAGGCTGCACATGGGAAACGGTATGTTTGTGCTATGCCATCAAAGTTAAGCCCCACCGAATTTGCACTACCCTTGAATTTGCACCTTCTAAGGATGTTTTGTAAGATCTTTTAAGCGTGTGCTCTTATTATTATACTTTTGCTCGCATATATAAAAGACATATGGCGAAAAGGGTAATAAGCTAAAAGGTTGCAGACGACGTTTTTTACCTGTTTGAGATAAATTATGACATTTACGAACTCATATGCATTTCATATCCGATATTTGAAACTTGACTTATGACATACCTATAACTGTAACGTTATAAACCCTTACTCCGTCACTTATTCCATCTCCGTAGAAACAAACATACTCCCCTTCGTGTTGTACATCGATTGAAGGTAAAACTAAAGAGACATTGTTTTCCAGAATAATATCTTCGGCAAATACTTCAATAAAGCCTTTTCCGAAACTGACGGAATACAATAGAAGCTCATGATCCACGTATCTAGGTGGAATGGCTTTTTTCCATACTATGAACGCATCCTCATTTTCGGTACAAAGTAACTCCATACGTTCATAGCGTTGAATAGTGATGGATGTTGTCTGATCTGGAATTGTGTGAACAAGTCCATTTTGTATCAAGGCAAAAGATTCAGTGTTATCAAACAATCCGGGTATAGTAGTAGATGCTTTACAAACGAGAAGCACCAAAAGGGGTGAGAGTTTAAAGGCGTTACTGGTGATAACTGTTGATGTGTATCCATCTCCATCAGAGGTAATCACTAATTCTATGGATATGTTTTTATCACCCTCCGCAGTTCTTGCCATGAAATCCAGGATGACCTTTGGCCGAGCACCACGTACAGAGCATTCCATATCAGCTTCATCAGCTACAGTAAAACACTTGTTACTGACATTACCACACTGGGTAATGAGTGGAAACGGCACGTCTGGTTTAACTGTTTGACGTATTAAAACGGAAAATAAAGCCTTTAAATTAAAATTTTTATCGTAAAATGAAAATTTGAACGCTAAATTGCTTACATACACCGTGATAATAATATTTGCATTAATCTTTTGAGCATAAATATTCCTGGTAGAATAATTTTTTCAGGGAAAAAATTTAAGGAATCAGTCTTAGATATCTTAGTATTATAAAGGACAATCCTTATGATATAATAGATTTATATAGCACCTTACATACGACAATCACAAAACGCTTAACAAAAAGAGAGTTTTTAAACAATTAAGTTTCACCGATGTTTCTGTTCGAATATTGACAGGGCTGGTTATTCGATACAGTCGGGGTAAAAGATTATACTTACGGAAACTGCCAACATAACTGCTACTTGTTTTGGGCTTTCATATGAGCTAAAAGATTTGCGTCATAATCCATTCGCTTGTGACCAAACAGTAACTGTAAAACTGAATAAAATTTAACTAAAAAACACAAACATTTTGTTTCTTTTCAAATGGTTAGAAAGCAAAAAACTGGAAGGCAAAGAAATATCAAAATGACCATTTTAGCGAAACTTTAATAAGCTCACCTATAATAATGACCTGGATATTGCTGTAAGGAAACACCTCTTCTTCCGATGGTAGGTATGCAACAGTAAACACGTCTTCGTGTTTGAGCAACACTTCAGTTACGATGAGTGAGCCATTTGGGTGTACGTCGAATTCCCCCGACTCATATCCGTGACCAGTTTTAAGCTTGTTTTGATATCTAACTGTCGGACTATTCCCAACGTCTATTGATGTGAACCACCATACAGCAAAAAAATCTTTGTGAAATCGACAAGTTATAATGCCCGGCTTACCTAGCTCAAGGTACTGTGGGGAGTTGCAGAAAGTCTTTGCTTGTGTAACTAGGATAGATAAAAGAATATTACCACGGTGGTTCTTCTACTTATTGCTTAGTCATTGATAACATATATGAAATGTCATTTAAGTGATATTACCTGTCTAAAAAGGGACATATATAACATTGCCTTGTCCATGTCAAAGTATTGGAATATCGTTTTAGCATTCCATCCAAGCAATAAAGATAAATAAAGATCTCTCACAGGAGTATTTTTTTTTCAAATATTGTTCCAGAATCATAAAAATAACGACAAAAATATGAAAATCCATAATGGTTACACACAATCTTTATTCCATTCAATCCAACCCATGGTTGGATAGACCAATGAGAATGCTCTAATATATGAATATGCAAAAGTCTTTAGCCAAATCAGCATAACGAAAGGTGCCCACGTATATGCCAGCGAACGAGCACTGAACACAATATTCACGCAATATTCACTCAATAACCTAGCTAGCTACGTACATGAAGACCGACTATATAGTACCATGAGATTTAATATCCGAAAGGTATAATTGGCTACATGATAATAAATCGAAGGGACTCATATCCGTTGAAGCCCACCTGACCAATTTCGGAACAAACTACAGCCCTCATAAGCAAGTTGCTACCTTGCCTATGTAGCAGGCTGTACAGCGTATCCCTTTTTGATACGCTCGATCATGTCCCTGGTTTGGGAAGCTGAGGAGCTGAGCAAACAGAGTCCTCTCCGCGGGGTATTTGCTTCCCAGAATAGATCGGACCGTAAAATTCGTGTTATTAGTGAGCTTTCATTATCACCAAAGAGAGTTGGCCGCCTTTTTGTAAGATTCCGAAGGTGGACTCAAATTTATAAACCCTCGAGACTCACCATCTTCATAATATGTGAGTGCTACCTCCTAGAAAAATATTACACAGTTCTCGAGTCATTCAAATCCTCTTTGGTCAAAGGGTTTGATATCTGAGGTATTTATCCTCGTTCTCAAGGTCATAACTTCCTTAGATGCTATGTTTCCCTGCTGAAATGTGCGCAGTTGTTGCCTTGATTTAACAGCTGCAAATTCTTTTACATGTTGGAAACTCTTGAGACAGCATCTACATTATAGCCGAAACTGACTGAGGCAGAAAAACATTGTTGATTCAAACTTCTACTTGCATTCAGGCCACCAGGCTACCATGACTAGGTGATGATTTGGACTTTAGATTGGATTCTCATACTTCACGTTAGTGCCCCTTGCTATTGTTCGGCATTTACATTCGTAACACATTTTTCGTCAATCATTAGTGTATCGGTGTACATGCATTTTAAGTAGAATATTTGATATGTATCTGCATGTGCTGCTGAAAGGACAGAATCTTGGAATGCTGCGAACTACACAAGTGTAAGTACAGGTGTGACTGGTTACCGTCACTAGCGTTAGCATGCCAGTTTCTTCTTGAATTGTTTTAGGGGGTAAAATATACTAATATGCAGTACTGTGATGAACTTATAATACGTTTTCTTTTGTTTAAAGGGATTTGCCAGTGACAAAAATCAATGAATTTAGAAAATGCAGAAAAGTTTTCTCTTCTAGGAGGTGAAAACGGCATCTCAATAGCTTGTAGCTTTTGGAAGATACTACGTTTCAAAGAAATGCAATTTTTCTCAAGACGAAGTGCATTATGGGAAATCTGTGATGTCATCGCAGCACATTAATTTGACAAAGCATTGAATATCTGTGTGATATTGACACTGCTGTAAGGAATATTTAGGAACTGTGTTTGTTATGCCGTATATATGGTGTAGATTTATGCTACAGATATTCAAACATTCCGACAGTATCAAATTTTAAGGACAACTGGCCATTCAATTATAAAGGAAAACAAAAGAAATCTGAGGGAATGAGCCCACTTTACATAACATTCTGTGACCTTGATGAGAACTGGAGGTATTTTTGACAGAAATAAGTAGTCTTTAATATTAGATATCTCGACTTAGGAAAAGAGTAGTGCTACGGGGTTTAGAGGGTATGAACTGAAATTTTTTTCTCTTTCACACGAGACCCTTGTGAAAAGGCACTGGAAAATGCCTTTTAAACTTCAAGTGTACTGTGCAGTATAGTCTTTACTATCACACTACTCCCAACTAATGTATGAGTACGCGGCAATATAAACCCAGAATATGTACAGTACTTTGGTACATGCATCTACGTGATCATTGAATATTCATATAGTGCTTTGAAAGGCGTGGTTTAAGACATTTTCACCGTTTTTGCACCGTTTGTTTATGTCACACTATCATTCACAGTGACTAAATGAACAATTCATCCATGAATAGCTTGGTTAGTGTATTGACAAAAAAGAAGAACATTAGACTATTTTTTTTTGTTCAGGTAATATCATTTTCAACTGCAAAAACTAAACTTTTAAAGGTTTCCATGAATGATGTGCATATCTTGCTTACCACCAAACTGCATCTCAGTGAACAGCATAATTAGACAAACCAAGACCACTCCTTTCATCATGGTAGACTTAATTGAACCACTTTTCTCGGAAAGGTAAGGATCCACGGAAGGGATGACGACATTCGCTAAGTTTTGTCCTGGAATGAGAGAAGCAAATCGACATGCCAAGATGATCCCACAGAACTGACGGTTGTAAGAGTTGACAATGACGTGGGAAAGTCTGGCAACAAATTGGGAGATAAGCTCTTCACTGTCACTTTATTTTATGGACTTCTCAAGGTTGACTGGTACTGGGTGTATTATGACAAAGGAGTTTCTTCAAAAGAACACCATTGTCAATAATATTATTAAAAATCAGGTTTTATGGAAAATTTACACCTTCCTCGATCTACATTTTGTCAAATTCAAGCCCCCAGAACGTTATATATGATAAAAGAAAAGTAAGCAATAAATCACAACAATTTAACACCTGTTTCGACAGCTATTAAACTTACTCCCTGCCGTCAAGAGAGTTGGCACCACAGAATTCTGTGGTTGCAAACGATTTGGTAAATCAAATGGAATATTAAAAAATGATCTTCTGGGTCGATGAAACTCAACTGAGAGAGTAGGTGCAGCTAGAGAATACCTCGTTTATGAGCTCTGCTTTATGAATAGTAACAGTTTAGGCTGACGGGTATTTTATTGGTTTGTTCGACTGTGTCTTCTGTGGGATCAACTTCTCATGGAAAGGATTAGACAGAACCTGGTATTTAAGGGATTATCTTAGAAGACTGTTTACCACATCAATCTTTAAAGTTTTAACCCTTTAGGGGCAGCCAATGTTAATTAGCATTAATTTGTATTTATTAGTTTTAATGTGAAGCATGTTTAAAATCGATCTGGAAGAATCGATCTGGAAGAACATTTTCAATAGAAACCTAATCATCATATGACACGCTGAAAGTTTTAGATTTAGATACAAATATATGCGATAAGGTCATTTCTCAATGTTTTTCTTTGTTTTATTTTTCTAATTATTTTGTTTAATACTTTTGTGGGAGGAAAGAGGGTTGTATAATCATGTGTTTTCTCCTATCGTGTTTAACTTACTACTCTTTCTTCAGTGATATCAAATTTGTCCTAATTGGATCAATTTTGGCTGAGATGTAGCCAATTGTATCTTTCAAGAGATCACAGTGTCAGTTGTTTTCCCTCTACTCATAAAGTTAACACTAAACAGCTGTTCGAAAGAACTTTGACCCACTTTCAACAGTGTAAACTGATTTCTTACACAGCTCACTATGGCCACTATGAATATGAACCTTCAGTTGGGACAAACTGGTGCTAGGTTCCAAGAAGTTTTAGGGCAGTATACCGGATGAAAATTATGAGTTTCAAATTCCTAATAAAGCTTTGTCAGGAAGACTGGAAGGAATCAGTTTTGGTCTGGGATTGAGAGGTTAGGTCGCACGGTTGTTTAAAAAAGGGGTCTTTTTTGGACAAAATTCAATATTTTTCCACTTTTTGAAGACATTTTCTGCAATATCTTGGGGACTGAAGTAGCTGTAGCCCTAAGCTCTTCACAATGTTTTTGAGAAGTATAAAGACACAGGAAAAGGATATTTTTGGATAGTAGGGGCATACTTTGCTCCCACAGGAACTTGTTTGTCAGTGCCACGATTTTGATCAACATTTTTCAAAATTTGAAAACGAACAAACTTTGTCCCAAGTTTTGAAAATATTTCCTGTAGAGATAACCAACAAAAATAGTGTCATATCAAAGAAATGTTTGCGTCCTATTTTTAGTATTTAAAAAAAGAGTATAGGGAAGGCCATGGTGAAGTTACAAATTTTTGAAATTAGCACTTTTTTAAGGTAACGTGTAACCTTGCGTTACTTAAAGGAGGTGACTAATGTTTCGTGCAAATCATCGCACAAAGGACACCACTGATTTTTGTAATTCATTTTTAGTGCAAGAAAGCACTCGAAGGAAAATGATTCTATTGTTACTAAATGGTTTTATTATCCTTCCTTCAATTATTATCCTATTTGTCTCCATCCTACGTATCTGAGAACCTTACAGATAGAACAATAGTCTTTGACACATGTCATGCTTTACCCTAGCTTCTAAAGCCTAACACGTATAGAAAAATATTGCTGATATTCAACTTTACTGAGGACTTTGAGGCTTCCTTAGCATTTTGACCACAATAGAGCAATTCACTGCAATAAACGTTGGCTTTATTTTCCCTACGTCAATTGAGAGAGCGGGTCGTTAATATCAACAAGCAAAATTTTCTTACTTTGGCCAAGGCAGTTAGTATGGCAGATTTTATTAATTGGAGTGCTGATTTTCTTCCAAAGTTCTGTAGCATTGTTTTACTAAAGATTTTATACCTCATTTTTATTTTCATAACCGAAGGAAACTGTAAGCCCATTGGGAATTCATCGGATTTTCAAACGGTTACTTTAATCAGTTATTTCCATAATGTTTGTATCAACGAATCAGTTATATTACCATGCACAAATAAGACAGGAGATGGATACACGTGGAAACATGGTAAAAAAGTATTAAACGTTTTCAACTCCATAGTTGACGATCGTCTTCAAGAAAACTTGGTGCTCTTTGAAAATTATTCCCTGAACATAATCGCCGGATCGCTGGCTCAAGAAGGCACTTACTCATGTATAAAGAACAAACCTATTTTGGTTGAACACAACTTGGAAATACACGGTTTGTATATTGCACGAAAATTTTTTACCAAGACCATCTGGGCACTTCACATCAAATTTGTATTTCGTTAATAATAGTATGTAAAATCAACGCAAGGCTAATGCCTTTAACATTTACTGAGGAATAAGAGTTCATGTCTTGTATTCTTTTCATTGTGTTTGCAAGGAAGCCTTAATGAAAGTTGTTATCTGTGGCCAAAATTACCCATAAAAATATCGTCACTTCATTTCGTATTAAATATACTCATCCGATGAAACGTTTGGTACAATCCCGATGAACAATTTGTTAATTTGCTTTTGTTTTTTTGTTTTTTGGGTTTTTTTTTTTTTGGTTTTTCTTTGGATGATTTTTTTTTTTGATTTCTAAGAATAGGACAGAAATTGCATATATTAAGAAAAGTCAAATTTTAAAAGGGTGGCTTTACGGCACGTCCGTTATAAAAGAAATTCTTACTTTCAACGTACAAAAAGGCTATGCTTAAGGAAAAATCATTTTTTTTTGATCTACTTCGGTTCTGCAAAAAATCTGTTCGGAGATGTGTCACAACATCTATCTTTACCTAGACGTAGATTTTTATAATTAAAGATGTTTACGGCACCGTGGCATTTGTAGCAGGTAGAAACGTGCATGTCTTTGAAATTGTCCCCACAGTAGGGTAAAAGTAACATTAGGACCAGTTCAATAACAAATGTAATACATTTACTTAAAATCGAACAAAAATAGTGAAAAGGAAACGAAAATCAAATACTTCAAAATTTACTGCGTGAAAAAATCTGCTTAAACTGACAGGAAGCAAGCAAGAATAACAAAATATACATAAACCATTTCTGTTATGTAATACACCATTATTATATGCAAACCTACCAATAACGATTTTTCCCCAAAGCCCACTTCATAGATATCAATTACAAAGCAATTCCCGTGTACTTTGGTGCATAATATCAATGAAGTTGAAGTCATAGGTCAGCAACAAGCATTGGATGGTTTATAATTATGTTGCTTCAACTGAATCAAGAAGTTAAGATATACCTTGGGACGTGCATAACGTTGAAAAAGGAAGGAAAATTCTTAGGTTTAGGAAACAATTTTTAAAAACTGGCAACATTAACATATATCCTGAAACGTCCTCAGTCTGAATTTTACAAGTCAGTATACATTTCTTTTTAGTATGTTTCTGTATACGTACTTATTTACAATTTTGTGCAAAGGTGCGTAATTCAATTAGACATATGGCAAAAATATTTGTAAAATTGATTACAAACAAGTAAGACAAACAAATAAATCCTCACTCTACAAAAGGTCTGGTCAAATTCGAACCGAATCTGATCAGAGGGGCACCGAACAGGAATCTGATCAATTATTTGACTATATTTGGTTCAAAACTGATCAGAATTGGCTCATTTTTTAACCGAATCTAGTCAAATTTTTGACCAGATTCCTGTTCGGTGTCCCTCTGATCAGACCTTTTTTTAGAGTGCTACTGTTAATTAAAAGATAAACGTTTTACATTTTTAGAGGGAAGATAAATTCGTGAATTCGTCAAACAAATTTTACAGGTAATAGAAGTTTAGGATAATTAAAATTTTTCTAGTGCAATAAGTAAACAGAAAGAAAATTTGGGACAATTCACTTCCTTATCGGATAAAAATACTCTAAATATTCTGTAGATTCCTAAGAGCTTGTATCGGGCTTTTTGTTAAAACTATAAAATTATACAGTTTCTTTGATAATGTGTAAAGAAAATTTTATAATTTTTCCTGTAAAAGTTCCAATAAATCTGTACGTAACCATTTCAAATCTATACAAAATCTCTAAGAATATCTTTTATAAGGTATATATCTAAAAACATTGAATTCTACATATTTACTTACAAAAATCAAAATTCTGTAGTCGTTCAAAAGATTCTTCAGAAATTTGTTAAACAAATTGTAAAAGTTCTTTAGATATACATTTGAACTTCTTGAAAAATATTTACAGAAACATTTCAATACGTTAAATACGTTTTCATTCAATTTTTTTGATGAGTTTATAGATTCGTAAAAAAGATGATATAAAAATGATACAAGACTCAAAAGAAAGTGGTAAAAATCAAAAGAATTTCTGGTTGAAGAACTCAACAGGTTTCTTTTTTTCTTTTTCTGTTTTTTTTTCTTTTTTGGAAAGTGGTTGTATACGGGATACCTACAAATTTATCATCGAAAGTTGAAGTGTTATCAAATGTTATCATTTAGGCTATATATGAAATACTAAAAAAGAACCATTGGACATGTTCATGCGTTGTTTGTGCAAAAATCCCAAGCTACCAAAGATGCAAACACTTAACGAGGTATAAGCCAGCTCACCCACGTAAAATACTGGAAGGCGTGATAAATTTTGCATTCTAGTCCAAGAACGTTTTTCATCAAAGGATGAAAGTTTTTCGTTTATAATATAGTAACGAAGGTTACAAATGGGGCTTCCCACATCTTCGGTGATATCCAAATTAGTCATCGAATTTTTGTTGAATGTGAAAATGAACATATGTATAAATTATAAAACAAGTACTGGAGATTGGTCTGTCAAAGCCGTTTCCCTGAGCTATAAATGAATAAATGGATAGGCTATAAAACAAGCATTGGACTCACAAACTAGACTCACAAATTACGGGGTTTACGAGAGAGATGAAAAGAAGACCGGATGCATATAGGAAACAATCCATGTTTAGTAAGATGTGATGATCGCAAATGGTCTACGAAGTATTAGCCAGTTGTGTAAAATGATGGAATGGGTCATAAAAGTTGCATTATAGCCAAAGGAAGATAACTTTTCCATCAAAGGATGAAGCTTGTCATTTACAATATAGTAACGAAGATCAGATTTGACTACTTTAGCAGATTGTTAAAACTTCAGAGGAATTATAATATTTCACGCCGTGTAGCCATTGCAATTATGTGTGATTTTTAAACGCATAGAATAACTCACTCCAAATTTACACATACTAGCCAAAGAATTAAATTAACTGGAAATGTATCACTGGAAGTCGATTCGGATAGTACATTAGTCATCCAGAAGAACATAGTAGAACATTACCACAAATTCTTGAGCAATGACAGATTCAAACTAATAAGCTACTACCGGAAACACTGGGTGGTAGTTTCCGAAAGGTAGTTATAATATGGAAGGAGTAAATAGAAAGAATATGTACATCAAAGTGGTTTTTACCTAGCATAACTATACACAAGTTGCTTGATTAAAGATAGTACCTTGCATGAAATTTAAGCATTTTCAGAGAAGTGGTGGTAATTACATAATATTTATACCGTTAAAGTTTTCACTACTGCTCTGAGTTGTCACTGTGTAATAATATTATCATATTCGATTCCCAAACTACAACATTCCAAAACGTACTACTTAATGTCTTTAAAAATAGTTCCAGCGTAGAGCTATCGATTAAAGACTTGTAATATATGCGGCAAAGAATGAGACCATGCAATACAACAGTAAGTGTACAAAGGCGAGAACTTCCCTATGGTCTAAATGGTGTATTGCCCAAAACGCCAAAAATGTTTCGCATAGCCATCCTGAACTGTTGTGCAGGGTCAGATCTAGGGTCGGGTACCCAAAGAAACGCATTCTTGAGGACTAGGTTCCCTGATATGACGCTCCAAAAGTATATGTGCCCCAGTGGCACAGGTGTTTCCTCCGAGAGTAATTCGAAAAAAGAATCCCGCGTATTCTCTTTTCTAGGTTTTTTTGGGTTTACATTCTTTAGAAAGAAATGCAAATATCTTTTCATCAGCAATAAATACAAAAATAACCAACTCAGAACAACATACCGCAAAAATGGACATGAAAAGGTATGAAGCTAGCAGGTGAAAGAAGAAGAGAGCTCTAGAATTTCCAACCTTCGGGTTCGTTCTTAGGTTTGTTCAGCTATTTGAAAACCGAATTATATACAATGTGCTTTCTCTTGCAGTGCAGCATAATTTCACCTTAATTAGAAAATACTACAAATAGAAAAACTGAAAATGACATGAAAAAGGCAGAAAGCAGCACAGGGCAACATGGCTTACAGGCATCAAACAGTAATGAGAGCACAAAGCTGGTTTTGCATATGGTGAAGGAAGGAAACAGTTTCAGTAAATCAGGGAGGTGTTATTAGCTGGGGATCCATCGAAAACTCTTTCTTTGAACCCTACTAGTTGCCGAAAATAATCTCTTTTGTGTGTTGTTCTTGATGATTCAATAGGCTTAAGAGCTGTTTGGAACTTAGTACAAGTAAGGTACGTTACTCGTCTGCTACATCTCAAAGAGCAGATCCTGAAATTTGTCCCTTGCCTTAACATTGCCAGTCGCTTAAGATGTAAATTAATTTGAGGGTTTGGACGCTTTTGGACGCTATGTTCAACATACTTGTCTAGTTTCCTATAACTTGCTCGATATGGGTGTGCCTTTTAAGTCATGCGAGGGAATGAGGAAATTAGTCAAAATCCGACAGCAAAGTTTAGTCTTATACTTCTTTTGCTCATTTGCATAAGTCATGAGCACTGGTTTATAGTCAGCATCATTAGGTTCCTTCGCAATAAACAGTCGTTTTGAACGTCAGAACAGTGTTTCGTACACGACTGTCGGCAACTAGTTAGACATTAAAGCATTGTTCCAAATAATCCTTTTTGTTGGGGTCGCTGTAGGTATGAATGAGGTTGCCTAGATATTAGACAAAGGAATTCAATTCCCTTTAGTTCAATCATACCCAATTAAAGGATATAGTCTCCACTCTGAGGGCAATCTAATTGGATTAGCATAAATTAAAGTTATCGATGGATCTCCAGCTAATAACACCTCTCTGGGTAAATGCCAGTTGTCGGGATACGTGGCTACAATCAAGCTTTGAAGAGTCATTACAAAGTCAATAGAGTTCTACAATAGTCATACTTAATTTAGGTTATCAGATTTTCATAGTGAGAATCGATATTTTAATTTCCCATCAATGAATAAAGAGTCATTCTGAAGCAATGGCATCGTAGGAAAAAAGTATTATATTACGGCCATGACACATACCCAAACATGATGCAATTAATACAAGAAGTTCATTCAACTAATTTCAGAGAGGTTAGCAAAGCTATAAGATATAATTTAAGTACCAACAATTTTTATAAAATAGTCCTAAGAAGATTTTGAATGTCTCCAGTGTCTATATGAGAAATATATGCTTTTCTTATTTAAAGATAATTATACCTAATATGATTAAACATTTAAGTACATATGTAACTTCTGCATAATTTGCTACATTGTAGTTGACAGAGACAAGTATTAGAGCATCTTATCATGTAGCTACGTTGTAAATCCATGATCTTACCCTTTTTCAAGCTCTTGTAAACGTTAAATAAAAAAGTGCAATTGACACCTTTCAAGACCTACAATTATTTCACTTTCGGGTATCTTGACATCAGAAATAAGACTGAGGTTGCAACTAAGAAGAGTTCAGGTGAAACTTTGTGTGTCTCTTACGACATGGAGTTATGATTTTCGTTGGAGAGAAAGTGAAAGACGCTCTTCAATGTATGGCCCATTATGGAATAAGTATGTGAACTTTTGATAAATGACTTAGTAATTGTTATATTTCAAGAAGAAGTAAAATAGGGAAATTGGCTTGTTTCACAGCGGCTGGAAAGGGAAAAATATTGCAAAAGGTAAAAGAGAAACCAGTGATAGATAGAGTGATAGTAGAGCAAAGGAATCTCTCATGGACAAGGATTGTGTTTTAAAGCACTTTACAGAAGGGAGATACTTAACATCACAATTACCAACGTCTTGTCATTACTATCATAAGTTTGCAAGTAGCAAGTAGATAGACAGACAGACAGACAGACAGACAGACAGACAGACAGACAGACGTACAGACAGACAGACAGACGGACAGACGTACAGACAGATAGATAGGTAGATATATATATATATATAGATATATATATATATATATATATATATACACTTATATGTTATATACATATGTATATTTTATATATATATATATATATATATATATATATATATATATACACTTATATGTTATATACATATGTATATTTTATATATATATATATATATATATATATATATTCCGTGGGTTGGTATTTTATCTTTCCAATGGAGAAATGCTTCTTTATTATCTCAGAACCTTAATTGTCTTTAATACTTTCTCTCTACAAATGAAAATTAAGATTATGACATCTCAAAAGCTATGGAAATTTTACCGTTACAGTGCTGAGCAAACCGGAATTTGGGTTTGATTTGGGCCTGGTTATGCAATATGGATTTTTCATCTAAGGACAATCGCATCAAGCGTAATAGGAAATAGAGTTTATATAAAATTGATGTAGGAAAGATTAGAATATTCACAAAGTAAGCATTGTTCTACATGGAACGGAGGCCTAGGAAGATATCATTTAAATGGTGCAACGATCTGGTTATGAAGGTACCAAACCTTTTGAATCCAGGCGAAACAATGTTGTCACTACGGGAAAAACACTTTAACGCGAAAACGCGAGGGAAACAGAAAGGGCTATAGCTTCAGTCTCTTTTCGACAAAAGCAAACACAGTGTTCTGAATTATATAGTGCTATATGTAATGCTACATGTCAGCGATGATTCTTAAACTGTTAGCAAAAGTTCCACTTTAACGTATTTTTTTATTATAAGTTTCCAAACCCCTGGACACTATACTATTAAGGCTGATATTATGCAGCTCATAGTTCAAAATTCTTACACTGTGTTGTTGTTCTTGCTCCAGCCTGATATACCGAACACCAAACGGGATGACAATCAGGACCTAGTTTACATATCTTTGGTGAGATTCGACAGGGCTTTGAACCCAGGTCTCCCGGCTGAAATGTTGGGGCTTCTACCACAAGACAATCCAATCGATTTACTTGTCAATGACCAGTGTGTAGGCCTAAGCAGTTCCCAATTTCACTTGTTAGACTAAATTGGCATTGGCAAATGTTAATTTAATCAAAATTATAAGGGGGAATGAAAACCAGACAGATTAATCAATAATTGCTTCCAAAAGTTAACTTAAAATAATAGGTCTCGATAACACAAAACAAACATCAACTAAGTGAAACTCACTATGTCGGTTTTGTCTTCGTATCTCTTCTTAAAAGAACAGTTGTGTATTCCAGTCTTCACCCTGACATATAGCAGTCCGTGTATCGTTCGTTGTCTTTTTCTCACATAGTACTTGAATGTAACAGTAGCTCCAAACGCTTGAACAGTATTTGCACGGCGTACCCAAACACTTCCCCTTTTCGTTATTTAAAATGTATTTGTTGTAAGTCGTGTAAGTGAACAGTCTTGCTTCACTGACAGATTTTAATGTATCCATTGACCCGTGTTATTTCTATTCAAAAAGTCATATGATTCGTCAAAATTTAAACAATAGATTTTAGAGATAAGTTTTAACAGAAAAATATTACTAAATGCTGAACTTTATCCATTAATGGCTTTGGAGGCTTTTCAGCAGTTGAATTTGCATGATTCCTTGTCCCAGATGAACTGCATAGTTGAAGAGAGTGTACGTCTGAGAAGGTGTAACGGTCTCATATTCAAATTGTGAAAGCTTTGAACATTTTCACGAATTACTGCATTAAACCGAAATTTATCAACAGTCGACTGATGTGCCCTGACGGTTTCTTTGGAGCAACATTTGGATAAAATTATGTGCGTACACAGTTTGCAGTTCATGGTTATGTTATAGCTTCTTTATTAGAGGAGGGTCATGACCCCATACCATATTCTCATGAGGCATAGCAAATAAATACAACTTAATCTGAATGAAAGTGCAGGGAAGATCAAGACACTTGGCAGGTGTGCCAATTAATACTAACTATACTATACTAAGACCTATGTCCGATCGAGCAGATGTTTTGATCAAGTCAAAATTATTGCGATAGCATATTTGTGTTCACCACATGACTACAGATATTTTGCGACTTCAAAGGACATTTCCAGACTACAACAAGGAAGCTGCTACGCCACACGTAAACGTCTCCCGTACGACTTAATACTATCATAAAGTATTGGCGATCGGAGAATGGGGTTATGCACTATAAAAACACTTAGGCCAATTTGACCCAAAATTGGGTGAGGAGGGAACAGACCAAACCTATTGGGTCAAATAATAACCCAAATAAGGCTTCATTTGATCCAAATGGGGTCAATATTTGATAAAAAATGTTGCTTCGGTTCCTTCGTGACCCAAGCATGTTTAGAGTGTGGGAGAGAGGTTTTAAGTAGTAATTTAAATTTTCTGCTCAGACCATTCTGTGCTTCCTTATCTACTCATTAAAGGGCCAAACATGCTCTACTTAAAAGTTTAGTTTCTTAGAAGTTTGAAATGAGCTAGGATGGCAGTACATCTTACATTTTTCAAATAGTTCAAGTGTGGCATTGTTCAATCTGTGAGTCAATAAACTCCTAGCGTTATTTCTACAGAGAATTAAGCACAAAGGATCCAAATAGACGGATGATAAATCTTTTTTACCTTCAAATTATTTCTCCAAAATAACTTGTCACTCAAATGAAATATGGTATTATACTTTGTCAAAGAAGATATACGAAAACTCGACGATTTAATACAAGATAGGAAGAATGTCAACCTTAGTAAAGAACTTTACTTACTACTTTCCGTAATGTGAGCAACCACAGCCCTTCGACCCAGATTGGATCGTGAACACAAGCGACACCCTATTGCTGTAAGAATTACTAATTAAGCTTTCTTGAATTTGACAAGAGGGAGATGGTTGAGAAGCCGGTTACAGAGCACGTTAATGTGAGAGATAGTTGGGTATCTTTCTGTTCGTTCTCTGGGTTTCGTTTACCCGTTTGTTCATCACTTCTCATCAATAGGCACCCTCTTTGTTACCCAAATCCTCAAGCTTACCTGCAGTCCGTAATTTGATAACTACGGCCAATGCCTTTACTTGCGCTTATTGCGCAGTCGGTCCAAACAGGGAGTTGCTAGTTCAAAGTGGCCTGGTTCACTTCGTAAAAGTTTCACTACAGCGAAGAAATTACTCTAAACCTGTTCCTAACGTAACCCCAAACCAAGTCCAAACCTAATCACCTTAATCATACCCGATGCTGTTACCATCCTAATCCTAAATCTTATTCTGTATCAAACCCGAATCCTAACCTTAGCTCTCTCCCAATGTAGATGTTCGTTCTAGCGAAACTTCGATCCACTGTACATTGTTCAGTGGGTATCCCCGGTCCAAGGTACTCCCGACCATGATGTTTCCCCAGTCACTTACAAGCAACAGAACAGAGCCTTCGACCAGGGTGGTCTAATAACACCTCCTTGCTTCGACGGACATTATTTTCCAATGGAAAAAATAAGTTACTGTGTAGTGATTCTTCAGAAACGTAACACACGTGTTTCATATCAATCTTTATTCCTTAAGTGTATCACGGTACCATTACACTCTAAACACATCCTGGTTAAATTTAACCAGGATCGGGGTCAATAGTTTCTCATACATTTCCTGGTTAAAACAACCGGGAAATCCGGGTCAAAATCGATATTTTCCTTGTTAAATTAACGACTGGTTAGAAATCCTGATAAGAATTTAACACTTTTCCTTTTAACCAGGAAATGTATGGAAACTATTAACCGGTTAAATTAACCAGAATTTTAACCAGGATGTTTTTATGTCCCTTTCACACTGCTTCCAACGGGGGTTCGCCGTTGGATTCACCGTTGGACTAAGCGGTGAAGCTCCGTTGAAAATTCCAACACCGTCCTTTCATACTGCAGCAAGAATACACCGATGAATTTGCAGCGTGCGTCCCGTAGCGGAAGTACTGTCAGTATACTAAATGCTGGACGCCCAGTTATACTGAACACATATAGGCCTGCACTATTTTACCAGATTCTAGTGTTAAAGTTCGCGATATTTGCAATTTACTCGTGTCTACTGAAATCGAAATGTATTACTGTACAATGAAATGAGTCGAAATACAAAAGACTCATGCGAACGCTATGTATTTCGTGAGAATCAATTTGGCCAGCGAAAACGCATAAGCGTAGCCTGGGGAGGCGGGGTGGGGGGCTGGGCGGGACTACAGCCCCCAACCACAAATTTCTGTGAAAATTCGGGCAATATGATGAGAATTTTTTCTTCCACCCACTGAAAGAAAACTAAATTGCAATGATGTAGCTAAAGTAAATCAATAGTTTAAAAACCTTCCTCGGTGAATAAAATTAAATTCTGATTTGAATTGCACCAGTACCTATTATATGTATTCGGTAATTCACTAGTGTGGTTTAACTTGTATTATTGTATTGTTACTATCAGTGGAGTATTTAGGGCATGCATAACATTGGGCCATGCTTCACTAATGCTGCCTATTTTTAGTAACCGGTAAAATACATATTTTTTTAACACAACTTCTCAGGTAGCATATGTGGCACTAGATTACATGTAACGACACCTAATTTTTCAAACTTTTCAACCCCCTCCCCTGAAACCCATCCCGCAGGCCGCCAGTCACACAACATACTGCATGGCCTCTGTGAGATAAATTCCGGCTACGCCAGTGATTATTATCATAATTATTGTAAAGGACTTCCCCAAAATTTATAATTAATATGGAAGGGTTAGCAACAAACCAAAAGTGATTGAATGTAATTGGCATGCGACCATTGCCATGTAATAACCGATGTATGTGTATATGACATGTAAATTAACATATTGGACCCGCGCGGAGGGCATGAACACTTTTTGTTGCGTTTTTCGGGCAAGTTGTTACAGTCCCCCCCCCCCCCCCCTCATCAAATTGGACTCCTATGCCCATGGAAAAGCGTATGTGTGACCGCAAGCAAAACATGACTTCAACATTTAATCTGCATTTCGCACGGCGTTTCACCGAGACGACCTTTCACATTAGGCTTCAATGTGAAACCGGGTATTTCCCGGAACCCGGGTATTTCCCGGTAGTTTCCCCTCGACGCTTCGAGGGTAAAAAATTCTGAAAATTGAATCGGTGTTTCACCTGTGTTTCACCTGTATTTCACCCGAGTTCCCTTTCATACTGAGACATTCAACGGGTGCACCCGGGTGCACCCGTGGAAAATCTTGCCAGTGTGAAAAGGGTATTAGAATGTAGAAGAATTCCGCAAACATTCCTCAGGTGAGTAAATTGGAAGGATGTACCTCATCAAAATACCTCTTTTCCTCTTCAGGTAACAGCAGCGCTAGTAGGAATTAAGTCATGACTTAGTGTCTTAACTATTAAAGTATAACTCTACGTTTATTACGTATCCCTCAGAACAAAGTGATGAGCTTCATAATTTCTATACAACTCTAATGGAATACCAGTCACAAAAGTGATGCTTTTGGATCAGTCAATTTTAGCCTTTTTTTTTTTGTTTTTGTTTTTGTTTTTGCTTCCTTACTTTCCCTTACTTCCTAACACATTTGATCTTGTATTTGTAGAGTTGCAATGAATATTACTTAGTATTCTGTACCATTATAATCGTCCTGTTCGTTTACATTATTTGCATCATTTGAATGTTTTCCTCTGTGGGACTAATAAAACTATTTGCTACTAAGATTCAATAATCGTTAATTCAGCAAAATGTAATGCCTTTTCAACTAAATGTCCTGTTTATAAATATTTATATTTACACTGGAAATAAATAAATGAAAAACAAAATGAAAACTTTACAACTATAGCTTGAAAACAAAGTTTCCACAAACCAAAGAAATTCTCACGACATAATGATAACCCAATATTTTTCCGGGTTAATGCGATGAGCTAAAATACTTTTTCCATGGAAAGATAAAGAAATAACAGGCGTAGAAAAGCATTTTGAAGTACGGGAGGGGGGATGAAAATGTATGGTTAGTGGCCTCTTGAAAGGTTTGGGATACAATCTGAGCAAAGCTCGAGCATGGTTGGCAAGTAGCGTAGTAAATATTAGCCCAAAACGGTTGCAAGGTCCTGCGGTTTGATATCTCCTAATTTAGAAATATAATACACTTCCGAAAGAGAAGTTGATAAACATTTTTAACTATTTTAATCTGGGACTTTTCCTATGGAAGATACTTGGTCATTCGATTAGACTGTCCTTTGTGAGGGCTTTGAAAGGAGGGATGTGACCGTCACCTTTCAGAATTGCTGCACTCAGAAGAAGCTATACATGCCAAATTTTGATAGTACTTTTATCATATTTTGTCTACTCACGTGTTTTCGGGCACTAGAATTCATCTTTTTTAGTATTCAACAAGTTTTGTGAAACAAAGCAAAACATATTCAGGAACAATGAAATATAAGCACTGCTACGTCATGAGCCGGTCAGCGCTTTTCATTACCACGGACACAGCCTGTTCCATACTGCAGTGAAGTACTGACTGGCTGTCTGTATTAATATGATTTGCGGAACTCAGTAGGGAGGCAAAAAATTTAAAAAGCATATTGAAAAATCTGTATTGATGGTGAAAACCCGCTTCGATGTGGGATAATTTATCGTATTGCATCGTGCTAGATACAGGAGAAAACTCAACAACTGAAGATAGACTTTTCCAACTCAAACAAAACAGCTGTGTCTAGTTACTAGACAATGTGGAAAGGCATTTAGAACTACGCATATGAAAGCAAGCTATACATTAAACAAAGATAACTTACAGCGTGCGAAGGGTGCCAAAAACCAGTCTTCGTTTAAAACGTTTGCTCTGCTTGACAACATGAAAAAAGTAAACGGTCGGGGTAACTGATAGCTGTTCGGGTCTATAAAACTTTATTACATCCACTATATTGGTTTTGGCTCTCGAGGAAATTGGAAAATTCTCCAGCGTGGCATCATGGCCCTGACCCTTTTCCTGTGCCACCAGTGGTTACATGGTGATATAAAATAGTTGTCATACCAGTATTTAATGAAGTTGTAGTAGTGAATTGCCCCACAGGCCACATAAATAGTTTCTCCGGGTCACACACGGCACGCCGGTCGATCGAGTGTTCGTAATGCACCCCAGATGAATGCGGCAGTTCAAATTTCAGTTATATGCAATGCTTAACTGTCAAGAAACCGACCAAAAGAGCAAATTAAACTAAAGCATAAACATATATCTATATATGTTGGCAAAAGGATTTCACTAAAAATGAAGAATGTATATATGCAACTTTATATATCAAATGTGTGATTCCCCCCCCCCCCCCCATCTGGGAGACCTCCCACGGAACATTTTCTTGCAGGCCTTCGCTATGGTTACCCGCCAAGTGTTGGCTGTTGAACATTTAGTAAAAAACTAAAATTTCAGAACATGTTATCAGTTCAAAGGTTTACCAAAGATAGCACCATTTTAGATATAGAAAAACTTAGAATATGAAAAAGAGTAGAGGTGTTATCCCTCCCCTGAGGTAACATCCCCTTCCATTACACCCAATCAAAAGAAAAAAATCACTTAACAGCCTAATGAGGATTTCTAAACACATATCAATCCAAAGCTTTACGAAGCTTACCGAAGATGACGCTATCTTTTTTTTTTAGTTGCAGCTCACAAAGACAAGCATTTTCCAAAGAGTGGGAAGTGTCATCCTCTTCCCTTACTCAACTTTAACACCGCTATACTTACGCCCAAGAAAAAATAGGAACAATATCACTACATTATGGCAATTTGTAAAGTTATAATCTCTGAGTTAACGCTTTGCAAACGATAACACAATCATTCTGAACCTAAGCCAGGACTTACATGTACCCCTCCCTTCAGCACTGTCGCCCTGAATAGCACTCGTGTCAGGTTGCTGCTTTTGTGCAGGAAGAGTTCCCCCAGGTGACAACTGTTTGTAGACACGTCACTCGGTGCTCCGCTTAGCTAGTGTCATGACCTGCCCTCCTAGGGATTTCGCACATGCTACGGCCCTGACTAAATGATCAAGAAAATGGCACTGCGGTCCCGGCCTTTTGCTTAATAAGTAGTTACTACTCGGACGATAAAAGAAAAAAAAAAAAAGAAGAAAAAAAAAACAGAAATTTGCTCCTGTAACGAATGAGATATTGACTATCTTTGCTTCAAACCAAAGTTGAGTCTTCATGACAGGTTAAGCACTGAAAAACGGGATGTTGTCAACCTATTCGTTTTGTTGCTTGTTTAAGCCGATTAAATTTGAGCCTTATCACTGACATTAGTTTGCAGTTGCAAACGCAGGTCTATAGGGCGCACTTCCTGACACTAATTACCACCATCGTTTTCTAACAAGAAGAAACTGGACCTTACGGCTATGCCGCTTATTCCATCGTAGAAAGAATACTTCTTGAAGAAAGCTATTGTTACCATGAGAACGACTTTCTTCAAACGCTCTTAAACCCAAGCACTTAAATCCTTGATTAGTGTTAAGCTTGCCTTCGTGTGCTATAGTCAAAAGTTGTTCGTATTTAAACTACCTAAAAGATTCGAAGAGACCTACTTGGGTAAAATACACTGCTCAATTCACTTTAATCAAGCAAGCTGCACCCTCTTTTATGAACAGAAGTTTAAGCTACGGTAGAACCTTTAACTGTCACCCGGTTTATTTAGCCTAGCGACTCCCATTCTGATATCACATCTGGCAGGCTGGTAAATTAAACCGGGTGACAGTTAAAGCAGGGAGCTGGGAGACAGGTTAAAGGTAAGGCCTATCTCACCGCCGGGACATTCTGTGACCCGATTAGCTGCTACACCCCTATATTTGGTACGGCAAAATTAATACCTTAAATAAAATAAAAAGAAATACATGTGACCTTAGATAAAGTTAGATAAGTTATTTTAAATGGTCACAGTTACTAATTATGTAGATATCTAACATGTGTTATGTTCGGTAAACTCTTGCCCAGCTGAACAAAATACCTGGCAATTATTAGAAATTTTGACCTACATTCTCTTCTGAGCAGGGGTTCTCTTGGACTGTTGTACGTCACACCAGGGAGTTGTCATAGACAACTCCCTGGTCACACCGGGGTTGCCGCACCTCTATAGCGAGTAGGTAGGAAATCTTCGTTCGTTCGGTGCGAGTATCTTCTACGAGGCTCTGAGCCCTACCTTCGCCAAAAGTCCCACGGTCTTACCGAATGTGCATACCGGAGTAGTTACCGGTTGATTTATGGTGCAGGAAAGACCACTTTGGGAAATAAATCAATCTATCAATCGATAAATAATAATAAAAACCTGAGGTTAATATTAAAGGGAAGTCGGCGCTCCAGTATATTACTTTGCCACCGATGGTGTTAAATATATTTAGTCTGCCCAACTTAAAGGGCGCACTGATGAATTACTGTGACTTGTGGGAACTTCCTCTTCAAAAGTTTTCAGTGTTTACCTCTCCCGACCGAATGTGTTCTCAGAACGTTCCAATCTTCTTCCTGCGTAGTAATATCTTGCAAGTTACAATTCAAATCTCAAATCTGAGGCTGGGTCGGGTGATGCAGTTTTCTGTTCACGAGGAGGGATGCTAGGGTAGGGAAGGTTACCGTACGTTATTTCGAATGACCCAGAGCTGAAGTAATGTACATAAAAGCACAAGAATCGATGATTAAATAATAAGTCGGAAACACATAACGTCGATGTTATCATTAAAGAGGGGTCGTACACGACTGATGGTATGGGTCACATTAGACCTTCGCAACAGTACCTGTACAACAACAGATGGAAGATAAACAGATTATTATTGGTTCAAAACAAAAATGTTCTCCACATCAGTTAGTAGCAAAATTTTAGTGCAGATGGGTGTACTGTGAGCCGAAGTTCACAACTTTTCGTCAGAGGTGGACATACATCACCGACGCGCAGGAAAAATGTGAAAAAATATTAAAGGAGCTCTCACACCTTGGAAAATGGAAATGCTATGCTTAAAGGAACGGACTGAACGGAAGGAACCGACAAGTGCAGGACCTTTACAATGAAAAAGTCAATTTCAGTTCCTATAAGATGATGCATTCTTCTTTCGTAGACCGAATGAGAGTAATTTAGATATGCTTAGTGATTTTTGTGTACTGAAACTGAAGTGAACTTACTCACTTTTAGTGCTGCAGAGGGTCTCAACGGACAGTTCTTCCCTTAAGATACATCTGTCCGTCCCTCAATGTGCGATAAACATCTAAAACTAAAACTTTACGAAAGTGTCATTTGATTGCGTGGCACGCTCAAATGTTTTAAATATAACTCAAGCGGTTCATCTAAAGTAAATTCGGATAATCTGCTGGTTTTAAAATTTTGCCCGTCCCTCAAAGAGAAAAGTGTCCATCCCTCAAGCGTATTTTTGTGATCTCCCTTCACCGCACTTAAAGGGTCGACATTCTCGCTCAAAATTGCTAAACAATACTTAAAGATGAGCTCAAATTTTCCCCAAAATATCACAAATTATGGAACAATATTAATACCCTCAGTTTTTTATGCCCGTCCCTCGCGCTCTACAAGTTGCTCTAAATGGGTTAACGCAATAGCCTATGTTACTTGATCAATTGAAAATTTTCTAAATGGTAAGTGAGTAGTAATTTCTGTACTAGGCTACTACCAGTATTTTTGGAGGGGGGGGGGGAGCAGAAAATGCACTGATGTTAGTACTCATAGGCCTATAGGCTATGATCACACTCTGGAGGGGATTCGATAGGTGTTGACATTATTATATACTAAATATCATAGATATAAAGTGACACAGGCGTCTACAGGTAGAAGACTAGTTAAGATGGTCAACACGTTGGTAAAATTTTCACTTCTCACATATTTTGAACAAAATGAGGGCGCTTGTCAAGAAGGCGACCTGCGTAGTCGATAATGTGGTTCATCACTTAGTATCGAACAGAAATTTGAAGACAAATAGAGGGCGTCCACAGTAGTCCCCAATTAGAGACCCTATAGTGGGAGAGATTGGCCAACTTATTTCATGGGCGCCATTTTGGAGCCAAATGTTAACTATGGCCAGATATCACAATACACTGTGTGTGTACAGTTTTCCGTACAAAATGTAAAACAAAGTGAGTACAGCGTTCTGTTCTCTTGTGATGATCATTCGTATTGGTTGACTCTGGCTGGCACTGTCTGCCGGATCCTTTAGTTTGTCACCCTGTGCAAGAAAAGCCGTCCTGGGAGGCGTCTAGAGGGAGGGGATAACACCCTCCATTTTGAGTAACTTTTGCTAATAGAAAGAGACGAAAATGCAGAATGATGTATGCTATTTTGACAGTTTTAAAAGTGATTTTATTTAAAAAAAAAATCTCATTTCAGTGTGTCTTATTTTTGTGCTGGTAAGGGATGGGGAGGGGGTGGGTCTATTCTGGGCTGGGTCTACCTCTTTTTCTAAGAAGCTACTAGTACGTTAATGCAGCATGGCATACATGCAAAAGGTGCTTTTTATGGAAAGTTGTAAGCAAGTTGAACTAATCATTTAAGATTTTTCATTATTTAGTAAAAGTTTCAGGAGAGGTCTGGGGAAGGGGTAAATATAGGGGAGCACTTCCCAGTGAGACTTTTTTATTTTATGGAAAGGCCTAGCTGGCCTAGGTTTTATAAAATTGTGACTGACCAGGGAGTATTCCATGTAAAAACCTACATCAAAGTCAAAGGTACGCAAATGTTTCAGTTTTCTCATGTTACTAATAGATCCAGGAGCAATGTTTGATCTGTTATTGTGTTCCCCTCCCTTATGAAAATTTTTGAAAAATTGGGTGTCTTTACATGCAATCTTGTGTCACATATGATACATTTGAAGTAAAATTTGTGTTAAAAATTGACGTATTTTTAGGAACTAAAACAAAAACATCGGCATCAGTGACTGGGAACCATGGCCCAATGGGGTGCCCCCTCCCCCTTTGGAAATTTTTGAAAAATTATGTCCTTACAAGCAATCTGGTGCCACATATGCTACCATTTGCAGTAAACTTTGTGTTAAAAAATTTACTTACGTATCTTTAGGAAGTAAAAAAAAATCGGCATCAGTGAGGGGTGGGGGTATGGCTCAATGGGCCCCCCTAAATACGCCACTGCCCCTACACCTAGACAGGGGACTGCAGCTTTGGTATTCCAACGTCTCTTTGGGGATGTTCCGACAACTCTCCAATAGGGTTAGTATTAGGATTAGGGTTAGCCGGTTAGGCCATAGGCGTAGGAAACGGGGGGCTGGGAGGCTTAATTTAGCCCCCAGTCAAAAATGTGAGGGGGCTGAAGTATGCTCCCGCCCCCAAAGATCCAAGGGCAAAACCCCTTATTTGTCTCTTCCGTAAGAAATGTCAAAAATTTGCAGTAATTTTCCTTAAAGTTTGTCCAAAATGTTGCACCAAATTGCATCTGAGGACCCTCAAATAGGCCTACGCAAAAATTTTCAAAAGGGGAGGGGGCACTCCTCCCCCAGGACGGCGATCCGAAACAAGGTTCACCCCCCCCCCCCTTTGTCTCGAAAAGGTTCCTACGCCTATGGGTTAGGCCAAGAAAGGGTTCGGAATTGTATAGGGGTTTATTTGTTGGAATATCAAGCAGTCGGAATATAGACATGGAACTGCCGTATACGGTATAGGCAAGGCCTTGTACAGAACGTCGTAATCTAACTCTAGGCTAAGCCTACTCTTACGTTAGGCCTACGTGTATTACTAAGTTGTATACTGTAAAGTTACATCATAAGCGATCGCTATTTGATGGATTCCAATTGAACCTTCTAACTTTTACAGCCCACCGAAGCCTTCTTTTTGTACAGGATGGGAATCTATACCACTTGTAACCCTTTTCTGGTCTGTTCGTGCATCCAAATGCAGCACAACACGGCCGCAATTTTGGAAACGAACATGTCTATCTTACATAGGATGCGTACGTCCGGCCGTACGTACGTACGTACGTACGTACGTACAGCCTGCACTGCTTCTCGATCTGTACATAGGCTACACATGATCTTGCAAGCTCGTACTTTGGCTCCAAAATGGTGCCCATACATTTCGTCCAATCAGAATGCGTATCTGAGAACAATGGTTGGCCAATCTCTCCCACTATAGGGTCTCTATCCCCAATGGCCGTTGTGTACTGTGTACACCTAATACTACGGTCTTGAGCAAGACTAGTTGAAAATGGGGGGGGGGGGGGTTGGGGGGAAATGTCCGCCCACTTTTAAAAGGGAGCGGAAGAGGTTGCTTACCCCCTTTTTTCAAAAACCCCAGAATGAAAATATGTGCAACATTATTGATTGCATAGCTAGCGATATAATGAAATCAAACTCGAAAGTGGTGGAAACAGCCATTTAATGGATTTAAGTTGTAGGGAAACGCATTGGATTACACCAGAGATCATCTGGCCTCCCAATATTTCCAGGGAACCTCCGTAAGCTCCCGATCCCTGGCTTCTATAAGGGTTTGGTATTCGCGCATCCAAGTAGTTCCGGTCAGGGTTATGTCCCGCACGTTTAGGGTGCTCTGCTGATGCTCTTTTTTTAAGTTCATTCGGTCCTTCTGGTAAAACAATCACCTTTATGTTATCCCAGCCTTTTAAAATTGGACCTTTTAACTGTGAACGACGCTAAGTGTTAAAATGTCTACAGTAGTTTAAATTTCACCTGTCCTCTTGGCCCTATCACCAATTCTCTGAACAGATGTACCTTTAGATGTTCTCTCCCCTATCTCTGCATGCTAAGATAATTACTATTTCCCTTAAGTTACCGTTCAAGTTGAGTTCCCTGACACTAAGATGTGTACGTGCCTCATCGTCTGCAAACTATTGACCCATAAGTAACCGGATGTACTAATTTGCAGACTGCAGACTGCAGACTCGGATTTTGCAGAATAGATGTTACAAAATGCAGAACGTAGTAATAGATAAAAATTACTAAAATTCCGTCGAGGAACCCTTCTGAATTAGATACAGAAATAAAAGTGATCAGAATCTTAAAAAGAAACTTAAACTTTATCGGCGAGTGTCTTTTATTGTCCAGACTTTAGCAATTTTCGAGTTGAACCTGATTTTTCTCTATGGTGGGTTCACAGTGAAATGCATTTCGCACTTTTGAATAAGCAAAACCATTCGATTAGTATACGTAAATCGCGACGGGTTATGTACTCCCAAGAGTCCCGTGGTAACTCTCTGCCCATTAGAGTCAAATACAGTAGCTAGTACAAAGTCTCGGCCACGATATGAACAACATTTTAGCAACGAAGATGCACGTACGCTGATCCTTCATTTCTGCCTGTAGAGCCACCGTAAATACCCTAATCTGACCGGGCGCAACTGCATAGTATCCTGGCCTACTATTTATACATACTGCCGTGAATTCATTCATTTTACATTGAGTGGGAATAAGGTCCCCAATTTTCCGTCCAAAACTCAAAGTCGTATTTTTTGGCTATTTTATACACTCAGCATGCCGATTTATTCTCTCAAAATGAAGTGCTATAGCCTAGTGCGCTTCGAATTTCCAGACGAAAATCACCCGCGTAAAAATACCTCGGAGCTAAATCAACCAAGCTTTCTGCCACCTCCCCGGCCGGCTCCTCCCGCCTGCGGCCTGCAGGAATTGGCGCTACTACGACACGCCTTCGCAACTCAGTGCTACTGATTGCTAGTCATACCTTTTTTAAAGTGCAGAAAAAAAAATTCGCACACATTCGGACGTGAAAGAGAATCGCTTCTTCATGATTGGTCATAATTTGAAATTCCCACATTTGATTGGGTCAATTTGAAAATGCCCCGCATGCGCTGAGCTGCAAATCGAATATTTTTTTCATATTTTAGACAGTCTCTATGCATTGTTTTGATATCGTAATTTATTCTTATAGATTCCCACACGTACTTTTCAAGAAGTGATTTTGAGCATCAAAATCCTTCAATTTATGTTGAGGGGTGACAATGAGAATACGAAAAACCTTGAGATTCGAAAATCAAGGATTATGACCAACCAAAATTCAACTAAGAAGGAACAATTTGTCTCGATTTGACTTAGCGATGCATGCGTCGTCTACGTTGGGCACACACACAGGCGTTCCGAGCATTATACATACATATACACACTATATATATATATATAATAACAAGGTATGTCACCTTTCAGGACGAGACTCAAAGCTTGGCCTATTTTTACATTATTACGTTCTCTGCCAAACTCACTGATTTCTTTCAATGACGTCGTTCGATGGGTAAGAACATCTAACACCTCTTCGGACACAACTCGGGCCATAAAATCACTTCTGGTCAGAATTATTCGTAAAAAATGGAACGTCGGGGCAACCAGTGTAGCCAAACTTCACAGCGGCAGATGACGTAGTGATTATAACCTGCGCAGCCACCTATGCCGTCTCGTAAGCGAAAACACGCGGTTCAAGGTAAAGCGAAGCAAAAGATCGAGTAGTCGCTTTGCAGGTAGATACGGGCAGCTCATTATTCGACAAATCCTATGTAACGTGCGTTGTGATTGGCTAACAGTTAAGACATTCGTGTCTTTCGTATTATCTTTCGAAGTACCACTGATACCGTACAGAAGTGGTAAGAAAGAAAAAGAATGTGTGTATCCTCGCAGTTTGCTCCTTCAACGTTGAAATGACTCTTTGGCAATTTAAAACGTTCGCCCGATTGTCTTAACTGTTAGCCAATCACAACGCACGTTACATAGGATTTGTCGAATAATGAGCTGCTCGTATCTACCTGCAAAGCGACTACTCGATCTTTTGCTTCGCTTTACCTTGAACCGCGTGTTTTCGCTTACGAGACGGCATAGGTGGCTGCGCAGGTTACAATCACTACGTCATCTGCCGCTGTGAAGTTTGGCCACACTGGTTGCCCCGACGTTCCATTTTTTACGAATAATTCTGACCAGAAGTGATTTTATGGCCCAAGTTGTGTCCGAAGAGGTGTTAGATGTTCTTACCCATCGAACGACGTCATTGAAAGAAATCAGTGAGTTTGGCAGAGAACGTAATAATGTAAAAATAGGCCAAGCTTTGAGTCTCGTCCTGAAAGGTGACATACCTTGTTATTATATATATATATATAGTGTGTATATGTATGTATAATGCTCGGAACGCCAGTGGGCACACATACCTGAAGTGCAAGACTTTCGACAACCCAGACTTTCTAGTCTCAAAATTTGACTCATCGAAGCTTCGAGAATTCGATTGCAATGTTTTGTCCAGTACAATCTGGTTTTGATTTTAATTATCAATCACAGAAGTCCCTTGCTTAAACATTCCAACACAAGTACATGTTTCCGATATTTTAATATTTGTAAATTTATTAAGTCGAATTTTCCGAGATAGTACCCGGTGTATTGCATCTGGTTAACTTTATGCTTCATTGTGCGAAACATGTTCAGCTAACCAGGGCATATCAATGATGAAGTGCAATGGGGTCGAGTATGTCGAGCAGTGATAAATAGGGGCTAAATACAAGAGTAACGTGCACAACGTGGCGCAAGTCGCTGAATTTGCATTTAAACACCTCGTTCGAAGTGCATGTGGCGGCCAAGACAGGCTCAGGCTTACTGTATATGGTTAATTAGTGAGGGTTTTACGCAAACTGATCGAAGGCTTTGCTCGTTCATAAATGCAAAATGCATTTTATGAGGAAGGCACCTTAGAGAAAAATCTGGTTTAATTCGAAAATAGCTTAAGTCTGGACAAGAAAAGACACTCGCCGATTAACTTTGTGTTTATTTTAAGATTCTGATCAATTTTTATTTAGGTATTTTACTCAGAAGAATAACTTGATGGAATTTTCATTATTTTATCTAGTACAACATTCTGCATCTTGTAACATCCATTCTGCAAAATCCGAGTCTGCAGTCTGCAAATTAGTACATCCGATAAGTAACATATCGTTTCATTTGAAGATGAGAGAGAACGCAGAGCAGATGACTCATACTAACATTAATGGTGCACTACCTGTATGGCAGTCCGTGCATGTTGACCATTCTTTAGCACTGAGACTGTATGCACTTGTTAAGGTTTCGACTAACATTTTGCAGAATATGGTCCAGAAACATGTCGCTTTCTTGATGATGCTAAAGTACGTGCTGCTTTTCACACTTTCGATAATTTAATACTCCTTCAAATATGACTAAAACATGGGGGTGGGGGGTTATGCTGCTGCCTGGCTTAATTTGGTCCTATCTACAAAACCTGAAACCCCGGACGACGTATTAGTGTAAGAGATTCATTTTACAGGATTTCGGCATAAATTGGGACTTACGCAGGGTTCCTGCCTAAGACCATTTTCATTTTTTCTCTGTGTAAGTAATTTAGCTTTTTAATATCCTCTCCACCCATCTTCTGATAGTCCGCAGTCCGCACTCACGCCTATGAAACACAACTTATTTAAAACTGATGACAAATTTTCGGATATTGAGGTTGTTTGCGGCTACGCAGTGTTGTCTTTCTGATGCTCAAAGCTGCGTAGTTGAAAGAGTAAAACTATGATAAACGATGGTAAGACGATTTCTACATGTTTTTAAAGATTTCTATCAACTCTACTGTGGTTGGTTATTCATGTATTAAAGCTGTGACCGAAGTTGGTAATCTTAGCATATAATTTGATAAGAATTTTCTGTTTGATTTTCATATCTGTAAAATATGTGGTCTAGTCTTTTGACCAGGTTTTTAGGATTACACATATTTAGAAGATGCGTTCTGAAGACGCATGCAAGACTCCTGTGCATAATTTTGTATTATAGGCTAACATCTGGACAATCTAGACAATGATGGGCTTCCTGACAACTAACGTTCAAACGATGTTGCAAGATGATTACTCCTACTCCGAAATTCGTCACATAACACCAATTTGTTACGATCGTGGCTCCAGATGGCATGTAGGATTCGTTTCAAACCCAGTGAAAAATGGGACGAAAAATTACTACTTGTCCAAAATCTTACAAAATCGTCCTGTCATTACAAATTGTGAAAGACAACTAAACAATTATATCGCTGCCTGCATGGACTATTTGGTCATAAAACAGAATATAATTAACGAGCTCAGTCATACACCGTCAAGGTTTCTTCGTGTTATGGAAGATACAATTAAGTTCGTCCCTCAGTGGTATGCGACAATAAATGAGGTAGAAAATCCCCATTTTAAAGTGGAACAGCCGGCCAACTACACAGAAAAAAAAACATTCCTTTCTTCGTAACCTTGTAAAATCGTCCAAAAGCAGCGATTTTTCCTACCAAAATCGTCCAAAAGACGTAGGACGAAAATGGAAGATCAAAAAACGTCCAAAATCGTCCCATTTTTCACAGGGAAGTGATTTCATTTGGGTTTAAGCACTGAGCACTATGCCCCCGATAATTCACCTAGTCCACTTTTAAGGAGGAAGGGTTCAAACTATCGAGTGTGCTATTATTCTCCTTGCCATTTGATTGTCCCTCGCCTTTTGACTTCTTTCGGTAATGGGTTTTTGTTGTGGCTGGTACGAACGTTTGAAACACCATCCCGTCGATCCCAATCAGAGTACCTCCACTGATATTTCTAAATCAAAACGTACCTCTTTACACAAACTTTTCAAGGGTACTTCTCTTGTTTTGTATGCATCTTATTACTTTATTCTTGTTGTATGTTCTTTTATTCTATATATTGCAACTGCTCATAATTTTATGATTGTGGCACCTTTTAATTCTAATATTAATATCACTATTTCTCTGTGTAAAATTTAATTCTAACAGGTTGAAATGAATACAAGACGTTCACTGACAACTACAGACGCTTACCCTGCACTTCCACAATATTCAAAATTAAAACATCTAACACTGCAAAAAGATAAAACATACCAAACAAGTGCTCATGTATGAAACAGTGAAGTGAACTTCAAGTTTATTAATGCCGTTAGTAATATCCCCCATGCAAAGACACTTAATAGCACATGATAAAAAAAAAAAATATAGTATTAAATATTTGATCCTTTTTACTTTTGAGTTTGCCTACCCGTTTTTCTCCACTTTGGTACAAAACATTTTAAATATTTCTTCTCTTCTCTTCTCTTCGTCATAATCACTTGGAAAACAGATTGTAAATAATTTCTCATTCTAAAGCTAGCTCACATATGTCCATACACTGGTAGCACAAGGTAGCCTTTCACATTGCTGAGTTCAGACTTGCAATGCCTTTGACTATTCGGAAACCACACTGCAACTTGCATGCCTATAACAGGCTTGTCCTATGGAGAGGGTAACTTTCCATTCAAATGGAACTTGGAGGTAGAATCTGTGACTTTTAAATAAAGTGATGTATGTGAATGCTACTCAGGTGGTGGGGTTTTGACGAAGGGAAGGTTTCCATCGAGAATTTTGTATAATGAATAATGCTCAAATCCTAACTGATGCAGCATTTGACAATTAAAACCAAATGCATGTGCCAGAACAAATTCTGCTGAACAGAACTCTTCTTTAGAAATTAGAGGGGTAGGTACTACTGCCCTCCCTCCTTTACATCTTCCCTACCTCCCTGCCCCCTCTCCCCTTTGGTTCCAGGTCTGATCAGATTCATGCTCCTGTGAGTAGAAGTAAACTGTATGCTATGGGTGACATACCTTAAAAGAAACCTCTTTGGGGTGACATTTGTAGAACAATGGCATCACTATCACGCGAATAGTGCATATGAGCAAGTTTGAATGTTGTGAAATTGCAGACAACTCAGGGTGACATTCAGTGAGCAAACAAGGAAGTATGAAGAAAAGAAACACACAGTTACACTGCTGATGTACTTATGAAGCCATTTTAAAAAGTAACATAATCTAAGAAAACATATAGTTTCATTGGTTGTAGCTGTATGCATTTAAAATCTAAGTATGCAGCCTCCCTACGTAATTTAAATATCAAAAAATAAAACCCTTAAACACAATAGACAAGTTAATTCAGTTAAAAACATAAAATGAAATATAAAACAATACACAGAGTTGAACGGACACAGTATGACTCCTATTAGATGGGATTTTTACAATCTTTGCACTCCCCCCCCCCCACATTTCTTTTGTTTACAAATGCCAGGCAACAGGGAACTGCGGTAGGTACTTTCCACAGATGGACAAATAATTACACTTAATTAGCTCTTCAAAATGAGCTCAAGGACTGCCAGTTTTAAAGCCTACTTATTTCTATCAAATACTTTAAAGTGTCATGATCTCTTTCTAAACTTGAAGATGAAAGACATGTCATCTGTATAAGGCACTAACTGGAGGTACTTGATATGACTTGCATGAAATACTGCACATTATCAAGAGATGATAATCCCCATTGTCCTTGGAATCTTGCTAGGTCTCGATGTAACCAATCGTATCTGCCAACCTCCTCAATAGCACACCAGTTTCCTTTGAAGAAAAGAAAGTTTTGTCAGTTTTCATGATTAATGTTGATAACCCTACCTTTACCTCATATCATCAATGAACAGGTTGCTTTTATGAACTTGACAACTTTTGAGTCAACAAAGGTGTAAACTAACCACAAAGTAAAGCTAACTAAAATGGACAAATCTAACTTACCATATAAATCTTCTAGGTTGTGCTTGAAAAATGGGCGCGGTGGTCCTATAAGATGTAAAAAAGGAACAGAAAAGGAGATATGATCTTCCTCTTCTTCTACATGAAGTACCCCTGCCAAAGAGCCTTATAATTCTTAACTAACCAGCCATCCTGTAACTTGAACACACAGATCTGTAATATAAGACACCTACAATCCTGGACAAAATTACTGGGACACTTCCGGACCTTCCCCTCCACCCCTTGTTCAATGTTGGGAAAACGAAAAGTGCACTCTTTTCTTCAGTGCTCAATTTTAATTCACCTTCAAAACCAACACTGGGGTGGGGAACTGGGAATTTGTCCCAGATAATTTTGTCCAGGATTGTAGATAATAATTTAAGTAGCAACATGACCTTCATATATTCCCATCTAGAAGCTACTGTAGCTGTTGTATATCTGGCTAGCTATCCCCTTGCCTCCCCCCCCCCCCCATCCCACAGAACAAAAGTGTCAATATTAGGGAACTGAATGTTAAATTTTGGGAACTGGCACCTTTAAACAAGCATTTAATAAAAAGAAGGGTCTAAGCTCAAATCAAGTTTTGATATGTTAGAGGGGTACTTATTCTAAGCATTCTGGTGAAATTTGCATTGAAATCCAATGTGTAGTTTTCAAGATATTAGCAGTTAAAGTTGTCACATTTTCAGCACAAAGTGAACTTGAAGCAAGCACACATGACATCATAGCTTCACATTAATGAGCAATCTTTTGTTTTTCTTTAAACTTTACAACTAATTGTCTCCTCTACAATTACATGTTATCGGAATGTGATTGCATGAGAGGGATAATAATTTTACACACTTCGCATTCCACATGAGGAGGTCCTATGCCTATTAACTTCAAGGTCAGCACAACAGACTGAAAAAACAAAGAAAACAAAGCATTTCTCATCAATGTAAGTGATATACTGTAACCCCTGCTTGCCTCAAGCTCACTTCCCGTCACAAATGTGGTAACTTCATTTGGTGATATTTCTTGAGTACTACATGTCCCATTTGAATGGAAGTTTCACCAAATTGCCTAGAATTAATTCCTCTTTCACATATGAAAATCAATTTTTTGCTTAAATCCTAATCCTTCCTTTAATCTCATGATTGTTTGCCAATCAGAAGAATAATCAGGATGGACACATTTTCCCCATACCCATCATCCTCCCCCCACCACCACTGGCAATTGTTCTTCACAGTGGTGCAAATCCCAGGGGGCAAGGGGGGCCTCGACCTCCCAAGTGAAAAAGTGAGGGGGCAAAACCATAACCCCTCCCTCCCGGATGTTAATTACAATCCTCAAATATTTTCGGTACTTGGTCATTTTTTAACAAAAATGCAGGATACTGTATATTTCCTTATATTCCTGAAACATATCAGTTAACTTTTCATTGATAAACTAATTTAACTTTTGACATTCCTTTGCTGACAACCAATACAGTTATACAACGGATCTCGTATTAGATGTCAATGGATCAAAGCCATATGAAATTAATTTACATCAAAGGTTGAGGTATTATGTATGGCTCACAATTTCTAGACGAAAGCACAAGATCACAAAAACTGGCCATGGGATAGTCACAGATGCTTGTAAGTGGAATATCTGTACCCTATGTACGTTCTTTAAAAAGAACCATTCAGAGTTGATTATCAATTAAGCAGGCCAATTTCTGGTCGTCTCTAATAACTATTGAACTTTATCTCTGCTTTTTTACATTTAAAACACATCGCAGCTCTTGTAAACTATTAATCCAGTACTAAACACATCAGTAATATTAACTTTGTGCTTAAACTAGCCCTTTTCACATGTCTAAACTTATTGAAACCCAGGAGCACTATACTGGAAAATTTCCAATCAAAACCGTTTTCCTGAAGTGTCTGAAATACTTAAACCCAAGAGCTTCCAGGGGCTTTGCCCCCTGGACCCCCACCAGGTGTTGGGCCCCTGGACCCCACCCATTTTGGGCTTCGTGCTCGCAGTGCACAGTTTCATGTTCACACATACATCGTATGCATTCTGGTCCCCCCAACCTCAAACAGAGACTTGCACCCCTTGTTCATCAAGCACCATGCCTGCTAGGTAGCTGTTCTATGCCTGCTATAGAGTACCTGCTGCTGCTACATGCATCATAGCAAAGTTTACTGAGCAAACATTCATCACCCTCTTGAAACTATGAAGTTTAATGTGATAGTCTTAGACATCACTCCAACAGACACTTGGGTAACATGATTTTACATTTGTGATTCAATAAAGAAGTGCTTTCACATGAAACCTAATTACACTTAACTAGCCAGCCATCCTCTACCTTTAAAAGAGAGTTTGGGCAAGATGACAAAAAAGTAATTCACCCATTCTAAGACTACGAATTGCTATAACACCTGGTCTAAATGCTACAAAAATACAAAACTCTGTGGCAGTATTCTTCTTTTTAATTAGACTGTGAAATGTGAATGGTAGGCTGCCTTTAAAATAACTCCACAATGACTGCTGATAAAATGTTGCCAACATTGACTTTTAGTGAATGTGTAGTCTGTCCCTGTTAACCGCCTAATCATTTAAACATATTAATACCAACTGACAAGCAACCACTTACATGGTCTTTTGGCCTTCAAAAAGAGTACATGACAAGAGACTGCTACCAGTATACTTACCCTTACAGCTGATATTCTATTAAATTTAGTTTTAAAGAAATATATTTGGCAATATAAGAGCTGATGAATAATGCTTTTATCTTCCTTCTGGTCCTTCTTTTAATAAAAAAAAACAAACTTAATTGGAAGAAATGACAAATCCAAACATATTAACATAACCAGAGAAATTCCAGAGAAATGGAAATGGCAAAAAATTGTGTACTACAATTAAGGTGCAAGACTTGAAGGTGCCAATAATACCGCAGATAAAAGAAATAATACCTTTGGTTTTCCTTTCATTCCAATCATATTCAACAACTTCCAGAAGTATTTTGCCACCTGGTTTGATGACACTCTTCATTAGACCAAGATACCTATAGAAGAAAAAAACCTAGTGGTATTACTGTACCTTACAGTACAGGAGGAAAGTATGCATGGTCAATATAACTGTCCCCACACAGGTGCAACACACCAAATTAGGCTGAATATAGAACACTTATTAATCTTTTGCCGACTAATGCATTATTTTAACACAAGATGACTTTCATGCAGAATTTCTGAGTACTTCATTTTTCTTCAAGTCTATCTTCTACTATCACTGAACAAACTGCCAGGAGAGCATTGCATTGTATCACAGCACTTAACTCTCTTAAAGGTTGTATGACATGGAATTGACAAAGTTGGATATTTGATGTAAAAAGCATTAAATGTCCAGAAAAAAGCTGCAGTTCCCATTAAAATCCATCAAACATTGACCATTTTACAGGGTCATTTCTATTTCACACTTGTATCATGAATAAACATGAGCTAAATGCAAATATGTGACATCGAAAGATGGACATACCATATATGGCTCATGTTAGCCTTTGTTTTCTCAACCTTAAATTCAAGGAAACTGGTAGCATTGCTATCCCCTGAGGGGTTTATTATAAAAGTTACAATTTTTCCTTCAGAATTATTGATATCACTCACCAAACTGTAATCTATCTCATCAGTAATTAAGAGATAATTTATATAGGGTTAACAAAAGAAATCTTGACACTGTGCAACACTCCAAAGCACTATTTTTGCATAAGCAATGAGTCTCTTCAGAAACCATCAAACTTTGAAGACCCATACTTTGAGAACAGTAAATGATATTGAAATAAGTCCAACGGATATTTCATTGGGGGACTAAATTCTTTAACTGACAAGTGAAACAGCTCTTTTTGGTGGCATGCCACACGACCTTTAAACAACCAGAGAGACAAAAGGCTTAGCAATTCCTGGCCACTTGGATGTTGTTTTAGTACTTTTGCTTCAGGTCAACACAATTCCATTTTGTGACACACATAGATTGGTATCATGTGCACAATCAACTGCTTTTAAATTGTGGGTGCTCCATGCTAGGCAGCAAATATTTTTCATACAGGATTTACATGGTCTGATATCTCGTAAACTCAAATAACTTTTAACTTCCCACCAAAGCATTACAATACAGATCATGCATTCAATGTAGGCCAACTACATCTTAAGTATGAGATTCATACAAGTTTTTTCCCTTAGGTACTGTACCATGTTCAGGGATGTAGCTACGGTGGGCGGCGCTGGGCGGCCACACCCAGCACTCGATATTCCCACCCGGCACTCCAGGCAAACACATGTCTCCCCGCCCACCACAAATCCGCCTTCCGACTAGACCTAAAACTAGCCCCAAATTTACTCCCTAAAGTAAAATGAAGGAAAAATGAAAAATTAATGGCTGAACTAGAGCAGCAATGCTGCTGTATCTTAATACAGTCGGACATTTGTTAGGATGAGAATAAAGGATGTAGACTCAAGGTGGTTCCCGTACAATCAGTAAATGTCATTTTCTAGGAATAATTCCGCGAAGAAGTGATTTTACAGTATGTCCAGAATTGTGTCAAGTACCAAAATGACAACTACATGACCATGCAGTGACCAAATAGTTCTCAACACCCTCAATGATGCAAATTACTATCAATGTTACAATGCTAAACACCTACAATCATCACTGACAAATCATTATCCATTCATCATTGGGTCTCACCGTAACTCACCAGGTCATCATTGGGTCCAAGTCACACTCAAATTTGCCCAAGTAGCAAACAGTATTTGTTGATGGGCCAAGTCTTATTTTTTTATCACTTTCTTGTAACAGTATATGGCTAATAACACTGGTAATGTAAGAACAGGGCTGAAAATAAGTTTTGGTGAGGGCAAGGCCATTTGGCCTTGAGCTTTCCTTATTTTAAAAGATACCAAGGCCAATTAATAGGGCGCCCAGGCCAGAATAGTTTGGGGGAAAGGGTAGTATCGACAAACTGCACATACTATTGGTTTGCATCAGGAACTAGCCCAGGCTTACAAGTAATCAACGTTTTGAGAAATATTCCTAGCCTCCTCTTTGTAACTGTGTGGCGAGGGGGACGTTCAAAGAGCCATGAACTCCAAACATGACATCCGAAGCCTTCCCTTATAAAAAAAAAACCACATAATTCCCACATACTTCCCTACTTCCTGTAGGAAGTGTGTGGGAATTTACAATTTCCTACAGGAATAATGTCGGATAAAATTCACAAAGGAGAGTTTTCCCACATGGAATAGTTGAATTCCCACATGAAAAGTCAACTTCCCACATGGTCAAACTGAATTCCCATACAGGAAGTTAAATTCCCACATGTGGATTTCAGTTCCCCCAAATGGGAAGACAACTTTCGATGTGGGAAGTCAAATTCCCCATATAGGAAGTCCAATTCCCCATATGGGAAGACACAAAATGGCTATATAAGTTGTGCAGTGAACAGCTTTGAAGGAAGTCTATTGTGATTGGTTATTCAAAGCCCTTTGGACAACAAAGGCCTTTTCAAATTTGGCTTCTCTGTGTTGGTACATGCACAGTGTACAGCTGTCTAGTAAAGCAAGTACAGTGTGTACTCATGAACACTGTGTTGCATAACACAGTGGTCAGCATTTGGTGTACAGGAAGAAGTGAGAGTGGTGAGCTTTTTAAGTACGTAGAAACAGGCACTGACAAACTAAAGGATAATCCCAAACACAAAGAAAAACCCTGACGGATCACGAACACAATGTCAAACAGACTACACACACCATGCAACAAGGAACAAAAGTCTTTGTTACTACTGAGATTCAGTACTGCCACTGCAGCCAACCCCAAAACAACACCCCAGCCCAACCACCACAAACAACTCCAAAACAAAGTCCCACAAAGACCACACACCCAAATCCACCACACACCCAAAGGCAACACTACGCCCGAAGGCAACACCACGCCCAAAGGCAACACCATGCCCGAAGACAACACCACGCCCGAAGACAACACCACGCCCGAAGGCAACAGCACTTAAAAAGCACCGGGGCAAATACAGGTGCACCTTGCCCAAGGGTGCCCCGGAGGCAGTTGCGGCAATGGGTGAGAGTGGTTGCTCACAGTTGTAGTGGAGCTAGTCAGTGGACTACATGTATGTCGTTTTGTAAGGGACTATGCTGTATGCAGTGCTATTTCTTTTGAGCTCAATGGTATGGAGTATTCTTATAGCATCTTGGCTGTCTTATTCAGACCATACTGTACTAAGGATGGAGCCTATAAAAAGAACCACTTCTAACTGAAACTGTGTGGCTCAGATAGGTAATTTTAACGAAGACATACAGGTACTGTAACCAATGTGAGAAGGACATATGCCCATGCAGTGGCCTAATCTGGATAACCTTATATCTTGCTGTCTTATACTGGACTAAGGATGGAGCCTATAAAAGGAACTACTTCTAAACTGTGTGGCTCAGTTAGTTAATTTTAGCGAAGACATTGACACTTACTTTAACCAATCTGAGAAGGACATATGAATTAAGTGGCCTAATTTGGATAATCATTTAGCTTTAAGGCTGCCACACTCAAACAAGTTGCTGGGATTTTTGTCTTTTGCATCGGGCTTTCGCACAGATTTGCATGCCACATATAGACTGTCCGTCCGGTAAAATTTTTTACTTAAAAACAACACAAGTGTCACAGTTCAGCAAGGACTTAAGGTGAAATTTCATTTTAGGCCATAATATTCTTTTGGAATCATTGTAAAGTCACGTGAACATTTACTCTGACTGTACAATGCAGTTTAATTAAAGGGCCTCCGAGGATGATGAATGAAAAATGATGATGAAGGCTAGAGCAAAGGCCATATATCCCCCATTCTATAATGGAAGAACCTGATATGGGAAGGCATAACCAGCATGTGGGATTTATGTGGGAATTTTCCCCACATTTATGTGGGAATTTTTTCCCACATGCCCAAAAACCCACATAAATCCCACATGCTGATTTCACTTAGGAAATATGTGGGACTTTTTTATAAGGGTTAACTTTACACCACACCAACAGTACTGCCAAATTTGACAAATAACATGGTTGAATTTGGTAAATACCTGCATGAATTAGTAATTACAGCAAAAACTAATCCTCTATGCATTACTGACAGTAATATTCAGTTACTTTGCAGTGGCTGTTAACATTTTATGTTTCCTAGCCTACTACGGTTGAGGGTTCTTGACCATTTAGGAGGCCTAGGCCTAGGTATTGAGCATCCTTGAATTTGGGCTACCTGTTTGCTGAAGTGAGACACGTCAACAGTACAGATTTTTCATGCTGGGGCCGAGTTTGCTTTGGGCCGAGTTGTCTTTAGGTCAAAATTGCTTGGAGCCAAGTTGCCTTTAGGCCTAGGCTAGGCCGATTTGGTTCACAGCCGATTTGGCCTGCTCCCGCGTACATAGCCTAGTTCATATAGGCCTATAGGCTAGCCCTACTGTAGGCCTAGCCTGGCTATATAGGCTACTGTACTAACAACGTAGGCAAGCACAGTCTACAGTAGTACAGATTTTCCATGCTGGGGCCGAGTTGGTTTGTGGCCGATTTGTCTGGAGAACAAGCTGGCGTGGGGCCACGTTGTCTTTAGGCTGATCTGGTTCGCAGCCGACTTGGTCTGCTCCCGCATGCATAATTAATATAGGCCTGACCTATATACTGTATACTAACAAGTAGGCAAACACGAAACTTGGCCTACACAGTTCTCTCACGCAGACTGCAAACCTTTGTAACTCTCACTCTCAGCCACATTATGTTACCTGTTAGAGCAGTGCATCCAACATCTCTTCGGACACATCGTGGAAAATAAGACCACTAGGCCTAAACTAAAATCCCAGACAAGGCATTTGTAAGTCATCCTTCTCAGACAGGATGATTACAGACTGATGCCAGTAACCTGTGCAGCTAGCTTTCCATTCAGTTTGCATGCTGATATATATTATTTATCAAGCTAAATATGACATCACAACAAATGCCTTGTAGACGGTAAACAACGTATAGAGTCAGACTCACCCTGACGTGGAGAAACTTGTTTACAAATTGCCTGTCTACCTACCTATTGACAGGTACGAGAAAAGACCAAATACCAACTGTTTTCTAGGCAAAGTAACCCTGACTATACTCAGTCTTTCAGAATACAAAGCTCAATGGCGATACTGTACAGGCAGCAAAGGAACGCGAACAGTAATGCAGGCCTTGGGTATACTGTAGGTGTACAGATATGTAGTATATCACAGACAACCATGCGTTCTGCTCCAACACAAGTTCATACCAAGACCAATTGCACACAAGGGATCATGGGAAATGAGACAATAAACATGTTTTTACTGGTATTTGCCCAATAAATCAGCCAAAATATCCCAACAAAATCAACATGTTCACATCCTAAACACCACATTTGTTTCACCTACATCGACAGTACTTGCTATTGAGATAGGGTTATAAAATGCCACAAAATGACAGTTTTAGGCAATTTCAGCTACAGTTACTGACCACCTAGTGTGACAATATCTCAATACATGTTATGTATTGAGATAAAAATGGGGTATATGCCATGAGGTGGGATGAGGTGCTTTCCCCAGATCAGACAATTACCCGGCATTCAAATTTGGCTAGCTACATCCCTGACCATGTTTACAATGTTTTCACAGTTTCACTTCCAGCAAACCCCGAGTGACATTTGTCTTCCACCAAATATTGCAGAGGTCATGAAATTATAATTGAGTACCCACATGCTAAGTTGGCATTTTCATTTAGCCTTTTCAAATTGAGATACCATGTGCACAAAGTTTAACCTCTCATGAATTTACCATTGACCTACAGTACACTAAAAGTCCTAGAGACCATCTACTGAATGTGGAGCAGCCACATACCAAGTAAGAGATTCATCAAAGTTTCCTGAGATACTGCACTTGCAATTTTTTCATCTTTGGTGACTCCAAATTATCTCTGACTTCTACCAAATATAATGAACAACTTTATACAATGAGGAGTACAGTATCATTAAATGCCAAATATGAGAGTCATCTAAGTTTCCCATTGTGAAATGCTATGTTCCAAGGTTTTAAGAGTTTGACCTCTGGTAACCTCAAAGGACCTTTGACCTCTACCACAACTCATAAGGACCATGTAGTTGATATGGGGCACTCACATGACAGTGTCATACCCGTACAAGATTCATATGCATTTCCCTTCACTGCCTTCTTGAAAAATTTGCACTTTGACCTCCTGTGACCTCAGATGACCTTTGAAAACCTCAAAATACAATATAGACCATCTACTTCATCAGGGGTATGAACATGTCAATTGCATTACATTCCACAAGCTACTGAGATATAGTGATCAAGGTTTACACTATTTGACCTCTGGTGAACCCAAACAACCATTGATCTGTTCTCAAAACGATAGGGATCATGTACTCAATATGGGCCACCTACATGCCAAGTATAAGATCCCTCAAGGTTACCGTTCTTGAGACAGTGTGGTTACAGCAAATTGTCAAATACACACAGCATGTATACATATGCACAACATCACCATAGCGTACTGTAGATTCCTCTGCTAACAGCAAGGAATCAAAAATGAGATGAATTAAGCTGCCACTAACTTCAAAGTAAAGTTAAAGTCTACACAAAAATCACCTAATGTTCTACTGAGTGTTTGGAATGATAACCCTGTATTTTACTATTTTTGTATCTCTCACCTCTGTCTGTCTTCAGCAAGTATTGCTACAAGTGATCCCCTGTCCCAAATGACATCAAACTGTCCTAAAGTTTCACTGAAGAGAAAGAGACAAAAAAAAAAAAAGAATTCAATAACTATGAAACCCACTTTTTTTAATATGTACCATAATTAACTAGTTTCTCAAAATTCTACATGTACCTTCAAAAATTTCTATACCACTTCTGTGAGGGAAATATTCTCTGAAGGTTTAACTTTCATATTATTAGCAGTAGTATCTTGACAGTTCAGTAAATAATGATATGCTAAATGGTAATCTAAATAAGAAAATTTACCAAGGGCATACAGATGTGATAATACAAGAAGAGTACCACTTTCACAGAAACTTATGAGGATGCAAATGACATCGAAATCACCTGCACATTCAACAATGAAGAAAAACATATCTATGACATAGCTACTTTCATACACAGTAATGACAAATCTTTGCTTATTCAACTGCAATTTAAAGAAAAGTGGTTACAAAAGTTGGCTTGTGGAAAGTCAGGTCATGATTACAAATAAACAAGAAAGTATTACCAGTACTTCAGGAAACTATACATAACTTAATGATAACAGAAAGGAACATTATACCAGACTCAATCAATTATCTAATAATTACTGAATTTACTGAAATTTTTACTTTTCATACTGAATTTCACCTTCCAAAAACTGGTTTATCAAGCATCACCTAGAACACATTGCCACAAGAAATCCTACATAGTATCTACCTACACAATCACGTCCTTCAAATAACCTAAAGTATATTGTATGCAAACAGTTAGTAACTTCTTAAATTATAACCCTCTTGTATGCACCTTTTTTCTTTTCTTCTTCTTCTTTTTTTTTTTTGAATGAATTGTTTGATTTGCTTTGTTTCCTGTCAACTCAGGGAGTCTAGCTACTAGTTAAGCCTATTAAACTTTCTTTATAGAGCACTAGCCACTTCAAAATGTTGTTCAGTTTACAAAATAGACCTCTATGTTGCATGATTTTTGAAATCAATCTTGAAACATTGTGAAGAAACAAAATTAAATGAAAATGACAAAAAACTTGACCCATAGGTACAGTAATAAGATGCTTTTGCACACTGTAATCTCATCCTTGACTTTTAAAGGGGTACGGGTTGTTTTCATTGCCTTTGAAATCGAATTGGTTCTATTCACGATTACTGGTGCGTTTAGTCTCACATCTATTTGTTAACTCCATTCCAATGCTGTTTACTTTCTAGTCTTACTCTGTAAAGTGTTTTACAGCGCATTGTTGAAACATAGGGATTCATTGTAAGTATAATTTTTGTATTTATTATTAGGTAACTGGCCATACAGCAACTCATTTCACACGATGGTAACTACTGTAAATAAGGAAGCTCAAATCTCAATAAAATGATGGAGGAAAAAAAAAAAAGTAATAAGACGTTAAACTGCTGTTTTATCATGAGAAGTGCTTTCCTTTGGTTGTGGAAAGTCATCTAACAGAGAAACAAATCTTACCTTGGACAGTAACAATTCTCCATACTGCACTATGTTTACCTCTAGTCTGGTATGCCACTAGGACTTACCTACAATGGCATGAGCCGAGTTCAAGTTGCTTAATTCCATATCTGTACACCACTATGTGTGAGTCATCACTGACCAATCAGAGTGATGCCAAAATTTAAATTTATGTCAAAGTATAGTCACCAATTGTTAACACAGATATGGATATATTCCTACAGAAGTCAAGGGGTGATGCACAGCCCCTTTAAAGAGAACTCAACTCTAAAATGTAAAAAATATATTTAGGATGATTTAACAAAAGGAATCATTTCTAAGTCCAACAGTACTTGTATGACTGGACATTTATAAGCACTTTATCTTGTTGCTAAATTGGCAAATCTATATTCCACAGAAGTGGTCCTATTCAAATTATCTAATTCTATTCTTAAGATTGTAACCTAAGATGCTGACATAATCTGCATTAATTTGATTTGCCTTTAAACATTTTTCAAAACTTCTGTTAGAGTACCCAATCGCAAAAGCATGTAACTTCATGAAAAAACTGCACAGAGTTAACATGTAACCAGAAAGCCTAAGGGCTTAGTGATGCCTTGCCGAATGGGGATGCTTTGTTGTACTGAGGTTTATCCCTCAAATTTATCTACCTTGACTACATCATTTTACGATATTTTAACAATTTCACCTCTTCTCACCTCACATGAACTTTGAACCCCACCAAATATAACAAAAAAGAAAACGAAAGTGTCTTGAAAGGAATTCAACTCCAATGGATCTTGGATCTTGAAAATTCTTGGGAAATTTTGTTTTTTGTCCTCTGGTGACCCCTGATGACTATCTTGGGAATTCTTGGGAAAGTTTGCTTTTTGACCTCTGGTGATCCCATATAACAATCTTGGAAATTCTTGGGAAATTTTGCTTTTTGACCCTTGGTGACCTCAGATTACGATCTTGGGAATTCTTGGGAAATTTTGCTTTTTTACCTCTGGTGACCCCTGATGACTATCTTGGGAATTCTTGGGAAAGTTTGCTTTTTGACCTCTGGTGACCCCATATAACAATCTTGGAAATTCTTGGGAAATTTTGCTTTTTGACCCTTGGTGACCTCAGATTATGATCTTGGGAATTCTTGGGAAATTTTGCTTTTTTACCTCTGATAACCCCAGATAATGATCTTGGGAATTCTTGGGAAATTTTGCTTTCTGACCTCTGGTGACCCCATATAACAATCTTGGAAATTCTTGGGAAATTTTGCTTTTTGACCCTTGGTGACCTCAGATTACGATCTTGGGAATTCTTGGGAATTCTTGGGAAATTTTGCTTTTTTACCTCTGATAACCCCAGATAACGATCTTGGGAATTCTTGGGAAATTTTGCTTTCTGACCTCTGGTGAAACCAGAGGACAATCTTGGGAATACTTGCGATATTTTGCTTTTTGACCTCTGATGACCCCATATGATGATCTTGGGAATTCTTGGGAAACTTTGCTTTTTAACCTATAGTGACCCCAGATGACAATCTTGAGAATTCTTGGGAAATGTTGCTCTTGACCTCTGGTAACCCCAGATGACCTTGACCTCCACCAAAATTGATAGGGTTTTTCCTCTCAACATGGCAAATTTATATACCAAATATGAAAAGTGGCTGTCATTGCTATCTTGAGATATCGTGATTACAAGCCATTTACAAGGTTTCTGTAGTTCAACCTCTGGTGACCTCAGATGACCTTTGACCTCTACCAAAAACAATAGCATTCTTCCTCTCAACATGACAAATCTATATCCACCATTCCTATCTTGACATATCCCAATTTCAAGGTTTTTGGTCTTTGACCTCTGGTGACCTCAAATGACCTTTGACCTCCACCAAAAACAATAGGGTTCATTCTCTCAATATGACATATCTATATACCAAATATGAAGTGTTGGTCACTCCTATCTTGAGATATAGTGATTACGAGCTTATTGGCCTTTTACCTAAGGTGACCTCAAATGACCTCTGACCTTCACTAAAAATTTTAGGGTTCTTCCTCTCAACATGATGAATCTATATACCAAATATGAAAAGTGTCGGTCATTCCTATCTTGAGATAGCTTGATTACGAGCCTTTTCGGCTTTAAACCGGCGGTGGCCTCAAATGACCTTTAACCTCCACCGAATACAATAGGGTTCTTCCTCTTGACATGTAAAATCTGTATACCAAATATGAAAAGTGTCGGCCTTTGCTATCTTGAGATACCATGTTTACTAGGTTTTCACCGTTTAACCTCTGGTGACCTAAGATGACCTTTGACCTCTACCAAAAACAATAGGGTTCTTCCTCTCAACATGACAAATCTATATACCAAATATGAAAAGTGTCGGTCATTGCTATCTTGAGATATCGTGTTTACAAGCCGTTTACAAGGTTTTCGCAGATTAACCTCTGGTGACTTCAGATGACCTTTGACCTCTACCAAAAACAATAGGGTTCTTCCTCTTGACATGACAAATCTGTATACCACATATGAAAAGTATCGGCCTTTGCTATCTTGAGATATCGTGTTTACGAGGTTTTTCGCAGTTTAACCTCTGGTGACCTCAGATGACCTTTGACCTCTACCAAAAACAATAGGGTTCTTCCTCTCAACATGACAAATCTATATACCAAATATGAAAAGTGTCGGTCATTGCTATCTTGAGATATCGTGTTTACAAGCTAGGCGTCACATACACACACACACACAAATCTATTGAATTTCCTTCAGAGGACCTCAAATCCATTGTTCAGGTCCTCGGTCTGATAGGAAGACAAGTTCATACACACATACACACACACACGACATCACCATCGCATAGATTCCTTGCCTGCCTTCGGCAAGGAATCAATAACAGTCATCACTGTTTCTCAGGACTGATTATGTTTACAGCCTCATGTTTTGACATTTCATATTTTAGTGAAATCTGAAACAGGCTTCAGAGTGGTCCATCAGAGATACTAGGAGGTTCATAAGAAGTACAGCTGTACAGTTTATTGATAAACTTAAAGGAGTTTATGGGATTTTTCAGGAAAATATAGAATATACTGGAATGCTAAGCATTAGCAGTCCTTTTATAAAATCTTTTTGGAAGTACCAAATGCTTCAACCTCTGTGGATAAGCCAAGCACGGTACCTTGGAAAACTGTACTGTTCATTAGCTTTACATAAAATGATACAGATGTGAAGACTGTCATAAGGGACCAACATTTAAAACAAGCATCATGCTCCTAAATACATGTGGCCAAGAGTGCTTTGGTGGAATGCCAGAGGGTAAACCTTGCAATTTTAACTAAAGAATAAAAGTTTCTAGAAGTGTCAAAAAGAGCACATCAAAAATCAGCAAAAGTTTGAGAAAATGTAGCATTTAACTAATATGTCCATTTACAAGCAGACAGATGCAACACATCTAGAGGTGTATGGGAAGACAATTTACAAAGGGCAGAAAGTATTTGCCCTAAAATTGTTCCAATTTTGCAAATCAACATGATATGCAATTTTCCTGAAATAATACCTCTTTGTAGAGAGGAGGGGTGGATAGGGGTGGAGGCTGCCCCCAAACCTCCTGCTTTATACACACCTATTAACACACCACATGCCCAACAATGGCATGGCTGAGTTGACAAAATGTTGGATTTTTTTAGCTACCGAGCAGAAACTCCTGGACTAAAATTTTCAATGAACTTTACCATATAGACTGTAAATTGCTTGTCACTGTGGGAAATGATCAGATAACACCAGTGCTCTGAATTTTTTCAGACTCACTGTAAAACGTCTTTGAAATGTGGCAGGTACAGTATGAAAGATCCTCATGTCATAAAGGTACGGCATCAATGGTTTTAATACATCTTTAACACCTATAACCTCACTTGACAAAATGCAGATGGCATGGCATGATGCAGGGACAGGCAAATATTCCCATTGTGACAACACTGATGGCATTATGACTGTGTACTGTGTAGTCTTCCTTTGTCATCCCACCTGGTTTTGATTTTGGCTTATAAATGCTACTATACCACTTGACAAAGCCACAGTACAACAAATCTCTTGGAAGAAGAACGTGTCAAAAAATTCCATCCCCAAAAGTTCTTCAGCAGGTTCAGAAAATATACAAAACTAGGCCTATAAGACAACTGGCCTAAATCATACAGATACAGTACAAAAAAGGATTATTTTTAAACATTAGGAATTAATGGAAATATAGGATCACTGTGATGCCTAGAGTTTATTTCAGTAGAGAACACTTTAGCATCAACTTATACAGTAGTGTAAAGGAAAGCACTGTAATGTAAAACTAACCTGGAAAGACTAAATATATCACAGTTGTAAATCTTTATTTTGCCATCTTCACTCTGTAAAAAACATATATAAGAAAATTAGGCAAAAGTACAAAGCAAGTTGTCGTGAAAAAATTGAGCTACTATTCATTCATTCTTACAGCATTTGCTCATAAGCAGTTATGTGACAAATATTTTTCCTCGAAATATTTAATTTGTGCATGGCTACTGGCATATGTGAAGTATGTTTGTCATTTCATATCTGCTGACTTCAAAGTCAATTTCATCTTCACCAAAAACAAAGTTTCTTGTAATGAACTGTCAATGACACCAATTATTGATTTTCAATGTTCATCATCCTTGGGCTTTGAAAGGTATTTTCTTCTGCAAGACATTTTTTGCATTTGATCATTAATATGCCATCTCATTATGCATAATTATTTCTATTCAGAATCTGTCTTTTATACAGATTGCAGAAATAATCTTGAGCTTAACTGACCTCAAGTAACCTTTGACCTCAAAACTAGAGCACCAACAGGGCACAAGCTCAAACCTGTTGAATAAAAATCTAACCCAACAGTTGTTCTAGGTAATATCTTAAGAGACATTTTGGTACATGTATTGTTCCATGAACACCCAAAAAACATGGTCACCAGTAACAAAAGCACTCAGGTTAAAGGCATTACAGAATTTAAAGCAAGCTTGCTTAATGCTTACGTAAGTAACCATGAACCAGGGCACTGAGGTCCACTTTGTTGATGGACCTCTAATGACCTTTGACAACTTTCAACTACTATTCAATTGAAGGACTCAAAAAAACATCCATATGCCAATGTAAAGAGAATGAGGCCTCTTACTCCACAACCATGTAAGTATTGGGAAGCTGCTTGTTTGACAATTCTCTGTCTCTTTTCCTAGATCCTTCTCTCTACAGTTATTAAGTTTGATACTGTTCAAGTGCAGTTTCTTCCAATTCTTCCGTGTGCATTTTCACATTATGACCTCTGCTGAACTCAAAATACTTGCTCCTTAACATGATTCTTGATCTGACACTAAGCAAGAGAATACCTAAAAGACTTTCAGTGCCTTGAGCCTGATGTAGTCATGGGAAGAAAAACAAGCAAAGCTTGACAATTCTCTGTCTCTTTTCTTAGATCCTTCTCTCTACAGTTGTTAAGTTTTGATACTGTTCATTAGTACAGTTCCTCCCAATTCTTCCATAAAATAGCCCCCTTTTTGTTAGGTTCTACAGTAGTATTAATATCATCATTGAATTCCTCATCCAAACTGTTAACATGACCATCTCTGAGATCAAACTTTATGCAGAACAAGATCTTCAGATGTTTCTCAAATCTTTTACTATTAATCAAACATTCTTCAAAAATTCACCTCAAACATGGAGTTTTCCCTATCTTGCATTATATTTACAAGTTTACAAGTTACCTACAGTAAATCACCATTTTGCAAAGAGGAATTCATTTTTTTCCATGTACTACACCCTCCCTACTCCCCAAGGGCTATTTCTCTAAGTAATGCAGACTGTGTTCATAAAGTTTACCACTTTAAACCTGTAGTACTGTATAGCTACAGTATGGTATGTAATTTATAGCTACTGTAAATACTGTATGTTAAAGCAGAACTTGCTACTTCTTAGTTAGGAAGATGAGTAAGCTTTCCTACTGTAGTTACCCCATTTTTCACATTTCTCTTTCAAATATTGTGTGTTAACAATACCTTAACAATCACACTCACTATGTAGACACATCTGCCAACAATAGTGGTATCTAGATTTTCCTTGCCAAAGAAAAAAAAAAACATATGAAATTTCTGAAGCTTCCCATATCAGCAATGGTCCTTGATGGTTATATTCTTGAAATGTTCCTTTTGACAGAAAAATTCTATAACCTGCTTGGAAATTATTCTTTTACAACAATTGTTTATAAATCATATTCTAAATCCAGTGTCATTCTTAAGATCTTCTTGTTCAAACATACCTTGAATAATTTCCCTGAAGGAACATCAGGAATATCACTGACATTGCACTTTACATCCTGCTCACTGAAGAATTCTTCACAAGCTTTAGTGACTCCTTCTATACCTGTCACCTCAAATCCTTTACCAGCTAACCTGCAGGGGTACACATATCAAAAAGAAAATCAGGTTCTTTTACACTTTTTTATTTACAATAGACATACAACTACAGCAGTGTTTAAAACACTTAACTGTGAAATGTTTCCAGAATGTTTGGTGAAATGAGAATTGCTACAGCAGTTTCTTCCCTTAACAACACTGGAAGTATAAGAACTTTTCTCTCCCAAATCACAGTTTTTCTCTGTTTCCCTATCAAAGTGATATGTACCTACTGCACTACAATGAGAAGAGCTTTCCCAAATGGTACACCCAAACCAAAACAACAAAGACTGGAGGCTAATACACAGCACCAAATGACCTCTAACATGTTGAACCAACAGAGCAGAACCAACAGAGCAGAACCAACAGAGCAGAACCAACAGAGCAACAGAGCAGAGAAAGGTACATGTGATCAGAATCACAGTCAACATCACTAAAATGTATGGACCTCCTTGTTCAGGGGCGGATCTAGGATCTTTTCTGAGGGGGGGTCCAACATAAAAAGAGCACATTCATTTTTTTAAAATTTTTGGTTCCCATAAACGTCAGTGATTATACAATTTACGGCAAATTGACAAAGAAAGGATAAACCAAGAGACATGCAAAAACTGGAATCTAAACGGTGAAAATGCAAAGCGCGCGAAGCGCGCGAAATTTTTTTTGGGTAAGCCTACACTTATAAGAATTTGTACTAATTTAAAGCTTATATAGAACAATTGTCCAGACAGTTAGGCCCTATCGGGCATAACTTTATTGTACTTCCCTCCTCGAGTCACTAGCCGTACCGTACGACAGACACAAGTGAACGTTAACCAGGTTTAACGAAATGCGATACAATTTCCGTGTAATTTCCATGTATACATAAATCCATGTATTTCTACTTGAAAAGGTGGAAAGGGTTTGTACTATATTTAGCTATAAGTATAATGGAACTAGGCTGAGGAAGAGTGGACAAAGCGTACCGAAAATTTTGGGTTTTATCCCAGAAATTACCCTTATGAAAGCCAAAGTAAGTAAATCGGCCATGTGTGGTGGCAGAATTTCCCCAGCAGGAGGCCAAGCCATGTCAGCAACCCCAATTAGTTCCGACATTCCCTATTTCGAGGGGATGATGAGAAGGGCAAATGGAGGAGCCTCATTATCCTATGCCATTGCAGGCATATTTTACGTCATATCACTTAATACTTCAAGATCCGAGTTGCGCACTGATAGTGTTCTTTGAATCTGGATCGTGAAATTGAAAAGCGCGCGAAGCGGGGGAATATGTTTGATAGGCTAACACCTAAAACATATGAGGAAACGAAAAAAGAACTGTGGGCTTGTAGACCGTATCGGGTGTAACATACATTTGTATCGAAACCACCTGGACTATAAGATGAAATAGCCAAACTTTGCTCCGGAAGTCGCTCACCAACTGACTCTACCGCATGACAAACACACAAGAGAACACCAACTAGGCTTTGAGATATGGGATGAAAGTTACGAACTTTACATAAACTATGTACTCTGCCTATATGTTACTTGGTAAGGTGGAAAGGACTTGTGCTATCCTGCTTTGCGGAATGGAACTATTCAAGAAAATAGAGTGACTCTACAGCGCGCGTAGCGCGCCGAAAATTTTGGGTTCTTATTAGAGAAATTATCCTCTTGAGGGCAAAAAACAGGTAAGCTGTCGGGGTGACTAGTTGTCGTACTGCGTACTTTCGACTAGGACTCCCCGACAAACCTGTAAAACTTTCCCGATAGTTGGCCAGCCTTCCCCTACGGGGGCATGAACCTTCCCCCACCTGGCGCCACCGCTACCTCGACTGGGGGAGGGGGTTAAAATAGTATGTTGTGTTCCCTATATAGTTGCGGCGCGACTGTCAAAAATACTTTGTCAGAACAGATGACTGAAGTCGAATGTTTGCTTTTTATTTGCGACAGCAGACCGGTCATTGGTCCAAAGACGTCAAAAAAATTGAACCGACTCACATTGTGTTATTTGACCTGGTGGTGATTTTATATAATATTTTTAAAATGAAACAAAAGCCGATTCGTCCATTGCGACTTCTGGTCAACTCTTGGCTGTGGACTTTTAACTAAGATTAGCTTTTTATTCCCATCACTAGGGCAACACTTATAAATGAAGAGAGTAATTCCAGACCATGAAAACCATATCGTGTTCATGAGAGGAGGGATACTAGCGGGTAGAGGGAAGGTTTCGTAGATGTAGCGTTTAGGGAGTGTGAACAGATCATTAGTTTGTTAGACCAAAAGACTAGCAGTGACTTTTTGGAATCAATATTAAAACTCAGTAATAATACTTGCATAAAGCGCTAGCTAGTGAGTATGATGTAATATCTGCGCGTTTTACTGTATTACTTTGAAAGCCCAAGCACGCCACACGTGGTTCCAAGCGAAAAGTGATTAGAATGCCTGACTGTCACGCAAGGGAGTGAAAATTAGAGTTAGATGGGGTTTTACGGCTCAGTTTCTAACCAACTGGTTTAAGTCGGGCAGGCCGCGGCCTTTTTTGCAGTTGTGGCTCACTGGCATGTTTTTCCCTACTCCATTGCAATCAGTAAGATATACTGTAGTCACATTCTCTGTTAAACGATTGCGCTGTTCGTGTTTCAGGGCGGGCAATATAGGCTACCATAGTCAAATATATTGCTGAAGTTTCTGCGATACATAGCTAGACTTTTACTGGTGGTTTGATCGATATTGGATTGGGGTAACCAAAATCTTCTCGGAACTGGACAACTGTCATTACCTGTCAAACTGTCGTGGTTTTTTTTTTATTTCATTTTTTTTATTTTATTTTTTTTTTAGGCTAGTGTGAAAAAAAAAACAATTTTAAAAAAGGGCAAATTGGGAAATTTGAGGGGGGGGGTCCGGACGTCGGCGACCCCCCCTCTGGATCCGCCACTGTTGTTCCACATCAGCATCAGGTAATTACAAAGGTATTGGCTTTGGTAAACCAAAAACCACAAAACCACAATAATTTCCGCATACTGACTCTGGAGTACTGTATTCTGAAAGTTAGATATGATACTATGTCAAGTCTACACATGAAAGCAAACATTTAGGAAATGGGCAAGTAGCCCTGGGCTCCAACATCTCTTTCCTCTGAAATTTACAAATTTATATTCATTAATAAAGTGGTACAGCACTAGAGTATACTTACTGTACAGTAGGTCTACAATTTCAGCCACCCAATGCTACTACCCTAAAGCTGGCACCATCGGTGGAAAGGATGAAAAGTCTGGGAAGTGCCCGCCCAGAAAATTTTTAAATGTATGGAGGGAAACTGTTGCAAATGGAGGGAAAGTAGGCTGTTTTGCAAAAAATGTAGGGAATTTGATGGCTTCCCTTGAAAAGCAGTTTTTTCTGGCTCTTCTGTCAACTATCATCTCGAACATAATTAATGACCCTAGAGAGAGCACTTGAAGTGTGTTTGTAAAAAGCCCCAAAAGAAAGTTGCAAATTATCTATATGCAATTTTTTTCTCTTTAAAGAACTGTTTACAAATCTAAAAGAGAAAAGAAAAAATATGCACCATTTCATATCCACTGTTTTTCCACATAATGGTACCAGAAAATTCAATTCTTTTCGTCCATTTGCTAGCCTCTCAAAGTTATTTAGTAGATTTCTGCAAGGACAAAAAAATATAATAAAGGAAAGGTTTGAACCTAAAACTTGGTTTTGATAATGTATTTAAAGAGGTAACTACAGGTACAGGGTATATAGTAGTTCTGGTGAAACTTAACCCTTTCACAGCCAGATACAGTACGTACTGTTACATATCAGGTTAATGTACCATTCACAGCCACTTATGTACTATTACGTATCCAACCTATCACCCTTGAAATGACCAAACTAGCTATGAACATACCCCCAAAAGTTGGTGTGACTTTCTGAATAGCTTTTACACTTAATCTGAGTGGGTGGTGCTTTTGGAATTTTTTTCATACCTTGAACTAGAGACGATATACCAAGAAACAAAATAGCAGCCTCCAAGAGCAAGTCTGACTAAGCAGTGCATATTTTTGAATCAGCATAGAAAGTAATTCTGAAGGTGACCTCGAAGAACAAAGACGGTGAAACTGATTCATATGATACTGTAAGTCCCCAAACATAGGGATGGTAATTGGGACTGTCAATTATCAGGATGCTTTTCCATAGCCAGATTTGCGATCTCTGGGTAGATGAAGATCATGCACCAGTACAGGGACCAGTTCCATGAATTTAAGCAATTGGTGGCAATTTTGAATTTGTTCGAACAGAATTGCATTTCTAACAACTGTGACTGATAGAGAAATGGACATTCTAAAATTTTCATGTTCAGATCAACTTCCAATTCAGTTTAGGTAAAAAGTTATGTTAGACTTCCAATAATGTCAAGAACCGTGTTAAGCTGGCTGGATGAAAAGGGCATACTAGGAAAACTTGGGATGGCTGCGAAAGGCCCCTCTAGACGATCAACATGTTTGTCCATGAAAATCATCATACATATATTTTTGAGCATTTGTTGGGAAGATGAAAAATGAAGCTTTAAGTCTGAACACCATCATACATGCTGAAGTTGTTGCAATTTGTTGTGAAAGCAGTCCACATGATCATGTTTGTCCATGAGCATTGTCATGCAAATGTATAATGGTGTTTTTGAAAAAATTTATGATCGTGTAGATTTTACATTTATTTCCAATATAAAGTTCCTGAAATACCAGCTTAAAATACTGCATTTGTTACCTAAAGTAAACTTGAAGAAAGTAGGATTGATGTCATCTCCAAAACATGATCAGCAATCCTTTTCTTTTTCTCTCTTTCCATCCTTTTGTTTCTTTTTCCATCTATAGACCCTTTTCCAAATAGCAACTACAAAGGATTATGGGATTGACTTTAAGTACGCATTTTTTTTTTCCTCAGTAAAATGCCATTGACGAAAATGACAGTACACACCAAAACTCGATCCCACAATCCTTTGTAATTGCTATTTGGAAAAGGGTCTATTGTTCTGCCATTCAAAAAAATGGAAATGTGAGTGTACCCATAAGAAATATGGTATAACCAGTTTAGAGGGGTTTCACAAATGTCACATGGTCGCGCGTCTCTTCAGTTTTGAAGGGCAAGAACATGCGTCTCTTTGGTTCTGAAGGACAAGCATTCAATGTGTCACATTAGTATCAATGGTTATGCTGTGCGAGTGTGCTGTAAATACGCTTACTGCATGTGTTCTGCACTTCAGTATCTGCGAATCCCACTCACGTGACGTCACATGAAATCCCTGTACACTAGATATGCCAAATTTTCTGGCCCTTCATGTGGCCACATTTCTGTATGAAAGTATCCATGACACAATGCTGACAGCTAGTGGAATGAATCGGCATATTACATGCTTAGTAAAGTTAGTAAGAGGTGGGAATTATGCTAATAAATATTTGGGCCACTTTTGAGTCTTTCTGAAAATGTTTGTACGGTCAGTGAAACCAGTAATCACAGATTTTGAAACTATCTTGTAGTTAACAGAGGCAGACCTTCTACAGTTTTTTTTTTTAGATCATGGCTGTTGCTTTAGCAGGGCGGAGGGATATTTGAGTGTCTGGTGTAATTGCCAAGTGTTTTTTATTTTTTTCATTTTTTTACTATCTCTTTTATTAAATTCTCTGTTCATTTTAAAACAATGAATTCATGATCAGAACTGAGATTACATATAAATAACTTATATACATGACTTGCAGAAATTTGTGTTTGGATGACATTTCATAGTACGCATGTATTTACAAAAATAAAATTATGTACATATTTACAAACCGGTAGACAATTCCTTGAAAACAATATATGACAAGTACATGGCTTTGCAAACAAGCAATTCTCTTCAACGGCATTTAACTATGTGTAACTGGTAAGCAAGTAAACAAAATACTGTAAAGGCTAAAGCACTTTTTTTAAATGCAACCAAAATCACTGCGAATAACCTAAAAGAGAATTTTCCACATTTTTGTAAGGGAAAGGAAGTTTGCTAATGTTTGTAATGGAGAAGTAACAATAAAAGTTACATAAGACATATTTGCAAAGAAATAGTTGAAAAATTACTTTGGAAATGCAAAAATGTTAAATCAAATACAAACACAGTTTTTTAATTTTTCTGCACAAATCTTGATTTATTTTTCTCTGCCGTATTAAAATTCTGCATTTTAATAAGTCGTCAGGGGCCAGGTACACAGTAATACCTTCCCATACTTCATTTCTACATACATGTATGTATAGTGTGCTTACCCATTCCATGGAAATATCGATATTAGGTCGGTATATTGATATTTTAAATTGGCAATACTGCTACGCCTAACTGACATGTATACTGTACTTACTGCAGTATTAATCATTTTGTAGCCCCCTTGCAAAACATGAATTTCAAAACATTAACTGGTGAAGGTACAGCATACAGTATCTGTAAAACAATGTTTGCATGACTGTCAACGTTCATCGAGCAGTTTCAGCACATACTGTTCCTAGTAACAAGCAACAAGTGCACAAAGCATTATTGTATGGATGCTGAGTTGGTTACAGCCCAACAGACTGAAGGTCCACGAGACCGAAGGTCCACAAGACCGGATATGAATTAGGGTTCACGAGATTGAAGGTCCGAGAGACCAAAAATGAAATGGGGTTCATGAGACTGAAGGTCCGCGAGGCCGAAATTAAAAATCCTCTCGCAAGACCGGAACATTTAATACCAGTAGGGTGGTAAGTGCAAGGGCAATGCACTTTGCAAAAGGTAAACAGCAGTGTGCCAGCATTAACCTTAAGGTGAAGGTAGCAGTACAGCAGAATCAGGTACTTCTGAGGACTTTTTCTTAGGTTGTTGGTCTCGCGAACCTTTTCTCATTTTCGGTCTTGTGGACCTTTTCTCGTTTTCGGTGTCAGACAACCTTTTTGTTTTTTGAATTTTGGAGGCCGAAATTAAAAATCCTCTCGCGAGACCGGAACATTTAATACCAGTAGGGTGGTAAGTGCAAGGGCAATGCACTTTGCAAAAGGTAAACAGCAGCATGCCAGCATTAACTTTATGGTGAACGTAGCAGTACAGCAGAATCAGATACTTCTGAGGACTTTTTCTTAGGTTGTTGGTCTCGCGAACCTTTTCTCATTTTGGGCTCTTGAACCTTTTCTCATTTTCGGTCTTGCGGACCTTTTTTCGTTTTTGGTGTCATACACCCTTTTTGTTTTTTTGAATATTGGTCTTGCGGACCTTTGGTCTCGTGGACCTTCAGTTTCATGGGATGCCCCTGCTGAGTTCACATACAGTATAGCATCACAAACTCCATAATGTGTACAGTAAATAGCCTAGTCTACTGTACTGTAGGGCTGGCCTCGATGATGATGATGATAATTCAGCTTACAGCACTAAGCCTGTGCATGTCTCTACAATGATGAAACTTTTACATTATGCAATTGTTTAGCTTGTAGCAACTACTGAGAAAAAATGGCATCAAGAATGTCACAAATTAATTGAGACACTTGTCTTTTAATAACTGTAAGAACTTCACCTTTGAGTGGTCAACATGAACTGTAGCCTTTTAAATCTATTCAACTACCAACTGCACAGACAGTGTGTGGGCTACATCATAGCGCACAGGTACTGTATATGTGCAGTATACAGTGCAGCAGTCATTCATTCGAGCACCATAAGGGCCCCATAACATGCAAGACATCCACAGCATGCATGCGTCAATTCCCTGCCTACATCTTTACTATTTTACCAGTGCTGTATCTCACTGTACTATGATCTTTGGCATGAATACTCATACTGAATACTTCATATGACCAGAAAAAAATGTGTGGCTTTTTTTATCATCTTTACTGAATCATGTAAGGTGATTATTCAATATTAAAATATGTACTGTAGTTGTATTGTACAGTATGACTTTGTAAAAGTGTAACTGTCTGGTAAAACTGCAGTTATAACTCCTAACACAGCTTAAAGGCATTCCAGTCACATTTCACAAGAGTCTGACACTATTAAACAAGAAAACAACTTTAATTCATGTTCTCTAAACCCGTAGCAATACTCAAACAAGAGCAACAATGTTGCTGCAGCTCAGCTTATCCTAAGTCATAGAAAAGTGTGCAGTCAATATTTCAGTTGGGTCTGTATAACTCAAGTTGTCCATAAGTACATTTAAAAACAAAGAGGTAAATATATGTAAAAAAACAAATACATGTACTGTATTTATTGAACTCCTGAAGCACTGAAAGACTAAATGTGGTACACAAAATTATTGTTATATACAGTACTGCACAGATATTTGTAAAGACTGGACATCATACTAAGCATCGCAACTATACTGGGAACAAAGCTGTCTTGAATGACATTGACAGCAGTTGATCAGTAGCGTCATGTATGCTGATCGCAGGTGACTTTACTGCCCCGCCTTTTTATTCCTTTGGTAGCTTCGCTGGACCGTACAACAGGACCTTAACCTCCGGGAGGGGGTGATTACAATCTTAGCAGGCTGAGATTCCCAAGCCCTACATACTGTAATCAAAACAGAATTGTGAAATTTTTCCAAAAGGGTCTGTGGAACGATGACTGAGTTATCAAATTTTCCCCCAAGCTGCCGACATTATAGTTGAAGTACGTTGGTCTCTCCCATACTGCCATATTTATTGGCGTCCGTGTGAAGTAGATCTTTTGAAATGTGATGTTTACTTACAGTATTGTGTAACAATTCATTTGAGTATTCTTGAATTGTGCACCAGAGCAAGCAAGATAACAACTACTGTACTACGAAGTTCAAACCGATACATGACCTTCTGACCGGTGCAGTGAACAAATTGCTTTTGTTCAGCTATATGAAAGAACTATTGGCAGCACCCAAATGGTATAAGACCCTATAAGCCAATACGCAGACTAGAAGAAAACTGTTAAAATGTGTCTTCGGACTTCAAATACTGTACAGGTTGGGGGAATGTGTGCTGACTGGAATCACAGTGGACATTAAAATGCTGGACCCTCCAGATGTTTTGCAAGGTCAGAATCGGGCGACTACACAGGTATTCCCTTCAGGAAACCAAAAAGAAATCTGGAATTGCTTTAAACTTCAATTCCTACTTATGTTTTCAAGACCCAGGCTCAGAGCCAAGGAAATTGCATACATAGGCTCTAGTACCCTTTTTCCAAAATCAAGCTTCCTTTTTGTCACACGCTAAATTCTGTGTACCCTTTAATCCCATTTTCTCCAGCAAAATTATCTTAGTGCATAACATTTTTATGATTGGGATCTACAAGGTATAAATTGTTGCTCTGGATGATTTTTAGGGCCAGTGAATGTTTCGCAGCAGGAGGCCTGGAAGGGTATACATACTGCCCGTACAGGGAGGCAAAACATGCACGCATGACAGCTGCAAAGGCTACCTCGCATGGGCTTGAAATATTATCCCCCATGGCTCCCTTACCAACTTCTGCTGGGGCTTTCTGCAACGAAGAATAAGCTTGAATGGTGCCCCCTGCAGTGTCTGCACCCCCTGTGACTGCACATTAATCCCTGCCTTCAGACTGACATACATACGCCTTCAAGAATGCATGTTTTCCTTTCCGAAAAAGGTTCTGAAATGTTACCACAACCCTAAAGCTTAAACATGTAGTCTTATATTTTATATTAACTCCCATATGTTCTTTTAAAAAAGCGGGAAGGAGTTCCTCTTCCCCTTACACCCATTTCCTAAATAACAATCACCTTAACTTGAAGAAGTGACCCTGGCATCCAATTCACAAGTAGCTACAGCACCAAACAACACGTGGTCCCCAACAACCACATACCTAATTCACACCCCTCTCGTTCATGTCCAGATCTACATTCATAATAATGGTGCAGCCTAACGTTAGGGATCAAAATAAAACCTTTCCTACAGTAATCTGGCATTCACACACAGGTTGGGCAATCAATAACACATCACTGGCAATTATTCACACAGGTCACACATTCATTGGACTGGTGAGCAACATCAGTCATTCATTCGTAGGACCCCCGCTAGATATCATCGTTGTCAATATACTGCACTTTGAGTAAATGCTTCCACACGATTAAGCATGAGATATCCTGTACTACATTTACGTGTGTACAGCACTTTCGTATGTAGTTTCTTTGTACAGTAGAAAATTTTGGGCCCTCAAATGATAATGACAACTGGGAGTCTCTAAATCCTGTAAATGTACATGTGAATAGTATTCTTTTGAAAGTATATTTTTTTACACAAAGTTCTGTTTTGGACCCTCAAATGATAATGAAAACAACTCGGAAATACAACTTTTCTTCAGTACTATTTAAACTTATAAATGAAACGTTTCAGCATGTTTATTGCACAATTGAACGAAAAGAAGGGAATTTTACATTTCAGACAAAACTCTCTCGCAAACGTCAAATAACATTCATATTTATAAAAGACAAAAAATGGTTGCATCATTGAGGTATTTTCCCCACCTACTGTACACACCAGCCAAATTTCAGTCAAATATATGAAGAAAGAGCGAAATGCCGTGCATTTAAACCAGTGTCAAAGAGTGACAGACATTTGCTGTGCACAATAGCTATAGCTCAGCTGAAGCTTTCAGCTGAGGTAATGACCTACGTACACAGTATTTTTAACTCAAGATATCTCATTTTAAATAGTTTTTTTTGTTTGTTTTTGTTTTCAAAAATATCTCCAGTTAGGGGTGTCCCTAAGGATCAATGATTGGGAGAGGAAGTAGGGAGTTTTTATCTTTCTCTAACAAAAAGGGGTTTCATTCAGGACAAATTCATAACCCTCCTTTCAATGGAATCTCTGCAAAAAGTATAAAATGGAACCTTGTGGAGGGTCATAAAGTTTCTACAGAGTTTTGCAAGGATTAAACATTGCTCTATAAGAAGTACAAGTCAACAAGAGTACAAGATGAATGTGCGGGAAGCATGCCAAGAAATAACAACTTGCAGACATTTCAGCACTGTACTATTTGCCTTCGTGTTACATCCTGTAGCAATTACTGTACCTACAAGCATCACTGAATATAAACTATGTACAGATCTAAAAGCTGCAATTAGCCTGTAGCAATTACTGTACCTACAAGCATCACTGAATATATACTATGTACAGATCTAAAAGCTGCAATTAGCCCTTTTGTTTCATACTAGTCAGGACAAGCAGCCATTTGTTTTCATTATGATACAGCAGGTTGGAGGGTTGAAAGCAAGAATGGGCAATCACAGAGGATGCAATCACAGAGGCTGTATGGAGTTTTGCAAGAATCCAGTGCACACTCTGTCTTTCTCGCCGTGAAGCATTATAGGCCTAACTGGACATCGACAATTAGTGTACTGTACTTGAATATAAAAGAAGCGCGTACAGCACTACAGAACATACGATTTTAAGGTATTTTAGTAATGTTTTTACAGTACAGTAGTTACTGCATCTAAAGAAGGAGTTGGAAAGCAAGCCTCTTTCACCATTAGGAGGATCTTTGCCCATAAGGAATACCACCCAAGTCCCCTGCTTTTGGCCAGAAATGGGAGATTAAATATCTACCAGAGTTTGTAACATTAGTCTCAGTGAATGCTCTACTGCAAATTGGTTCTAAAGTAACCACCAATTTCCTTCCAAGAGTAATCAGAGACTAGTGGAGTACAACAGTGCACAAATAGCATACACAATGCACTACATGCTACAGACTGAGCTACGGTACAGTAATACAGTTGTTCAGTATTAGAGCAGATGTGTGTACTGAACTGTACAGTACAATCATATTTACAGGCTGGGTCTATTAAGTATGTGCAATCAAGCATAAATCCTACTACTAGCAATACTTTTGGTAGTTAGTTTACTACTGTATCAAGTGTCTAACTATTACTCTTCTCAGTGAATTTTGGGACAAAATGGGGTGAATTGGCTGTTATGGCAACCACCAGAATACAAAGCACATGTACACACTTTCAAGTGTTTGCAGCAAACACAAAAGTGTGCAACTTCACAATTTGAGTACGTAGGTGGAACGCCAGCCCACTCTGCACTACCAAGACTAAAACCTGATGGCAAAAACCAGTTGGGTGGCACACGGGTATGTAGACATCTGTAATTCCAAGTTATGTCTCTACTTGACTTTTAGTCCCCAATTGCAATCCAAAAGTCTACTTGAACATGAACACATCAGAAATATCAAACTGTTTGATATCTGTAGTGGAGTCTGGGGAGTAAAGTTGTGGTAGTGGCCAGCTATCATCATCCCAGCTGCGACCCAGTTTTTTATGGATTGGCCAGCAAAGAAGGGTTTGCAAAATCAGATGTCACTTGCAGAAAGTCAATGTGCTTGCACCCTCATGTTTGATTAATGAACAGTAGATACTGTAAGTAGACTGATATTAACCCCGACAGTGTGTTGCTTCTTAGTTCCTGCAATCCTACTGCGACCCAAAAAACTAACCACAAATACCTACAACTCATCCCTAGGTTTAGTTGCATAAAATACCAACAGGCTTTTATTACTGTACATGTACAGTTTATGACATATCCTTTTTTGTGGCTGATAATTATATGTAACAGTAATACAATACCACTATTTTCACAACAGCCTGGATTTTGTCTAAACACGATGGCTTCCCAAATAGTATATAGTTGTAGAGATCAATGACACATAATCCTCAATTTGTGAAAACTTTCCTAATAACATACTTATTTCCCGACAACAGAATCATTTCCCAATACAGTTTAAAAACCTGGGAGGGAATACGTTTCTGGTTACTTCCGTTGGACACTGCAAAAGTGCAGAGTCCCCTCTTAACAGCTTGAGGAACCGCTTACTGTACATACTACAGTATGAAAACTTCGTACCTCTGCCTCTGTTTGCCGCAGATACAGCTACAGTAGCTTCAGGACCTTTAAAGTATGGATTTCACTCTTTCCAATTGTTGTCTTCTCTCAAAGCCTGAGATCCCCTCTGGCCCTCGACTAATTTCCAGTCTCTCTATTTGGCCCCCACCCTCAAAGTTTGAGACCCACTGTCCTATATCTTCAGGGCAGAAACAAGCACCACTCTAGGGATCATACTGTAAAGTGCATGATGATACAACCCTGAAGAAGCACTTGCATGAAAGTTTCTTTATACAGGCTTTACACCAGAATTTTGGACATGCTTCACACGTGCATCGAACTAGCCTTCCTTATTCTCCCAACCTATCACTGCAAAAAATGCAGTAAATCTTTTTTTTAAGCCGGTGTGGATGCAACTTTGATGATGTTATACAGTATGTGGACACCCTCTCATCGGTGGGCTGCAGCCTGCACTTCACTCTAACTTAATGGTCACAACTTTTCAAATACCCTAGAGCCTCCAGGGGCTTCTCCCCATGGACCCTCACTGCCAATGGGGCTTTGTGATTAGGCCCCACATGGGGCCCTACAGAAGGCTACTGTTCAGTGGGCCCCTAGCACCAACACTATGTTACAGGGGAGTGCTTTTCTTCATCATGATGACTCAATACTCCATGGTGTGCCAGCCCTTTGGCGAAAGTTGTGTCCCCAATTGATCCAAAAATCTGGTGACGCCAGCAGTTCTGTGATGCATTCAGAAGGTATACACTGTACAATTTACCTCAAGGACACAGGAACCTCAGTGGACACAGGTCTGTTGACCTCTATGTCTGCATCTTCTTGATCTTCACAGCAATGATCAAGATCTGTGGGTGACTGCCATACCAGGGTTTTCCCTGGGCCTTTTGAACGTCGTGGGCCGCGACGTTCAAACTTCAAAAACAGGAAGACCGCGACGTTCAAAAAACAGCCGCGATGTTCAAAAATTCCTCCGGTACCCTGAAAAAATGGTACTTAAACTTTGTCAACGATCGCCTTTTTGTTAATACAATGTGCAGTGAAACCACAAGCTTATTTCCGAAACCTTGACACTGCAAAATTACGAACCATGTAGTACTACCTTCGCGGTAATACTTTCGTGCTCATACACAGTCATACACGCAAGTCTCAAGATGCAAACAGAAAGCTAAGCGTTCTCGGTATGTATGCATGCCACACACGTACACGGAGTTCAGCAAGCCCTCTTTCATTCACACGTTACCCTCAAGTTTAAGTTTATATGTTATTATTTGGTAATGATTATGTACATTCCAACGTGAGCAGTCGAGTAAACTATACCGTGAGACGCAACCACAGGTATTATAATTCTGTGGACGCAACTTGCAAAGCCAAAACCAAATGCCCCGTTTGGCAGGTTATAGGCGGGGCTTGTGTCTCAGAATTTTCAACCCATCGAATGAATGAAATATCAGCATTTGACCGACAATATTATTGATAACGTGTCCTTTGTAAAAATACGTATAAATTTTGCATTATCAGGGCCGCCAAACAATCTACTCAACTTACGCATCTTGCTGCTTTCAGATCTTCACAATATGAAGTTATGAACACATTTTTTGTGTCGAAGCTGGGTAGAAAATTCGTACCCGGGTTACCCAAAAAGCATTACCCGTCGGGTACCCGACCGTAAACCTTGAAACATCTAGCCTAAGTTTAGTGCATCGTATGCACATGCAATTCAAGACTCCACCCATCGGCCCCTTGTATCTCTGGTACTGTACGTCGGATCGATCTGTTGAAAACAATACGTCATATTTTCTATATCTACAATGAGCCGTTGGTTCTTAACATCGTGAGTTTAGAAATCAGACGGGAATTAATAATTTGACCATATTTTTGTGCAGTTCGTACAAATTTTAAACAAGTCCTATCACTACCTCCTGTGGCTTTGTGTTCAAGTGTCCCGTAACGTGTGCATCGGAACCAAAAAATAACATCCACTTTGTCACTGCAACTTCTGTACTGTAATGTACCTCAACCATGTGATCAAATTTCTCGTAAACTGTTTTCTTGTTACTCTTATGAAAAATCCACCTTCGTGATAATGACAGTAAAAAACTTTCTAATGCATCTCCTAGCCGAGATTTCACCCGCACAGCACCGTTAAAATTGTACGGTAAGATACGGCAGACACCGTGTGCGTACGAACGTCCGTTCGTTCGCTGCCGTAGTGCTCTCTCTGCTGTAGTTAGCACATGACTTTGGCAAGTTCCATTTTTCGCAAATGGGGGGTACGTAAAATACTGGGAAAATATTTTGCTCTTATTTTGCCATATATTTAGGAAACTTTGGACATAAAACTTTTGCAAGTAGTTTGAATAGTAATAAAAAATTACGAGCAATATTGACATAGGAATCATTTTAGTATGTAAGCTAGTACCAGGATAGAAGTAACAGGAAAGAAGATTCTTTTCGTGCACACAACGCAAAATACACCTTGAAAGAATTTGTACGATTTTAAATCTGATGGAGTGAATTTTGCTTCAGAAAAAGTTTCTCCACCAAAAATACGAAGTTCTGGCGACTGATTCGAGACAAAAGAATATTATTGTGGTTGTAATAAGTGCATATCTTATGTAGACATAACTGTATCACCAAAATTTACTTCTTTAGATCATGAAATCATGTCATGTTAATGTTAGTGATAACTTGACAAGTATGAAATCTAGCAACATCGAAAGTCGAGCCACGTGCCGTATATCCATTTAGGTATGTGTGTTTATACGGCAAAGATACGTGTAAAATTTCTAGTCGGTCTTTCGCGCTACTTCTGGGCCTTAGTTTGGAACGTTACTCATCCACACGCACAGCGTGCAAAAATTTATGAGCTGTCTTTCGACGTTCATTTCTAGAGATAGGCTAGGCTGTTATACAGTATAGTAGGCCGATGTTGTTTCGTTATCTAGTATAGGGGCGGCTTGATGTTAGAAACACGCATCGCGGGGCTTGTTTCTTGTGAAAAATGCAATGTAACAAAAACATGTATACGAAACTGACAAAAGCAACTTCATTTCAACATAATCGTGAATGAGATGGGGGTAAATACATTTTGTTAGTTGCAATAACCATGCTATTTCGCGAAGATCAAAAGAGAAAGGCTGACAAAATCTACCTGGGTAGCCTACAGTAGTAAATTACTGTGTGCGCTCTGACGTACCTGAACTGTGCTGCTGCATTAGAAACTGCGGTAACTACTAACAATAGCCAATGATCGCTATCATTTGGAGAGGTTAAAATGTTACGAGTTTGTGAGCACCAGTGGTGAATATTTTGGCAGAAACTTAAAGAAATTCTGTTGACTAATTCGCCTCAAAAGTGCCACTATTTTGCGTTTAGACACTTCTAAAATTCAAAAAATTTCGAAAAGGGGAGGGGGACACCCCCTCCCCTTATACCCCACCCCCAGGCCGGCGATCCACCGTCGGACGCAGAGGAGCCGCGACGTTCAATTCTAAACCCAGGGAAAACCCTGCATACTACACTTGCACAAAATTTGCCTCGTACGGTGTAGTTATTAATGGCCAGCCCAAAACCTATTTGAATCCTTCTCAAACTGAAAAACAGTGGTGGCCAAAATTACACTCTCGGGGAGCCATTCCAAACATCAGCTTTGTATGTTGAGCATACAAAACTCTCGGAATAACTTCCAACTATGTCCACAGGTGCAGTATGAGTAATTGTACTGAACTTGAGAAAACTTCAGAAACATCTCTGTCATACACACTAAAACAACTTTAAAAACCTCAATCATATCAACTCTTAATCTACGACACTTTAGAGTTGGCAGCTGTGTTACTAAAAACCTGTTAAGCATGGAATCAACCTGCTCTCCTCTGAACACTTTCAATAGCATCAATGTCTAATTGATAATGGGGGTGACCAAACAGCATTCAGCATACTGCATTCCAAATTTATGTGGCTTTACACGGTACAAGGGCCTGAAATAGAAGCTTGAAGCTTTGCTCATCCAAAAACATATGCACGTACTTTGAATGAGGCCCATAATCCTATTGGCCTTGTTTACATGGTACTATATGTGCTCTGAAAAGCCAAGACCACTGTCCACAAGGACGCCTACGTACTGTATACCCTTCTCACAATCTGAATTATCCAAAAACACTTCATCCCCTTATCATTGCAGGGGTCGAAATTTAATTTTTTCTCCACTGTTCCACGGAACAGTACCTTTTCCCAAACTACTGTTCCGGATCAGATTTTACTGTTCCAAGTTTTCATATACTGGAAAAGAGCAGGTTCTTGTATGCAATGAGTTGGTTCTCCTCATATGAGCGCAAGTACTGTACTGATGTTCTTTTCTGGGCCGCAAATTTAAGTGAAATCGTAATTCTACTCTTGTCCTTCACAGCGTGGTTGATTCAACAATCATTTCACACAGTGAATCAAAGGGACGATCTCATATTTTAAGGAACAAAAAACACGTTAAGGCCCATTTTCTTTGGACATGAGATGTCAGCAGTCAGATTGACTTGCTTTCAGTCCTTGTACAAGTTTCGGTGCCTAATTGCTAGTACAGTAGTAGCTGTCACGTTATAACATTTAAACGGTTAAATGACCGGCTGACCGTTTAACCGCTGCTAAATTTAACCAAGTGTTTAAACGGATTTCTTTAGAAGAAAGGTTAGCACTTTTTCTCCCCATGTTTTGCTTTGATATCTGTCATTTAGAAACATTGTTTATTTGCAAATTCAATGACCAAATTAATGCCTTAGAAATAAACGGTCAGTGACTTTTCATTCATAGCAATATAATCCCATGATTGAATCGATTTTCACCTGCTCAAAATGCCTTTATCCCGTGTGCAGCAGTAGCTCAAATCTGATTGTTAGTTCACAATAGGGCTAAATGAATTCACAGTTTATACCGTGATCGTAGTCTAAGCCGCTCCCAGCACGAACATTAAAATAGAAATACTTGGACGCCCTCCAATATATTCAATACATGTACTTGGACATTCCACACCATCCTACCGTGCTTTACCTATACGTAAACGGAGTATGCAGGCTTGCACGTGTTTGTTTTGAGTATTGCACATAGCAGTACGTAATGAATGCAGGCACTACATATATCCATACGTAAATATTTGTTCAATGCATGTGCTAGGCGCAAATCAAGTAAGCTAGTATGAGTGTAGGCTACATCACAAGGCAATCGAATTATTTTGTCAAACTTTTGTTACGTTTCAGGCATTGTTATTTCATAAATCATCATGTGCAAGGCACACTTTAATTTCACACAAATTAACATGAATGCTTTACATAAAATCACCAGCTGAAAATTACTACAAACTACGATGTAACAACTGGTGATTTAGCGGTAAAAACAATATCGAAAAATGTTGTAATTTTCCGTACCATGCCCAATGTTCTTGCGACGTACGTCAACTTCTATACAAAGCGGGTGCGTACTAACCTTATAGTACTGGCAATTACAAACCTGTACACATGCTCTGACTTACTGTACGACTTTCATAGTGCGTTTCACTTGAACTTCTGTGCAGAACACAGACATGGCCTAAATGTAGGCCATGTCTGTGTTCTCTACAGAAGGGTATAGTACCGTTGTTTGCGTATATTTCGCCCCAATTAATGTCTATGAATTTGATACTTGGTCTCGTTCATTGTTAGATTTGAATGAATCGAAAAAGATGTTGGCGAATGATCGCTAAATGTGCAAATTTACAGGGGTTTTTGATATTCCCAGCATGATTACTTCATCAGAGATAAGGATACATGCGTATAGTTGCAATGTGTTTCTTCTGGAAAAATACTGTTCCACGGAACAGTTGCTTTTGGAAAGTTACTGTTCTGGCACTAAAAGCACTGTTCTCGGAACAGCGGAACAGCGGGAATTTCGACCCCTGCATTGTATGATAACTCCGAGGAGGACACCCATGGTACTGTACCTAGAGAGACAGTTAAAACTTTGCACTTTTCAGGATGCAACTTCAAAAGCCACTTGTCTGACCAGCTCTGGAGGTGATCAAGATCTTTCTGCAAATTCTCAATATTGTACTTCTGATTTCTTTAAATATTTTTGTATCATTTGGCCATTAAATAGGCCATACCATTCAGACATTTAGGTAAATCATCAATACAGTAACAAACAACATAGGACCTAAAACACTAGCCCTAAGGAATACCACTTGTAGTTCTGCAAGCTCACTACATTCAACTCCATTAACAATAACCTTTCATGCTGTGCAAATCCTGATGTACAGTGTGCATGTTGCCAAGGAGTCAATTGGGAACATCAGGATTTGGCTGCCTAGGCTACAAAACCACAATTTTCTGTGTAAATAAAACCCCCATGGGGAAAGACTGTACTACTGTATAGTACTGCAGTAAGTGGATGTCCAACAAAAGCCATTGAGCAGAAAAAGTAACTTGAACACAGATAAACTCAGAGGAGCTAACTCTTAGACCATTGCATAGTATGCACCTCATGGGGTATCTTCCACTTAAAAAGTCTACAATATCCATTGCCTTATTTGGATACTAAAGCCATATGCTTTAAGTTTCTCCAAGCTCTTCTACTAGACCTACTGTAGAAACAGTATGTGGAACTTCATCAAAGGCCTTCATGAAGTCCAGTATCAACACTGTATAAAACCACCATTGTCAAACACTTTTGTCCACACATTCACAACCTTCAGTGCTAAATTGCAGTCAGTCAATATCCCAGAGATAAAGCCAGGCTAAACAAATTATATTCATCCTCGTTTGGTCAACCATAAACGTGCCATGAAAATGCCCATAAGCCTACAATCCCAAGTAGTCCCGCACAGCCCGGGAAAGTGCTATTAGTGATCGTCAGTGACTTTCACATTCTGCAGTTTTAGTCCAGAGAGTTGTATCTTCACAATCGTGCTCAATCTGGACATATGATCCGGCCAAGCCCTAGTAGCCACTGGAACTATTAATTAAGCACCACAAGTCATTATTCGCTTGGGGGCACATTGTGCTGATAGAGATGGAGTTTTGTCACCTTGTTTTGATGCAAGCATGATTAACTGTGGTCAGCTTCTACAAGAATTTGGGCTAAAAGGACTTTCATGTCATGAAAGATCAAATTATATTCTCAAGTATTTTGCACGGTACTGTACACTGACTGGCCAACATGACACCACAGAACCTGTGGACATGGCTAAATTGTTCATCTTCCTCCCTGGATGCTTATTCAAGCTGAATCATTTTGAGCCTGACTAGTCGCAAATCTTCAAATACAGGCTGTGTAGCGCCTGCAGAGCTTACTCCCTAAACTAACCTAACTAACAGAAGTTGATAAGCTGCTTACTTTTGAAAGCAAGCTATTGTTATTACTAGAACGATTTAAGTCAAAGGCCCTTGAAAGTAAAGTACAAGTTGTATTTTAAATCCCTGCTTTGTGTTAGCTTTAATACCTTCACGTTTTATCATTTACAATCGTTCTTTGAATTGAACAACTTAGGTTTCAAATAGACCTAAACACTAAACAGTAGGCTACTAGAATAACAAGCAGTGTTTAATTCTATCCTTCAAGTTGTACTGTACGGTCCTTCCCTGCGCTACATTTATGTAACCATAAAATCACACTTTTATGTTACCTGTCCGAATATAACCAGATAAGCCTGACAAGACGGAAGACAAGCTACCAGATATCCCATACTTTCATTCCCATTTACAGCGATATCTAAATGGGTGTTGCCAGCCTACTGTAGCTCACCAGCAGTGTCGCCTGTTGGGCTAGCTGTTACATCTCTAAGTTTGGTGCGGCAAAAGTTGTCATTAAATGTCAACGCATGTAGTGTAAATAGAGTGAAAAAAAATTAAAGATTATGTAAAAGAGGCCAGGACTTACTGTAATCTATGGTTACATAGTAGTTAAGGCAGCCAACTGACATGAAGGAAGTGTTTTGTAAAACTAGGGTTAATTAAGGCATGGGTAACACTCCTCTATTTGTCCCACGGTAGGGGGTGTTTCAGCGAAAAACTGGGAGGATAAGAATAAAATTTACTGAGGGAAAACTTGAACATCAATGGGAGCATTGCTAAAAAAGGGTGGGGTAGGATATCCCCCTAGTCCTCAGCATTTCCGCCTGTGTAATATCCAGGCCTGTAGTCAGACAACTGAGATACTAAAATTGGAAGTGAGATGGCCTCCAGGGCTAGGGTGAAATATTTATAAGGGGTGCGAGTATACTAAAACGCATTATGGCAATGGTAACTTTATTTAATATAGGAGGCAGACAATGTGTTTTTGTACATGGGACCCACCCCCCTTCTACCTGGCTTCGAGCTTGGTAATATCTCCTTAACCCCCACCCCGACCATGTCCTGCCACACCCCCTACAGCAGTCAAGCTGCCCTCAGAATGATTTATGCATTACTCAGAATTCTCAACCATTATTAAGAAGAGAGGCGGATTAGCCGTTGCCGCGGGGATGTGGCGATCACCTTCCAGTTCGCTCTGGTTTAGGGCCATTTATGGTGAGTTTTTGAAAAAAAAACCAACCTGGCTGTCACGATCACTGCCCCTTTACTTTTTCTGAAGCCTCTCAAAGAGCCAGTCCACCCTTGCATCATAATGACTGTATTGAAGTATGCCTCTAGTAGCAATCATAATTTCAATGCATTATTTAGAATAGCGCCACGGGACTCGACACTGGGGTTCCAGAGATTAATTATAAAGTCTTGCAACCATCCTTAATTTTTACACGTTGCAGACCACTTAAAATTTTCAAACCGTTTTACATAGGACTCACTGCACCCACCGCTGTTTTCTATTAGTACAAATAACGCAAGATTTACACAAAAAAGAAGGCAATCTGGGACCGAAAGCATCGTTGTCAGAAAGTAACGTTAGTTTAGGTAAAAAAATACTGAAAAAACACCCCAGACACCTAGACACTTGCGTGAATCCAAATAGCTTTAAAGCTTTAAACCCGTTCAGTGTGTATTCGTTGGAATAACAATGTCTCACTTTTTTGACTTGAGACATACTGGCTGTTTCACCTGTGTCATGAGTGAACGGTGATTTTGTTGCCAGATAACAACATTGTGCTTGCTGCTACTTGCGTCATTAATTGAGTTCTCTCAGATTTTCAAATGTTAGCATTGAAAAAGCTTGAGTATGTTGCATAAAATGATGAGTTTCAATTATTCTGCATTTTTATGCATATGAAAAAAAACACTTATGTTTAAAATAAGATACCAAAGAACCTAATCACTGGCAGAGCCGATATCCGAGTTGGGCCTCGACCTACAGTAGTGCCTTTTCTGTGGAAGCAAACATGTACAGAACAATAAGCTGGATGTTTATTGAGAAATGGTTGAAACAGGGAGGAAGTCCATGACTGTTGAAAGCACCCCATTTTTACTATTTCAGCTGATACTGCTTCAATTTTTATGTTTAAAACATTGTTTTAGGACTACTAAGCAAGTAACGCAGGATTTCCCCTGGCATTGTTTTTGTGAGGCGGCCACCTCACAGGTTTTGACCACCACTTCACAGAAATAATTTGCTATTTGCCACCTGTACTGTACCAACTACAGAAGCACTGATAGTTCTCTGTCACTGTTGGTGCCAAGGCTGGCACCATATTATCCTCATGGACTAATACAGTACCACCTCACACTCTCTAAAACCCTGGGGAAACCCTGTAACGTATCGTACTGAAACAAGAAAAAGACAAATATTAAAGCTGGGGGAGATATGCAGGGCTAAATTTTCTCCTAGTTCTAGCCAACCATGCTTATCTGTCCTGTGTAAACAAAAGGTGTTTTCCAAGTTGGGCCTCGCTTCATCCAAGTTGGGCCTCACCATTACTGTAGATGTCCACAAGTTCTGTGGGATCAACTTGGCATGAATAATTTCCTGGAAGGCCCTTAATTCTAGTTGTCATCTTTCTTTTGAGATTTTAATACTGCCCAACCTTTTAGGGCTACTCTTGATATTTTTTGCAATAGGCCTAGGCTAGTATCCTAGGACCTTGTCCCAGATCTTGCCGGTTTGTACAAACTGGCCTCAACTATTATATCAGTAGGGGTGGTTATTTTAATTATGATTATTTTCATTGCGAATGATGTATCTTTCTCAAAATAATTCTTTTAGAATTATTTATCCACATGTATAGAACAAGTAGGTAACAACATTTTGCGAATGACTCTCTTTCTATTAATCTTACAAAACAAAAAGTAAAAAGTAAGTTATTCCTTATGTAATAAACTAGGCTCTTAAATGCAAACCGGCGAGATATCTTATAACCGGCAAGATATCTTATATGAGTCTTTGACTCCCTTCCCCGTCAGCCACCTGCTTAGTCAGGTGGCACACAGGTGAATAACAGGTGAATAACAGGTGAATATCAGGGACAAGATCGGCATCCTATCCTTTTCCATTGCTATCTTGGCCTTTCTTACAAATGTAAATTTTTCACTTGATTTCTAAGTCTAGTATAGGCTAGTCATGATATTTCCTTTGGTCTAGTGTTTCCATAAACCTCTGACAAACAACTAGGCCCTGTACAGTATTTCCACTTTATCATACAGACAATTTTATCATCACAGTGGAAGATAAAATTTAAATGCAGATAGGCCTACTAGGCTACAGCCTAGTCCTATCACCTATAGATATGGGCTTGGGGAAATATAGCCTACACAGACGATCCCTTGGCATGTGTGAACTGCTGCTTGAGTGTACAGTAGGACCTGCAGGGCAGGCTAGTATAAGTCCTGTCTGGAAAACATGAATGTTATGCCGAAGATCTTCGGCATGCTGTAAACACCTTATACACCAATTTGATGGTGTGATTTTCTTGTCTTTTACATACGCACTGTACTTAAAACACAGGTACAAAAATTTGGCATGGTGTAAAAATTGAGAAAAGAGGTAATAACTGGCGTAAAAATTCGGTGCAACACTTACAAACATTCCAGACTGGGTATAAGTTAACGTTAGACATTATGTAAACGCACAGTTTGTAGGCCTTAGCCTAGCCTGCAGTTCAGAGTTGGTAATGGTATTGCTTAAGTTACAACTACGAACGCAGCACAGAGCTGCTGATCTGCTCACAGCGGGCTTAGGCCTAGGCCTACATCATTACTGTTACGTAACAACTCCCTGGGCCTGTATTTTTGTCCTGCAGTGTAGGGCCAGCCTCCATCACCATTTCCATGCAGTTGCTTACTGATTAACGTTATCACGATGAAAAGCAATTCTTCCGTTTTGCCATCTGTCCTCCCATTCAGCCATTCGATCATTTTGAGTGTCATAAGAATCGGCCATATCCTTGCCACAAAGTTGAGTCGTGCTGTCCTACAGTATAGTACCAGGGAGTTGCTATTTGTCAAATAGCAACTCCCTGATAGTACTATCATGTATATATACACGGCACTTGCAGTTGCACTAGTTATGGCCACGGTATATAGTCTACCGGAGAGTTGTCACCACGATATGATCTAGCGTTTCACGTGCGTATTACGTAACATTGTGTGTATAGCAAATTTTTACGAGAGCTCCCAAGCAGGCCTAAGTTTACCCATCGAGTTGGTTTTTTGACCAGGGAGTTCTTAGTTGATTTGACCAGGGAGATGCTACTCTAGATCTAACATTACCCTGACTTGACATAGCAATTTATGTCAGGACGGTGGGTGGAGGTGTCCATGCATGGTTTGGCAGGGCCGTCTTAACGCATGGGCCCACTGGGCCCAGGCCCAGGGCCCCGCGATGTCAGGGGCCCCGCAAATTGACCTCTGCGCAAAAAATCATATCTCCTCTTGCGTAAAAGATTTTTGTGTGGAAATACTTTTATATATTCTTGAACAAGATTCATAACGGATTCTGAGTGTTCCAATTTCCATGCTTTATGCGCGACATGGGCGGGGGGGGGGGGGGGTAAATGCAGGCATGTCTATGCTTCAGCGATGGTCAAGGATGTTAATTTTTCACGCAACTTTTTTCGAACATACTTGATTGAGGGGCCCCGCTCCAATGCCGGGCCCAGGGCCCGGTGATCTCTTAAGACGGCCCTGTGGTTTGGTGGTTGCTACTGCATGCCATGCCTTGCATTTGGAGCCAGGGGCGTCGCCAGAGCATTTGTCATGGGAGGGGGGTTGCCGTATTTGCCGACTGAAAAGAAGCAAATGCCGACTGAAAGTGTTGATAAGCCGATGAGTTCGAGCTGAGAACCGATAGCCCAACAGGTAGTGGTCCAGCAGCGGTGGCGCCAGGATTTGCCCAACGTGGGGCCGGGGGGCAACGATCCGCAGCCTAGTCAACAGCCCCGATGCCGTCGAGGCGTTGGTGAGGGGAGATTTGAAGAAAACCTGTGTACTTTACAATGCCATTGTGGGGCATATATTGCATAAAATTGTGTATATACTAGAGGAAAATAGTTCCGCCCGATTTAAGGTTTTTCCCGAAATCTAAACTGTGAAATTGCAAATTAAGCGTGCGAAGCGCGCGAAATTTTTGGGTAAGCTTACACTAAACAGAATCTGTTATTTAAAGCTTATATAGGTCAACCAATGGCGTACCCAGGATTCCTCTCGAGGGGGCATGCAATATGTGTGTGATCGCCGGCCTGGGGAAGGGGTGTAAGGGGAGGGTGTGGCCCCCTGCCCTTTGAAATTTTTTGAAAAATTAGGTGTCCTTACATGCAGTGGCGGCACCAGGATTTCAAAAGTGGGGGCAAATGGAGGGCAAAAGGAAATGTTGAGGGGGCAAAAAGCTTTTCGCGTGTATAGCGCGAAGCCGAGCGCAAAGGGTGAGCTTATGCGGGTGGGGTCCAGGGGCACGCCTTAGGGCCCCTGGTGGGGGTCCAGGGGGCGAAGCCCCCGGAAGCTCAGAGGTTTTAGCGTATATCTGGGTGAAAAATTAAGTCTCAGGATAGGTATACATTTTGGTTCATAATGCATCTTCCAATGCACTAGTATTTCAGCTGAGTGGGGGCAACTGGGGGACAAGGACAAAATCTGAGGGGTAAATGCCCCCTCATGCCCCCTCCCGTAGCGCCACCACTGCTTACATGCAATCTGGTGCCACGTATGCCACCTTTGGAAGAAAAACTTGTGTTAAAACATTTACGTTGTTTTAGGAACTGAAAAGATAAAACTGGCATCCGTGAGTGGCATGGCCCAATGCCCTACCCCCTGTGTACGCCACTGAGGTCAACTGCCTGGCAGTTGAGCCGCTCTATCGGGCACAACTTACATTGTACTTTCCTCTTCGAGTCACTAGCCGTACCGAACGACAGACTCAAGAGAACGTAAATTTAGTTTAGCGAAATGAGATGAGATTCCCAGCATTACATAAAACGATAAATTCTACTTAAGTTACTTGAAAAGATGGAAAGGGTTTGTTCTATATTTAACTATTAGTAACCAAAACTGAGGAAGAGTGGGCAAAGGATACCGAAAATTTTGGGCTTTATAGCAGAAATGACCCTTCTGAAAGCTAAAATAGTAAACCGACCATGGGTGGCGACAGAATTTTCCCGACATGGGGCCGGGCCATGCCAGCGACCCCAAGTTCCGAGCGTATATCGAGGGGGAGAGAAGGGGACATAAACTGATAAAGGAGCCTAGCTAACTATCCCATGCAATTGCAGAGTATCGTATACTTTGCATTATATCACTATTTTTGGTAGGCTGACACAAAAAACATGTTATCATTAAGAACAAAAAGAAAAACATAAAAACTGTAGGAGTTGTAGACTGTATCGGGGACAACATAGGGGCCTACATTGTGTCGAAACCACCTGGACTACCCGATGAAATAGCCAAACGTTGCTCCATGAGTCGCTCACCAACTGACCTTACCGCATGACACAACCAGAGAACAGCAACTAGGCTTTGCGATATGGGATGAAATTTACGACCTCTACATAACCTGGGTACCCTGCCTAAATGTTACTTGGTAAGGTTGACAGGACTTATATGGTATCTAGCTATGTGGAGTGGAATTACTGAAGAAATTGGAGTGACGTTACTGCGAGCTAGAAAGAGGACAATTTCTGTAATCAGAACCCAAAATTTTCGACGCCCTATGCTCGCAGTTCACTTCTTTTCCTCATGTTTCCTTCATTTTTCAGACTGGTGCAGAATTTACCGATTCAATGCCAGAATACCACATGAACGATGAACTCCATTAGTATACAATGATACTGAAAAGCCCTACGTAGCTTTTTTGCCGACAGAATGTTTTAAGTTTCAAAAAGTGTTGGTTACGGGCTTTGAAAATGTTGTGATAAACGTTGTCTACAAATGCATTCCAATCTCCTGTCTTCCGTCTGCACCAACACCTTTCTCTTGCCCTGCTTTGTCCCTCCCTCCCCTGTTGTTTTCTCTGTCCGCTCGGTCTTTCTCTCTCCCTCTTCTCTCTCCTCTTTTTCTCTTTTTTCCTCTTTCTTCTTCCCTCTAACTTTCCTTCGTTTGCACTTCCCTCTTTCCTTCATTTTGCAGACTAGTGCAGGATTTTGCCGACTGCGTGGATCTTGGGGGAGGGGGGGTTGTCACACACCCCACACCCCCTCTAGCGTCGGCCCTGTTTAGAGCTGAGTGAGGTCCCGTTCTGGATCAAATCCCGGTGCCGAAACCACTTGGGAAAATTTTCTGGGGACTAAAATTAATTACTTGTTCAGCATATAGCTGTTCACATTGATGGTGAGGGGGAGTCAGCTTGGTAAATTGTAATTGTATTTGATTGTCCGTTTCAGGAAGTGGTAAGCTTTGCTCGGTTCAGTGTCGAGCAGTGGTGCAGAACAACTGTGAAGAAAACCCCACCCCCCCCCCCGTCTTTGGGAAAGTGGATCGAGACTAATGTAAACTCACGTTCGTCGGATGGGGGCGTAAAATGGCGGCCCCGGAGCAGACTGGGAGCGATTAGTACATACATGCCTGCCCCGTTATCCTCCGTGAGCACTATTAAGTCGAAAAGAGAAGGCGATCGAATCTCGACGGTACCGCTCATTGGCGTGGACGGGGGACACAAGGGGACAATGGCCTTCTTCTGTTCATTCCCCCCCCCCCCCCCAATAAATTACGTCAGTAAAAAGTAAGAGTGGCCCAATCGATTTCAAAATTGATTTTTTTTTTATTATTTTTTTTTAAATGACACCAAAGCGGGCGGTAAGGGTGAGGTGTGTTTTCGACCGAGTGATGGATCTATTGTGACCATTTTCTACCACAAATGGTTCTCAAACTATCAGAATTATCGCAAATTCTTCGAAAACTATCAAAAATTTTTCGCCTCCGAGCGCTTCAGTCAAAACTTACCTCAATATTGTCCCTTTTTATGAATAATTTCCTGTAGCACCCCCCGCAGAAGCTGTAGCAACGACAGTTGAAAGCTGTTTACAAATTCTCAGGTAAAAGACTGGCTTTGTGATTGACAAATGGGTTTGTTGTGGCATGGGCGGCGATCCGGGGGGACAGTTGGACATGTCCCCCTATATTTGAGAAATCGCCCATTGACTTTGATTTTTCATACAGTAAATGTTTTGAAAATGCTGTCATGTCCCCCTTCCCCTCAATATTGAGAACAAATCGCCGCTCTTGTGTTGGTGAATTGAAAGTGTCTCGGTTTTGTCACATGGTTATCTTATTTAATGAAAAATTTCGGCGCACTTCTCGCATTCGTCATGGTTTTCACTCCATCTCATGACCATCATTCTGATCACAACACTTCCCCGAAAAACAGAAGTACATTTCCAACCTCTGTAGCCTGGCCTATGGGGTCGTTCAATCATGCTGTGGAAGGTTGAAAGTACGTATTTGCCAAATACAAAAATTCAAATATTTCAAAAATTTGTACCCGCTTGGTGCGCAACCATTACCAGTATAGATGGTGATTGTTAATACACTTACGACGAAAAAACATTCTGAAACGCGCTTTTTAGTCCTTAACCCCGTTTGCTTTACCTATCAGGGAGTTCTAATATCATCTCCCTGCAACAGTACTCTCCCTCCCATTACCCATTGGTGGAAGCTCTTCGTCTGGATTTTCGTTCAAACTTAGTAAAAATACGATAGATGTAAAGTGTTCGGCATCATACTCTATACTATCATTTGGATGTCAGGTAGTAATCATCATATCAGTACCTCATTGTATATAATTAATCCAGAGCTTCCCGGAGGCACTATACGGTGTCTGCCGGCCTTAAATACCCTTTTAAAATGCACAATGAACCAAAGGAAAATTTTCGTAATAGTCCGAGAATGTTTCTGTGGATTCCATGCACCTATTTTTAGGTAAAAACTTTCCCCGACTAGAAGGCAATAAAGAAGCCAAAAGGAGGCTTCGGGAGGATTGTTGACAACATACCCTTCTCTAAGACAACACACTCTCCTCTTTCATCTAACCAATCATTAGAATTCACTAATTATGGATATTTTCCAGCCATATATGATCAGTCAGTTCCAAAAATATCGCAAAGATAGCACCGTTTTGCATCATTCTAAGCAACCTCAAATTCACATAAATTCTCAAATGGGAGGGTACAGCCCCTCCCCGGGCTTAGACCTCCCAGAACGGCACCTTTATGTAGTGATAAAGGAAAGATCCCACGCTGCTATATACACAACCGCAGGACGCACACTCTCCTCTTTCACCTAGGCAAAAATTAGAATTCACTAAATAATGGATATTTTCCAGCCATCATGATCAGTTCTAAAAATATCGCAAAGATAGCACCATTCTGCATCTAAGCAACCTTAAATTAACATAAATTTCTCAAAGGGGAGGGTACAGCTCCTCCCCTTAGATCCCTCCCCCCAGCCTGAATGGCACCTTTATGAAGTGACAAAGGAAGGCTCCCACGCTGCTCTATACAATCGAAGGGACGCACACTGTCTTCTTTCACCTAGATTAGAGAATTTGTTCCCTTGAAGGAAGGACAAAATTGCCTGCATCTAGTTCAAGCATTATATTCTCCAGATGCCACATTTTTGTGGTTAACACCCTTGCAGTGGACATCAAGCCGCTTAAAGCATTAAGAAGTAATTTGGGCAGGTATACAAAATTATTCGCTGAAACTGAACTCCATTGATAAATTGACATTAGAAAAAAATTTGAAACAGAAAAATCGGTTCAGGTTTGGTGGAATTATCGATAAATTTTTACCATGAAAACTGCTACAGAACGATGGGCAGCTCCGACCAAGCGTGAACATCTAATCGCTTTTGGTTAAATGACGTCAAAAAATCGGCCATCTCGTGCAGTGGTCGGCCAGTTCGTTGCGCCAGTCTCCAAGGGGAACGATTTCCTCATGTAACCAAAAATTAGAATTCACGGGATATTTTCCAGCCATATGTTATCAGTTAAAAAAATATCCCAAAGAGAGCACCATTTTCATATTTAACCAACTTGAGGTTTCTTAAATTAACAAAAATTTCTCAAACGGGAGGGAAAACAGCCCTCCCCTTAGACCCATCCCCTCCCCCACGGCATTTTTATGTAGTGACAAAAGGACTGCACAATGTTGTATACAATCGCAGGGACGCACAGAAAAGGTGGAATTGATACGCGGACTTGGGGGGGGGGGGCTGAGGTGGCATCACGACGCATCTGCTCTGCCCCGGCCCACGCACCAAATCCTGGCGGCACCACTGCGAGCATTGCGCGACTCATCGCGCAAAACACTTTTTTTATGAGTTATGTTAGTCACGCGTATATACAGCAATATATTTGACCCCCTCTCGGGCTAGGCCCTCGGCCTCTATATGTTCCTTTGCTGAGTTAATCTACTATGTTTGCCCCCCCCCCCCGTAAATAATATTGGATACGTCACTGGTACCGGTGTTAATTCATTAATCCTAGTTTGCTGTGCATATTTGTAAAATATACAGGTACAAAATCGAATTTATATCCCGGTATAAAATTGGAATGTAATAGACTTAATTCGAACTTGATTTATACCAGCATTAAACATAATTTATCACAGTATTAATTGGAATTTATGCAGCTTTAAATAAAATTTCGGGTATAAATTCAAAATGTTAAATATATACCGGTATTAAATCAACCAATCAGAAGGCTGAATATATACTGCATCAATTCGAATATAGGCTATACCGGTATTGATTCGAATTTATGCCGGTATTAACTTACCAAATCAGAAAATTCGAATATATGCCGGTGTTAATTCGAATTTACACCAGTAATCATCCATCCAGAAAGGTCGAATACTGGTATATAATTATTAACCAATCAGAAAGGCTGAATATATACTGGTATAAATTCAAATATAAAGGACGCGCCGTATAAATTCGAATTTATACAAGTATTAAATCGACCAATCTGAAAGGTCGAATATGTAGCCTACTTGTATAAATTCGAATTAGCCGGTATTAACTCAACTATTCAGAGTTTCTACACCCGAAAATTGTAAGCCTTTACGCGCCGTCGACGCCTTCCAATCTTATCGGAACACCTGTCGATCATGCATATGTAACACAATTTCAATAAAATTAAAATGTCAGAGCCTGCTCTGCATTTGCTCAAACTCAGCAATTACACCTGAAAACTGTTACTCGTCTTTACACGCACGACGTTTTCCAATCAATCCGAACACTAGTCCTATCATGCGTTTGTAACACAATCTCAAAATACGGAGAGCAACATAATACATACTCGCTCGACACACCTAAAAGTGAGCTTTTACCTGTTTACACCAGAAAATTGTAAGTAGTTACGAGCACGACGCTTCCAACCCATCGGAACACTGGCAGTACTATGCATTTGTAACACGATTTCATTCAAAGTGCCAGAGCAACTTCACCAAATTTCTTCCGACTACTGACAAACTTACCGAATAACCGCGATTTTTACTATCATCGGATCATCGGTCGTATCGGGGGTGCGCTATGTTTATCTGAAGAACATCACGTTATGAGTATCAATTTGTGCTTCTCTGGCCATATTGTACCAATCAGACATTTGTAGGCCTATTATCAAAGCTGGTACAAAAACCCAAAAAGAATGTCTCTCAATTTACCAGGGAGCTAATTACCTATCAAGCTGATCTGCTCTCGAGAAACATTCTAAAACAGAAACATATCCGTCTGTAAATTCAGAAACCTTTCCACACCGACTTACCATTTAGCTTTAATTCGTTTTGGGGAATTTTCTTTTCCATCCAGTTACATCTTTGCTTCTTTCACCCCAGTTTTATCTTTTGTAAACTATTCATAGACGCGGTCTTCGTAAATATCCATTCACCCGCGATATTTCTAACAGTAACTGGCACAAAGTCGACATGCAATGCCCTTAAAAGAAGCATTGAATAGTTACACTCTTAAACTATTCCATTTGAAGTACTGCTTTGGGGAAGGGCTTGTGTTGTTATCATGCAACCGATTTGTTTTTCTGTAGCTACGCACCAGCTTATCGAAAAATACGAGAATACAAATTTCGCGATTGATTCACCAAAGATCTATGTGACAACTCGTTGGCAATTTATCGCCGACTTGACTGCTGATGAGAACTGATCTTCCAAGGTCGAAACGCGTCTAGCAATAGCATACCCAGCTGTATAGCTCACTACCAGTACCGGTATATATTCGAATTTATACCAGTATAAATTCAGCGTTTCTGATTGGTTGATTTAATACAACTTTCTACACTTTCTCAACTTTCCACTTTCCCTGATCTCTTGAAAAAAGACGTTCCTGTTTTTAGGAAGGAAGTGTTGATATTTTCTGTAATTTTTGTCCTATATCTATATTGCCTTGTTTCTCGAAAATTTTGGAAGACATGTTTAATCGACTGTACTCTTTTTAGTAAATCATAGTATTTTAAGTGATGGTCAATACTGGTTTTCGCTCTGGACATTCCACGGAGTTGGCGCTAGCTGACGGTGTGGATAAACTTTATTCTGCCATTCAACGTAAACAAACTCAATTGGTGTGTTTCTTGACCTCTCAAAAGCATTAGATACAATAGATAATATACTCCTTGGTCAGTTATCACAATACGGCGTAAGAGAAAAAGCTTACCTCCAAATGAAAAGCTACATGACTTCAAGGCAACAGTTACATCTTTTAATAAATGTGCATTCCGAATCCCTTAAAGTATCATGTGGAGTTCCTCAGGGGTCCATTTTACTCTTTATTATCTATGTTAATGATATATGTAATGTTTCTACTTCTTGTTCCTTGGCACTTTTTGTAGACAATATTTTCTTCACAGACAACAGCAACTTAAAGAACACCGTCCTCGTAAACGATGAATTATGTAGGTTCTATAAATGTTGTGTCGAATAAATTATCATTGAATGCTGACAATTATGTGGTGTTCAACAAAGGTAGAAATAGCTATAACTTTAGTAAAAGTATGAATAATAAGCCCCTTTTGAAAGTTCATTGCACCAAATTCTTAGGAGTATATATCGATGATAAGCTCTCGTGGAAAGATCATGTACAGTATACGTATTAGCTCAAATTTCAAGAGGCGTAGGCATCTTATCAAAATTAAAATTTACTCTACCTCAAAGGGCTTTGAGGTTAATTTATTTAAGCCTAGTCTTACCTCATCTCGCACACTGTTGTACTGGTTCGCCCGGTACATCTATTCTAAAAAAAACTATTTATTCTTCAGAAAAGGACTGACAGACATATCACATGCTGTGCCCCACGGGACGAGACCGTGGTCCGTTTGCCTTGTTGAATTTACTCAAATTTCATGATCTAGTCAATATGAGTCTAGTTATATTTACCTTTCGCTGTTTGAATAAGCTAGTTCCAAGTTCTTTTTCTTCCTTTTATACCGTTACGAAATCTGTTCATAAGTACCACACTAGACAATCTCACCAACTTCATACTCTTTTCGCCGAAAGAGATGCAAACCAAAAAGTCTCAAGTACAGATGTATTATGATTTGGAACACACTGCCCTAGAATTACCAGCTAAGTCCTTCAGCTGCGTCTCTGAGGAAAGGTTTACTAAAACATTTTATTAGTACCTATTAATGCTATAGGCGGGGGACGGTAGGATGGTGGGTGTAAGTTGGGGGATTGTTTCTTTTGCTTTTCTCTGTTAATGATTTTGTTTATTCTCTCCGTCTGGGAGTGCTTTTGTGTTCTTTGTTTCAAGCCCTGAAGGGTTTTTAAGAGTACTTCCATTCACAGCACTGATTTTACGAACTGTATAATCTGTCATTATGTTTATATATTGTTGTAATAAAACAAATAAATGAAATGAAATGAAATGAAATACCTGTGTATATTCGATATTTTTGAATTTAGCCTATACCGGGATAAATTATATTTACTACTTGACGTATATTCAAATTTATACCAGGATAAATTCGTTTTTATAGCGGTATGTTTTCCTGCACTCTGCTCTGATTGGTGTGAATATATACCAGTATAAAATGGAATTAATATTCGAATAAATACCGTGATAAAATAATGGTATATTTGTTCAACACAGCTTTCCATATACGTGTCATATACAGTGTCTTCAGCATATTAAAGACATTAATTATTAATTAATAGGTCAACATCCTAATCCCAGAATTATTGACTTGAGTGCTACATGGTGTCCCCTCATGTACCATTGCTGATAGTATTTTTTTTTCATTATTACTCTTACACCCAAATTAAAGTAATACTAGTCATCAATAGTATGGTGTAAGCAACTATCATGACTATTCGCCTTTGGTGAAAAAAATCTGTGATCTGAGACTTGGGCTTGCTCATTTTTCGAATTTTTCTATCATACTTGTTGAACTTGGACAGTTGGAGTAAATTCGAGTCATACAAAACCAGTTGCGTAGCCAGGTTTATGGTGTGGGGGACAGAGTCGACTCATCGTCCACATTTTTGGCCGCCGTCTTGGGGGAGGGGGATAAGCGGAGGGGTTTCCCCACCCCTTTTGAATTTTTTTGCTCTCTCTAAGGGCTTAAATGCAAAATGGCGCTATATTTTGATTCTTTTTATATTAGATCCCAGTGTTCTCCACAGGGGTTTTTAGAGGGGCGACCCACCCTCCGAGTGAGAATGGCCGCCCCTCAAAAATAGTTGCCGCCCTCTAAAAAATTTATTAGCCCCTCTAACTTAAAAACACACCTCAAATTCGTTCTCATAATATTTTTTAGCAACTAAATTTTATAGATAATCGGCATTTATCAAATTTGTAGTCACCCCCACCCCATTCAGTGAAAAGATCCTGCATACGCAGTGGCGGGACCAAGGGGGTATGGAGATTTGCCCCCCAGTCAAAAGCTTTGCCTTCCCCATATGCCTCCCCTACTCAGCTCCTGAAGTAAAGTGGCCTGGCGGGAGGAACAGCCTAATAGTTGATTTCTTTTTTTTGGAATCTTTGCACTGGATGATGTATTATAAACCAAAATATAACTATCATGAGGCTTAATTTTTTTACCAAGAGATATCCTAAAACCTCAGAGCTTCCGGGGGCTTCGTCCAATGGACCACCAGGGGCTCTAAGGCGGACCCTTGGATCCCAACTGCTTAAAGGTATAGTGGTCCGGCGGGAGGAATATAGCTTAATACATTAAAACTATTTGGAACCTTTGCATTTGATGATGCATTATGAACCAGAATATATCCATCCTGAGACTTAAAGAGGGTATGACACGGCCAAAGTACGTTTCTCAGTAAATATTGTTTGGGTACAGCTTGAAATGAAGCAAATGTTTTTTCGACTCAACTAAGTCCATTAAAACAGTAATACGACCTTGTGAATTCCCAGTTACAGGCCAGACTCAGCCATCTGAAATTCGAAAGCGAAAAAAAAGTATGTGAGCCCGTCTCAAGATCGTGACGTCATTGGAGGCACGTTTAGTAACACCGTACCAGGCAGCTCACCCATCCTTCTACACATCGAATCATGTGCGTGCTAACGCGTGATAGCAGGTACATCATTGCAAACACCTGTGTCACGATACTATACAGCAGCGCGCGTGACCGGACCAGTGACCACATTGTGAACTATGCGTCGCTGCGCGGTGACTGCTTACCATTCACAATAGCAACGTTACTGAACAGCTCACTGAATAAAGGCGCGCTTGTTATGGACTGTCCATACATGTTCATAGCTGTTCTGTACAGCGCGCCCGGACCGCGTCTTTTTTGCACAAAAACAAAGCTGTTTATTATATGCAGGGAAGCTAAAACACGAGCGCATATGCACGCGAACATATCGGCCAATGACATGCTTCGAAGCCCCCAACATGTTCCGCGCTTTGCGCTCTGTATGTTGGGCGGGTATTGTGATGTAATCCTTTTCATGAAGTTTCTAAGATATGAAACTTTCCCAAAGCGTTGTATTAGTTTTACATCTAGATACGCGTCCTTACATAGCGCAGTGCGGGGTGCCGCCAATTGCGTCATAAAAGTCAGGTGACCTGTTGCGGCATTTTTCGAAATTGGATTTCTAGACGTTTTTCTTCAAATTCTATTTATGCCGAACTGCGCCGGTTTTAATTGTGTGTGAGATGATACTTTTAAATACTGTACCCAATCTTGCAATACACAAAAGTTATTTTGGCCGTGTCATGCCCACTTTAACGAATGTCCACTGCTCAGTCATAGTTAGGTTATGTTGAGACATTGTTACGAGACCAGAAGGAAATTTGACGTAATCCAATAGAGTATCCAGTGGAGTAGATACGTCGTAACGCAAACGGCAGCCCTAGACTTAGCGTCTGTTCGCATATATTTATTGTAGGACGCTTTGGCAATAGCCTTAGGTGGCATTGATAACCAATACTTTGTAGAAATTTATTTATTTTGTTTCAAAACCAAGATCAGGGTTCAAAAAAGGTTAGGATTTAGTTCCCCAAGGCATCTGTTGAAAAAAGGAGAAAAGATCCGGAACAGCTGTTTCCAGAAGCTATAATATCATATCCAAAAGGTTTTGATTGACTGTTCGGAGCCCTATTGCCAATGCGTCCTGCATAAAATAAATATGCCGTCTGGACCCCTGGGGATTCCATCGTCATTACTCATCCCCGAGTCGCATACAATCGTGTTTTTTCTTTCTTTTTTTTTAGGCTGCGTATAAGCAACAGGCGCATGCATGGCCAATCGAAACCTCGAATCAACGATAATTTCACATCTTCCCGAACACTTTGTTTCAATCGTTCTGCTAACCTGTTTCGTCTTAGATTTCAATAGGCTATCATAAAAAGATCACATTTCTGAAGCTAATATTTCCTAATAACCCCCAAGTGACCCCCACTCCACCTCGGCTTCCCATCCCCCCTCCTCTCGCCGTTTTTTTTTTTTTTTTTTTTTTTGCTCTCCTTCATTTTTTCAACATCGCCTATCGCTTCCCCAAAATTTCTGTCTACCCTCTTTCCCCCTCGCTGGCTACGTCACTGCACAAAACGTGCTTTAATTTTACTTAAGTGTCGATGCAAGGTAACATGCACAAGGCTGTCATATAGAGTAAAGGTAATTTTAAGTCTGTTCAACAACGTAGCCGTTTGAGCTTTTTAAGTACGTAGAAACAGGCACTGACAAACTAAAGGATAATCCCAAACCCAAAGAAAAACCCTGACGGATCACGAACACAATGTCAAACAGACTACACATACCATGCAACAAGGAACAACGTAGCCGTTTACCACGATACCAAATATTATAATTATATCGTGTCAAAACTTGTTTAAAAAAATTGTACTGCAAAATAAATCTTTATGGCAACGGAGCATTTTATAGTAAAAATCATGGACATATATAGTATGCATGTGGTGGAAATCAATTTCGCTAACTGGCAAGCCTGGGTCAGAGAACGCTACATGTTAGTTCCTCCGCGCATTTATGCACATATTGCACTGAGACAAAAATAGATATTACGAACACTAGTAACAGATAACGTTACTGAAACTACAACGGTGACATATTATTTTGCGTAATGAAGAAATGAAGCTAGCGAAGCATGGCAACACGCAATTACTTGTGTGTTTGCTACTTGCTGGACCGTAGGCTATTCTGACTCGTGATGTAGTTTTTCGTGATCATTTTTTTCCGTGACGGCTAATGGGGGGAGGGGAGGTAAAGGGTTGACTCCCCGCTGGATCTGCAAGTTCAGTTGTTGTTTTTTTTTTTGTTTGTTTGTTTGGTTTTTTTTTGTTTTTTTTTTTATTTTTTTTTCTTATTTTTTCTGCCTCAACTTTTTTTACGCATGACGGCCAATACGGGATCCGCCACTGAAGGTAAAGTACGTATGTAATCCCCGACGACGACCAATTGCCCGACGAATTTCTTAATTTGATCATACGAAGGGCAGATTCTTCAATAAAATCCCAAATGTTTCCAACTTCATTCCCCAAGAAAAAACACTTTTTTCTTCAATCGAACCCCAATTTTTTCGGTCGCTTCGCCCGCCTTAAATTTCGTGTCCGCCAACCCGTCGCATCTATCGGTTCTTAGGGTTACTGGCAAGTTGTCGGGGCGCTTGACTTTGATGTCGGGCCAATCACGGAACCGAACGGCACCTGTATGAGCCTGCATGCAGGTTCTTACCAATGTCAATGTTTTTCTTGCAAATTTCGGCCAGCTTCGCATACAGTGCTAACAACCAACGTTACATCACTTGTGAACATTATTAGCACAAAAAAGTACCGGACCGGTAAGTTATTCTAGCCAAAAGTAGGTACTGGTGTACACTCAAAGTCAGAAAGTAGACATCAAGGGGTTTTCATGTAAGTTATCTAACACCTTGAGTAACATTCGTAACATGCCAGCGATGACTATGTGGTTTGAGGCTAAATTTACTCGTACCATTGATTTATTAAAATACTTCTCCGTCCATGCATGGTGACTGTCATCCTGCTGTAAAGCGGCTCTTGCAAAATTAAAATACGATAACTGTGATAATGGTGATCTGAATTGTGACCGGTGAAGAACTTGGTGATCTGTCAGTGTCATTCATAAGACAGTTTAAAGCTCCATGCATGCTATTGTTCCAATTTTGTTAATGCCTCAGACCTTTGGGGGATTTTTCCCCTTGAATCCTCCCGAAGTTATACTTGTCTACACGAGGACCTTATTGGCAGCCCATGCGCCCTGCTAACACAAAACGTTTTTAAAACGTGTAGTGTTGCAAAACGTTTTTAAAACTTGTAAAGTTGTGTTATAACACAACTTTACACGTTTTAAAAACGTTTTGTGTTTGCTGAGGGGTCCCCTCACCGTTCGCAAAGCACCCAACTTTTACCTGCGCTCGCGTAGCTGAAAAAGATAATCAGACCATAATCTTGTTCCTTTCACTTGTGGAGACTTTTCACGTCTCTGTGTTGCAAGGGGGGGGGGGGGGGATTGCCACCAGAAGGGAAATTTTGGCGCGATTTGCTCTCATGTGCAGGCACTGGACCGATTTTTGTTTAAACTACTGTGATGGGCTTGAGATATCATCTCCTGTGGTTCCCGCAAACAGCTATCATCTGACAGCACTACTTGCTACAAACATAATCTTCTTCGGTGCCCCGCTTTGTGGTGCCTGTGCCCCTAATTTAGAATTCTCTTCTACCGGTTTGTCAAACCCTATAGTAATCATACCAAAGATACTTTTAATAAAGAAAATACAAATGAAAATGTCCCATTCCGTCCACCATTTTTTATATTCTTTTATATCTATTTTATTTTATCTATTTTAATTTCCATAGCAAAAATTCCACCTCTAACAGTCTTTAATTTTAACATTTTCCGAGGGGATGACCCCACACTTTCCGTCCTTGCCACTTGGAACAATATATTATCACAGTTTAACGTGCAAGTGTATACCAAGGTCCATGCCGGTGTGAGTAGACGAGGTGTTGAAGAGAAGTGGGGTAGCTTTCGTTGGACGAATTTTTTTCAGATATGTTAAGACATATAAAGTAATTGTTATTTTTGATCTAATAATTTTTCTAGGTGCAAAAGTTTCCCCTTTGACCGCCTCCTACTTACCCATTGAATGATGGGCCTGCCAAAATTGCAGGTTGGTCACACTTCATGATGATATACCGGTACGATTTCTTCAGTTTCTTTGTGTAGGCTAATGATCGGATAACCAAACCTCCGTGGTGTCTATATGTTTTATTTCAACATTTTCTTGGGAAGGCTCCCAGCCCTCCCTCGGGACTCCTTACCTTTAGACTTCATCCTCATAGAATGAGCTACTTACCCGAACGACCTTTTGCAGCGGCGGATTTAACAGCAGTGTCAGTGGCTTCTAACAGGGCCCCAAACGTTTGGAAAATCGGGCCCCTTGTTGTGCTGAGTCGCCTCTTCAGTCTACAAGCGTTTGTCAACCCTTTGTGTGCCCAGATGACAATTTATGTCATAAGAATTTAGAAAATTATTTTTCGAGTTAGGTTAACCTCACAGCCATGCTCTATAGCTTATTTTGTTGGAAACAGTACGCTCTTTCCACTTATGCAAACTCCGAGGGGAGGAGGGGAGTGTTCTACAGACGAAAATGCCGAAAATTTTGGTCGAAATTTTCGAAACCTTTTGGAAAAAAGTTGTCAAAATTTTCTGAGCCCCTAAAGCAGTTTGGAGTGCAAAGTTGTAGTTGTGAATGCAAGGTGTGTACTTTTAAGAATCCCCGGAACAAACATACCTAGAACATTCCATACTCTGAGTTCATAAATTCAAAAGTTCATTAATTCAGGTCATGAATAAATATGACCAACATTTATTATGCAGTGTTTCTGTTTTGCACCAGGGTTTTGCATGAAGCGCAACTCCCGCATATGTTTATTGAATAGGTAGATCAACCATATGCATGCGTGAATGTTTTGACTGTGCTTTTGTTTGTTTGTGTGTGTACATCGTATCAGATAATGTGACTGTCTGTCTGTTAGAGTGTGTTGGATACCTTCAAATGAGAAAGTGTGTGCGTGTGTGAGTGCGTGTGTGTTTTTGCGTGTGAACTGGGGTGAGCATGTCCTAGAATGTAATTATGGAGGTCTGTGTGATGTGCGTGTACATGTTTGCGTGTGTGTCTTTAAAGATAAGTTTCATGTTTTTTTGTTTTACGCTTTTTATTTTGTGAATGTATGTTACATGTAGGCCTATGTGGTACATTTTTTTAATATAACTACCACATCACGAACCCCATTGCCGAGTTTTCAATAAACCTTTCATCAATAAATAGATCAATCAATAAATAAATGATACATAAAACGTGCTTCAAAAACTTGATTTTCGGGCATAAAAACAGAAAATTTCTTGAAGCTGGGAGTCGAAACACCCACCTCCCAGACCTTCCCCAGCGCTATAGCACAGTCGCTTCGCTCCCTTAACCCCGCCACACCTGAATTCTTAGGGGACAGGGTTAGCTGCTGACAGGGCCGTTTTCCTTAAATCCATGCACCGCTGCCCTTTTTTGGAAATTGTCACGGATTGGCACCCAAAATCTACATGAACATTTAGTGTATTGACTTTCGTCTTCATTCTATTGGAAAAGAAAAGATTGCGAGAAAAAGTATATGGTACATTTTCGTGAATTTATTTCGGGAAAAAACTGGGAAAGTTTTCAATCAAGTATGAAATCAAAAAGAAAACACTGAGCATAGCACTATCGATGCATTATAATTATCTCCTTTCTAAGCTCCTCTAGCCCATTCTCGCCCCCTCTGACCAAACCTCCTACCTCTGAGACTGAATATATTTTTTTTTATCTATGAAGTAATATACTTCAAATCATTTAGGCCTACATCACGCTACAAATTTTGTAGATAGGATGACCACATAATCACCTCTTGAAGAATGCAAGCCTGAGGTTGGATGCGTACCACTTGTTTTCGCAAAATAGTTCTCGCCACTAGAATAATTCCATGCGTTATCGTCATAGCCATCAGGCATCATAGGCATAGAGTGTACACCGTGGTTGCAATTATGGGCGATGCATGCCGAAAGTTTACATCAGAATTGTTCAAAAACCCTTATCCCTTAACCTTGAAAATTATGTTTGGGATAGTATTAAAGACAAAAAAAAAGCTTGAACTAAAGGTTAAAGGGCGAGGGCGCAAAACTTTTGATAGTTTGAGGATTGACGACAAATTTGATAGTTTACTACAGATTTGTGACAGAAAATGAAGGGAACACAATATTAGAATTTTAACTGCTAAAAAAGGGGGTTGGTCCAGACCCCTTGGACCCCCAGGATCCGCCGCTGCACAGCCGTATTGGACATTTTTTCCAGAGGCTGAGCCGCTTTTGACCGAGAAAAGCCCTTGTACATATATAATCCGAGAAAAATGGCCGATGCTTCTCCCAAATCTGCCCGTGAAACGAGTTTTGTCCGAGTCCAGGAGGAGGGGGGGGGGGGGGAGGAGAGACTTCATCCCCAACTCCCACTAATTCAAATGTTCTTACGCCGAAAAAATGTCGACTAACAAATTAAGTCCCTTAAAAATTTTTATGTGAGCTTTTTTTTGACTGTGTTAATCACAAAATGTGCGGATCAAAATTCCCGGCAATTTGACCAATTTTAGTGCCTTTTTTATTATATTAATTCTCTCTGTGAAGTGATGTCTTTGAGTAAGGATCCGGAGGGATGGAAACGTACCTATCATTCAAACCCTTCTACTTTGAATGGCCATGGTAGGCCTATAGAAATTTGAAAATGCCATAACAGCCCACATTGTGTGCTTTAATCAGAGGAGTGGCATGTCCCGGTTGAAACATTCTACAAGGAACATTTTTCCACGTAAGATCATTTGAGTTAATGGTCCTCTACCATAACATAAAGCCAGATGTCCTCCACGCCATAATACTCACTGACAAATTTAGTCTCCGAACTTTTTCTGCAGGGCGCAACGTGCACCATGTTGTTGAAAGGAAGTCCTCGATCTGCTGATGTGGATATTGTAGCAAATGAATCATTGAACTCAAGTATTCGTTCTCAAAAACGATCGAAATTGGAGGCATTTAAGGCAACGTTTTGCCTAGTATATCCTTTCGCTTTGCAAGAGGGTCTAATCAGGGGCGGATTTAGGGGGGGGGGCCCAGGGGGCCCGGGCCCCCCCTTCCAAAAATTTTTGAAGTTTTTTTCAACGTCATAAAACAAATGACTAGGCCCTATTCCAATTAAAAGGCCTTTGTGATGTGTCAGAGTGAAATTCAAATTTGTTCATTATTTAAATTTCTACCTCAGAAAATCAGTCTTATGTTAATAATTCTGTTACTTACCTCCGGCTGATAACATTTTGGCTTATATTGGTCACAATAACTTTTTCCGGGCATTGCAAGGGGTTACCCATGAGCGCTGCATTGGATCAGACTGCTAACTTCAGTCTATTACCGGCCGGGCCCACATCATTGGGAACATTGCTTCTACTTTCAAGGGAATTTCAGAATTCTTTAATATTTAGAGGAATATTTTCAACAACCTCAGGCTTTTAACTATAACTTGCTGCAACATTAGCATCTTCTTTAAGCTTTGTAATTTACTTTAATGAAATGTACTTCGAATTTAGGGTAATATAAGAGAAAAGAAGAGTTCAATTCGGGAAACTGCCATCCTAATATGTGGACAACAAAGGATACTTACTCTCCTCTTTCAACCAACCAAAATTTAAATTTCACTAAATTATGAGCATTTTCCAGCCATATATGATCAGTTTCAAAAATATACTAAAGACATCACCATTTTGCATCTAAGCAATCTTAAATTAACAAAAATTTTCTTAAAGGGTAGGGGACACCCCTCCCCTTAGACCCCTCCCCAGAAAAGCATCTTTCACCCAACCAAAAATTAAAATTGACTGAATTATGAACACTTTCCAGCCATGTTTGATCAGTCAAAAAAATATACCAAAGACATCACCATTTTGCATCTGAGCACCCTTAAATTAACAAAAATTTCTCAAAGGGGAGGGGGGCACCCCCTCCCCTTAGACCCCTCCCCCAGGACGGTGATCACTCATCACATACTTTATCTCCTATCAAAATACCCTGCCACCGCCCCTGGCGCACCGCCTCCCCCCTTAGATGCCTCCCCTTGATCGGACTTTCATACAAACCACTATGACCTGGGCCCCCCCCCTTCTGCCAAATCCTGGATCCGCCACTGCTAATTTTGCGTGAAGCGTCATGGGGGAAACCCCTATCTTATGATATTGTAAAAGCTGTGGAAGCTGAAAATTTTGACGGTCATGATGGTACACAGATGTGAAAACATTGTAAAGGACGACTCGCGAACTTTCATATGACTGAGGTCGGGAAGCTTGTGCCTGTTTAGAACTTGTTCAAGACTCCAAATAGGTCACAAGCTTCTAGATTAAATTTTACGGGGAACTTGAAGTAGGCCTTAATTTTAAAACTTAGTCGCAACCTGGTTAAAATTCAAATTTCGAAAAAGCTTGACTTTGGTTCCCCCTCCCCCACACCTCCAAGGAAATTTGCTTATTCTCCTATGCACTATATTTTTCTGCTGTAATCTAATTGAACACTTACTGATTAATGCAGGATAAGGCTTTGAATGAAATAATTATTGCATTTTACGTTAATATTCACGGTGGTCGATCGGGCACGTATGGCCTTTCAAAAGTAAGTATGCACAACATTAAAGTGGACCTAAAGTCTAAAAATTCAAAAATATATATTTTAGAGGTTACAAAATTAATCTTATTGGTCCAACTCCCATTGTCATAGCTTATTCCATTGCTGAGATATTAAATGTTAAAATTTATTCACTTAAATCCAAACAGTTCATTGCGCAATAATTTTTGACATTCTTGTTGTACAACTCACATTAAATGCTTTGTTTTCTTTTAAAATTAAAAATGTTTATATGACCTTGACCGCTTCCTGTTTTCTTGCATGACATGCTGTACAGAGAGGGCTTGTATAGTCAAGTCACCCCAAAGCAGTAAGAACGCGATCACATTTTGGCACAAGGTGCGGTGGCTTTCAGAAAAACAAAGAAATACAAAGATTGTAATTTGAGTAGTACAACAATGACATCACAAATTATTGCGCAATCTACCTTTTTAAATCGAGTAAATAAACTTCAACATTTTATATCTCAGCTTAAGAAAGTCCTGTGAAGATGGGAATTGGACCATTGGAATTCAGTTTTCATGCTCTGTAACATATATTTTTGAATTTTCAGACTTTAGGTACACTTTAAGGGACACTTCTTCGGTGATCAGCAGTGGCTGTTTCAGAGATTTTACGGAACACAAGTTTACTTTACCTCTTTTTTTTTTTGGGGGGGGGGGGGGGAGTGAACGTTCAAAACGAAATCCCAAGATGATGATTCGGTTTTGAAGCAATTTTTAAGACATAGGAGTTGCCGTTTCCGGCAGTCTAAGACATTCTTGGCAAATATGTTCTCGAAATGCTACAAGCCAACCGATGCTCGCATTGCGTTTTGATACAGTTCCATACTGATGTCACAGTGCCACTTTTCGTAACATCGATATCGGACCTCCTCATTGAAAAAGCTGCTTACATACTTCGCCTGTCAACGACGTGACGTTACTTTTTCAATATGCGCACAGAGCAGTGGCAGATCTACAGAGAATTCGGTCAGAGGGGGCGAGAATGTCCTGTAGGGGCTCTTTGAAGTAGGGAGATACCCTAGCTATGCCTCAATACGGTAAAAGCCTACAAAGGGCGTCTACAGGCGATTTGAACCTGTGAGGGCCGGGGCGGAGAACGACCCCAGACTATTTGAACGCTCCGACATTGGCGGGGGGGGGGCTCAACAGTCACCATGGATACACACAATTTGCGCTGGAAATGCCAAATTTTTATATTGTAACATTCCGCGGTAGCGCATGTGGATGGTTCCACAAATACGAAGGCCAGCTTAAGAGTGCTATTGAATGTAGTTTGGTTGAGCTGTAGCTTGTTCATGCATACTTTCATACATTTACTGTTAAAATATTTTGATAGAGAACATACAACAGAAATTAATATATTGTGGTTGAGTAAATTTCCATTGGTTAAATTTTATATCTTTGACCAAAAATCGTTTGGTTTCTTACATTTTTTAGGGTACTAAGTGTGACATAAAATACAGCCTTATTCATGATTCAATACAATTCGTTTTGGAAGTAGGTATTGTTTCATTTTACTTAACATAGACAATTGAACAACCTACTAATGCATACGTCTAATGTAGTGAACAGGCTTGTGTTTTTGGCTGATGCGCATCCATATGAGGGATTTTACGCGTAACATTTGGTGTCTCAAATGTTACACGTGAAATCCTCCAAAAAATAAGCCTCAAATCTCAAAAATATTGAACTGTATGAAGGCAAACCACTTCATTTTAGAGATACTGCTAGCCCACTACCCTATACCAGTAATAAATCTCATGAAAAAATGGAATTTTGATGAAATTTTCACAAATGAATATCTCCTGAAAGTTTGGTGTGAGTCTCACAAAAGTGTTACAACGTGATTTTTGCTTGCTAAATAAAATTAGTTATCTGACAACTAGTGAAACAAAATTGGCTTATTTGGCATATCTGGTGGTAAGCAACACGACCTAACTTAAAACTTTTGCTGCTATTAAGGAAAATATTCAGGAAAAATGTTTTGGTTTCTCTCCGTTACACGTGAAATGAATAAACCATATTTTGCCATATTTTGAACGTAAATTTAAATAAAAAAGTATGTGTTTCACTACTAGAATGGACAAAATGGAACTCTGAGACAATTTGGGCAGGCAGATGAATAACACATGCAAGTTCTGTGTTAGGAATGCTGAATGAGTCATTTCACGTGAAACGGAGAAACCAAATTTGGTTTCTCCGTTACGCGTGAAATGTATTGATGTGAAAATTAAGTGCATGTATCTAGCTTTTATTCGATGGGACTAAATGAACTACAGACACAGTTGACTTTAAACTGTGGACAATGTCTGCATTTACTATTATGAATTATTTCACGTGTAACAAAGAAACCAAATTTGGTTTCTGTGTTACACGTGAAATGACTAATTCAGTGCTATTTGGGGTGTAATCGAAATGCCAAGTTGTAGCAGAGTTGAAGTAGGGCCTATGCATTCTTTTTGCCAAATAAAGTGGTGAGACAAAAGTGGTGGTATTAGAATGGTTTAGCGTTCACCCAATATGTTAAATAACACCCAACATGCCGTCATACCAATTTCACAATTTACTAAAAATTGTTTATGTCCACTTCCTTTTTCTACCAAAATGGTGCAAAACAGGAAACCCCTAATATGTTGCTCCCACATCTTACACCATTGTAAATACAACAAATTATGGGGTTCCCCAAATAATGATTGTCCTGTGCTTGGTGAAGCAATGTGTTTGGTTTCTCTGTTACACTCGAAATATTGCTGATTCTCTTTTTTTTTTGTTATCGCCTGGCATGAATAGACGGAACAACTGAATGCAAAAAGATTTTGGACATTTACCGCAGAGATTACACTAGTACTCAAATTATTACTTAGAAGACAATCAGGCAGTCTTTAAATTTTGACTCTCATGTCACACACTGGCCTCCTTATTTATGGAAAGACCCATGTACCAACAATCATTCCTCCATTTATCTGACAAACTTATCATCCCAAGTCTGTTTGAAGAAGGTTATGAAACTGATCCCATACATGGCAGTGTTTATTTTTTATCATGTTTTTAGGCTTATACTGTTTTTGTGGTTGTTTCTCCTGTTTTGTCTTTCCTTTTTTCTGTTTTCAATTGACACTTGTTAGTTCACAAAGTTTTGTCTTAACTCTAGTCCCCGTTAATCAAGTCCTACTGTAATTTCCCCATCAGATCAGTAGACGCTATTGCATATAGTACACACAATCAGGTCATACGACCCACCCCAAACTTTCTGTAGGTCGCAGTTGACATCAGTTTTTAAGACCATACTTCTTGTATTCAACAATTGACCCAAAAGGTCTCAATACGTAGTAGCCGGAGGCCATTCAGTTTTTATTGAGACCGAATTTACCTAACTATCTAAAGCAACTCTTCTTTCTATCGGAATGCTAGTCTGGAATGAATATTCAAAAGATTACCGACTTTAAAATATTTTCCTTCAAGGTCACTCAGATTAAGCTGCTTTGGGATACCCCGTTAGACTTTATTCAAACAATTGATACGTATTGCCTCCGTGGCACAGTGTGCTGCCGTACGTATTTGTCAAAAGTAGGATATAGGTGATCACTGTACATGATGGGAATTACTAGGAGTATGCTACTTCTGTATTGTTTACTCAGTTTTCATGTTCCTTTCGTAGGCGTGACGTAATCATTTAAGTCTGCTATTCTCAGTGGCGACGGTGCGCAGAGAAACGCGAAGAGCGACTTGGTCAAAGCTAAAGGAACCTATCTTGCTTTTGACAAATACGCATGACAGCACACTGTGCAACAAAGGAAATACTCGTCTATTGTTCGAAGTCTAGAGCGCCCCTAAGCAGCCACACAAACGTGTTTGGAACCCACTTCCCCTTGATTCCAAACAGAGTGACTCCAACAGTATTTTTAAAGCACAAAGTAAGACATACCTCTAGTCCTTATATATAAAAAAAACTTTCCTTGTATAGTTTCTTGTTTTGTACGCATCTCATTATTTTATTCTTGTATGTTCTTTTATACTGTAAAATGCAACAAATCCTATTTTTATAGTCGTGGTGACTAATAAAGTTTAATAGTAGTAACAATATTACTCTGAGTAAAATTTAATTCTTAGAGACTGTAACGAATACATGAAGTTTGTTGAGAACTGTAAACACATACCCTGCACTCTCACAATATTCAAATTTAAAGGGAAAAAGCAGTCACAACAATTTCCACCAACTTTACTTTGAAACAGCTCACAGTGTTACAAATGTCTGCTTCATTCCCATACAAGAATCTTCCCCATGATGTTTCCAAAAGTAAATACTGAACATGTCAGGTAAAATACACATTTATTCTGCGTAAGTTCACAATTCAGTAACAAAAATTTGCTCCCACGATTAAAAAGAGCCATTCATAAAATAGGATACTGGGGTACACTTATTTAAAATGGGGTGACGGCAGTTTCCCCTTAAATTATTCAACAATGGATAAAGATAAGACATGTACTAAAGCGGTACTCACAATGAAACAATAAAATGAAAAAAGCAATAGTATTGATGAAAGTAACAGTATCTCTCCCATGGAAAGACACAATAACATATGTTCAAAAATATAGTAATAAATATTTCATCCTTTTTTTTATTTGTCTACCTCTTTTTCTCCACTTTTGGCACAAGACATTTGAACTTTGAACTATTTTTTATATGTTATTTCATATCATACATGGTCAAAAAGTGATTATAAACAATTTCTTACTGCAGAGCTACCTCATTTCTTTGTTTATGGCACCTGTCAAATCTCTTTGGCCCTCCATTTAATTACTTTTTTTCTATCAAGGCCCATTTTCTTCATCCCCAAAACAGTATACATAAATCCCACATTTCTCCAGCCTCTCTTCCGATTAGCAAACGAAATAGTCATATACACTTCCCAGACAGAGGTCTACAGGTAGCGAAAATGCCCAACCCTGCTGAGTACACTACCATGTGTGCTAGAGGCTACACTGCTGTAGCACCCACATTTCAGAGATCTGCACAAGTTTTTGTCCGATTATAGTGCCTTAGTATTTATGCATAGTTTGAAGTTACTTGCCCAGTTTTATTTCAAAGTTTATTCAAAGTTCAAAATTTATTGTACTTGATTAGACAAGTGTCTGCCTTTTTAAACTGCCACTAAAATCTCTTGGAGTACCTCTCCAATATTTGAGGAATGGGAATTGTATTTGGTATTACTTTAATAGTTTTTTACTGTCTTAGTAATGAAAAGAAACTTGTTTGTCAGAACGAATGAAGCATCTTTCATATTGTGGGGTTGTCAGTCACACTTTGTACAGTAGATAACAGATGCTCTTTAGGTTTGTAAAAGTTAAGGAAGGCTGTTTGTGAGAGGAGTGGAGAAGAACAGTTCAGAACATTTATGTGAACATGAGGGAACCTTTAACCTTATTGAGTTCCAGCTTGCAATGCCTTTGGCTGTTTGGAAATTACACCACAATTAGCAGGCTGGTAACAAAGTTGTCCTATTGGAAGGGCCACTTATTCCATTGAAATGGAACTTGGAGGCAAAATCTGTGACTTTTAAATAAATCTAGTATGTGATTGCTACTCAGGTGGTGGTGTCTTGCCTATGGAGAGGTTTCAAATGAGAATTTTGATTAATCAATAATGCTCAAATGTTCACCTTTGCAGCATTTGGAAATTTAAAACACACGTAGGTGCAAGAACTCTCCTGAGTAGAAGACTGTCTTTTGGTGATTGATGGTTAGAGTGGTTTAACCTCTTTGACATCCCCCTTTGTTTACAGGCCTAATGTTCCTGTGAGTACAAGTAAACTGTGGGTGATAATGAACTAAAAGGAACCTTACTGTGTGACAATTATAGTACATGTCATCAACTTCATCTATTCACATGGAAGGGCATATCCAAGTTTGAATGTTATTAAATGCAGAGGACTAAAGGTGATTTAGAGCAGTCCTTGATTTCATGGACAAAACCACCATTAGGAAGCATACCACTATGAAAGACAGTCTTTGCGAGAAAAGTACTATTACCAAGGTACACTGTTAATATTAGGCCCATTTTAGATGTCAAATACTCATTATGATGAGCAGTTGCTGTTGAATCTTCACAAGTATGAGAGAGGACATCTGAATGTGTGAGTGGTACAAAACTTGGGTTTGTTTGAAGGTGATTTAGACTGCATTCAGAATTATTGGATGAAAGGGAGATTTCTGTCACCTTGCAGGATAATGTGATTGGGTGGACATTCTCTAAACTGTATCCCCTCGTAGCTTAAAATCTAAATCGTCACGGTAAATATGAAATGACCTGACTGGCCAAATCGTTAATTTTCATCTGGGGGGTAGCTCTTCTGAGCTGTAAACTTTGACAAGGCTGTGGGGTCACATCAATGAGACAAAACAGTAAGTCACGAAGCAGTTAATTGTGGTGTGACCATTTAAGGGGATGGGGGAGGATGTTTAGTTGTAAAACAAGTTCTCCCCTAGCTCAAAACCTAATGCATCAAGATGGAGCAAATCATTTATATATTAACAGTTCAAGTTTATGCTTTGCAGCAATTGATATCATGACTATGAACTTCTGCAAAGCCATGGGGACCACAGACCATGGCAAATTTTGTGGTAACTGGAAGTCTGAAATTGAGTTGTGGGACCATAAAGAATTCAACTCTTTTTCCATTCAATATTGGCTTAGCAAAAACAAGAGTTCAGGTATAAAAACAAGCAACACACAATCACACAGCTACTTTAGAAGCCACATGAAAAAAGTTATATTAAGTTATGTGACATTAGTTTCACTTTATATCAAGTTATATACATTTGAATCTAAGTCTGCAGCCTCCAAATGTCACTAAAATATAACATAAACCCTAGAAAATAATAGGTAAAATTAAATTAATAAAATAAAATATAAACAGACTTAATAATTGAGTTGAACTTACACAACATGATGTCACATGTAATCATCACCATTTAGACTAAGGAAAACTGTGAGGTGGATTTACAGGATCTTTCCCATCGCCCCCCTCCCCCCCCCCTTCCCGGTATTAAATAATTTCTTTTGTCTATGAATGCTCGACAACAGGGACTTGAGGTAGATACTTCCACAGACAAACAATTACACTCAACTATTTCTTCAAAGTGGTTTCAAGGCTGCTGATTTAAAGGCCTACTTATTTCTTTCAAATACATGAAAGCATAATGATCTGTCCTCCAACAACTTTAAACTGAAAGATGAAATGGCCTGTGCAAGGCACTAATTTGATGTAGTTGATATGACTTGCATGAAGTACTGAACATTATCAAGAGATGACAATCCCCATTGTCCTTGGAATCTTGCCAGGTTTCGATGAAACCAATCGCATCTGCCAACCTCCTCAATGGTACACCAGTTTCCTTTGAAGAAAAACAAAAAATGTTGTCAGTCTAAACAAATTAAAGCTGATTACACTACCTATGCCTCATATCATCAATCATATCATTTTTTGAAACTTGTATATTCACGACTTTTAGTCAACAACTATGTAAAAGTAACTAAAATAATTAACTGTAAGATACAAATCCAACTCACCATCAATTTCAATTTCAATTTCAATTTATTAATCAGTCAATGTACAGTAAAAGACATCGAAAATCAGATCGTTCCTCAAGCTCCGGTTCTAAAACATCCACATAAAAAGCAACACAGAATAAAAACTAATAAAACAACACAATTCAAAACAAAAAATAAATAAATAAATAAATAAAAAAAAAAAAAAAAAACTAACTAAGATTAAACAATTTTACAGCTGATGTGAAAAAACTATCCTTGAAACGCTTATTACCTTTAAAAGTACGAAGACGGCGATTCAAAGGTAAGAAATTAAAATAACCAAAGCAGGGTGAGTCGGATCTTTCATGATTTTTCCAATTTCTTTTAGTTCTTTCTAAGTAGATAAAATCTAATGATGAAAGTGTAGTACCAATGATCCTTTTCGCGGACCGAATTACAGAAGACAATTTGTTGATATCAGATCTGCTGACATGGCCATACCAGACAGTAATTGAAGTAGTTAGCACGCTCTCTATAATTACTCGATAAAAGTTGACTAGAATACATTGATTAACCCCATAAGCTTTTAATTTACGTAAAACGTAGAGACGCTGTTTAGCTTTTGTCAGAATTTCAGTCGAGTTCACAGACCAAGAAAGATCGTGTCAGATGTGCGTGCCCAAAAATCTAGAAGAAGGAACTTGCTCAACAAAGTACCATTAATTGAAAGTGGGGGCATGCGAAATTTTATACTTCGGAAGTCAATTACGATTTCTTTTGTCTTCGATACATTTAGAATTAAGATATTCTCATCACACCAGTTTACAACGGACTCTTTCTGAGGACGGTAATAGGACTCATCATTTTGTGATATAAAACCGGTAACCGTGGTATCATCAGCAAATTTTACAACAAACGTATTACGATGATTTGCTTTACAATCAGACGTAAACAAAGAATATAATTTGGGGGACAGTGGGTAGCCTTGTGGTGTCCCTGTGTTCAAAACTAAAACGGAAGATAAGTTATTACCAACTTTTACAACTTGAGTACGGTTTAAAAGAAAATCTAAAATCCAGTTACAGATAGAGATAGGGAGCTCGAGGTCATTAATTAACTTAAAATGCAACCATATAATGTTTCTAGGTCATGCTTGTAAAATGGGTGAGGTGGTCCTGTAAGATGTTAAAGAGACAGAGAAAAGGAGATACCTTCTTATATAAGTGAAGCACTCCTACCAAAGAGCCTTACAGTACTTACAGACAGACACCCATCACCCCAAAGTAAATTTTTGGTTGGGTATCAAAATTCCCAGTTGTTGACTGCTGTTTGATTGCCATCAAGTTTGAAAATTCAAGAGATGCAGAGTAGTTCAAATTTCACATAATCCAGGAAGAGTGTTCTGATTACAGATTGTAGCTTGGTATGCTCTACAGGATATGGCCTTAAGCAATTAACTACGGAGATATGTGTCTACCCAAGGAGAAGCCTACGAAAGTTATGAGAGTGGCTAGAAGTAACTATGTTGGGAGAACTGGGGCGTCTGGGATATGACAAGATATGCCTTTTTATTATAAACCAAGACAGCTACAAAACAATTTCATAGGCAACAGAATGGTTTATTCCCAGGCAAGGAACTTTAGCTGTTGTTTATCTGGCTAGTGCTCCCTGCATGCCCCCTCCTTTCCCCACTTTCCCCCAAAAAACAAGTTTGTGGCAATCGATGACGATTATAGGAAACTGGTTCATTATATGCAGCATTTAATTAATGTCATAACTGTTTGCTAATCTACAAACTTTGCAGGGTATTCTAATTCCGCCTCCCCCCTTTACCATCAAGAAGTGTCTTTCATGCACCTATGCCTGCTAGTTTGCTGCTACTATACTTGCTACCCAAACATTACTAAGCACACATTCAGTAGCCTCTTGGGACTATGAAGTTGTCAAAAATAGCCTTTAACATCAATCCAGCTGACATTTGGGAAATACAATGTTACCTTTGTAATTAATAAAGAACTGTTTTCACATAAAACTCCCTTACACTTTACTAGCCAGCCATTCTCCAACTTCAAAAGACAGTTTGGAACAGTAAGACAGAAGTCTATATAAACAATAACTGACAAGACAAGAAATAATTCACCCAATCTAAGATCGCACTTTTCTATAAAATCTAGCCAACCTGCTACACAAATACAAAATTGTGAATGGTAGGCTGCCTTTAAAGTAACTTCACCAAGTCTATTGATGAAATATGAACGTTTAGTGCAGTAAATGTGTCATCTGTCCCTGATAAACCACTTCATCATTCAAACCAGAATGCACAAATGCATTGCGGTTTCGATGAATATAGCACTTAATGTGTAATCCCAAATAATGCCAAAATGTCCTGTTTCTTTCAGTCATTGGTTGAATGTGGTCTTAAAGAGCTACCTTGAGATATCGTGTAAACAGTTTTCAGAGTTTGACCACTGGTGACCCTAAATGACCTCTGACCTCCACAAAAACAATAGGGTTCTTTCTCTCACTATGATGCATCCACATACCAAGTATGAAATCTATCCAAGCTTCCTACCTTGAGATATTGTGTAAACAAGGTTTTCAGGGTTTGACCCCTGGTGACCCCAAATGACCTTTGACCTCCACCAAAAACAAAAGGGTTCTTCCTCTTACCATAATGCATCCACACACCAAGTATGAAATCTATCCAAGCTTCCTACCTTGAGATATCATGTAAACAAGGTTTTCAGAGTTTGACCCCTGGTGACCCCAAATGACCTTTGACCTCCACCAAAAACAATAGGGTTCTTCCTCTCACCATAATGCATCCACATACCAAGTATGAAATCTATCCAAGCTTCCTACCTTGAGATATCATGTAAACAAGATTTTCAGGGTTTGACCCCTGGTGAGCCCAAATGACCTTTGACCTCCACCAAAAACAATAAGGTTCTTCCTCTTACTATAATGCATCCAACCCATGTATGACATCTATCCAAGCTTCCTACCTCGAGATATTGTGTAAACAATGTTTTCAGACTGTGACCCTCTGTGACCCCAAATGACCTTTGACCTCCACCAAAAACAATAGGGTTCTTCCTCTCACCATAATGCATCCACATACCAAGTATGAAATCTATCAAAGCTTCCTACCTTGAGATACCGTGTAAACAAGATTTTCAGGGTTTGACCCTCGGTGACCCCAAATGACCTTTGACCTCCACCAAAAACAATAGGGTTCTTCCTCTCACCATAATGCATCCACACACCAAGTATGAAATCTATCCAAGCTACCTACCTTGAGATATCATGTAAACAAGGTTTTCAGGGTTTGACCACTGGTGACCCCAAATGACCTTCGACCTCCACCAAAAACAATAGTGTTCTTCCTCTCACCATAATGCATCCACACACCACGTATGAAATCTATCCAAGCTTCCTACATTGAGATATCATGTAAACAAGGTTTTTTGGTTTGACCCCTGGTGACCCCAAATGACCTTTGACCTCCAACAAAAACAATAGGGTTCTTCCTCTTACTATAATGCATCCACACACCACGGATGAAATCTATCCAAGCTTCCTACCTTGAGACATTGTGTAAACAAGGTTTTCAGAGTTTGACCCCTGGTGACCCAAAATGACCTTTGACCTCCACCAAAAACAATAGGCTTCTTCCTCTTACCATTATGCATCCACATACCAAGTATGAAATCTATCCAAGCTTCCTTTCTTGAGATATCGTGTAAACAAGGAGTTCAGAGTTTGACCCCTGGTGACCCTAAATGACCTTTGACCTCCACCAAAAACAATAGGGTTCGTCCTCTTACCATAATGCATCCACACACCAAGTATAAAAACTATCCAAGCTTCCTACCTTGAGATATCGTGTAAACAAGGTTTTCAGAGTTTGACCCCTGGTGAGCCCAAATGACCTTTGACCTCCACCAAAAACAATAAGGTTCTTCCTCTTACTATAATGCATCCACACACCATGTATGACATCTATCCAAGCTTCCTACCTCGAGATATTGTGTAAACAATGTTTTCAGACTTTGACCCTCGGTGACCCCAAATGACCTCTGACCTTCACCAAAAACAACAGGGTTCTTCCTCTAACCATAATGCATCAACGCATCAAGTATAAAATCTATCCAAGCTTCCTACCTTGAGATATCATGTAAACAAGGTTTTCAGGGTTTGACCCCTGGTGACCCCAAATGACCTTTGACCTCCACCAAAAACAATAGGGTTCTTCCTCTCACCATAATGCATCCACACACCACGTATGAAATCTATCCAAGCTTCCTACCTTGAGATATTGTGTAAACAAGGTTTTCAGAGTTTGACCCCTGGTGACCCCAGATGACCTTTGATCTCCAACAAAAACAATAGGGTTCTTCCTCTTACTATAATGCATCCACACACCACGTATGAAATCTATCCAAGCTTCCTACCTTGAGATATCGTGTAAACAAGGTTTTCAGAGTTTGACCCATGGTGACCCAAAATGACCTTTGACCTCCACCAAAAACAATAGGCTTCTTCCTCTTACCATTATGCATCCACATACCAAGTATGAAATCTATCCACGCTTCCTTTCTTGAGATATCGTGTAAACAAGGTGTTCAGAGTTTGACCCCTGGTTACCCCAAATGACCTTTGACCTCCACCAAAAACAATAGGGTTCGTCCTCTCACCATTATGCATCAACACATCAAGTATGAAAACTATCCAAGCTTCCTTCCTTAAGATATAGTGTAAACAAGGTGTTCAGAGTTTGACCCTCAGTGACCCCAAATGACCTTTGACCTCCACCAAAAACAACAGGGTTCTTCCTCTTACCATTATGCATCAACACACCAAGTATGAAATCTATCCAAGCTACCTACCTTGAGATATCATGTAAACAAGGTTTTCAGGGTTTGACCCCTGGTGACCCCAAATGACCTTTGACCTCCACCAAAAACAATAGGGTTCTTCCTTTCACCATAATGCATCCATACACCACGTATGAAATCTATCCAAGCTTCCTACCTTGAGATATCGTGTAAACAAGGTTTTCAGGGTTTGACCCCTGGTGACCCCAAATGACCTCTGACCTCCACCAAAAACAATAGGGTACGTCCTCTTACCATAATGCATCCACACACCAAGTATGAAATCTATCCAAGCTACCTTCCTTGAGATATCATGTAAACAAGGTTTTCAAGGTTTGACCACTGGTGACCCCAAATGACCTTTGACCTCCACCAAAAACAATAGGGTTCTTCCTCTCACCATAGTGCATCCACACACCACGTATGAAATCTATCCAAGCTTCCTACCTTGAGATATCGTGTAAACAAGGTTTTTTGGGTGACCCCTGGTGACCCCAAATGACCTTTGACCTCCAACAAAAACAATAGGGTTCTTCTGCTTACTATAATGCATCCACACACCACGGATGAAATCTATCCAAGCTTCCTACCTTGAGATATTGTGTAAACAAGGTTTTCAGAGTTTGACCCCTGGTGACCCAAAATGACCTTTGACCTCCACCAAAAACAATAGGCTTCTTCCTCTTACCATTATGCATCCACATACCAAGTATGAAATCTATCCAAGCTTCCTTTCTTGAGATATCGTGTAAACAAGGTGTTCAGAGTTTGACCACTGGTGACCCTTAATGACCTTTGACCTCCACCAAAAACAATAGGGTTCGTCCTCTTACCATAATGCATCCACACACCAAGTATGAAAACTATCCAAGCTTCCTACCTTGAGATATCATGTAAACAAGGTTTTCAGAGTTTGACCCCTTGTGAGCCCAAATGACCTTTGACCTCCACCAAAAACAATAAGGTTCTTCCTCTTACTATAATGCATCCACACATCATGTATGACATCTATCCAAGCTTCCTACCTCGAGATATTGTGTAAACAATGTTTTCAGACTTTGACCCTCGGTGACCCCAAATGACCTCTGACCTTCACCAAAAACAACAGGGTTCTTCCTCTAACCATAATGCATCAACGCATCAAGTATGAAATCTATCCAAGCTTCCTACCTTAAGATATCGTGTAAACAATGTTTTCAGACTTTGACCCTCGGTGACCCCAAATGACCTTTGACCTCCACCAAAAACAACAGGGTTCTTCCTCTCACCATTATGCATCAACACACCAAGTATGAAATCTATCCAAGCTACCTACCTTGAGATATCATGTAAACAAGGTTTTCAGGGTTTGACCCCTGGTGACCCCAAATGACCTTTGACCTCCACCAAAAACAATAGGGTTCTTCCTCTCACCATAATGCATCCACACACCACGTATGAAATCTATCCAAGCTTCCTACCTTGAGATATCATGTAAACAAGGTTTTTTGGTTTGACCCCTGGTGACCCCAGATGACCTTTGATCTCCAACAAAAACAATAGGGTTCTTCCTCTTACTATAATGCATCCACACACCACGTATGAAATCTATCCAAGCTTCCTACCTTGAGATATTGTGTAAACAAGGTTTTCAGAGTTTGACCCCTGGTGACCCAAAATGACCTTTGACCTCCACCAAAAACAATAGGCTTCTTCCTCTTACCATTATGCATCCACATACCAAGTATGAAATCTATCCACGCTTCCTTTCTTGAGATATCGTGTAAACAAGGTGTTCAGAGTTTGACCCCTGGTGACCCCAAATGACCTTTGACCTCCACCAAAAACAATAGGGTTCGTCCTCTCACCATTATGCATCAACACACCAAGTATGAAAACTATCCAAGCTTCCTACCTTGAGATATTGTGTAAACAAGGTTTTCAGACTTTGACCCTGGTGACCCCAAATGACCTTTGACCTCCACCAAAAACAACAGGGTTCTTCCTCTAACCATAATGCATCAACACATCAAGTATGAAATCTATCCAAGCTTCCTTCCTTAAGATATAGTGTAAACAATGTTTTCAGACTTTGACCCTCAGTGACCCCAAATGACCTTTGACCTCCACCAAAAACAACAGGGTTCTTCCTCTTACCATTATGCATCAACACACCAAGTATGAAATCTATCCAAGCTACCTACCTTGAGATATCATGTAAACAAGGTTTTCAGGGTTTGACCCCTGGTGACCCCAAATGACCTTTGACCTCCACCAAAAACAATAGGGTTCTTCCTCTCACCATAATGCATTTACACACCACGTATGAAATCTATCCAAGCTTCCTACCTTGAGATATCGTGTAAACAAGGTTTTCAGGGTTTGACCCCTGGTGACCCCAAATGACCTTTGACCTCCACCAAAAACAATAGGGTACGTCCTCTTACCATAATGCATCCACACACCAAGTATGAAAACTATCCAAGCTTCCTACCTTGAGATATCGTGTAAACAAGGTTTTCATAGTTTGACCCCTGGTGACCCCAAATGACCTTTGACCTCCACCAAAAACAATAGGGTTCTTCTTCTGAATATGGGGCATCTACCTACCAACTTTGAGAACTGTCCGAGTTTCCTTTCTTGAGATATCGTGTAGACAAGAAAAGTGTCACAAACACACACACACACACACCCACCCCCACACACGAACACACACACGCCATCATGACTGCATAGGTTTCTCTTTTCATCGAAACCAAAAAACATGATTACCAACTGTCAACTGATCACATATTATGGTATTCTGGTCTTTTGGCTTTCATATAATACAAAACACGAAAAAAACTGCTACACTACCAGTGTTCCTGCTAAGCCACTATGACACGATTTTGATGCAGCGACTTTTCCATTTAAAGCACTGATATTCATGGCAAAAAATTAAAAAGTAGGGTTTCATTCGTTCCTTAAAGTTGATACTGTGTGAATGCATGGCTTTGAAATCTCTACTGAGTCAAATTTTCTCATATTGTGTACATTGACCCAATGGATAATTTCTTAGAGGAAACATAAAATTTAGTTTTAATATATCTCAATGTGAGAGTTCAGGAATAAAGCCATATTTTACCCTTCTTCTGGTTATTTCTTCAATCAAAATTGAAACACCATTCTAAGAAAAATATAAACATATTTACACAACCAGAGGAATGGAAAGACTTCTTTCCTATGGTGCAAGAGATGAAGGTGTAAACAATTATGTATATAAGAGAATACTGAAAATTACTGTACCTTTGGTTTTCCTTTCATTCCAATCATATTCAACAACTTCCAAAAGTATTTTGCCACCTGGTTTCATGATACTTTTCATTAGGTTAATATACCTATAACAGAAAGAAAAACCTGGTCTTATAAAAAAAGAAATCAAGACTAAGCACAACCAATAAAATTGTCCCCACACAAGTGCAACAAAACCAAAATTAGACTTGAACATAAAACTTTTACTAATCTTTTGCCAACTGGTGCAATATTAAAACAAAGGATGACTGCTGTGCAGAATGTTAGCCAACTTCATTTTCTTCAAGTTTTTGTTTAACACTATCAATAACAAAACTGACAAGAATGCATGGTATTCCATTGTATCATTTCAATCAACTCTTAAACAGTACACAAAAATGAGATGAACAGAGCTGCCACTAAAAATAAAGTAACAAAGCACAAACATCGATATTATGACTTCAAAGTAGTGTAATGTTTAGGTCTACATGAAAATTCAGTAACTTTCTATTGACTGCTCAGGTTTAAAGCCCTGTACTTAACACCTCTTACCTCTGCCTGTTTTCGACAGGAATGACTACAAGTGATCCCCTGTCCCACATGACATCAAACTGTCCTAAACTTTCCCTGAAAATGAAAAATAAAATGTAAATCACTGTCTACAAAAATTATTCCTCTCTATGTGCATCATATCTTAACTTCTCTTTCATCATTCTAACTTCATAACTGTTCTAAATACTTCTGGGAGGAAATTCTTGAAAGGTTTAACATTGGAAATTAATGAAATATTTTTCCAGTCATAAGCAGTGGAATCTTGGCATTTAATCTTAGGGAAATGGCTGAAACTCTGCCTAATTGCACCATCTGTCCTCAAAATTTTAAGTGACCCCTGTCAGGTGGCTATTTAAAATAGCGTGCTTTATAAAGCCATAAAACTTTCCCTACTTTTGAAACTGACATGACATGACATGCATTTTGCCCTACAAATCGATACCTATTGCCTTGATATCAACATCTTTTTGCTCAAAAGGGGCTGGTGGGGTGGGAAGGGGGCTGGTAGGGTGGGATGGAGGCTGCCCTGACAAATACTGACACCAGAGCCTGAACAATGCTGAAGTGGGAAAAATTTTGAATCTCCAGTAAATAAGTCTGGAGAAGGGTCACAATGTCTTTGTGTTTTACACACAAGTCTTCCTTAGTGAACTACTAATGCACTTGGGAGACAGGCACAGTAGTAACACAATCGGTGTGCATTGTGCATGCCTTGTGCACTTATGAGTAAGATGCTTTTCTTGAAAAGAAAAGGAATCTATAGTACAGTAGTTAGTCTATCTGGAAACCGTAAGGTGAAAGGTCAAAGGCCTCATTACTCCCATCAGGGTGTTGTTATAAAGTACTGGGGGTTAGAGGTGGTAATGCAGGCAACCACAATTCCACCGTACAACTGGACAGCATGGGATGGCGTTGCCTAAGTTTTTTATCAGTTTTCTAGGTTCGACATGTGATACTGTGTTCTACCATTAAAGTGCGAGTATTTTATTATTTCTAAAGTATAAGCTTTAGTTTCTTATGGAGTCAGCCATTGGCATATGTTTGTGTAGTAAAGCTTCGAGTTGTCCAAAATGACAAGAATAAAAGTTTGGTCATTAGACTTCAATAGTCAATTTGTTAGTATGAATAGCAAATGAGAAATGAAATTATTACTTGAGTTATATATATTTTGATTATACATGGCTCTTATTTTGCCTCTGGAATGTATGCAGTATAAAATAGGATCTAATCCAGGGAGAGGTCAATGGAAAGAACATTGTTTACGATGTTCTGACTACTTCGATAAGCTTTTGTCTTGAACTAAAGGGAATTGACAATTACGTTTCCTATGTATTACCAATGCAAACATCTAAGTTAATGAGCTGAAGTAGAATAAAATTGTGCGAGTTGAGACACAGAAAGAGAATTATTATTTAGCCTACAGTGAGGGAATGAAAGCCAAAGCAATCAAGATAGAGATTTAAGAGTTGTCAATGTTTAAGGAGAGTCTGCACACCTGTATGTTTATTTGTCTGTGTCAGTTGGAACATACAGTAGGTGTGTGAGTGTACTTAAGGTATAAGACATGGCTGTATTCTCTAAAAGGGTACGGGTATTTAACTTGATAAATCTCCCCTGGTGCACATAGGGCTATATTAAACAATATTCTCTTCACAATTATTTAATTTACCTTTGATATAAGTCAAATTTGTGGAAAACATTGGTACTGTTCAAGTTGTATTTTGAATTGTCTGGTCAGTTGAATCTCTCCCACCAGTGACAAGATGTACAGTTTCAGTATTTTTCATCTTTGACACCAATACAGCTGTAATCCCACTTGAGAAAACAGCTAGCTTTGACATGATGAGGGAACAGCCAAGTATTCCCTTTGTGTCATCATTGATGAGCACAGCTACCACAACAGACCTGTGCAGGGAATAGATGGTTTTTGCAATTAACTGGTCTGGAACACATGGGGTAACATACTCTATAACCTCTAGAGCAGTTCAGGTCTAAGCCCCCTGCCCCCCCCCCCCCCCCCCCGCCCTCCCCAAGAGTTCTGCATATTTTTAACTTGTAAACATCACAGTGGACTCTTGTTTGCTAGAAATGAGTTTGAAGTCATCAAGGAAAATTGCAATTTTACAACACTTTGAACAAGAAATTGAACTAAATGCTGGTCAGGACTGGGGATGAAAGGGGTTGGATGGCAAGGAAATAAATCAGGTTCTAGAGAACCATTGTAAGAAAAAAAAATTTGAAGTAATAATTTATCATATCACAAACCATTTATGTATGCAAAGCAAAGGAATGGTTACTGAATGAGGGAGAAACATGATCACAAGGGCTCCTATCTAATCCTCCCCGATAAAACTTCAAATTATACACAAGGCAGAAGGAAAGACAAAATTATGGACTACTCTTACAGATATAAGATATGTTGGATTTTTTTACTACATTAAGAAAATTATACGAAAACTTGGATCACTTATACAAGTTATACCTGCTATCATAATACTTAAGTATTTACATGCAGTGTACAGAAATCCACAGTGTATATAGAAATCCACAGAAATGTAAAACTTACTTGGAAAGATTAAATATATCACAGTTGTAAATCTTTATTTGCCATCTTCACTCTGTAAGGAACATACAGTACAGTAAGCACACAGCAAACTGTGATGAGAAAATGTCTTCATTTTATTAAAATGGTGCCACATTTCATTCATAATTACAGCATTTACTCATAGACCTTTATGCATATGATGTCACAGAGCAGAATGTGCTCCCTCATTTGGAGGAAAATGGCATATCATTGCAAGTTATGCCAACAAATGCACACAGCTGACTTGTGCACCAGGGGATATGTACGTACAGTAAGTCTACGAAACACATGTGCAAAATCTATGTCATTTATGCACATGTGCTTCATTGCTTTCCTCCAAAATGACGTCAGTGTGATGTCAATGCAAAAGGTGTATCAGAAATTATGTCACAACGTATGTTTTTCTTGTAATTATATTTAACTTGTGTATGTCTGCAGACATTTCCATGTAAAGTTTGCTTCCCATTTCACATCTACTGACTTCATACTCATTTTTATTTTTACCAATTTTAAACAAATTTAAGCTCCTTGAAATGATTTGTTTTCAGTACTTCATCCAAATCATTAACATGGCCGTCTCTGAGATCGATCTTTGTCTTCATCAGAATCTTCAGACATTTCTCAAATTTTTCACCACTAAAAAAAGCATTTATCTAAAACTTTGCCTCAGACTGGGAATTTTTCCCTTTATATCTTTCATAATATTTTCAAGTTTTGAAGCTAACTACATAAAACACAATTTCTAAAGAGGGCAATAATTCCATAGTTCAATAGCAAGGACTAATTATGCTCTAAGAAGTCAGGACTGTGTTGACAACGTTTACTGTACCACCATTATAAGCTTGTAATGTTAAGTGTACTACCATATGCAATTGGCTAAATATTGTATGTAAGCACAACTGGCTACTTCCTAGTTAGGCCATCTGACGAGCTTTCCTACATAGTTAGCACATTTACCACATTTCTCTTCAAGTATTATTTGTGTGAACAATACCTAACCACACTCATTTTAGTTTCACACATCTGCAAACAATGATGCCATCCAATGTATACACTGTAGGCTTTTCTTATCAAGATATTCAAAACATCTAAAATTTCAGAGGCTTCTCAACTCAGCAATGGGGGGCAGGGGGGTCCTTGATGGTTAATCAAATTCTTTAGTGTTTCTTTCAACACTAAAATTCTACCCTCTTCTATAACCATAAGCACAATTGTTAACAAATTGTTATTCTTAAAACCTTCATTTGAAACTTACTGTACCTTAAATAATTTTCCTGCTGGAACTTCAGGTATGTCACTGACATTGCACTTTACACTCTGCTCATTGAAAAATTCTTCACAAGCTTTAGTGACCAATTCTACACCTGTCAACTGATATCCTGTATCAGCTAACCTGTAAGAGTGCACATTTCAAAAAAATTTATATCAGTTTCTGTCTCACTTTTTGTATTCAGACAGACATGTAACAAAAGCAGTAGATAATCAAAATTTAATTGTGAAATATTTCTTGGAAGTTCGGTAAAATGAGGACTGCTACAAGTATTTCTTTCCCAAAATCTCATCATTGAAAGCATATTAAGAGTTTCTCTCTTTCAAATCAATATAATTCACTGCTTCCCTTTCTAATGCATGATCTCAATTACAACTGCCATGTTCCTTTTGCATAGTGACTTAGAACTTTCTCAAATGGAACACCACTAGCAAAATCAAAGATTAAGTATGGATCTGATGCTGGAGATACATGAACTCTAACATGCTGAAGAAACAACATTGTACATGAATGGCAGAAACCACTGAAAGCTGCTACACAGACTTACTGTAGTAGAAAAGGTGTCTTGGCAGGGCTGGAATAAATGTTCATTTCCTTGTAAGCAAGTGAAATTTCCCATAATTTTTACAAGTTTTCATGTACAAACAAGCTAAATTTCCCTCTAATTGTTCATATTTCCCTCCAAATACCAAAATTTCCCAGTACTGAGTTTCCCACATTCCTGATACTACTTCCCACCCATCTTCACTGGCTTCAAGTACTGTACAGGAGGGCAGGGGAAGGTGTGCTCAGCATAACAGTCAACACTAAAGGGCAAAAGGCACAAAACTAGTCTTATTTAAGGTCAGCAGACAAACACATACTGTAGGTATTGCCTCTGAGACACCTAAAAGCCTATCATTTCTGCATTTTGAATTTCCAGTATTCTGAAAATTAGTTTGATAGGAAGTCTACACACAAATGTATGGAATGGTACAGAAGCACCTAAAGATGTTTTGAAAATAAGATCTCTATGTTCCAATATCGCTTTGTTCTGTACCCACTATACATTTATCTTTGATTTTACAGAGAAAAAGGCCCCTATTTTTAGCTCTAACTTTGACCATGTTCTTTTTACCCAAACTTCCAAGATGTTGGATTATGGATCAGAAAAATGAGATGTCACAACATAGAGCAGCCCCCATATAAAAAAAAAAAAAAAAAAAACGAAGAAATCACCTCATTTAGTAGCTGATGGAGTGGACAAAATTTTCAACAAAAGTAGTGATGGCCTGCAGGCACACGTACCTGTCAGGTTTACTGCTTCAAACTTGGTATTAAAACCCCTTGACAAACCATTAATGCAGCCAAAAACTGATGCTGGAGAAAACAACATTAACCAATCCTGTTGCATAATGAAGGGACTTGGGAACTTTTACTCCAATCTTTCCTTTTTCCTTTCATTTTTAGACATTTTTTAAGTACTACTCATTCTTGCTAATTTAGCTAGAACAACCATGGGTGGAAACCATGAGAAATCTGGAGGAATCCCTGCCACAAAATTTTTGTATCTGGAAGGCAACTTTTGCTTCTGGAGAAGCAAAAGTAGGAAAAAGGTGACTGCTTCCCTTGAAAATTGCATTTTTCCAGCCATTCTGGAAACTATCGTCACCACACATAGGTTACAAATTAATTGTATTCTACTTCACACAGACACTTTGGGAGTAACCGTAATACTGACCTGCTCTCTTTCAGTCTTACAGTACTGCACCTGTGCCAGTCTAAATGCTACAAAAATTCAGTTAATGTCTTCATTAATAGTAATCATAAAGAGTAATAATATTTGGTTTTTATATAGCTCTTAATCACCGAGGTCTCAAAGCGTTTCACAAATTTTACACCTGGTCAGCAGTAAGCGATCCTAAACACTATCCCTCTAGACCAGTGGTTCTCAAAGTGGTCCCTACCGCCCCCTGGGGGGCGTTGGGAAGTCTCAGGTGGGCGCTACAGAGTACAGGGAGAATAGGGGGGCACTGGCACTGATTTGGGGGTCCCTGGCGATTGTGAAAGATCACTGAAGCAATATAGGGCACAATAAGGCATCCAGGAGGGTCTGTTTCCCTCCCCTTCTCACTAAAATGGAAAGAGACATTCGTAATCTCACAGTGTTTCACCAAGCTCACCCTTCACACTGACTGAACTACTTCTGTGCTCTCTATACCAGTTTCAAAGTATGCCTGCCTTCAGCAGGTTTTTGTTGTTCTTGCAAGTAGAAAAAAATTAACTGAGAAAAAAAAACATATTGTTGAGCGTCTGACTATGAGTGGTAGGATGAGGGGAGGGGGTAGGGGGAGGGGGGCATTGGGACAGTTCAAGATGGTGGAAGGGGGCGTTAGCCTAAAAAAAGTTTGAGAACCACTGCTCTAGACACTTGCAGTTGTAAACATTGCAGATATGACAAGATATCACGGGTACTGTACACATTCAACTCTTGGTTGCAGAGAGGCAATTGAGATAAAGCATCTTGCCCAAGCAAACAAGCAAATGGACCCACAGGACTCAAATCAGCAATCCTTGGATTACAAGTCCAGCACCTTTTAAGTTATTTGTCTAACATACATTAATTTGTGAAACCTTTTACTGTATGTGCAGTTTCTCTGTCTGGGAAGTTATGACTTAAGAATACTAATAAAAATCAGTCCACAAAAAGCAACAACAATACAAAATGTTTTTCACCATTTACAAATCTCAAAGTGACAAGGAAAGATTCACACCATTTCATGTCCACTGTTTTCCCACACAGAGGTACCATAAATTTCAATCCTTTTCGTCCATCTGTTAGCTTCTCGATGTTGTTCAGAAGATTTCTGCGAGGATGAAAATAATAAAGGAGAGGTTTGAACGAAAAGCATTAGTTGTGTACATTTGCAAAGGTATGGATAAAGGGAATCTCTTGGCCTGATAGCCTGAGGAGCCACTCCAGTTTGCGTACGACTACAGTACTGTAACCTTAAGTACGAAATATTTTGTACTGCAAACTAGGCCTAGGTCAAAACTGCATCAAATCTCTCTTCAGCAATGTGTTTCTGCTAAATTCACATTAAAAATCTAACATAATATGATTACTTCCTGCCAAAGAGCATTGAATGTGTTTTGGCATTTTGCTTAAAGTACGATAAATGATCATGGTACAGCAATCAATTTAATTTTATATTTTGCAGTACTTGTATGCACCTGGGCATTTTCCAAGCCAAAGTGAACATGACTCAAAAAAATAAAGTTGCTTCTAGATCTTTCTCTTCACTTTCATTCTGTTCCAAAGTCATGCAAGTATTAAATAATGAATTTTTTCTAGCTCTGACTGTCGCTTTCTCTACAAAAAATACATATATTTCAGAGAGTACAATTTTGGTTCAAAAGTCCTGTTCAACTTACATTTTGTCCAAGAGGGCCTATTTTTTTAACATGAGCACTTCTCTTTCAAATTTGATGCATTCAATATGTCTGATAAATAAACTACAGGAAATAACAAGCAGATTTTAAACACTCCGCTTTATTCTTTTTCACAGACTACTGTAGTTTTGGATGCCCTAATCATGCATGGTGTAACATGAGTTTCCATAAACATGAGTCTTTTAACATATTTTGAAATGATTGCTATTTTATTAAAGCCATTTATAATCCATCTCCTACTAGTTGTGCCTTGAATATAAATTAATTTGAATTTAATGTTACCCATTGCTTAATAGTAATGCTTTAAAAACTGTAGCATGATCGAGTGGCCAGTAGCATGAGTTACTGAAGCTGTGATGACATTAATGGCACTATGATTTGTTTAGGAAGTTAGTTTGTTGCTAAATATGGTGGCGCTCATTTTCCTGGTGAAGTGAGAGGTACAAGGCAAACTATTTTCTTCTTTCATGTAGAAGCAGGAAACCACTAAATCTTTATTTTTCTTTCTGCTGACTAGTTCCAGATGCCATAAACATGGTGTAGCACGAATTACCTAAAGCATAAATATTTTAATATATTGTAACGCCTTTCTCGGTACCGGCGATGTGGATCCTCTTCCTTCCTGTTCGTCGAGTGAGAGTAGGGTGAGGGTGGGACTTAGACTACAGACAAAATATTACTGCCCCCCCCCCCCCATAGAGAAAATGCAATGCGCAAATAATTGACAAACACAAGTGTTGAAGTCTCTACCGCTATTATTCAAAAATATTTACAACATATTAAAATGAATAGGATACAGTGATACCCAAAGCTTTACAAACAACCCTCATTCTCTACGTACAGAAACAGCTGTTGGCACACCGTAGAGTGCTAAATTTCTGGTGCACGGTTTGTAAAAGCAGGTTAAAAGGTTCGCCGGCTAAATTGGAGCCGACGCCGGCGAAATAGATTTCGCCGGCTAAATTTAGCCGACGCACGGCAAAAGAGCTTTAGCCGATTTAACTCGGCCGACGCACGGCTAAAGAGCTTTAGCCGGCTAAACTTGGCCGACGCACGGCTAAAGAGCTTTAGCCAGCTTTGTGTTTTTGCACGCAAACGCACTCACAACGTGCCGCGCAGTACAGAATACTTCTTCCCCAGAAATTGTCTAAGTCCGTAAAACCTTATTTAATCTGCCCAACCAACCCTACCAACACGGCTAGAGTTACCCCTTCACACAGAAGACAAGAGCAATTATTCTCTCTTGTGCTTCTCCTTATAAACCACCAAGACATTTCTACGTTATCTTAGTAAGCTTGTACATAACGGTCCCTCGTGCGACGGCGCAGAACTCTCTCAGCCAATCGCAGCCTACATTTCTAGGACTGCTCAACTTAGCAGACAGGTACACTGCAGGAATTTGCATACAACTTCCCAAATACGAGTAGAAGAACAATTTAAGAATAAAACATTCCCCCAACCCTTATTAACATAATCGCTTAACCCAGCACTTGCTAGTTGTCGATCTACCAAGGGTCTTCAAGTTACTAGATACTTCCTTTACTTTTCTTAAAGCAGTTAAATTATTTGTCCGGTCTCACGAGTAAATCGAAACCTCTTATTTTCCCGCAGGGTGCTGGAAGACAACTAAGCCTTGAGATAACAAAACTCGCCGTTAGGGCTAAATTACCATCTTAAACAAAAGCACATTTGTTACACTCTTCCCACCCAAGAGAAAAATATGTCCCCATAATAACAAACCAAAAACTTAAAAAGAATGTGTCTATGAATCTTGTAGCTATATACAACATAAATCACCGAATCTCATCAATGGATCATGACCACTAAACATCCATCACGCTCTATAGTACAGTACAATTCTAGGAACAACGCAGTTATTATAAGTGTCGCTCATGAAATGCTTGTAATTATCTTGTAATTGAAGCTTATTTTCTTTTTCTCTGAAAACAAATTGTTATTTTGAGAACCAACTTCACGAACTTTAAACATACGAAATTAAAATTTGTCTATCCCTCAAGTATGCTATGGAATAGCACAAACGGATAGGTAGTGGACATGATTCTGCTCAATTAAAGGTAATCAAATACACTTCCTTCTTGAAAGCAGCATAACATTAACACACACATCCGGCACAAAAGTCTATTTCCTAATGAGAAAATGCAGTGTCCAATTTTAACACAAAGAAAAATAACTTGTAAAACATGAAAAGTGAAGTGTCCATTTTTGAAAGAAAAACTTGCGTCTAAGCAAACGTTTTTAACACAACATGAGTATCCAATGCACAAAATCAATAAAACACAAAAGAAAGTGACACACTCAAGTAGCCTCACAAACTACGTATCCAATGCGATTGACACAATCGTAGCGTCCAATATGAAAAATAAGAAAACATAATGTTTATTGTAAATGCACAAATCTTCTTCGCTAAACAAAATTGCTGCAGCGAACACTGAGAGTCGGCCGAAATTATGCTAAGCTCATCATAGGGGGCATCCACAGACAATCATTTCTAAAAAAAAAAGTTACAAAGTTTGACAATTTCTTTCCAGGAAGTAAAATAATTTTCAGTTCATCGTCCCGGCTTGTTCGATAGCGATATTGTTAAAGGGTTTATAAATCAAACTTTTCCTTTGTCACGAAAATTCTTCCGTCTGGCAAGACAACCGTTGAAATCCTTTCCTTCACATGACCGTCGCAAATTGTTGCAGTACCGGTCTTACGGCTATCGATTGTAGCGCGTCGTACCTCCTCTTCAGCCGTGTCATTTCCAACCTCTCCGTCCGTGTCATGGCGGGCCGACTCCCTGGAAGTTTCCCCGGTGTCGCAATTGGTTTGAGATGTCTGCTCGATTACACCAGATTGTGGGCCTTCTGGTGTTTCTACCTGGGCTTGGGGGCCTGGCTGTTGACGGTCCCCAAGGACGTCTTCTCCATTTCTTGAGGCTTCTGTAGGTACAGCCCCCTCTTTTTGATCTGCTGATTCTGGTCTCCTCAACGGTGTGACGTATGGGGTCGGGGGATTTCTTCCGTGCTGCTCTCTTAAGTCCTTGACAGAATGAGGAGAACCTAGAATTTCATTTAAACTTGGCCAATCCAGATGTTTCCGCTGTATCTTTGGGGGCGTACGCTGGCCCTTGGAAGTGGAGGCTGGCTTCACAACTGAAGGTGCTGATTCCCCCTTTTGACTCTCGGGATGGCGTCTCGAACAGTGGCGCGCAACGTCACCTTTCCTGATAGAGGTGTAATCACAATGGTCACACCTAAAAAGTTTGCCTTTGCCATGTTCTCTTCGGAAGTGGCGCTTCAGTTCGTCAAGGGTAGCGTATCTCCTCTTACGAGATTTACATCTAAACTCTGTATCGTAGAAATCCGACATATTTCGAAAATCGCTTTCTTATTGTATAGGTATATAAAGTAGGAAGATGACAACACAAGTACGTGTGAATAGCAAAGTAAAGTTGCTGGGAATGAAGTGTGATTAATGAGTTACAGAGTGGAGTAGAGAGGGGAAGGAGGAAGAAAATAGCTTTATCTCAGGGTAATATCTCTACGGCTTGACCAGGGATCGTCAACAGTGGTGTGAGGTTACCTATTAGAGATTCATGGTCTCATACCCGCCGGCGGTCAGGGAGGTAGACTTCCGGTCGGCTTCACAAAAGAAAGATAATCTTTCTCCTAAGTTGTTGTAAAGGGAGTACGTTTTGTTTTCTGTGTTTTGGTAGGCTACTTCAGTCCCTCGTAGAAGCATGGCAGAAGCACTGAAAGTTACTGATTTTCTGGTTGCCTTGGTGCAGCCTCCGCGGCAGGCGTTGTTTTTGTATGTCTAATTAGCCAAAGTGGTGGGTCGTCTCCTAAGTAGGGTTTGAGACGGTCGCAGTGAACAACTTGAGGTCTTCTTTTCGGCCCCATCTTGACTCTATACACTACGTCTGTTACTCTTTTCAATATGAGCCCCGGTCCAATCCATTTCCTTCTCAGTTTGGGCGATAGACCTTTCTTCTTGTTTGAGTTCATCAGCCAAACAAAATCTCCCTTATTAAAAACCTGGTCACTAGTCCTCCTGTCATGGAATTTTTTCTGTTTGGTGCCAGCTTTTTGTAGATATTCCCGGGCCATCTCGTGGATTTTGTATAGGGTTTCTTCTAGGCGCTTTACATATTTTGGTACTGAGTTCCAGGGAGAATCGTGGTGGTCTGGGAGTTTGGGGAGTTGGGCGCAGAGTGGTAAGTTTACCCTCCGCCCAAACATGACCTCAGCCGGTGAAAATTTGGTACTTTCGTGCTCCGCGGATCTATAGGCCATCATCAGGTAAGGCAACCACGTGTCCCAATCTTGCTGATTTTCCGCTACAACTAGAGATAGCATAGATTCCAGGGTGCGGTTGAATCTTTCGACCAGCTCCGTCGGACTGGGGGTGGAAGGGGGTTGTTCTAGTTTTCTTGATGTCCAAAAGACGACAAAGGTGTTGGAACAATCCAGATTCAAATTGGCGACCCTGGTCAGTGTGAATTTCGTCAGGTACCCCGAAGCGACAAATAAACTCTTCCACCAAGATTCGGGCCACTGTTTCTGCTTCCATATCAGGTATACCATAAGCTTCCGTCCACTTGGTGAAATAGTCGGCGATGACCAAAACGTACCGATTTCCCCGATTTGACATTGGCAATGGGCCCATGATGTCCAATGCACAGCGTTGCATCGGGTGTCCCGCCCCATAAAGTTTCATTTTCGACTTCACTTTCTTTGTGGGTCCCTTCCTAGATGCACAGTCGTCACAGCTTTTGCACCAGTTCTCGACATGCCGTCTATACCCACTCCAGTAGAAGCGCTCCCTTATCCTTGCTAGAGATTTCTTCGCCATTAAATGCCCCGAGAGTTTGTGGTTATGAGCTTGGTCCAGTATCTTTTCCTGTATTTTCTTGGGCACTACAAGCTGTAGAAAGGTGTGTTGCCCAGTATCTGACTCAAAACACCTGTATAATACGCCCTCTATTACCTCCAGTCTGTCCCATTGACCCCAATAATTCTTCATCGCCGCACTTCCTGTTGTGATTTGCTCCCAATCGGGCCTTGAGTGTTGTACCTCCTTCCAAAGAAGAATTGGTCCAATGTCCTTATCGTTCAGTTGGAGTTCTCGTAATTGGCTACTGGTCCATCGTTGGAACCAAGATGTTGACTCGTTTGATTCGTTACTTGCTGTGTCCTCCGTCTTGGAGTCGGGCTCATCGGGTGAGGTCCCGCCTTTGTCCCCCAATACAAATATATGTCCTTGCGTCAAGTCTACTGAATCCACTCTCACATCTTTCCCGTCGTATTTATCACAATGTTTGCATTCCACGCATGGCCGCCTCGACGGTGCGTCTGCTGGCCGCCTCGACATTGCGTCTGCGTTGCCGTGGAGTCTTCCAGGCCTGTGTTTAAGCTCAAAGTCGTACGTAGAGAGCGTTTCCAGCCATCTTGCCAACTGGCCTTCGGGGTTCTTAAAATTTGTTAGCCATCGCAAGGCCCCATGGTCCGTCCGAACAATAAATCTAGCCCCATATAGATAGTGGTGAAAGTGTTTCACAGATGCAATCACAGCTAATAGCTCCTTTCGGGTCACACAGTAGCTTCTCTCAGCCTTTGACAGGGCCTTACTAAAGTAAGCCACGACAGTCTCCTGGGTTGAACCCTCCTTCTGTTGTGACAGCACAGACCCGATCCCAAAATCGCTAGCATCCGTATCCAGAACAAAAGTCCCTTTTTCTTCGGGGTAGGCTAAGATAGGCGCCGACGTCAAGGCTTGTTTCAACTTTGTAAAAGCTAATTCACACTCGTCTCTCCATTCAAATTTCTTACCCTTTTCCGTTAGCCGAAACAAGGGGGTACAGATTTGAGAAAACCCCTGTACAAATCTTCGATAGTAAGAACACAGTCCTACGAAGCGTCTTACGTCTGTAATACTGCACGGTGTCGGCCATTCGACAACGACCTTAACGCTGTCGGGGTTCGGGGCGATACCACTGCTAGAGACCACGTGACCGAGGTAGCTGACTTTGGGCTGAAATAGGTGGCATTTCTTGGGGTTGAGCTTCAACTTTGCCTCCCGCATCCTCTGTAATACTTCATTTAGTCTGTTCAGAGTTTTATCAAGCGAGTTGCCGTGAACAATGACGTCATCAAGATACAACAAACAAGTCTGCCATTGTAGGCCCTTCAGCACCCGCTCCATCAGCCTTTCAAAAGTAGCTGGGGCGTTACACAGCCCAAAGGGAAGGACCTTGAACTGGTAAAGCCCCCCATATGTTACGAAGGCAGTTTTCGGTCGGTCACTTTCCTTCACCTCCACTTGCCAGTATCCGCTTGCTAGATCTAAGGTACAGAACCATTTAGACCCAGCCAGCGTATCCAGGGTGTCGTCAATCCGCGGCAGAGGGTACGAGTCCTTTTCCGTGACTTCATTCAGCTTGCGGTAGTCGACGCAAAATCTCGTGGACCCGTCTTTCTTTCTTACAAGTACTACTGGCGACGCCCACGCACTTGCCGAAGGCTCGATGACGTCATTTTTCAGCATTTTCTGTATTTGTTCCTCTGCTTCACCCTTCTGATGAATTGGTAACCTGCGTGGCGGCTGGCGGATTGGTTTAGCGGTTCCTGTATTGATTGTATGCTGGACCAAGTCTGTGCGCCCAAGGTCCTCTTTAGAACGTGCGAACACGTCAGCATTATTAATCAGCAATTCTCTGACTTTTGCTCCTTCTGCGTCTGTTAAACGCTCGCAGCTCTTTTCCGCCAGTTCTCGGAGGTGTTCTTGAATCTTATTTGGGTCCCTCCCAGTATCAGTTTTCTCGGTCACTACTCGGCAGTTCACTGTTTCAGGGTTAGCCCCCTTCACAATTTCTGCAGAGTGACATTCACCTACGACCGTTCCCTCATAAAGTGTTATGGGCCTATCCGAGGGGTTCATCAGCCTCAATGGGATTACATCTTTAGAGGGGTCCACAAGCACTTTTGCCGCCATTAGGTGGTGATGTTCTACGAACTTCTCGGTACACTCTGTTACAACAGGACTTGCAGGCCCAGGGCCATCACGTATCCTTCCCGCTACCATCTTTTCGCTACCAGGGGGAACAACCACAGTCTTCGCCACAACAACCTTCCTACCGGCATCAATTTCCACCATGTCAGTATCTTGTTGTGTGGTACCTATGGTAACCTTCCCCTTCCCAGCGTCAATGGTGCAGTTGTATTTTTGTAGAAAATCGTACCCCAGGATTGCATCGATATCGATATCAGCCACCCAAATGTCGTGCGTGACCTCCAGTCCTCCCACTTTTAAAAAGAACTCTCTGCGCCCCTTGAACGGTAATGGTCTGCCATCAGCTACTGCCATATCCAGGGAAACGTTCTCTAACCCGAGACCCCTTCCCTCTGACAGTCGCTCATATAAACTGGTTCGTATTACAGTAAGGTCAGCCCCGGTGTCTACAAGAAATTTTACAGCAACACCCTCCAGCTCGCCCCTTACATACAACCCTCTGGCACCAACAGACCCCAACCGACTCCATAAAAGTGGTGACTTGGTGGGCTTTTCTTGTGGGTAAGTCGGTTTCCGCCCTACGAAGCCGACTTTGGGTCGTTTTCCAACTTGTTTTCGCCCTTTTCCGTGGAAACTTCTTTCTTTGGGTTTGGACAATGCCTCCTTAAGTGGCCCTCCTCCCCACAGTTCCAGCACTTCAGGGGGGTTCGCCGGTCCTTGTTATCGTGTTTGAGACCCTGCTGTGATTCTCTCTTAAATAAATTTGTCATATGTTGTGTCAGATCTGAAAACCCCTTTAACATAACGGCTGCTATGTCATTTGTTCCATCCAATTTTTCTGTGTCGGTCTTCCCATTCGATCCGGGCTCTTTACCCGAAAGCGCCCTCACTCCGAGCCGTTTTGTGACTCCTTTCTTCTGTTCTGCCAGGTTAAAGGCCTCTAGTTCAGTGGCAATGCACACTGCTTCCTTCAAGCTTTTTGGGCGTGCCTGGTAAATCTTCCAACGAATGTCGCTGTCCCCACTCGCATCAATGAACGCCTCCTTTGCTAGTGTTTCTTTCATTTCAACAGAAGCCTTGGGATATGCCTTTGAGAGGAGGCGCTGAATATCGTGTGCTAATTCTGGGATAGTTTCCCCCGATTGTCTGCTTCTGTTTCTTAGCAGAGTACGAAATACTTCCGTCTGGTTAGCCCTACCAAACCTCTGTACAAGGCTATCAACCAGCGTACTGAATTTCCTTCTTTTCCCATCCTCTAAGTCCGCAAGTACAGCCTGTGCTTTGCCCCTCAAACTAGCAGCAAGCTGTAATGCCTTAGTTCTTTCATCCCATTCATTAAGCTCAGCGATTAACTCAAACTGAACTACATAGTCTTCCCAGGGTGTACTTCCATCATATGGGGGTGCCTTAACCCTCTGGGGTCTATCTGTTGGGTAACTTGGTTCCCGGGCAGGTTGATCCCCCCTTGGTACTCTCCAGCCTTCATAATCATATGTGCCCAGACCCTCATCTCTGGGGTAGCCGCCTTTCATTTCATTAGACCAGGGATTTGTTTGGTGTGGACTATAAAAGCCCCTGTTATTATTGTAAGGCATCCCATCATCCTCAGTTAAACCTACGAATGGTTGGTTGTATTCGCCCCTATCCCACCGCTGCCACCAGTTGTAACGCCTTTCTCAGTACCGGCGATGTGGATCCTCTTCCTTCCTGTTCGTCGAGTGAGAGTAGGGTGAGGGTGGGACTTAGACTACAGACAAAATATTACTGCCCCCCCCCCCATAGAGAAAATGCAATGCGCAAATAATTGACAAACACAAGTGTTGAAGTCTCTACCGCTATTATTCAAAAATATTTACAACATATTAAAATGAATAGGATACAGTGATACCCAAAGCTTTACAAACAACCCTCATTCTCTACGTACAGAAACAGCTGTTGGCACACCGTAGAGTGCTAAATTTCTGGTGCACGGTTTGTAAAAGCAGGTTAAAAGGTTCGCCGGCTAAATTGGAGCCGACGCCGGCGAAATAGATTTCGTCGGCTAAATTTAGCCGACGCACGGCGAAAGAGCTTTAGCCGATTTAACTTGGCCGACGCACGGCTAAAGAGCTTTAGCCGGCTAAACTTGGCCGACGCACGGCTAAAGAGCTTTAGCCGGCTAAACTTGGCCGACGCACGGCTAAAGAGCTTTAGCCGGCTTTGTGTTTTTGCACGCAAACGCACTCACAACGTGCCGCGCAGTACAGAATACTTCTTCCCCAGAAATTGTCTAAGTCCGTAAAACCTTATTTAATCTGCCCAACCAACCCTACCAACACGGCTAGAGTTACCCCTTCACACAGAAGACAAGAGCAATTATTCTCTCTTGTGCTTCTCCTTATAAGCCACCAAGACATTTCTACGTTATCTTAGTAAGCTTGTACATAACGGTCCCTCGTGCGACGGCGCAGAACTCTCTCAGCCAATCGCAGCCTACATTTCTAGGACTGCTCAACTTAGCAGACAGGTACACTGCAGGAATTTGCATACAACTTCCCAAATACGAGTAGAAGAACAATTTAAGAATAAAACATTCCCCCAACCCTTATTAACATACAGTACCGCCGCAAAATCTGTCACACTGCACGTTGACGTTCAACTCAACGTTCGTTGATCAACTAGTTGAAACTTTTCAATTTCAACTCGTTGTCAACGGCCCCTCCTCCTCTCTGAGCTTTCCTTTGAAGTTTCGCCCATTGTTAGTCAACGTGGGTCCCTTTTCATGCACAACAAGAGGGCACAAAGGACTGGGAAATATCAATGGGGTGGTTTGCCGATCGATATCCAAGGGATTATATCCTTCATTGAAAGAAGTATCTGGATGTGTGTTACTGCTTAGACAACAATCAGCACACACAGTCAGCAAACAGTGACTAAAACTGCATGTTAGCGCTAACATGTTTCCGTCTTCCTAAATTTGGGATTCCGTTTTAATTTTTCATTTTCCGTGACCATCCCGTTTTCTCTTCGTTTTCCGTGTTTCGTCCGTTTTTCAATAATTAAAGAATTTATAGGCAACCATGAATTGTACAGTTTACTGTGGACACCGGTCTCGGTAGTCCCGCGTATGTGTGTACGTTTTTCACGACACTAAACTGTAGTATAGTAGAAAAGTAGACCTTGATAAACAGTAAAAGTATCCATTGTTCTCTGCTTAGTGTTTTAAAACTGAAAGTTTACAACTTCTGCTCACATTTGCAATGTTTTTTTCCAATGTCAGTCAAAAGACGTTAGACTACTGTATGTGCAGGACACCTTGCGGTATCATCTCCGGTGATGTTCGTTGGCATGCGTTTTTGAATTATTAGAAACGGAGCATACCGTACGGCAAACGTAACTTTTGAATTGCTGCAATTTTAGATCAAAAGCCATTAGGCCTACAACTGATTTGTAAAGCTTCTTCAAGAAGAGTTGCAGACTGAGTGGCGCCCATTTTTAGGCACCCTCTCTCTTTTTTTTCCTTTCGAAAATCATGGTGGTACTATAGGTTGATGACGGCAACTTTATTATAGGCCTAACATTGATTTTCGGCCACACTTTAAATCGCATGCATGAAAAGTTATTGAAGACAATATTTACCGACAAATTACAGTTTTATGATAACCTTATTATCAACTCCGACTCGCTATGACTTAAAGAGTAGGTACATTTAAATAGCTCAAGTCAAAAGTTTCCAAAAAATATCAAAATCCAGGTTCCCAGAGGTCACAGCCTTAATTACGTGTACAGAAAATCCCAACGGCCCTGACAACGACCAGCCGTGGACAGTTCCGCGAGTGCGTGCTGGGCGACGTTACCTGAATACGCGCTAAACCCAAGCCCGTCCACTCCGTTTGGAAACACTCCGTTCTGCAAGCTGGAACAATATATACGACGGTGACAAATTTTCTCGATTACATCACTCCTTATTTCATTATTTTCTTGGGGCTTTTCTTTAGTTCATTCATTTCCGTCATTTAATTTGTGAAATGTTTTTAAAGAACGATGTTCCAATGTTAGAAAGCAAATATTGTATGGTCCAGTGAATTAGACTGAACTCGAGCCTAGAGATATTGAAAAAAATGCATTATCACTTCCCGTTTTCGCAAGAATCAAGCCGACCGTTGTGTAAATTTCATAATTCTGATTTCCGTGCAGGCGGGCCCCGCTTATTTCTCTCCTGGGTTTCTGCATAGCGGGAAATTTACGTCTTCTCTTAGAACTCTTTCTCTCAAATAATTTTACGCTTAATACTTCAAAGTTACTCCTGGCATCTATTTTGCTAAGCATGAGCTAATGAAGTAACTTGCTGTTACATCTGAATAATAAGAGCTTTACGATAAAGTACTTAGGAAAGGGAAAAAGGAATTCTTTCGATAGCAGATTTCCAGTAGAGCAAGGTCAAACAAATGGGCTCTTTATCGCACTTCGTCTGAGTCACACTGCCGCAAAACTGCGGTCTAAGTTTATGAACATGAAAGGCCACGTATTTACTTGCAAGTACAGTAAGAACTGGAAATATACCAGTTCCATTTCAATTCTCTGCTGATTTTTTTTTAAATATACCTTTTGCAATACTCTAACTGATGCTTAATACATGAACGGTTACAGACTTACAGTGGTTACACCCACTCAGCTAAGTTACAGGTTGGACCATGCTACGATAGTATCTTCTCTTAAATAACTATTTGAGTCGCATCGCGCCTATAAATGGTACAACAGCTTATTGAAATGTTTCACAAATTGGTCTGGATATTTGTTATGTGTGTCTGTGCCAATTTGAAAATTCCAACCACTGCCCCAATTTCCGTGATTACTGTACTTCCCTTATTGTAGGAATTAACGACTTGTCTCGATTTTCGGAAGTATCACACAGTTTGAAAAACATCGTATCCAAGTCCATTCAAATGTCTTCTCCCACCAAATAAAAAGCTCTTTTCTTGGTTTTGGTATGGTTCGTATGATGAACCACACTGTCGGTAAGGCTAGACTTGACAATGCAGTTAAATGGGGCAGTCGCCCCAAGTTTATTTTGAAAGATCCGCTAAATCTTACAGATCTCCTCTTGCTTGAAAGTAAGTTTCATTGTTTCTGTGTAAAACAATGAATACTGGAGGCGAACCAAGAAGTTATTCTGCACGAAGTATTAACAAAAATGTTGCCACATGAATGAAAGGAACCATTCCTGAAATGAGAGGACTGGGTACACCGATTTATCGGGGAGGGGGGGGGCTGCACTTTCCCTTTTAGTCCGAAACCTGTATAACATGACGTAAAATACTTTTGACAACTGTAGCGGTCTACAATAAATACTGACATCGGTAATAAATTAATCACGTAATTTCACTATTTCACTATTATGGCACCTTGCCTTCCAAATAATCGGGGCATAAATAAAATCAAAACACACAGCATCGTTTAAAAAAAAACACACACACACAAATCACTGTTCAATGCACTGAACAACGGCTAGGCCAACTTGAAGCCAACTTGTACAAAAAAAAAATTGCAAAATGCTGGACCTGTTAGCAACGCCCACATCCGGCTCCTAGCTATCCTTAAATACAGACACGTTGATTTGTTTGTAAGGTTCTAGAGCGATCACGCTGATTAAAAGATGAAGTGGGGAGGGGGTTCGTCAATTTTTTTTTACTAAGTACAGTAGGATCAATATTTGGAGTTTCTTTTCAGTTTGATCCTTAAAAAATTCAGACTAGCTTCAAGACTTGTTCAAACAGGGACCGAGCAGGATTTATGTGGTCTGTCTGATTAATCTGGAGGTTTAAATGTACGGCAGAAAATATCTTACCGTTGGTAAAGGTCATATATTCCACACAAACATGGCTTGTAAAATCCAATTTAATTCCGATTAAATCCCTCTAGTCTCGCCTACAGGGGCGGATATGGCGTTATGACATGAAGGAAACTTCTGCACAATGGTCTACACTTATAAAATCGTAGGTTTACAAGCGCTGTAGCCTACGTACTGCTGGCACCAACTGCCTATACAACGCGACACAATTTATGTAACACTTGTCTGGTGCAAATGTTGTTATCTATTGTTTTCGAAACGTAAAAGCAAGCTCCGATCACCCAGGGTTCAAGTTTGAGCTACTGTATCTGTCAATCATACGTGTACACTTCGCGCAGCTGGGTCAATGACCGTGTTTTTCTCACGGCGGTATCTTTGATCGTCCTCCATGCGTAGACTGGTTGGCGCGATGTGTACAGTAGATTTCTGCGAATCTTTCCGTCATTGTGGCACCGTATGACAGGATTCGACCTTGTCCTGTATTTTCAAGCTTAATACGTAATTCGTGCTCACTAAAACGATGATCACTATTAATTAAACATTGTTGGGCGTGGCTGTGGCCAAGTCATCGACAAAACCGCTCGCCGACTCCCCATCGGCGGGTATTAACATTTTCATCATGGCAACAACCTTCACTTAACTTTATTAAATTGAAATATTTCATGCTGCTCGTCAAATGACGGAGTTACAAGCCGGGGTCTAGTTTGAATTTCTTGAAGCCCCGACAGTAAAATGAGTGATCATGAAGATCAGGGCCTGCTTCCTAATGGGGAGTTTTATTCAAGAAAACTACTTTGTAAAATTTCAGGTGAAGAACGATTCGAGTGCCTCGAATTTTCGCAGGCCATATAGTGCAAGTTACGGCCTGCAAAATGGCCCGCTGGCCACATGCCGATCACAGTAACCTATTTTGTGCAAGTTCTCCCTATCCCCTCTCCCTTCCATCACCCACACAGAGTAACACATCTGCACGTTTTGAAGGACAACCTCCGAAAAGAAACGGTTCATGTCCTTCCAGTGCAATAGCTTTCCTTATATCCTGTGCCATATAAGGATCGCATAAAGGAATTCAATGAATGAAAATTACAGCAGATGCCTACACTTAGCTAATACTTCATCTAAACGTTTATAGCCTGTGCTATTACTGTCACCCCACCCCTTTAAGCTGACCGTGTTAAACAGAGGTCAGGCAGGTGATTGTCCCAAAATTTAGGTATTTGGGCATTTGCCACCCGCCCAAACCAGCCGTGATTTTAAAGTACATTAGTGAAAACACCTGCACCGGGAAGGGGGGAGTAGGGGCACTTTTCATCCCACGGTCTCAACTTAGCAGTCGCTGCCGACGTAATCCTCCCGTCCACTAGCCTGTGTACAAATGTGTCCAAGGACACTCTCCCCGTGCTACAGTGCTTATAGCGTTCTTACGGAAATTGTTCTGGGCGGTATTTTGATGCACCTGCACTTTGTAACGTCACTTGAACATTATTTCCATTCAAAATTAAACTGAGTGGTCTTTAGATGCTGTATTTGTAACCCAATAATGAGATCTCATAAACATTTCATTGCAGCATTTTTGTCGATGCATTTTCACCCTCTTAGTGACAGTGTAGCTACGGGCCATCTTAGCTTTATCGCAAAAAGTACATGTACAGACCGTACTTCCACGTAATTTTCACACTGTATTATAGGAACCATGCATGCAATATATGCATTCTTCCCGTCACGTCATAACAATTTTTCGCTTGCTCGCTATGCATCGGGCCAAAAACGGCACTCGACAGCTGAACAAGGGATGACGTCATTGGAAATTCCCGCCTACGTCCCCAAATCCAGAATTTTGATTGGCTGTACGTATGTGTCACGACGTTGAAACCACTTGCACGTGACATTTGACCATGGTCATTGGAGGGTTAAAGGTGAAGGGATGTTCTACAAACGAATGAATGTTCTACAACACGAGCTTCACTGTGCGAGTCTGTGTATTAGGTATGGCCCGGCCCAAAACATGTTGGAACATGTGTTTCAGTGCAAATTACTGTATGTAAGCTAGACATGTTGAACATGCGAAGTCTGTGATCCACAGGGACCGTCTCAGTTCCAATTTTGGACGTTCAATTGTAGCAGTTCGTAGACTTAAATTTAGATAGGGCCTTTTACGGCTGCAATAAATGTCGCGTCTCAATTCTAATCATTGCTGGCTATGCAAGCCAAAGCAAGATAGTTTGCACTTTCCAAAAATGTATATTACCGGCAAAAATTGGGTTTAGGTTATTTTGCAAATGTTTACTGTTTTAAAAACAGGCTAGGCCAAAGTTTTAGCAAAGGGTAATCCATGGCTTAAAGAATTCCTGACGGCCGTTGCCACGAAGGTTTAGATTATAAACCCGGTGGTGGTATCAGGCTGGGATACCAAGGGGCAGAAAAAGTGAGGGTGGTGAAATGTAGGGAAGGTGAAAGGGATTGTTTTAAATTCTTCTTGTTGGGATCGGAAGACTTGATTATTTGGTTCGCAAACAGGTTCACGTACCACGTTCCTTTCTCTTTGTGCCGTTTCTACTCTCTCCATGTGGAATTTAATTGGATTATTATTTCCTTTGGACACGGGACATCCTGTTTCATACAACGGGTAAGATTAAATTTTTTTACGGTACCCCATTTGTACTTCAATAGTATTTTTTCATTCATCGGGCAATTGGGTATGTCTTCTTACTATACTGGCAGACTTAAAACTAAGAAAAATCGGCCCAGCACAGTTAGGAAAAAAAAATCCCTAGTCCACAGTAACTGGAGAGAGGACAATTGTGAAACGGTATTAACTTTATGTAAGCCAACCTCAAACTGAAGTGAAGAAACACCTACTAATCCTATTCACCGTTCACTTCAGGCTATTCATCTCCCTTTAGTTGCCCATTCACCTCAGTTTGAGGTAGCCTTACATCAAGTATCTCCCCATGAAGGTAATTCTTTCCCAGGTGACATTAAGTAGGAACATAACTGTTCGCTCTGGCACGATCAAGCGGGGTGGGCCGATGAAACATGGGACGGCGCATGTTTGAAATCTCACTCTAGCAAGCAATCTTAGTGCGTAGACACAAAGGGAGAGAATGCAGGGGGTCCCGAAATGTGAAAGGTTTGTCATTTTCGTGTATCCCCCTACTCCAAAGGCACTTTCGCCCCTTGTAAGCTATATTGCCGCCCTTCAGTTTTCTGGCAGTGGCCTTAGGTTGACGTTTATCATGTTAGTGAACTAGTGTAACATATTCTCTAATGGACGATACCCAACCTTGTCAAACAGAACCAACGCAAAAGAAAAAAAATGCACAGACCAAAGCAAAGAAAAAATCCACGGAACCTTGAATCTGTGCCTGTCTTGAGATTCACAAGACGTTCCCAAAGGTACAGTGTAAGAAACCATTCAAAGGATGGCTAATTGGTTAAAACGTCCCTTGCACAAAACGTTCCCTTTTCCGGTTAGTCAGGAAAGTCCCCCGCACGCCCCGCACGCCCCCCCCCCCTAACTTTATTCAAACTTTCGTGATACATACTTGGCAAGGGCTGACAATAAAGAGTAAATTTATGAATACTGATCCTTACAAAAAGTGTTAAAAGTGTATGTACAAACCAGAACGCAAATTTTAAGCAACCGTTATCTGTTAGTCTACGAGCGCTGCACTACAGTGAGGGCACAGCTGTTCTTGGCAGAGCAGTCGTGTACAATTCCACATCTTATAAACCTTCAGTGCCCTTATCGGTTCGTATATTTACATACAAACAAATGTCCCAAGAACATTTTACGTTAAAATTCATCCATGCTTTGTAAATAGTATTTTACAATTTAAGCGATGGTGTAAGTTGCAAAAGTCAGTTATGTGCATATGTTTACTGCATGAAAGTTCTGGTAGATAAAACGTCTTTGGTGCCTACTGCTACAGCTATAGCTCGCCGGCCAGTGCCGTTGTACTCACTCTGACGTTTGATTCAAAGTTTATCATCGAGCTTATAAACTTTTGAAACAGGACCAGGTCCTGTACTCTGTTTTATATCGCTCACTACAGTACAACTTCATGAAATGTGTTTCGTCGGTGATACCTTTATTCCGCACCTCATTCCAAATGAACGCCGTTTCAATTAAAGACGCAACACGTACGCTTTCTTAAAAGCATTATTTTGTAAGTTGCATATTTGTTATATTCATTTTATTTTCTTGTTCAGTAATGAAACATCATTGCAATGAAGTTATATGGTACGTTAACAGATTCCCGTCGTGACTTTGCCCGTCTTTGGTTTGACTTTCTATTGGTCCGTGGCGATCTCGTTGCACGTAAAAAGCATTTTTCTTGAAAGGCTTTCACAAAAAGCCATGACTGTTTTACTGCGATACGGAAAACGGAGGAAGTCTAAAAATCACTGAATTGGTTAAATCTCAAACTAGATAACGTTGGTCACCCAACATGCAACTCAAGTTCACACGAACATTACAACTTGAAACAATTCTGACTGTCATTGCAGGGAGTTGTTATATCGAGCTCCGTGCACAGCATCAGAACAGGTAAACTTAACTGCTGAACATCGATCTTACAACCAACTGTACAGCTCAAGAGTTTCTTGACTCATCCTTTCCCTCATTGTTCAAATAAACTTGACCATTGATGAAATAATCCGCTTGCCGATACAAAAGAAGTTCTTCTGGAAGACACAATAAGGGATAGGGACACGATGAATGGGTCAACTAGTTGAGGATTAGGGGCAACCCAGGACTGACATGATTGACGTGTTGCTATTGTTCTATTGAAAATTCACAATGAAAAACTAGTTGATCAACGACCATTACTCAACTAACAGCAAACGCACGTTGGTGCGTTGAAAACGTGACAGACTTTGCGGCGGTACTGTAATCACTTAACCCAGCACTTGCTAGTTGTCGATCTACCAAGGGTCTTCAAGTTACTAGATACTTCCTTTACTTTTCTTAAAGCAGTTAAATTATGTGTCCGGTCTCACGAGTAAATCAAAATCTCTTATTTTCCCGCAGGGTGCTGGAAGACAACTAAGCCTTGAGATAACAAAACTCGCCGTTAGGGCTAAATTACCATCTTAAACAAAAGCACATTTGTTACAATATTTTACAAATGATTGTTATTCTGTATTAGTGATGCCATTTATTATCCATCTCCTACTAGCTGTACCTTGAACATTTGTCATTACAATTTGAATTAAACATTATCCACTGCTTAATAGTAATGCTTTTAAAACTACATAGCATGATGTTACCAGTAGGATGAGTTACTAAAGCTGTGATGATATTAATGAGTCTTTGATTAGTTTAGGAAGTTATTATGTTGCTTGTACAGCAGGGTTGCAAGGCGCTACCTCAGAATTTCTGAGAGGGCTTTTCCCTCCTCAGCTCCATAAAGAGAGAGGGATCTCAGATTTTTGAGAGGGATCATTCCCTCATCAAGTTTTGTGAAAGAGAGGGATAGCAAAATCTACAAGCCCTGTTACTTACCTCCTACGTACAGTATTTACTATTTACACATATAGTCCCCACTTATCCATTAAGTTCTTAGCAAGCTTTCTTTTAATGGCACAGTGGACATTTTACTGGCTTGCCAAGATCTGCAAAACTCTGGAATAATAATTTCGATTCGCCCTCTTTGAATGTCTCTCCACATCTTATCTACAGTATCTTTCTTTGAATTTATTACTGCAAAGATAAAGTAACTTTGAACAGTCATAATCAATTGATCAATCAATGATTTTCTAAATGCCATGCCATGCTAATGAATCTGCTAACTTGGCGACTCACGACCCTGCATAGTACCTGCCTGTTCCACGAAATTTGTGTATGTACAGTAGCACACAGAGGTATGTTGTCTCCATGGTATTATGATTTTACGTTTGATTCCACACTGGATATGGGCACTGTGCTCCTTTGGAGCACAGTTTACTGTACCTCTCAATCCTTGTGTAATTTGCAGGAGTTCATTTGCCAATGCACGAATCTCGCCACCTTGCTGCCTTGCGCCAACCCTGAAATACTTGATGGGGCTCACTTTCCTGGTGAAGTGATGGACTACAGTACTGTAGGTAAAGATACTTTCTTCTTTCATTTGAATCAGTAAAACAGGAAACCACTGAAAATGGTGCCATGGCAGAGATAACTAAACATTTTACAACTGGTAAAGAAACTTACAGGACTGACCATTGAAAACAGGGTTGGATATTTCCTGGTAGTGCACGATATACTGGGAAATACATACTGTAGCTAAAAATATTGGTGAATTATAACATCATGTGAACAACAACACAGTTTACAGGGAGCACTTACTCAGGGCTTGCAAAGCTAGAGCTACTGTGTGGAAGGCAATGGCTTTCTGGCCCCTTCAAAATGTGCTATGTAATACTGTAGACCATAATTGCATTCATGCCCTTCTAGGGCCTATTTTTTTGTATATGGTGTGCTTTTGTATCCACATTTTGACCATGGTTCCCCTCTAGCTTAGCCTTGGTGCCATAACAAGTTTCTGTCAACCCAAGGTTTCTTTACATTTGCCCTTTGCAGTTCACATTTTGAGCCCTGTTTACTACATTAATTACTGTAGCTAAAAATATTGGTGAATTATAAAATCATGTGAACAACAACACAGTTTACAGGGAGCACTTACTCAGGGCTTGCAAAGCTGTCAGTTATTCAGTGATCTCAAACTTTCTGACTGTGTTCATCTCACTATTAAACAAATTTTTATAAAATTGTTAAAATTCAGCCAGTGTAACTTCAAACACAGATCTTGTTAAACATGAAATCACAGTCACCATCACCAAGCAATCTTCTTGCTTGTTGGCATTTGCCTCTTGGCTTACGTACAGTACTTGCACCACAGCCAAGAACTTTTGACTTAAAATGCTGTAATCACTCTAGGGCAGGGGTGGAACATCCGGCCTTTGGGCTGTATGCGGCCCGCGGGATCATTTCATCCAGCCCATGAGGCAATTCATAGATGTAAATTCAGAATCACTTGAAACTAAGGTAATTTATAAAAATCTTTTAGCCCAAGGTGCCAATCGTTTTTCCTGCTCATACTGTACCACTCTCTCATATTTCATGTAAAACTGCTGCAAAACACAACCAGTACAGTATACTGTATTACTAAGGCACTAGTATCCAGTGTAACATCCCCACCATTTCATTAGACACAATTGCAGGTACAGGATCCTTATACATTTGGTGTTATCGGCCATTTCGTGTACAGCTGGGTTATAGAAAATTTCTCTTTGCTCATCAGATAACTGTTTGCACCACTAGGGATTAACTTACAACTCATCCACACAAGTGTCTTGTCAGGTGTAAAAAGCAAATAGTAACCTAATAAGCTCCTATTCACAAGCACACAATAGTTCTGGCTAGGGTGTTGAACATGTTGCTATGGTTTATACAATGCAGTGTAGTACAGTATGCCCATAGAATTAAGTAAGGATTACAGTCAGGCCTACAGGAGTACAGGGTGTACTGTACATTTGGGCAGAGTATGTACAGTACAGGAAAAGCAGGACAAAAGGGATAATAGCAACAGGGAGTTACTATGTAAACTCACTGGTGTTGACTTTCCAGATAAAGACTTTAGATTGTGGTGGCTTTGTAGATCATGTGATAGCCTACCCATGGTGTACATCAAAGAAATAATAACCAAGCTGTACACGTAATGGCAGTTTGGACTGTCCGCAACAACGGAAACAATCTACATTGCATTTCACACACGAAAACGTAACAAATGCTACATATATATGTAGAAGCAGTAAAAGTTGTATAGGCCTATCTATTACATTGAGTACTAAACTCGGTGGGCATTGTATTTATTCCCGTAGATTCGGGGGGGGGGGGGGGGGGGGGGGGGGGGGGGGGGGAGGAACTGTTCCTCCAAAGAGTGAAGTGAATGTTCAGGAAAAAGTGGAATAAAGTTTTTGGGCACTTTGCATGCCCTTTTCATATGTACTCGTTCATTATTACTACTAAGTCAAAAGGTCATGTTGTGATACGTACTTCTGATCTGTGTAGCCTTTGTGATTCAATGTATTTTAAAGATAGTGAATTAACATTCTACTACCTAAACATTTGTACAAACTCCAGAACTTCTTGGGGCTTTGGCCCACCAGGGTCTGTTTAGGGCCCCTTAGTCTGCTTCCCATGGGAAAAACTTGTAGTGCCCTCACTTCTGCAGCCCGCGAGCGAATGATGACTATAAAAACAGCCCCCCAGAGGAAAAAGGTTCCCCACCCCTGCACTAGGGGTTACTTTTACACTAGATTTGGACCTTATTTCGTGCTTCAGTTTTAAAGTCGAAAAGTGCTCTAAATAAGATACTGTACATGGTGATTTGAAATAACGGCAGTTCTGTTGTTTTTTTTTTTTTTTTTTTTTTTTTTTTAAGCTGATCGTGCCACAATAGTGTAGCATGTAGATTCATGTGTGGAGGATGCCCTTACGATTGAAGCACAAAGTACATCTAAAAAGATCATACATACTGTACTACGATCTATAGTATGCTGTGGGTCACTAGCAATAATACATTGTAGCTCTAGATCTGATTAGGAAAGATCTGGTTATACAGCACTGTAGAAACTACTCAACTTACTGTAACAAGTCTACAAGTACTGTACTGTAGGCTAGAGACAGCACAAGTACAGTACTACTGGCTGATCCTGCTTGTAAACAACTGTGTGGATATAATACAAGTTTTACGAGAATTCTCCTTTTGAAAAATTAAAAAAAAAAATTGTGCTTTGTTAGACTTAAAGAGTGATATTGAAATACTGTACTCATAACATGAATTTGTCTACAAAAATTCACAGCACGCCATGAAAATTTTCAAGATTTTGCACACGTGGAAATGTGCAAAAGAATTTTCAAACTGAAAATTATTGCTGCAATTAGGTTCCATTTACTCAACAATTAGAAGGCTTCTTGTGCAAGCAGGGGTTGGATTTGATGTCTGAAAGTGAAGGGGGGGGGGGAGGCCAGGTGGACTGTCAAATGGTGCCGGAGCCGCGGGAGGGTGAAGAGGTCCCCTTAACGGCATGGGGTTCAGGGGCAGAGCCCTGGGGGCAAAACTGTAGGCTTTTACAGGGATTCTGCCAGAAACTCAAAAAAGGGAGGATTTATTACTGCTAAACCCTGAGTCCGAACTGATGTTGTCCTTGGCCATTCAAGTTACAAGTGGGTTTAGGGGGACCACAGCTTGTTTCAAGGCCCCTATAAGGTGCAATTTAAATAGTTTTTTAAAAGGCCATTTTAAATGTAAGTTCAAACATTGCTGCAGAAGTGTCCTCTTCTTAAGTAAGAAACCAAGATAATGACATTTTTTTTATTTTTTTATGGAAATGAAAGGGGGGGGGGGGAGGGGAATTTTATCCTCCTTGACAGAAAACCTTAAATGATGCATTTTTAAAATACATCATGATATAAGGTCGGCAATTAACAAAGGGCCTACCACAAACATCACAATTTGAATTTTTTCAATTATATTTTTACTCCATGAGACTAACAGTTGGGATCGACAATGCTGAAGGCTTGAGGAATTACAGTAGGGAAGAATGGATTAGTTTGAGGGTCTCCAGGGGCTTTGGAACAATAGTTTTAAGAATGGGAGATCTAGTATTCAGAATGGGTGTGCCCGAAGCTCGCTTAAAAAATGGCATTTTATACTTTTTAGTAATATGACTAATAGAAATGATAAGAAAGAAATGTATCCTCAAGGAGAGTGCTCCTTGCTCCCCTCCTTCACTACTGTAAGCTCCTGTCTCTTATAACAGTACGGAAAATGACACTTTCGGTGTCTTTAACTTGCATCTAAACAATCTTTAAAGAGTCAGTAAATTTACAAAGATGGATGGTGATTTCCGGGGGGGGGGGGGGACTTCCCCTACGCTGCATACCGCCATGGGGCATTGATGGTTTCAATGATAACAGAAGTGTTTTTACAAAGCTACAGTACACCTAGCAATGTCTCTAATCTCCAAACTGGCAGCACAACTTCAGCACATAGGATGCGTGCTTCTTATGTCATGAACTATACAACCCCCTCTACACATAAAGACTGTTAGAAGTATTCACTTTATCTGTGCACCATCCCCCTGTGGAATAAACTTCCACCAGAGCTTAAATCTGTCCCTAGTATGCTATCCTTCAAGCAGTTGTACTGGAGACCCACATCTACTGTACAGTAATTCCGGCAAAGAAGGACCACACGTCAACAGCCCTCCTGGGCGATTTGTGTGGATCAAGATCAAGTATTTAAAAGGAGGGTTTAAAGTCCAAGTATCATGACAGACGATAAGCCTTCAGAATGTTAAATGGGTCTGATAAATAATGTCGGATACAATACTTTTTGCAAAACGAAAATTTTGGCCAGTTTTTGGTGTTTTTTCTGTGAACAGGGATTTTTGGCTTTGTGGGGCCGATCGTCGTGCTTGTTCGGTAATACCAGACTATGACATCATAAGTGGATAATCACACTCGCGCACAAGACCACCGTACGCCAGACACTGTATGCTGACTGCAAGTGTATGCGTGTGCTTTATATGTGCACCAGCCGCTAAAGGGAGCTTGCACGGAAAGTCAAAAGGTCAAATTCAATAGACGCGCGGTTGCTCTGGAGGACACTGCGCCACACACAACATTAGTACACGACCTAGCGTACGCGTGTATGTGTTTTTCCTCCAGAACGCAGTTGCATTAAGTTAATTGACTTTTGCACGCATGAAACCTCCCTAGTGTTTAACAAAGTCACTGGACTGCGCGCCTCTTTCGTTCTGAAGGCCAAGCGTCTTTGTATAAACAGTCGCAATGAACTTATTATAGTGTTTTAAAGTGGTATGTGGTACGGGTGTGTTGTAAATATGCAATACTGCGTGTGTGCTTTACCCTTCACTGCATGGCAATCTGCGTCGCGTGACGTCTCGTACCAAGCATTCAATTACTGGTAGCGTCCTGCTACTGCTATAAACGGACTTTTCATTCTGCCCATTATTTTCACCCTCCAATTTTTAAAGTATCGGTCAGCCTTTGCTGTTAGAAGCTCTCTTAATAGGGAGCTTTAGATTACACGACGTGGGCAGGGCGACGCGGCGTTTTAACCCACAGTTCACGTCGTCGAGCTGATGTCCACGCCCTGCAACTATTGCGCTTTAGATTTCTGCGACGCGGCATGAAAGTCGCGTGGTGATATTCGAACTTGGTTTGAGGAGCAGACGCGCAAACCTATCTGTTAATGGTAACAGTATTTAGCGGAAAGTGTAAGTCAAACTTACTCCTTATGTAGGCCTAAGTTGGCAAGTGGCAATCCTTCATCGAGTTCATGAAGCAACTGCTATGGTTACAGCTGATACAATGGACAACAATGAATTTATGATGTATGTGTACAACGTGTATTTGAAGTTTCTAATGCAACGATCAGCATGGCAACAAAATTATATGACGTCATATGCTGCCTCTCGTTGCCGTTCTAGCCACAACGCCAAAAAGAGCGACTCCCGGTGTAGAATTAAACCGACAACGTGAAGTTCACGTAGACGCATGCGCATAGTTACAACATGACCTCATTATGTCGTAGCCGACGTCCGTGTCGTGCAAACTAAAGCTCCCTAATAATTTTAATCGCGCACACTGGAACAGAAACGGGGCACGGGCGAGCCCTCGACCAAACGAAATAGTGCGTGATCTGAACAAATGTCGCGCCTTATTACGTCACAATATAAAGTTTCGCACTCAAACTTAAAGTAAATCATGTTCGTCTAGTGAGTAGTTCACACAGTAATTCCCCATTACACTGCTTATGACGTCACAAAACTTTCGGAAGTTTTAGCGCTTCGTATTTCCACTTCTCGGCAATTCGGAGGATCTCGGCAAAACTTGGAAATTTTATGGTTATGAATGGTTTTTGAGCAAAATTTCTCTTCAGTTGAATTAAATTTTAAATTAATGAAATATTCATAACATATGAACTGCATTGAGAGCTGTGAGATGAACCATGATACCTTATCTTTAAGCAAAAATTTACTTTTCGTATGTGAAAGAGGAACTAAATCTATGCATTTTGGTGACTCTTTCATTCAAATCAGACTTGTATTACTCGAGACATCAGCAAAAGAAGTTACAACATTTGTGACCCAAAGGCAAGTGGAAGTTATATTAGTATGTAGCTCCCTGATATCACTTCCTCACATTGATAAATGCTTTGTTTCTTTTGTTTATTCAGTCTGTCAAGTGCTGACCTTGCAATTACAGTAACAGGGATAGGACATCCCCACGAGGAATGTGAAGTTTGTAATTTTCCTATGCCTCTCAAGCAATCACATTGCGATAACATTTGATTGTTGAGGAGAAAATTGGTGATAAAATTTAAAGAAAAACAAAAGAGTGCTCATCAATGTGATGGTTTGACATCATATGTGCTTGCTTCAAGTTCACTTTGTGTTGAAAATGTGACAACTTTATCTGCTGATACAGTATCTTGAGAACCACACATCGGATTTCAATGGAAATTTCACCAGATTGCTTAGAATAAGTACCCAGGGCTCTAATTGCTTGATTTGAGCTTAGACCCTTCTTTGAAAGTATTGCGGTAGTAAGTTGTAAAGTAAATTGCCATTAATATTTCATTTAAAAGACACCAAATTTGATCTAGGCCTAAACTGTTCAGTTGGGTAGCCACCTGATGTAAAGTTGCAGCCTAATTTATAGGCCATTTGAGGTGTTTCCACATTTGTGGTAACTTAGAACTGCCCTTCAAGGCCTCAAAGTTCCAGGAACATGAAACATCTGAAAACTGGCAATTCTGAACATGTAGTAATGAGGTACAGTACAGGAAGAGCCATTTCCTACAATTTATGTAGGGGTAGTTTTGGCAAAAATTCCCCCTTGATTAGGGACGCTCCGCGTGATCCTGATGGTCGCATTCAATTTCAGTAGTCTCCCAGCGAATTCCACACTCACCAGTCACTAAAAGTTGACAGCCCTGCACTGCAGTTAAAAGCCTGTTTGTTACTACAGCTACTGTGCTGGGCTTTTTGAAGTCCGTTAGGCTATGCCTAACAGTTAGTTATTATTGATTTAATCTCACTTTCATCTTTTGTGTTTTTATGAATTTTCTGTCGTTGTCGGCTAAGGCCTAGACGTTTATGAATGCTATGCCTAACGCATAGGACATGAGACTAAGGAGAGAACGTCACCCTATTGTTAAAACAGGGTTTTGTCTGGGGTTCCACCTGGGGGTTCGAGTATGCCTGGGGTTTGGTTAGGGTTAGCCTTCGTCAGTTTAAGGGTTAGGTTACTGTAGGGTTACAGTAGGCCTAAGTGGCCTTTAAAATAAGCTCCAAATCACAAATAACAAGGATATCATTTGAATGAGTACTATTTAACCGTATTTTGGGGTTTAGGGATGACGTTCTCTCCCCAGCCTGAGCATCATGTGTAACTTATTGGTGTTTCACTCCACTGCCAATTTTGTTTTACTGTAAAGGCCAATTAAGGCCTATAAGCTTACGTTAGGCCTAGGTTACTCTCTATTGTAAAAGCGCTTTGAGTTTGAGGTCATTGTCAGATGTGATGCGCTACTGTAGGCCTAGGCCTAACTTGCCTAGGGGCCATATTGAAAAATAACTATTAGGCTAATCATACTAAGTAACACTAACAGTTAGGCCTACTTAACTGTTACTAAGGCCTAGGCTAGGCCCTAACGTAGGTGCCCCTTCATCCGTCTGTCATACATGGTGCATACAGTACATACCATACTGTATACAACGTAAGGGGCGCATGTGGCCTATAGCTGCCTACGACTAGGCCTAGAGCCTTTTCCTTGGCCTAACGTTACACTGTAGGACTTCGCCCTGTAGGGCCAGCATAAATTATCCTTTCCAGTAGCTCACTGATTAACACTTTCACGGTGACCATGAGAGGCAATTTTTCTGTTTTGCCACCACTCCTCCCATTCTGCCACTTGACTTTTAGTGTCACTGTCACACTGTGTCTGAGTAACGTCAGCCATTTTGACGCGATGAGTTTGTCGGTAGTGGATCACTAATTCAAATGTTCTTACGCTGAAAAACACTGCCTGACAAATTTAGTCCCACAAAAATTTTTTGGAAGCTTTTTTCTGACAAGTGGCGTCGGCACGGGGGGAGGGGGGCATGGGGGACGCGTCCCCCCCCCCCAGTGAACAAATTCTGAAAATTTTAAAATGATCCTAAAAGCTAGCTAATAGATTTCTGTTTGAGGTATAGAGGTAAGCCCTAAGTGTGTTTAGTAACCGAGTAATAGATCTATTGTAATCATTTTCTATCACAAATGTTTCTCAAACTGTCAAATTTTCGAAAATCCTTCGAAAACTATCAAAACTTTCGCGAGCTACGCGCCCTTCAAACCTTACCACAATGTTGTTCTTATTCTTAATATCTTCTCAGATCATAGCAACCCCGTCCCGGAGAAGCACAACATCAAAATTTGAAGCTGTTCAGGCGCTGATCCAGACATTTTAAAAAGGGGGGCTGAAAGCCCCCTTGAATATTCTCCTAGATTAACATTATGCTAATTTTCGCGTATTTGTTATTGTTAAGGTGGCGAAAAAGGGGGGGCTGAGGCCGGGAAGCCCCCCCCCCCTTAGATCCGCGCCTGCGCCGGGCTGTTCAGTGAAATTACTAAGATAAAAGACTGGCTTTTTGAGAGGCATGTAGGTTTGTTGGGCAATTGAAAGTGTCTCGATGCAGATTTTGTCATATGGACATCTGATTTAATGAAAAACTTTCTCCAAGGAGGTGAGTTCGAGTCCTTATGGAGCCTTGGAAGGGAGTCATTTCTCGTTTTGCTGTTTAGAGTTGTGGAACTGTCGAGTTTTTGAGTTACTTTTTCTTTCATATCTTCCTGATTCGAGCTTTTATCGTCTCATCCGCGTTCCCATTTTTTCTTTTCTCAATTGGGCTTCGTTTTGTTAATTATATCTTACAGTAAATTCCCGAATTCCCAAATTCGGCTTTGTGGGGCCGATTGTCGTGCTTGTTCGGTAATACCAGACTATATGACATCATAAACATTTGGGGGGGGGGGGGCAGTGAAGACTATGTTGCTGAACTGATGTGTTCAATTTGTGATGTGTATGCGACAGGAAAGGAGTTGAAGAACTCATCAGGCGAAAATGAAGGAAGTTGAAGGTATTTCAGGCACCTTTTTGCAATACATCCTTCCGCAATGCAAAATGGCACTTTGAATGAAGTAAAAAGCAGGAACTTAACCACCGTGACCATGCACCCAGTTATACAAGCTCTCCTAGCTCAAAATGTGAACGGTCATGGTACACAAATTTGACATCTTTGTGCGGAAAGGCCTGGTAGCTTGTGCCCGTTGAAAACATCTGCAAGGGTCCAGAGGCCACGAAACGGACCAACTTTTTAAGTGTTTAAGCTAATAAGAAAGGAATTGTTTCGGAGGTAGCGGATCACTAATTCAAATGTTCTTACACTGAAAAATATTGCCTGACAAATTTAGTCCCTTAAAAATTTTATAGAAGCTTTTTTCTGACTGTGTTACTTATAAAATGTGATTAGTCTTTCATATGGTTCTTGTAGTCAGTGAGTTGAAATACAGACTGTGAAAAAGTCAAGGCAATTCGTCTAAGTCTTGTGTTATTTTTTGATTGTATTACTCCGAGCTGTGAAGTGCCGACTTTGAGTAGAGATCAGGACTGGATACATGTACCCTTCTAGCTTAAAATTTCAATGGACATGCATATCAAAATTTGAAAATGCAATAAGAGCCCATCTTGCGAACTTTAACCAGAGGGGTGCATGGGCGTGGATAATGGGGGACGGGGGGACTCGTCCCCTTCACTTTTTTGGAAGGGGGGCATCTCCAAAAAGTCCCCCTCACTTTTTTAAAATGATGAAAACTAAAACTGTGAAGAAGATAATATGACAGTAGATTGCAAATTGACACTACATTTTAAAAGCAAATTTGTGCCCAAATATTGCACCAATTGCCATCTAGACACCTTCCAATTTCCATTTTTTCACAGGGGATGAGACCCCACCCCATTTCCATGTTTGTGGCCTTTACTCATTGCTCCAAAAATAAGAGACAAAATCGTAAAGTTACTCAAAAATTGCTAACGCCGACGTCAAAAATGGCCGTGATGCCCCTGTAGTTTGCCGTCGGTTCTGTGCCACAAACTTCCACTCGCACTATTCACTAAAGCTCCTAAAACTAATTTATGCTAGTAGGGTTCGTTGAGAGTCGACTACTATGCAAGGACAAGGTGTACCACAGTGAAATAATGAAAAGATTGCTACCAGTATCACCTCTATCAGACTTTCAAAAAGCTCTGACATGCACAGTCCTGATCACTTCCATATCCAGATTTTATCAGATATGGGTAAACATGCTAATGACATAGGCGTAAATACGGAGGGGGTGGCCCCCAGTGAAAATCAAAGGTCGATCTCAGCGCGCCAGTTCAATATGCTTTTGTAACAATAGACCAGACATGAACAACATTTGAAGTGAAAAGATTCCCCCAATTTTCTACTGAGTTCCCGATGTTTTGATCGAATGCTCCTAAAATGTGCAAAACTTTTTGCGCGCTTCGCGTGCATGTAGCGGTTTAGTGGATTCCAGTTAAGTATGCCTATTTGTAATAGTAAACCAGACATGAAAGACATTTGAATTGAAAAGATTGCCGGAATTTTTCTACTGAGTTTCCGAATTTTTGATCGAATGCCCAAAAAATGTGCAAAAATTTTCGCGCGCTTATCACGAATGTAATGGCTTAGTGGTCTACTTTATGCACCTGAACTGCAACGAATTTCGGACAATTTTTGGAGATTCGGGCAAAAGATTTTCTATTCCCAAATTGGAAGAGTCCCATACGCCTATGATTATTACTACCGTCCTGTAAATTGTAATTATCTAGGAAGTTTGGATCGTACAACTATGTCAATGAGAGTCGGTCTCCAAGAAATATAGGTGGTCCCAAATTAGTTCACTCCACCTGCAAATTCATGTATATGCGCCCCTGGCTAATGGTATATGTAGTCTAACGATTTACTGTTCACTTACTTCACACAGTGTGGTCTTGATTTACCCCACGAACTAAGTTAACAATTCACTAAAGCAAGGAAGATGAAAAACTTCCTAAAAAAGTAAAAACTGTAGGTGATATATTCAATTTAAATTTAGCACCAAATGTAGCACCATTTTGCATCCAGCCCACCTTTCGTGAGCAACTTTTCCAAAGGGGAGGGAGACATCCCTCCCGTAGACCCCTCCTCCAGGACGGCGATTCGCAAATGGTGAAAAGTCCCCCCCCCCCCATCTTTGGAGATGGATCCACGCCCTTGGAGGGGTGGCATACACGGGGTGGAAACTTCTACGAGGATCGGGGGGGGGGGGGAGGCGGAGAAGTAGCCTGATTTAGTATGTAAATCAATGGGGCAATAATTAGTGGTACGCTACCTGTACCCACCCCATGCCCGCACAGTCGTAACTCAGTGGTAGTCAGCTAGCACTGATAATGATATGATTGTTGAGAGTGCTAACTGACGTGATGGAGTGATGGCACGGCTGGGGGTGACAAAATTCTTTTCTCATAACAAATAGGGGAGATTTTCGGAAATTTCCATTGAAATCACGAAAAACGGAAATCAATGCTCAGGTTTGGGATAAAAGTTGTGGTTAGGGTAGGCCTAACTAAAAAAAGTGATGTTACTCCCATGCGTTCTGATAAAAGAAAATTACGCGCTGGGTTACAGTAAGGTTGAATAAGTAGTGCAATGCCAGCGGGTTTTTCAAAATTCCCCGGCCAAGATCATAGGGCAACCCATCCCAAGAGTTTCCAAGGTCAAGTTTGTAATGCGTCGTACGCAACGCATTATGCATATTTAACAGGAAAATCCTTCTTTTGAAATTTTTATGCAAAAATGTTTTTTCTCGTAACTTGCCTTTTTGTGTTAAAAGTTTTACCTTTAAACATTTGGTGCAAATACCATTTTTCAGGATGGTTAACTCTGAGTCAACTAGGTTCAGATATAGTCTAAAAACAACCATGTGTTGACCAATCGGAGGAAAGTTTATCATGCACTTTCTATGAAAGCATGCCTAAAATCAAGAGAGAACATTAAGACGGGCCCACAAATTTTACGCCCAATAGAAATGTTGAGAACAAAAACTGCTTTTTCCATAAATCTGAATATCTCGTACCTTGAAAGAATAATATTCCCTCTAAAACCTTTTACGCCCCTTCAAAACCTTGTCTGGCTACGGACCTAGGTAAAACTGGCTCTCAGATTCAGATCCGTAGCCAGGCGGAGGCACACCACCTCCCGTGCGGACCACTCTGCCCCCATATGGAAACTCGATCAAAAATATAACTTTCTTCCTCTTAAAGGCGGATCCGGTATGACTTCAGGTGATTTTTGAACAAAAATGATCCCAAAAGGCATTTAATAACGAACGTATTTCGTTTTCTGTAACATTTTTTTTTCTAAAATTACAAAAAAAAAAAAAATTCCGGCGCTACTCGCGCTTTCATCTTCAGTTATAGTTTGCTTTAATACCCGCTTCAGATATGTTGGCTTTATAAAGGTAAAGGCTCCACAATTAGGCTATTTTTCTTCCGTGTAGGCGTTATCCTGGAGAAACACACTTAAATCGATAAGAAGTTCAATCCTCAATCCTCTTTTTCTTACCATGTGGGAGATTCTTAATTCAGACACATGGTAAATATATTTTGTAAGAAACGTAAAGTGTCTCAATGTGAGTCAATGTTTTTAGAGGGAATCCCCCCCCCCCCTCCCGCAACCAGTCGTCCATCGTCTTCAGTGGTTTTGCTCATAAAGAGAGACACCCGTCACCAATACTTATTTGGATGGAAGAAAGCAAATTTCTCAATTGGTGAATGCTCTTTGATTGACATGAAGGCCAAAAGATGAAAAGCAGCTTACATAACAAGCATGCATAGAGAGTGTTCTGATTACATATTATGGCCTTGTATGCCCACCAGGATACGACCAGAAGGAAAAAAAAAAAGAAAAGAAAAAACTAGGTTTGTGTCTGCATAAGGAGGCTCAACATAGTTTTAGGAGGGTGAGGAGTAACTTAGTTGGGAGATTTAGGACTCACTGTGTTGAGGGGGTGATAGATTCTCCCATAGAACCCGAATTTTCTAACTTTCCTTTAAATGGTTTTCAAAATTTTCTTCACCGGAACCCAAAATTTTTCGGCGCGCTTGGCGCGCTCAAAACTTCCAGTCCGGCATCCTCTTGGCAACCCGTCGCCTCTGGCGGGGCTTTTGGTTGTTGGACCCCTTAGAGGAGCTTGGTCCCCTCGTCGGGCATATATCCTTTCACCAACCTTTGCTGAGTCTTCATGCAGGTTTTACTTTAGAAAATAATTTTCCTGCAAAATGTCGGCGCCCTTCGCATGCAACTCTCACAATCGAAATTGTATTACTTATGAGCAAAAAATTAAGTGAACTATTTTGGTCCAGACTAGGTGTAGGCCTACACACAAAATTAGAGACAGCAGGAATTTTCATGTAGCAATCTAAATAGTCTAGTGGCGAAACCCTGAAATTTTCGACTCCCGCCACTACCACTTTGTAAAAGTTGACGACTATACCCTTTAAATGTTCCTAATTTTGTCAGCTGTCATTTTTGGTGGTTGTTACTTTTTAAATTAACCCGAACATGATAACCAGAGGGGTTAAAGGTCGGAAGTCGCTTTTCCCCCAAACTTTCGACAATTTTAACTATAAATGCTTGTTTCACCCTCCAGTTTATTCATGGGATGCTTTTCCTTGAGTCTAATATGGTAAATATTTTAAGTGTCTTTGAAATAGACATCCCTGAACTCCAAACAATTAAAAAATATTCATTATAAATTTCTTACCACCGTTACATTGAATATTTGTATTGAATTTAACTAGTTTGCCCCATTATATTAACTTACACGTTATTTTACTATATGGTATGTATGTTACGCCACCTGGAGAAAAAACGTCTCTTAAAGCCAAGGTAAGATCACTTTATGTTCTACATTGCAATGTAATCTCTTGCACACAATTTAGCCTGTCGAGTTTTTGCCTGCAGTGCGAAGCGACTCTCTCTGGCGTCTGCCACCCACACAGACTAATGGTAGAGATTTGCTAAATGAAAACCCCGCCAGCTTCGCAGTCAAATTTGGCGAAAAACTTGGGTGTGCAATTTTTGTTCAGTGTTATCAAGTTATCATTTATTGTAAGCAAATTGAGATTTTGCCATAGTTGAAGCTCCTGCCCATACTTTCATGAAAGGCTTAAGTGACATTACGATAATAAACAAATAATAAACCTGTTTTTCATGTTGAGCTTCTAGAGGCGAAAAATTAGAAAGGTCATTACTAACGAGATGCATTCTTCAAGCATGCAGAAAGGTAGTATAAGAACTGAACAGCTGAGTTTCATTCTTTATAAAATAAATTAACGAATCTCATGTCAGATATAAGAAGAATTTTATAAGGCAATGATGCTCCAACTTGAAAATGTCCCACTACAATCATGTCCTGACAGCGTCAACCACGTACACTGTAAACAATTTCGTTGTCTTTGATAAAAACTTTTTGAATATCCTGTGAAATGAATCTGGTTTCATCCATCTTCATATGAAAATCCCGATCAGTTAGCACGCTGAGCAGACCCGTAGCCAGGAATTCTGATAAAGGGGGCACCGGCACTGCATAAGGGGCACCGAAGGAGTGCGGACTGTGTCTTTAGTCAGTTGTGCCACCATGTGATAACAGTTGATATGATGATATGGGGATATATCAAGCCTACCACGGATGGCTTAGAGGTATTGGCTGTCCGTGTGCACAATGCTACTGTCGGGTAAATCCTAGCACTACCACTGTCTGAGCCTGCATGCAGGTTTCAGCATCGTCAATGATTTTCATGCGAAACTTCGGAGCCATTCCCGGGTGAGTCTCATAATCGAAGTTGCATCACTTATGAACACATGAAGCAAAGAAAATTAAACAAATAAAAAAAGAAAAACAAAACAAAAAGACAGTGGCTAAGCTCCTCGACGACGAGCCAGCAACTTGAAGGCCCGACAGATGCGACGGGTTGACAAAAGGGTGTCGAGGGCGAACGTTGGGGCGTGCAATGCGCCCCGAAAATTTTAGAGGTCTATTGAGTAAGAATTAAATCACTTTGAATTTTATTAAAGATAATTGGAAAATTTGGGGGTTTAATTTGTACTTCTAAAACGCAAACTCAAGAAAATCGTCTGGGAGACTGGTCGTTGTCAGTCCAGGCTTACGATGAAGGACCATGCCCCCTACCCCCCCCCCCCTCCGCACCATAGGTACCAACTCTGGGCTTAGAACTGAGACACTAATTTCTTTATAAAGTATGTTTGTTACGATGGCGAGTCTGAATTAAGAATTTTCCGAAAGGTATCAAAAAGAGGATGTAACTTCTCAACGATGCAATTCCTGAATTCACAATCACGCTTACCTGGAAGAACAATTATTGAGAAACCTTTCCCGTTGATATAACCCACCACGTTTGATAATAGGGCACCAAAGCGAAGTAGAAGTAAAAATGAAAGCACTCGAAGCCCCGAAACTTTTTCTAGTTCTAGAAAATAGTGTTACAAAAAACAAATACGTCCATCATCAAACGCCTCATGGGATCATTTTAAATTTTGGTCAGAAATCGCTTTTTATCAAATTTTATCTTCGATCTATTTTCCAATTGGGAGGGGGGGGGGGGGGGTGAAGGGCTCCCATTTCCCCTCCAGGCTACAGGCATGCCGAGTTGGCTTGGGACCGAGTGGGCCTGGGACGGAGTTGGCGAGGACCGAAGGGCAGTAGCCTACAATAGGGGAAGTGGGAAGCTTTCTCCTGAGATTTCCAAACCCTCCTCAACGTCTTTCTAAGGACGACTTTGCTACTGAGGTGGCGAATCGCTGTCGCCTCCTGTTGCCGTCTGTCTCCGCCGTTTGTTTGTATAATGTACGTTGCATGGTAGCATATGTAGCAGCAGGTAAACAGTACGCTGTGATAAAGATCACTTGGCTGACGGTCCGCGTGATTCAATATTCCACACCACCGTGGGTTCAGATTTTTCCCAACCTGATCAAAGCAATGAGCGTTCTTCACTTGTATGGAAATTTATGAAAAGTGCCCCATCAATCCAGCCAACACATTCTGCATTCTGTCCGACACAAAGTACTAGTCCTCAGGATCGACAATCTTTCGTCTCCCAAAAACTCTCCCGACAACCATATCTTGTCTGACTAGTCAAGTGGGGACCAGGAGGCAAAGTCCAAGGAAAATCTAAAATCAGGCCGGTAGCCACCCAAGGCCCGGTGGGGGGGGGGACGAGATCGCTTCGGGGAAGGGGTGAAATATTTCTTTCAGGCAGAATACTAAAATACACCAAGGCAATTGTAATTTTTGATCTTCTCGGGGAACTTCCAGGGGCGCCCTGCTCTCCTGGCAACCGGCTTTTTCAAATAAAAAACCAAAGCCAATAAAAAAGTCTGCTTTTAGTAATCATTCAGTGAAACACTTGACATAAAGAGTATCTTGCCCTTCTCCCTAGATGAATGGCGACATAAAATTGGGGAGGGAGTGCATGCAAAACTTTGGGGGCAAAATGGTGTGCGTGTGCATGGCTCCTGAAAACTGCATACCTTTGTACAGGAGTTGACGGGGAAAACTAAGGGGTACAGGCTATAACTGAGCAAGGTTTCCCCGTACCTCTCGGTGGCGCCTCTGCCCGTGATTCTCACTTGCCCTTTTTAATACTCTCCACATTCTTTTATATTAACCCCACTGAGCAATTAGGATGGAAATACGCTTAAACAATATGATATATCGTAGACGTTTTAACTGATCTATTAGTCGGTTCACCAGTGAACCGTTAAACCGGCACAGCCCCAGCGTATGATAATCTACTCAGCCAGACAAGGTACTGAAGAGGGCGAGATGGCTTCTGGGTAGGGTTACAATTTTTAGGAGAGCGAGGTGTGCAAAAATGTGTAAAGGTAATGGTAACTTGACTTTTTCTGGGGGAGAAAGTTTTAAGGGGGTGCTTGAACCTGCACCGCCCTCACCCTTGGCTATGGGTTTGGCTCAACCATCTTCAAGTGGCATTGGATGCTCGCTAAAAACGTGTGCCCCAATCGATTTCTGAAAAAATTCTGAAAATTTTAAACTGATCCCAAAAGGCGTTTAAGCTAAAGTTTTCTGTAGGGGGTAGGGTGAGGTGTGTTTTCGATCGAGTTATGGATCTGTTGTAATAATTTTCTATCACAAACACTTCGCAAACTATCAGAATTTTTGCAAATCCTTCGCAAACTATTTGCGCGCTCCGTGCGCTTCAAAAATTGCATTATTATTGTTCTTATTATGAAATAACATCTTCAGATAGCAACTCCTGGAGAAGCACAGCAGCAAAAGTTAAAAGCTGTTAACGAATTCTCAGGTAAAAGACTGGTTTTGTGATTGGCATATAGGTTTGTTGGAATTAAAAGTGTCTCGACGTAGAGCATGAATGCAGGATTTGTCATTGAAATCATATTTAATGAAAAATTTCGGCGCGCTTCGAGAGCATTTGTCATGGTTTGCATTAAGGTAATAATACATGCAACTATTCTGATCACAATACTTTTCCGAAAAAGTGTGATCACAACACTTTTCCGAAAAAAATCTCCAACCTCTGTAGGGGCCTCGCATGTAGGATGATGTGGAAGGTTGAAAGTACGTTTTTGCCGCCATACATTTTTAAAAAATGATTACCGAGCACTTCGAGCGCAGCTATTATCGGTATACATAGCGATTGTTAATACACTTACGACGAAAAAGCATTCTACAAAGCGCTTTTTAGTCCTTCACTCCTTTTGTTTTACCTCTCAGGGAGGTCTAATGTCATCCCCCTGCACCTATACTCTCCTCCCTCCCATTCCCCATTGCTGAAAGCTATTCGTCTGGATTTCGTTCAAACTTAGAAAAAATACGATAGTTGTAAAGTGCTCGGCATCATACTGTATAGTATCATTTGGATGCTAGGTAATAAGCACCATGTTAGTGCCCCATTTTGTATAATCAGGCCTAATCCAGAGCTTCCAGGAGGCCCTACACCAGTGTCTGTCTGCCTTGGATACCCTTTAATAAAGCACAATGCAGCAAACGAAAATTTTCGTAATAGTCCAAGAATGTTTCTGTGGGACTTCATGTAAGTATTTTTGCTTAATTATTTAAAAACTTTCCCTGAATAGAGGGCAGTAAGTAGCCAAAAGGGTGGGGGAGTTCTTCAGGAGGTTGTTGACAACATACACTTCTCTTAGACAACATACTCTCCTCTTTCACCTAACCAAAATTAGAATTCACTAAAATATGGACATTTTCGAGCCATAGTTGATCAGTTCCAGAAATATCCCAAAGATAGCAATATTTTGCATCTAAGCAAGCTTGAATTAGCAAACATTTCTCAAAGGGGAGGGGTGTCCTCCTCCCCTTAGACCCCTCTCCCAGGACGGCACCTTTATGTAGTGTCAAAGGAAGGATCCTTCACTGCTGTATACAATGGCAAGGACGCATAAAAAGGTACAATTTACGCAAGCTGAAGTTCAAGTTTGTTTCTTTTTGTCCTCCGAAGAGGTACCAGAACTGAATACATACATGTACATACATGCCAAAAATTATAGCACAACAACAATAAATAAATAAATATATGAATGAATGAATGAATGAATGAATGAATGAATGAATGAATGAATGAATGAATGAATGAATGAATGAATGAATGAATGAATGAATGAATAAATAAATAAATAAATAAATAAATAAATAAATAAATAAGAAAATAAATAAATAAGAATTCAAAATAAATAAGAAAATAAATAAGAAAATAAATAAGAAAATAAATAAAAAAGGAAGGGGAAAAAAAACATTTAAATACAGTAACGTAAAGAGCTGTCGAGTGACTAAAACGCAGACTTGGGGGGAACTGAGGTTGCATTACGTCATCTGTGTTGCCCCCATCGCCAAATCCTGGCGGCGCCACCGTTTAACAATGTTGACCAACATGAATACCAGTTTCTCGTTAAATGTGTAAGGGTCACCTATTCACCTTAGGCTGTAAAGGAAGAAAGACTATAGTATCGTGAGATGTGACAAGGTGTTTTTTAATAGAAAAATAATTCATCAGCTTGTAGCACATGTTCGAAAATCTTAGAGACTGATGCGAATTAAACGGCAATTAGGCATGGCTCTAGGGCTTGCGTTAGGCTACAGGTGACCAAGCTCCTCTACGAGGAGGGTGAAGCAACCTGGAGCCCCAATAGCAATGGCAAGCTATGGTCAGGGTGGTGATAGGGGTGAGGAGGGGATTGGTAGAAAACTGCATGCCATACCATTCCATGATAAAGCTTATTTTACAAAATGTAGGTACACTATAAAGGCCCTCCTTGACGCATTGGTTCATTTTGTGATATGCCCCCAGCTTAAAAAGTTGATGGGACAAGTCCTCCCCGTTCCCACAGGTTGCGCGTCCATGTTATATGCTTTTAATTTAGCGGAACAAAAGCCCTGCATTATTTCCTTGTATATAGTCACCGTGTATGTCCGTCTTTCAGGTTTTGGCTTTCACGTAAGCCCGTCCTAGCCACACGATACCAATTAAGCAACGATTACTTAGTTTCATCAGTTTTGCAATTTTTACCAGAAACATGGAAAATTTTTCTGTTTATATCCTTTCATAGCTGAAAATGTCGACAATTAAATTGTCTTGATAATGACCTTCAAAAGTCCAAATCAAATAAAAAAATATAATTTTGCTTTGCAAATTTTTTCGGGATCACAGCCCTTGAACTCTAGTGGGAATCGTATCTTCGGTGCTCCTTAATTAATGAGAGTTTGGACTTTAGGAATAAGTCTGCCTGTTATCAAACTTTTAGTCGGCCCCGATACGGTAATCCACATTTTACAGAGAATAGGAAAACCTGCTGAGATGTCATTGTTTGAAATGTGTTTCTTCAGTCACTTTTCATAGGTCATTGGCAACACAAAGGAATGGTTTAAACAATTATCGCTCAGATGTTTTGTTTATTGAACAATACAACAGAAATTAAGTTCCAATTTATAACTTACTTTGTTGCTAGCATTTTTCAAAATATATCAATTGAATCAGCAAGGACCTGCCTATAATGGCAGCTCCCTGTTATCAGCATCATACACACAGATGGGGCTAATGTTGGGATTTTTCATATTTGTCTATACTGTGCCCGTTTACTTTGGTAATACAACAATAATTAAAGCAGCACATTCTCATTGCAAAGAGGAGTTCACCATATAATGTAAACATTGTTTCACTGTTTCATGTCAATAGCGAAACCTTATACGGAACAATGGAAATTTTACATTATCTTATTAGTTTCGCTTTTCATTAGTTCATTTGTATTTTTTTTTTTTTTTGTTTTGTTTTGTTTCTGTAAAGGAAAGAGCAAGTACCATAGCTTTATAAATTATAAAGCGAGTGATGTAGATGCTTTATTTTGAATCCTATCAAGCGACAAGTACTTTCATGTGTGAAAAAAGAACTTTTCCGTGACAAAACATGAATATTTCTACACTTGTTGCATTTTTCCTTGTGGTACTTGGTAAGACCTGTGAGTATGTGCGTGCTCAAACTTTTGATTTCAAGTCTTTAATATTAAACTGTTGAATGCAAGCAGTGAAGTTACTGTCACGGTGGTAACTATTTTTTTTCAAATTAATAAGTTCTTAAAATATCTGTTAAAAATATTACTCGTACATTAGGTATTTCAGACTTTCGTACTGTAGGTGGGAAATAATTCTAGTGTAGGCTAAGAAGGATTTTACCCAAAACTGTGGATTTTACACGACAAGCGGCGTAAATAAGTGAAAAGATATTGTTTTTATCCTTTTCCCTCTTATTTACCCGTAAGTTCAACTAACCCAAGGTGAAAGAAGTAACTCCAAAATTTGCGAAGCTGACGATCTGTCTATACGTTGTGACACCGGGGTTATAAGGCTAAAAGGGCGTGCAGAATCTGTCCGACCATCCTACATTGTTCATAGTGACAACAGGAGTCAGGTGAGTTGGTAAAAGCCTCCCTCTTTTTTATTTTATTAAGCCTGTTTATTTTTTTATTTTTTTAATCTTTTTTGTTTTGTCAGCGAGGTATGTAAAAGTAATCGCTGTGAGGAATGTTATACATGGTACATGAGTCACATGGGTATAGGTGGGACCATGCGTTGGAGGAGTTGCTGAATAATCGAAAGTGTATTCTATGAGTTGCCATGGGGGTCTTAGGGTTACCTTGAACATCCAAATGGCACCCGATAGGTTCCTGGTAATTTTTGCATAGACAATCTTGGGGCCAGGGTGATCGACCGGGGGGGGGGGGGGGAGAGCCCTCGGGCTTTAGCACTAAGTCAATTGAGGGCAACATGTCTGTTTTCAGGACAAAATTCTTGTCATGGTTATTTGCAAATTCCAGGTAAAAACCTTCCGCCACTTAATCTCCTTCCTTGCACCTACAGTTTTGCAACACTTTGAACATCCGGCGTTAGAATGGGGTTGTTGAGTGCCATCAAAAAGCTCTATGGGCGCTAAACCGATGACACAAAAATTGATTTTAACTATTAAAAGATAAATTGAACTATTGCACCATAAACCTACATGATCTATGTAGCTAATAACTGCTCACCTTGGAAAGGTGATGAACAGACGGAATGATGCCAATGTGTTTCCAAGGAATGACTTGTGATTTAATTGTTGCATCACCCCAAGTATGACTTTTACACAGGGGTAAACAAAAGTCTCAGTTGGTGACTACTCTTTGATTGACATCAGAGTAAAAAAAATTCAAAAGATGCAGAGCAGCTCATGTTATGCAGCACGCAAAGAGAATGTTTTGATTACACATGGGGTCTTTTACACTCACCAGGATGTGGCCTTGAGCAGTGAACTATGTTTGTGTCTGCACAAGGAGAAGCAGTAAAGGCAATTATGGGCGGGGCTTACCACCAGGTAGAAGTCATACTTGGGGTGATGCAAATCCCTCTTTAAGCAAAACGTTCCAGCGTTTTGCTAGTCTTCACGTAGCGCATGTAAAACCAATCATTTCTCAATTGTCTCATATACTTAATTTCTGTCCATTTGAATGCCGCTGAAATTTCGTCGTAGGTTTAAGTCATGGTTCATACGCATGGTGACTGGTTCTCCCAGACCATTTTCATGCATTTGGAAGACCTTGACAGTTCCTTTATAGAGGTTACAAATATTGTTATTCTGTCAATTGAAATGCCTAGACGCGACAAGGGTTGCTTGAAATGGTTTGGTAGTAAGTACCTCCATCTGAGACTTCACTCAGAACGCAAGTTTGCACATCAAACGCATGTAATTAAAATACTAAAAGAAAAACCCTGATATCCGTTCGGTAGGCACCGTTGCTCCAAGTTTCTATCACAAATGAAGGAACTGATTTCAGCAGCATGATCAGTCTATACTGATTCCCCTTCCCGAAAATGGTATGTATGTTTCTAGCACAACCTAGCTTTCTATTGTCTCTTTAAGAATATGTGCACCTAATCTGATTGCAAAACACTGTTTGAAGTAAACTTGCATATTTCTTTATTATCTTTAATCAACTGACAAGACTGTAAGCCTCTCAAAACAGGCTCAAATTTGTATATCATAAAGCTTAGCACTATAGTACTGGTATGAAAATTTTGTCAGTGATAATCAGCTTTGTCGTACGTCGGTGGTAGCCTGGTAAGCACTTACCTCCTGGCGCTATCGCCCCGGGTTCAAGTCAGCTCGGCGACGTGACAATTGTGTGTTTCTTCTGTCTTCTGTAAACCTTATTTGCTGCTGTGTAGTGTTACTCCAATGCAGCAGCCGAGTTTTTGTGGTGTAGGCCTTATTTTCCCTTTTCCATTTAAGATTTCCCTTTTCTAGCTTTTATCCATTCGTGTGCTTTCTCACATTGTTCTTCTGTATGTATTGATTGGGCTCGGTTTTTTCTATCATGCCCTGCTGTTAATTTCCCATCAGTTACCCACAAGTTTTTGACTAAAACCCGCAATATCTCGTTATACTTCACTTCTTGCGGTTGCAGTTAGCATTGAATTTTATGGATATATTCCCATATTTTGACATGCGACGTATTCCACATTTCATGTTTTCAGGTCTTGCCTCAGGACATTATGCACGCTGGTTCGGAGACCACCCCATGAAGTGGCAATGTATCGTTGTCGTTTCGTTGTTTAGGCTAATAGCTGTTATTCATTTCTATCAAAATCCAACTGCCCGAGTTTTGGGGGCTGCCTTTTGTTTTAACTTTTTTTTTAGCTTTTATCGACTCTTTTGTGTTCACATTTTGTTCTTTTCTCGATAAGGATACATTCTTAGGATCTTGTCTACTTTCAATTTTTCGCAGCAGGTCACTAGACGTCATTGCGTATGGCCCACCCTATCAGGTCGTGCAGCGCCCCCATGTCACCTTGACTCTCTTTCTGTAGCAGTTGGTGTTGATTTTTATGAATATGCCGCTTTTGAAGATTAAACTGATTCCACATTTCATATACTAAGCATTTGACACTAAAGTAGCAGAGGCTTTTTTTATAGAGACCGAATTATTTTACCTACCTAGCTTTCCGAAGCAACTCTTCTTGCATTTTCCGACTGAAAAGTCAGTCTGTAATGAATATTGAAAGTTACCAAATTCAAAACACTTTCTTTTCTATGTCACTATGGATTAAGCTGATTAGGAGGTACCCGTAACATTCTGCTAATAACTGGTGACTATTGTCCTCGTTTGATGGTGCTCTCTGTATTTTTCATAGGAAGACAGAATCTCATTTGGACTCAATCAAGTCTTTCGCGCTTTTATCTCCCGTATATATACAGAAAGGTCAACAACGGTTGATACCACTTGTTCAAGAATTCCCCCCTCCCCCACTAAGAATAAAAAATAACACATTGTTGACGACTGTAGTTTTTAAAATTTCCGAAGGCCTAATGTACACCAGATTGCAGAAATGCGATGTCCAATCTGCGATGTGGATGTTGCAGCAAATGAATTTGAGTACTCATTTCGCAAAAATGATGAAAATTGAAGGTATTTCAGGCCCCCTTGATTAATGCCTTATATCCTTCCGGTGTGGAAACAAACATTCTGAGTGAAGTGTCAGAGGGGAAACCCTACCCTGTTAAAAATGCTGTCGTAACTCAAAACTTCCAAGGGTCCAGGTTCCTTGAAGTAAACCAAAATTAGTGTGTAAGTTAATAATGAAGGAATGCTTTATAAATTATATCGCATCCTTCTCACTGCCCGATGAAATAGCCACACTTCTGTGGCTTAACGTGTACAGCGCGACAGACAACACTACCTATAGGCTATTATACTCTATTGGATGAAATTCCTGACCTTTACATGCACCCTAAAAACTGCTGAGTAAACTTTTACCCAGGTTGGTCTACGTGTGCCTCCTGACAAACTGTTAAGTAATTACCCAAGTTTGTTACGAAATACCGATTGCTTCTTTAAGTGTTACCCAGTAAGGACAACTTTTTGACCAACTTCTGTTATCTTTTACCCAACATTTTGCAGGAGGCATACCAACCAACTTGGGTAAAAGTTTACCCAACTGGATTTAGAGTGTAAAACGGTGAAATTTACCCATATGTTACTTGGTAAGGTGGAGGACATGTAGTATTTAGCTTTATTGCACGGAACTGTCTGAGAAACTAAAATAAACCCACAGCGCGTACCCCGCCAAAAAGTCTTACTGAGAAAAAAATGAGATCAGTACGTAGGTAAAATGTCTGGGCGACTGGTCGCCGTGGGGGACCACGTTCTTTATCGCACAGACTAAGACTAAGGAAAAATTCCAGGTGGGGAGAATCTTTCGCCGACGGAGAGGGGCATGGGCCGGGGTCCTTCCCCACCTGGCGCCACCCCTGTTTCGATTTTATGGTAAAGAAGATTTGTAATGTTTTTTAATGTGGCTTTGATATCTCGATTATTGGTATCATGCACAAGCAACGTGTACCGGAAAAGCGCTCCGAGAGAACAAAAATAATCTTGCTTATTTAATTGATGCACAACTGTTTCAAGGCATCATAAGCTTAGGTTTATATATGGAGACCGTTGCTTACATTAGCGCGCCATACCCTACGTGTTACAAAATTTTCTTCTTGAAACGAAGGACCTACGATCACCCCAATCAATATGTGTCTTACATACCGTATGTATAGTAAGTGGGTCAGAAGGTCTTTCATTTTTTACACATTTTAAACACCAATTTGCATCAACACTTATGCTACTTGGAGAGAGGGATATAGTGGAATGTAAAGAATGGACCACGTAACTCTAAACACTAATTTGGAATATCCCCACATAAACCCTTTTCCGAATAGCAATTGCAATGGATTGTGGGATAGAGTTCGAGTAGGCGATGTTGTTGTCAATGGCATTTTGCTGTGGCAAGAAATGATGCACACCAAAATTCTATCCCACAATCCTTTGTAATTCCTATTGGGAAAAGAGTCTATTGGTATACAATCACCACATGTAACTGGTTCAGGCCTTAATTACAAGCAAAAGCCGTAGTTAGCTACAGTTCTGAGAAAAAGTAATGCTGGATTTTAAAACTAGGAGCAAAACTAGCGCTGTATACCGGCATGCGCAATAAATTTGTATGGACTTTATGGAGTAGAGGTGTTCATGTGTGTGTTTGTTTGTGTGTGTGAAGGGGGGTCATCGATGATAAGCAGGGCTGGAACTTCAACATAAGTAATTCAAACTTTACTAGAAAAGTAGCATTTGGACACTCACTGAGTGAGTGTTAAAATTAAAAATGAAAAAATACGTCATAGAATCAGGCCCGTAGTCAAGGGGGCTAAGCCCCCCTTGGAAAATTTTTCGCCCCCCTAGAAGATCAAAAATTACTATTGCCGTAATGCATTTTAGTATGTTTCGTCCCCTCTGGAAAATTTATCGCCTCCCCCTAGAAGTTTTTTCGCCCCCCCCCCTTGAGTGAACTTCAACCAGAAAAAGGTGATAGATGCATACTAGTTATTAAGTAGAATGTTTTATCCCTTTTCGCGAACAGATGAAGTGAAGGCCAAAAATGAAAAGTACCTACAGAAAAAAGTATTAACGAAAATTATGCAAATGAAAACGCTTTGATTTGACAAACCAAATAAAATATTTGTATGTACTAGGATTGTCCTGCTCTTTGCGTTTCCGAATTTAAATTACAAAGTCTAAAGAGTCGTTGTGACAACCAGACGTCATGTAAGATTCCCAGCAAAGAAGATCAAGATGCGCCATGCATGTATTACATAGACTTTGAGTGTGGTAAGTAAACATTTTCCGTATTCATTTATTTTTAAGTTTCCTAACTAAAACAGATATAGGCGGCTCGTTTTACATTTGGTGGGCACTACATCGCGTTCGCTGGATAGAAAGAGATCTCTGCCTCAATAAGATATATTACAAGGTATGAACGTTTCTGAATGGCTACTTGAATAATTGAAAAGAAAATATGTCTACAGTGAACCCAGAATATCACTTCATGTTATGTCAGGTTCCTTATCTGTGTATGTAACAGTGGCGTAACTAGACTACTTTTTCGGGGGGGGGGGAGGGGGTGAAATAACATTTACGGACTGCCAAGGCCGTTTATGACGACTAAGGGTGTAATAAGGCACTGTTCTTTGTCACCCTTCAAAGTTAGTTAAACTTTCTTGTGAATTTGTCAGAGCGTGTCTATATAGTGCCCACAAGGTACATGGACTAGGGTTTGGAGAGCCAACCAAAATTAAGCTGATGTTACACATTCCGTCCAAGTGACATCATATGCAGTGGCGGCAACAGAGTTTTGAAAGTAAGGGTAAATGGTGGGCAGATAAAAATATCAGGGGGAATTCAAAAGGAAATGACTTAACGGTACCTAAGGATGCGGAACTTTTTTCCATGGGGGTGAGGAAGATAAGGTCACCTGAAGGCTCTGAGCTATATCCATAATTATAAAGCAACTTAAATATCTTCAAAGGGAGTTTGAAGAGCACTAAACTGCTTAACAAAATTCCCTGAAAAATTTGCGAACATTGTTTTAATTAAATGATCCCAAAGGGCGTTTACGCTATAGATTTCTGTAGGGGTGGGGAGGTTTGTTTGAGACTGAGTGATGGATCTATTTGAATCAATTTCTATCACAGGTCGTTCTGAATCTTTCAAAATTTTCATAAGTCTTTCGCAAAATATCAAAATTTTCGCCCACTTCGCAACAACTCATCTCTATGCTATTATTGATACCATCTCAAATCTGTTCACAATACTGGTTTAGGCCGGTTATTCTTGTCCGTAGAAGTGATTTCAGAGGAGCATACCATCGCAAGAATTCAGGAAAATTAAAAGCTTTTACGAACTACCAGGTAAAAGACTCCAGTATAATTAGCAGAGAAATTTCATCAGGAAGTTAACAGTTTGCCGGTGCACAGCCTGCATGGGATAGCCTATTTGTCATGAAAAAGATTCCTAATGCAAACTTTTTGCCCGCTTCGGGTGCATTCGTATCTTATGACCGTAGCATAAAAATATTCGGATCAATACGCGCTTACCACAAACAGGGGTATACATCTCCAACCTACGAAGTTACCCCGCATCAGGTGAGGATCCTAGAGCAATGGTATATCACATCAGGAGTAGCCCATATGTACTAAAATTTGTGGCGTGATGTGAAAGATTGGAAGTACATATAATTGTCCTTATACATTTTGTAGAACGCGGGTACCATGCTACAGCCAAAACATTAATTAATGAGAATTTCTAAGCATGCAATTACTGTAATTCAAACATTACCAAAGGTAGCACCAGCTTAAACGAACAAAAAATTTCAAAGTAGTCCACGGGCTGAGGGGGTCCCCGTGTGCATGAGAGGTCCCCTAAGTTTCTCTTCATATTACTGAAGTACACCATGTGGACTTAAATTCCTCCAGGACGGCGTCTGAGAGACAAAGGAAGGATCCGCCGAGGGTGTAACCCATGGTAGGTACGCATATGCTCAATTTACACTGACCCTGTGGTGGTATCTGGGCTTGATTACAACATAATATTCTGTTGTGTCCTCCAATAAACAACTCATGGCGGTTCCACTGGCTGTTTTATTTGAAGATGAAGAGCGGAATTGTGAAGGGGGACATTTACGATGGTAGGACTTATATACATGAGGCTTTTGAAGAGTTATATCACTCAAGCTTCTGTACGGTAAGAAGGTGTAACTTGGGGAAGAGTAAAGTTGGGGAATGCCGCCCCGAGTAGCTACACCATTGATTTATATGTCAAGGAAACAGACATGAATAAAGCAAAATTTTGTTGGGTAGTGCCCTATGTTTGAGTTACAAGCGACACATTTGGCACAAATAACAACGTCTGACAAGACAGGAAGAAAGTAACAAACTGCACCAAAAATACCAGGTCTGATCTCTCGGCCAAAGAAATGTCATATAAAGACAACACAATGAAAACGTATGCGGGCGAGGCGCGAAAAACATTTTAGACATTATGTGTGACCTTTACTAAAGAAATCTAGGCTTTCCTTAAAGCTTACAATTCTCTGGATCTTTGCATGGGTTAACAGAACGTAACTTCCAAATAAGACTAGAGGACAATAATTCAAGGCACGAAGTAGCGCGCAGAACTCTCCCGTGCCCGTAAATATTGGTCTCCATGTCTAATCATGGAGTCATGAAGTGGACAGGTGGCATATCGGCAGGGTATTATGAGTTTCTGTAGACAGGCTAAATAACATATATGAATCTTCTTCTCCACAAATTGTATCAACTTTGGTAATATCCCAAATATGTGTATGTAAATTTCGTAAAGGGAACAGTGTGTTCTATCAACATTCAAGAGATTTTTTAGAAATCCTATAGGAATTGTTTGAATTTTCTTAGACATTTATCATGAAAATTACAACAAATTTCTTTGCAAAGGTAGTTGTACTCATTTAGACAATGAATATGCATTTTGCATTGTTTATTTTTTTTTAAAAAACCCTCTAAACGTTACAACGACTTCCTACAAAACTCCAGAGAATTGAGAATAAGGGTGTCATGCAGTGGCGTCGCCATTGGGAAGAGGGATGAGGGTTATAGGGCTCCCAAATGAAATTTTGTTTATGAAAAAGTAATGCAAACAGTCACATACACCTTTTGATTAAAGATGTTGCACACTAGAATCCAGTGCCACTTTATGAGTTTATCAGGGGGATAAAGATAATTGTTCAAAATGTTCTCATAAGGACAGTTTTGGAGCGCGCTTCGTGCCTTTTTCTTTGTTTAAAACTTGGCATTATGGGGAGATTTTTTACGCCATGATTTTTGTTGCAGCATCTATTTTGAAAAGCTATGAAACCACTGTGGGCATGGAACCTCCTCATGCAATGCAAATTCCTTGCGAAATTCATTAGCTGTTGGTCCATTCAGGGAGGTGTTAGTTTAACTCTTCCCTGCCCCGTTGATTGGCATGTTATTTCTCATATACGGCCGTTGAGCCCTCTTGATGCGACCGCCTTCAAGATTTGAAGAAAATACCATCTGCGACTTCAATAGCCTACCAGGTTCAGGGAAAAGTACAAATTCTTCTTGATTTGCTTTTTTAAACCATATAATATGGAGCAAGTAGATGCGGATTGTCAATTTGCAAGTTTTACAATTTTAAGCAGAGGTTGCTCTTTTTTAATTTTGCCGGATGGAAATTGGAAGTTCATTCTCCTTGTTTTTATTGTAAGTCTCTCAAAACCTGGGAAATTGCATACAATGGCGTCTTTCCCAAATCTTTTAACGGAAAGCACCCCGTCGTATGGACACGGTGACTGCACTATAGCCCCACGGTCAATATGCCCTACCGAGTAAAACGTTACAGTATATTGTTAATACACTCATTGGTCCTACAGTCCGTTAGTCAGGCATACTTAAGTTCAAAATTCCAGTGCTGTAGAACCAATGGGGTGTTGGCTGCACGCCCAATGCAAAATCAAAATAGTTTAATGTTCCATCATATTGCCCACAACTTTATCTGTTTACCCCGCTCATGACCGGGCTTTGTCTTCTGGTACCCCACCGATGCTTTACCCCTGGACAAAAATGGCCTTAGAGCGGGCAGAGGTGGAAATCTGGACCCCATAAACATTGAGGAATAACTAGTCCATTCCCTAAACCCACAGCATCTTCTTCCACAATGTAACAGCAAGGTCGGCTGGTTAATTGTTTGCTCCCAAGGGCGCTTCAGTCGGGCGCGCAACTGGCTTCGATGGCCAGGCAAACGATTTAATGGCAAGGCCTTGCCAAGTTGGAGGAAAGCCGGAGTACCAGGAAAAAAAACTCACGTACATCGAACGAGATTTGAACCCACGCACATGTAAATCACATTGGTGCACAACAACTGGAATAGACCACTCTGCCACTCTTCCACAATATGATCATATCTCATTGTTATGTAGGCCTAGAGCAACTTAGCTATACAAAAACTCTCCTAACAGCATGTAATGCAAGCAATGGTACTTTTAAAAGCGGTTATATCAATTTCAACAAGACAAACACAAAAATATCATGTCACTTGTACAAGGAGGACATCACAAATTTTTGCACCCTGGACTATTTCAAATACAGTTAAAAAATTAAAAATAGAAGTCAACAAATTAGTAAGCTATGGCTGAGATGGGAGGGTGGACTTTTGAGTTACCTTTTCTAATCTCTGTAATAAAAAAAAACTTTTACACTTATGATATACATAAATGCCCGTCAATAAATCCACGAGGATTATAAAACCCTTGCGAATAAGTACAACAGCGAGCTTTTTACTATAGGTTTGTTGGTAATTTATTAATCCCCTAGTTATCTCAAACTTTTCCATTTTCAGCAAAATGAAATAAGGCACCTGCAATTAGATTGTCTCATGTTAATTAAAAACTTTAATATGTAAGCCCCTCTGTTGTCAGAAAGGAACAAAATTCTCCAAGCTTGTTTAGAAATAAAACAACCAAAAAAATTTATTGTTTATATACATCTACTATTTAACGAAGGCGGATTAATATGTGACATTTTATAGCTCCCTGTTTTATTAGTCTTAAGTAAAATCGCGTTATTGCCTTCTGTTTCATTTGTATCGGAAGCAAGAGTTGTAAAGGTTACTGACACTATGTAACCATGCCATTGGCTATGCTATCAGACATCACAGGACTGTATTTCAAAAACAAAAACTTTTCTTCAGGTCAGAAAATACTTTTCTTCAGGTGAGAACCCCATTAGAAACTCCTGAAAGGATGTCGTACAATTGTAATACAGTTGGATGTGAAAAGGGCTGTACAGTAGTCTTGGTCAAGACGTTAGTAAAACTTTCGCTTCTCACACTTTTTTTACAATTTGAGGACACTTGTCAACTAGACTGTACGACAAGAGTATTACGTTCATTATATTACTAACGTAGTATTGAACAGAAACTTGAATACAGGTAGAGGCAGTTCGCAATGAACATTGTGTACTGTGTACTACTTCGGTCTTGAGCAGGACTAGGTGTACAGGGATTATTCAAGAGAAAGGGGAGCTCGCTGGAAAGGACAGTTTGCCCTAACCCCATCCCCTGGTTACGAACATGACTTAAAGAAAATATTAGGAGGTAAGGGATGGGAGAGGGAGCTCTACACAGAGATAAGTAGAAATAAATATCTAAGTTTCTGCGTTGTGGTGTACAAATATATGGTAATTCAGGCATGTTTATGGAAGGAATTCCTGTCGTTTAGCTTGTTCGCTAGTTTTTCTATACTTGACAGTTTATGTATTTCATCTTTGTAGATGAGGAGCCCCAATTCAATATTAACGATGGATTACCATCCCAATACCATCCCAATACCATTGTTAGGAGGGCGGATGGTGGGGGCTGGGTTCGCTGAAGTAACGGGGTAATTCGGGCTTCGTCCGAATCCCCTGATCCCTTCTGTTTCCTCGCATTCCGTTTCTTTATTAACTTTGATTGTCATAACTTCAGGCATCACTTTGAGTTGTCAATAATGGCAGACAGCTCACACACAGTAGTTGTGGACATAACCTTGAGTTATTTCAAATCCGAAGAGTCCATCCAAGCTTTGCCCACGTTGTGCATCGGACAGGTAAAAGTTTCCATTACAGTTCGAGGAGGGGCTAGAAGTCAACTTAATAAAGAAAATTTTACCATCTGAGGCGAAATTTGTTGCCCTTTTATTTAGTTGGATGTATTGAAAACTGCCATTTCTAGAGAGAACATAGAAACGGTATAGACTCATGATCCTGGTAGCAAGTCCGTAAAAAGAAATTCCCTTCAAAGTTCATACCAAAGCTTTCTGGTCGATAAAAGGTTTAGGCAACCATAATGCCGGATTGGTGGGAAAGAGGTTGCTACTTTTAAACTAGTGATTTCTGGATCAATTACAGATCGGTTTACAAATTTTATTCATTCTATTCATTTAACCCATTTTGAATAAAAATGTTCCACGAATTCTGAAGGAATTATAAGAGAGTACAGAACATGTCTGGAGGATGTACCCATAGAAGGGATGGTATTTTGTGCTTACGACGTACTTTTCGTATAGGAGTTTACAGACTTCGAAAGGATCCCCATCGAAACCTTCTTAGTTGCCAGTTAAACTATGTTGTTATTTGTTTGGCATATGTAGTAAGACTTCACCGTGAATGTTAGTTCTACTAGTATCTGGTTTGCTTAAGAGACAAACATGTTTCGTAACATGTTATTTCTACATATGTGTTGCTTTTGTTTCTTCCTTGCTGAAGTATCTAAATGTGGCTTTAATGATGGTTGCATAAACTACACAGAGATATGCATTGATGAAGAGAATGGAGTGAGATGTGATTGTGCCGCAAGTTATTATAGAGACAGCAAAGGAATCTGCATCCGTAAGTATCTCTAATCGTTACACGATCAAGATGTTGGTATCGGCAACACGTAAATCTTCCGATGTGGGTATAGAAGACGGAAAACTCTTCACATTATTTTCGTTAAATAAGCTGATACCGTGGAAATAAATATCTTTCTACAATGTGAAAAATGATAATGAAGTATCCTGCAAAAGTTTAACTTACTAACACCCTACATCCATGACAAGATATATGTAGGCCTACTCTTTAACGCTTAAAAGCACTCGGTAATTGACCTCTGACTAGTTAACTATTTGATTTGAATAAATTAAATTATTTTTCATTGTCAACACAAATGTGTGTCAGGCACCTGTACATCACTGGCAAGGTCGAAGGTTAGGTATTATTTTTAAAGTTTTTTAAGCTTATTGCATAACAAAAAATGCAAATGAAATCCTCTGTTTGAATATTGGTATTGTCTGAACTCTTTGCATGAAACTAGTGATAAAATTCACTCATTTTGTAAATCTAATGTTGCAGTCTTTTTACCCAACTCTTTTACTTTCTGATGATATTAAATTTCTGTAAATTGAGTGACATCTCGATTCCTGGAAAACTTGCATGGGTTTTACGTCGTTTTAATGTTCATATCATTCAGACAAAACGCTCTGCAGGGTAATGATAAAACTACTCCACGGTTAAATAATATATAAGAAGAAACCCAGCCTTCTTGAACAGGGGCGTGTGCAGGATTTTTAAAAGGGGATTGTTAGAAAAAAACGATGGAGGGTTATAAGGACAGTGTTTGATCTCGTTCCCCACGAAAAACTTCTTTGTTGTTTGGAAAAAGATTTTGGTGTTATCAGCACTGTGCTGAAATGGTTATCATCTTATCTTAGTAACAGAGTTCAAGAGTAAGGGTGGGTAATTCTCTATCTGATCCTGCTCATCTGTCAGTAGGTGTACCACAGGGGTTATATCTTTGGTCCATTCTTTTCACTCTTTACGTCTGTTCCTTGGCTAGGGTTGTTGACCGTGAAGCTGTAAGTGTATGACGGTTATGCTGATCAAAGTGTTAAACTATTTAAATAAACCGCTGACTTGTAATAATTCAAAATAATGAAACTGAGGCTATATAACCTGTCTCGAAAACTGCATCGTTGACTTAAAGAAGTTGATGTTGATTTATGGTTTGAAAATGAATAACTTTAAAACCAAATTTATCCTTCTAGGTGCTGCTAAACAACTTATTGAAGTTGATTGTGAAACTTAAGGGTCAATTGGAGGGTTGAAGTCAGAAAGGTTGATGACGTTAAAAAATTGGATGTTTATTTCGATTGTCCATTAAACTTTAAAAAAACATATCACAACAAAGATAACAGCTTCTCAGTAAAAAAGTATGGCAACAACGAATAATTAAGCCAGCACTGCCAATGATAAGTGAGCATGCTATGTAATATCGGCAGTGGGAAGTTGTGCTGCGATAAAAATAGATAAGTAAGTAATAACAGCAGCAATAAGTTAAGGCTGGTAGTGCCTGCTGATTAAAGTAGTAAATTAAGGTAGGGAAATATTCTACCAGGAACTTTGCTTATAGTAATAACAGTGAGTCGCTATAAAATGAGACTGGTGGGTTAGTTGAATCAGACGATCTGACACGCGCCGCCAAGCTCGTTCTACGTCTAGGCGCAAGCTTGAAGCAGTTTCTAAATAAAATGAGGCGTCCTAAATTTAGTTGCTGTGACTACGAAGGCAAATATCCACACGCGATACTGAAGAAGTTATAACCGTGAACCTACCTACCTGTTAGGGATAGATGGTGCTTACCTGCAAAAGTGAGAGTAGACACATACATATAGGCACATGGAAATAATTCATAGGAAAGTTAAGTAATTATCGACTAAATTAATCTTAGCTAAGTACAGTTAAGATTCTGTACTTGTAATATCCTCTCTGCTGGCACTGTAGGGCTAGTCAGTGGTCTATAGATCCTTGCTAAGCGTGATTCAGGGCTGCAATGAGGTAAGCTAGCTTGCAGCTTGCTTTTCAGTTACTGTAATTAACTGGACACACTACTAATTATAGCAGACGTGACATGGGGACCTAGGCTAATTATTTTTTCTACGGTTCTGCGTCCTATTCACACCTGTGCATAACTTCTAGGGCCTATTTTTATAGTGGCTAGAAGATTCCATAGTGTGGGAGGCAATGGGTGGAATGAAGAGGAAGAGGGAATTACTAATGAGGTCACTACACATTCGAAACATAAGTAAAATATCGAAGTTTCTCTCTAAAGTTTCCGTCGTAAAACTGATTCATGGGTAATTAGTGTTCTCTCACCTTGATTACTGCAACATCCTCTTGTATGGCTTGCTCAATAAAAAAAAATCCAAAGGCTTCAGAAAGTTCAACAATTTGCTGCTAGAGTGATAAGTTGTATCGATTATCACCAACACATTACTCCTACTTTTATAAATTTGCACTGGCTACCAGTTGATTACAGAGTAAAATAAAAATTCTCAACTTTGTGTACAAATCTTGTAGTGGACAAGCTCTCTCTTACTTTCAAGATGTGTGTATTACTAAGCCTTCTTTTTACAACTTTAGGAGGTCTTCTTGCAGCGAGGCTAGCCTGGTTGTACCGTTTGTGAAGTATAGCAACTTGGGGGAAAGGGTATTTGCTTCTAGTAGGCCCATATTGAATTCACTTTCCCTTATTTTCTTAATGTTTTAGAGACTGCGTCACTTAAGCTGTTTAATTAAGATTAATTGGAAAACTTATTTTCTTAATGTGGCCTTTTCCTTAGCTGTTGCAAAGCGCAACTGAACGTCCTCTGGTGATGCGTCATAAAATAACAATAATAATAATAATGATGATGATGATGATGATGATGATGATGATGATGATGATGATGATGATGATGATGATGATGATGATGATGATGATGATGATGATGATGATGATGATGATGATGATGATGATGATGATGATGATGATGATGATGATGATGATGATGATGATGATGATGATGATGATGATGATGATGATAATAATAATAATAATAATCATCGTCTTCGTCCTAATATTAATAAAAGAATGATGCATGGATAACTTCCTCTGGCCCTGGGATCCCCAGTCAGGGTGGAATCTCCCAGACATCACGGCGTGCATTCAAGCTCATTTACCTGTTTACAAGCTTAAGTAAAGTTGACGGAATTAGGGAAGTATGTTCGCTCGAGCCTAACAACTCCCCCATTACACCCTGTTAAAGCCCGTATATGTCGATATACATATCCATCTCGTTCATCGAAAACTTTGAAATGAAGTGTAAGGAAGGTCAATGTTAGTTACCATCAGACAGTCATCCTCTTAGGAAAGCATATGTTTATCCTACCATGTATCGCTGCTATTTTGTCACCAGCCGATGAATGTAAAGATAACAGCTTGTCCATAAGTTGTGGAGATGGGTTGATCGATATAAGGAACACGCGGAGCAACTTCAGGCCAATGTACACTGTGTACTGTGGTGAAAAGTCCATTCAGGTAAACTTATCTTTGTTGTTCCTGTAGTGAATGCTACCGCCTGTAATGTTAAGTGACCTATCATTAAGCGATTGCCCTGAATGTTGCGTCATGATGTCGTATGGTATGAACTTGGGTGACAAAGGATTTTAAGGATAGAGTCTTACCTATGTGTCTTAGTCACAGAAGTCGAATCTCCAATTGCCAATAGTAATGGAGTGAAATTTGTTGTACTGACTCCACTTAAAAAACTGCTCTCACACGCTACCATTCTCTTGTTTCAGTGGGTTATATATCAAGTTAAAATAAACCAAAGCCCAAGGTTATTGCAAGTTCATAAGGAACCTAGAATATTATTTCTTTGGAAGGTGTTTTCTTTCCTAAAAAGAGTGTCTTCAAGACTACAGGCTCAGCTGAATTGGGTCCGATAGATAAAACGAGGAAAGTAATAAATGGCTATGAATTTGCACACTTTCCGAAGCCTACTGAGCAAAAAATATTTCAGTTGGGTTTGACTAGTAGAACATGAGAATTCAATAGGATAACCAAGTTACTTGTAGGTCGATGGCAGCTAATACTTTAGTAGATGCAATTTGATGCAACTTATTTGGTATTGCTTTTAGGGACATTACTGACACCTCCTGATTTCTTTCCAGAGGGATTAAATAAGGGGTTTTTGCAGTTAAAATGAGGGAAAAGATACTTCCGTCCACCACATTTTGACCGGAGGGGGGGGGGCTTTACCTCCAGCCCGCCCTCGCTTCCTACGCCTATATTCCATTAGATAACTGTATTTTTGGCAATTTCTGAAACTAGGGCCGTAGCCTAGGGGGGGGGGGTTGAAGGAGGGATTGTTACCCGTTGAGATTTCCTACGGTAAATGAAAATTGGCTTACTTGAGAAAAATACTAAATCTTTGAAAATTTTACCGTCTAAATTATGATTTCAAGACCGAAATAAAAACCCGGGAAATCGCATATTGGTTTGGTTTTCCCCAAATTTTCCCGGAAGGTCTCAGGATCCACCTTGTGGACGCGTTCTCATGTGGGTTTCTCCTTCTGACGAATGAATCATCTTCCGCCTACAAGATGCACCACTTTAATGCACTAGCACATACGCTGGCTAAAGATAAAAATAGCCTGTGATTACCTTTAATTATTAGCTTGACCCATTGAGCTTGTGAAGTAACTTTTATTTTAAAAGGCATAAGCAGTCGCCCCAAACTTATGTTGAACAACAGCTAACTTTTACATCCTCTAATTTCACTTCAAGTATATTTCATGATATGCTATAACATGCATATTGCATACCCAAGGTAAACGAAGGAGTTATTCTATACGTAAATTTCACAATTCAGTAAGAAACATGTTGTGAAATAATTCTCAGCAGCCTCTCATGAAATAGGATAGCCAGGCACACTAATTCCAATTGGTTTGACTGCATTTTTCCTTTAAATCAAATCTTACTTTTCTTCTTGAAATCTTACTGAGTTGTTTCTAAAAGGCGCGAATCCAGGATTTTGAGAAAGAGGGCGGACACACCGTCGGCCGAAGACCGACGAGCGAGCGCCTAAGCCGCGAAGCCACGGCGGGGAGTTTGGGGATCCTCCCCCAAGAAAATTTGAATTCTAGATGCTCTTGGATGCGATTTCCCAGCATCTGGGAAGCATATTTTCCATATCTATTTACTCATTTTTTCGGAGTAAAACAATCGTTGGTCAAAAAATCGTTGGTCATCGAAAAGGGGGGGGGGTCGCCGGGTGCCCCCACCTGGATCCACGCCTGTCTAAAGTATGAAATCTAAAAGTAACGAATGTTTAGATGCAACTTTAAGTTCTAAAATGTGTCATCCCCCCATCTGGGAGGCATTTCGATAGAACATTTTCTTGAAAGCCCTACGCCATGGCTACGCGCAAACTTATGGTTGCTATTATGTATTAAGCGCGCTAGGGAGAAGCCCGCACCGGATACCAGCTTTGTAGGGGTGCCATGCCATTAAAAAATTAGTAAATAATTAAGATTTCAGATAATGTTATCAGTTTAAAGCTTAAGCAAAAATATCAGTATTTTGGATCTAGGAAAACTTAGAACAAGGAGAATATTTTAGAGGTGTCATCCCTCCTTTTAGGCAACATCCGTTTCAATTAATTACTCCCTACCGAAATAGAAAAATTACTAAATAATGAGAACTCCTAAACATATAATCAGTTCAAAGCTATACGAAGCTGTTAAAAAGTGGGGTGTCGTCCTCATCTCTTAGACAGCACCTCTTGACTTACGCCAAACCAAAAATAAGAAGAACATCACCAATAAGAACAATTTGTTAAGATATAATCAGTTCAAAGTTTTGCCAACGATAGCACAAATTTGCACCTAAGCCAAGCCTTACATGTACGCCTTCCCTCAGCACCCTCCCCCAGGATAGCACCCATGCACAGGTGAAAAAGGAAGGGTCCGCCCGGGTATCAACTATCTGCAGGCACGCCACTTTGCGCTCCGATTAGATAGTATCATGAACTGCCCCTAGGATTTCGCCTACGCTACGGCCTTGGAAACCATTCAATATCCATCCACTACATTCCCATTCAAGGAATAAAGTAGTTCTGTTTATAATAAACAAGTTAGATGAGCCAACATCTCTAACCAAGGGAGTAGCGTTTACCGCATGCATACAAGCAGGAACCGGCAGGCCGAGGTAATGTGTCGAAGAGTTGGAGTAGGTCACCATTCGAGTATATGCACAAGAAACGAAAGTGCAGTGTAGTTTTAGTTACATCGTAGGGCTTTGTTCTGAAGCTGAATTGTTCGCATGAGTGAGGTTTATATGTGTAAGTGTATCCTAATAGTGTTATATTGATTAATGCAAACGTTGCACAACGATCTGGAGTGAATTTTAATCCACGCATTCTTCTTCTGTGTATTCGTCTGATAAACTCACACCTTGGCCACACCTGTGTTCAAAATTCTCCAAGTACATGGTATAAACGTGGACACTTTCACGTTTTTAGAGAATCATAAATTTCTCTGAAGAAACATTGATATACCTGGAATGGTCCCCTTTGATGTTGGAACTTGACCCTAATTGCTTTTTAGAAGAGCTCAACCTATGACCTTACTTCAAAATGTTTGCACAATTTACGGTGTACTTCTAAGATGATAGTTTCCAAAATAAAATTTTGCTCAATCTTCTCCAAATCAGAAAAAAATCAGTATTTATTAAGCTCTTTCCGTGCAGAGCTTTGAGCAGGCTCAGACCAGATAGTAAATGTTAATTTTTTGCATCACAAGTCGCTCTATACTCTAAAAACAATTTGGTAAACATTTCACCAACACTGGGCACATATGTGAAAAAAACTGAAATTTGGTGAAGTTTTCTCAATAATTGCTGATTTACCGGTTTACCGGGAGGCTGGTTATCACTTACTTGGTAAATCCACCTCTCGATAGACCAATTCATCAACAACTATTGAGCAAACTTTACGCAATTTAAGTACTTTTACATACGTGCCCAGTGTTGGTGAAAAATTGTACCCAACTGTTTTGAGAGTGTACCAAAATTTACCCGTTTCTTGTCTTCCGCGGGAATCCTTGTCCCTTAAGTGTAACGCCCATGCCAACGGACCCAAATAGCCCCCTCTTGCCTGGGCTAAATATAACTTATTGAGTGTATGGTACATTTACAACAATGCCATCTGTGTTTTCCTTCCAGAACTATTCAGCCCCTTGCCTTTCAAACCAAGAGCTACAGAATCTGATAAATAAATGCAACAACAAACCACTCTGTGAAATTCCCGGTAGAACAGGTCTAGACGGCATTTGTATAAGCTATCTGAACTTTGCCTGCGGTTTGTATGAAGTCATGTTCCCATTTGGAAAATAACAAGCTTGTTTCGAACCTTAGTACTCTGGCAATCTTTTGTAATCAAACATGCTGATTTAACTGTAAGTGGTCAATAATGTTGCAATAATCTTGTGATTTTGAGATAGCTAAGAACAATTATACTCAATTTAAAAAGGAAAATTTAAAGCATAAAAATCTAACCTAGCTAGGCGACAAATTAGAAGTTTGTACAAACGTATTAAAAAGTAATGATACTCTTCGTTTCACATCAGTTTTTAAATGTGGACTTAATGACCACTGTAACAAGACAACGGAAATTTGCCTTGAAGAAAACGATGAAGTTAAATGCAAGTGTGCAGAAGGATACAACGAAAGCAAAGCTGGAGTTTGTATTGGTAAGAGTTTTTCCCTTTGTAAAGTAGGAATTACAACGTCATTGGACTTTTGCCGTTGGTGTATTCCGTAGTTTTTTATTCTAACACTGGAGGTTCCGAGCTGTTGTTACTAAATATGGATAAGAACTGTTTCGTCGTAAACTTTATAGGATAGTTGGGTTTGCAATTTCTAATTTTTAAAGCTCATTAGAAAGGCATAATATGTAATAATAACATTATTTGAGGTGTTTTGCAATAATGGAGATAAAGTAATAGAATAATTAATGGAAAATTATAAAAGGCTAAGATTTTCTTTTTAGTAAAGAAACCAGGGGTGGCGCCAGGATTTCCCCGACGGGGGGGCCAAGCTCCCCGACGGGGGGGCCAGCAACCCAAAGTCTCAACGAAAGAAATAAAGTGCCGAAACGATGTTTGAAGGAAAATTTTGGCGCGCGAAGCGCGCCGAAAATTTTGGCTCTTTTTGGAGAAAATTTGGAAAATTGCCGGCATTTTCCATGGAAAATTTGAAAAAAATGGGGCTTTGAAGAAGAAAATTGTAAAATTTGGGGTTTTTATTGAAGAATTTGCCCTAATTTAGGCCAAAATTAAGTAAATCGTCGGGGCGACTGGGCGTTGTCGGGGACTACATATTTTATCGTATACATAACAGCTCCCCGACGAAACCGAAAAATTTCCCCGACGGGGGGGCCAGCCTTCCCCGACGGGGGGGGGCATTGGCCCCCCTGGCCCCCCCGCTGGCGCCACCCTTGAAAGAAACGCGATGATCGAATTACAGTTATTATTTGTGAAAAAGAAAAAGATAAAGGGAACATTGTAACCATTCCATATAATGATTAAAGAATAACCTTTTAACACTTTTAAAAGTCCTAATTTAAATGCCTGTCCTCCAAAAAGAAATTACTTTAAATTACTGGGAGGAAAATGCATTAGAATTGAACATTGCTTTACTTATATTGGGTGTGTTTACCTTTTCATGTAGTTGAGCATTTGCATATAACTGGAATTGCATGTTAACGAAACAGGCACAATCGAACTCTATCTTTTGTCTTAACGACCTCATAGAAACCATGCAGACGTGTCAAGAAGATGCATTATACTACAATGGGATATTGCTAAGTTTTCCCCAGACAAAGACATTGAAAACAGCGCATTCATATGAAATGTGTCCATCTACTTCTTCTTGTAAGTTATCCTAATTTGTTACATCAAATGACATTGCAGCATTCAAACCCTTGAAATGATTAAATTAATGGTAGGAAAACATTCTTTTAAGCGTTTGAAGTTGACCTTTTGCCACTTATCAAAGATATGTGCATAATTTAAGAATTCTACCGATAATGCTGGAAGTGTTTACAGGTGTTATGGTCAAAGTAATTTACATTTGACAATATGACCTGTTTGTCTTTGCGTTACTTAAATATCATCTCATCTCTTGCCTAAACATGCTGAAGTTCATGGCAATTAGTTCTAACAGGTTATGCTTGTGACGAAAGATCGTTATGGTGCATGACCGCGCCAGACTTAATAAATGACCCCGTGGTTGTTATGAAATAATATCTTTTATCCTGCTGTGAGATATGAAAATCGCTGAAATGTAAGCTTTATTCCATTTCTTTTGTAGATCCTAACAGCTCGCTGGCAAGGAGAGATTGCACAGCAACTGCCTGGCTAGAGCCTGTGGTAAGGGAATGTTTCAACGAACTCACGTTAAATCATCAATTTGATGTCCTCACAAAAGTGAGTAGTCTGTTTTTTCAGGCTTCCTTGAAGCATAAGCATTGCTCATGGAAAATTATAGATAGGAAGTTTTCAAAACACGACATTACTGATTTACCAGTTTGATGTCATAACAACATCTATCAACCATACCTCCAATTTTTGTTGACAAATATAAAAATACTAAATATGAAAATTGATATTAGTAAATTTATATTTCAGAAATGTTAAGAATTGTTTGGTCTTGCTTTCCTGTTTTGTAAAAGATCCAGCAAAGCTTTACCATGTCCCTTCGTAAATTTTACCGTAAAACGGACACTCCATCAATAGTCTTTGGTGTTAATCAACTTTTTCCTTAACCGCTGGAGATTAATGCTTTGCGCAATTCTGTTAATATTATTTGGTCCATTGATTGATGTGGAAGAAGCAGAAAGCCCAAAGGCTTAGTGATTCCTTGCCGAAAGGACATTGCATATTGAGTTATTGCATTTACTGACCATAATGCATCCACACGTATGAAAAGTATACAAGCTTCCTATCTTGGGATATTGCGTTTGCAATGATTGTGTTTTTGACCTCTAGTGACCTGACATGCCCAAAAGACTGTGGCATTCAAAAAAACTATGGCATTCTTCCTCTAAAGGTGATCAGGGAGCTGTTACGGAAGGAGATAAAGCCCCTACTAAACCAATTTCATCTATCAAAAATGCATACCCAGAGTACTTTAATGCTTTTTATGGGTGGAAACTTTGATTGACAGGTCCTTAGGTTCCTCATCTAAGTTTGTTTCGCTTAACTTTCTTAATGAGAGTTTGATCCTTGAATATTAACGTAATCCTCAGAAAAGACTTGATAGTGAAAATGCTTTGAAGTGATCTGCGATGTCGACAAGTGGAAAACCTTAGTCAGTATTCTGGTCTAAACGGCTGTAAATGCACGTTTACATTCAAATTCCTTTATTATTCTAATTTCTTCCATAAAGCAGTACCATCCCTTTTCAGCAATTAATGTTAGTCTAACTTTTGCACATGAATCTATCATTCCTAACTTGAGACATCGTGTTTAAAAGAGAATCAGGTTTTGTCCTCTGGACCTCACCTGACGTTTGATCTCTATCAAAGGCAATAGGTATTATTTTTTAACAATAAACGCGTCTATATGCCAAGTAAGAAAATAATGTATCCATGCTTTCTAACATAAGATATCGTGTTTTACAAGATTTTTCATGTTTGACCTCTTGTGACCTGATATGACCTCTGACTTTCACCAAAAACAATAAGGTTCTTTCTCTCAACATGATAAATCTATATAACAGATAGCATTCATCATTCCTCTCTTGAGATATTGTGTTTTCGAGCAATTTTCAAGGTTTTTGAAGTTGTTTCCTTCAATTACCTCAGATAATCTTTGACATCTACCAAAAACGAGAGAGTTCATCTTCTGACTATAACACATCCACATGCCAAGTATGTAAAGTCCTTATGCTTCCTACTTTGAGGCTCCGTGTTTACAATGTTTTTGGCTTTTGACTTGATCTCTGACCTCCATCAAAGCAACAAGGTTCTTTCTCTGAATATGATAAATCCATAGACTAAATATGAAAAGTATTCATCATTCCTATCGTGAGATATGGTGCTTACAAGCAATTTCAAAAATTTTGTAAGTTTTACCTTCGATGAGCTCAGATAACGTTTGACCTTTACCAAAAACAATCGAGTTCATTTTCTAAATACATCGCATCCACATGCTAAGCATGGAAAGTATCCATGCTTTCTAGTTTGAGATATCGTGTTTACAAAGTTTGTGGTTTTTGACCTCTGGTTACCCGACCTAACCTCTTACCTCCACCAAAAAACGACAGAGTTCTTTCTGTCAATATGATGTATCCATATACTAAGTATAAAATGCATCTGTCATCCCTATCTGGAAATATTTGGGTACGGAATCAAAAAGTGAACCATTCACCACGTGAAAACTACCTAAAATGAAACATCCAGCGACTGAAACATCTTTGAAACAAGACAAGCAGGCCAGGAAGGTTGGCAGTTAACGAGAATTACTTGCAATTAGTTACCGCACTGCCACGATAACACATCTGGACTGTCAGTAGTCTTACACTTATCGTATTTTGATAACTGTATCTCATGTCCACCATCGTGGATGTTCTTTAAGACGTCTAAACTATTGCTCTGTACTCGGATCACCTAATATCATGATATAACTGAAGTTGAATGGTTTGCAAATGATCTTTCAGAAAACGTTTAACACAAAGTTCTGTTAATGCAGGATTAAATACCAGCTCTAATATGTTGCAATGAAATATAGTGAAAGAGAATGTTTTGCGTGAAAGTTTGCCCCCCCCCCCTTTAAGCAATGTTCACTACATTCAAAATTGCGTAGAAATAGTTGGAATCTGAGTACAACACATCTACCTTATTTTCGTTTGTTTTTGTTTTCTTATACAGATCAACGTTACTGAAAACAATGTGCAAACTGTTGCCAAAACATTGGAAATAGCCTCCAGTCAAGGGCATTTCATAACACAGAAAGAGGTAGCATCATTGATTACATCACTGAATTCAGTGGTTCAGGTCAACAGTCCTTCACAAAAGGTAATATCTGATATAGTTACAATAGTTCCTTAAGATTGTGTGCGAATATTGGGTGGCAACCTTACAAGTTCAAGAACGTTTTCTGTTCAAGTTTTCAACAGCTAAGTAGTTAGCATTTTGCACGAGAAGTACCAAGATGCTGTTTGTAACATTGCTATAATATGTTTATCTTGTTATTTGCGTAGGTAACAGATTCCGTGGTCGGTGTAGTCAATAATGTTATGAAGTTGCAGAAGAATGTGATAGATAATACAGAAGAAATCAACTCTGTTGTAGTACTGCTAGAAGACCAAGTTGCACATGTCTTAAAATCTGGGCAAAATTACACAAGAGTGTCTTCAAATTTGGAAGTTGGTGCATATCAGGTCCCAAGAGTGTCTCTACAAACAAATTATACTTTTGTGTTCAATCTTTTGGAAGAGCCGTCGGATCTGGTTAACGACAGTTGCAATTACCGAAAAACATATTTAACTTTACCAAATTCTGTGTTAACTTTAATTGATAAAAGTAAGTGAGAATTGTTCTTTTTAGTCATAATTAGGCTATATGTGGTTACAGACACAAAGGAAAAGCGTCAAATCGATACAGATAAATGTGAATGTTGTGTTATTTTTTTTAAATGTCAGAGAGGAATACCAACAAAGAAGACAAACTCTTCTTTATAACCCACGACCACCCACGCTAAAAGAGCTGCAGGCAACACCGGGCTGCGTTATACTTCCAAGCAATAATATCCCATGCGATTGATTTTTATATTATAACATCTGAGATATTGACAATATAAATGGCAGACGTTAGCTTTATACGAAAATATTCAAATATATCATTCATACGATTATCATCATCAACTATTTCCATTCTATTTTTGGAAGTTCACCCAAACGCCAGTACAGTTCCAATAAGTTTCATGGCGTTTCAGGATGCCAGCCTGTTTCAGACATCAAATGTCACATCAGAACAGATGAGTAGTTCCTTAAGCAACGAATACATCGACAGCCACGTATTAGCAGTAAAAATTGAAGTGGATGATACTGTTATAAGAGAGCTTCCAACGAATGACACTGTAGTGGCAAGATTCCCAGTGCCCGTGAGTCTGCTTTTCACTCGTCTAAGTACTTTTAATTGGTGTTTGCTTAGTAGCTTCCGAAATGAAAGTAATGTTTATCAGCATCTGCACATGTCTGAAATAAGTAACGCCTTTATCCGTGAAATACTGGTCCATCATAGTGGTATTTCAGATATCGTATGCATTAATGGTCAGATGTAAAATATTAATCAACGATAAGGATATATAACAAAATTAAAAAAATGACGCTAAGAATTATAAAATAGGTGAAAATTTGAATAATCGTGTTCTGTATTACTTCCTCATTTATCTTTGTGGATTTAAACATACCTACACGTTTTATAAAGACGTTATCGGGGAAACATTCTTGAACGTTTTCAGTCTACTTGTTTTTCAATCACAACGATACCATGTTGTTTGAACACATTTATGTCCATTTGTTCACATCAAAGATTAACAGTGATATATCCAAGGAAGAACATACTAACGTAGAGTATGCATGTGTAAAGTGGGAGGGTGTTAGCAACGGACCTAAGAGTCGATGGTCAAAGAAGGGTTGCACTACAGAGCCATCTTCAGAGGGTGAAATTCTTTGCTCATGTAACCAACTTACTAGTTTTGCTGTTTTAGTTGTGAGTTCCTCAGATCTTATTACTGCCATATGTTTCCGCATCATGATCTATTCTCTGATGATTTGTTTCCAATACACTTGATAATTAATCACTAATACGTGTCAAATGCTTACCACATTAAATGATTTTTGATAAGAACTCTAATATTTCCCGTTATTATTGCCTGTGCAAACGTAAACACTTCTGGATAATAAGTAACTATTTTAAGCAATATTTTACCATTATTATTGATATAAATTATTCGCTTAGTGTACATTATGATTTCTGATATCTTTATCATCCTGATGATATTTTTGTTTGAATAATGATGGATACAGTAAATGCTGAACTTATTGGACACAATTCTTGACAAAGTTCAATTACCCGGAAGTTTGCTTTAAAGATGTCTTACTGCAATAGACCAAAGGATTACAAAGTTTACAATTAGAACGTTAGATTTGCTACTGATTTGTAGTTTTAATGAATTGAGAGGTTCAATACTTTAAAGTATTGTAAAATACTTTTCAAATAATACGACATTACCAAAGTACCCTTGTTAGTTTCTCCTTTGTGAGAAAGTATTTTTCTTAGCTGCATTAACTTTATTTGCAGAAGGTCCGTAATGACATGATAGAGACTTCACTTCTCATAACATTCCATGTCATCACAAAGGTTGGCTGCTTTCTCTCTGTGATTTGTCTTTCTGTCACGATCATGGTCATTCTCTTCAAAAGGTAATTTATTACTGTATTTTAGGAAGTCAAAAGGCACTGCTTACTGAGATGTGATAGTTGCAAGGTAGCTTATCAAATGGCAAGATGTACTTCACTTGAATATAAAACTAGAGTACTTAATTTTAAAATGTGGCGAAAGTAATTTTATCATGCAAAAAAGACTAACAGCATCTTGTCACATAGCAGGGGCCCAAATCTCGAGGAACAATGGGGTATTGAAACATCATTTCGCCCCATAAAAATTACAACTAATTTATTACAAAAATATAAATTAGTGGGAATTCAATGTAAGGGTTCTGTTTACAATGTAAACCGTTTAAATACCTTTAAAGATGTTATTTTCCGGCTTTTTTGTGAGTACTCATCGCAAACAATGTCTTATCGTATTGTTTCCTGCTGTTTATAGGAAATGAATGAAATATAAGTATCTCAAAATCCTGTGCAGCCTTTTGCATTCACCCATCGTTCTCAAGATAAACCACTATCCATCATAAATTTGACCAACACCTGACCAGAATTAGGGGTTTATGATAGGCTAAGGCAGATTGTGATGATTTAAATACGAATTTTAGGATCTGTTTACGGAGCATTCAGTCCTATGTGCAGATAAGTAAATGATTTATCCTAATGTCACAATTTTGTAAATACTCCAGAAGTGCCAGGGGCTTCACCCGGCGGGTGGGGGGGGGGGCAATGGACCTCACGACCAAAGAAAACGCTACCCTGGCGCTTTCTGGGTCATTTGGGACATGTCCACTTTCTGGCTCTAAGCTCAATTAGAGATTTTGCCCTGGTTTAACATTCCTTTACTTAGAACCATCTTTCGATATCATCATATCCACTTGTTCCCAATTGTCACGTCATGATGAAGTCACTTCACCCTATTTAATATTTCAAATTCATATTCAACAGATCAATTCGTACTAACAAACAGACGAAAATTCACCTCAATCTTTGTGTAGCTTTGTTCGCCTTTTATTTGACTTTTCTTGCCGGAATTGACAAATCTAACGACTGTTTGGGATGCAAGGTTAGTGCCACATTAATCCAATTCTTCTGCCTGTCAGCAATGGCGTGGATGTCCGTAGAGGCATGTCTTTTCTACAATTTCTTCTGGAAGTTAAGACGGACTATTCCAAAGAATATGTTTCCTCTTAGCATGGTTATTGCATGGGGTGAGTCATTGGCGATATTCATCCTTGGTTTTATAAATATGAAATGAACATTTGAATGTACTAAGTTAAGAGAATCCATTGTAGGGATTATGACTTGAGGTTTGCCTGACATCTGCATCCGAAATTTGGTAAAATATATGTCCCTCATAATTTTCGTAACGAACCCCCAAATCCGCACTTTTCACCTTTGTGATTATTGAAATGTTTAATAATGGGATGAGATTTCCATACCTTCTAGTAGTGTCAGAGATGGGGAAAACTGGGGGGGGGGGGGGATAAAGAGCCCTTGAAGCAAAACTTACTGAATGGAAAAGCGAAGTCAACAGAAGCATCTTGTAAAAGGAAGAATACATTCCCTGGAGATTTTCTCCTATGCTCATTAGTTCAAATTATTTAAATTCAAGTATAAGTATTTGTTAACTTTGTTGCCTCTCGAAATTTAATTCTTCACCATTTACTTTTTCTTTAAAGGTGGGCCTTTTGTAGTATCTATGTCGTGTGCTGGTTTAAACAAAAACGCATGTTATAATGACTAGTAAGTATTGTGGTTTAACTTTCAATGCTGCAACATTGAAATACTTATTCAAAAAAAGCTTACCTGATGTTTACCTCACCTTTCAGTGAGAAAATATTTGCATCAGAATTGCAAGTATAGAAACGCTTGATATTGCATATCGCACAATTTTGAATGCCTCCATAATTTGCACCATTTGTTTTTGCCAAAGCTTATTTTCGTTCATTATTCTTATTACGGTTTTACTTTGCAGCTGTTTCTTACATGGTCGTAATCTGCTTATTTTCGGATTTCTCCTGGAGATGCTTGTGATGTTTCTGTTCAATTTTACGGTTTTCATGCTTATTACTTACCGACTTACTTGTAGGAGGATTCTCATCATACATCAGCAATCTTTGTTTACAGAGGTGTATCTCCGGGTTAAAAGAATTTATGGCTTTTGGTTGCTTCTTGGAATATCCTGGATTTTTGGCTTCTTATCAGCAGTTGATGGTCCTATAAATGTAGTGTTTCAAATGATGTTTGGCTTGTGCATGACGCTGCAAGGTGTCGGCATCTTCATTGTTTTAATACTTAACAATCCAGAGATTAGGGAAAAAGTTGCAAAAATTACATATTCGCGAAAGTCGGAAGTGCCATCCACGGTACAGTCAACTTGATGCATATACTAAAAGATATCATCTTCTTCAACCGACTTACTGTTAGCTTGGTAACTTAAAACAAAATGTTGAAACTTTAAAGGCAATGTGGGAAAACGATGTTACCAAAATTTTTAAGATTTATGATAAAAGGGGCAGGAAAACTGCAATTAGTTCAGGAATCGCTTAGCAACAGGCACGTACAATTAGCTGAGGTAGCTTTAAGCATGTTTGGTCAAGGAGAGAAATCATTTTATGGATAATGAGTTTGCACCGACAGTAGCAGTGTGATAAAAAATGTCCCCAAACGAAACACCTCTGTGCAGTATTCTAAGCGTCTATTGTTGAACATATTTATTACAATTGGTATAATTGTTAGTAACAGATTATTGATTGTGTTATAACATGTTATCTTCTCGACTTGGATCAAAAACAATGTAAACATTCACATCGAACTTACTCAATTTGAAGGCCAATAAACATAATTCGGAACATACCTAACCAAAACGTGATTTTCAAGTGAAGAAAAGTGGTATCTCTCATGATGCTACTCTAAACGCAAGAAAGTTTTTTGTCAAAGTGGAACTTGAAAATCATGTGCTGCTTTGAAATAACTATACGCAATTCCAGTTTGTTCGAAACCTCCGTCAATTATCCTTTCCGTTCATCGGCCATCCATCCAGGTCCTCAGCCTACTATCTGTTTGATCCGAATATTTTTGAAAAAGGGCGAAAGCACTGTGCACCCCAAGCTATTATTATAGCTTAGTAAATGATGGAGCTTGGCCCCACGTATTATCTCCGGTGGGTCAGAGGATCTATACTATATTGGACCTCAATCACCTAGTTAATGAGTTGTATAAAATGTACATTGTATAAAAATATAATTGTATAAAAATTGACACTTCCTTTGGTCCTCTTACAAAGCAAGATTATCAACACATTTTGCAAGGAATGATTGTCCTGTAACGCTCACTACCATTTCGTTTGCAAGCCTTCACCCATTTTCAACATGTTTTTAATAAATAATTACATAATATTTTCCTTCCTGAGCATGCAGATTTGTTGCCTTCCTCTTAGTGAGGTGTGGCAAAAGGTCAACCGGGGCTCAAATTTATTGATCGCTATTTGGATAGGAAATAAAATAATGACCCACATTTAGTAAGTAGTTCGCATCACGTATTGTGATGTAAATACACGCCCTATAGAAATACGGTGTATAGCACAAATTTATACTGGAAAATTGGGCAATGTGTCTTAAATTGGACTGCATACATGATGTACCCATCCAACTTTATCATCAATCTTACTTTAATTAACCGACAAAGATGTTTTCATCATTTCACATTGAAAAAAGCGTAGTTTCATTTACTTGTGTCTAATGTAATACGTACACGTCTTTGTAACTGGAGACAATCAAATAGATTAGCCTTACGTGGGTAAAAGTCGAGTTTATTTTCGTCTCTGCCGTTATAGATGCTAAGGCATGAGTTTCATTATGGATGATCCAACGTACCATACCCCAGTAGTGAAATCAGGCACCACGGTTTTAACAGTGGGGGTTGGGCAAATGAAGGGCAACAGAAAACGTTGGGGTAAATAAATTTCAGCGAAGCTGAAGCGAAGCGTTAGCGGATGAGGTCCAGGAACCAGCCTTAAGGGCCCCTGGTGGGTTCGGGGGCAAGCCCCGGGCGCTCTGAGGTTTTAGCATATCCCTGGGTGAAACATAAGTCTCAGGATAGGTATATTTTGGTTCATAATGCATCATTCAATGCAAAGATTCCAAATGATTTACCAAACTGGTGGGGTGCAGGGAAAAAGCCCAGGTGTAGGCGAAGTCCTCGGAAGCTCTGAGGTTTTAGCATGTCTGTCGGTGAAAAATTTAAGTCTCAGGATAGGTATAGTTTGGTTCATAATGCATCATCCAATGTAAAGATTCCAAATGATTTTATATTTAGGGCTATTTCACTATACTTCTGGAGCTGAGTGGGTGCAACTGGGGGAAGGTTCTGCCTGGGGAAAATGCTGCCATACTCCCTTAATGCCGTCACGGTTGACATTACCCTTAGCATGTTTTCCTCATCCCCTTGCAGAACATGTCACATCATGAAAAAAAGTTGTGCAGGCCTTCAACTTAGCTGGTGTAAGTTTAAATCGCCATGGTAACTACTATGGTTGAGTAAGATGGTTTGTAGAAAGTTTTCTTAGTGACGTTTAGTTGATGCCTTTGTTTTTATCAACTACATATGCTTAAAGTGCTATTGCACCTAAGGGGGGAGGGGGCTTTTAGTTAAGTCTAAGAAATGTGTAGTTATCACAAGCTTGTAGGTATAAGTTTTTCTTCTGAAGTATATGCATTAAGCTCACTTTCTGAAATTTTCCAACCGCAAATAAATGTTTTGTTTGCAATCCAATTGGAACAAAGTCTACATTATTGAGAGTACACTTTAGTGTATTTAGTTGATCAATTTCATTTACTGTGGTTCAAAAATAGATCTGTACTAGTAGCCAACAGTGTCGTTAGATAGTACTTGTGTCATAATGATATCGAAAAAGGACGAAAAGAGAAAAAAATATTTTAATTCATTGTTCTGAACTTCAATTCTACTTTAGCGTATGGACGTTTCAGAAAAAAAAAGCAGATACCTAAGTTGAATGTGTTTGAGCATCTGCTTATCTTTAAGAGATGGTAATAAAATGTCTTTTACAAAATATACCACGGCTGCATCCGAGTTCACCTAACCTCAGTCCGATCGCGATTCCAGTGGCCACCAGTCCGAGCAAAATAAAACGCGCAAGTCGTTTGGGAAGCTGAACTCATTTTAAAGGTCACTGCGGGACAGCGCAAAGAAATGTGCCAATAAAATCCCAACATTTTTTTTTTACTTTTGTTATGTACGCACCTGAAGATTCAAAATTTCTTTCCCTTTCTTTGGGACGTGATTAGCTCATATACGTACAAATATGAACGATGTGCAAATCGTTTCACTGATTTATTTGACATTAAATTTAGACAAGTTATACGAAGTTAACGAAAGAGCAAGGAACTTTTTAACTTAGATAGTATTCACTTAGTGTGATGTAGGCCAAGCAATCTAGACGTTTTTCTCTTAAGAATTTTAAACAAATTGCAACAGACTTTTTCATCACAAAGCTGTTTTTTACGTCCCCAAAACAATATACTAAAAGTACTACAGAATCCTAATAGGGGAAGTAAGCCTATTTTGCATAAAACCAAAAGTGCCGACAAAGTCAAGATTTTGCCATTAAGTTTGCCATGCATGATAAATGCTTTTCATACTTAGTGTATAGGTTCATCATGTTAAAAGGGAAATATTGTATTGTTTTGGGGGAGGTCACAGGTCTTTGAGGTCACCAGAGATCAAAACTCAAAAACCTTTGAAACACCATATCTCATGGTAGAAAACATGTGAATGCGTTATGGTCAATAAACGAATCCTATTGTGTTTGGTAGAGGTCAAATGTCATCCACGGTCAGCGGAGTTGAAACCACATAAACCTTGCAAAATGCTTGTAAACACGTTATCTCAGGATAGGAATGATGAATATTCTTCACACTTACAATGTAATTTCTTATATCACTTGAAAGAAGAATCTATATTAGTCTAGGTCAAAGGTCATTCGAGGTCAAAAACGAAAAACCCTTAAACCGCGATTTTTCAAGATGGCTATGATGTTCACTTTAAATACATGTCAGATAGACTTGTGGTATTACGGAAGAGGTGTAGTACGTTTGGTGGAGGTCAAAGATCATCTGAGGTCACTAGAGGTCAAAGTACGCAAAAAATTCATTATATATGTTCTCCGCTCCCCTGTTTTTCGTTTTCTGCTCAGCCCCGATTAATCTCCGATGTTCAAGTTCTCCCGCTCTGGAGGAGCAGTTTCCCCCTGCCCCATTATGGTTACGCTAGTGCACGTACCTACCAAAATCACACCAAGATTACGTACCTGATGTGACTGAGAAACCCCCTCCACCAATATGAAGCCTTTCCATCCCCAAACCCAGGAGCTGCATCATGGCGCACCCCGGGGAGGTTGGTCTGAGTAAAAAAAGGTGGTTAAATTTTGATCGCCATGATAAGTTTGTTCAATGCACATCGGGATGCTATTTGTAGATGTCTTAATCTAAAGCTCGCAACTTCCCGAGCTTCCGGGGTGATCTCCCTCGTCTCACGTGGCAGGGTTCGTGATCAAATGGGCTATATTACACCACTCCAAACATATATTTAGGAATATGACCATATCTCTAGATACAATTTGGGACTGAACTTTGATTGACATTTATTCAAGTAGTAGCTTCAGTCTGGTTGGTAAATTATGACTTATGCACTCACTGAATTGTGTTCCTATTAACTCACACACAGTAGTATGCTGGGCTGGAGCAATTTAAACTAAGTTCAAGCTACTGTACCTTTCTTTGGAAGCTGTACTAGATCAAGCTCGTAACCAAGGGGACGGAGCCCCCAAGAAGAATTTCTTCCCCAGAAAATAAAAAAATACCATTGCCTCATATAAGTATTTCTCACCCCCGAAAACTGTTTCTCCCCCTGGAAGCTATCTTGACTGTCGCCCCCCCCCCGCAGCACTTTGTCTGGCTATGGGCTTGTACTAGACAGTTATGTTTTGTTTAAATTGGAAGAGGGGCTGAAAGTAGCCTATAGATATTTCTCAGTGACGTCACAGCTAGGACAAGCCTGTACACACATGCCGGGGTTGCCCTTAGACATGGCTGAAATAATACACGTGAAAAGCTCATATGACGTCACGTGAGAACTATCTATTAGGGAGAATTTTTACAATCTGCAGGGAGAAATTATAGAGCCATTAGGGAGCCTGATCACTGAACTCCACGCCAAAAAGGCTCCCCCGGTGCCTTGGGCCCCGTCAAATCGTCCCAACATTCTGCATTCCTTCCCACACCCTTTATCGTCTATGGGAAGTGGAAGAGGCAGGAATTTGACAACTACCTCCACCGATCACCAAAAGTGTGGTTTCCTTTCAACTAACAATCTACAGTTTTGGATTTTTGTCTTTTGACAATTTCACAAGAATTTTTAAGTAAGTGCACGAATTCTCAAGTGAAGAATTCTGACCAGAAAAACGAAGCAGCTCTTTGGGACTCAGTACAGTAGTTGTTATCTAATTTATTCACAAGCCTACGGTCGGGGGGCTCGGTAAACTTCAGTGATTCGTTGCAATTGATGGCTTGCGTGGTTTTGTGACTTTCATATTAGTGGTTCCAAAGTGTGACCCCTCCATATCAGGGAGCAGAGCAGACACTAGAATGACGTCACGGGTTGGCGGGGTATACCAGAATACGTTGCAACATGAATATAAACGGTTCGGAAAGGTATCCAATTTAAAATCTCCCCAAACTGATACAGCAATGTCATATGGGGTTTGTAAAAGTTGTGGTACCTTTAGCAATATGGAACAAGTACAGACGCATGCAACCTCTAACACACTGCAGGCAGCTTGCTTTCATCAACAAAAACTCGAACGTTCGTGATTAGTTTCTGTGTGTAAACATGTAGAAAACGTTAGGATACCAGGTTCAGTGTTTAGAAACATCCAAAGGAAAACAGCATCTTGTGGGGAAGACTAATCTTCAAAGTAAAGCTTGCATCTGTGTTGCGACCTGTTTAAACTAATCAGGTATATTTAGCGATTGTCAGACAGTTACATTTTAAGTTCTTAATTGGCTGATTGAGTTGAGCTGGGTCTGCAAACGATCAACATTTTACTTCGGAGTGAGGATTTCTTTTGCCATACTGTACTATGTTGGGCTACGATGTTAATTTTTGCAAAAGTGCAGCTTGTCTTGTGAGATCGTATCTTGAATTTGTTTGGCACTAAAATTCTATCTATTTCAAAGAAAAAATCACATGTACGGTTATGAAAGTAAAAGTGTAAGAAACGGATTTTTCATCGGATGATCATTAATAGCCTAGTTTATGTTATTTTTCTACTAGAATTGAATATGTATCTCTCGAATACTGAAGACATCAAAATGGCACTGCCAAGCCGCATTAAAAAAAATCTTTACACATAGATAGTAGTTGGTTTAATTTAAAATAGGCCTACATAAGGGTAACAATAAGCACTTTCTTTTTTGTTTATATTTATGTTACTATACATTGTTACTGCAGTACACAATTGGTTGGAACAGCTAAGAACCACATCAGAAGAGTTCAAAGAGTGCAAAATAAAGCTGCTTGTCTTGTTTTAAGGACTTCGGGACCTGATCACGTGACTCCGCTCCTCCGTGAACTGCACTGGCTTCCATGTCATCTTCGAATAGCTTTTTGCCTTTTAATATATGTTTTTAATTGTATCAATTATCTTGACCCAGCTTATCAAGCCCCTTTCACAATTGGCACACGACTACTTGCGACAATTTGGTCGTACGACAGGGCAAAAAGTCTTCTATCGCACTTGATGGTAGAGAGCTTTCACAAATGCAACAGGGGTCGTAAAACAGAAGCGTCTAGAAACGACCGTTGTACGATCCCGGCGCATATGTTCGTGCTAGTGGATGTGCCTTAACATGCGAGTGTTGCACGAGTGATTGCAATCGGGTGACGCCACCTCATTAAACAATCTGGCTGGTTGCATGGTCGTGCGAGCTGACTCGCGATTGGATGAGAGCGGTGGTGCGATCATGCGATCGCTCGCACAAACGTTTGAGCGAACGTACTCCAGTATAACAGTATAAATACCACCCGAAACTTGAATCCTCATCAGAAAGTCGCTGAATGCAAAAACAAAGAAGATGCCGCCCAAGAAGAGGAGCAAAGCCAACAAGCAGAAAGTGAAGGGGAAGAGAAACTTAGCTGATGTAGCTTTGGACATAATGAACCTGACAACCTTAAGTTGTCCTACAATACCGCAAGAGGAATATTCGCATATTTCTCACACAATCGTACAATAACACGTTGCAAGAGCGGGTGCGAGTTGTCGAGCATCAGTACCATGGTTGCATTACACACACAACTAACGCAGGAGTAATCGCTTGAGGTCTCAAGCACACGTGCGAGTGTTGCACTGCCAAATACAGATCAGGGCTCTATTTCATAAAAGTTAGGAATATTCCTAAAATTAAAGTTCCTAAACTGCTTAGGAATGATTTGTCCGAAATCATTCCTTTCTTCAAATATGTAGGGATAAATCAAGAGTGACATTGTTTTCATTTGTGAATTTCCTGCCAGATCAATTAAGAACATTTCTAAATCTACCAAAGATCATTCCTAAGCCTAGGAACAACTTCAGCATGAAGATAGGAATGAATTCTTCCTAAGTCCAAGATAGGAATATTCCTAACTTTTATGAAATAGCACCCAGATGTGCTTTGGGGGTTTGTGCGTTGCGTCGCGCGGTAACTTGCAACGTTGCACAACAGTCGTACTCCCACAATGCGACCTAATACGATTGGATCGCTCGCAATCGGTGGCGTCTAAATTTTGAACATATTCGAAATTCAGAAGAGACCTGGTGCGACCGCCTGGGCCACTGCAACGAGTGCCACTTCTCGCACGACACCTTGCGAGTGCTCGTGCAACAAAGAAGAAATTTGGTCGAAATCGCTCTTAAAAAAGTCTTGCGCCAATTATGAAAGGGGCTGAGGATTTACTCGCTGCTCACAAGCCACGTCGCAATTTACGTTCTTCTGCCGATCAGTCTACCATTACCATTCAAGTAGCTTGGAAAAAGGTCGGCGAACGAGCTTTTAGCCATCTAGGATCAAAATTAGGGAAACAGTTGCCTTTAGTCATTAGGAACGGCCCCTCCCTCACTGTTTTTAAGAATCAGTTAAAAATCATTAGTTTGAAAGTTACTTTATATTGTAACTTTTTTATTGTTTTCTATCATTGAGCTGCTTTTCTTTTTGCGTTGCTTTAATTTGTTGCTTGCTTGTTTTTATTATTCTTTACTTCCTAGTCCTTTTACTGTGTAGTTTACTTGTTACTTTTTCTTTTTATGTTGTCAAGCTCTTAGGTATTCTTTCTAGTGATTGAGCGATATATAAATATTCTAATCATCATCGTCGTAGTTGTTGTCGTCGTCATCATCATCATCTGTGATATAGGTATTGCCATTATGTAGGCAACTTCCATTAAGTAGGCAACTTTCCTCAGCGCAAATGAGTGCATGCTAACATGTTATGAAGCGCTTATCAGCCCCTAGGAGTCCAAAGAGGCGTTAAGACGCGCTCAGTACGCGTTAGCTTGCATAATATTGACCCCGGTTCACATATTGCATATCCACTTTTGAATACGCTTTTTTATAGGTCAGCGGATTGGAGCTTGAGTAAGCTATCACGTAATCCTAAAATAGGCTTCAATTTGGAGGCACATTCCACATTGACGTGCGTTCTCCAGTTATATAGCGCATGCTAACACGCCCTAACGCGGCTAAGCATGCATATCACCTGCTCGTCCTAATAGAAGTTCTTCATGTGACGTCATCATGGTCACAGTTTTACTGTATCACCCAGAAAAATCCTACGCTTTAGCTGTAAGCTAAGGATTTCTCTGATACCACAAGTTTGGACGTCATACTTACCCCATGGGCAACAACTACACGCGTTTCTCTGTGGTTGGACATTTTGATGGCCAGGTGTTCGTTGTATCGCAATTGTATCTAGATTCCTATTGTGTGCACGTATAGATAAGACACCTGCACATGATCAGTGACTGTCAGTCAGAGAAATCCTAAAAGCAGAGAGTTCATATTGACTTTTAAGTTTGATCTATCATGCAATTGTCCGATTGAAACTTATGATCAAGTGTAACTTTTTTTAAACAGGGCCCAGGTTTGTTTTCACCGGGTACGTGACCTTTGACCCAAATGCTCGTACTACGTATAAGCGGCGCCCAAGCTAATAGTTTGAAACTTGAGAATATCATACTGCTAGGTGGACACTTCACTGCATCATTGTCATTACTGGCAAAGTTATGGGCGTTTGTCAGGACCGAAGCGGGTACATGAAAGATGTCGAGTTGAAAGCGAGCACCCACAGCAAGATTCGCCTTCCCTTTCAAACAGTTAAACCATCAATATGGTATAACGTAGACCATAAATTAAAGCTATTTATCAGATTTTGAGATCTGATGGCACCAACCTATTATTTACAACAAATCCTGCTATACTAGAAACTGAGAAGCTCAAGGATGTCTTGGGATGAAATCAGCAACCCCTTGGATTTTTTGCCAATATCGACCAAAGTCGGGTTGAAATTGACTTAAATTTGAATTTTCCTAGTACAAAACCATTTGGAAATATAAACTGCACCAAAATCATGAAAACCATATGTTTGACCCCAAATGGTCAAAAATGGTCCAAAATTGATTTTTAAAAGTGATAGTCTCCTTAACATTAATTCTTACTATATGCAGATTGGATCTACCATGGCTGAATGCTTGAACTAAAAATGTCCACATAACTTTTTTGGAAGGCGTTGCCTGCCATTGGTTGGCCCTCTGATTCAGTCGGCCACAGTATCGACCCCAATGTTTTGGAGTGGATTCAAATATGCATGTTGTTTTTCGACTTTTAAGAAAAATTCTTGTGAGGTTACCTCAGCCTGCAGGCGGAAAGCTGAAAAAAATATGAATCGGAATGACGCAAGACTTTCGGCAAATCTCTCAGATATCCCTGTGGTGGTTGAAGCAAGGACTTTCTTGAACATCATCTCCTTTTATTGCTAGTTGACATATCTCTGTACAGAGCATTTCTAGTGACGGAAGATTAGTCAAAGTCTAGCCAAAAGTAAGGCAGAAAATTAAGCTTCATCGCAACACGTTGGTTGTTTCAATTTACTCTTAACATTTACTAGGTGTAACGGGCCAGTGTTACGCCAAGCAAAGTTACAGGAAATTCAGAAATCATAGCCAGAGAGAGACGGTTTCAGGCGAACCCTTATTAAGGTTCCCACTCAAGCCAAGTCTCACACATGCATTTACTTTATTAAAAAATCTTATTGTAACTGCCTTACGCAAAGTTCAACCCGGAGGACTAAGTCTTAAATCATAAATCTATTAAATGTTACCAATTATATCTCAAATTTCATTCAAGGTAGCTGTTATTCGGATAACAGCTCCCTGCAATAACTATTTGGAAAAGGTCTATGGAAAAGCCGCTATACCCGTTTAGGCCAATTCATTACAGCGCTATAAAGTTATGCAAGTTAAATACTTTTCACCTCTAAGCTGTGTACACATGGAAAGACATTGGATGACAATATATGGTTCTTATTACTTTATAGAAACCTGCACTTATAACCAGCGGCGTAGCAAGATCTTCGAGGTCCCATGGACAAGAGACAGCGAGGGCCCCAAAACCAATGGTATCACAACCCATTTTCCTAAGCTCCCTCATATCTCCATGGGGAATTATTAGGTAAGAGTGAGACCTTCCACGCATCAAGTCCGGGTTCGATCTTGTATTCCATTCTTGCCTGGGTTTTCAAAAGCAGTTCTACAGTTCTTGATAGCTTTGTGGTTCCTTTCATGTCTGAACTGGGTGGTTAGACGGTTGGCAGATTTACAATTCTTTGCGAATTTGTTTTGCACATTTGGTTGGGGCCCCTGGATATTGTCCAACCAGTCCACCCGCTTGCTACGCCAGTGCGTATAACCGACATTAAAACGGCCTTAAAATGGCCTCAAAACGACCTTGTTAGGGGCCATTCAAATTCCTTCACTTCCTTTCAGTTGAACCTTAATAGTCTTTATTGCTTTGTTACGTATCTGGGATTAACAACCACGCCTCCTTATCACAGATTTAAAGGCTCTCTAATCTCACCCCGGACAGTAACAGTTCTTCCTACTATAAGGTTACTTTTAGCCCTCCTCCAGTTTAAATCAAACCGGCCTCTTATAGGTCATCTCCAAGACAGAGCCACAATAGCCTGACTGAGTGCAAACTGCTCGAGGAAATATTGACCCACATACTGACATAGTGTGTGAGCTTTATTGGGAAAACAACTGACTGTACAAGTCTTTGCTGCCCAACCAGATATTGTTTGAATGAATGTCAATCAAAGTGCAGTTATCACTGTATTTAAAACTCTATAGCTATTCTTAAATATGTTGGGCAGAGATTTGCTAGCAACTCCCTGGTTTGGGGGATGACATATCCCCTTCAAAGAACAGCTTGTATTACAAACACGTTTACAGTAGAATATGGTTACACTCGGAAGCCGAGGGCATGAAAAATCGTATATCATTTTATAAGTCGAAAAATGTAACTGTTTTTGTAACAACTCAAGACGAAAAACTCTTTTCCAAGTGGGGGCTTATTTTAGAACCTTCGACGAATTCCCCGTAAGTACTGCTCATCTCGGTAACAGAGTAGCGCAGCCACATGAAAAACATGAATCTTAAGCGTGTTTCATTAAACGAGTCTAGCAATATTTACACTCTTTTCAACTGTGTAAATTGGTTAAACTTAACGTAAAATGATAATTATGACAAACTTACTTTCGGTATCGTTATAAACGATACTGTAATTTAATATAGTCGTTAAGTGTGGAGGAATGCAGTCATTACAACTGAAGTGGTCAATGACGTGAATGCCTCAAACTCACGAAGCAAATTCAACATCCCTTTGAACGTAAATTTGCGTTTAACGTAACATGGAAGTTGTAATTTTTCTTCTACTCTTCATCCCATCTATTCGAATTCAAGGTAAGTAGTTAAGGGTAACGATTAGAGTAACTTCTGAGGGTACATTCTTTGTTTCAATGTTGAGTTTCATATAAGTCTGCTGCTTATTAACTGAGCTATATGGTTCTATTATTGATTTCTCCATTCTAAAATTAGTGGCAAACTTCTCCATATTACTTACTCTAGTTCAGGGTTTCTCAACCTTTTAAAAAACCTTGACCATTCGAAACAAGTGTCACCACTTAGCAACGTGTTACTACTGAAGTTCCATCTGTGTCGAACGAGACAAACTGTGTTGAAAATAACGGTAGATATACAGACCTTTCCAAATTTACTTTTTATTTTATCCGAAACACTTTGAGATCCCAGACGGCTCTCCGAGGTCCATCATCGGTTGAGACACCTTACTGTAGTTAATATGCTGACGACCAATCATACCTTCTGTGTTTGCAGTTGCGTTAAGTTTGATAAGAAAAAAAAATAATGTAAACTGCCTAATGTTTCAAATAATTTACTCCGATCTCTCAATTAATATAATTTTGAGGCATTAAAATGTAAAGTTGTGTCTTCTTATAAATCCATTTGATATTTTCACAGGTGTGCAGAGCTATTACCGTTTCCAGGAATGCATAGATGACACAGTAGCTCTTCGCTGCGACAATGGACTGGTAATCAGTGTTCAAGAAGGCATCAAGGGCACTTCTAAACATCCAGAACTTTATTGTGGGAAATCCTTCCTCACGGTAAGTGCTATTTTGGTTTGAAACGAAAAGTGTCACACTTTTTGTACTGTTTTTGAAGCTATGACCCTCGTACCTGTCATTTGCTGACTCATGTATATTTTGAAACTCAGATATAACATACAAGGGAGAAGGCAGGGAGATTAAACGGGTTTCTTTTGTACATGATAAAATTGGTAGAAGTGACATAATGCTGCTGTATTGCAGGTTTATTTTTCTGATTTGGAGAAGGATTAATGTACTCCGTTTACACTTTAATATTATCATCAACTTAAGTTAATGAAGTTCACAAAAATCATTTTGGGGACGTCGAACACAATTCAATATTCGTAAAAAAATATAAATTCTACGATATGTATTAAACTGTGTTTTTTTTTTTCTTGGATTTGGCTAATGCACTTTTAAGTTTAAGCCTGACCGGCAAACATTTAAGAACTTGAAAAATCAACACCAGGGTTGTTGCAGTCGGCTAAAGAACTAAATGCGAGTGCTTGTCAAACCTAAACATAAAACGTGGGAGCTATTTTATTTAAACCTAGTATTGTTCTGTCATGGCCATCGAAACAGATCGGAAATATATCGGAGGGTCAGAAGGGAGGAAGGGAAGGGATACGACTAATACTGTCTAATTATGCCTATTTAAAGAAAGAAATCACTGGCTCCTGCCCGCCCTGACTTTAAAAAATCGCACATATGGCTTTCATCCCCAATTTTCCTGTGGGAGTCTGTTGTGCCTCCGTTGTTAGCTACACTCTCAGTGATATCAAGCGAAATGAATTCTCTTTCTTCATACTCTGATCCGGCCCTAAAGAAAGTTTACAGGAAGAAAACTGCTGAGGTGGTCATGTATCGAGAAAATGAGCAAACAGATACAGAGGCGCCGGCACTGGGGGCATGGGGGCGCTCGTGCCACCCCATGAAAATTTTTTGAAAATTTTAAAATTATCCCAAAAGGCGATTAAGCTATAGATTTCTGTAGGGGGTAGGGTGAGGTGTGCTTTAACCGAGTGATAGATCTATTTAATCATTTTCTATCACAAAAGTTTCTCAAACTATCAAAATTTTCGCAAATCCTTCGCAAACTATCAAAAATTTCGAGCGCTCCGCGCGCTTCAACCCTTACCACAACGTTCTTATTATCAATATCTTCTGAAAGCAGCTCCCAGAGAAGCACAGCAGCAAAAGTTGAAAGCTGTTCACGAATTACCAGGTAAAAGACTGGCTTTTAGAGTGCCATGTAGCTTTGTTGGGTAATTGAAAGTGTCTCGATGCAGATTCTGAATGCAGGTTTTGTCATGGAAATCTTATTTAATGAAAAATTTCGCGCGCTTTGCGCGCATGCTTTACGGTTTGCACTCCATCTCATGACCATTATTAAGGTAATAATACATGGAACTATAATAACAACATTTGTAGGCACCTAGCATCAATATGGGATCTTTCAATCTAAGTTGTAGCATCATTTGGAAAGTTAAAATGACGTATTTACCGTTATACATTTTTAACAAAAATTCCCGAGCGCTTTGCGCGCAGATATTATCGGTATAGATGGCAGGCGCGTAGCCAAGGGGGCGGAGGGGGAAGCCCCCATTGAACATATTTTTGGTATTTTTAATATTTACTTTTACAATATTGCTAGTGTTTCCCCTATTTATATGCGGTACATAGGCCTGGGAAGTGCCATTTCCGGGAGGCATTTTGGGCCAAAATTTTCTTGCGCTCCGCGCCAACCCATGGTGGCGCGAAGCGCTGAGTGTCTGTCTATGGGTTGCGCCCCCCCCCCTTGACAAATTTCTGGCTACGCCCCTGAGAGATGGTGATTTTTAATACACTTACGACAAAAAAGCATTCTGAAAACGCGCTTGTTAGTCCTTGTTAGTCCTAAGTTACTGACTTAGAACACCCTTCTTTGGTATACAAAAATGTAGTGATGCAAAGTAGTGTTATCTTTCTGTTTACATATAGGAGGGCAACAAAGCTATCTCCATAAATTCCTGTACACTAGACAACCTTCAGAGCAAGTGCGACAATAAATCATCTTGTTACCTTCCGGAAGAACGTGAACATTCTTGTTCTACAAGTGAAAGGCGAAGAACGTCCCTGACGTACAGATGCAGTAAGTTCTTTAGAGTTTTAAGACCAAATTTAAATGTTTTATTTAAAGTTATTTATTCTTTTTGTGTCTTTTATTTGTCCCGTCATGCTTATGTCTTGAAGGCTAGGGACCTTTCCTCAAGACGTGTACAATATCATAAGGTAATTGGATATAAATATATATACATATACACACATACATACACATCCTCATACATATATAAATATGTACGGTTCATATATACTCATACACACATACATGTATATCTACACTTATATATCTACATTCATTATAGGGATAAAGTTCTACAAATATACAAGATGATTTTTACAGGAGTGTCTCTGAAGCATGGTTTATGTACAGATTTCGTAGACCCAATTGTAGAAGTAAGTATTTAGCTGAAAATATTTGGTTCAATTCTTTTATAACTTTTGATCATAATGTAGTGTTTATGAAAAGCTGGTTTGACAAAGGAGTTAAGACGATCTCAGATCTCTGTAATAATCACAATACGTTTAAGGGCTTTAAAAAATTTTGTGAAACGTTTAAAGTTATTTATTAATGAAAAAATCCTGAAAGGAATGAAGCATAGGAGTCTGTGATGTGAATAACGCAGTAGTAGTATTTACTAATGTACACGATGTACAAAGTTGAATTAGTTTTTGTTATTGATTTGTAAAAGTGCAAATAATTCAAAGCAAGTCAGACTGTAGAAAATGTCGTTGTATGAACATTTTCTCTGGTGAAGGTGAGAAATGACTAATTCTGCTACATGTTGAATCTCTATTCAATTTCAATTAAAATAGTAATTCGTAAGTTAAGATAAATACACTTTTAATTCCCACGTCTATTTTGGTCTTCCCGGCTGAAATAACAGAGGGACACGAACGGGTGATGTGATTGATAATTATTCCTTTTTAAAGACAAACTACAGAACACAAGTTATAAACAGCAAACTGACCATATACAGTACGGTATATATGTTTGAGGAATTGTGGATTTTGTTTATTTCCTGGTTAGTCAGCATAAATGTTAATCGAGTACAATCAATTACCATTCTTATTCAGTTTCGAGGTGTGGTTTAAACTAGACCTGCGACGAAACAACGGAAGACTGTTTGGATACACAGGATGGCGCCGAATGCATTTGCACAGAAAACTACCATAAAAATGAAAATAATATCTGCACTCCTGACCTAAGCATACGATGTGAGAGTGGTGTAATAAAGATATCAAAAAGTCGGAACAAAACGAGATCAACATTTGAAGCTTATCGCGGTCGGGAAAGTATTCCGGTTAGTTTCAATATTCCTGTTTAATTCTGGCAATTTTTTACCGGGGACTATTGAGAGATAATGAATCCCAAATTTGAAAGTAAACATGAACATGAAAAACTACGTTTACACTTATTGCAACTTTAGTTCATTAATCTGTGACTGATTTTCATTGTTATACAATTTCTTCTTTGGAAAATGTTATCTGCCTATGGTTGTTATGAGAATATTTAACCATTGACCTACTTCATTATCCTTGACGTACAACGAGGGATGGTAATTCAATGATTGTCGCATACTCACAGAAATGATTTGGCATGATTAAGGCTGTAATTATAAACTTAAGTGTAATAATGAATTGTTTTAATTCTTATTTTAATGCAAGGCAAGTTTCTTCTGGAAATTTAGAACATAAATGCTTCACGGGTTAATCCACATTCGAAGGAATCACTGAAAAGACGTAGATTATGGTCCGCTTAAGTTCCTTTTTACGCCCCAATCTCTTTACGTACGATTATTACTCGTTCAGACTCGTTCATATTGTGACATTAGGCTGGCATATTTCATTGAAAAACGGTTGGTTTGCATACCTTAGTTCTAGAAATATTTAAAATTTGTTGGTGCCTGTGTATAATAAAAACCTCTGTGTGGATACATTCTTTTTTTTTTGTCTTTTCATGCATTACTTAATAAACTCCACTAAGTTCTTATCTAATTAAATCCAATTCCGAAAAGAAAATGTCGATCTAATAATGGGATATTAAAGTTAATTCTTGCATGTGGATGTTTTTGCAGGACTATCGTGCCCCCTGCTTATCACATCATAAGGAAATAACTTATACGCAAGAAAGGTGCAATAATCAGCAATTTTGCAAGATTTCTGAACAGAATTCCGATGGTCCTTGTCTTTTCTACATGGTCTATGATTGCGGTGCGTATTTTCCAGTTTAACGTTTAACCAAGCTATGCATATGAAAAGCTTATGCTAATAATATATAAGGAACCAAAGCGATTGCTGGCATTTGTAGATACACTATACGAAAGATTTAAACAAAAGCATGAGTGGTACTGGAATAAAGGAGAGAATAGAACTGTTAAGGAAACATCACTTTCCAAAGGAGCCTCACTTTCCAAACTACAATGACGTTTGGCAGAAACGTCATTGTTCGTTATTGTACCCGCAGGAAGTCTTTGACTTTCTGGGCGCTTCGCGAGCGATTATACCCTTACCATAACTATGTAGTAAACAGTGATGGTACTACGAGGCCATGAATGGGAATGGGTCGTGTTTCTCTTTGCCCCCACTCCCCTTTCCCAAATTAATATGTTTTGTATCCATATTTGCACAGAGCTATATGCTTCTACTTCTATTAGAAACGGCTTTCGATCATTTGTGAAATGCACTAGACTTGATAATTTATTTACTCATTTGCCTTAAAAAGGCATTTTCAGCGTCCTTCGCCCACACTCATAGCAACTAACTGACTAAGTACGTGTCATGTTATTACTTTTTGACAGCTTGAAAGATATGGCTCTAAAGCCTCATGCATACCCTGCCTTCATTAATCCAGCCCTATTCCTCATTCACCATCCACTGTAAAAAATGTCTACAGACTGTTGTAGAATTACAGAACAAAAAATAAGAAAATACAAAGAGGAAACGGAAAAGGTGCTGTCAATTTTTGGAAACAAATTGACAACACTTTTCCGCTGTCTTTATGCATTTCTTTATTTTTCTTTTCTGTAAATTTATAGAAATATTTTACAGTGTCAAACCTACCAGCTATTAGTCTGGTTCAGGCTAATACAAAAATGATCAAATTGTGATATTTGTGTTCTAATCAGTGTACATCAAATGTATTTGAATATATGTAAAATCGACCCCTGGACACGAACCAGAGGCCCTGAGACGGTACCCTGGGTCCTTCCATTTCTTTCCCTCAACGATTTGTTTTGTCCATCCAGTGGCCTATTAAGGGGGTGAGTTTGCCATTGGTACAAGCCCTTTAGTAGTGCAAAACAAAACCATATCTAAAAAATTGCTTCTAAATCGTTACTAAACCAGGAAATAGGCTACCGCATCTTCCTGTCAAATAAATACTTGTAAGTTTATAGAATAACTTCCAGTACCTCAAAGTGATATTCATATACTCTTAGCATCAATGTCTACGAATATGGAAAGTTCAGATGCAACTTACAAGACCTGGGAAGAGTCATTTATGGCAATCTGAAAAGAAATCTGTTAGCGTTTCGCTTAGGTGGTGTCACATATGAGTCCTTCAATCTTGGCCTCCCCAGTTTTGAAAATTTTCCTAAGACTATGATACTTTGTTTGCATGGCTTTAATGACTGCACCCAAATCTCCTTTTCGAACCGGGCATGAGGATGGAGTACTAGATTTAAAATGAACACAGTGTTCAAAAAATATTTTATTTGACATAACATTGGCTAACTAATTTTCCTTTACATGGACATTTTGCAGTTCCAAAATGTGGTTTTAATGATAGTTGTGATATGACAACGCAAGTTTGCATAAATACAGAAAATGGTATCAGATGCGAGTGTGCCGAAAATTACCAGGAAGATAGTGAAGGCTATTGTACGGGTAAGATGTTTCTTAGCTGTTGTGTAAGAAACTGTTCTTCTTAGGTGTCTTTTTTAAAGGTAGGAACAACGCGCGCTAAGGTAATCAAACAATGAAGGGCGTGGAAAAGGTTTTGCCTGAGATTGACAACTCAGCGATTGACATATTCTTTAATAAACTCGTCGTCAACGCTATCTACCAAACTATACATAAGTCAATACTCACTCATCTTAAACATGACCGTTTTTCGTAAGGACTATGCTATCAAATAGCCTTCTTCTTATAACTTCCTACTGTGGAGACCCCCTTTAAAAACTTGCTTTTGAAATATTCACAATGATCAACTGAAGCAGTTCGTAATGCATGGCTAGTAAACAGTTAAGCTGAAACGAGAAGGGAAAGATAACAATATCTGAAGCATACCCAAAACGATTCTAAAGAGATCTACGGTGGCTAACGTATGCCATTTGAATTAATATGTATTACACTTGCTGCAAAAAGAGCATCCAGATATGCTGAAAAGTTTGAAAGTTAGATTAAATTTGCATTTTTAGTCACTTCCTCACGACATCAATCAGTCACAGATAGCCTGAATCCCTGTTATGCATACATGAACTAGCATTAATTTTTTATTACAAACCTAATAAATGGAGCTATTATACGTAGATCAACTAGTTTATGTACATACTAAATGTTTAACATAGAAGTAAAACATTAATCCATTATCATACATAATGATACATCCTTCTTTGATGACTACACTTTGAGCCCGTTGTAAAGATATTTCAAATACAGCTAGCTGCTTATTCAAAAGAAAGAAAAATTTCAAGAGAAACTGATAATGTAGTCATGTGTAAATGTTGACTTAAAATGAGATTTATATGCATTCAGTTTGAATTACCGTCTGTATTTTGTGATATTGTTTAACCTACAGCAATGGATACGACACACAAAGGATCTCAGCTGTTTGCAAATAGCAGCATCTTCATTTATTGCGACAGTGGTATTATTAATGTAGAAAGGGCAAAACATGACGAGAGACCTACTTTCGATGTGATTGAAGAAGGAAAAGTTATGCCGGTAGGTGGAAAATTGGTTAAATTTACTTGTAAAGAATGATCTCCTCTATTTGCTACATCAGTTGAAATTCATCTTGTAGGAGAAGCTAATGACAACCTAGACAAGCTTTTAGAACAACGTTGTTCGATCAACTAAAAAAGCAGAAAAGTTTCCAATTTAGGTTACGTGATAATTCCAGTGCTAGAAAAATTGACGTGATTAATTTCAACAAGTTTTTATGCGGATGTGTGAACAAGGCATATTAAGGAAGTCATCGACTCGATGGTCTTAAATGGCTAAATACTTTATCACCGTTTAAGAAGACTCAACTATGGAAATATCAATTGATTCAGTAGGTGATATCAGCATGATCGTTTACATTTACGTTGTCATTAGTTTTCGTGTGCTCTTAAGTAAAACATTAAACTCTATTTCACGAAGGCATTAATGTACTTATGGTGATGCAACATAACACGACAAATTTTATTCCCTTTTTCTAACCAGCAATAGTTTTCGTATTTCAGATACTTCCCACAATCAAAGCTATTATTTGTAGCTTTTGATATATTGTTTCTGTAACCATAATTTGATGATGTAGAGATCCTGTTAGGTCTGGGTATATATTTTAAGAGAGCGCATACCGTGCTTTCCGACTCATTTTATTATTCAGAACTATTCTGCTCCATGCCTTTCACATGGAGAGCTAGCCAGTCTGGAGACTAAGTGCAACAATAAGTCAAGATGCAAGATCTCTGACGCAAAAGGCGAAAACAGCCCATGTGAAGGTTACATGAACTACACATGTGGTAAGTGATCTACTGAGTGTGTTGTTTTTATTACTGAATTATGTACATAAAATAAAAAGGTATAGCTATACGTTTCCCCACGAAACACTCATTTCACATTAATTAGTCGTTTTATTAATGTGAAAGACTACGAAGTATGCCATTTGAAGGCGTCCTACTTGTGGGCCATACAAATGATTCGAAGCTAAAACTAAGGTGAATGACGAAGTAAGTATCAAAGATCCCCCCCCCCCCCCACCTTCCTGGTGGGCGTATTCACGAGCGACTATACTTACCCTTTGCTACATCTAATTTGCATTATTCTTGCGCGCTTCGCGCTGCTCGGGACAGTTCTGACACCGCGCCCTCTATATCCGCCATCTTGGCCGACAGCTAGTCCTCATTGGCCTGAAGCGCAAAGCGAGGAGGTTTCCTCGGGTGCACTTACCAGTGTGCGCGGAGGTCTTCTCAACAGGTGAAGGCGAAGTCCTCCGACCGGAGCCACCCGGCTTAGGCCAGGCGGTGCCGCCAAGTGAGGAATACAACCCCCCCCCCGGTTAACCCTCTCCCGAAGCCCGATCGAGTCCTCGTGAGGTAGGAAGGGGAGAAGGGTTAGCTACCTGATAAGGAAGTCAACTGTACAAAAGGTATTTACATATATACATATATTATATACAAATATAGCTATGTACAGGTTAATAAGAGTGCCCCCGGGCCCCAAAACGGGGGCGGGCCGGAGGGAATGTAGCAAGGGGTAAATATAGTCGCTCGTGAATACACCCACCAGGAAGGTGGGGGGAATTCACGTCGCAGACATATACTTACCCCTTGCTACATCTAATTTGCATTAGAGTGACACCGAGTGGAGCTGGATGGGGCTGCCCTCGGGGGCACCCAGAGCAGCACGACCGAAGGCCGCCTCGGCAGAGAGAGTGTCCGAGAGGTAGCAGGCTACGAAGGACGATGGAGACTTCCAGGCTGCCGCCTTGAGTATGTCCTCAATTGGCACGCCTGCGAAGAGGGCCCTCGAAGCCGCCTGGCCCCGGACCCCATGCGCCCGGACCCGTCCTTGGGCATGTGGCCTGATGACCTCGGCCTGTGGGGCCTCCTCGGGAGGACAAAAAGCCTATCCGAGGCTCGGATGTCCTTGGTCCGGTGGAGATACCATTTGAGTGCCCGGACCGGGCACCACTTCCTGTCCTTCCTAATGGAGGAGGCTGTGGCGATCTCCGGGATAAAGAGGTCGCCCGGCAGGAAGTCCAAGGTCTGGTTCTTGGCTAAGAACGTGGGGTCCGGAATGAGATGGACCCCATGGTTCTCGAACCGAATGTGGCCCGGCTTGACTGAGAGAGCCTGGAGGCAACTCCGCGGTCTTGTCGAGGCCGCCGCCACCAAAAACAAGGGGAACGGAGTGGAGCGGTTCAAAGGACTCTCCTGCGAGGGCCCGCAGGACTCCGTTGATGGACCACGATGGTGCTAGGGACCGCACCACGGGTCTGGTGTTGGACATCCCCTTGAGGAGCTGCTGGATGACCTGACTTGAGCTGACCGTGGTCCCGTCGGGGAAACCCCCGTGGACCGCGGCGATGGCCGAGCGGTAGTTCTTGATGGTGTTGATCTGTTTGCCTTCGTCAAAGAGAACCGTCAAGAACTTGGAGACCTGTGCTAAAGATGCCGAACTTGGAGTAATCTTCTGTTCTGCACACCACCTTCCAAACTTTGTCAATCTAAAATCGTAAGTGCGGAGGGTGGAGGGTCTCCCTGCTGCGACCGCCATGGAGGCAACGTCCTAAGAAAGTCCCTGTGCTCTGAGGGAATGCCGGACAGCCTCCATGCAGTCAAGTGTAGGTCCTGGACCCGTGGGTGAATGACCCTCCCCCGTCCTGTGACACCAGGTCGGGGGTACAGGGGAGGGTCACCGAGTGGTCCACCAGCAGGTGGAGGAGGAGTGGGAACCACGGCTGCCGGGGAGGTGCTTAGCACATAATGTCGTGCTTCCAGCACTACTGGAGGAGGGACATCACCTTCAGGCAAAGCTGGGGGGAATGAGTTCCTCCCTGCCTGTTGATGTACGCCACGACGGTGGTGTTGTCCGAAAAGACCGTTAAGCTTCTGCCTCGCACATGATCCCGGAGGGCCGCTAGGGCCCTTACGACCGCTTCTAGCTCAAGAACGGTGATGTGAAGTCTCGATTTTTCTTCTGACCACACACCTGCGAGGGTTCTGCTTCGCATATGGAGCCCCAGCCCGACTGCGAAGGATAGGTAGTGACGGCGAGACATAGGCGAAAGATCCCGAACCGTATCCCCTCGAAGAGGTGTTCGTCCCGCGTCCACCACAGGAAGTGGGGCCGGACGTGGTCGGCCATAGGCACCGGGACTTGTTGGTCCCTGGACGCGGGCCGGAAGTAGGTCAGAAGGTGGCAAAGAAGCGGTCTCATGTGCAGGCGGCAGAGGGGTACGACGTCGACCAGACTTGCGAGAAGGCCTAGCAGCTGGAGCCATGCACGAGCCTTGCTGGAGGGTGAGGATAGGATCCTCGTGATGGCCTCTTTGAGCGCCTTGGCCCTCTCCACGGTGGGGGAAGGCTCGGCCTCGAGTCAGATCTAGTCGGGCCCCTAGATATTGTAACAAAGATCAAAGCTATTTGTTGTTATAACAAACATAACTTGGTATTCGTATTCAGTCATTGGCATGTGGCAAGTAATACAGTCGTACTGTGTTTGAAAATAACTCACTTTTCCTATATTTACTTTTAGATATAGTATGCATGTGTTCATGTAAACCGAAAATGACATGATGTAGATTTTCTGTATCTTTATAACCATGATCACACTCCGGGTGTCTTTCTTCTTTTTTAAAAGAAATGAATACAACACACAAAGAGATTTACCGGTGCGCAAATGCGAGTATCAATATTCATTGTGACTTTGGTATTATCAGAATAGAAGAAACACAGAAACCTGGAAAAACTAATTTCACGATGAATTGCGGAGGAGTAATAACGGTGAGTGGAACTTTGGGTTATTGTGGATAGTGTTGTCTATTCCACCTACTTGAATGAACTCAAAGGAAAAAGGAGAACAAGCTATTACTAGCAACTAACAATTTCGCCTCCGTTTGTCATATTCTTTTATGTAAACTTCACTTTTTAGCACTATATAAATTGAGGCTTGATTGCATTTCCACAAGTTTCATGTAAGAGAAGAGGAGAAAGGTTTCATTTATTTTAACATCCATCTCAATGGAAAGGCTGATTCCACAATTATCTTTGTTGTCGTGCAGATACTAAGCAAAGTGCCAAGAAAATAGTTTTCTTGTTTTAATCTTTAATCTTTAAATATAGTTAGTTACGTTTTGGAAAATACCATGTATCTATGACATGATTTCTAAGGAATACACATGCATGGACTATAGGGAACACTCTACAATATCATGACATTAGTTACTTTTGTGTATTAAAAACATAATCTCATGGGATTTGTAAAGTATTTCATAAAACTTACTACTGATTGCTAATTAATACTGAATACTTTTCAAAAGATGAATCCATTTTAATATGCTTAATATCACGGCAATAGACCCACTTGAGAAAAAATGGAATTATAAGATTTTTTGTATTTTCTTAAGAAAAGTGTAGGTAAATTTTGCCTTTGTGTAACTTTATGCGTTTGGGTGAATCAATGTTTACTAAGATTTACATGTTTCCTTCTAAGAAGTCCTTTACTACATACTTTCCACTAGCTAACTTCAACATTTCGTTACGTTAGGCATTTTCCTTACTTGTTCCATTTCAATTCACAACTTGTTTCTGCTAATTTTAATGCTTTGCCATGTACGATTCTTACATAATTGTTAAAAATTATGTCTGATTTCTAAATAATAGAACAGCTAAATTGATGATGTTAAGGTTTTGTTTCACAAAATTTAAGGATGGATTTTTCCACCCGCATTTTGATATATAGAATTATTCTGTCCCGTGCCTTTCAAAATATGAGTTTACCAGGATAAGGGATGAATGTGATAATAAAGCAAACTACATCATCTCCTACGAAATAAATGAAGATAGTCCATGTTACAGCTACCTCAATTACACATGTGGTTAGTATAACTATCAATTTTAGCAAATTAAATCTGTTGTTTTCTTTAACTTGATATTTTCAATAAATTCAGAGATAGCTACTGATTTTGTTTTGTATTTTTTGCTATGTAAATTTTCAATGTAACCATATCTCATTTCATTTATTCCTCACATCATGTATTTAATAATTACAACATTCAGAGGAAAGTGAAAAAGAAGATTATATAAAGGAAGAAGAGCGAAAAACCCCCACGGGCTTGACCTGTTCTTTTCAATGTGTTTGTGGAGCTTTCGCAAAAGTTATCCAACATGTAGGCCTATGTGAAATTAAACAAATAAAACAGAGAAAGTAAAAAACGAATGTCTTTTTCACACTAGTTATAAACCTTTATTTTCTGTCTGCTTAAGTATTAAGATGCAGAATTACTGACAACTGCAACAGTACATCCGAAGTCTGTTTAGATAGCAAAGATGGGACAAAATGCAATTGCAGAGAAGGCTATGGAAGAAACAATGATGACGTTTGTACCGGTAAATATATTCGTTCTAAATATTTCTTAGTTAGACATGTGATCTAGGACCATTATACACTTGTCTTTCTGCGCCAGTAATGGAAATAATTTTTATTCCAATACTCTTTTACATGATATACTTCACAATTCATGAAATATAATGAAGAAATGCAGTAAAAATGGTTTACGTTTGTGATTTGTATAAGAAGAATATAGTCGCCTTTTATATGTAAGGCTTTAATATTTTTCATATTTTACAGAAATAGTACCAAAATGTCACTATGATGTTCAGTACGACAAAGGAATAGTCCTTACCTTCAAAGAGACATTGAGTGGGAAAGTGGCATACTCTAAAGAATTATGTCCTCCGGAATCTTCGTGTAAGTTCAAACAACAACATAGATTTTATACCATACCTCCCCATTTTCTTAAGTTAGGGATGAACGTCTCCTTAACACAGTCTGTAACTACCGATCTTACTGTGGTTACGAAGCATGTACTTTCAATCTGTTTCTGATATCTTTCAATCGTAGCTACTACCGTCTCGTCGAAAGGTTTTAAGTGCCCCTTAAGGGATCAGCGGAATACCACTGTTACCTCATGCACAACCTCTGCTGTAGGTCCGTTAAAGGGAGGGAGTTCGAAGTGGTATGACAATACCATCAAAAGAGAGAATAACGCGCATTCTCAAAGCCTATGTTTATCTTTGGAAAACTCTTAGATATTGCGTCGGAAGGTTCCCAAGACTAGGGGGGGGGGGGGGCTGAACCATTACAATCCTGATTTGTGGTATTTTCAAAAATAAGTTTGGATATTTTAAGACACAAAACGTTCAAACTGAATATTATTGAAGGATATAACCCCCTCCTACACCCAGTTTGCCGGCCCTATTAGAGTGGCTAATATCAGGAAAATGAAAGAAAACCTATTTTCAAACTGAATTGTGAAAAGATGTGTAAGTATGGAATCATGGGTGTACTTGATCATTTCAATTCCTAACGGAGGGTAATACGCCTTTTTTACATTAAACCCGAACGAACGCAAACGAATGCAAATTCGTAGACCCGGGGAGTTCATGATGATATTAGATCAGTACCATAATCTTATTTGCCAATTGAGATCTGAATTGCGGTTTAGTTGACTCACTGGCTTTCACGAATATCTCAGGTGTCCGTTACAGTACAGTTTTTAGCAATGTTTGTATTCACGTTAGATGCATTACAAATCTTCTCGGCTTTTACACGCTAGGAACCGGGAGGTGGCACATATTACATCCCTGGTAGGGATACATGTCGTTTCCTATTACAAAATAAGATTATGGTACTGATCTAATATCATCATGAACTCCCCGGGTCTACGAATTTGCAAGTTTTATACAATATCCTTAAAATAGACCTGAATTTTTATTTATTTAAGTTATATCATTAAAACAGAAAATGAAAAATGTTGCGGACGGACTTAACAATGAAAATTCTGTGCGTAAAATTAAGTTTTTCTTAAACTTGAAAAGTGCTGTCCATTGACCTTGTAAGCACCATTAATCATTCAAACAAATTTTGATGTGATTTCTCCGTAAACCCCTACCTTCCGCAGAAAGGCATTCACCTTGTTCATTCACTTGTAACTAATAGCAACCAGACTTCTGGTTATGGGCTAGAACTGCATGCAGCTAAATATCATCCCTATGAGTCGTAACTATCATGAAGTCGTATTATGAATGGTTCAAGACAGCATTTCTTTCTTGAACGGCAAATCTTGGATATATTTGGAATGTAGGCCCTACTGAAACTTCTGTTGCTGTGAGTGGACACATGTATACCCTTACCATAAGTGCTGCGAAATGAAATTTATGATATATTTAATTAAAACACTAACAACGCCTTGCGTTTATTTTCACGCACCTATTTTGATAGTGTAAATTAAAGACGTCATTGTTCTGAGTCGGCTTCCACTTCTGTCTGAAAATAGCCATACTGCCAACACCATTTTCCCAGGTTTCTCAAAAGCGATCTCATAAAATGCTTTGCCACTTTTTTCCCACACTTTGAAAGTGGAAGTTACGAAAGGCATAATGAAAATGCACAGCATTATAAACACAGTACCAAGCAGCACGATTCAAAAAGTAATACGTTGTATCCTTTAAGTCCCCTACAAGTTTAAAGGTTTCGTTTTTGATTCCTTGTCGAAGGCAGGCAAGGAATATATGCGATGGTGATGTCGTGTGTGTGAGTGTGTGTGTGTGGGTGTGTATGGGTGTGTATGTGACACTTAGCTTGTAAACACGATCTCTCAAGTTAGCATTGACCGACACTTTTCATATTTGGTACACAAATTTGTCATGTCAAGAAGACGAACCTATTGTTTTTGATATAGGTCAAAATCTGAGGTCACCGGAGGTTAAACTGCGAAAACCTCATAAACGGTTTGTAAACACGATATCTCAAGATAGCAATGACCGACAGTTTTCATATTTTAGCGTATAGATTTGTTATGTTGAGAGAAAGAACCCTATTGCTTTTGGTGAAGGTCAAAGGTCATTTGAGGTCACCAGAGGTAAAAGCCAAAAAGCTCGTAATCAAGATATCTCAAGATAGAAATGACCGACACTTTTCATAGTTGGTATATAGATTTGTCATGTTGAGAGAAAGAACCCTATTGTTTTTGGTAGAGGTCAAAGGTCATCTGAGGTAACCAGAGGTTAAACTGCGAAAAACTTGTAAATGGCTTGTAATCACGACATCTCAAGATAGCAATGCATTCAAGTTTTAATTCTAAACATGCTTTTTAAACTCGAAAGAAAGCCATTATATGGGGGACTTCTAATGATTATTTTTCTCTGGAACAATTTTAGTGGCGTACTCTTTTTATTATTAATCGACATTTCAGAAAATTTCATTTCAGTGACAACTCTGACGAACACCCACATAAATAGAGAAGAATCCCGTTGAGTACCCATTATTAAAAACACAAGCGGCACTGGCATTATAAAGAGCTCGAATCCATCCACGGAAGCTGCTACCACAATTAAAGTATTCTAATGTATTTTCAAAAAAAAAGCCAGTCAACAGGGTCGAACTCCTTTTCAAAATCGATGAAAAAGAGAAAGCCAGAGATGTTACAATTCTTAGTGTGATCAATGAGATCAAGAAAAAATCTAATGCTCTCCCCGATAAATTTAACCTTGATAAGACCTGTTCGAATTTCACCAATTAAAAGATGGATCACATCCTTTAGCCCATTGGCAAGTACCTTAGCTCCAATGTTATAGTCTGTGTTGAGGAGGGAAATAGGCCTATAATTCGAAAGATGTTCGTAGTCTTTTTCAGGTTTACGACAGAGAGTTATGATGCTCCAGTGTACTGCTCGTGCGAGAGAGACTATCGAGAAAACTTCATAGTTATGTGAATTAACTACTAGGTGGCCAATAAGTGGCCAAAAATGCTTGTAGAAAAGGGTACTGAATCCAGATTGGTACCGAGATGTTTGCCATTACGCATTAAAGCCATGGCCTTGGAACACTCATTCGGGGTAAGTGGCCCATCGCAAGTGCTAAAATCAATATCCCAAAGGTAGTCAGGGAGATAACTGAAAAAGTCGACCGGATTACAAGACATATAGAGAACTTGTGCTGGCTTCGAATTTCATTGAGAATGTGGTCCCTTGCTTTGGCTAACCCATTTAATGTTTTTTTTTTCTTGCTGAACAGTATTGTTGATTTTATTTCGACGTTCTAGGTTCAGAAAATACTTTGAATTCCAGGCTCTCCCCCTCTTCAACCCATCTGTTCCTTGAGCGAATAACAATGGTTTCGGATTTATTCCTGTATAGAATTTCGGACTTCTTTGAGTTGGTCTGATATGTGATAAAAATTATCAACAACCATACTACTCTCAAGGGCAAAAATTCTCTTGAGAGAATATAGTTTTAGTATTTACGTGTTTTCTTAGCCTTTGTCTTGGAAAAATACAATAGTTTCTGTGCGGATAACAAATTTGGTTCTTCCCTATCTTGAGGAAGGATCTAAGTTTTGAGAGTGCTCAATTTCGGTTTGGAGGAAAGTGATTGTAATATCGTTGAAATTGGTATTAGCCAAAAGAGAATTTTTAAACTTACAGACGAATCAACATTTCAATTAGAGAGTGATCGGATTGCAAAGGTGGCTGGAAATCAATGTTAATAACATTGGCGATAATAACATTTGAGATAATATCCTGGGCGACCAAGAACAAATCAAGCCTACATTGGATATCGGTAACATTTGAATGCCAAGAGTGAGATTTTACAAGAAGATTTCTTTCCCGCTTGATGTCAACCAAATTGTGCACGGACATTTTCAAGCATTCCTTACGGGCTTAAAAATTGGTTGTATGGTATCCACCGAGATTGCCTAAAGCAAAATTGACACGAAGTTAAGACTGCCTCCCCAGATAATAGGATTAGCACAGAAGGCTCTCTAGTCTCACCAAAGATAGTGACAATTCTGAAGACTCTTTACTCAGTTTACTTCCGGCCCTCTTCCAATTTAAACCAAACCACTTGTTCAATACACCTCCAAGACAGAGCCATAGAAGCCTGCACTGAGTTTAAATTGCTCGAAGCAATACTGTCAAACAAGTGTGTGTAAGCTTAATTGAGAAATGGGAACAAAACTGACTATTCGGGTCATTGCTGAACACGCAGAGTGGCGCTGTATTGTTTGAAGGAATGTCACGCAAAGAGCAGTGATCAAATGTACTTAGAACTCTAGGGCTATTCATAAATATGTTAAAGGGAAATATTGCGTTTGAAAAGATATCACAAAATGACACCAATGTAATTCCATTGAGGTCTTTTCCCCTCTACAAACATGGATCACAAATTACTTGTAGCAGATCAACACTAATCTCACGAAATATGGACAAAAAGAAGCAACAATTTTCTGATCGAACCAGCTCATTATCCAACGATAAACCTCGCCCACATTGCAACGTTTTGTATTGCTGCGTATCCAGAGCAGTTACGTGGGGTCATATTTACACTCATTGCGCACTACGTGTTGACCTTGCTAACCCTGTGTTTCATGCTCACAACAAACTATTACAGCAGTTGCCGGACGCCCTGGCAGTACTGTGGGATATTACAGCCCACCCAGGGAGATGCAGTGTCATCTCCCTGGTTCACCATACAGTTCACCTCTCACACAGTGAGCACTATTCACAGGACGTTACAAAAATGGTATGTTATTCATGGAAATGCTACCTCGGAGCAGCAGCTCCATGATCTGTTGAAGGCTATTTCGTAATGTTTTTCGAGTGGCATCACAGGTTCGTAGTTTTCGTTTTCTGCTAGGGCCCATACCGATAGTACCAGTTAAGCACTAAAAATCTATTCACATTCTACTCTTTCGAGAGCCAGGCAACCTGCTAAGGACAAAGGGCTTCAATTCGAATTGCAGTAGTCTACCTTGTGAATAGTATACCAGGGAGTTGGTAAAACCCCGTAGTATACTTACTATAGTTTAATACAGACAATGTAGTAATAATTCTCAGAAGATCTTAATTTAAGCCTATGAACATTTTGCACATGCCGTAGAAGCCGTCTGTTGTCTGACGTACGTCATAAAAAGGAATTGATTGGTGAATGCCAAATTTTTGGGTGAACAAATTTATCAGTTTTCACAAAAAGGTTAATTACTTGTTAATTAGTGCTCACTGCGTAGAATTTTTTCCCACTTACCTCTCTTTCATCGAACGGGACCTGACCGTACACCCTAAAACCTAAAGTGCTGATTTCACCACTTAAAGATCTAATTTATGGCACTTTGAAAGAGCCCTATAACGGACAGCACCCAAAGTGCTTAATTAGCACCTACTTCGGTGCTATTTCTTCAGCACCTCAAAAGTGCTAACACAGATTTGATCATATTTTGATGAATTTGGTTTTAAAACATTGTTTATATTTGTTAACATCTTGCATTACATGCATAATCCTTATCATGGAATGACGCCATGACAGTTTGGAAATGATTTACTTTGTCCAAAAGGACTAGCGTAGAATCAAAAGGGGCGGCCATGCCACTTTTTCATTATAATGAAAAGGTCATTAAAATTTGTTTAAAGTCATGGTGACAGTTTTTATATAATATTAATAATTGCTTTCAAAATAAATGTTATAAACTGTATACCATTACTCAGGTATTAAAATTTCCAAGCAGGGGAATCAGTAGGTAATTAATTCCTAACTAAATGGAACTCAAGTACATTTGTTGTCGAAATTAAAATCGTTGAACAGAAAATTGTCTAGATAAATGAGCCTACCAAACTGGAATATTCCATTATTTCTAAAAACTATCAGCACCCATGAGGTGCTGTGTATTAGCACTATAAAAGTGCTAAAACAGCACTTCAGGTGATGACTAAACATCAGCACCCGTAAGGTGCTACCATTGTAGCACTTTAGTTTTTAGAGTGATATGTAAAAGAGGATAAGTTAAGTAAAAAGTCTTACAAACGCAATATTTCCCTTTAAGGGAGAGAGCTGCTAGGAACGGCTGGTTTGGGGGATGCCATAGCCCCTTTAAACTTGTAAAGGAGGCTGGATATCCCATTGAAGAAAGCATGATCGTCAACATTGGGGCGTAAGAATACACAGTGTTCAGAGTAAAAGAATTTAACTTTATATCTGCTATTTCTTGATCTCATTCTGATCACAATTAACATTTGCAGCATCAATACTCAGCCTCAGATCAAACAAAATGGCTACCCATTTGCTTAGATTGGTTACATGGGAAAAGTAATGTCGCCCCATTCACTTTTCCAATATCGAACATGGTGGGCTGTACTTTGGGTTTCCTGTGCCTACGTTACTTCAGACATATGTCTATGAAAGTGTATAAACTGCCTCCTTCGCTTTTTGACATTTCTAAGACCCCTTAAATTACAAGTACAAACTTTTACGTCCTCCATGAATTTTTGAAAAGGTTTAAATTGTAATACATAAACAACTTTTCTTACGATATTTTACACGAGCGACCACACAACATTGTAAGGTTGGTAAATACAAGATGACTGAAAAAACACAAAGAAGTCTAACAATAATACAGAACAATAAAACGTCAAGAGATACCAGCCTGGGCAAAGAGTTCCATGTAGGGAAAAAAACACGACAGTTCCTGACGAACTAGTCACCATTTATTATGGGTTGAAAAGAAATGCAACCGGTAAGGTCTATAAGGAAAATTAAGGCATTCATCTGACACACTGGTGACGTCCTGAAATTTGAAAAGCCTCCTGTCTCTTCTTCTCCAATGTCCTCCTGAAAATCGTAATTTGGAATCCTACATTAAAATTTTAGATTCAATTTGGTACAAAACATTAAGCAAATTTGAAGAAAGCTACAGGAAAGGTTTTACTTTTTACAAAGGGAATATTATAAGGTATTCTCGTCGTTGACTTGAGGGGGGAATCATACTTAAATTAGCTTTTAAATGCTTCTTTGTTCACTTGTACTAAATTCATGTAACTGTGAGCTCTTTCGCTCTATTGCCTGTACTCCTTTTATATGGAGTGAGGGGTGGGTGGTGGATGGGATGGCCGTGGGTGGGGGTTGGATGGCCGGAAGGAATTTGACAGACCTTTTTTTTGTCTGTTTGCTAGTATTTCTTCTGTCTATGTGTAATTATCTGTTCTCGTATTCTAAAGGAGTGTCACAACGCGATAAACCATCCAAGGTTTCTTAGTGCACTCCTTACACACATTTTATTACTTATATGTTTTTATATTTGTTTGTGAAATTTGTTTCGTGATTATTGAAATAAAATGAATGAAATTAATAGACTGTTGGGAAATTCGGTACTTCCGCTCGAGTCACAAGGTCAAGTGTACCATGACAACGGCAACATGTTTAGCTCTGCATGCTCAGCATACAACACCCCCGCTGGGACACTGTAAGCGTGGTTTCTTAGAACCCGGCCTAGTACTGGCAAGAAAATAATGACAACTCTGGAACCTCTCTTAAAGCTACAGAATGATGCTGGTTTATAATTTATCCACACGCTTGGTTCCTGGGCAACCCGACTCGAGTTGCCCAGGTCTCGGACACCTCTTGACTTAAAACCAGGCCTGCAGCCACACAAGGTACCGAAGGGAGCCAATAATTCCAGGGAGGGGAGTGGGTCGAGATAAACTAAAGAGCATTGAGGCAATGGTATTTTTTATCTCCTGTGGGGCTAAAATGCTTCCACGGGGGCATCGCTCTCATGCCACCCCCCGCCCCCCTTGGCTACGGGCTTACTTCATACACTGAGGGATGTGATTGAGTCAGGTAAATTTTCTGATTCAATGTTCGCACCTCGCTCAACTAAAGAGTTAGTTCACACTTTGTTGTACTGGTATAGCGTTGGCTTTAAAGACTCTTTTGAACGAATTTCGAAAGCTTTATGAGCTCAAACAATGACTTCAGGCGGTTAGGAAGTTTCTGAAACTCTGTAGTAAGGACAGAGAAGTTGTACTGTTAGGCCTGAATTAGCACCCACATACAGGTGTGAGATCTCCTACTCGTACGTGCGTTGCCAAATGCACGGTCTCGTCGATATGATGGCTTAAGGGCGTACCAAAGTATGTGCACATGTACTTAATTTAAGGGTGAATTCCTTGAAGTAAGAAAAGAACAAAAGGTGACAAATGTGTGATTAGCCTGGGTCCTAAATCTGTTGTTCCATCTGGAAATAAACGTTTGTATGAAGTTTTAAGGCAAGAAAAAAGGTTGACCTTTACTTCATAGTTTTTATCAAATGCTCGTAACTTGTATCGTTCAATTGTCATTAGCTACGGTTAGTTTAAAACGAAAGCATAACTGACGTCATTATAACATCCTAACGCTTAACGTTTTATTATATAAACATGCACATAATACCACTGCATTGAACTTATCTACTGCTTGTAGTTATTGAAGATGTCAAAGTTATTGTTACGCAAACAACAGCATAAACCTACCGTGCAGCATTTGGATTTCTGAAGTAACATTTTAGCACACATAATATGATAGCCTCGTTTTTATTTTGTTTTCATGCTAGAGGTCTATTATTTCACATACGACAAATATTGAATAGTTATTTATTCAGGTAATCGTGCATTGTATGGTTCTAACATTAATTACAATGTTATTACATTCGAAATTTAGTACTGTTCATCATTTACTAAAACTGCAAAAGTACGGGTCTACTAGTGAAAGTTAAAAAAACATAGTCTTGTTCAGACACTTATACTTACTTGTACGTCGGCGACTATCATAAGTGCGCCCTTTCTTAACTTTTCAGAAATCCTGAACTCTGTACCTACCTGCGAATGCCAAGTTTAAAGAGCGCCTTCGATTTTGTTTGCAAATAAGGAAAAGAGTAATAACGCCTTGACCAAGAGAAGAAGGAACCTTATATTGTTCGACTGGAATCCTTAAATTCTGAGAGTGATTGTTTCAAAAACGTACCCAACTTATACGTAACGTCATCATCCCATTCTTCTTTAGGCCGGTTTTATACTTTCAAATTCCTCATGCTTAAAAGCTATAAGAACCATATATGTAGAAAAGCAAGTTAATCTGAAAAAATGTCGGCGAAAATCGCAGACCCCACATTTGCTTTCCTGTTTTCCCATTTCCCTTTTGTTCGGCGTTTTTGGTTCCGTCTCTAGCCACAACTAACGAGGATGCATCTGCGTTAAAAACCATTTTCCCCTGGCAGCTTTTTTCTGTGAACGTGTATAGTCTTTGTAGCGACTGCTCATTGCAACATTTTAATGATTCCATTGCAGAAAGCGAAAGGAATCTATGCAATCACGCGAGCTTGTGTGTATGAGTGCTTATGACGCTTGGCTTGAAAACGCAATATCTTAAGATAACAACAATGGATAATTTTCATATTTGGAATATACAATTATCATATTAAGGGAAACGCCCCAATTGATTTTGGTGGGGCTCAGAGGTCATGTGAGTTCAACAGAGGTAAAACCGGAAAACCTTGCAAACATGATATTTCTAGGTAAGAAGCATGGGTGTTTTTTCATACTTGTGGATGCGTATAGTCAGAAAGTGGACCCTATTGGTTTTAGCAGAGGTCAAAGGTCTTTTGAGGTCACCGAAAGTGAAAATACGAAATTCAAAAAAACTGCTTATAAACAATATCTCAATATCTCAAGATAGCAATGATGAACAAGTTTCATTCTTTGTATTTAACTTTGTCGTATTGAGAGCGATAACGCCTTATGTTTTTAGTGAAGGTTAGAGGTCATTTGAGGTAATCAGAGGTCAAAAATGGAAACCCTTGGAAAAAACACGATGTTTCAAGACAGGGCTTGATGGATACTTTTCATACTTGGTATACAAATGTGAAGGTATGTTACTTTAAGATAAACCCTATGGTTTTGTTGGAGGTCGAAGGTCATATGAGGTCATCACATGTAAACCACGAACCTCCTAAACTCAATAGGAAGTGGGCGGTCCTCTTAATTGTGTCCGGCGTTTCGTCACGGACAAAGAGTCAGGGCTAATTTTTTTCTACCATTCCAAAGATAAAGTTACAGAGAACATTATTTTTTCACAAGGCTTAGCATAACTTTTACAGTAGGAATTCGAATTTGAATTAAATAATCATGAATACGTGTAATGATGCTGTGACTATAGCATGATTAGAAATAGCATATGCTTACAGAAGTCTTCGATGGCGTAGTAGATTAGTGTTTGGTTTCTTACACAGACGCCAGGGGTTCAAATCCCCTCTAAGACACTTTTTTTTCTTTTTCTCATTGTTTGTTGTTCAATTTTTGGTGGGATAGTCAAAAGTCGTGTGGTGTCAGAAGAAGTCAAGTTGTGGAAACATCGCAAAAAAATGATATAGTCAAGAAGTATAGCTTTAAGGGATGAACCTCAGTGTAACAAAGCATCAACTTTTGACCTCTGCAAAGAATCAAAGCCTTTGGGTTTCTGGTTGATTTAGGAACGTATGCCTGTACCTCAAACTTTGATTATCCAATAGAGAATAATACTGCAACCTTTATCTCAGCATGGATCTATCTCCCTAGTAGCTTCATGATCTGGGATATTGCATTTAATTTTTTTTATTTTGCAAACTTTACATTGTAGGCCTTTTCAAAAACAATGAAATGTACGAGATCATTTTGCATCTTAGCGCCTTATTTTCCAAAAGCGAGAGGCACCGACCTCAGACCCTACCAAAAAAAAGCACGCAAAGTTTGAAGTTGCCCCTTTATGTTTCTTGGACTATTTCTTGGACTCTTTCTTGGACTGTCAAATGTTGATCAAGCGTTGTTGAACAAGTTTTGAACAAGGGCTGCCAATTCCATTTACGTATCTAGCGTTAATTAGGGAAATCTGATAAATGGCTGATCAATTTATCGCCCGAATATAAAACCGAGTAGGGGCAATATAAGCTCATATCCTGGTAATTGAAGATGTTTCGAACTTATTTTTGAATGCAAAAAGTCTTCCTCCTGTGGCATAACCACTATTTTAGAAGAGCGGCCGTAAGGGCATACTGACATGCATGTCTCTGCATAAAGGGAACTGGAAAGCCTCCCCAGATGGTGTAAGATCCAAAAGTATGCCTTTGGAGTTCTCCCGTTGGGAGAATAGGGTAAAGGCCTCAGATGCCATGTGGAATTTTCTTCATTGTAGAAGCTGGAATAAACTATTCTGTTAAAAATAATCAAATGGTCAAGAATACACACTTACTGACAACAGGTATCATTACTCAGAACAGCAATCGTTCCATTTGACCTGTGGGTGGGGGGTGACGACCGCAAGGGTTTTCTAACAGATTGCGCCCAACTCTTCCCCCAGATTCTGCCCGATTGTAAGGTCGTCCCAGACTTTGGGGGTGCCTTCTGTGTTTGTCTCAACGCCTATGGGTTTAAGCAGATCAGAACTACAAAATGATACTAGTTCAGAGTACAAGGTTAGAGTTCCCTTTTATGATATCACCGCTTTGTAGGTCTACTACTTCTAGCGCATAATAAAACCCGCAACTATACCTGGGGTACATTTGATATTGTGTGGCCACCCTTCAGAAAGAGGGACATGACGTTTGAGGTGGTCCCAGAGTCCTTGAAAATATAAGCTGGAACAACAATTATACATAATATTTAGTAAACCATTCTTAGCTGGAACTGTGCGAATTTTCGCCCCTCAAAAGTGTCTTTTAGAGACATCTTGTATAATGTTACCCCCCTTTGACATACTCATGGAGCTGCATTCGTTCCTCTTGAAAAACTTTTACAGTGTGCGGTACTTTATTTTGTAATTCCCAAAACTTCATATTGGTACACGGCAGGTAAGACAAAACTTGACAAAGAATCTGAGAAGCCTTGAGAAGTCAGATTGCGAATCGCGGGTCCAGTTTTGTAAAACCAAGAAGCGGCAGGTTGACACGGCATCTTGTCCCAAACACCTAGACCTACAAATCCGAAAATGAGCATGGACTCGAAATCGGATGTGCTGGACCAGGGCAGGGTCTATCACCGTCCAACATCCACTTAATGATAGAGAGGGATGCCCTTCTATGAGACCGGCTTTTTATATGTTATTTGATTTTTCTTATTCTCTTACTAAAGCCCTCACAGGTAGGCCTATAAAGGAGCTCTGAACACGACAATCAGCTAAATGTTATCTCATCAAACGGTGCTTTAAAGTTCAAACGACAGTTCGGCACATATTCATCGTGGGTAATGGCAGAGAACTCTCATAACCTTTTAAATTTACCTTACTACCAAATCACAGAAAAACTCAAATGACCTTTCAAAGCTATCGTCACACCAGGAGTGCAGTAGGAGACAATTTTTCCTCCATGGACAAGCGGACATTTCGTACTGCAGAGGGGACATAAACCCCACAGTTAAGGTTTTCTGGGGCGAATATTTTTCACTTAATTTCTGTCCGGGGAGACAGGGGTGTTTCTGCACTGTACAGTGCCCCTGCCCTCTTGGCTGCGGGCTTGGATTAAAAAGCAAACATATAGTTTAAGCACTACTTTTGTCCTAAAGCTGCTTCTAAATATATGGGCCGATTTACTTCAAATTTGGTAGAGAGGTACCACAATGTAAGAAGTTCCTCCCAGACTGACTCCAGAAGCAAAGGTCAGAGGTGAAACTCAAATTTCCATAAAAAAAATTGGGAAGTTGCTATAACTTCAAGGGGAAACATTGAATTGGAAACTTCACAGATATAATGGAAATGTAAGTACCTTTAAAAATATGGTATGGAAACCGAGGTCAAAGAACAGGTGCTTCATGGGTAAATGCATATTTTAAGCCAACTTATTGGTCAGAACTTATCAAAGCAAATGGATAAGCCAATTTTATTGAAATTCGATGGGAATGAATCAAAGGTAAAAGAGGAACTACTAGACAAATATAGGTCAAATATCAAAGTTTGTTAAACTAAGCTTCAAACTTTGTCTACAAACTCATGAGGAAACATTTGTTTTTTCATGAGAAAATCACAAAGATGCAGCCCATCGTCGGTCAAATCCTGGTGTCACACTATCCCCGTCCTTGTTTTCTTTTCCAATAAATTTGAAAAGCTTTAGATATAATTCCACTTCCAGATCCCTAATCCGCAACCCATCCCAGCTATTTGGGAAATTCTAGTTACGTGCTTGGTATTGTAACAGCAATTTTACTGGTTTGATAACGAAGCAAGTAGCAGAAACTAGCATTTTAAGAAACATTTCGATAACGCCTAACTTAATATTACTAAAGGATTAGTTGGTATTAAAAAATGGATTGACATCACCATCTCGCCAATAGAGGTGTTCATCACCAACGTCACGTGGTCGCGCGTCTCTTTGGTTGTTCGACATTTTGTCAAGTGTTTATTGTGTCACAAAGGTATTCAAGGTCATGTCGTGTGCTTGAACTGTAAATACTTTTACTGCGCATGTGATGTGCCCCGCAGAAAAAAGGCAATCCCAAACGCGCAACGTCACATGAAACACTTCTATAGAGGAGTTTCACTGATATCACAATGACTCGGGTCCCTCTGTTGTTGAGCAAATTGCTTATCAAGCGTACAATGTGGCGCAATAGTACCGTGGGGGTGTGCCGTGAACAATCTTATTGTGAGGTGTGATTGGAAATGAGCTTACGTCACATGAAAGACCTCTTTAGCTTATGGAATAAATATGTCATGATCATTTTACTATGAAAAATGACAACCATTTGGAAATTGTCGGAAAAAATGTAACCCCATATGTTTTTTAATTTGGCGCATCCCAAATATTCAGGGGCCATACCATAATACCATACATAATCAATCTAGGCAAGGCCATCTCGCAAAATGACTCCAGATTCTTCACTATGAAGGGATATCTGATTGAAGACTACTTGAACGGAATTTTTACGAAAACCAACCACCCAGCCAACATCCTTGCTCTTTGCATTTACATTCTCTTCTCGGCCTTTTGCCAAAACAATGTGTAGTACCTGCGCTTTTCGTTTTCGCCCGTGGCTCTTCGCCAGAGAGTCAGGGGACTTTTGTACCTGCTCTTTTCAGTCAGTCTAGAACGGGATCACACAGGACCGACCCATAATGCAGAGATCTGAAGGTCAAGAGGTTGGTCATGTACAGTCTACGTTGCCCCTGGGGAGCAGAACTCCTTCGGGAGTAAATATTTTAATTTGGCCCTTCGATTCTTAGCCAGAGAGTAAAGGGGACTTCAGGAAAAGTAAAGCAGTTCAAATGGTCGTTAAAAGATACGGACTTCTTAAAAATATCATACTTAAACGCTAAACGGCTTGTCTTTTTCGATTCATTTTTATTTTGTTTGCACAGGATAAAACTAACATGTATATCGATCTCAACGATCTAAGACAAAATGGTGTGTCCTATGGGTAGACTGAACTCCCGTAGACTACACAAACTGGTCTTCTGCCGAACCAAACAACGCAAAAGGTGTAGAACACTATGGATTTCTCTTCTCGAATGGCAAATGGAACGATTTTTTTCTGGATCGTCTACATACCCCTTTGCCTATGTGTGTAAAATACGTCGCGCATAATTGTCTCTTTAATCATGGTGTCTTGAAAGTTGCAAGTAAAATGAAGATCGATTGATTATTATTACTAAAGGCAAGATGTAGTGACAGAATTTATCTGAACTTAAGAATCCTGCTTTTGTTGGGTAGAGCAAAAGTTCTAAAAATAACTTTTACTCTAGTAACATTAAGTATAAAGAGTAATAAGACCCAGAACTTAAATGTCTTCCATTTTGGCTTTGCCAAAACATGGAATAAACATCTCAGTCATGCATCATGGCCAAAATCAAAATCGAGCTCACCTTTTGCGGGTTTGCAAGCTTGATTGCATGACAAGAATCAAAACTGTTCCTTGTGGTGGCTATGTTGCCCAAACTAAGGTAACACAACCTTGAAAGTTTAATGCATTATGTTGAAAAGCACAATTGCAAAATATTGTTCTTCTCATGCTGTAAAATAAATAGGTTCACCAAGGACACGATGTTTGCCTCACTGTTTTCTTGTTACCAACTCACAAACCTCTCACATGACTTTTGTTGGTAGTAACTTTTTACGGTGGCCAGATAATCCCCAGCGGGACAATTGCCCTCGGAAAATTGCCCCTTAGACAATTCTCCCCCAAACGACCTTTCCCGGACAATTCCCAAACCAGGCAATTCCCACCCGGTCAATTCCCAATGGACAGTTCCTACCTTGGACAAGTTTCACCCAAGACAGTTTCCACCCTCACAATTCCCCATCCCGAACAGTTACCAGCCATGGAAATTGCCCGAACTATTCCTTGGACACTTCACCCTATAAAATTGGACTACTTTGCGACAGACAAAATGCGGGCTAAGTGTTGTGTGGGGTATAATAAATTCCCGCAAAAAGGTTACAACTTCTTTTAATATCAGATCTTGTTGTTTCACACTTTAATGTCTTATCCGAAATCGGCCAGTTGTTTCACACTTAAATGTTTTCTCCGAAATTGGCCAAACTTATATAACTTATTAATGTCAGAAATTGAAAATAAATGGCAACCCAAAGATAACTTTGATGCAATTTAACTCGCAAACAATTAGTATGATACTCTCTTTTAGAATGTTGGGTTGTGTAAGAATGTGTTCATCAATTCAACCACACATCGGCCATCGTGTTGACTTTCTGCACCAGTCGCCTGATTTCCCAAAAGCTTCTTTCTATTGCCTTATACATAAAAATCAGGTCGCAGCTGGTTCGATGACAAACGCACACTGTTTCGACGGACTTCGACTGCGACAACATCCCCAACCGACACTACAAATATCAGGCATGTTGATATGTCCGATATGGTCACGAAAAGGAACGGCTGTAGATAGCAGTCAGGACAATCAGTGACGTCGGGAATAAAATTTGGCCCACAATTTTCTGACTCATCTACCAACCGCCTAGTTTTCACAAACCGTTTTCCACTAACTCAAATTATGATGTCAGGGGGCATTTTTGTTTGCTGTAAACACTTAAAAGCACGTTTATTTTGTGTTGCAATGGTTCTGAAGGAGACTCGATCTCCAACAGTTACAATTCTTCTCTTATTTCAAGCGTTTGTGTTACATATGTTTTGTAAGTATTAGAGGGGGCATGCGTAAATCGAGGCCCCGAACCAAAGACTGGGTCCTTAATCAACGTTTGCCACCCACCCCCTCAAAAAATATGAGTAATTATCAAATAATGAAAGTTAGAGGGGATTAACAGATAGATTACTCTTGCATTGTAAAATGAAGTAAATGTAAAGTGTAAATGTAAAATGTAAAATGCCTTTAAAATGTTTTCTTTCATCATATAAGCTGAATGTCCAGTTATTAATTTAACTTGGACAGGTGTTACTTGTATACATCGCAAAATCCTGTACAACCTCTCTGACTATCCATCCTTCCAACTTTCAAACCTGCTGCATCATGAAGAAATCGACTGCCCCTTAGTCCGTGCTTTTATGAAACAAAAGGGCGAACTGAGATTTCTAGGTCTGTTTGTTTCGTAGTCACTGCTATTTGTATATAGTTAATTGCTTTGTAAAATGCAGGCAAATATTATTAAAACATCGAGTTTATGTTTCGGTGCTCTTCACTGGCGTTCATCTAATATCCTGTCCCCATTTTAACCGGCCCCCGTGGCACAAAGTTAGTATAATTATTGAAACTTCCGATGAGCCTTGACAATCATCCGCCCTCTGCACCATCAAACCCTGTGCATCTTGAAGATGAAGACATGGACCCGTCATTACTCTGAATGAGGCCATTTTGAAAAATTAAAAAAAAAAAACAAATACAATCACATATTCTGCTCTCCTTGGTGAGTATTCTATTCTGGCAATTGAATGACTTTTCCTATTGCCCACAATTTCGTAAATACCCAGAGCATCGAGGAAGGGGGATTTTATTGGTCGGTCAATAGGGACATTACTAAAATGGGGCCCTACTACCGGCTCAGGGTGCTCTGCCATACCGAAGACGGCCTTCTGCTCTTATTTCGTGAGCGAAAATTGTGCCACCAGGTCGACAATCAGAGGTGAAACTACCAAAACCTCGTATCCTAAATAGACAGTGGGAGGTACCTCCAAATTGTGTCCGACGTTTCGTCACCAATGAAGGGCTGAAGTTTTCTTCCACTCCAAATCCAATTATAGAAAACAACATGTAAGTTTCCACAAGCATTACTCTAACAGTAATAAACCAAATTAATGAACTACCAAATTATGAACACATCTGAACACCTGAAACGGAGACTGTGACTATAGTATGATTAGAAATACCATACATCTAACGAATTATTTGGCGTACAGAACAGCTAGAACAGTAGCGGTTTTTCCTTCCAAGACACTTCTTTTTTTTCATTTTTTATTCAGATATTGTTGGGGTTCAAAGGCCGTGATATGTCAGCAGGGTTCAATTTTATTAAAGCATCGTAAAACATGATATTGTGAAGAAGTATTAATTTGAGGGATGAACCTCAGTGCAACAAAAAAGCCCTTTCGGCAGAGAATCACAAAACCTGTGGGCCTTCCCGTTACAATGGTTTTAGTGAAGTGTTCTTATTCTTATGGAGACAAATTTCTCACATTGAAAGTAATGTACATCATCGTAACACTAACATTTTGAGACATCGGGCATTTTTTGCAATACAATGTCTCTATTTCTTTGTTTTTGTAACTTTATTGTGCCAACATCAATCAAAATAGTTTTGAAATTGACTTAAATTTCTATTTTCCTGATAAAAAATATTTGGAAATATGAACTGCACCAAAATCATGAAAATCATTTTACTGCCCCAAATGGCCAAAAATGGTCAAAAATTGATTTTAAGAGTGATAGTGAATTATTACTATTTTCAGATTGGATCTATCATGGCTGACTGCTTGTTCTAAAAATGCCCACATAACTTTATTGCAGTTTTTTCTGCTATTGGATGGCCCTCTGATTCACTCGGCCACAGTATCGACCGTAATGTTTTGGAGAGGATCATTCTAATATGCATGTTATTTTCAACTTTAAAGGAACTTCTTGTGAGGTCTCTCACACTGCAGGCGGAAAACAAAAACTACTAACCCAATAAACTATGACACGAAAGGACGCAAACTTTCCTCGTATTCCTTAGATATCCCTGCCGTGGTGAAGCAAGGGATTCCTTGAATATCATCGCCTGTTTCGAGAAGTTAACCAAGATACATCGTTGTTGTTAATACGTGAGTGTTTCATTTTACTCTTAACATTTCCTATTGGTGTACGGGTCAGTATTACGTCAAGCACAGTAACAGCAAAGTGCAGAAAATAACCGGGGGCGTTTCGGACGAACTCGAATTAGGAGTCCCACTCAAGCCAACTCTTAAACATGCATTAACTCTTTCATTATTAAAAATCTCTAAATACCTTAGACAAAGTGCCACCCTGAGGACTACGTCTTTACTCACAAATCTATTGAATATGACCAATTCTAACTCGAATTTCATTCGAACAGACCCTTTCCTAAATTGCAATTACAAAGGATTATGGGACAGACTTTTGGTACGTGTCGTTTTCGCCAATGGTCACAGTATTAATGCCCCCCCCCCCCCCAAAGTAATCACTATTCGGGGAAGGTCTATGGAAAAGTCACCTACCCTGTTAAAACCAATTCAGTTTAGCGCTATAAAGTTATGAAAGTTGAACACTTTTCACCTCTGAGCTAGGTAGATGGTTGGCCAGAAAGACCAGGGGATGGCCATATATGGTTCTTATAACTATATAGCGCTTGAAAACTTGGACGTTTAACCTGCTTTAATACCGCCTTGTTACGGCCCTGTCCAATTCCTTCACTCCTTATAGTCTTTACTTTGTAACGTATCCTCGGGTGAGCAAGCACGCCTACTAATCAAAAATGTAAAGGAAAGCTTTTAGTACAAACAAGTTTACAGTACATGATTACATTTGGAGGCCGAGGGCATACAAAATTTTACTACGTTTTTACAACTCAGACGGAAAAATCTGCTCCACGGGGGTGTTTATTTTAGAACCTGCGACGTATTTCCCGTAGATACTGGTTCACGTCATGTGTGTTTGTATAATGACAGTGAATGTCAGTGAATATATAATGACAAACTCATATAAGCATTTCACTAGTCGACAATATGCGGACTGTAAAACCATCTATAATAATTGATTCGATTGGGTGAAACATTTACACTAGTGGATTCAAAGAACTGTTTCAGAAAAGTGTCACTTTCATTATCGCAATTAACGATACTGCAAATTTCAAACTATGGTCGTTAAGTGCAAAAGAATGAAGTCATTAAACTGAAGTGGTCGATCACAGAAGTGACAGCCTTCAAACTAACGAAGCAAATACAACATCCCTGTGGACGGAAATTTACGTGTAACGTAACATGGAAGTCGTTTTATTTTCTCTTCTCTTCATCCCATTTATTGGAATACAAGGTGAGTAGTTAAGGGTAACGATTAGAGTAACTTCTATGATAAAATTCTTCAACAGAAAGTGCTGACTTTTGTTTCTTTGTTGAGCTTTATATTAGACGGCTGCTGATTATGAACTGAGCTGTATGGTTCTGTTATTCGCCATTCTAAACTTAGTGGCGAAATTCTTCAAAGTATTGACTCTAGTTCAGGGTTTCTCAACCTTTAGAAACCTTGACCATTCGAAACAAGTGTCACTACTTTGCAACGTGTTACTACTGAAGTTCCTTCTGTGTCGAATGAGACAAACTGTGTTGAAAATAACGTTAGATATACAGACCTTTTCAATTTTTTTTTATTTTATCCGAACGACTTTGAGGCTCCAGTCGGTTCTCCGAGGCCCATCATCGGTTGAGAAACCCTACTGTAGTTAATATACTAGCGATCAACGATACCTTCTGTGTTTGCAGTTGCTAAAGTTTGATAAGAGAATAAATAATGCAAACTGCCTAATGCTTTAAATAATTTACTCCTCTCTCTCATATTAATCCATTCCATATTTTCACAGGTGTGCAGAGCTATTACGGTTTTCATGGATGCATGTATGACACAATATCTCTTCGCTGCGACGATGGACTGGTAATCAGTGTTCAAGAAGGCATCAAAAGCACTTCTAAACATCCAAAAGTTTATTGTGGGAAATCCTTACTCACGGTAAGTGCTATTTTGGTTTGAAACGAAAAGTGTCACACTTTTTTTTACTGTTTATGGAGCGATGACCTTCGTATCTGTCATTTTCTATCACATGTATACTTTTAAACTCAGGTATAACATACCAAGGAAAAAGGCAGGCAGATTAAACGGGTTTCATTTGTACATAATAAAATTGGTAGAAGTGACATGATGCTGCTGTATTGCAGGTTGATTTTTCTGATTTGGAGAAGAATTAATGTACTCCGTCTACACTTTAATATTATCATCAATTTAACTTAATGAAGTTTACATAGATTTTGGGGACGTCGAAAACTATTTAATATTCGTAAATAAAATATAAAGTCTACCATATGTATTAAACTGTGTTTTTTCTTGAATTTGGCTAATGCACTTTTAAGTTTGAGTGTGCCCGGCAAACATTTCAGAACTTGAAAGATCAACACCGGAGTTGTTGCAGTGAACCAGTCGGTTGAATAACTAAATGCGAGTGCATGGTGAAACCTATACATACAAAGTGGGAACAATTTTATTTAAACCTATTATTGTTCTTTCATGGCCATCGAAACAGATCGGAGGGTCATAAGGGAGGAAGGAAAGGGATACGACTAATACTGGCTAATTATGCCTATGAAAAGAAAGAAATCACTGGCTCCTGTCCACCCTGACTTTCAAAAATTGGCACACATGGCTTCCATCTTTCCAATTTTCCTGTGGGAGTGTGTTGTACCTTCGCTGTTAGCCACACTATCAGTGATATAAAGCAAAATGAATTCTTTTCCTTCAAACTTTGATCCGGCCCTAAAAAAGAAAGTTCAGAGGAAGAAAAACTGCTGAGCTGGTCATGTATCAAGAAAATGAACAGATATCTAAGAATATGACTATGTTATTGCTTACTTTCACCTCATGACAGTATCTTAATCAATGTCGCGAAAAAATATTCAACACTGGGAAATCAGTGTTTATAGTGAACTGAATTAGAACACCCTTGCTTGGAATACAAAAAATGTAGTGGTGCAAAGTAGTGTGATCATTTTTGTTTACATATAGGAGGGCAACAAAGCTATCTCCATGAATTCATGTATACTAGACAACCTTCAGAGCAAGTGCGACAATAAATCATCCTGTCACCTTCCGGAAGAACGCGAACATTCTTGTTCTACAAGTGAAAGGCGAAGCATGTCCATGACCTACAGATGCAGTAAGTTCTTTGGAGTTTTAAGACCAAATTTAAATGTTTTATTTAAAGTTATCTATTAATGAAAAAATCCTGAAAGGAATGAAGCGTAGGAGGTGTGTTATGAATAACGCAGTAGTAGTATTAACTAATGTACACGATGTACAAAGTTGAATTAGTTTTTGTTATTGATTTGTAAAAGTCCAAACAATCCAGACAAAGTCAGACTGCATAAAATGTCGTTGTATGAGCATTTTCTCTGGTGAAGGTGAGG